>JARGCV010000223.1:36821666-38318333 GCA_034064705.1 Bothrops alternatus | reverse complement strand
AGGATGTGATAACAAAGGAATACAATTTGTGCAGATAACAATGCTTTGGAGATCTGAACAATCTCATTTTACTAGGAGGAAGCAGAATGTTGTTGTTTTACATTCTGTTATTTGGCAAGAATCCACCCATGAGTCATCATGAAACTGCACCTTTTCTGTAAACCTTATTTGGAAAAGTGAGGGCGGGAACTGGATTACAGAGGCTGTGGGAAAAGGCTTAGCTCTAATAAAACATTAACTGCTCCTTCCTAATTTTAGAACTAGCCACAGGCCATTTATTTGGGCATTGATTTTCAATGTTTCTAAATTCTTCAGTCACAAAAGGGAATACACAAGGACAATTCCAAGACCAGGTCAAATTGCCCTTTTAACTTAAGCAACGGAATTCCAATTCCACCCAGAAAAGGGAAACGAAAGGCAAAGCTTAATTTCTTATTACATTAGGTAAAAGGAAGGGCAAGAGTTAACTTGCTCATCTTCTCACTGCTCCCAAGGATTCCAGGACACTTTTCTGTCAACTCCTTGGCAAAACTGGAAGAGAGAAAAAATAAAGCTTCCAATGACAAAATTGGATCATCTTTGCAGTTTCCACAAATCCAAAATGGCAGCCATGCCAAATATGGCCATGGTCCTAAGCTTCTATAAAAACGCTACAGGGCCTTTCCCCTTTTCTGACATAGAAAAGAGCTTTACTCTATTGGCATTTGTGGGCCAAGCATTTGTAGAGTTCCAGCAAGTTCATGTCACCTGGGAGTATATAATGCATTCCGGTTTTTGGGAAGGAAGATTAGAGTCAGCATTGGAAATACCTCCCTTCTGATATCTCTTCGAAGGGGTTTTCCTCATTTGCCTCTAATCATGGTGCAAACATATTCTCAGAATGTTCTTTTTCTGCTTGTCCCAGGATGTCTGCTTATTTGTAGGGTTTACATACAGCATAGCTTCAGTCTGACTGGCTGTAAGCAACATATATCTGAGCTGAAAAGCAATGGAACTCCAAAGGCTTTCTAAAACAGACAGACATTTCAAATCTTTCAGAACATCCTAGGCTGGGGGCTACTCGTGGTTCAGGAGTCAAGCTGTTTGGGAGCGGAGATGCTCCTGCAGTGCATGACCACTTGACAGGCAGGGAGTTTCTGCAAGCTGCCTCAAATTGGAGAAGCAGAATCTATCTAAAATAGGTAGCCTCACAGATACCTAAGGTCAGAGAACATAGGGCTATATTGGTTAACTACCAGTATCTTGAATTACAGTAGAAAACATATTGAGAGATGATGCAGCTCTTGTGGCAGCAATGTTCCACATCAGCCAGAAGACTATCTCTTAAGTAAACATGTTGCTATATTTTGCACTCCTTGAAGTATTCAGAAGTCTTTAAGGGCAGCCCCACGCCCTCAACCTGCCCGGCCAATGAGCAAGACAGCTTTAAGTTATCCTTAGCTATATTAGTGTTTGAGTTCTGGGTGGTGGTGGTTGATGGCTTAGGCTCCTGTTCAGGAGTGAGATTGGCCATGGTACAAGCTTTGAGGAGCAGTGACCTAAATAGGGGAGGGTCAAATAAACCAGAGGTTGGGGCGGATCCAGAATCGCCTCCTCATCTTCTGACATGGGTATGTCCGAAGTCTCAAAGTCCACGGATCCCTCCTCTCCTATCTGGGAGGATGTATCTGAGTTGCCCGAGCAGGGTAACAGGGTAGGGTCTGTTTGAGGAAGGGATGCCGGGGGGAGGGGGCATCTGTAAAGGCCATTGGCTCATGGAGGAGGCCATGTATTGCGCAAAGGCCTGGTGCATAAAGGCCTGAAATTGTCCTGGCCACATGCCCTGTTGGTCTGAGGGGCGGATGCCAGCTGCCATAGGGGTATATGTGACTTCTGGGCCTTGCTGTATTGTGGGGGAGGGGAAATTTCCCCAAGTGCTTGATAGGGAGGGGAGAGGGGGATCAACCTGTCCAGTTTCCCCCCCCGAGGAGACCATGCCCTAGGGGCATCATGGGGAGGCGCAAATTGAGGCTCAAACGGTGAGCGGTCCAGTGGAAGGGGGGAAACCACTTCTGCCCCACTGGAGGTGAGCCTTTGAACTCTGGAGAACTCTCTCTCCAGTGCCTGATGTCTTCTCGAGGCCTCGCTCTCAGCTGCCTTGGAGGGCTTCTTCGTGGATGAGGCCTTTGCCTTAGATTTCTTCGTTCCCCCCACTTCCAATTCAGATGATCTGCACTTTTTTTCTGTGGGGGGAACAGAAGAGCCCTGCGATGGCTGAGAGGCTGCACTGTCTGCCATTGCCACCTGGATATTCCGGGCAGGAGATGTCCAGGAGGGGGGGTTAAGTATGCAGATCAGGTTGTCAGAGAGGAAAACCTCACAACAGCAATGGTAAACAGCCAGATAATTGTCTAGAATTATCTGTTAGGCCTTGCGGTACAGCGCCACACCGGCTAAGTGGGACAGATGGAGTCTGACCAAAATTCCCCCTCTTGTAAGTGAATATTAGTGTCAATAATATTAATAATAATATTAATAATAATAATATAATAATAATAAAATCACTATTATTAATAATTATAATATTAACAATATTGAGGTTGGGGACCTTGAAGACCTCTGAATATGTGCTCTGAAAGGGCCTGCTGTCCTGTGCAAGGGAATCCAAGGGCCTGTCAGTTGATCTGAAGTGGCCAAGGCTGTCTGAGGGAGTCAAAATGGCAGTCGCCTCACTGATCCTGTGCCCGAGCAATAAATCTGGACAGGGGCAACGCCTGGTGAGTCAAATACCTGGATTATGCCCCCCGATCCGTGCTTGTTACAGCAGGTTAAAGGTGGAAAGCCTGGATTGAGTTTTGAAGCTCAAACAGTGAGGAGGAGGCTTCCAAAATGGAAGCCGCGCCTTGTGAGGCTTCCAAAATGATGTTTGCGCCAAAAATAACGGCTGCTTGAGAAATGGTTGGGCCTTCCCAGTCCTCGGGGGCCCCCACGGAGCTAAGCCTGCTGTTTTGAGGCTTCTCCCTTCACCCTGAGGCAAAAAGGACTGCACTTGCTGTTTTTATGTTGCGCAGCCTCCGCTGCGATCAGGAACATCGGCAGAGTCGTTGGAAGCCTCCGTGTGACTGGAACACCCTGTTGAGGCTGTCCGGCCTCTCAGGGATCCCCGGGGGATCACCAGGCAAGGCTAACCCCCGTATCAGTAAAAGCAGCTGTAACGAGCGCAGCAGAGATCCGGTGAGTCTGAAGACAGTGAAAACGTTTTGAATGGAGCCTGCAAGACTCGTTGGAGCCGAGGCTGCAGTCAGCTGCAAGCTGACTCTGTTAATTTGGATCAGAGTCCCAATTTGAATGAATTTAGAATTTGTATTTCAATCAGCCTAATTAATTTATTCTAATTTGTAATTTAAGCAAACCAACTAATCTATTCAGAGGAGCCAAAACAATTGCGTCCTGCTGAGCTAAGACTAAGTCAAAAACTGGGAAGGTCCAGCCCAGAAGGAGGCGTGGCAGATTTCTGACTTAGTCTCAACTGAACAGGAAGGCTGAAATTACCTACCAGTGGATTCTACACTCATCATGCTGGAGAAAGTTGTGTTTTCTTCCTTATTACAAAATCATCTATAGGAGATGACCAGGCAGAGCCTGAGAGTGGAGTCAAATGCATCATCAGTTTGGAGTCATTCCCACAAGACACTTAAATCCACCCACCCCCCGTGAACCCCGTAGACCAGGGGTAGGCAACCTTGGCTCTTTTATGACTCGTGGACTTCAACTCCCAGAATTCCTGAGCCAGCGTTGAAGTCCACAAGTCATAAAAGAGCCAAGGTTGCCTACCCTTGCCATAGGCCCTTATCTAGCACCAATTTGGCTTGACTGTTAGTAGATCAGATTCTTGTGTATAGGTAGCACGAAATAAAATTTTAGTGCTTTGAACTCTACTTCTGTTTCACTGCTTTGAAACCCCTATGTAGGGATAGGGAGCTGCAATCAAGATAACCAATTTTATACTGGTATAATTTTCACCTGGCTTAAGTATGATGAATAGCACTTCAGTTCAAGGGTGCAAAAAGGCCTGATCTCATGAACTAATGGTAATGCCTCGATTTAAGAGAGTTTGCATTATGTTTGGTTGTTTTTGATGGAGGAGGGACATTGTTTGAGCTCCCTTTGGAGGAAGAAAAATAGAAAAGTACAATTATTTATATAATAATGAACAACAATGATAATAACCTTAGGAAAAACCTTGAAGTTTTAACAATCTGTAGGGTTTGAATTTTTTTTTTATCAACATGCATGGGAGAGTGCTTTAGTGCGTAGTGTATGAAGTTTTTCCTTAAGGAAGTATTACTTTATATTTAGACTACACAGGGTGGTTGAAAAAAAATAGTATCAGGAAGGAAAGAGTAGGAAAGAAAAACAGCAGTACAGGCTAATGTATGTACCTCAGGTTGTTTCAGCTGAAGGTAGCATTGGTCCAAAGCTTATGATTTTGGAGACAGACAGGAGAGAAACCTCAGAGCTTCTGTTACATTAGAGAAAATTTCAAATATAGAACAGGGAGTTATTTAAGAGAGAACAATGTTAATAAAGCAAGAGGAGAAGACTGATGGAGAAGACAAGAATATGGGCAACTGATATTTTGTCTTGGGATTTGCAATAAACCACCCACAATGAGTCAAGAGCAGTTGACGAGTGTTGTCAGAAGCCTTGGCGTCACTCATGCACACTTTGACATTTTTCCATGTTCTGATGGCAGTAATCCTGCCCTGCATGCAGTTGCCTTAACTTGTTTACTGTTGAATATAAATGGCTTATGTGAATGTTTGTTCTCTACTCAGTTAGTGAGCAAAATGGCTCTATGACCAACCGCTTTCAGATTTCTTTATTCCTTCTTTATGAACTCGGCCTGTTTGTCTCTGGATAAAGGGACCTGAATGTATATAGATAAGGCAATCAAAATGCTATAATGTCTTTCTTTAAAATATGCTTTCTGCAAATTGAGAAGGGTGGACCCCCACCCTCCCCCAAAAGGCTAATAGTGCCTCTGTTTTTATTTCAGATACTGGTAACCTCACAGAAGGCTATATAAACTTTTTACAATCTGTGGTTTAGTTTTTGAAGCACCAAAGATACTCTCTTTTAGTCTTTGTTAATAATACTGATGTTCTTATTGTGAAATGTTTTGATTTTGGTTTTATGGTCACCCAGAGCCACGTTTGTGAGATTGTCGGCTACATAAATGTGAGGAATGAACAAACAAAATAATTAAATAACGACTAGATTATCATTCCTGTCTTTCTCTCAGAGTTGTCCAGGATAGTATATCAAAATAATAATTGTGCAAAATAATACAACTATAACATTGCTGTACAACAAAGCTTCCAGTAATAGCTTTAACAACCCAACACGTTAAACAATCATTAGGAACATAACAATACTTTAGTTTTAAACCAACATTATTTCTTATTCGACATATGGAAGTCAATTGCACTTCTTCCCCTGAAAGAGAATTAAGATATCAGGAAGGCCTTACCAATGTCCAGTCAGCATCCCGTGGGCTTTACCCAGGGGGAGGATCATAAATTGGGAATCTGTCTGATTTCAGTTCATGTACCAGCCACGGGTAAGTGGGTTTCACGTCTCAAGCACTTTGTCTTTATGCATGTTTGAAATACAGTTTGTTTTTGGGCACCTTAAATTTGTCATGTTCTGGAGCTGATTCAAGAGAAAATTCTGCAAGTATTAACCAAAAGCCAACAATGCTATACTTTTGTTTGTTCAACAACAGGAAATTCTCTACAAACTACTTTAGACATTTTGGTGTCAACATTTTAGAACAAAGCTCTTTTTTCTAAAATATGGATTATAGCCAGACATTCAGTAGGATGCTTTATTGACCACATCTCATACTATAAATAAAGATATATATTTTCTCAAGCTGGAAAAATGAAAGAAAGCAAAAAAAAAAGTTCATATTGACATTTTAGACCAGGATTTATCTCATAGACTCATACAAAGCTGCTTCAAATTTCTAGTGTGAAAACTTTTCCTGGCATTTCATTTCATCTGTTCTCTCTTGTCCGCCAACTTTTTAAAACAAGGAAGATAATTTCAAGGAGGCTTATATGTGGTCTTGTGCTATGAATCTGTACATACTTAATTGCTTCCGTATGTGATATGTTTGTATAATACTTACATTCATATCAGTTTAGCATTATCCTGTTGTGTGGTCTCCTCATCCATCACACCCTCTGTATAAACTGATATGTTTAAAGGCTTAAAAATTATGATGGAAGCAATGAAAGAATTGCAAAAAGAGTGTCATTCCAAGAGGTAAGGTGATGAGGCAAGCCTTATTTATTAGAATAATTGATCCAATAAACATCTAGGCTTGTGACAGTTAAAGAGTTGGCTAGAACTAATAGTAATAATGATTTATGTTTAAGTTTACCCTCAGGCTGAAAAAAAAAGAATTCACAGGGAATAATTAAAGTTTGCCTTTGTTATGTAATATGAATTTTTCCAGAAATGTAATGAAACATATGTAGGGATGAACAGTGCCAGCCTTCTAATACTTTGATCTTAGAATTTTTGGAAAAGAACATTTTTCACCTATTATGAAACTCTCTAGGGAACAGAGGTATTGTTGCTGGACCGCAAGCAACCAGAAAAGTCTATGCATGTTTACTTTGTAGTAAATATCAGTTGTTTCAATGGTTCTTAGTCTCAGTATGTTGAAGACATTTAGTCCTTTTGTTATCCATATTTTCAGGATAAGTATCTATCAAGCAGTTCAGGATCCTGATTTTTCATTAATGTAGAAAGCCTCCATGGATAGATAAGAACGATAAGAAGAGGAAGGGGCAGTATACTTGCCCATCCTGCTAAAAGCAGCAGCTTTAGTTTTTGTACTTCCATTTGTTTGGTTTTTATAACAATTTCTTTTTTTGCCAAACCTTCAGAGAATATAAGTTAGATATCTTTTGGGGAAAACAGGTCTCATCTTCAAATCAATATGGTATTTGTAAAATTGCAAAATGATCCCAGAGACTGGACTGACTGTGAATAGAAGCCAATCATCTGGCATGCTATTTATAGAGGAAATACCTACAACCAGAGAAAGATTGGATTATCTTTCAGAAAGCAGAGATCACTTTTAGAAAACTAGCAAGGTTAAGAAAGGAATTAGCAATTCGGCACCAGTGTTTAGATCAGTGGTTCTCAACCTTTTTCAGGTTGAGACCCACTGATCTAAACACTGGTGCTTAGTGTTTTCAGGTTGAGACCCCACTTGCGCCGCCCATGCGTGGTCCGCCATTTTGTGTTTTTTAAATTTTTTTGATTTTTTTTCGTCGGCGTGCACCGCGCATGCGCGGTTCCGGCCGGCGCATGCGCGGATCGGCCCGTAGCGGTCCGCCATTTTGTTTTCTTTTTTCTTTTTTTCTTTTTTTATTTATTTTTTTCGTCGCGCACGCGCCGTGCATGCGCGGATCGGCCCATCGCGGTCCGCCATTTTGTGTGTTTTTTTTTGTTTTTTTTAATTTTTTTAAAATTTTTTTTGTTGCGCGCACGCCGTGCATGCGCGGATCAGCCTGTTACGCGTGATGGAAAACAAAAAACAAAAAAATGGCGGACCGCGACGGGTCGATCTGCGTATGCGCGGTGTGCGCGTGACGGCTTGAACCACGCATGCGCGGCACGCGCGACGAAAAAAATTAAAAAAAATCAAAAACATAATAATAATAAAAAAGGCGGACCGCGACGGGCCGATCTGCGCATGCGCGGCGCACGCGCGATGGCCCGAGCGCGCGACGAAAAAAATAAAATAATTTTTTAAAAAAAAAACAAAAAAAAAACAAAATGGCGGACCGCGGTGTCCGGCGACCCCTGCGAAACGGTCGTTCGACCCCAAATGGGGTCGCGACCCATAGGTTGAGAACCACTGGTTTAGATTAAGAGGTGTTTGCTTATCTTGAGGCCATATTTCTGATACCATCTCATTACAACATGCATCCCCTACAGCTCAGTGGTGGCGAACCTATGGCACGAGTGCCAGAGGGGGCACTCAAAGGCCTTTCTGTGGCCACGCGTGGTGTCGCCCCAGTCCTAGGCCTTCAGTTGGGTTTTATAAAACTTTTTCGCTTTAGGCCTCCGCTGCTGTGTGCAAAAAAAAAAAAGTTCAATCAATCAATTTCAACTTCTCGCGGGAAAAAAAAGATCTTGCAAAGTTGAAATTGATTGAACTTTTTAGTCCCACCCAGTCTGCCGTTATCATCACAGCCATGCCCACCCAATGGGCCACACTCAGCCAATGGGCCATGCTCAGCCAATGGGCCACACCCAGCCAATGGGCCATACCCACCAGGCACTCGACGATGCATAAGTGGGTTTTGGGTTGCAGTTTGGGCACTCAGTCTCTAAAAGGTTCGCCATCACTGCCCTAGCTGGTATGGTCTAACAATGAGAACTGTGGCATAACACATCTGCAAAAATCCATTTCAGATCCTGAAATTCTAATCTGAAATCTCTCTGGGATGTCATAAGCCTGTAATTCTTCAATCATTTCTGGGCTCTGGGAGATTAATTCTTGCATTTTCAGCATTGTTATACCATCAAAATCTCAACATCTACCTACCGGTATTAAAGCTGCTAAATTAAACTTCCTTCCCAAGGAAAGGGAGGAAGGAGATAACTGTGCAGTTTGCATTTTGGAACTAGTACTGAAAATACTATGCTTCAAAATTAGCATTTCTCCAAATTTTGCAATTTTTGCTGTTGCAAACCTTATTGTTATAAAAAATTGTAAAAAAATAGTTATAATTAATATAATGTCTAAAAATGATTATATTAGGAAAACTGTTAGCATAAGATTACACATGAGGAGTCCTTGATGCTCAGAGAGTACTTTTGGTAGTTTTCTTGCAGACATTTCATTATTAGGTAACGTCATCAGTGCTAGTCAGTGCTAAGATTATACATGACACAACACTGTAAATATCTGGATAAAAGTGGCCAAAAGGTTATACCTGTTTTACTATAAAGGTTTTTTTGGGGGGTGGGGTTGTTTTTTTAAGTAGAGGAGCATTACAAATAGAAGATGAGAAATCAAGACAAAAGCAAAATGGAAAGATCTGAAAAAAAGAACTAAAATGGTCAGATTTGTTCATCCCTATTAAGAAATAAATTCGATTCAGGTTGCTGGGATTTACCTTTCAATTTTAGTATTATAGAACTGGGTACCTAAGATTCTGTCTATATTCTGCTGCTCAATCTATATTTCATTTCAGCTCCCCTTATATTTCGACTAATATCAGTAGAATCCCAGCTGGGTTAGAATAAACGCAGTGTTTCTCAACCTTGACAATTTTAAGGCATGTGGACTTCAACTCCCAGAATTCCACAGCCAGCAATGCTGGCTGTGGAATTCTGGGAGTTGAAGTCCACATGCCTTAAAATTGTCAAGGTTGAGAAACACTGGAATAAAGGATTATTTTTCTATAGCTTTAAAGAAAACGGTGTACAAAAATGCATATTATTAAGTGAAAAGAATATGCAAGTATGTTTTGTCTGGTAATTACTATAGGTTCTCATTTCTTTTTTAAATCTGTAATGTTCATCCACAGTATGGTGCACCTATTTCCTGATGTCAATGAAATGGAAAGAAACAAAGCAACTATTAACTATAATCTTTTTAATTAGATTTTTTTCAGTATTAACTATGATCTTTCCAGCTTGTATGTGTTTTCATAGCCCTTGGTAGAATGCAATGCCGTTTGTCTCTTGCCTGTGGCGTCTGATTTAGCAGTGCAGCCAATGCTCTCATGTATTCTGAATAAATATTGTGATCATTGGTATGTTGTGTGAAATTCCATTTGTCTCCCCTCAAAAGGAGAATCACATCAATAAGCTACTTCATCATGCACCCCTGTCAAATCTAACCATCATTAGTACTGCATTTCAGAAAAGGACCAAGAACGTAGATGTATTGGGGGGAAATGTGTTATAAAATGAAATATACATAGTAAGATAAATTCAACATTGAAAAAACAATCAGAGAGTGCTATTTATTTTGTATTAAAATAATCATAGCTTCCTGTGACATCTACAGTGCATTCAAGCATTCTAGTCATTTGTATGAGAATTGTCAGCTTTCTTAGAGAGAGCATTGTTAGGCTGAAGAATTTTTTCATCCCTTTAAAAACTGCTGACTATTAGAAAAATTGAGGGCTGCGGCAATTTTATTTTAAGATGTGTTTTGCACCATGCAATCCTATGTTTTGCTTTAGGAGAATCTCAACAGCCAATACTGATTTTAAATAGACTACAAAATAGATAACTATAGAAAATGGTTAAAGGTAGAGTTAGCTCAATGATAGAGGTTTTTTTTTTAAAAAGGACATACAGTATGTCTTTTATTAAATTAAGGTTATATAGCCAATATGTTACTGTGTAACTATTTTCAAAATATATAGTGAATTGTTGTTGAAACACAAGGTATTTTTTTTAGCAAAGTCAGATACTGTAAATCTTTTGATCATCATCATCATCATAATAGTAAAGTTGGAAGGGACCTTGGAGGTCATCAAGTCCAACTCCCTGCTCAAGCAGGTAACCTATACCGTTTCGGACAAATGGCTGTCCAGTTTCTTCTTAAAAACGTCCAGTGTTGGAGCATTCACCGCTTCTGGAGGCAGGTTGTTCCACTGGTTAATTGTTCTAACTGTCAGGAAGTTTCTCCTTAGTTCTAGGTTGCTTCTCTCTTTGGTTAGTGTCCACCCGTTGCTTCTTGTCCTGCCTTCAGGCACTTTGGAAAATAGCTTGGCTCCCTCTTCTTTGTGGCAGCCCCTGAGATATTGAAACACTGCTATCATGTCCCCGCTCGTCACTTCAGTCTAGGAATGTGAGAAAGGTATAGAGTAAATAACAGCATCGCCATTGGATGTCTATGACAATTTAGAAATTATTAATAGGGACAATACTGTACACTTTATGCTGATATAGGTATTTGCTGGCCGGGTTTGTGTGGATAGCAGGTGGAATGAGCCCTGAGAAAGAGCCCTGAGATCGAATATCAGACTATGCCGAAGCATTTATGAAGTGGAAGCTGAGAATCTACTCAACTGGCTGCTTAACACAAATAACTGCAAGGGAAGTAGAGTATATTATGACAGTCACTGACTGTTGAGCAATAAACTCTTAATTAGGGCAGGGCAGTACTGTAATCTGCCAGAGCTACCAAGAGGAGGCTTTGCTGGCTGTGAATACCAGCACTTTCTTTCCAAAGGGCATGCTGTATCAAGACACAATGCTCTCAAATCATTTGTTATAATGTCACTGCAGAGTGAGTCAGCATGACACAGACAGAGAAGGAATGAAGGAGTGCCAAAGGCCTAGCATGTGTAGGCTGTCAGACTGCTGGGCTAAGCAGGTTTTCCTTACACAAAGACAATAGGAATGCTTCAGTTTGGGGAATTAAAAAAAGGCATATTCCCAGGAGAGTATTGGAATATGGCTAAATTTAAAATTAATTCTTTTCAGGCATTTGTTTTAAAATCAACCCCAAACTGATCCAAAAGGAGCCTGCACGTCTCTGGTTAATTTATAAATAGTATAAATATAAGAGGACCTTGGTGCTCTCTGGGCTTGGTTGTTTTCTGACAGATGTTTTATAGCCCAAACTAGGTAACATCATCCATGCTGATGATACTTAGTTTGGGTAATGAAACATCTGCAAGAAAAAAAACAAGTCCAGAGAGCAGCAAGGACCTCTCATTTCAACCCTGAAATACAAACCTTCTCTTTTATCAGTATAAATATAATTTTAGATTTTCACAAATGAGAATAGCTTGTCCACATGAGTTTGTCACTGCAGGGCTGCATAATAATACCAATTATATAATTTTGTAAGTATGGCTACCATATATAGATACTGCCCTACATCACAATGCACATCACTTAACCCATAGTGGCTTGTTTATGCTGGTCAGATAGTTTTTATGACTGTGTATTAAAAGTTAATTAATGGAAACTTCTGCCTATAACATCTATATGTACACATTTAACTTAGTCTGCAACAGCACTTTTCAAATTGGCAGCTTTTACATTTGCTGATTTTTTCCAAAACTCGTGCAATTCATTCTACCAATTTTTAAGGACAATCCAAAATTAGCTGTTCTCTATTTGTTTTTCCACAATTTTTATAAATGTCGTGCTGTCTTGTTCCAGACACAATGTTATTCGTTATTATACTTTTATTGTAGGGGCAATCTTTCTATTTAAAATTTTTCCTTGCAGCTGACTCTTGTGCTTTCTTAAAAGTGGTCCTGAAGTTTGCCATATTAAAAAATAAAATAAAAAATTGCAATATTCTTTCTTTCACAAAGAAATATGGAAATGGAAATAAGGAACCTTGAATCATTTATGGTGGACATATGATAAAGCAAAGAAATATTGGAGTAGGATTCACATCTAAATAGAGAAGATTCTTAAAGTGAAAAATGGACGGACACCACGATTCCCACAATGAACGAATGACTACAAAAGTGGATGGAGTTAGCAAAAATGGCTAAATTGACTGCTTTGATTTAAAAAAAGAACACAATCTTGTTTCTACTTGGAAACCACTTTTGGACTTTGTGCTTGAGGTGGAAAAAAATGAAACTTTGATTTTGGATTTTGCTGATTAGTTAGGTTTGGTGTTATAGAAATGGCTAGTATATATTCTTATATATAAGTAAAACATTGAAGTTTTATGTTCTTACCTTATTCTACTGCACCAAAAGGAATCGGACATCAATACTGTTTTTCTTTTTTTCACCCCTACTCTACACTTTTTTCTCTTTCCCTTTTTCTCCCCTATTTTACCTTTATTTTTTTGTTGTTTTTCTTTATATTTTTGTATTTTACGCTTTGATAAATTAATACAATTTTGAACCAGGAGAAAAAAAGGAGTAATAAATAACCAGTAACAAATAAAGAGAGTCATAAATATGGTATGCCAATTAACAAGAAGCAACTGAAAGAACAGGCAAAAATCTGAGGAAAGGCTTTAGTGTGTTTAGTTTTGTCTTATGTATATATGGACTCGGTCATTGTAATGTGTAAAACATGCTTTGTAGCTTTAGCACAATGTATAAACTCAGCCACTTGTGGCTTATTCAGTCATAGTTTTGTCTAAATTTTTCCAGTGGGGATTGCCCTTAGTTTAGGTTCTTTTTTCCTCTCCTATACAGCAAAGGACTGATTTAGTAACCAAGCAGCCACCTTCAGGTAATCTTTACATGACATAATATAGTCTGATTCTACAGGGCTGTTGCCGGTGACACTTTCTTAGTATAGAGTTCCAGTTTACTACTCTGAGGTGATTATTGGATGCTGCTCCTTCAAGGTTCTTCTGTACGGCTAGGTCCACATGCTTTCCTCTAGTCCTGGAGTCATCAGAAAATATTTATTTGCCTATTTAAATCATTAAATAAAGTGATTTAAATAATTCATAAAGTGCCCAAAGACCGTGTGTGTGTGTGTGTGTGTGTGTGTGTGTGTGTGTACACACATAGACACACATTTTCTTAGATCTTGAGAAAATGTGGATTGGCTTCCATTTGTATTGTAATTCATCCTGTCACATATTGCATTAAACACATTTATTTTTAATCATTTGGAAGAGTTGAGAAATTCTGGAAAATAAGATAATTAAAACCTAAATACAAAGAGAAGGAAAATAAGAAATATCTGATGATGTGTGGTTGCACATCCTGAGAAAGTTGAAAAAAGTGGAAAGAAGGGCATATAACATAAGCAGAATACAAGTGAATAGCCTGAAACTATGTAATGTATACAGATTTAAGTTCAGGGAAGCTGGAGTTCAGAATTACCTGAAGCTTGCAATGAATGTCAAATATAACAAACAAGGGTTCCTAGGATATGCTGGGGACAAAAGGAAACTCAAGGAAGCAACAAGATCCTCGAGGAGGTAGTAACAGGCAGCAGAGAGAAGGTTTACTATAGTTCCTATTTTGCATCTGTGATTTTCTAAAAAGAAAAAAATGGTCCAAGTTTTCAGAAGCCATGTCAAAATAGAGAACATACTGGTGAGCTAACATCTTTGAATTATTTTAACTATGTGGGATAGACTTTTATACATCCCAAGTCACTGAAAGAACTGGTAGATGTGATCTCAGATCTACTGATTGGGGTCTTGAGCAGGGGTCCCCAACCGTGGCCTGTTAGGAACCAGGCCACATAGCTGGATGTGAGAGACAGGCAAGCTAGGGAAACCAGTGGAAATTGTCTTCCACAAAACCAGTCCCTGGTACCAAAAGGATTGGAGACCACTGGACTTGAGAACTTCTGGAGTACTTGGGATATTGTATCCATTTCTGGTCTCTACAACATAAGATGCTGAGGAATTGCAAAGAATGCAGAGAAGAACTGTGTAGATCAAGGGTCTTCAAACTTGGCTCTTTTATGACTTGCCTGACTGAGGAATTCTGGGAATTGAAGTCCACAAGTCATAAAAGGGTCAAGTTTGAAGACCCCTGGTGTAGATGGGAAGAGCATTGGCAGCTAAATCATATGAAAAATGATTAAAGCAACTTAGTATGTTCAGCCTAAAGAAGTGAAGACTGATGGAGACATGTGATACCAATCTTCAAATACTTGAAGGGCTTCTAGGGAACAGGGCATTGCTTTCCAGCAAAACATGTGCTTGGTTTTTGGTCTCCCCCAGAATTAGTACCATACTATGGCTTCTGGGTTTGTTTGTTTTTAATCAGCAGTGTCTTGACTCCTGTTTGGATATGAGAAATATGATTTTTGAGCATTTATATTAAAAATAATACAATGGGAAATAGATGCTGTTGAGTTTCTGGAAATGTCCCAACTTATTCTGACAAAAGGATCAAGGTAAAATTGAACGTAGTAGGAAAGCATGGTGTGTGTGTGACAGGAAATAAGGACACCAATTTCCCCTTTGATGAGTAGGTGCTTTGTGATTGGTCACACCTACCAGGTGGCCAATTTGCAAATGTGCAAGCTTTCCCTGGATAAATATTTTATGAGGTATCCACAAAACATGGTTGAAATTCTATAAGCACCTGCTTAATGATTTATATTATTATTCTCTCTTTCCTCTATGAATTCAAAGTGGTATACATTGAAGATTTTACCCTTACCACAACTCAGTGAAGGGGTTTGACAGATAGCAACTACCTGGCCCAAAGACCCTGTGTTCTTACCAGACTTTTTGGAATGCAAATGGTTGGATTAAAAAACTATCAGACCATGTTCTGATGCTTGCTTGATATAAAAAGTTCTTGAAATTGAGACCAGAAAAATAGTTCCTTTTACCTCAACTATAATTGAAGGAAAGTCTTCATATTTTGAAGGTTTGAGAATCTTGTTGGCATTGTTCAAAGATTTCCCATCTTTTTGTGATGCTTGATAGACCACAAGCAAAAGCAGGATTCTCATAATAATTAGTTTAGTTGATCTAACCTATGAACAGACTTGTTCAAAATCAGTTGAGGGCTCCTATAGTCAAGAAATCTGCAGATTATCAGAGAAGAAAAAAACATATCTCTTCATGTGAAAAAAACTCTTTGATCACCAGATGACTACTGCAGGATAACTGCCTATATCTACTGTAGTCTGTATGTTCATTTTACAAGGCCTTGAAATGTAAAAAATATTTGGCGACATAGTTAATAGAATTCAGTAATTAAAAGTTTTAAGAATTCCTAACAGATAATTGTTTACAGAACTATAATTGCCGCTATGTCAGTATTCTCTGCTGAAGCTGCACTAATTTAATTTATCAGAAATTAAGAATGTAACTAACAGTAGGCTAGATGCTGAAAATTAAGCAATAACTGTAAAAAATTTAAATTCAACATATACTATAGCAGACATGTCAAACTCGCGACATCACGTGACATCGCGCAACGTATCGGAGCTTTTTCGCCATTGCCAGCAATGGGGTGGGCGCGGCTCTGGTATAATGAAACCAGCCCGCAGGCCAGCAGTTTGACACCCCTGTACTATAGCATTTTATTTCTGTTGCCATGCTTTATCACTTGATGATGCTTCATGCTAAGCTTAGATTTGGCTTTTGCAAATGTTTTCTTTAACCTCTCCCACTCCCAGTCTGTACTAATACAGGGGTCTTCAAACTTGGTCTTTTTATGACTTGTGGACTTCAAATCCCAGAATTCCTTAGCCAGCGTGCCTGGCTGAGGAATTCTGGGAGTTGACATCCACAAGTCATAAAAGCGCCAAATTTGAAGACCCCTGTACTAATATATAATGTATATAGATTGTATTTTCCACTTTGAACTGATAGCCTAATTAATTAGCCAAACAAAAACCAGTAAAAATTTTTTTATAGATAATCCAACATTTTAAAAATCCTTTACTTGCCTAGGTTCTTACTACCAATCTTTAATGCAAAATAATGATTTGATAGTATAACTGTTTTTAAATATGGTTCAAATAGTATTGAATGTGGAGGTTTTAAGTTCCTTGTAGTATGATTTCTGAATTTTACATTGTTTTACACAATATAAAATATTGTTTTCTCCAGAAAAAATATTCCATGCTTGTACAGAGAGGAGCTAAAATTATTTCCCTCAGTGGAATTCAATTATATCATATAATCCTTGGGACCAGACCAACATAAATAACTTGCACACTCTGACGCTGTTAAATGTTTTCACTTATGTTAAATATTCGAACTTATGCCAACATGTAGACATTTCCCTTATTACTGTGTTTTGAAAAAAAAATAAGGGAAATCGGTAGACAGAAGACTCTTCGAGAACAAAAAATGTGATTAAGATGACTTTGAGCAAACTCTTGAAATTTATTATTAAACTTCCCCTATATAGTGTCCATGTTATCTGGTTCAAGATGTGACCTGGAGTCCCAGAAAGAGATTGATCTACTTTGGGATCCAGACAAGTTTGAAGAAAACTGTGTATTGGGCTCTTTTCTTACTATGAGAAAACATGTTAATTCCATTCTCCCTCCCCCCCCCCCACAACCAAATACCATTAAATTGCAGACACACTAGGTATTTATGAATAATTAAGAAAGCCAGTTTGGTGCAGTGGTTAAGACACCAGGCTAGAAACTGAAGGCTGTTTCGTCCCACCTTAAGCACACAGCCAGCTGGATGACCTTGGGCCAGGCACTCCCTTTCAGGATCAAGGCAAGGACAAGCTACTTCTGAAAGACTTTGTCAAAACTGCAGGCAGTCCCTAGAGTAAAAAAAAACCCGACTCACCATAAATAAATGAAAAAATTAAAAATGAATCATTATATAGAATCAATACATGAGTGTCTGAGTTTCGTAGTTCCATTCAAAAACATTGTTGTTACAGATGGAATGTGATGTGATTTCATGTCCTTGGGGCTACCAATGAAAAAATTCAGACAAATTTGAGGGAATTTCCTACAAAGGAAAGAGATTTCCCTAATGCTTCTTGGATGCCCAGGAGCTGGCTTTTGTCTCCTTCACATCCACTGGACCAGCTCAGTTAAGATAGCTCTTAAAGCACTCAGGAGGTCAGGCTGGATAACAATGAGGTACAGCAAATAGCACAGTTCAAAATCTCTCTCATCTTCAAATCACTGAATCAAATGTTCCCTTTGCCATCTCTACCCCACATTAATTAAAAATGGTGAAACAGCAACTTTTATTTTTAATAGGCAGCGCTGCACTTTGATACATGCCTGAGTTCCAGAGAAAATAGGAGTAGTCCTTGAGAGAAATCTAGAGTCGGAACACAGCAAGTTACCGTTTATCTATCTCAACCCACTTAGCTGAAAATGTATTACTCATTCAGGATTTGGACTTTGGCAAGCTGTAATGCACACTTCTAGCACAGGCTTTTGAAAGCAGCCCTGTACCCGTATGGAAAAATGTAATTTGGACAGCAGAAACATATTCAAAAGAGCCTTTCCTACAGATCTTAACAAGTGTGCGGATGTCTAATAGTCAACCTCTAACCCATTTAGGGCAGAGGACTCCAACCTTTTTGATTTGGCGGCCCGGAAAGGGAAGCAGGCACCGCTACATGCGTGCACGCAAATGGGCTGTCTGTGAGCACATGCACACACACAAACGGCCATATGTGAGTGCCTGCACACATGCAGATGGGGTGGCACGGGTGCAAGTGGTGTAAATGGGGTGGTGCTGGCGGGACGCTATGAGCGGCGCTAGTGCCGGTGGGACATTTTGGGGCAGGATGGCACTAGCGCTGGCAGGATGCTCAGGGAGGCGCTAGTGCCAGTGGGATGCTCGGGATGGGGCGCTAGCGGCCTGGTGGCCAAGCAGCCATGGCCCGGTAGTGGGTCATGGCCCACAGGTTGGGGGCCCCTGATTTAGGGTATGAAAAGTTATGCCAACACTTTGTGTCGGACTGTAGCTGGTAAACAATTGATATCCAGTGCAGCTTTTTGATACAGGCATCATATGTTGTTTATACTTTGATCCTTTCATTCACAATCCCTATGCCTTGCTCTCTCTCTCTCTCTCTCTCTCTCTCTCTCTCTCTCTCTCTCTCTCTCTCTCTCTCTCCCTCCCTCCCTCCCTCTCCCTCTCTAAGCTGGAATCTCTCCTTCCTCCTTCCAAAATGTATATTTAAAGAACTTAAAGAACATAAAAATATCATATATAAAGAGATCCTAAGGCTTAAAATACTGATAAATAGTTTATCGGAATTTGTTATACAAAGTATAGTCCAATGTAATTTTTTTTTAACTTAAGCAAGTAAAATGGCTAATCAGAATGAACTTGACAAATAGATAATTTTAATAGTCAGACTTGCTTAGCCTGGCAAGAGAATGGTTTCTATAGTAATGAAGAAATTGTATTTATGGAAAAACATTGTATGTGAGTGGGAGGAAAAAACGGTTATAAGTCCGTTTTCAAGCAGTGACCTGCATTCCTGAAGATTGGAAAACGTGCACTGCTGGTAAGAAATTTATAGCATGAATAGAAAGAGCTAAACTAGAGGAAGGAAGGCCTGAAAAAGAATATCAAAACTGATGCACTCAGGCATTGCAAAATATAATCTATTTCTTTTTCTGAAATAAGGCAGATATATTGCATAACCTTTGAAAGACAGGAACCTTTGTTTACATGTTGCATCAATATAATTGACTCATACTCTTGAAGATTAGTTGACCTCTGAAATTCCTTCCAAATACTAGGAAATATTATTTTTCTGCTCTAATTCTCAACATATGCTATTTTTATGTGACCAAAGTCAAGTACAGTGAAGGTTGAGTAATTTCCAAGTGCTTCAGAAAGCCTGTTTAAGATATAGCAATTTCAGCATAAAACACAAATAAGCTGAAAAATTCGAGTTCCCCAAGATTGCTGTCAAATGCCCAGTAACCCAGGAATATGTTCCACTTGAAGAAAATGAGGCTAACTCCTGAGTGATTATACATCAATCAATCAATCAAACAAACAATCAATCAATCAGAATAGAGCTGGAAGATACCCTGGAGATCTTCTAGTAGTCCAATCCTCTTCTCAAGCAGGTGACCCTATACAATTTGAGACAAGTAGCTGTCTTGAACAGACACAGAAACCTTCTCCAAACGGTTACAATCTGGGTGGTGGTTTTTTATCATTCTGGCCATCCATAGAACTCTATCAAATAAGTGGGGTATAAATGTGTGTGATAAATATTTTGTGTACTTTGTGTGGTAAACAGTCAAACGATCTTGGGAGTAAAGTTGCTGGGTGAAGCTAAATGGCAACATCATTAATACACATATTTGGAGAGGAGAGCATCAGGAAATAGGATTGTAGGCTAAATTTGGAAGTAAAGCAAACAAAAGCTGGCAAGAAACAGCATGGACATTGTGTGGTCCTTGCTCTCTGAGCTTGGTTGTTTTCTTGTAGACATTTCATCAGTGCACTGATGAGGTTAGCTAGCAGGGTAATGAAATGTCTGCAAGAAAACAACCAAGCTCAGAGAGCACCACGGACCCCAGGATTTAACTCTGAGCTACAAATATTCTCCTCTATTGGTAGTGTGAACATTTTTATGCAATCAAGAATTGAACTCTACTCAGAAAGAACTTCATCTTTTTTCTAGGAGGTTATATCTGAAACGATCCAGAGAATTTTTCCAGACAAAAGCAAATACAAATTACATAGATAAATGACTTAGTAAAATGATAATTAATTGCCATAAAACTATACCAGGCATAATGTAATATTTTCAGTTACTCATCCAGAACATAAGACTACTTGGTGCTATCCTTTGAAAGGAAAAGAAGGAAGAACCTGATAACAAGTTTCTAGGCCCAAACAAGTTATAAAGCAAATTATATGTGCAGTATATATGTACATGTACACTTGTATAGATATATCTCTTTTACTGATGGGGAATATAGAGTCTGTCATTTGACCTAATAGGTAGATCTTGATTTGTAGCCATATGCTACAGATCAAGATAAATCTATGTTTTAAGTGCACATGAATTAAGGTCTATTCTGGGAAGATTCCCCCTTTTTTGGCTTGGTACTCTGAACACCACTTGCTGGCTAAATTTAGCTATCTTTTAATTTTCCACAAGGCCCCTCACGTAGCTTGTCCTGGGAAAATGCAAGGATGTCTAGATACAGCCAGTCCATACTGTCCCTGTGATTTGGTAAATTTGGCTACAAAGGTCTCTTTGTGCACAGACTAGACCCCTGGCTTCTCTGAAAGTGTTCCTGGCTAAGCAGCACTCTTATGACCCGACCCTGTTCCAGAACAGACAGGAGAAGAATTCTGTTTATTGGTAGGCATTCAGATTTGTTGAGTTCACAAGAGACATTGAACCACAATCAAATCTGTCATATTTTTGTCTAGTTTGCTATATGATCCAAATGTATAGTTTGTACATCATTTGGATGCAAAAAATTGGCTTCCTCCCAAAAACCATAGTTACCATAAGAACCCAGCCATTATTCAGATGTAAATTGGTAGCAATCATGCAATTACAGGTTGAATTGGATCCTGCTTTGTTTCTAGAGCCAACTAAGAGGTCCTGATTCTCACAAATTTCTTAAGATCAACCTTTGGTCAGAGACAAAAATCTAACTATTAATGAATAAAAATCTGACAGTACGTTTACTGATTGAACCTCAGATGTGGATGTAATCATATGCAAGTGCTGTTGGCATTTCCCAGAAAGCCTTATCAGTTATACTGTAAGATACTGTAGATCAGTGATGGCGAACCTTTTAGAGACCGAGTGCCCAAACTGCAACCCAAAACCCACTTATGCATCGTCAGGTGCCAGGTGGGTGTGGCCCATTGGTTGGGTGTGGCCCACTGGCTGGGCGTGGCTGCGGTGGTAACGGCAGACTGGGTGGGACTAAAAAGTTCAATCAATCCCAACTTTGCAAGATTTTTTTTCCCCGCGAGAAGTTGAAATTGACTGATTGATTGAACCTTTTTTTTTTTTGCACACAGCGATGGAGGCCTAAAGCAAAAAGGTTTTATAAAACCCAGCTGAAGGCCTAGGACTGGGCAATAGTGTGCATGCCCACAGAGAGGGCTCTGAATGCCACCTCTGGCACCCGTGCCATAGGTTCACCACCACTGCTGTTGATCATCCATTCATTCAGTTTATGGTGCTAGCCTAGAAATCAGGAGACTGAGAGTTCTAGACCCACCTTAGGCATGAATGACAGTTGGGTACTTTGAGCCAGTCACTCTCTCTCAACCCAACAACCTCACAGGCTTGCTATGGACAAAATAGGAATCCAGGGAACGTCACCTATGTGTGCTAGGCGAGCGCAATCTTCGGTGGATCAGGCCCTGAGTGAGTTTCCACTACCCTACACCTGAATGGGGAAACTCAGGGAACGCCTGGGAGTCTGTTCGCGGCTTCCCGATATGACCGGCGATTCCAAAATGGCGGCCTAGAAAATAGAAAATAGACTATCAGGAGTCCGAGGACTCCGAGCTGCTGCCTGGAAACAAGCTCCAGGCACCAAAAGAACAAAAGGGGGGGGGAAGGAAGAAAGGTCTGGGGAAAGTTCCACGCAGGCCCTGCCTGGAATCTTTTCCCCAGAGCCCTGGGGAAGCAATGCAGGAAAGCTACAAGGCCACCCCTCCTTCCACCCCCACACCTTAACAAAGGGAATTAACACTGAGCCCAGTGGAAATTTATTAGAATTTGTTAAGGGGGATGCCAATTATATTTTATCAAAGGTTTAAAGAGGAGAATCCACCAATGGATATTTTTCCTAACCTATCTGCTGAGAGCCAAACCTGAGACGTCTTGCAAGAGCTGAGACCAAGTTAAGACTGGATCTCCTAGCAGAGGGGGTGTGTCAAGTTTGGCTACTTGGTCTCAAAGAGCAGGCAGACAGAGAAAACCCATTGGTGGATTCTCCATCTCCTGTACTGGAGAAGGTGTGTTTGCAGTTTTGAGTTACTTGTAAATTAATAAAGACAGGATTAAAATCTAATATATAAAATAAATAAATGTGCTTTGATTGGTAGCATTAAATAGTCTTCCTGCCCTGTGCCTCGGGAGGCAAGCTAACTTGCCAAGAGTTGGTTGGGTTCATAGCACATGCTCAGCAAAAAGTCAGTTACTAGTGATATTACTATGCCCTCTCTCACCCTTTCTCCAAGATTTCATACTTAGCACTTTTCCCAAACCTAAATGGCCACCATCTTGGATCCCTTTATCTTTACCCAAACCAGGGAAGGATTGCTTTAGAGCTGTAGAGATCTGGATTCAACACACAGACACATGCCCTGCACAATGGCCCAGAGGCTTCACTGTTGGCACGTAATTTTCTTATCCAGCTCCAATTGCTTTATTGATTCTTCTATTCCCATAAATAAGTTTGCTAATTTTCCTTTATGCCTGGAATTGGGAATATCCTCGTTTTTTTCTATTATGTGCCTCCTCCAAAATCACTGCTCCTTAGAATAGGGGTCCCCATCCCCGGTCTGTGGACCAGTACCGGGCCGCAGCATGCCAGCAATTGGTCCGCACAAATAAGCAAAGCCCCATCCGCGAGATTCAGGCAGCACACAAAACCATGCACCCTCCAGTCCGTGGAAAAACCTCTCTCCACGGAACCGGTCCCTGATGGCCAAAAGGTTGAGGACCTCTGCCTTACAACATCTTAGATTATAATGTGGGTTCTATAATTCAGTGTACTAAGCCAAAACACAAGTAACTGAAGCAATTACATATTTCTTGTTTTGGCACATTTTCTCTCTTTCTCTTCCATGACTTTTTAAATTATAAGACCCTTGGAGTAGCAACTGCTGTATCTTTTTTTTTTTTAAATAAAGAGACAGGTAAACAGAAGTGTTATATAAATACCAGCACCCAAAGAGATTCTTTTGAAATGTTAGACTTTTATTCTGCATGCTTTGTGAGTATTCCTATCAACATTTTACTTTTACAACACTACTGAGAAGTCATTCTGAAAGAGTGTCTGATCAAAGGTCACCCAGGGAATTGTAGCAAAGAGGGAGCCAACTAGCATACTGCAGCAATTAAAAGAGGATATTGTTTTTTTTTTTAAAAAAAATGGATAATTTATCACTCAAACCCAGTTAGTGAAACTAGAAGGCATCAGTAAGTGAGAATGAAATAGCAGATAATATTGTTTTAATTCTGTTTGTAAAAAAGTTGTGAGTTAATAAAAGAAAACTTGTGAGGAAATATGCTGCTGAATAATATATGGCTAGAATAAATGCACTGTAGAACTTTCAGTCCCACTTCTGTTGAACTATGTTTAAATAATGCTTCAGAACTATTAAACTTTTGGGAATAATTCAGGGAAAGAAAGTGATGGTTTACTTAAACACAACGTATCCTTATTTCCAGCCTCTTATAAATCTTGCCTTTGGGTTAAATATTTGTTATAAAAAGGAATAAAACATTGTAATTTAATTCTATCTTCTTCCTAGCACGAAGTGAAAAATAGCTGTGTTTTATTAAAGTCACATTACAATTCAATTTATAAACATTTAAATGGAAAGATAAGAGTTAATTAGAAAAATGATAGAAATACATATTTGAATAGGGTGCAGGGATTGATAGCATTTCTCCATTACTGGCAATTCCTGAGCTGGTTGTAAGCAATTGGACAGAGTGCAATGATGATGCCTATAAACTGAGGGTATGTATGGGTTAAAAAAAAAGAAAATCCTTGTGTATTTGGATTATTTGAGGGAAAAGTTGGGAAAAGTTGTTAGCAGACTTTAAAAGCAAAATTGATTGCATTGTTATATATCCATGCTGTCCGATGGGTCTAGAGTCGATTACAGTTTATACATATACAATAGCAAGAGATGTATATTTCAGAACACACAAGAAAATTATTGTTGTTTGTTGATAACAACACCCAAAACTAAAAGAGCAGGCTTTCCAAAAACAGAGTTGAAAGGCTTTGTAAGAAATGAATTAGAAATAATTATAATGTCATTTAGTAAACTACAGAACGATGAAAACTATCATCCTAATAGAAATTTTGGATTTTTTTAAAAAATGGCCAACTAGTTTGCTTTTTGTATAAGACATAACCTATAAATTGAAGAGCAATTTCTCTCTACTCATACATCCAGGAAATAATATTCTTTGAACATAAATTAGCATTCCTTCTTATTCATTATGAAAGCAAAGTTGAGCTATCCCAATAGTGTTTATATTCTACTAGATGTAGGTTTCAGGGAAGAAATATTGACTTACAGTACATATTGAATAATAATTGCTATTTTTTCTAACAAAATGTACATGTGCATTGCATGATATATAATTTTTGAAAGAAAAGGTATTATACATATTTATCAGGAGGAGGCATGCTTCCAAAGCGACTTGGAGAAAATACTTTGAACTTTCTATGAGTGCCAACACTGCTATACGTTAAAGCAGCCTATCCCTTTTCAAACAAATCTGAAAAAGAGATTTGTTTTAAGAGTCACTTGAATCATCGCTGTAAAACAGTCACCTCTTTTTTTCAGGTGATTTCATTAGGAGTGCTGCTTCTGTATTATGTTCAGAGCATGCCCAGCCATAATAATTTAGAATTTCAAAGGTTGTATTGGCTTAGTTTTAAACAAGTTTTCAATGTGGAGTCTTTCTGGCAAAGAGAGAGAAAAAAACCAGCACATCTAAGAAATACAACTTTCTAGTGTTGCCAACTTTGCAACTTAGCCATACAGACAGGGCAAAGTTAGGACATTAACACAATCAATGAAAATAATAGCATTCCGAATCTTCTTTGGTACCAAATTCTCTTCCAAGAGACAAATAAAAAGAAACAATGTTTTATATTATTGAAATCCCCTTCAATATTTATTATCAGAAAGAACATTATTTTTGTCATGAAGTCAAAGCAATATATAGCAGGATGCCCATGTCAGCTGCATTCGAAGGCCTTGCATATCAGCTAAACACACCTAGCATGTGCCTTTGCCTAATATAACATATTTACTTGTGGATAAACCAAGAATTCTAGGTGCCAAAATGTACCCCAAGAATTGAGTTTCGCTTAGCCATGAGCATCCCCACAAAGTAAGCATGGTAATACCGTAAATACCCACATTTTCCTTAAATATTCATGTATAAGCCCATCCCCATTAAGCAGTCCCTTGAACTTTTAACCAAAATATCCTAAAAATGTGGATCAGCTTATCTGCCAGTGATACATTTTTCACAATATTTTGTTTGTCCACAGACAACAGCTTGGCCACTTTTAGCTTCAGTTACATTTTTTTTATACTTAATATGTTGTACAAACCCAACAATATTTGGCTAGTTTATGCTTTGATATATTGTCTGAATCCAGAAAATGGGTTAATTCAGAATCCAAGTTAAACATGTGTGGGAATGCAGCTTCTATCTTCTTCACACCACCCAGACTAATGATATATTGATATTTCAGACCTGCCCGAAAATCAAATTTATATGCTGTTGTAAAACTGCTCTCAATTCTAGAGGCACATAATACAGCTACATTGATTTAAAACATAACAGTGATTGTATGGCACCAGACCTGTTTATACTAATATCCAATGTCAACATACGGGACGGGTCTAGTGTGTGTGATTTTCCTTCTCCTAATTCCATGTGTACAATGTGTGGGTGGGTGGGGGGTTTGTAAAAGCTTTCTGAAACATCTGTTTTGGAGCAGAAAAAGTATGGTTGGTCTGTAACACTTAAAAAGCTGTATCTGTATTTAACATTTGAAAAAACTAGATTGCAAATATTCCTTCGTTCTTTTAATGATTGTAGCCCTCCTAGAGAATTTTTTTCTTTAGTTGTAGTCAACGGCCAATTTTGTTTCCAAAAATTTCTCCCCAATTATCTTTTTTTCTCTTATCTTGCAGAAACCTTGCATTGTTGCCAGGTTACAAAAATCTGTTTTCCTGTCTGCCTCTTTGATGGTTCAGTAATTCTCTGCTACATTTACTGCCAAACAACCACCGAATACCTGCCCCTATTTAACATTTCTGAATATCAAAGGACTTTGCACAGAATGAAAGATTTTTGAATTTTGCCTTAAGATTTTTTCTTCTTCTTAAGACATAATCTTAGTAGCCGTGGGTGTCTTTTCTGGACCTGGAAACTAAGCAGGGTTGGGCCTGGCTAGAATTTAAATGGGAAATCTCTAGGAAATACCAGAGTGTTGGTAGGCTAGTTGAAAGTTGAAAAACATCTCCAAAGGGAGCAGTGGCCAGCCACTTCAGGTCTGTTGTTAAGAAAACTGCATGGCCACGTTGATAAAGTCACCAGAAGTCAAGCTTGACTTGAAAAAAAAGGCTTTACTCTTTTTTTTTTTTTACTCTTTTTTTTTTACTCTTTTTTTACTCTTACACATAACTTTTAACTTGGCTTTCATTTTTGACATAATGTAAAGAGTTTCTCATTTGGGCAAATCGGTCTTTTTTAAAAACAAACAAACAAACAAACAAACATTGATCAATATGATAAGGGCTGTTTGTTTTTTCAAATTCCTATAATGCTTTGAGCAAATCCAGCGATTTGTTTGACAGTACAAACCCAACTTGTATGGTGTATTTTAATCAAATGTTTTCATAATCAGATTTTAATGATCCCCAGCGTTGTCAGAAACATCAGCCCCTCTGTGAGGCCCTAGAGCTGCTTTTCCCATTTCAGCACCCCCAGAAGTGTAAGCTTCCTAAATTCCTAGCCAGTATGCTCAATGTAGATTCTCCTGTGTTTACAATAGACCTGAAAGTGCTGGAACCAGAAGTCTGCATGGATCCACAGGGAATAGGCAAAGGGCCATGATTGAACTTATTTGTGTCAAATGTTGGGATGCAAGCAATGGTGTCACCTGGGTGGCAATATTACTGTATGTATGTCATTCTTTCATAGCACTATAGTTTGGCACATATGCGGCTGTGCATGTTGATCTAAATCTACATTAGATTTTCTATCTGCAAGTGAATTCTACCAATAAATCAGCATATACAGACAATTCACTCAGATTCCGACGTGGGCAACTGATCCCTTACGACTACTCTACAACTCTATCGATTATCTTCCATCAAACTAGCATGCTATAAAGAAAGTGGAAGTCCAGCCCACAACATTTTGCAGTACCGTAATGGTATCTTTTTTTACATCATATTGCATATGTGTTCTTATGTATTAAATTGATTTTGATACTTCCTAATAAACAGCACAATGAAAAAAGAATTATAGAAACGTGGAGACTCTAGAAAGAGTACAGAGAAGAGTAACAAAGATGATTAGGGGATTGGAGGCTAAAACATAAAAAGAACAATTGCTGGAATTGGGTATGTCTAGTTTAATGAAGAGAAGGACGAAGGGTGACATGATAGCAGTGTTTCAATATCTCAGGGGTTGCCACAAAGAAGCTATTCTCCAGAGCATCTGAAGGCAGGACAAGAAGCAATGGATAGAAACTAATCAATGAGAGAACCAACTTAGAACTAAGGAGAAATTTCCTGATGGTTAGAACAATTAATCAGTGGAACAACCTGCCTCCAGAAGTTGTGAATGTTCCAACACTGGAAGTTTTTAAGAAGAGACTGGACAACCATTGGTCTGAAATGGTATAGGGTTTCCTGCCTGAGCAGAGGGTTGGACTAGATGACCTCCAAGGTCCCTTCCAACTCTATTATTATTATTATTATTATTATTATTGACTATTGAGAAAATTGACTGAATTTGAAAATTGTCTAATTCATAATATTTATTTAGGAACAATTTATATGTGAAATATAGATAAGTAACTGGATAAGTAAAAGACTATATGATGCTATGTCATAAGTCAAGGACATGCTATGCTACGTCCTTGACTTACGACTACAATTGGGACCAGAATTTCCATTGCTAAGTAAGGCAGTTGTTCAGTATGTTGTGCCGAAATTTAACTTTTTTACCATGTTGTTAAACTCCCACCAACACTGACAGCGCAAGTCATTAGTATATAAACAAAAAGCAAACCTGTCTCCCTTTTAGCACTGATGATGTTACCTAGTTGCGTAATGAAATGTCTGCAAGAAAACAGCCAAGCTCAGAGAGTACTAAGGACTCCACATAGGTATTATTTATAACATTTTCCCAATATATTGCTTTTTATTTAGAGTTTTTCTTTTCTTTTTCTTTTCCTTCTATTAATTTCAATTGTGTTAACCAAATGTTTTTAAGTTCTCTTTGGGAACTGCTTCCTGAAATTCCAACAAGCAAAGCACAATACAATGCACCGGGATATTAAAGCCTTTTATTGCAACCTTCACTATTTCGATGATCTCCAGTTGTCTATTTGTATTCCACTAGTACCCTTAAATTATGACACCAAGGCATGGAGGCAAAATGGCCAACTTACCTTCACATTGTTCCAGACTATCAGCTCTTTTCCATGATCTTGAGTGTGACCCGGGCTGCTTACATAGAGAGGAAGAGATTTTCCCCAACCATATTCATGAAGAAGGCGGCTTTTGTCTTTAGGAGATGAGTCAGAACTCTGGAAGAAAAGGAGCAAAATTAACTTCTGAGGCCATTATTCAAACATACTTTTCAGTAGGTCCAATGTTAACATATTTGCTTCATTCTGTTTTGTAAGTTTAAGTTTTCTTTTATTTTAATCTTTAGTTCCTTCTGGTTCCCTCTAGTGTCCAACCTTCAGAGTTCTATCCTGTCATGTTTTTTTTTTTTAAAGAATTCGAAACACAAGCATTTTCCCATTCTTTCTTTCACACTTTTGCTGTTTGCGTTATTTTTTTAAAAAATGTTTTGTCCTAAACTTATACTTAAAACATATTTTGCTGAGGACTGAAGAATATTCACTCAGTGTTCAAATTTATCAAATCAAAGCTTCTTATTACTTGAAAAGCAATTAACAAGCCATTTCAAAAAGTGTTTAGAAAAGGAAATATGCAAACCCAGTGTCCTTTTAAAGTCACTGACTGTATTTTGAGCAAGACTGCTATTTCCTCATCTCCCAGAGCTCTAAACCCACCAAAGACTGTTGTCTTGCAATCTCCTCAAAAGGAGCAAAGCTGGCTGAGGAATTCTGGGAATTGAAGTCCACAAGTCTTAAAGTTGCCAAGGTTGAGAACCCCTGTTCTAGAGCACTTGAGGGAACTCTCAGGTCCTCTCCTTGTCTGGAGAGCAAATATGAAGAGCTAGTTTTCATACTCAGCAGCTCTTCATTCTACCACAGTGGCCATCAGTTCGCCATTTCTTCCTTGGAAATCCCTCATTTTTCACAATTTTTATTATTTTAGTATGTGGTTATATTTATCGGTACTTTAGAACAGGGGTGTCAAGTTGCCAGCCTGTGGGCTGGATGCGTCATGGTGAAACCACGCCCACCCCATTGCCGGCAATAGAAAAAAGTCGTGATACATCGCGACACGTCATGTGATGTTGTGAGTTCACCCCTGCTTTAGAACGTACATGTTCTCTGTTTTACATTTGTACTTAATCCAAATAATCTTTGGCACCGTATTTTAAAATAAATATGACTTATGGTGGAGCTTCCCATCAAGATGTGAAGTTGTATAGTTGCTATCCTTTGTTCTGTTTATGCAAACTCTAGATGCCAGAAGTATGAATAAGAATGAGAACATATAATTTATCCATAAACTTTATGACAATGGCACAATGTTCTCTAGAAATTAAGAAAGTTACAATAGCTAGCTACAATAATATTTAGCAAAGTATAGTAAATTATATAGTAGAACACAATAGTGTTGAACTTGGAAGACTCTAAACAATTTAGACTGAGAACAGTTAATTTAAAGAATGGAAGATGATGGATTCCTATTATTATCTCTTATAAATATGTAAGTGAGTGGTGAGAATGAGAATAGGTTTAACAGCAGGAGAGCAACAAAAACCGATTTTGGAAAACAAGCCGATTTCACTGCAGAGAAAATTATTTCCATGAATAATTATCAACACTCTGTGAATATTCCTGTTTGGCACTGGGTTGTTCTTTATAGAGTGCTTTGTGGGAAAAGATGCCTGATATTCTGTAAATATACCAAGATGCTTGCAGCTCATGAAGGGAGCAATTTTGCAATCTCCTCTGAGCAAAGTATCAAACTGGACGGACAAATGTTCTGGAAAAGTACCTGGATTGCTTTCCCAATGGAAGTAGTGTGACTGTAGAAAAGTGACTGGCACGGCTCTCCAGAACTCCCACCAAGGTGAAAAGTCTTGTTCAGAGTTCTTTTTTCAGAGTGTATAATTGGAGGTATATCACTGGAGGCATTCCATTTATGTGCTAATGCAGGGGTCTGCAAACTCGGCCCTTTTATGATACTTGGACTTAAAAACTCCCAGAATTCCTCAGCCAGCATGACTGGCTGAGGAAATCTGGGAGTTGAAGTCCATGAGTCATAAAAGGACCGAGTTTGAAGACCCCTGTGCTCCTTCCCCATAGTGTGTTGATGAAAAGGAAAAGGAATGTGAAAAGCAGAGGAAGGAGACAGCAAAGACACGCCTCGCCTCACAGTGACAACTTGGGCCACTGCTAATTGAGATCAAAAGAAATTTTTATTCCTGATTAAGTGACACTCAATTATCAAAGGAATGACAGAGATCAAAGGCGGTTGCAGTCTTATTGTTCTTCTGGGCCTCTCATAACTATAGTGTTTGGATATATATCAAATGAAAGGGATGATAGACTAAATTGGCCTTTGCTCTCATTCATCAGAGATGTTTGAAAAAAATCTGAACATTGTTCAAAAAAAGGAAAAATCTGAACATTATATTAATGTCCACTTTCATAATTAGAATAAAAACAGGATAGGCAAGTTTCCTTAAAAATTCAAATGTATAAGTTTTAATTCCATTTTCTCACATGTATATCTTAGTACTCTTGAATGATCCATCCAATCAGATGAAATGTCGAATAGCATGATTTTGTGATGCTAACATTTTATCAGCGACCACATATACACCCTGTAGTTTAACACTTTCGTATTATTGAAATCCGTTCCTTTCCATCAGATTTAACACTCACTTTTTTATTGACCTTTCCATCAGATTTCCATCATTTCCATCATTATCAGGCATATTAATAATTGTGTATATAATTTGGAAAGACATTCTCAGTTTTGAACACTGGATATACTCTATCCAGTGGGTATTTTATAATAATTGATCGTTTGTCCAGCCCTGACAATTTGGTCAGCTAGCTGTTATCATCTAGTTAAATATTACTTTTTACTAAAACCTTTAATTTGTTAGAACTGTTAACAAAAGGAAATGAACACCTTTACTAAATTAGAGTTTTTGCAGTTTTAATGCTAATCAATCAATAGAATGGAAATACGTTCACTATTATGACATCATCAAATTCTTTCCTCCCTGGAATCGAAAATTGGAAATACCCATTTAATGAATTAAACAAACAGAACTATGCCTCCAATACTCTACAGTGTTTCTCAACCTTGACAATTTTAAGGCACATGGACTTCAACTCCCAGAATTCTGGGAGTTGAAGTCCACGTGCCTTAAAATTGCCAAGGTTGAAAAACACTGCTCTATTATGAACTGCATTATAAAACAAATAAGGTTTTCTACAGTAAGAATTGCTGAGATCTTATCTACAGTAATGTATGTTACCGTAATATAATCTATCTCCACCAGGTGGCAACCCCTCCCTTTTCAGAAAAACAACCCAACTTGACTGATTTATTGCCAACAGTTTCTGTACCAAGTGTGAGGAAACTTTAGGCACACACAATTTATTCTTTGTTTCCTTTGAGATGCTCCTATGGAATCCAATTACAATATAATGGCTGAACAGGTAGAGCTGAAGAACAAAATGCCTCTTGGCAGTGTTCTAAGAGTTTGTTTTCAGTACAGGTCGTCCTTGATTTATGTCCACAATGGGGACCCAAAACGTACGTTCCTAAGCAAGAATAGTTGACAAGTGAGTTTTGTCCCACTTTACGACCTTTTTTTGCCACAGTTGTGAAGTGCATCACTGCAATTGTCAAGTTAGTAACACATTTATTAAGTGAATCTGGCTTCCCCGTTGACTGTGCTTTCTAGAACAGGGGTTCTCAACCTTGGCAACTTTAAGACTTGTGGACTTCAACTCCCAGAATTCCTCAGCCAGCTTTGCTGGCTGAGGAATTCTGGGAGTTGAAGTCCACAAGTCTTACAGTTGCCAAGGTTGAGAACCCCTGTTCTAGAAGGTTGCAAAAGACACTGCAACAACCATCATAAATATGAGCCAGTTGCCAAGTGTCCAAATTTTGATCAAATACCGATGCTAAACGTTTGGCTTGACTGTAGATTTACAGGTTTTTAACACTGAATCTAAATGGAGCAAATGATCCTCAAAAGTGGGGGAAAAAATCATGATTTGAAAACATTAAAACAAAATATAATTTGCCTGCAAGTATCACATACATTGTTATTTGAAAAAAGGGCAGAACTATTTCATTTATCACATTTATTTCATCAGGAACAAAAAAGAAAAGAAAAGAAAAGAAAAGAAATGGAGTTGTTTTCTACATTACTTCCAAACTAAAACCAGAACTTGTGTTGACTGATGACCATGGCAGATTTATTGGAGTGAATGTTAATTTACTTGGGACTAAAACGCTGATACTGGGAATCTATGCCCCAAGAAAAAGTACTGCTCTGTAAAAGGATTTATGGAAAGACTAATAAGTTTCTTATGAAAATTGGAGCTTGATGGGGGATTGGAATGGAGTGATCTCCCCACAACTGACACAAGTTCTAAGAAAAATATTAAGTCACTTAAGGCAAGTTACTAAAAGATTTCTTTTATTTGATGGACATTTTAGGGCTAGTGAACCTTACCAAGACAGAAAAATGGCAATTCAAGAGGCTATATTTTCTTTTCTAAAAGACATAGATCCTTTTCAGCAATAAATATGATGTGGATTTCAAAGAATTTTAGCTACCAAGGTTTCTAAAATAGAGATATTACCAAAGACTTTTTCAGGTCATACTCCTGTAAGTTTGGTTTGTAAAAGGAAATCCAGTTCTTTTATATGAGACAGAAAAGCAGAAAAGAAATTGAAAGGATTTTTTGAAAATAACATAAACAAAGTACTGACTTAAGAATAAGTTGAGGCGCAAGAAAACCTTTTATCAGAGGTTATTTTGCAGGGAACTCAAAAAGAACAGGCAAGAGAAAACACAAGCTATTTTGATTGAGATAAAAAGAATTAAAGAAATTTCTAGAGAAAATAAGTATTTCTCAACAAATTAAGCTTTTACTTTGATAGTTATGTAGGTTAGCAATTATAGAAATGGAAGAACTATGTAAAGGAATAAACAATGAGCTTGCTAAACAAATGGTTGGCATATAAATTAAGAAAGGAAAAGGAAAATAAAATTATATTGACACAGCAAGAGAGAGACATTGTACTAACGGATAATATGGATATGCAAAAAGTATTTAATCAATATTATTCTAACCTGTATAAAATAAGTGACAACTCTTTGGTGAAGATAGATGAATATCTAAAGAAACAAAATTTACCGGGGATTATAGAGGAACAGAAATAGATTGTGAATGGATTTTAATTATAAATGAAGTTTCTGAAGCTATAAAAAAGATTAAACCAAGAAAGATGCCTAGACCAAATGGATTACAGATTCTTATTATAGATGTTTTAAGGATGAACTTTTATAACTTTCACAAAACATGGTGAACTAGTCTACAATATCTCACAGAAAGAAAGATGCCAATATAGCACTAATACCTAAAAAGAGACAAGATTTGACTTTAACAATGTCATTATTGAATAATGATTACAAATTTTTTTACAATGATTCTGACTGATAGACTGAAAACAATTTTCCAAGAATTTATTCATGGGTCCAATGTGGGCTTTCACTTAAAAAACAATCAGCAGTATAGCTCACAAAGCAGAAATGTAACATGGGCATACTACAGCATTACCATAACTGCCTGCACTGCTGTATGCTAGACCAGCTGCAACTTTCAAGTGGACCTTAATAACAGTACCATGTAGAATGTGCTGTAATAGTCCACTATTACAGTCCAATAGTCCATGTGCAATGAGCAAGGTATGAATCTGGGGATCCTCATGGTCCAGAAACAGGCATGATTGGTTCACAGGAGGAAGCCTTTCTGCACATATTTGCCATCTGGTCTCCAAGCAACAGTTCTGTATCCAAAAAAAATATATCTCAAATCGCACATCTGTCCTGAACAGAGAAGTGAGATCCAATTCAGGGTTTATGATATGAAGTCTCTGGTGCTGGGTAGACTAAACACCTACAGCTAGGAACTTATCAACTAGCCTTTCCGTGGTTGTTACTAGATTTACAATTCCCTGTGATGGAGATCAGACACGTTTCCTCCCTGTTATCCACTCACTGGCAAGAAAATCTTGTTTTCTTTTTTCTTTTTGTTTAAATCTGGTCAGTCTTTGGTGAGTAAGCAAGGTTGGGAGCTGAATCAGGCTTAAATTGGTTGGGTGTAGTCTCTGCTAGTTATGCTTTTAACAGTGTTTCCTATGTTTTAATAGTATTCTTGGTGGCTGGTTTGTTGTTTCCTGCCATTTTTTAAAATTTTGATTATGAGCTTTCTTCAATGCCTGTTTTTTTGCAGGAAACTCAAGGTTCACAGTCAGTCACTAAATACATACAGTATTCAGGACACCACATTTTGGCTCTCCATCCAACAGGTTTGCAGAAGTAGTCTATAGACTACAGAAGTAGTCCCCTTAGCAGCCAGAAAGAAGAAAGACATAATGCAAGAGAAGTATTTCTGCTCTGCATTATGCTATATATAAAGTGAAAAATACAGCCTGCTTTGCAAGGTGGCTTTAGAAAATGGCGTCTCAGTGTATCAGAAAGACGTACAGTACTCGGAAGTCTATGATGAGAAGCAATTATCTGTAACCCTTCTTTATCAGGGGCTTGCAAAAAATAATTGGGATGTTCCTTGGGGACCCTTCCCCGAAACTCTGTTTTTAAGCTTCATCTGAGAGAGCCTGACTGTATTCTGAAAGCAAATACTACTTTTAACAATACGGCTCAAAAGCAGACTTTCATTATAGCGAAGGAGATAAATGGTTTTGTATTCAAGTTAGGTATGCTGATTCAGCTTTGCAGGTTTGGGAAAACAAAGATCAGAATTTAATATTAATATTTAATATTAGCTGTGGAACCTTGCTCATTAGAAATGTTGCTAGTTGGAGTCCACTGGGCATATAATTTATCAGAGTGTGCATCAACTTGAATATACTGCATGCAATCCTTTTAATTAGAAACTGAACTGAAGCGAGAAGACAGACTGTCTCCTAACTCCAAAATTATCATATTCCTATCAGGGACTCAGTATGCTTGAGTAACCTGTAATTAGGGACAAAGGTTAACACATAATTTTATATGTTGAATAACCAGTTATATTCATGCCATTATTCAAAGGCAGGACTTGCTTTCCCCAGCAGGCTTGTGAGCATGTAAGACAGAAAGAAAGTCTCCACTCATATTAGGTCGGATGAGTAACTGGAGGAGGAACTGAAATGATTAATTTGACTTCCAATAATTATATAACTGTTTCAGGATTATTATTTTTTCAGTATGCATTTATTTTCACTCCAAATTTGAATATTTATTTTTTTCAGTTTGACAGATATTTATAACTATTTCAATGTCTCTTCTGTGAGATTTCACTCATAAGCACTTTCCAACCTGAAATTAAGAATGTCTGGGGTTTTTTTGAGGGAGGAGAAAAGGTCAGCATGAAATCAACTGCACCAACTTGCTCTCCCTTACTGGTGATGTATCGAGTTTTATAAATATCTCCATTGTTATCAATTGATAATATAAATACCCCCCTTTTTCCCCACATGCACTTGGTTTATTTGACATTTGAATGCTTGTTTATAGCATTGATGACTTGTGAGACTGGCTTTATGCCTTGGATACTTGCATGCATATTAAACCAGGACCAAACACTTCCTCTGTATTATTTTCACAGTTTAAATGCTTCCTTAAAGATGCAATTAAACAAATAGATAAAGAGGGTGGATATACCATGGGTGTATACTTTTCAATCAAATTATCTGGCTCAGTTTTCATCCATAGGAAGAAACATTAGACAATATGATACAGATCTTCTGCAGCACATTTATATTCACAAAATACCAGCTGAAATGTAATTAGCTAGTTTGCTACTCAAGGATTGTGTTTGCATGACAAATGTTTGCATGGTTGTATTAACCACTGGTTTACTCAGTTAAACTTGGGTACTGTACATAGAACTCATTAAACCATACATTTATTACACAAGCTATATTCATGCAACATAGCAGACTAAAATTTGGTAGGCTAGTTTGTGAGTAAAACCAGTTACTATGTTGTGTAAGACTTCTCTATGAAAAGTAATTATATATGTTGATAAATTACATACTGCCAAGTTTTAATATATCTTAGCATTATTCCCGCTCTACGGTGGGGTCCATATTTGTCTCCATTTAGATCGATCCAGGGCATCTTCAGGGATGCCATCCGTGTATTTCATGTCCTCCTTGAGGTGAACCATTCACCATCCACCGATTCTTGGCATCATGGTCCAGACACATGGCTGTCCTCGCCACTGAGTCTTCTTTACTGCGTCCATGCCTTTCTTCCCGCATTTTTGCTATGATTGGTGTGATTCCCAGTCTGACTGGCCTTCCCAGTCAGACTCCACAGTCCGGTGGAGTCCCTGGTAGCGGCATGGAATACGGCTGCGAAGGGGGCTATTGACCGGATTGCGCCTTTGCGACCTCTCCGTGGTGCTGGCCCCAGGAGGTCTCCTTGGTTTACTGAGGAGCTCAGGGGGATGAAGCGCCATAAGAGACGTCTAGAGAAGCGATGGAGACAAAGTAAGTCCGGATCTGACCGAACCAGATTGAGCTTATTTATTAAAGCCTATCTGAAGGCGATTAAGGCGGCAAGATCTTTGTATCTTTCTGCTTTGATCGCGTCTGCGGAATCTCGTCCGGCCGCCCTGTTTAGGGTGACCCGATCCCTTATTAACCCAAGGGGTCCGGGGCCTCCCTTGCAGGGTAGTGCCGAGGACTTTAATAACTGTTTCGCAGACAAAGTGGCTCAGATCCGGGCTGACCTAGACTCCAATTGTGTAGCAGAGTCGACTGATAATGATTCAGTTGAGGGGACAGGGGCATGTTCTTGTCCGGTCAGCTGGGGAGAGTTTGAGGCTGTTACGCCTGAGGAAGTGGACAGGGCCATTGGATCTGTATGTTCTGCCACCTGTTTGTTGGACCCGTGTCCCTCCTGGCTGGTTTCGGCCAGTAGGGTGGTGACACGTACCTGGATCCAGGAGATTGTCAACGCTTCTTTGAGGGAGGGGTCCTTTCCGGCTCCCTTAAAGGAGGCACTTGTGCGCCCCCTCAAGAAGCCTTCCCTGGATCCAGAAATTTTGACCAACTATCGTCCGGTCTCCAACCTTCCCTTTGTGGGGAAGGTTGTCGAGAAGGTGGTGGCGCATCAGCTCCAGCGGTCTCTGGAGGAAGCCGATTATCTGGGCCCTCTGCAGTCGGGATTCAGGCCCGGCTACAGCACCGAAACTGCTTTGGTCGCTCTGATGGATGATCTCTGGCGAGCCCGGGATAGAGGCCAGTCCTCTGTCCTGGTGCTTCTTGACCTCTCAGCGGCATTCGATACCATTGACCACGGTATCCTTCTGCGCCGGCTGGAGGGATTGGGAGTGGGGGACACCGTATTGCGGTGATTCTCCTCCTATCTCACTGGTCGGTCACAGTCGGTGTTTGTGGGGGATCGAAGGTCCACCTCTAGGTTACTCCCATGTGGGGTGCCTCAGGGGTCGGTTCTCTCCCCCCTACTTTTTAACATTTACATGAAGCCACTGGGTGAGATCATCCACTGCCACGGAGTGAGATACCATCAGTACGCTGATGATACTCAGCTGTACATTTCCACTCCTGGCCATATCAGTGAAGCAGTTGAGGTGATGTGCCGGTGTCTGGAGGCTGTGAGGGTTTGGATGGGTGTTAACAGATTAGGGCTCAACCACGATAAGACAGAGTGGCTGTGGGTGATGCCTCCCAAGGACACTTCTATCTGTCCTTCGATTACCCTGGGGGGTGAATCTATAAACCCTTCAGAGAAGGTTCGCAACTTGGGAGTCCTCCTTGATCCACAGCTGACATTGGATCATCATTTGTCGGCAGTGGCGAGGGGGGCATTTGCCCAGGTTTGCCTGGTGCACCAGTTGCGTCTTTACTTGGATCGGGAGTCACTCCTCACAGTCACACATGCCCTTGTCACCTCGAGGATCGACTACTGCAATGCTCTCTACATGGGGCTACCCTTGAAGAGTGTTCGGAGACTACAATTAGTGCAAAATGCAGCTGCGCGAGCAGTTGTGGGTCTTCCTCGTTGTGCCCACATTTCATCAACTCTCCGCACGCTGCATTGGTTGCCCATTGGTCTCCGAGCCCAATTCAAGGTGTTGGTTATTACCTATAAAGCCCTTCATGGCTTGGGACCAGGATACTTACGGGACCGCCTTCTGCCACATACTTCTCTACGACCGGTGAGAGCGCACAGGGTCGGCCTCCTCCAGGTCCCGTCAACGAAACAATGTCGTTTGGCGGGCCCTAGGGGGAGGGCTTTCTCTGTTGCGGCGCCCACCCTCTGGAACCAACTACCTCCTGAAGTCCGCGTTTCTCCGACCCTCCTGGCCTTCCGAAAGAATTTAAAAACCTACCTCTGCCGGCAGGCCTGGGGATGATTGTTGATTGTGGTGTGATTGATGAGTATGTATGGGGTTTGTATTTTTAATGTTGTTCGGATTTGTTCAATTGTTTTTATATATATGTTGTAAGCCGCTCCGAGTCTTTGGAGAGGAGCGGCATACAAATCCGAATAAAATAAATAAAAATAAAATAAACATCAGATGTCATTGTTCATGATGTGGTTGAATCGCATTAGTCCAAGATACTTTCAGAGACTTTGCATTTCCATCATGTAAGCATGATGCTTTGCTGTCACTGGCCAGCATTCCAATTTGTAGAGGGCAATTGGGTGCATTACTGTTATGTAAATCTTTGACTTGAGGCATAGGAGCATCACACAGGACTCCAGTCACCTAAGGCAACTTCATCCAAGTGGCACTGACATGGGCGTGAACATCTGAAAGCTATCGCTGTCACTGCATATGAAAGAACTAAGATTCTTGAATTGCTCTACTTTCTTCAGATCTTCTCCATCAAAGCAGATGGTTTCATCGGTTTGGGGGGCGCAGTCCATATATTCCGTTTTCTTGATGTTCAGCCAAGACCAAATTCTCAGAGGCGTTCATTCTATTGCCATGTTTGCTCTTGGAGGTCTTCATATTGCTCATTCGCCAAGACGACGTTTTTGGCAGAGAAGTGATCATGGATGAGGCGATTAGAGATCAAGCGTCATAGTACCCATGCAAAGAACAAATAGTAGGGGTGAAAGTGCAAAAGTTGCCAAGGCTGCACCCTCAGAACCAGAATTTGACTAGATACTACTACTGATACGACTGAGGTACTCCAACTCCAACCGATGTGTCACCCCATCTGTTGTTGAAGGCACTTTATACCTACTGCCAGGTATTAAGAGGTCGCTCCATTGGAGAAGACACTTTTGCAGCCGCTTCATTGAAGTATAGACACTGCTAAGTGAAGATAGTCACAGCCACACTTCTCTGGGGATAAATGATTCACCTGTGGAGATGGTTATCAGCATCAAATTCCTGGGTGTGCAGCTAACGAGTAGGCTGGCATGGTCGCTCAACAGTGAGAAACTGGTGAAGCGGGCATAGCAGCGTTTGCATTTTCTGTGCCGCATGAGAAAAGCACATCTTCCTTCCCCTGTCCTGACCACTTTCTACAGGGGGACGATCGAGAGCATCCTGTCATACAGCATCACAGTCTGGTTTAGAAGCATCCCTGCTTCAGACAGGAAGGCGGTGCAGAGTGGTGAGAATGGCCGAAAAGATCATTGGCAGTTCCCTCCCTCCCATCCAGGACATAGCACAGAAACGCTGCTTGAGCAGGGTCCGTAAGATTATCTGGGACACTACACATCCTCTTCACGACCTGTTTTCCTTGTTACCTTCTGGGACGAGGTTTCGTGGTATCCGAAGCAGAACATGCAGATTCAGCCAGAGTTTCGTTCCATATAGCATTAACCTTGCGAACTCTCAAGCTTCCTCCTTCCGTTATATATTCAAGATGGACAATATTTAATATTTATTTGCTACGTATATGTAGGGATGTGGGTGTATACATATGTTGTTCATAGTAAGTTTAGGTGTGTGTCATGTATGTGTTTCACTTTGAGAGCGGGCAACTAAATTTTGTTTTTGATGTGTGCCATTGTGCCCACAGTATAAAAATGACAACAAAGGTCATCTTATCTTATCTTATGTTATCTTATAGTTGCAGCCCTTTATCTGCCATTGGGACATAGGGTCCTATTCTGCCTTCAAAACCGTTGATCATCTTCTCCTGTAACCCTGACAAGGGGCCCTTACAAAGAAGGAGTCAAGCTATTCTCCAAAGCGCCTGAGGGCAGGACAAGAAGCAATGGATGGAAACTAATCAAGGAGAGAAGCAACCTAGAACTAAGGAGAAACTTCCTGACAGTTAGAACAATTAACCAGTGGAACAACCTGCCTCCAGAAATGGTGAATGCTCCAACACTGGAAGTTTTTAAGAAGAGACTGGACAGCTATTTGTCCGAAATGGTAGGGGGTTGGACTTGATGACCTCCAAGGTCCCTTCCAACATTATTATTATTATTATTATTATTATTATTATTATCATTATTATTATCATCATTATCATTATTATTATTAGTGCTACCAGCTGGGCCAGCTGGATCAAGGTTTTTTTTAAAAGAGGTATTATTCCTCCATCACTCACCCTTTGTCCTGGCTTGTGACAGGCAGAGCCTGGTTTCCAAAACTTTGAGCCCAGGATAGCAGGTTTCAAGTCTCAATATATTAATTGCTATAAAAGAATTAAAACTCCGTATGAACATAGATTGAAAAGAAAACAGTTGCTGGAATTGGGTATGTTTAATTTAATAAAAAGAAGGACAAGGGGTGACATGATAGCAGTGTTCCAATATCTAAGGGTTGCCACAAAGAAGAGGGAATCAACCTCTTCTCCAAAGCACCTGAAGGCAGGACAAGAAGCAATGGATGGAAACTAATCAAGGAGAGGAAGCAACCTAAAACAAGGAGAAATTTCCTGACAGTGGAATAATTTGCCTCCAGAAGTTGTGACTGCTCCAGCACTGGAAGAGATTGGACAACCATTTGTCTGAAATGTTATAGGGTTGTGGTGGCGAACCTATGGCGTGCATGCCACAGGTGACATGCGGAGCCCTCTCTGTGGGCACGCGCGCCATCGCCCCAGTCCTAGGCCTTCAGCTGGGCTTTATAAAACCATCTCGCTTTAGGCCTCCGCCACTATGGGCAAAAAAAAAAAAAGATTCAATCAATCAATCAATTTCAACTTCTTGCGGGGGAAAAAAAAGATCTCACAAAGTTGGGATTGAACTTTTTAGTCCCACCCAGTCTGCCATTATCACCACAGCCACGCCCACCCAATGGGCCACACCCACCCGACACCCGACGATACATAAATGGGTTTTGGGTTGCAGTTTGGGCACTCGAAAAGGTTCGCCATCACTGGTATAGGGTTTCCTGCCTGAGCAGGGGGTTGGACTAGAAGACCTCCACGGTCCCTTCCAACTCTGTTATTCTGATCCTCCTTTAAAAATATGTGTTGGATCAAGAGGAACCAGCCAGGCTTGGTCCAGGCACAAGACAGGTTTTTATCCCTCAGAATTTCCCTTACTGTTGCCAAGTAGCATCCATGTAATGAATACATTCACATGGCATATTTATCTAAGATTAATTTAAATACGGTTTATGGAATTCACCCAGTTTTCTTAGTTCACGTGAGATACTGAGTCCTAAAGCAAGCAACAGATTGTGCAATAGTTGAGACTCCAGATAACCTTTGTAAAATAAATGAGAATTTTAAAAAAATGTGCAGGCAATGCAGTAGTTTAGTAATTCAAATTCTGGTATAATGACCATAAAAATAAGTTTTGCAGTATAAAAACCAGGATTTGGAAAAACTAATTTCATATTGACAGTTTGAGAAAGTTTGCATAGTTAATATCTATGGTTTGAAATTTTTAATTGATAAAGCTGACAATATAATGAAGTAAATGCACAAAATGTAGTGTATTACAGAACGTAATTCTGCTAACAGATTTCCAACAGCAAATGTATATTTTTGACTTCTTTAGTAGGAAAGGGAAACAGAATTGTTATTTGTTTTTATTTGCACCGGTTCTATAATTTGAATTGCATCTGTAAAATATTAATATGCAGGAAAAGTAAAAATTGATTACTAATTATAAAACGATGCTGCATGTTAAAAGTACTACAGGGGCCAGATAAGAAAATAACTGTACATTTGATAGTATCTTTGAACTGGTGAAATCAATTTCTGCTCTCAGGAGAAGTAAAATCATAAAAGAAAGAAAAACAACATAAAAACACATAATCTTCTATTTAATTTCTATTATAGTGTTCAATCTAAAGTATCACAACAATAATTGTTTGGAAAAAATATATCAGTATCTTATAGTGAAACTAGTTGTTAGTTAGCTTTAGGATCAAATTAGATTTGTATTTTTTTCAGATTCTTTCTTTACCTTAATGTTTTTAGCTGCCTTGAATATTCACTGCTTGCCAGAAATGTGGATTATAAATGGCCTAAACGAATGTAAATAAAATTTAGCCAAATATAGAGAGACAGCTATGTTTGGATTGTAGCTGTAAAATAATAAGAGCCATTGTACTCTTCCTCGCTTACAATATTGCTGCAAGGAAGTGATTGGAGGTATCTGTTTATTTTAAATTAAACCCAGTTTATTACTTTGCATTTTCCCAAGAAAGCCAAATGATACACCACTGTTATTGATAGACCATAATTTAAACCAACTGTAATCCCTTGTTCAAACAAAACTGGTTAATGTATAAATAGAATCAGACGCTTTTGATCTCTAGCAGAAATAAGCAGCATGCATTTCTCTAACTCTCACTAAACTTCCAATTCCCAGCACTTCAGTTTATAAGGTTAGTGGTGACATATGCCAGGACAGGAACATCTGGCAGAGAGGGGCAAGGATTTCTCCCTATTAAAGCAGCTATAATGGAAAGAGGGGGGAGATTCACACACAATATAAACTTGGGTCTCTAGTACCCAGTGTTCCCTAAACTTTTTTTCTCTCAGGATTTGCTCGTTGCTTTAAAAAAAAAAAGGAGGACGCCAAAACAGCTTTCTCGTTTGCGTGAGGTTTTTTTTTTTTGTCAATATTTACCATATTAAAATTTTAGAAAGATGCCTCTGCTGCTGCTACTGCTTCTCATGATTGGTGGGATTTTAATATTGTATTATTTTTCAACATAGGCTGCAAATAATTTTGATTTTGCAGGTGTCTAAGGAGGATCTTGGGGGAGCCCTAGCACCCTGCTTTAAGAAACGTTGCTCTATCTTAACTAGGCCTCTCTGCTTTTAACTAACCACGGCCCTACGCTTACCCGCACTTTACGTTTTTAAAAAATATCCTGGAACGTTTGTTGCGGTGGCTAAATTGCCCGTGTCCAATAGTCATTCATCCATTCCTTCACTCCGAACAAACATTTCTACTTTGCATTTCCGGCCATCATCCCTTGAAGACAAACTGGACTTGGATTTAAGAGCCACACAACTTTAAAAATCTTCAAAACCGTCAAGCAGAAGGTGGCCCATGTTATTACCAACCTCGGAACCCAAGAGCAAGAGGTGTCGTTTCCCGGGCGGTAGTTGTTTCCGTTGCTCCCCGGCATCTCGCAAATTGGTTGCTATGGCGCAGTCGCGATGATCGCTAACGCGTGAAACGGGTCGCGCGATGGAGGAAGAGGAGACGGTGAGGTTGGGGGGGGGCTGTAGCTGTGGGTGGGGGCTTTTCAGCAACCAACGCGATTAGGAAGCTCGTATTGCATGTTAAAGGGGGGGGGGGGGAAGCGGGAAAATAATTTATTCATTTGCGGACAAATAATGCCGTAGGTAGGATGTTTGTTTTTTTAAGCACGACTCTTGTATCTGTAACAGCCCGTCGGTAGCTATTTGGGGGCTGTTTGCTTTTTTTTATTTCCCCACCAAGCTGGAGGAAGTTTAATTGGTTGAATTCAGGACTCTTTTGAGAGGAAAGACACAGCTTGAGGACATATTTCACCTAGGAGTTACGATCTGGATGTAAAACTGAAAGACCAAGTTGCAGCAGTAAAAAGGCACGGCATACTTTCTTAACGGCCATCTAATGATAGTCTGGATTTTGTGTAACTAATCTCATCATTTCTGTTTGTATTTCCATCCCTCTGCAAGGTGGGGATGTTGGAGTTGCCAACCTCTTCCCATGCTGCTGTTCCTTGAATGATTTGGCTCAGGGAAAAGACAATAAAATTTGCAACATTTAAAACTCTGTACATCTGGGTGATGAAGTTATGCATCTTAATAGTGGAGAGGAGTTGATTATTCTCTCCCCACCATTTTACGCCCTTCCCCAATTGTGCTACAGGGTTTGTGGATTTGAGTTGCAAAGCAAAGAAGCACAGTTGTGAGTTAACATTTAGTAGTTGAATAATAGTGGTGGTAGTGCTTTGTTTTTATAAAATAATCTCTGCAAGAAAGGGGCTTTTTGTTTAGTAAACATACATAGGATTTTATGTCACAAAATCAAGTGCAATTTTATTCATGCTTAGTTGAAGGAAACAGCCCTGAATTTATTTGCAGATATGCAGTTTTAAAAGCCATGTTACATACAAATGTTAGGGTTAAATAAAATGCTATTATATGCTGATTTTTTTTTCTTAAATATTTATTGCATTGTGCATTTGGATAGAATGAAAAGTATGGACATTTTCACATTGTTTTAGAGAGACTACAATGAACCTTGTGGATATTGTTCTGCTGTCAGCTGGAGCATCACAGAAGAAGGCAGATTTTACTGCACATCTTGCCACACTGTCATAGAAGTAAGGTTGCTGATATTTATTTTCAAATTTTAAAACTCACCTTAAGTTTAAGTGTAAATCTTTAAATATTAATATCAAAGACTCGAATGAAGTATATGAACTTCTTAAATAGTTGTAGACCTAGTCTAGTTGTTTTAGCTGTAGTGTAAAAAGGCTGAATAATTTTGGGCATGTGTATTAAAAAAAATCTTTTCAAAACTTGCAGAAAACTAGAGAAGTTCAAACTACTGATGTTACTACTAATGCAAGGGCACAGTCTATCTCTAGAGGATTAAGAAAAAAGAAGAATAAATTTGGTAAGATTTATTTTTTTATCAGTTTGTTATAAAAGTATAAAATATTGATCTTTCCCATCATATACAGCTAATGCTGAACAAGTTTACAGCCATCTCATACAATATGGTATGCTTGTTTAAATCAGTTCTTCTGTGGGTTATAGGTTTATTCATAGCTGTAGTTTTAGCATCAACTTAAGAAACTAATCCTCCGGTCCTGTAGCCTGGTACTGGGCTGTGGCCCATTTAAGACTGGATTGCGCAAGCAGTGGGTGAGCACACATGTGCCATTTTTCGCAAGTGGCAGGTACAGGCACAAAACCTTCCCCCTCCCTCCACCACTGCTGTTTCTCAGAGCTGGCAATGATGGGGACCGCTGCTCTAGACACATGGTTGCACAGTGATAAGAATCCAAAATCAATAATTTACATGGATTCAACTTTATTGTATTTTCTAAAAGTCATGTTTTGCAAGACAACCTTTCAGAATCTTTTTTTTTTAATTCTCAAAATTGAGGATATGAGTTTCAGAATCAGTACTGTTAAAAGTGCATTAGGATTGGTATTTATAAAAAACAACTATAAGAAGAGTATACAGAGTAATAATAGATTCAAGCAGGCCAAATGTATTCAAACAAAACATGTAAATTGATTATGGCTCCTCCAGATTATATGAGAGAGTGCTGATCTGGATCTAAATGGTTTTCTCTACCCTTGCATCTTTTAAAAAAAGAACAACACTAAAACTTTTGCCGTTTTTGTCAACCTCTAACATTTTCTAGGGCATAAAGTATTTTACTATTGACTTGTAACAATTAAAAACACAGAGCAATGCTTATATTAATTTTTATAGTGCTAATGGATACACAGTGAGTTATAAAAAAAAGTGTCCTGGAGAAAATGGATTATGTCAATCCTTTTGGGTTGTGTTTTAGATTAGAATATAGATAATTCTCAAGTTAGGATAGCAATAGGGACTGGAAAAATCATCGTTAAGCAATGCAGGGAATATTGGCAGTTGTGATCACATCATGGCAGCTTGCTGTGACAACCAGAACTCGGGACTTATCACAAGTCTTCCTTATGCAAGTTTGAAAAGTCACTGAATAAGCAATAATAAGCTAAGGATCACCTGTATTAGGTGAAACAGCACTGTCGTGATTTTCAGTGACTTCTGTTGGAGCTGGGAAGGGGGTGGTGCAAGGGCCTTAATTCTTGATTGCTAAAGGCTCTTCAAGGCCTTTAACACTTGATCAGGATATCCTTCTGGACCACCTGCAAGAATGAGGTGTAGGAGACACTGGTACATGAGTTCTCCTTTCTTCATGTTGCTTTCACATGTTTCAGATGTTGATGGAAGGCAGAGATTGGGCTTCGCGCCCCTGAGAAATGGAGTGCCACAAGGCTAGATACTTTTACTCCTTCTATTTGAAATCAGTATGAATCTGCTGGATTAGGTCATCTGTCACTTTGGGATTGGGTATAACAGTATGCTGATAATATACATCAGACATGTCAAACACAAGTCCCGGGGGCCGGATGTGGCCCGCGAAGTGGTTTCATGTGGCCTGCGAAGCCATCCTGGAAACAGTGAGGGAACGGCCCCGCTGCCTTGGCCCTGACCCAGGCCGGCCGGGAGCCAATGTACAATTTTGTGGTGGCCATCTATGCTGAAATGCAATCAGTCTTAGCTCCACAAGGCCGTCCGGAAACAGTGAGGAACCAGTCCCTGCCACGTTGGCCCTGCCCCCTGGGTCGATGCTGGGGAGGTGTCACCCTTTGTGAGGAATGAAGAAATGCACCATGCCTTGGCACTTGCCCCGGTCCCACCCCCTTCTGCCAGAGACCCTCAGATCTGTCCCACTCCTGCCCAGGCACCCTTGACGCGGACGATGTAGAGCTGGCCATGCCCACCCAGTAGGCCGCACCCACCCGGCCCCCCCAAGGGCAACCGCAATGCCAATGCGGCCCTCAGTGAAATTGAGTTTGACACCCCTGATATACATCATGTAGGATTTTTGGCATGATACAAAATTAGTTTGTCATTGTCATCTTCTAGGTCTATCTGGTGGGTAGATTTGATTGTGCAATTTATCTTTGCCTGCTTTCAGTATTTGCTTAAGTTTCTGACTGATATAATTTGATACCTGACAAACATAAGCTACTCGTAGGATTTCACTTTCTCTTAATTTTCAGATAAAGGCTGGGACTGGTTCATATGTGAAGGCTTTCAGTATATTCTTCGAAAACAAGCTGAAGCTCTGCAGTCTTTAGGAGTTTCTTCTCAGATGAAGGTATTTTGCTCTTTTCAGTAATCACAGTTTGCTTAACTATTTGAAAAAAATAAAGCACTTTTCTAGGCTTACACAGTCTGCTACTATGCCTGGATTCCTGCAATACACACTAAGCAAACCAAAATATAAAAAGCCCACATAATGGCTTTGTGGGGCTTTTTTATATATAATATGGAACCTTGATTTAGAATAAGAAGGGGGAAAAACTACCAAATATCTATTATGCACATTTCAAGTAATTGATAACTTGTAGAAATGCTTTATGTGAAGGATAAAGTTTTCCTAAAAGCTCTTTGTATTACAATTATTATTTGATGTTTCGAGTGGTAATATTATTTATTATTAGATTTGGAGACTGCCCAACTCACAGAAAACTGTGTGCGGTTTACAGTAAAACCAGAAAGATCAAACAAGAAAAAAGCATCCATGATACAATGATATGCTAGTTACTGGCAAAAAAAATTGCATAATATAACATTCCTCTTACTATATTAATGCATTTATTACCCAGTGATACACATCTAAAACATTAATAGGTATAAAGTAAAAATGATATGTCCCCATACAATTTATTCGTTAGAGACATATCAAAGCAAAAATAAAATTTAAAACCATATATAAGAGAAACACCAATCAAACAAAATGTATTCGGAGTATACTTGAAGATGGAAGGGAGGAGGGAAGAACGTTTACTAAAACAGATGTTTACAAAGATTAATACCTAATGTTGTATGCTATGTTCTAGGATGATTGCTTAGCAATAGGATCTTATGCTTAATGTTGATCACATTAATATTGAACCAGATAAGAGAAACACCAAACAAATAAAGTGTAACAGGAGTATAGTTGAGGCTAGACGCGAGGGAGGGAAAAAGGCCTACTAATTCAGACGTTTTCAAAGACTAATACTTAGTGTTGTATATCAGGTGCCATGATGATTGCTGCATAATATGTTTTTATGTTCAATGTTGATTGTTTTAATAAAAGAATTTTTATAAAGAAAAAAAAAAGGTAATATGTTTTTAACCAATGCTCCAACACTGGAAGTTTTTAAGAAGAGACTGGACAGCTGTTTGTCCGAAATGGTGTAGGGTTTCCTGCCTGGCAGGGGGTTGGACTAGATGACCTCCAAGATCCCTTCCAACATTATGATGATGATGATGATGATGATCATCATCATCATCATCATCGCACAGTCAGCCAGATGTTCAGACTGGATTTGGCATTTTTGTCTACCTATCGAGTCCTTCCCAAGGACTTGGGATAGGCAGACGTGGATGTTTGATGGTATTACAGATATCGTCACAGGATGGAAGCAGTTCCTAGTAAGGCCGCCTTTTGCAATTGACTAATGGCGAATTTGGTTGTTGTTGTTGTTATTGTTGTTTTTGTTATTATTATTATTATTATTATTATTATTATTATTATTATTATTATTATTATTATTATGTCTTAATATTCATCCGAGCAACATAGTTTAGCTACTGCACAGGAAATGAATGGTTTTAGATCCTGAAGAAGAAGGTACACATAAGATTTACCTGGCCTCCCAGGGATTTTATTAGGGAAAAAAACGTAGCTTAACAAATTAAGAAACACTGGGCATCTACCCTAAGGCCAGGCCTGGGAGCAGAATCACATTTTTAACAACTTGAAAAGCAGCTGTGCAAATCTTCAGGGGATGCTCTTCTAGAGGGCAAGTGCTGCAACAGAAAGGAGGTGCTGCCCAGATCCTGATAGATTCAGTTTAATTGATTGGACCTGGAATGGATGTGATTTGCTTGATTTCACTGGGAAGTCAGAAATTATCTGACCTAGATGGACTCTCAAATAAACAGGCCTTGGTAGTGACGAGGCCCATGAATTGAACCCAGTGGCAACCAGTGCAGTTCATGAAGCAGGTCTGATATATATGGCATATCCATATATGGCATATCCATTGCTACCTGTGCCATCACATTCCGGACCAGCTGTAACTTCCAAGTGGTTTTCAAGGGCAACCCCATGTGGTGTAATCGTTTTAGTAAAGGAGTTGAAAGATGGTTGGGACATGAGTGACTGAAGGACCTCCCACTTAAGAAGTATGTAAATCTTTTAAAATTCATGGGCTAATATTTATTTACCAAACTTAGAGACTACCCATTTCATTTACAGAGCAACTCTGGGCAATAAAAAATAAAAACAGGAATGCTAATGCTTTAAGTGAGCTTATTACCCATCAGTATTTTTAACCAATTTGAATTATTGAGTGAGGAATATTGCAAACTAGCAATACTGTATATCCACTTGTCCCCTTTTTATATTTTTCCCTTTTCTTTCTTTCTTTCTGTATTAAAATATTAAAATCTATACTTTAATGTGAGTTCTACGATATAGGTAACCTCATCAAAATGGATGAATGAGAAAGCCTCCTGTGTACTAATAGTAATGAATAATGTGCTGGTTCTTATCAGGATGAAGTTGTGTATAATTTTTGGAGACGATATCTTCACAAGAGCAAACAGACTTCTAGCGAGAAGCCTCTCGGTGATGTTACTCGTGATAGTTTATCTGTAAGTATAACATTCAAGAGAAATAATAACTACCTTCTTTACACTTATACAGTTATATAGCACTTATATAAACATATTACACCCAAAGCTTAAATTACAAATCACGCTTTCCTTGCAGTTTCTTGAAAATGTATATTTGCTGCTATCTTTGACAAAATAAGCTAATTTTATAGTAATTTTTAACCATTCTTAAATATTCTGGTTTTCAGAACATTTTCCTTACTGAATAATAGTTATTATGTGTTTCCACAAAGTGGCTATTAGTTCGATGTAGTAAAAACAGCAATGCATGTGATTTCTAATTAGTAACAGGTATTAAACCACAACCTTTGGTGTACATCCTCTGATGTAATTAATGGATGGGTTGAAGTCCATGAAAATTTACCTTGTCACATAGTTTATCCTTTAAGATTCCACAGTGCTTGCTGTTGCTTTTTAAATATATTGCTACTTTGATGAAAGGTACAGATAGTTCTTAGTTAACTACCACTTGTTCAGCAAATGAAATTGCTACACCACATGTCCTCTAAGTTCTAGGTGTTCCAACACTCTCGTGTTCGCATGCTTGTGAACCAACTCACACTTAATGATGATTTGCATTTGTTACCTTTGCCAGCTTCCCACAAACAAAACCAGTGGGAAGTTGGCAGGGAAAATCAAGGTCAGGCCTGTAAATCTCTTCCATTGCTTTTCCTCCTGTAGCATGTGTTCACTCACAGAGCTCCCCATCTATACTCTGTAGTGTACACCCTCTAACACTTGTGTGTCACAGCCCCTATCTAGGGAATTTTGCAAATAGCAATCACATGATCACAGGGCACTTGGCAACCAGTTATAAATGCAGACACCCGAAATGCAGTCATGTGATTGGGGGAGGGCAACACAATGTTTTACAACACCTGGGAGTGCTTTATGAATTGTAAAACAGGTATTACGACTGTCAGTTACAATTATAGTTACAGTCACAATAATTGATTATAAGTCAAGGACTACCTATAGATGGGAAGAGTACCACTGTGAAAGAGCACACTTGCTGTTATTGTAATTCAGTAATTCAGGCATAAATTATATGTAAATGTGACTGCATGAGATTACAATCCTTGCTTACAGACTATTCATTTGGCCGCTGTTCAAAGTTATGACACTGCTGAAATTTACGATCTTCAGAATCCCTCAGTCACATGATCACCCTTACAGTCCGTACATAATGTTCTGTGCCTGTTCTTTCTTTCTTTCTTTCTTTCTTTCTTTCTTTCTTTCTTTCTTTCTTTCTTTCTTTCTTTCTTTCTTTCTTTCTTTCTTTTCTCCTTTCGGAGCAACAAGATTGGAGAAAGGGATTGCAGAAAAGTAAACTGTTCGCTCTTCTCAAAAGCAGTGCAATTCAGCCAGCAGCCTGGGACTGGGAGCCATAGGGATGCTATCCAAACAGCTTTCAGTGCTGCCTTGCAATCCTTTTGTCTCTAATCTCTCTGTTCTGTGGGGGAAGGTAGAGCCATTTCTCTAGTCAATCTCTGTTTTGCCTGACACATACACACAAACCCAGAGTACAGAATTTGGAGAAGAGAGAAAGACATTTCTGGAGAGTAAGATGTTTCTTCTACACATGAAAATCGTGCTGGCAGTGAGAAAGTCAGGCAAAGGAGAGAAATCACTTCCTTTTTTTCCTCTTGCTATCCAGAGCAGAGAGATCGGAGACCAAGGTATTTCAAATGAGTAAGAGGCTATTTGTGTAGTATGGCAATGGCTTCCAACCCCAGGTTGTGGCATGACTGACATTGGAGCATTCCAAAGGTGGAAAGGAGTTATGAGGCAAACAAAAGCAGAAGATGTGAAACGGATTAGTCTTGTCTCCTTCCATCCAAATGCACAATGGCAAGTCACATGATTTCCCACTTAGTGACCGCTTTGCTTAGTGACAGAGTTGCTGGTCCCATTAGGGTTATTAAGCAAGAACTACCTGTATCGACATGAACTTAATAACTCAAAGAAAACAATGTATTTTACTCTTACATCTTCTATGAATCAGGTGGTGTAAGTATAAGAGTGTCTTGAATTATCTACAGCTGATTTACATTTTCTATGTATAAAATGTTTATTCCATTTTTTTGTATCAGTGCTATTTCAATATCTTTAGTTTTTCTAATGTATAGTTTTGCTTGAATTGTTGATACTGTGTTTCTCCGAAAGTAAGACCTACCCCCCCAAATAAGCCCTAGTTTGGGGCCTAAAAATCAAGCACCTGCTTATCGTTGCAGCCCGGCCTCCCATGAATTGACACCTGCCTCACCGGCCCACTTCTGCGATGCTCACCAGCCTGCATTTTACCATCAGGAAATGCCTCTGCAATTGAGAATGGAGCTCCGGGTTACCCCTAGCCTGTATTTTGCCATCAGAGGCCGTTCGGAAGGCCTCTAATGGCGAAATGCAGGCCAGGGGCAGGGGTGTCAATCTGGAGCTCCATTCTCAGCTGCAGAGGCATTTCCTTCGGCCACAGAAGAAGTGGGCTGGCTGGACAGGGTTGTCTTATTTTCAGGGAAACACGGTAATACATTTTGATAGTTTTTGTTTTGTTTCTACTTGCATCTTGTAAGAAACTCATTGACAGTTCTAGTTTTTATGGAAATCATTTTGCATTAACTGGGCAAAATGCTCCCTTTCTGAAAATGTGTTCTGTTTGATATCTTGCTTAGCAAATTAAACTTAACTGGGTTTAAAAAAAAAAAATAAGGCGTGGTTTAATAAAGAAGAAAGAATCCCCTTGAATTCCAGATTAACGTTCTTAGAGTCTTAATTCAACTGTTTTTAAACAGCACACAGACACTGAAACAGAAGTTGAAACCACTAGCCTGATTAGCTTGACTTGTTCAACAAGTGATATAGATGCGATATCAGAATTTAGCACTGGCGCTGCTTCTTCTATTAGTAAAGCATCAGGTAAGGGCAAATATACTTTGTTTAGTTCTTTGAGATATGAAAATATATTTCTATTTGATTACTTCGGAGATTTAAGCATACAATCTTCATGTCTATGTAGAAAAATTATAAACAACGTGGTCTTTAACCCTAAGAATAATGGGGGGGGGAATCCAAACAAATTATACAGAAACAATTTATTGATTGCCCTACTGGGAATTCCTGTAGATTGCAGAAGACTCCAAGAAATCTTCTTGAGCAGTATTTCCCATTTAGAACTCTCTCAGTAGATTTAGGTATACAATTCAAAGTATGGTCAATCTATCTAGAGATGAAGGAACTGCTTGGACAAGTCAGTTTTATGGCTCATCTAGTGCTAAAGCAAATACCAGGGAGAAGATTGAATAATAGGTTTTATAGGTCATGCTGCCACCTGAAGGTGTAATCTATGACACTTCCACCAGCTGCCCCAAAATGTGTGCTTTTTTCATGAAGGTTCATTTAATATGCATTGATGAATTATGCAGGCTGTCCAATAGGATTAACAGACAGTATAAGAATATATGGAAACCGTCTTATTATTACTGTAGAAGTTCTAACAATATAATCTGGAAGACCATCAACACTACGTAATCTTCCTTTTAACTGCGTATGTTGAATAAATTAGAATTTAGGTCTAAAAGCAAATCTATATGGGTACCGTAAATATAATGCAGGGAAAATTAAATCTGAATCCTCAAACCTAAGAGTTTCATCTTTCTAGTATTATGCTTGTGGTTGGGGGATTTCTCTACCAATTAGGTATTATGGGATCCTGGGGTTTTAAAATGTTTATTTAACTGTTAACAAAACTGGCGAGTTTCGTGCAGGTATGTAGAAAATTTTGGGAAGCATATTAAATTTGTGGGTTATCAAGACATACAGTATGTTGAATTAGATGTAGTGCTGACTGTCTAATCTGTTTTGTATAATCTAGAACAAATAAAATGAAAGACTGCTAGCTTGATGTTTTTAACATGATGGCTACAAACAGAGCACAAAGAATTGCATTTTGGACTTAATCTGGACTTAGTGATAGAATGAATATCAGCAATATTTTTAAGACATAGCCTGTATGTAAAAAAAATGGCAAAACAGATCACTGAAAAGATTAACTGAGCTCCATAGTTTTTCTTTTATGTGTCACATATGTATCATGCCCCGAACAATTCTTATGGTTCCTTCTAGGTTTTTAGAAGCATGATCTAGAGAATATTTTCTTAGTAACTATAGTCAATCTAAACAAAGGGACTTTGTCTTTAAACAGAGATAGTAAAGGCAGTGTGATATAGTGTGGTAGAGTGCTGCTATTAATGGATTTAATTAAATACATACATTGAAAATAAAATATGATCAATAAGAAATATGAATAGCTTGCAATCTTCATTGCTAGATTTTGGAAAAGATGGGAAACGATACGACAGTCCCATTGAGATTTTATAATATGTTTCTGTAAGATATTGCTAGCTCTTAATTTGTTATATTTGTGTTCAGCCTTTCATTCAAAAGTATAAGGTATAATGTTACCTCCTCCTGTTTTTTACCGTTGTCACCACCCCCCCACCACACTATGAGGTACTTTGAACTGTAAGAGTAATCCATTGATTCCATGGTTGAAGATGGACTAAAACTTGGATCTCTCCATGCTTACTCTTATTAACTACTAAATGGCAATAGCTCTCAGTGTGATTAAAATATATGCTGTAAAATATGGAAAATGTATGTTCAAATTATTTATGGTAGAGGTTAAATGTATACATCAAAAAAAATCATGAGTCTTAATAGCTAACTTGCTGAGTTAGGCACTAGGATACCTTCCAGATGTTTTGAACTAAAATTCAATTATTTCTGGTCTTGGATGGGGTAGCACTTCCTTCTCAAGACTGATGTGCTATCTGGAAGTTGTCTTGGATTCTCAGCATATTCCTTCTGTATGTAAATTAATTCATGTATGTATGTATGTGTTATAATTTGTATATTATAAAAGCTGTGGACAGGTATAAAAGCTGTGGACAGGTATTATTCATGTGATTTGTGTCTTGTCCAATAGATCTCTGCAATTTCAAATACGAGTTCCTAAGGTGGAACAGATGCTAATTTTATAGTGCCTTTTATACTGTGGGTGCAGACGCAAGAAAGAATTACTGCTTTTCCTCCTACGGATCTTGCAGTTGAATGCTCATATTTCATTGATGAAATATTTCCTTTGTTTTATGTATATTAAATGATTATTTGTAGCTATTTTTTATTTTTGTAGCTATTTTTTATTTTTAAAGAATAAATACTTCTATTCCTTACTTTTAACCAATTAAACTCTATAGTTCAGTTTAATTGGTAATATGTGAGCTGTGCTTCAAGTGAAGCCATGTAGGCTTAATTATTTGTGTTAATCTTTAAAGATTATGTATGCCCCTTTGTTATCCTTGTTAGGCTGAAAAATTAAACCAGTGGAGGGGTGCTAATGTTCTCCTTTTAAAACAGGTGTGGCTTATTATTTCTGCAGCTTTTTTCAGTCTGGATCCACTGTAGAAACGTTAACTTTCTTTACCTTATGAAACTCTTTTTGTAGCAAAGTCTGGCTGGTCTGGATCAGTGGATGGTGGTTCATATTTACAGGGGAAAAAGAAAGAGGATCTGAGCTTGTCCATGCCGATGACTCTGGCTTTCTGTTCTCTGGCATTACTATGGCTGAGAGAATCCATTACATTATCTGATCTTTTAAGGTAATAAAAATAATGTCTAATAAAATATTTGAGTTATAATCCTACTTCTACGTTGAATTTACAGTGTAATGCATCTGGTAGAAAAAGGTTATCATTAGTTGCACCGAGTAAAGCATGTCACTTTTTATTCAGCTGTGAATTAGTAGATTTACTGTACATATTTAAAATACCCCATTGATTGCTATGTGCTATTCCAATAAAATAGTTTGAACTAATTAAAAAATGTACCGGTCATTAATTGCAAACCCAGAACAGTACAAAAATGTCTTAATTTGTTTTTGAAAAGGGGTTATTCAACAAATTCTGTGAACTAATTCACATTTCTGCATTGGTCTGTCTCCAAACAGTCCAGTCCATGCTGCATGAAACATGCCTATGTTGGCAGGTAGAGTTATCTTAGCTAGTAGAATTCAGCCGGAAAGACTAACACTGATAAATTAAGACACTTTAATATAATATTTAGCATGGCTTAGAGATGTCAGAACTGAGCACATCTTTAAAAAGTTTATAACTAACGTGTATTGATTTTACGTTACTCTCCTTACCCCAGGTTGGCAATGGATGGTCACATTCCTTACTTGAATGCTTTTAAAGATTTCCCAGAAGAGATGAAGATGTATGGATCTGACTTTAAGATCTTTCATGTGCAGGTGACTATTACTGATGTGTAAAGTTATGAATATTTGTCAGGACTCTACTGCATTTCGGATCTGATTTCTAGACAGCATTTCAGAGTACACGGGGGGGATATGTGTTTCATAGGTTAAAATAGCTGGTTTGAGATTGAATTACAAGTGCTACATAGTTGTCTTTTTTATTTATTTATTTATTTATTTATTTATTTATTTATTTATTTATTTGATTTGATTTGATTTGATTTGATTTGATTTGATTTGATTTGACTTCTATGCCGCCCTATTCTGGAGAACTCAGGGCGGCTCACAACATAAATAGAAATCACCAGTTAAAATACATATATAAAAACCCCTAAGTTAAAAGAAAACCAATCATTCAACAAACATACACACAAACATACACTGGCTAGGGGCAAGATGTTAACTGCCCCAGGCCTGCCGGCAGAGGTGTGTTTTAAGCAGTTTACGAAAGGCGGAGAGGGTGGGGGCGATACGGATCTCCGGGGGGAGTTGGTTCCAGAGGGCCGGGGCCGCAACAGAGAAGGCTCTTCCCCTAGGCCCCGCCAGGCAACACTGTCTGGCTGACGGGACCTGGAGAAGGCCGACTCTGTGGGCCCTAACCGGCCGCTGGTTAGGGCCCACAGGTTAGGTAAAGAGCCCTGGTGGCGCAATGGTTAGAATGCAGCATTGCAGGCGGCCTTTGCCAACTGCCAGGCTCAAGGCTGACTCAGCCTTCCAAGGTCGGTAAAATAAAGACCAAATTTGGGGGGGGGGCAAGAGGGTGACTCCGTAAACCACTTAGGGCTGTAAAACACTACAAAGCGTTATAGAAGTCTAAGTGCTATTGCTATTATAAGTGCTATTGCTATTAGGGTACTTGGCAGCTGGGATATAGTTACAGCCATTTGCAGTGCCCCACAGTCACATGACCGCGGTTTATGATAGTTTTGCCGGAAGCTGTGCGTTTACTTCCGCTTTCTGGCCAAAAAAAAGAAAAACCCGGCCTACAGCAAAGATTAATCACCATTCATTTTACGACTGCCACAAAAAAGGTAATAAAATTTGATATGGTCATTTGATGACCCGCTTTACAACTGTCACAACTTATGACTGTAGTTGCCATGTTCAGTTACTGTCATAACTTGAGGAGTACCTGCAGCTAATACATGTGGTTCAGTAGGTCTTTTTACTGGTCATGCAGTTTTGTTAAATAACGATAATCTTTCACTGTTCTTCTATGTGCATCATTTGTATTAGTTTTTTATATATCCAACTAATACTGAAGTTTATACTGGTTACATAATAGAATAACAGAGTTGTAAGGACCTTGGAGATCTTCTAATCCAATCCCCTACTCAAGCAGGAGACCCTATACCATGGGTAGGCAACCTTGGCTCTTTTATGACTCGTGGACTTCAACTCCCAGAATTCCTGAGCCAGCATGGCTCAGCTTGGAAACCTCTCCCTTTCTCCTCAGCATGGCTGGCTCAGGAATTCTGGGAGTTGAAGTCCACGAGTCATAAAAGAGCCAAGGTTGGCTACCCCTGCCCATGACCATTCAGACAAATCTCTTCTTAAAAACCTCCAGTGATGGAGCATCCACATCTTCTGAAGCGAAGCCATTCCACTGGTTAATTGTTCTCACTATCAGGAAATTTATCCTTAGTTCTAGGTTTTTCTCTCTCCTTGATTAGTTTCCATCCTTTGTTTTTTGTCCTGCCCTCTGGTACTTTGGAAAATAGATTGACCCCCTCATCTTTGTGGCAGCCCTTCAAATACTGGAACACTGCTGTCATGTCCCCCCCTAGGCCTTCTTTTCACTAGACTAGACATACCCAATTCCTGCAATTGTTTTTCATTTGTTTTAGCCTCCAGCCCCCTAATCATCTTTGTTGCTCTTCTCTGCACTCTTTCCAGAGTCTCAACATCTTTTTTATATTGTGATGACCAAAATTAGATGCAATATTCCAAGTATGGTCTTACCGAGACATTACAAAGTGGTACTAACACTCGATAATGATTCTATCCCTATGTTAAAGCATAGGATTGCACTGGCTTTCTTGGTGGCTGCAGCACAATACTGGCTGGTATTTTAAATGATTTTGTCTACCAAGATTCCTAGTTTCTTGCAGTTGCTGCTGTTGAGTCAGGTATATATAAATCAGTATGTGTTGTAATTTATATACTAAAAACAAGGCAGGAGATGAAATTTCACCACAAAAGAAGATTCATTGTGAAATCTCTGCATCAAAATCAAATTTGCATCATCATCTTTTAAGGCGAAGGAAATGAATCCAATAGAACCTTGCCAGGCTGAAGGAACTTAAATTGCAAAATGCAAATAATACAGAAAATAATCCAAGAAAGTGATTATGGTCAAGCCTAGTATCCATAAAGGCTACTTTGCAATTTGTAACTTGGAAATTGGTGTAACTCTCAGTCACTCTACTCAAGCCAACTGTAAAAACTGTTTCTGTGGTCTGCTCATGAGGAGCGGATGTCCAGAATAATATGGACAATCTCAGCGATCTTTCCTTGTTCTGGAGCTATTACACCAACTTGGATCCAACACCCACTTGCAAAACTGTATGACTAACCAACGAAAGCCAGGAAAGCAAAGATGGCATAGTGGTTAGAATGCAGTACTACAGGCTAACTCTGCCGACTGCCAGGAGTTCAGTCCTGACTGGCTCAAGATTAACTCAGCCTTCCATCCTTCTGAGGTTGGGAAAATGAGAACCCAGATTTTGGGGGGCAATATGCTGACATTTGTAAACTGCTTAGAGACTGCTATAAAGCACTATGAAGCGGCATATAAGTCTAAGTGCTATTGCTAAGTGTTCTTGCCATGGTGCATACAAGAAGTTGATTTATTAAAACATTGTGTGGTTTTTGTAAAACTACAGGTAGCCCTTTTTTCAGTTGAGCCTGGCAATTCAAGTCATTAAACAAAGCAGTCATTAAATGAAATTGCTGCTGTACTCATGATCTTACTCCAACTTTGCTGTACAGGTAGTCCTCAACTTACAACCATTCATTTAGCAACTGTCTGAAAAAAATGACTTACTCTTCACACTTACGACTGTTGCAGCGTCCTCACAATCACATGACTACGACGCAGCATCCTGAGGTTACACGATCATCATTTGCAACTTTCCCAGCCAGTTTTCAACAAGCAAAGTCAATGGGGAAGCCAACAGGAAAGGTTGCGAATCATGATCATGTGATGTCTTGTATAATGACTGCTTCAAAAAAGGTTGTAGAACATAATACCTCATTTAATGGCCGCACTGCTTAATGATGAATTTTCTGGTCCCAGTTGTGGTTGGAAGTTGAGGACTATTTGTACAGACTTCTGAAGTTCGTAAATGCAAAGATTGGCCAGTTTCATTTTCATCATCATAACTGCAAATGGTTGCTAAGCGAGGCAGTTGCTTAACAAGGACTATATGTACAACACTCTGCCCATCAATCCTTCAACAAAATAATTAGCTGAGCCTGTACAGACTATATCTAGTTTCCATCCACATTTCTTGGCTTCCAATAAAGCACCATCTCATTTATTTATTTTTATAAGAATTCTATAACTGCCTCAACCTACCATTCTTCTTCCATGTCTGTCAGAATCATTTTGTGTCACAGATCCTTAATGCTCGCTTCTAGAACTGAGTTCTGAGAAAAAGAATTGTTTGAAAAGTATAAGAAAATACCCCCCCCCCAAAAAAGTCGACTCTTTTGCACAACCTATTTCATCCCTTCCAGAATTGAATCTCCCCATCTGATGAAAGCATCTTGGAAAGAGTTGTCAAGACCCGCCCAATTGAAAGTTTGTTTATTTGTGTATCAAATTTATACGGTTGCCTATCTCACCAGAAGTGACTCAGCATGGATAACATAATACACTATTTCTGGGGCAAGTTCCAGCTTTGGCACTCTGTAGCTCTAAAGATTCATTAAGCTGCTTTTCCCATAGTATTTGACATTCCACTGGAACCTCAAACTTGACATTGACCCCTGGCGGGGTGTGTGTGAGTGTGTATTGATTTTTTTACTTTTTAATGTGTAACTCGTAATATGTTATAATCCATCTAGAGTCTTTTGATTTTGGTGAGCTATAAAAATGGTCAGATCATAGGCCCATATTAGAGTCCAATTTGTCAGCGTCTACCTGAGATTTTTGCAAGCGCCTTCCCCCAGCTCCAAGTCAGTCGCATTTAGCAAGTTGGTCAACAGAGCATGATTACCATCTCAATATGAGGTGGCTATATAGAGATAATAAACAGGATGTTCCGGATGTAGGTGTTTGTCATTTTAAATGTTTATATTTCTGTCTAACAGGCTATTTTATGCTCATTTTAATGAGATGATTATGCTTTTTTTTTTTTTTTGAGGCTGTCTACATTTTGGCCAGTGCTATTTTCTTGTAATGCCTATACGAGCTAGCAAGTCGAATCATCAGAATTGTGGTTTGTTTTTTTCTCCTTTCGTGCTGTCTAATAACTTTCTCATTGGTCCAATTAATATTTTGAAACATGAAGCACTTTTTGTTCATGTGTGTTTTCAAAACTTCTGTTCTTGTATTTCAGAAATATAATCCAGGCGTGAAAGGAAAGACCCTTTATCTTCTAATATTTATAATCGTGAAATCAGAAGGTGGGCAGGTAGCATTTCATTTTCTCTCCCTTGAAACAACTTCAAAAATGACAGTAAGCAAGGGTGAGGCCCTTTAAAAAGAGCTGAGGAGGAAGTTCACTTCTGACATTTATTTTAATCAGGTTTATCATTGGAATCTGCTGTTGTGTAACAGAAACTCTGGCTTGTCCTTACCTGTTGAAGCATTGCTTAATAGAGAAGGAAAATGGGCTGACTGAGATGTGTGTCCTTTAAGATCTATCTTTGTGTCTCTGAAGGAGGGATGCTGCATTATTGCCTTAAACTTTTGTTTATAGGCTTCCTAATGTATTTGCTAGTTAAATCACTTTAATCCAAGTTTGTCAATAGCAGTATACAGTGGCTGCTACTCTAAACATCCATGTGGAATTTACATGTTTCCTCATCTCACTAGAATTCATGTGTAGCTGTGGGGGTGATTTCAAATTTGTTGCATGGCAGAACTGATGCCTCTGTACATCATTTCTTTCCTAATTGTGTGGATTGCTTCAGTGGGTCTATGATTTGGATTGCAGAATTGAATGCAGCCAAGTAGTTTAGCAGGTGAGAGACAGAATGTGACTAAAACAGAGCGGTTATATTTTCATAGTGTGAATTGGACCCTGATAGTCCTTTGATATCTTCCATGATTGATGAATCATACTGATTAGAATGTAACATCTGTTCCAGCTTAAAATAAGAACTTGCCCAACATAACTGAATTGCTTTTAAGTTCAACATTTTTTTTTCCAAATGTCGCTTCCCTTGATAAGCCTTGATCTATATAAATTACGTTTGTTCCTCCCACTGTCACCTTCTCTCTCTAGTTTTTCTTCTTCTCCCTTCCTCTCAAGAGAGTTGCATTTCACTGGTATGATCAAGCCTGGTAATTTGTGACATTGAGAAAATGTTGGAATTTTTCCATTGTCACTGAGCTACTTCTGTAATTCTTCATACTGCATATTGCTTATTCCTTGGAGCAACTCAGGATATTAAGCAGTTCTCCAAGTTAAGCAGTAGGTGTTTCGCCCACATAATTGTTCTTTTCTACCCTCAGTTGTTCTTCCGTAATCCAAGGCACGCCCTAAATTGTTACATCACATGAGCACGTGCCTCATAAGTCTTAGAAGGTAAGGGTCTCCCCTTTCTTTACTGCTCTGTATTTCTTAAATAATTCATACCTGCTCTGTATTTAGGGGTTTTAAAATAATCAAATTGAAAGGTGAAAAAACTACAGTAGTTTTCAATATTGAGCCAAAATGTGACACAAAATTTTACAAAAAAAATAGTCATCAGTTTACTCACATGGTTTTGTCTGTGTTTGTGTACCTATTTGTTTTCATCAAATAAAAAAAAAAGGGAGGATTCATCTTTGGATTTTAGGTTATATAGGGAAAAAAGATTTGTTCTGTCAGCGTGTTTTGTTTTGCCAGCAGATGAATCAAAATGGATGCAACATTTCAGGCAGGTAGTATTTTTTAAAAAAATATTCACAGTCCCACCAAGGGAGGAGTTAACTTCCCTGCCAATGGCCATAGCATATTATTGTGGTTTGTTTTGGTAGTCCTTGTAAGCAGCATTGGCTTTTAGGAAGAAGGAAAATAAAAGCAAACTATAGAGAGATGACATATAATAAATAAATAAGTCAATCAAAGTTGTTTCATGATTGTCAGTATTCATTGTAAGGCATTTTGAAAGTATCACTAATCATATTGACATATGGTAAGGCAATATTAATGTTTTTTGTTCAGCCTTTTTATCAGTTAAATCAAAACAAAGATGTAATTAGTTTTAATATAATGTAAGATTACGAAATGGTATTCTTACACTGAATGATGTAGCACTTTGGGGTTCTTTTTTCTCAAAGTACATTATAAGTAGCATGATAAAGTACTTTTGCAATAATTACATCTGCTTATTTCTCTTCTTCCACTGTCATTGCTAACATTTGTGAAGCATTGCAAATAACTGCCAAACCTGTTTGACCAGATTAAATTGTATGACATGAAAAAATGTATACATACCAAAAGTATCTCTGACTGGCTGTATTAGTTTTTCTAAGTACTGAAGGTGGTGTCATAAAGCTCATTTCTATTTCTGCACAGTTCCCCCCCCCTTTTTTTTGCTTGTTTTTCGGGTGAGAGGAATACAACCTAGGAATGGTAAGGTGCAAACTCTTCATTTGTTGGAAACCTGCATTCATGTGTTGTGTTCAACACATCCCTTCCTGATAGCACCGTGTTGAACTAGAGATCGTCCTCGACTTAACAAAAGTTCATTTAGTGACTGTTCGGAGTTACAACAGCAGTGAAAAAAGAGACTTTTGACCATTTTTCACACTTACAGACATTGTAGTATCCCCATGGTCACATGATCAAAATTTGGGAGCTCGGCAACGGACTCATATTTACGGCGGTCACAGTGCCCCAGGGCTCACGTGATCCACTTTTGCAACCTTCTTACAAGCAAAGTCAATAGGAGAAGGCAGATTCACTTCACAACCGTGTTACTAACTTAACAACTGCAGCGATTCACTCAACAACTGTGGCAAGAAAAGTCATAAAATGGGGGGAGGGAAATCACTTAATATTTAGTTAACAACAGAAAGTTTGGGCTAAATTGTGATCGTAAGTTGAGGATTGCCTGTATTTAAGTTACATTTTTCAACATATAATAACTATGCCGATAAATGGAAAAAGAGGATATTGTAGCTTTAAGGAATTCCTAAAAGAATGTCACTTGTCTCCTGGTTTTAAGTACAACTCCAAAGTGTTGCTTCAGCTCTATAAAGCCTTCTATGGCTTGGGGTATAGTAGATTACTGAAAGACCATTTTAATCTACCTATATCTGGGCAGTAAATGTTAAAAAATATAAAAACAATGTGAGAGAATTCTATTCTCCTATTCCAAACACTTGTCAGGGAAGAAAAGGAGATCAGAAGCTAGTATAAGGTTTATTAACAATCTTATACTAGCCTTTATACATAAAATACACAGACAGTCCCCCATAGTTCATCAGATTAACAATAAAGGATAAAAGGAGAGTGAATTAGAGTTGACATTAATATTAATGTTAGTGATATTGGAGGAATTCAGTTGTGGTAGACAATGTTTACGGCCTCATTCTCATAGTAGCCAGACTTGGCAGAATTTGGCTACATTGTGAGCAACAGTGCTCTTTTTCCTCTTCCCATATTTAGTGCTTTTTATCCCCTTGGATTTTGACATCTGCTTAGAGCAGCGGTTCTCAACCTATGGGTCGCGACCCCATTTGGGGTCGAACAACCGTTTCGCAGGGGTCGCCGGACACCGCGGTCCGCCATTTTGTTTTTGTTTTTTTTATTTTTTTATTTTTTTGTCGCATGCGCACCGCGCATGCACAGTTCGGGCCGTCGCGGTCCGCCATTTTTTTTAATTATTATTTTTTTATTATTTTTTTTTTCATCGCGCGCCGCGCATGCGCGGATCAGCCCGTCGTGGTCCGCCATTTTGGTTTTTTAAAAAAATTTTATTTATTTTTTCGTTGCGCGCGCACCGCGCATGCGCGGATTGGCCCGTTGGCACGCGACGAAAATTTTTTTAAAAAAATTTTAAAAAACCAAAATGGCGGACCATGACGGGCCAATCCGCGCATGCGCGGTGCACGTGTGACGGCCCGAACCGCACATGCACGGTGCGCGCGACGAAAAAAAAATAAAAAAAATCCAAAAAAACCCACAAAATGGCGGACCACGGGTCGGGGTCGCGGCGCGCATGGGCGGCGCAAGTGGGGTCTCAACCTGAAAAAGGTTGAGAACCACTGGCTTAGAGAGGGTTGTAAAACACTGTGAAGCGGTATATAAGTCTAAGTGCTATTGCTGTCCCTGTTGTTGGATATCACTTTAAAAAGTTTTTAGAAGAGCTTAAATATTCAAAGTAAATATCTTTTACTGATATGGTTATACCTTTTGAAAAGGAACACATAAAAAAAAATGCTGTCCTAAAGCATCAGGTAAATTAGAGCTTTTCTTCGCACCAGTAGCTTTACTAAGGCCTGCTGCATTTGACTGACATGTGAAAACAGGCATAGATAGAACAAAACAAAAATCTTTTGTGAAGTGGCATGTTTGCTTTCTTTCATGCTTATAATGTCAGAATAAAACATAACTTATCGTTGTCTGCTTATTTGCTTTTGCTATTTCTCTCTCCCCTCCCCCCCCCAAGATTTCCGTTGCCTCAGTTTCTGATTGACTCTGGGCCTTCATCCCTCTTGATGTAGCTGTGCAGCTTGCTTACAGAATTGTGGAGAAGCAGCACATATATTCTTGGAGATGAGATTCTGCAGAAGAGTGTTCGCTGTGGGAGTAAGATTAAAATGGCTGCAATAACGAGACTGTTATTTTAGAATGGAGAACTTCAGCCCTGTAAATAGATACCCATCTCATTCAGTGAGAATGAATAACGGTGGTTATTTTTGGTTGAAGGTGGAGGTTTTTCTAATATATTGAAACCAATGATGAGAATAATAGAACTCTCTTTTGGTAGGCTGGTTTTCATTTTCCCATTTTTCTCTGGACGCAGTAGAACTGCAGGCCAATTGTCCTAAGACGATGGTGCCAAAATGCAGTAGCTCCTCATGGCAGTTCCTAATTTTTCCTATAATGTTGCTTCTGCACTTTTATAGTTTATGAACATAGCACTGGACTAACAGCAAAATAATATTTTTCAAGTTCCCTTGTAGGAATCTGGTGATGACTTTCACTTATAACGAATTAATAAAAATGTATTTAATGTGTTTAAAACATATTTAAAAGTGTACATAAAATTAAATGTTGGAATTAAAATTAATTTCTAGAAGGAGGCAATCATTAAACCATTGATTAATAAAAAATTAAAAAAGGTCTCAGTGCACCAACCAGCCCCTGGCGGCATGTTCCTTTGGGCTCCCCATGCAAAGCTGCAAAGCCATGTTTTAATATGAAAAAATGACACATGAATAGGGCATTGAAATGTAAGGATCCACTTCAGCTTATCCCAAGGAGAAATAATTAAAAAACCTTCATCAATATGTCAATTCAAAGAAGACCTTCAGAAATAACCGTATTAGAGAGAAATTAAAATATTATTTGGTTAACCATTCTGGGATTGAATGCAATGAGGAAAAATGGCATATTGCCATATAAAATATAGGAATATTAATACATTTTTACTGCCAATTAAACAAATAAGATTGCAGCCATAGAAGAGATTGACACTAAATGAAGAGTTGTAGTGAAAAGATGTTTTTTAACAAGACCAATATATCTAATTATAAAACAGCAGTGTATCATTTGAGCACTTCCGACTTTAGATGTTACATACCGTAGTTCATTCAGTACAAGCTGCATTTCACCAGGTTCATGAGGCACAGAAAAATAAGACTAAAATGAAATGCATAACAAAGGAGTAATCAGGAAGGGAATTTTAATCTGATCTATATTTTACAGTGAGTTTGCAAAGTATTGAGTCACAAAGTCATTTGTTGTTTTAGGTATAAGTGTTATATCTGGTATAATCATTGATGATATTATCAGTGCACTTTTGCATAATTGTCAGCTGACTGCACTTAAAGCCATTGCATCACAGCCTTCCGTATATGAAGTTTTCCAGTACTATAATAATAATAAACATATCCAAGGGCCAGTTTGGTGTAGTGATTAAGGCACCAGTGTAGAAACTGGGAATTCTAGTCCTGCCTTGGGCACAAAGTCAGCTGAATGACCTTGCGCAGTCCCTTTGTCTCAGTCCTAGGAAGGAGGCAATAGCAATCTACTTCTAAAACCTTGCCAAGGGAACTATAAGGATTAGTGCAGGCAGTTGCCACCAGTCAACACTGATTCAAAGACACAAAAGAATAAAAACAAAGAAACATTCATAGGGGACAAATAACACTTCTAAAGTGGCGTTTCTCTAAGAAAAAATAAATAAACCTTGGTTGAAGGCACAAGGAAATAGAATATTTTTCTTTGAGCCAGGACCCTGGCATTTTCCCATAGTACTATAATATATCTAAAAAAAGAGAAGTTATTACCACGTAAGCTAAAACACACAATCCTCAATATTCTGCTCACTATAGAGGAGCTGGAGATGGAAATAATGGAGCTCTATAGAAACCCCCTGCCAGATTATCAATTCCATAAAGCTGATACACATAGCCAAGGGTTACTTGAAAAGTTTGAAAATTGGAATTGTTTTACTGCTAGCCACGAAGATTAGTTTACTTTTGAAGAGAAGCCTGGAAATGTTGCTTCTTCATATACTTAGAACAAATGTTATTTAGCAGATGTAATATACACATAGAAAGACATAGTAGAGCTCTAAATGATCAGATCCTATAAGGTGGAAACATCCATACTGTGTGGGATGATCTTAAGAGAACCCAACAATGCAGCATTTCTCATAGTATTATAGTGTTAAGTCTTACAAAAGAAAATCAGTCTGTGGATTCTCTGTGCAACCAGAACTATTTGAGCAGTACAGACAAAATAGAGTTTTCAAGACTCTCACACCTAGACTTAATTAATTAAAAAGTATTTATTATGTCTGAAACTCTTTGGCAGAGGAAACATCAATAACTTGCGCTATGCTGATGACATTACAACAATAGCTGAAAATACAAAGGCTCTGGAAGCCCTAGTACTAAAAGTCAAAGAGCACAGTGGGAAAAAAATGGGATTAAAATGTAAAGAACTAATGAGTACAGATAGAACAGCCAGCCTTGGAATTGTCAGTGAAGATATGGAAGATTCTTGGGTAGTTTCTGGCTTTTAGGACCAATCATCAATAGTAAAGGAACAAGGAGTCAAGAAATATACTGCAGATTAGCATTTGGTAGCACAAACATGAAGGTCTTAGAAAAGATACTCAAATGTTGTGATGTGTTCATATTTCCAAAGATCAAAATCATGCAAACCATGATTTTCCTTGTAACACTCTACTGGAAATGAAAGTTAGACTTTGAAGAAGTCAGATAGGAAGATATTGATGCCTTTAAACATGAGTATTGGAAAAAACTCCTGACAATATGGCTGGTAAGAAAGCAAAGCAGTGGATCATCAAACAAAACTGCAATTTGCAACACAAATGACAGATTATCCAATTTGGGACATATTATGCAAAGTCCTAGTTCTCTGGAAAAGGCTTTAATGCTGGGAAAGGTGGAAGGAAAGAGAAGAGAATGATCAGGAGCAAGGTGGCAATCTGTGCACTGTTGGGAGATCTGAAAGAAAGGATTAAGTCTAGATTGTTGTGGAGAAAATCTATGTGATTGCTAAGAGTCAAAAACAATGACACATAATCTCTTTGCCTGTACTGAGGTGGTACAATTACTGTTCACCTTTTGTTTGTTAATTAGTTTGTTGTTTTAACCATGCAGTCGTGTCTGGACTCTTGGCGACTTTACGGGCAAGCACTTTCCATGTTACCCTGTCAAGTACAGCTTCTTTCAGTTGTTGCATGTTCATCTTTGTATCAGTTTTGATGTTATCAAGCCAGCGTGTTCTTTGTTTGCCCCTTCTTCTTTTTCCACTAATTATTACCTAGCATCATTTATTCTCCAATGAATTTGCATGCATGACATGGCCAAAATAAGTCAGATGTAATCTTATGATTGGCTTCTAGTGATGTGTCTGGTTTTATATGATTCAGTAGTATTTTGGTATTTTTTAAAATACGCATTCACACCTAAGTGCAGTATTTTTTCCTCCCCACAACCCTATGAGGAAGGTGGGCCTGTGATTGGTTTAGAGCAGGGGTAGGCAACTTTGGCTCTTTTATGACTCGTGGACTTCAACTCCCAGAATTCCTGAGCCAGCATAGCTCAGCTTGAAAACCTCTTCCTTTCCCCTCAGCATGGCTGGCTCAGGAATTCTGGGAGTTGAAGTCCACGAGTCATAAAAGAGCCAAGGTTGCCTACTCCTGGTTTAGAGTCATCAGTTTTTTTTTCTTGTTTGAAGATGGACTAGAATTTAGCTCTTCCAGCTTCTAGTCCAACACATTTACTACTAGACCACACTTCCATACTTGTGATAGGCTAATCAATTTGTTATATGTTGCTCTAAATATTAGTGTTGGTTTTTAAAGTTCTTCTGTTTTGATCTGCATCTTAGTGTGCAGATATTGGGAGCATCCAAATTTGTATAAATGCTTTCTTTGCCTGAACAGTCTTATTGTATTTCATTACCCTACTGGATGGCCAAACTGCTTGTGTTGTTTTTGAAGGGAAAGACTTGCAGCTAACTAGCTGCAGAAAATTGTATTGTTGACAGAAAGCTCAGATTTACTTAGATTAAGCCTGCTGTCTCTGTGGAGTCTGTATTCACTTTATAAATTACACTAATTTTTGATAATACAGTGAAAATGTCAGTATTGTGGATGTGACAGAAAAAGAATTCAGGTGCCTTAGGTGGGGTGAACATGGTGGTCCTCACCATTTCCTGCATATCCCAGGTTTTTTTAAAAAAATAAAATATAGGACTTGGCATATGTTCAAATATTTTTTGTAATTAAGGTATTCATGATGGCTTTTAGTTAGTTGGCTTTCTTTAAATGAATGGCTTTATTCTGATAGAATTATTCAGCACCTAAAATTATATTAAATGTTTCATTAAAACCTTTAGTTAATTATTGTATAATTATTTTAGTGACAGATTGTAGATTTTTCTGAAATTTTGTTTTAGAGTTATTTCTTTAAAGTATATTTTAACTGCCTATAAAAGAAAAACCTCAGAAAGTTCTCTCACATTAAGTTCTCTCACATTAAAACAAACTGAATGTAAGAACTTGTATTTCTGATAAGTGGTAAGTGTGTGTGTGGACGGGAGTCTTTTGGGTTTGCTATAGACCAGTGGTTCTCAACCTTTTTCAGGTTGAGACCCCACTTGCCCCGCCCATGCGTGGCGCGACCCCGACCCGCGCATGCAACGGGCCGATCCGCGCATGCGCTGTTCGTGGGCGACGGACCGATCTGCGCATGCGCACGCGATGGGCCGATGCATGCATGGCGCGTGCGCGACGGGCCAATCCGCGCATGCGCAGCGCACGTGCGACGACCCGAACCACGCATGCGCAGCGCGACGGCCGATCCGTGCATGTGCAGCGCGCGCACGACGGCCCGAAGCACGCATGCACGGCGCGACGGCCCGAAACACGCATGCGCGGCGCGACGGCCAGTCCATGCATGCACGGCGCGTGCGCGATGGCCCGAACCACGCATGCGTGGCGCACGCGCGATGGCCCAAACCGCGCATGCGTGGTGCACGCGCGACGGGCAAAAAAATGGCGGACCGCGGTGTCCGGCGACCCCCGCGAAACGGTCGTTCGACCCCAAATGGGGTCGCGACCCATAGGTTGAGAACTGCTGCTATAGACTCTCCCATTGAATTTCTATGAGATCAGATTGGTCCTGTGAATAACCATTCCCCAACGGTGGAATATAGGTGAAATGAGATTATACCCTTCCCTGCAATATACACAAATTAATTTGGTGGCAATTTTGGTTTCCTATAGCAAAGTGGTGTCACTTTTACTCCAGGTATTGCCACTTAATTGGTTTTGCTTTTATTCTAGGAATTGCCACTTACAGCAATAGACTACTTTCAGCTTTGCCTGAGCCTAGAAACTTTTGTAGTCATGAAAATGACCATATTATTTTCTCTATTAAAAATATTTCATCTTCCTTGGACAATTTGTTCAACATGCCGATGAATCTTTATATACTTCATTATTGTTTAGGGATGGAAAAAAATTGCTATTTCAATTCACGTGTTTCAGAATAAAACTTTTCCCATATGTTCAGTTCATTTTATGTTGATTAAAATGTTATTTTTCAGTTTTTAACATTTTGGAGAGATTATGCATAGAGATGTCATAGGTACTAGGAAAGGATGTTGCTTCCAGCTCGTAACTCCCACTATTAAATCCTGCTTTTAGACTACTATCCTGAGGTGTCTGAAGGCCAGCATAAACCTAATGCACAACAACAGTCCTGTAATACAAATATTTCTGGTTTTACAAGAAAAACCTCCAGGTAGAAAAAATACTTTAAAAAAAACTTGCTGATCTGAAGATTCATAACTATAGTAATACAGCTTCTAAATATTTGTGTTCTGGTACAATTTTTTTCTTTAAATTATATACATTATATGTTCCTGATCTCTGGGATCTTGAGCATATTTAATGAGCGGTAAAGCTTGAAATGTTTTGAATGAATGTTGTATCATCAGCCCCTTAAAAAACCTAAACAAGGGAAGAAAAACTGTTATGCCATAGATAACAATGTTTTCTACCATTCATGCATTTCCCTCCCTTTTTGTCCAATTTAGTAATATAGTGGTTTTGTTCAGTCTCATAAGCTGTAAAACAGGAATGGAGAATCTTCAGCACATGGAAGCCTCTTTAGTGAAATATCTTCTCTTCCATTCCATATTTAATGATTTAGCTAATATTTTTCAAAAGAGCATAATTGATTAAAATTGATTCTGGATGAACTCTGCATAATATTTGGGGCTCTGTAGAGTAATTAAGAAAATATAGGTTTCAGTATTGAGCAAGATGAGGCTAGTGATCATGTAGAAAATGAGTTTGTTTAGTCACACACACACACACACACACACACACACGCCCATAATCCATGATATCTTCTAATACTTATTTACATATTTTATTTTTCAGTCTTGGCCTAAGTATGATGATGTTCATAAAAAAATGCATGCCCTTGCAGAATTCATGGACCTGCCTTGTTTTCCAGATATAACCGAGCGCAGCTTCCTTCATCCAAATATTCTTTGCATGAAATACATGATGGAAGTCAACTTGCCTGGTAAGGGAATATTTAGTAGTCTACTTTAGTATCTTCTAGTTGTTTAAATGTTCTTGTTGAAAATTTTTGAAGCAGGATCCTATATTAAAAAAAGATAATGGATACTAATGAACAAGCAATTGGTCCTTTATGAATCAAAAATAAAAATTATCTATCTATCTATCTACCTATCTATCTATCTATCTATCAATCAATCAATCGATCATAGACTAGATTCAGACCATCACTGAGTCTAGTGAAGGATTTGTGACATCCTTGCTAACTTGAAAAAGCAGAAATGTTCTTACATTATGCTCTTAATTTAGTGTAATAATTAAAAAACCCTCTATTAAGAACAATTAATGCTATCATACTATCAACCTATGAAACATCAACACGTATGCTATTTAAACTTTATTTTTGCAGAATGTGAAGACATGATCATGAACTATAGTTTAATTTTACTTAGTGCATTAAGTTTCTGATTACTTATATTTTCTAACAAAATCAATGGAAGTTTATGGAATTTTACTTTGGTTATGTAATGCCCAAAGTAAGTAGTTAGAGTTTTGTTTTTATTGACCTGGGCTATTTTGTGCTGGGAGATGTTATAATATAATTTTCCATGTTATCTGAAATACTAGTTCCTAAACATGTTTACTTGCAACCATATAGTTATTTCAAATAGAGAATATGTAACCCATTGGTTGATGTGGTGACTGTTTCAGAATGATACACTATAACATTTGAGGCTGCTCTCAATCAATTTTTTTTTCATTCAGATGATATGAACAAATGGGCTTGTAGAGTGATTAAAAAAATTGGTGTTGGTGAAACAGATTTTCTGACGCTTCATCCTGGTAATAAATCAACTTGGAAAGTGAAATATGATATACTTGCTGTAGCTATTATTATAGTAGTGCTGAAAATTCTATTCTTGCTGGATGATGAATATGAGTGGTAAGTGTCCTTTGCTTTATAAAAAGAATACTTAACTTTGCAGTTCTCAATTGCAAAAATAGTAGTCAAATGTTCTTAATTATAAAAATCTATTCTATTCTAAAATTGAAATCAGTTTAGATAAAATATAGCTTATTGCTTGGTTAATATTAATTTTCAACCATGGCTCCTCAGTGGATAGCTTTGGGCCAGTCAGTTTCTCTCAGCCCAGCCTACTTCATCAGATTGTTGGGAAAAAAGGAGCCAGCACTATGTACAGTCTTGAGCTCCTGTACAAAAGACAATATGTAAAGGTAATAAATAAATAAATACATAAATAATAAATTGGACTTGGATTTCCTTTTGCCATTTTCCTACAACAGATTGTGTTCATTGAAGCTCTAATAGTATCAGAATTTATTGGACCTAATATGAATTAAAGTATTAATTATTTTATATTCAGACCGATAAAAAAATGTTTTGATGATGTGAAGTTTAATATTTGAATTGCGCTGGCAGCTTAAATTTCTACATGTGGGAAATTAGCGATGAATCCCTTTCATGCAACAGGTGCTAATTTGTACACAGTGTAAATATAAGGCTGACAGACTGCAGTAGATTTCTGGGCTGTTAAAATTGTAAAACGGCCCAGTGGTAGCAATTCAAATATTAAATATATTTGATAAGTTTAGACACAGGGTCATGATTCCAATAAATAGTGAATCTGATTAATATTTTGTATTTTCAGGCTGCTGGCAAACTATGTGGAGGAAAGAAACAAAAAAAATGAAGAAGGTACCAAGCTTTTTTTTTTTTTAACCAATATAGATTTAAGTTTTATAATTTCAGCCACTCCTCCTAAAGTGTCTAGGGCCTAATTGTGAAGACTCATCTGAAAAATATTTGAAATTAGGAAAGAAAAAACAAAAGAACTCTGCATAATTTGGACTATGTTGGCAGATGACTTTAAGGATGTTCAAAGGGTTGCCTGGATTTTAGAGTAATATATGTATGCTACCTATAGTATATAAGTTTTGAGTAGGTGAGTTCAGAAACCATGTGAGTCAACCAGTTGTTTAGTGACAGGCATTCACAGATTGGCTGCAAGTTTATGCTTTTCTTTCTCACAATCTCTCACTATTTTGATGCAGTTTCCCTGAAATATTCCCACTGTCCATAACTGTGATTAGTATTAAACTGTTTTGATGACCTACATGTTTTGGCCAGTGGAGCTCTATGTATCCTAGAGTTATGGTTTAATAAAGATTGTTTGTCACAGGGTGACAAAGCTGGTGAAATCATTTTATAGGCTTCAGTGTAGGTTGTTTGGGATTAAATCATTATCTTAAAAAATCTGCATTAGGAAGTAGACATGTTTATATTAGCTAATATATGCCCTTAATCTTAGGATCAGAAAATCAGTGTAGTACTTTTAATTACAGCGTGGAGGGAGTTAGCATGGTTTCCCTGTGTAATAAAGCTTGTCTCTGTTTCTGAGCTTGCTTTCTATTGAATGCTTTTAAGAGAAGAGTTACAAGTTCTCTTGTTCTACAGGTTGTCCAATTTTTGATATTAGAAAATGGTACATGGTTGTAAAGAATATTTTGGATGTGGAGCAGAAGAAATTTAATGAAGAAAGAATCAGGTATATCTCTTAAAAACTACTCTTATTTGTTTTGATGTTCCCTTTTAGGTTATGCAAAACAAAGCAAAGAAGCAAAAAATAGTGAGCCAAAGAAAATAGGGCATTATAAGAAAAGGAAATACAGTTTAATATAATGTATACCAACACCCATTCATTGCATCTCTCCATTGTCTTTATATCCATATGAACCAGTCTTGCTTCCCCACGTGTATACAGTGCTTCATCATTCTTTTTGTCCTTTAATCTTCCCTCTTTTCAGGATCTCATCAACTTCAGTCAAAAATGGTTTTATCAGTTTTCCTCTTCCTCTCAACCTATTCATCCTTCATGTGGTTCTTTTGGAACTTAATTCTCATTCATTCTCTTTGTTTGACCAAACCAGCTTAGTATACATCATTCACCTTAATATTTGGTTCACCTTCTTCATTCCTTTGTCTTATCTTTTCTTATTTTTCATGTCAGACTTTTTAAATACTTTCTTTCCACGACATTCAAGTTCTTGTTTCCCTGACACACCCAACTCTCACTTCCTGGTAACAAAGTGAACAGAAGCCTTCCCTTAAATACAGCCATTTCATCTTTTGAACAAATATTTATTCTTTGCAATAGACCATACACTATCTACTATCACTTGCTCATTCTACAATGTCTTTATTTTCTATCTTTAATAAATATTCTAAAATACTACTCCAAGCTACGCTATATTTATCTGGTGGCTCTGATTTTTTCCCACTCTTACTTCCCCTTTCTTCGTATTCAGACCAATTTTCAATGAGAATAGACATTTAGACCCCCTTAGAAACCATACTGTAAGTGTTTGTATTTGCCTTGCTGCATGATAAATTATAAATACAGATTCTTATTTGTTTTGTTAGGACTTCTATTGTGGCTATATGTATGCTGTTAGTTTTGCCATTACTGCTATTCTCCAAGTTTAAGTCCCCTATCAGATATTGTTGGTGTTATATTTCAGTTTTCAGGCACAGACTTTATACTCACATATCAACCAGCCACTTCACTAGCATGCCTGTATTTTCACATTTCTTCGGTATAAATTCTACAGTGTGTATACTCTTCTGATTTTTCAACTTTCCCAGTATATTTATGATTCCTTTTTCATCAGTGTATTTCTTGGATGCGCATTACATTTTGGTTCCATTCTTTAACAAATCACTATCATTCAGACATTCCTTCTTGTCAGTTTTATCTTGAAATTATTTCGTGATTTTTATTTTTAATCCAACACATTCTGCTGAGGTTCCTTGTTGGCCATTTTCATTCACTTGAAGAACTATGTTTTATTATATTGTATAATAATATAAATGGAAGTTGTTTTCCGTTGCCCTGCCTCTTTTACAAGCGTTAGCTTATTCAACTAATTCTTGCTCTGTTTGATTATGTTCATTGCAGCTTTCTTTTTCTCACAGTATATGGTATGCTTCTTTTATCATTTTTGCAGCAATCATTAGCTAATATACTGTAGTGTAAATTCTTTAGAACTATAGGTAATATTGCACTACTGTGTCAGAGGTTATCTGATTTAAAGTAAAGAGTCTGCTTAAACAAACAGTGAAGTGCACTGCTTTCTGTGAGGTTTGGTTAATCAGAATATCTATTAGCAGGAATTGGATGAAGCCCAGATTAACACTGCAGGTCATAATATTATAGCATTATGGATAGTTCTAAAAAGTTCACTGAATTCTATTCTATTCTATTCTATTCCACTCCATTCCACACCACACCACACCACACTACACTACACTACACTCTTCATCACACAAAGACTCTTGCATTTGATCATTCTGCCTGGTATTTTTCATATCATCCATTCCCACAACTCCATACTCTTCTATGGTATTCTGTACTATAATTTGTTTCTGTCTGTTCCAGAGAGCTTCCACATCTTTTCATCTATTTATTTTCTATTTATTCTGTTACGAAATTATACTGCTACTCCCTTTTCATATGGGGTTAATAACTAACTGTAAGCCACAGGTTTAGCTATTTCATTCATAATTAAATCTATACTTTTGCTTTCATGTCTGTTTTTATCAACTCTAGTCTATAATATCAAGATCATTCAGATTATCATCCTTCCGGTTTCCCTTAGTTTCATATACATATAACATATCAAAGTGGTTTTTTTATTTCTTCTGTTAATTCCTCGTATTTATCATTGAGTCCACCCATACTCTATTATAGATAGTCTTCCATTTGCCATAATCACCTTCTAGACCATAGATACCTCTACCATCTTATCATGGCTTTAGTCAATTAAACTTTCCAAAAGGTTTTCCAGTGATTTGGAAAAGTGAAGCCTAAATTTCAAGCTTCATCCAGCCTGCATGCAGTATTTCCTGTTAACACTAAGGCCAGTACTGGTCAGGTTGGTACATTTTCCATTTGGAGAATGAATAATGATACTCAAGAGATAATGGTAAAGGTAGAAGTCATTTAAAACTGTGTATGTGGGAGCATGACATAATGTAAGCTGTGTGTCTCCCAACTCTCAGAATCTGAAGGAAGGGGGAGACCTGTATATGGGTTTGACTGTAACATGATCATTTGGGGGGTATTTACAGTACATTCAGAAAGTATTCAGACTCACTTCACTTTTGTTAATTTTGTTGTTCTGCAGCCTCATTTTACTGTTGTTGAAATTCATTTTTTTCTGATTACTCTACACTCAGTACTCCATAATGACAAAGTGAAAACAAATTTTAGAAATGTCTGTAAATTTGTTAAAAAGAAAAAACTGAACTATCACATTGGCATAAGTTTTCAGACCCTTTGCAACAACACATTTAGCTCCAGTGCCTACTATTTCTCTTCATCATTGCTGACATGTTTCTGCACCTTGATTGGAGTCGACCTGTGGTAAATTAAGTTGATTAGACATGATTTGGAAAGGTACACATCTCACAGCTAACAATGCATGGTGTAGCAGAGCAAAAGCCATGAAGCCAAAGGAAGTGCCTGCAGAGCTCAGAGACAGAATTGTTGCAAGGCATAGATCTGGGGAAGGCTACATTAAAATTTCTGCTCCACTGAAGTTTCCTAAGAGCACAATGGCCTCCATAATTCTCAAATGGAAGAAGTTTGGCACAACCAGGACTCTTCCAAAACTGGCTGCCCTGTCAAACTGAGCAATCGGGGAAGAAGGGCCTTAGTAAGAGAGATGACCAAGGACCCAATGGTCCCTCTGATTGAGCTCCAGAGATCCTGTGTAGAGATGCAACAGAGTTCCAGAAGGACTACCGGTATCACTGCAGCTCTCCATCAATCTGGGCTTTATAGCAGAGTGGCTAGATGGAAGCCTCTCCTTAGTGCAAAACACATGAAAACCCTCTTGGAGTTTGCAAAAATGCACCTGAAGGACTCTCAGACTGTGAGGAACAATGTTCTCTCTGATGAAACCAAGATTGAACTGTTTGGCCTCAGTTCTAAACATTATGTCTGCAGGAAACCTGGCTCTGCTCATCACCTGCCCAACATCATCCCAACAGTGAAGCATGGTGGTGGCAACATCATGCTGTGGGGGTGTTTTTCAGCAGCAGGGACTGGAAGACTGGTCAGGGTTGAGGCAAAGCTGAATGGAACAAAGTTCAGGGATATCCTCAACGAAAACCTGTTCCACAGCACTCAGGACCTCAGCCTGGGCTGAAGGTTCACTTCCCAACATGACAATGATCCTAAGCACACAGCCAAGACAACACAGGAGTGGCTTAGGGACAACTCTGTGAATGTCCTAGAGTGGCCCAGCCAGAACCCTATTGGACATCTCGGGAGGGACCTGGAAATGGCTGTCCATCAATGGTCCCCATCTAACCTAACTGAGCTTGAAATGATTTGCATGAAAGAATGGGAGAAAATCCCCCAATCCAGGTGTGCAAAGCTTGTCGTGTCATACCTAAAAAGACTCAAGGCTATAATTTCTGCCAAAGGTGCTTCAACAAAATACTGAGTGAAGGGTATGGATACTTAGGCCAATGTGACATTTCAGTTTTTTTCTTTTTAATACATTTACAGGCAGTTCAAACATTCTGTTTTCACTTTGTCATTATAAGTACTGGATGTAGATTAATGAGAAAAAAATTAATTTCAAAAACTGCAGAATTAAGCTGCAGGATAACAAAATTTACAATAGCGAAGGGGATCTGAATACTTTCTGAATACGCTGTAGATGTTTCCTGCATGCACCCACAACCATTCTTTCATTTTTTAGGCGTTTATGGCGATGTGAGAAGCCACTATTGTATTCAGCCACTGAAAAGTATGTTGTCCTCAAGAAGAAACGTGAGTATAGTTACTGTTACTTGCTTTTCCTAAAATATACATCATTTTCTTTTTTTGTTCAGAGAATGAGAAGCCAATTTGCCTATTTGTTTCTTTATATGATTTATATGACTGCTCATCTTACACAGGTGACTTACCAGTTTCCCTGTTTAGCCTGTTCCCTCTGTAATTGAAATCACCTGACCATCTCCTTGGTCAGAAACTAGGTTTCCAACAGAAATTTCTCAGTGGATACTTCCTTACTGAGGTCTAGTAGGTTATCCTCAGTGAGAGCGCACAGGGTCGGCCTCCTCCGGATCCCGTCAGCGAAACAATGTCGTCTGGCGGGCCCTAGGGGGAGGGCTTTCTCTGTTGTGGCGCCCGCCCTCTGGAACCAACTGCCTCCTGAAGTCCGCGTTTCTCCAACTCTCCCGGCCTTCTGGAAAAACCTAAAGACTTATCTTTGCCGGCAGGCCTGGGGATGATTGTGGTTGATTGTTGTATTGAATGTGTGTTTATTGGTTTTTAGATATCTTGTTTGGGTTTTTTGTAGTGTATTCTTTGTTATGTATATGTTGTTAGCCGCTCCGAGTCCCCGGAGAGGAGCGGCATATAAACCCAAGCAAACAAACAAATAAATAAATAAATTTGTCCATGCGCAGTGTAATTTGTCCATGCGCCTGCATTCTTTTTCTCCTCAGGAGAAATCTAGTGTCGGCAGTGATTGCGTAGAACACTTGGATTCTTCCAGAAAGGATTGTGCCACGCATTTTCTTGGCCATTCATGGGAGGTCCCTGGCCACTAAGATTTTGCATTTCCATTTCTAGATAGGTCAAGCGTGGTTTAAGCTTCCTTCAAAGTTACTGTGCCAGAGCAGGGCTTGAGTTTTATTATGCTCCTCTTTACTAATCTTTTTAGCCTCGATATGGCTGTCTTGGCTATACGTTTTCTTCTGAGAAGCAACCCAGTAATTTTTGTTTCTTGGAAGTCTTTTTTTCTAATGCTTCCTTAAATCCTGAGATTGCAAGTGCTCTCCTTTTGAAGCGTGTGTGAGTATGGATGGGGGTGGGTGTAGAGGGGCATATATAATTTCCTTACTCTGAATTTCTATTGTCTTACGTGTCATGGAGGGGGGGTTGGCCATCTTTATATCTTCTAGGAACAGAAAGTTATAACAACAAAAGACCACAAATTAAACAACAAATTAATATTAAACAGCACTCCTGGAACTTCCTGTTTTGCATTTTTTTTCCTTATATTGCTTAACCATTCTAGTTTGTTGACAACTCCAGTTGTTAGAGCTTTCCATTTCAGACATGCTTGGGTGCCGGTTTGAACTACTGCACTGTTCTTTCAGCCTGATCTAGGAATTGAAGTGAAAGCTCCCTTTGAAGAGATTTTGATGGGGGGGGGAGGAATGGTCTTTGTATTGGATCCCATTTGCTTTGTATTGTATTTTGTTTTTATTGTTTATAATTCTGCTAGCTGCCCATGATTAGTTTAGAATCAGGTAGTACCTAAATTGAAACCAATAAACAAATCAGACAAAATTAGAAATTGGATCCTCCCTCACTTGCTGCTGGTAAGTGAAATATCTGGATAAACCTAAAACAATCGTGAATGGTTGTACTTTACTATTGTAGTATTTTGTTCTGTACAGAGGTCATAATGGATCTTCAGAGACAGTTTCGTACCCTGACTGGCTGCCTGGAACTAACTGAGACGCAAAAGCCTTCCCTTTTCCAGTTCAACTGGATGGAAGAAAGCACAAAAAAGGACTGCTTTCATGGGCATAGTCTTGAAGCAGTTTTGCAACAAAAAGGAGATATCTTTACCCCTCTGAACAGAGACTATTGGTTGTGTACAGTTAAAAAATGCAAGAGGTAAGTTTTCAGTGCTCTTGTTGAAATTGTATGCTGAATGTTCCATTTTAAAATGGTTGAATTAAATTGTCTATATTAGAGCACCAAACTGGAGTCCTAAGGTGGCAGTTGGTGATTCAATCGAGAGATTGCCAAAAGTTGTGTCAGGCGTGAAATTCCAGTTAAACTGACACCATGCTTATGCACAGGAATTTATTCAACTGATGGTTAACACTATTTTGGCACTAGGTAAGGGTCAGTGGGATGCAAAAATGGTTGAATTTAGTCCATTTGTGGCCACATAGAGAGACTAGGCTGATTCATCTTTTGACTTGGTCCCCAGATTCTTCCACTCCTTCTACAAATCATTAACAAAATAAAAAATATTTTTAAATGGCCAAGGAATATTATTAATCACATGATCTGAGAGGAATCCTATTAACTATGAGCATTGTAATTAATTTTAGATGTAAATGATATATTTTTGCTTTTACATTGTTTTATTCTGCTTTTCTTTTATATTTTATATTTTAATTAGTTATTATAATCTTATATAAATATAAACTTATATTTAGATTTATTTTTATTAAAAAAAGTAAGCTCCAGTAAGGCTATAGAAACTCTTAGAGATGTTTTCCACATGCATCAGACCAGTTATATTATGAATTTAACAATGGCTAGAATAGATGACTTTGAACTGTCTCATAAACCTTGTCTATCAATATAAATTTGGAAGTCCCAGGGCTCCATGTGGCCACAAAATCTACTTTTTAAACACTATAGATCAGGGGCTCTCAACCTTGGCAACTTTAAGAGTTGTGGACTTCAATTCCCAGAATTCCTCAGCCAGCTTTGCTGGCTGAGAAATTCTGGGAGTTGAAGTCCACAAGTCTTAAAGTTGCCAAGGTTGAGAACCCCTGCTATAGATGTTAAGTGTGGCTGGCAAAAATTGTGGCAAATTATAAACAACAGAGGTTTTCTACCAGTTTTCAATGGAAAATCAAACAAAAATGGCATATAAACAATCAAATAGATTTAAGCACATTTAATAAACCCTGAAAAAATTATATTGTCACTATTATTGAAAATCTTAATGTTCTGATGGCATCTTGTCTGCTGTGACTTTTAGCTGTCTCAATATATTGGAAAAACAATTACTGTACTAGCTCTTGAGTCCTACAAAAATGCTATGTCTGTGATATATCTAAATGAATACAGTAGGGTGGCTTTTGGAAATCAATAAGACTAAGACAACTCCATCAATCCAATTAGTCATTAAACTCAGTTTTTAAAGAGGATTGTATAGTTTTGTTTCTTTTAATTTTGCCATTAGAGACAATAAGAGCTGATGCTTTCCAGTACCAGAATGAGAATGAAAACTTCTACACAAAAGCAGCTGAATATTGCTAATTACATGGAATATACTATATACCTTGTGGTTTGCATTTCAAGTAACTCCTAATCCACTCCATCTTTTCCCCAGATTATGTGACTATGATTGAATTGAAGTTATAATTTTCAACATTTATGTTTCTGGATCCTTATCTAAATTTCTGCCTCAGAGTGTAACAACCTATGTGTAGATGAGGACTGTATGACTTTACAGATTTATTTTGAAGGCAAACAATGCAAAAAATTATAGACTACATCCAATATTATAGATTATTCAGTGAGCCTTTCCTTTACTTCTCATTTTACTTCATTTCCTAAATGTATCCTGTTCTACTTAGGAAAATATATATTTTAGGGGAAGGAGTATGAATCTGAAATTATGATTTGTTCTACAGATATAATATCATCTGTCTGATACCATTGCATACTAAGTATCTAAGTGCTTAGCGATAAAGAACATCTGAAGATCTGTAATGGTTTCATTGAGGGCCATCTAGCATTATGGTTAACCAGATGCATCCAGGAAGCTAAAAACTTGGACAGGTCCTCTTCCCTGTTTGTCTTTTATCAGCAAGTATTTTGGACATACTTCCTGAGATTCCAGAAATAGTACATAGACATTAAAACCAAGAACCAAATAGATATCTTAATCTTCATGAATTTACCTTGTATGTTGTTTATTTGTATTTATATCTTGCTTTTCCTCCAAGGAAATTGACTTGGGATCTTTCTTCATTTTAAGCCCACAAGATGATTAATATTTGTGATTTGGTCTCTTTTTTTCTGAACATTGTAATTTTAGAATACACTTGTGCTACTTTTCTTACAACATTATTTCTTTCTTTGTTAGGCCGCGCAATCCTCACAGTCGGTACATTGAATCAGATTTTCCCCATACCTACCGATTTATGCTAGACCTGTTTTCCTTCCTCCTAAGAGTACAGCCCTATCTCATCCACGAAGAAGTATCTACGATAGAACATAAACTGTTTCATTCCAAATTTCATATGAAGTCCAGAATATTCAAAGTTCAAAAAAAGTGAAAAGTCGTAAGTCCAGTGACTACTGTAATGAAGACCTATAGTAATCAAAAATAATCCATGTAAGTTTCATGCTCCCATCTCATTAATTCCATGGAAATCAGGTTAAAAGAGATGCATCCTGTCTGCAATTAGTTTATATTTAGATCAGCTTCAGAAATCAAATGCCCAATCTTAACAACCAAGCTTTGCGAAAGAAAAAAAATCAGTGACGAGTGTGAACACTACATCTGTTTTCTCAGGTCTCTCCTGCCTAGCAGCCTTTGTTTTGTAGAAGATGAACCAGTTTGTTAAATAACAGTTTTCTGCAAATTGCATATAATATTGGGGAAACCCCATTTCCTAAACATCCAGTTTGGGAAACTTTTGAGTGTGTGATTCATACAAATTGGGTTTGCAAGCTAAATTTGTTGGACTAGTACAGGGGTAGGCAACCTTGGCTTTTTTATGACTTGTGGACTTCCTGGCTCAGGAATTCTGGAAGTCCACGAGTCATAAAAGAGCCAAGGTTGCTTATCCCTGGACTAGTATTATGTTTGAACTGAATCTTGCACATCCATTCCTCAGGAAAATTGTAGAAAAGATGAGATCCGACTACCAAAGTTTGGGGTTTTTTTCCGTGCAATACCAAGGATGTTGTAAAATGTTCATACATTTATTTATATTGTATAATATAAACAGTATAGATAATATTTTCTTTATATTACCTCTATAATATTTTTCTCGTTAAAGTGTATTTATTACTGCAAAAAATAAAACTTGATATGTTGAAATGTTACCTTGTTGGAAATTAAAACGAAATCTGAATCTCGTGAAACAGTAGGCCGCGTGTTCTAGTGCCTTGCCTCGAAGTGCGGAGGTGGGTTCCGACTTTTCAATCTGATTCTCCGAACAGTTTCAGTCTCAGCCCTTCCTGATTTTTTCCTTTGATTCTTTTATATTTTCTAAAGTAGATTACTCATAAGAGTAGCTAAAAATGGCCATAACATTGAAAGGTAAGGGATTTGGGTCCCCCCCCCTTTTTGTTTGTTTTGAGGAGGAGACTCAAATGTACCTGAGAAAGGGTCAGGGATATCTCACTTCCTAAGGATGCTTTTGAAGAACTTGGAATGCTAGTTGATTACCAACTGAATGTGAGTGAACAGTTTAACAAGATTGCAAAAGCAGCAAATGTAATTTTAGGCTGCATCAACAGAAGAGCTGTTTCTTAGTCATGAGAAGTGACCCACTTAATCTGTTTCGGTCAGATCCTCAGCCCCACCCCTCTGTTCTGGGTGCCTTGTTTCAAGATGGTTTTAGACTAGAGGAATTGGATCGGTGCAGAGAAGGGCAGTGAGGATTATCAGAGGACTAAGAACAGAATCCTGTCAAAAGATAGAATAAACTTAGGACTTTGGCGTTAAAGAAAAGCTGAAGGAATTCTTCCAACACTGAAAGAATGTCGCACATAAGAAAATAAAAAGAGACCAGTTCTCTATTATTCCGTCGTGTAAGACCTGAAATAACAATTTAAATGATGGAAATTGAATTCTAGGAGGAAAAAGTAACCTAATAAATCAGTGACAATAGAACTGAATATACAAAGGGCTGGTAGAGTGAACAGGAAGGGACATTTTATCATGTAAAAAAGCTAAAGAAATTTGGATACAAATACATACAGTCCACTAATTCAGAAGATTTTAAAGATTAAAGTCTTGGGGGACTAATAGGCAACTAGGAAAAGGTCATGGATATGACAACTGCAGCAAGATTATTATATGCTCCAAAGTGGAATGATTCAACATTGCCCACAATGGCTGGTGAAGTTGAGGAAATTTGCAGAAAAGGCTAAATTAACTTTTTTTTATTAGAGAAAAAACAGTCATCTACATCAGAGGTTCCCAACTTTTTGGGCACCAGGGACTGGTTACGTGGAGAGAGGTTTTCCTGTGGACCGGAGGGGGCGTGGTTTTGTGTGCTGTCTGCATCCCACGGATGGGGTTTTGCTTCTTCGTGCGGCCCGGTTGTTGGCAGGCCGCAGCCCAGCACCGGTGCACGGACTGGGGGTTGGGGACCCCTGAGCTACATTTATGGCTGAATTAAAATCTCTTATAGCCCTTTTGTATGAAACAAAAAAAAATGCACTTTTGATTTGTGGTTTTGATGATTAGAAAAAAAAATGGAAAATAGAAAAAGGTACCGGTAACTTTTTTGTAATCATAAGGTAAGAGATAGCTTTGTACTCATTTGCTACAAAGGAAATTGAAAGCTTCTTTCTTTGTGTATATTGAGATTTTTTTTCCTTCCCCCCCCCCCCTTTATTCTCTTTATTCTGTTAGACTAAAGTTTGTGTTAGAATTTTGTTCTTTTGGTTTCCCATATTGAAGGAAAGGGTTGAGGTCAATAGCCTAAGTGGCCCCTTCTTGCTGTAGTATTTCAAGGTTTTTAAAAAATTGTCATGCCTAGTCAGATTTTCATTTTATTACACTATTCAAGTTAAACTTGTAATACTAGACTACTACAGGTTCGAATTTGGTTTTCCTGGACCTTACAATTTCAAGTTAAACTCCACCCTGCTTCTGAGATACAGTATTAACTTTTAACTAATAATATAGCCGTGTTTAATTGCTTACCTCTTTTTAAAAAATGGAGTGTATTTAATGACAGATACAACTTTATTTTGGAACCACAGGGAGTCAATTCTGTTTTTCCTACTGCTTATCTTGAACCAGTCCTGGTCCAAACAATTTGTTGTATTCTTTTTGGGATGCTGGAGCAATTTAATATCCAGAACACAAAACTAAAACTGTATTTTTTTTTGTCCTTGTATTTTGGTGTAAACAATCCAGGATTTACAAATAAAAGGTGTCACACTTCTTAAGCAGCTGATCTCTTAAGCATTCAGCATTTTATGAATTAAATCGCAAATAAAAGGCAGAGAAATAGTGCAAAGTAATGCATAACCTTTCTGGGGATCGTGTTTTAAGGGAAAATACCGGTAGAAAGTGGAAAAAATATCTAGAAGAAGTCAGTAGCAAACCTCTTCTAAGAAAACTGTGTACATTCCATGTATCTGTGGAAGTTAAGGAGACTGATTTTATTTATATGAGCCTAGAACACCAAGTGCTTTAAGTCCACTTCACATTATGTTGAGGTGGAGTTGTATTTCTCAAGCAGCTAAAAGTGGAATCACCTGGGGGTAAGGTGTGAGGCTCTAAATAATAACTCTAAAAAAGTTAACTATTTTTCTGTTCATATTCAGATTAGCATTCTTTGTTCTCTTCCCAAATGCAAAATCAGCAATTTGGACATGTCCAAAGCTTGGACATCTCATAGAGGGGAGCAAATATTCTATCAACTCCCCACTATAGTGCCTCCAGATAAATCAAAGATGTAAAAATAGAAGATGAAAGTATGGTTTCATTCGATGTCACAGCATTCTTTACACCCATAGATCTAGAACAGACGTGTCCAACTTGCGACTTCACATGACGTCGCACAACGTATTGGGTCGGTTTTGCATTGCCGGCAATGGGGTGGGCGCGGCTTCCACGTGATGCGTCCGGCCTGTCGGCCCGCAGTTTGACACCCCTGATCTAGAAGGAATAAAAGATCCACAGCAGTCTAAACAACAACAACCTAGTCAAATACACTAAGATTGAAATACCCAGAACCATAAGCCTCATCAATCTCTAACTCACTACCAACTTTCAGTTTCATAGACAAATAGACCAACAAATATGAGGAACACCCATGGGATCACCAGTCTTAGGATCTAGCAGAGGCCATAATTCAACATCTAGAAACTATAATAGCACTCCTAACATGTGCAACTAAAAGTATGGATCCAGTATGTAGATGACACCTCCATCGTAATAAAAAAAAGGAACAGCTAGAAAAGAAAGACACATGAAGCAACAACATTTTGAAATGAATAAAATTCACAAGAGAAGAAAGCAACAAGACATTACCATCCCTGGATATCCTCAGTAGAAGAAATGACAGCAAATTAGAAAAACAAATCTGTTGAAAAACAACTCATAACTAACCAAGTACTCCATTGCCAAGGTAACAACCCAACCTCCCATAAGAGAAGCTGTGTAAGAACATTACTCAGATGAGTACAAATGCACTACATTAACCCAGAACACCAGAAAAAGGAAACAGGCTGCCTATACATCTTCCAACGGAATGGATACCATGCAACATTATCAAAGTATACCTGACTATAGATATTTAACTCGCTACAGCACAATTAATACAATCCCTGAGAAGGATAACACGGCCATACAACAAAAACATCTCAGAAACAACCATATGGTATAGCACATAAACCAAGTAAAGCCCTCCAAAACATCTCTAGTAAACCACACAGTAGACCCAATAGCTCAACAACACTCCCTAGAGTCATTTTCATGTGAGGTGGGCAGCTATTCATATATGATCAATAAAAAACAAGCCATCTGCAACATATAGTGTAAGGACTAACAGCCACTATGTAGGATAGAAGGCAGAAGATAGCGCATCAATGAACACCAATTAGCAGTCGCAAGACAATGAAAAGTCACAACACATGGACAGACTCAACCATAATTTCATCTGGGAAACTGAGCATCTATGGCCAAGCTAAATTCAAAACCACGGGAATTCTTGGAAATGCAGTATTTAGACAAATCAACCATTAATAGACGCATAGTGATAAATCACATTTACACACTATTCAAAATAAAAAGCTAAGACAGAAACAGACTAGAATACATCTATTTCAGCAGCTTATAGCCAAATAAACAGGGATTAACATCAGACAAACAATCAGAAAATAATGCTGTAATTAAGGAACTACCAAGGAGAAAAACCCTCACCAACATTGGCAGTACAAGCTATTGTGTGTAAACAAGGAGCAATCCCACACTCACTAGCACTGATGAAGTTATCTAGTCAAGTAATGAAATGTCTGCAAGTGAACAACCAAACTCAGAGAGCACCAAGGACTTCACAATTCAACTCTGAGCTACATATATACTCTTCTATTGGAATCAGTGGTTCATTTCTGTTTTACACATTCTTGTATTTTTGTTTCCTTCTCTGTCACTCTGTGCTCTGCTTCCCATCTCAAACCTCTGTGGAAAATACTGAGTAATGAGGATCACAGTGAGGCTGATGAGGAAACTGAATATCACAGATCTTGTCCATATACCTTGGGTTAGAAGTGGGTGGACAAAAAAAAAGGATGACTGGACAACCATTTGTCTGGAATAGTATAGGGCAGGGGTAGGCAACCTTGGCTCTTTTATGACTCGTGGACTTCAACTCCCAGAATTCCTAAGTGAGCCATGCTGAGGGGAAAGGAGAGGTTTCCAAGCTGAGCCATCGCAGCTCAGGAATTCTGGGAGTTGAAGTCCACAAGTCAAAAAAGGGCAACAAGAATGATCAAGGAAATGGAGCGCCTCCCTTATGAAACCAGATTGCAACGCCTTGGTCTCTTCAGCCTTGAAAGACGGCGTTTAAGGGGTGACTTGATCGAAGTGTATAAAATCATGCATGGGATAGAAAAGGTGGATAGAGAAAAATTCTTTTCTCTATCACACAATACCAGGACAAGGGGGCACTCCCTAAAGCTCATAGCTAAGAAAGTGAGGACAAATAAAGGGAAATATTTCTTCACCCAGAGGGTCGTTGATTTATGGAATTCACTTCCAGAAGGGGTCGTGACAGCTGTCAGCCTTGACAGCTTCAAGGCAGGGTCAGACAGATTCATGGATGCCAAGTGTATCGGTGGTTATTAAAACGGATGTCCATGTGCCGCCTCTATGTTGGTTGAGGCAGGCAGGATTCCCTTGAGTACCATTTGTTTGGGAGTCAAGGGAAAGGGAGGGTTTTGCCTTCTCTTTCTGCTCAAGATCCCCATGTACATTTGGTGGGCCACTGTGTGACACAGAATGCTGGACTCGATGGGCTTTGGCCTGATTCAGCATGGCTCTTCTTATGTTCTTATGTTCTTATAAAAGAGCCAAGGTTGCCTACCCCTGGTATAGGGTCTCCTGGGCAGTGGGTTGGACTAAGGTCCTTTCCAACTCTGTTATACAGGTAGTCCTCAACCTACGACCACAACTGAGCCGCAGATTTACGTTGCTAAGTGAGAAATTTGTTAAGTGAGTTTTGCCCCATTTTACGACTTTTTTTGCCACATTTGTTAAATGAATCCCTGCAGTTGTTAAATTAATAACACCCTTGTTAAGTGAATCTGGTTTCCCCACTGACTTGGCTTGTCAAAAGGTTGCAAAAGGTAAATCACATGGGTCCGAGAGTCAGTTGTCAAGCATCCAAATGTAAATCATGTCACCACGGGGATGCTGCGAGGGTCATAAGTGGAAAATGATCATAAGTCACTTTTTTCAGTGCCGCTGTAACTTCGAATGGTAAGCTGAGGACTACCTGCATTGCATTCTGAACTTTATGGCACAGGGCCTGGATACGTGAGGGACCACTGATCTCCAATTGTTTCTGCCTGCCCAGTGTGTTCTGGCAGAGGGAGTATGCGCAGGCCCTTCCTATTAAATGCAGTCATCTTGTGGCACCAAGGAAGTGTGCCTTGTTTGTCACAGTCTTTGCTCTCTGAAACAGCCCCCCCCAATTCAGACATCACTTCTCTCCTAGAGTTCTGGAAAGCTCTTTTGGTCCCAGGCCTGGACTTCATGAGTGGGATTGGATGTTTTTAACTGTTTTTATTGTTTTGTATTTGTAAGCCACCCAGAGTCTATGGGCGTGGGCAGCTATAATTAATTTAAATAAGTAATTAATAATGATTGATAGTAATGTTCTTTTAATTGTGTATCTGCAGTTCTACTTTTGATTTAATAGCAGTCCTCCTTGCCTCAGACACAGAACACTAATACTGGAACCGGTACTTTAGCATTCTTTAATAATTAGGCCCTAATATACTTTTTAATTCAATAAAAATTCAATCTTCTTGCCAGAACAGTCCAGGTGACTTTCAACAGTGTAAAAACGTGCACAAATGCCAAATTAATAAAATATCACAACAGTCAATACTATGTACCATCCTGGAAAAGGAAACTTGCATTTTAAGAAATGATATCTGTATATGAAATTATTCAGCTCATCAAGGAAAATGACAGCTAAAACAACAGCATCTTGAACAGAAGCAAGGGTGTGTCTGGGTTGAATTTCCCAGGAAGCGAATTCCATACTGTAATCAGGTGCAGCTACAGAGAATTCAGTAATTCCTCCAGATTTGGGCAACAAACAATTATGATTATCAGCAGAATGTATAAAATAATTTCCCTTACTAAATTTAAAGCAGTGTTTTTCAAAATTGACAACTTGAAGACATGCGGACTTCAACTCCCAGAATTTCCTAGCCATACATCGTCAAGTTGCCAACTTTGAAAAACATTTATTAAAAGGAATAATAGCAATAGTAATAGCAGTTAGATTTATATACCACTTCACAATGCTTTACAGCCCTTTACAGTTTACAGAGTCAGCATATTGCCCCTTACAATCTGGGTCCTCATTTTACTGATCTGGAAAGGTTGGAATGCTGAGTCAACCTTGAACTGGTCTGAATCGGACTTCAAGAGTGAGCAGTGAGTTAGCCTGCAATACCACTGTGCCATCACAGCTGAGATAACCTATTAGGTATCCTATATCTGTATTAACGGCAGTAATAAATACATTGAATTGTACTTATAGCTAACGTACAGTGGGAGAAATTCATTGTAATACAGGTTACAGACATAGATTTACAATTCTGATTTTTGCTACCATATTCTTGCCTCGGTAAAATTCCTTCTGAAAAAATAAAATTCCAACTGAAACCTCTGAATTGGTAGTCCTACAAAGAGGGTGTTGCAACAATGTCTAAGTGAGATTGAAGTCCTATGCTTATTTGGAAATAAGCCAGTAACAAAATAGGATTTACTTCTGATTAGATATACATAGGATTAGATTACCATCACCTGGTCTGATCTCCTAGCTTAAGCTTGGTAATCGTCCCTAAAGCTAGATGACATCCAAGCATTGAGAAGCAAAAGGAAGTTCATAAATTTTCACCCTGTGGATTTATACTTTTATAAAGTGGTACAGTATGGGGTGTCATGAACAAGCTCCATCTTCAGAGTCTTAAAGTAGAGCAGTGTTTCTCAACCTTGACAATTTTAAGGCATGTGGATTTCAACTCCCAGAATTCCACAGCCAGCATTGCTGGCTGTGGAATTCTGGGAGTTGAAGTCCACATGCCTTAAAATTGTCAAGGTTGAGAAACACTGAAATAGAGTGAAGTGGGAGGGCAACAAAGCTTTAGAACATTTTTTTTCAAAGCAGGATGATGTTATCTCACAAATCAGTAGGGTAATAGTCTCTCTTTGTGCTAACAAGCCAATAAGTTAGTAGAAAAGCTTTCAAGATATATTTGTCACAAATTAGAAGGGGGGAAATCCAAGAGCAGAACCCATAAGGAAACAAAGGTTGGATATTTCTTTTTCTTTGTGACCTGTTTGCCACGTTCTAACTTAAATGATACCATTTTTTTTCACAATTTTTACATAAATAATTCAGTGTTAATATTGACTGAAGTTCTTCTGTGTGTTTTGAAAGTTGAATTTATGAAGTAAGAATAAAGCCTTAGTGAATTTAGGTAAATTTATTCTTGTTGCAGGTTACCATAAAATTGCTGTTATACTCTGTAAGGTGATATTAAGGTGATATTAGTGGATTGATCTTGTGTGTCTACATTTATAATGAAAAAAATAAACCATTGATTTAATTTCTCTTAAGTATAAGTAGAAGAATACATATATCTGTTCATCATCCATCCGTCTTAGGGGCTCTGATACAGCATCAAGAATGATTGAAGAGGCTATCCAAAAATATTCTATACTTTGGCAAATTCTATTGCTAACTTTAAGGTACTTCCCGTTTCTCACACTTTAAAACAAAGAACAAATCTGTTCCTCTATAGGTTGAGGTATGTTTTTCTTACAACATTCAACATCTGACAGTACACAGATGTCCTTGCCTCTAGGAAGGAAAACCCTTCAGACATTATAGATTTTCAATAAAAACATTAGAGTTGATTTCCTCTGTAATATATGGGGCAGCTTTGAGTAATGTGTTGAATATTAGGACTGTACACAGTTTGAAAATTATATGGAATCATTATTTTGGACCATAGAAACAGGTTTCTTGGGGGTTCCACTTCGAATAGTAACACGAATGCTTTGAAGAGCAAATGATGAGTAATTAATTGAAGATACTCCAATAGCAATACAAGCAACATGAGCCATCTCATGACTGGTTTGAGTCATCAAACTGACTGGCTTAAATCATTAACAAAAATAATAGAGGGCACACTGCTACCTGCTAATTTTATCTTCAGTAACAAAAAAAGGTAGCTATGTTGTTGGTTGTAAGGAAAAGATTAAATACAGCAGCAACTATGCCAATTTAAGGTCTACCCTTTGATTCTACAGCTCATCAGTCTGTAAAAGGTTTACTGTGTATTACTGGCTGAACCTTTGTTCCTTAGAAAAGATGATCTTTGAGCATTTTGGAAATTCTCAGAGCACATCATGGGTGCATTTGGGTCATTATTACATAAGTTCAGGCAGCCACAAAACAATTTACCAGAAATCAAATTGCGGACACTGTTCCCTGATAGCTCGTTTCTCCTTTTGCAAACAAGGTAGGGTTGAGAAGAGTCAGTTAACATTGGAAGTAGTAGTAAAAGAATACCAATAGAAGAGAATATTTGCAGCTCAGGACTGAACTATGGAATCCTTGGTGGAATCCTCTGAGCTTGCGTGTCTTCTTGCAGACATTTCCTTATCCAGCTAGCTAACATTGTCAGTGCTCTGATGATACTACCTAGTTGGGTAACGGAACATCTGCAAGAAAACAACCAAGCTCAAAGGCTACCAAGCACTCCACAGAGAGAAGAGTGCTTTAAAAAAAAAAGGATGCTCCACAAAAGTGACAAATGTTTTGAAATGATTATAGACTATTTGATTTGCAGATATAAAAGCATGTCACGGCTCATTGCCCAATCTATCATAATAATAAAATAAGAGTCGGCTGCTATCATGACTGTTTCACTTTCCTTGGGAATGTTCTTCCTCTATCGATGAGTTAGGAAGGGCCAGCCTAATCTGGGAATGCTGGAGGTTTCTACAGCCTCATGCCATGAAACAATGGTTCTCAACTGGGTAGCATGTTTTTTTATTGGCGAGTCTCAGAAGTAATCTACATGGGACACAAGATAAGTCACGTAAAATTCAATGAAATCTTTTAACCCATAAATAATTATAACGCCATACAACTGTCCATACAAATGTCCTTGGAGGGAGTTGGTTCCCTCACTGTGGGACCCCAGGTGCTTTCACAGAAAGTAACCAGTAGGAATTGAAAGACTGAAAACCAGAGCTGTAAACAGCTTTCCTCAACTCCAGTGTAATTACAGCAATGTCTTACTTCTTCTTGGCCCATTAGACAAATGTGTTGCAGCCACCCAGTCTGTGCAACAAAAGGGTGTTACTTCACTGAAAGCAGCTCTGTGAATGGAATCACTCGTGAATCAGCCTGGTCGCAGTGGGAGCTGCAGCTTTCTTCTGAATGTTTAATTCAAACAAATTTAGAGGCAAACATTTGGCATTTTGAGAGTAGAGGGAGATATGAAAAGGAAGTATAAAAACAACCAGCTAAGTACTTTCCCAGATTTGCACTTCTTCACACGAGGATCTTTTAACCCTGTTTGTCTCTCTTCCCTCTTTATAATATTTTTTTTCTCCTCTTCCTCCTCTCTGCCCCTGGGGTGACTTGTCCATATTTCCTTGATGAAAAAGTGGGTAATTTTAAAATCTAAGGGATTGGTTTGGACAAAACTCAGCAGCACTTTTTTGTGCGGCTGCTGATAAAAACAGGATCGCCAACGTGATCACCAACATCCGATAACGGATATGGCACAAGAAGAAGAAGAAGAAAAGGCAATTGGAATTAGAAGGTCATGAATTGAGATTTGGGTGGCACGGTTATGATATGAGAAGTCTAAAGTTACTGTAGCATTTAAGAATCATTTTGTTAGATTGTAATATAGGAGTGGTTTGCCATTGAGAAAAATACCACAATAAAAACCACAAATGGGTGAGCTAATGGGAAAGCTAATGAGTTGGACTGCAAGAATCAGGTTCAAGCCTTCCCATCATCATGAGTCTCACTGGATGACTTGGATTAATTACTCTCTTGCAGCCATCCAACTCCCAGCTCTTTAGGGACAAAGCATTTTATTTATCCAATAAAATGATGATTTTATAAAAATTTTACAAAAAAAAATACAGTTAAGTTTGATTACAAAAAGTTCAGGATGATGCATGTAATAAAGAACTTTCAATTACACAGCCATGACTGCCTTGTTGAGTTTTTCTATTCTTTCTCCACCGTGAACACCTCAAATACTTACCCATCCTGTAATTCGTTTGGGCCAAGCAATAGTATGGAAAGTGCAGAGAGAAGCAAGAAATGCAAGCCCCTAAAAGGTAAGAAGAAGAAAAGGAAATATAGTTACAAACTACTTCATTTAAACAACGCCACGCACTGTACCTCTTCACAGACAATGTTCATACAATTCTTTATACATAGATTTTTGCTCTTTAGATTTCTATCCTTTCAACCAATTCAAACTCCATCAATCCTGATTTTTGTCCCTTCCTCCTCTCCCATTCATTCTTTTTTCATTTCCTTGATTTGAAATCTGATGCTCCTTTTCTCAATTTAATCAAATCACACCAGTAGTTTCGCCACCACGACTTGGCCACTATGAATTCAACCCAGATTAATTCATCTCCCTCATTTTTCCTTGTCTCTCCCTGTTTCACCACACCCATTTCTTAACAATCCCACTTCATTCCAGTTATTTTTATGTTTTTCTTGACACACCCAATCCTCACCTCTATATAATAAAGTGGACAGACACAGACTCCTCTGCACAGGCATTTTAGTTGCTATCCATTATCTTTTGACTAGCATTTGGCCGTTTTAAGATTCATGTATTTAATAACGCTTTTATTAAAATAAACAGTCAAAATCATGCTTCATTTTTCTGCCTCTCTGGACTTTCAGAGTTTCTTGTTTTATTACATTCTTTGTAACCATCTTTTTCGCTTTCTCCTCATCAGACAGCATCTTTGTTTTGGCCTCATTTCTGCTCTATACATTTTGTCTCCTCCTCAGCTCCCTTCACTTGATCATTCCTTTAAGCAATTTTTTTTCCATACTTCCTATTAATGTGCAGGTAGTCCTGGACTTATGACCATTTGTTTAATGACAGCTTGAAGTTATGACAGCCTTGGAAAAAGCTATTTACGACCTATCCTTGACGTTACAATTGTTGCACCTCCCCTGCAGTCACAAGGTCACAATTTGGGCACTTGGCAACCAGCTCACATTTACTGATGGTTGCAACAGCATCCCAGGATAACTTGATTGTGATCTGTGTGACATTCTGAGCTGGCTTCTCATCAAGCAAAATCAATAGGGAAAATTACAACCACAGTAAAACTGGATGTAAAATCAGGTCTGGTCACATGATGATTCCCTTTACAACTGCTTTGTTTTACAACATCATTTCCTTCTATTCATTGTGGAGAGTCACCTGTCTTGCAATATTTTTTCATACAGAAGTCAAATTTTCTCTTCCCTCAGCTCTGTTTTTATGCTGTTTTTTTTCCTTCCATGTACATTTTTGTTTCCTGAAATCCTCTCTTGGCATTGGCTGCCAATTGGTCTCCGAACCCAATTCAAAGTGTTGGTTATGACCTATAAAGCCCTACATGGCATCGGACCAGGTTACTTACGGGACCGACTGCTGCCCCATGAATCCCAACGGCCGGTTAGGGCCCACAGAGTCGGCCTTCTCCAGGTCTCGTCAGCCAGACAGTGTCACCTGGCGGGGCCTAGGGGAAGAGCCTTCTCTGTTGCGGCCCCGGCCCTCTGGAACCAACTTCCCCCGGAGATCCATGTTGCCCCCACCCTCTCTGCCTTTCGCAAATTGCTGAAGACACATCTTTGCCGACAGGCTTGGGGCAGTTAATGTCTTGCCCCTAGCCAGTGTATGTCTGTGTGTATGATGAATGATTGTTTTTTCTTTTAAATTAGGGGTTTTAATATATATGTATTTTTAATTGTTGATTTCTATTATGTTGTGAGCCGCCCTGAGTTCTCCGGAATAGGGCGGCATAGAAGTCAAATAAATAAATAAATAAATAAATAAATAAATAAATAAATAAATAAATAAATAAATAAATAAATAAATAAATAAATAAATAAATAAATAAATAAATAAGAGATTATCTTTGCCACATTTAGAATCTCTCACCATCACTGTATCCTTCACTAATTCAATCTTTCATTGTAAACAAATGAATAAATCATATTCTTAGAATTCTGTTCATTCCTTTGCCGTGTCTATATATTAATGGAGTTATGTTGAAATTATATAATCAAAACAAGTATATCTTTTTCTTAAAATTAGTTACTAAAGACTTTCATTCATTCTGGAATCTCCAAATGACAAATTCACTTTTTTATATCTTGTCTTGTTTTCACTATCAATTCATGTTACACAACCAAATTCCCCCCGTGCCATTTTGCAATGTTGCACAATGGTACAATTTCCCCTCAAACTCCTATTTGATTCCTCCATTATTACCATTCTACTATTGGAGTGTAACGTTTGCTGATTTTATTATTAAACTTTTGAATTGTGATTTATATGTGATTTGAATATTAAATGTTTCCTCCGTCAATGTCAATGTTACAAGTTTTGAACATTTGGTTATGGAGGCTTGGTAATGTAACTCTAAATTATGGAAAAATGGAGTTGATATACAAGACTCCAGTATGCCAATATACAAGCAACAAAACTGAAATTATCCAATTATCTTTTCAAAGGGCGGTGACTTTTAGTGTTTTGGTGATAATTTTCATCCTTCATTAATGACTGAACTTATGCCGTCTGCGATATACTTTTCATTCTGACTCACATACCTCCAAATCCTTTTTCCTTGTTTCTCCTTTATATTCATTGTGGAGAGTCACCTGTCTTGCAATATTTTCAATGTCATAGTACAGCACTAGGAAATGTAGAGATAAAACAAATGGCTAAATTCAAAAACCACACTTCATCAAGATATTTGCCTTGGGCAAGTCTCTTCATCCAATCCATTCTACTTGGCGGTTAAGATAGAAATCTATATGACAAAACATTTTGTTTACAGCATGTCTACACAAACCTGTAGAATAGAATAGAACAGAACAGAACAGAACAGAACACAACAGAATAGAATAGAATAGGAATAGGAATAGAATCTGGAAGAGACCTTGGAGGTCTTCTAGTCCAGCCCCCTGCTCAAGCAGGAGAACCTATACCAGGGGTAGACAACCTTGGCTCTTTTATGACTTGTGGACTTCAACTCCCAGAATTCCTGAGCCATCATGGCTCAGCTTGGAAACCTCTCCATTTCTCCTCAGCATGGCTGGCTCAGGAATTCTGGGAATTGAAGTCCACGAGTCATAAAAGAGTCAAGGTTGCCTACCCCTGACCTATACCATCTCAGACAAGTGACTGTCTAGCCTCTTTTTAAAAATCTCCAATGATGGAGTGCCCACGATTTCTGGGGGCAAGCTGTTCCACTGATTAATTGTTTTCACTGTTAGGAAGTTTCTCAGTAATTCCAGGTTGCTTCTCTCTTTGGTCAGTTTCCAACCATTGTTTCTTGTCTTGCTCTCTGGTGTTTTGGTGAATAACGTGACCCCCTCTTCCTTGTGGCAGCCCCTCAAATACTGGAATATTGCTATCATCTCTCCCCTATTTCTTCTTTTCTTTAGACTAGCCAAACCAAAGTCCTGCAGCCGTTCTTCGTATGTTTTAGTCTCCAGGCTTTTGATCATCTTAGTTGCTCTTCTCTGAATTTTTTTCAAACTCTCAACATCTTTTTTGTGATATGGTGACCAAAATTGGCTGCAGTGTTCCAGGTGTGGTCTTCATCCTATGCCTCTGTTTATACAACCCAGGATCGTATTAGCTTTTTTGATTGCTGCTGCATGTTGCTGGCTCATGGTTAAGTGATCATCCACTAGGACTCCAAGGCCCCTCTCACAGTTACTGTTTTTAAGCCAGGTCTTGCCCAACCTGTACTTGTACATTTTGTTGGATAGAGCCCATTGTTCAAGTTTGTCAAGATCTTTTTAGATCCTTATTTGGTCTTCTGGGGTGTTGGCTACTCCTGCCAGTTTGGTGTGCCTTCAGAGGTCATCACATGAGGCCTAATCTCAGTCCTCAGAAATTGGAAGGCAAACCCAAAGTAAATAGGTTAATTGGCATCTTCGTTCTGGAACACTTTGGTAGACACGCATCTACTCTCGGGTGTTTTGTGTGGTTTTTTTTATTAGTCAACTATCTGCATAAAGCTCCATTGTAGGATATGCATCTTTCAGGTTTTTGCCTGGCATTACTGCCTTTTTTCCGAGTAAAAAAAATTACCCGGAATATAGATTTCAGCCACACTTCTTCGAGATATTTGAGCCGCGTTTCAACATTTATTCTATCAGAAAGGTAAAAAAAAAAAATAGAAATTTAAATGTAAGTAGAATGCGCCCGCATTCTACATAAAAGTGAAATCGTGGAACAGGTTTGGATTTAGTTCCGTCAAGTGAAACAAACACACGGACCCAGAAACCCCCGCCCCCGCCCGTCGGAATCACCGTCAGTGACACACTTAAAGCTACGCTGGAATTCTCATTCCGATCTTGCGTCTCTTAACCACAGCCAGGATTTAAATAACGCAGCCACGGTGTCTCTCTCTCAACTTCGCGGGGAGGGGGGGCGTTTACACAATTTGGCCCTTTCTTCCTCGACTGCAACCGAGGAGCCTGAGCCGCGCCGTCGAAGCAGCGTCACAACAACGCTACATTAGCAGAACCTCCGTGGGATCCGCCGCGACCCGCCGCCAGCGGAGCCCGACAAGGAACACACACCTCTCTCCAAGTTCCATTTAGAACGCGGAGACACCGCTCGGCCCCGCCCTCTTTCTGCCATCCTCCAATCGGGCATGCCGCTGGGGCGTTGCTCCGCTCTCGTTCCATCCCACCCAGCACCAGCCTCTCGGCTCCAGCCAATGGGAAGCGAGGCGCAGTTGCGAATCCACCTGCGACTCCCGGGAGCCACCTGAGCGAGCGAGAAAAGCCGACAAAACCCGTTTGTGCGGCGGTCTGGGTACGATCTTTCCTTCGCCGCTCTTCTTTGCTCTTCCTCATCCCCTCCCTAACTCGCCTGGGCCGCAGCAAGTTCCCGTCCCAACCAGCCAGGCCAGTTCTGCCACCCACTGACTGCCAGACATGACACAAGAATACGACAAGTAAGTGATCAAGCTGGGTAGACTGGAAGGGGAGGAAAAGGGGGTGAGTCTGGGCAGGTTCGACCGGTGCGCCTACCCCTAACCCACACTCCGCCCCCTCCTCCCGTGGGATTTTTGACACTTTCTCAGACTGTCGGTTGCTGTTATTAATGGTGGAGGGGGCGAAGCGCTCGGCGTCGTTGGAGGCTTGGGGACCCCAGCAGCCGCGCCGGGTCCTCCTCGCCCCTTTCGTAAACCTTCGCAGCGGACCTTGGCTTATCTGGTTCAGATTCAGTATAGGAAAGCTATTTGAAGCGCCTTATAAAGAGGCAGTCGGCCCGGGTTACGTTTGTGCAAATTACAGGCGAACAGATTTGATTCCCGAAATTATCCCAAAGCGAGCAGAATCTCGCCGTCTGTGTGGGAGGTTAGGTCAAGACTCCGTAGGTTCCGTTTACTTGCGACACCTCCGCCTGCCACCTGTATGAGTTTGTGTCCCAGCTCCATTTTTACACAACCTTTACACCCGCACGTTGCCTCTCCCAAATATTTCCAGTAGCGGGTGGTGCATCGGTTCTTCGTGGCTCGTTTCCCAGAAATCAGGTTGTGTTACTTGCTGGAATGGGCGTCCCTTCACTAGGGTCTTCCCTCAGCGTCGGACCACAAGTCCCATAATACATAGCTGCCGTGTAACTTTCGCAGAATTGAGATCCTACTGGAGGGCACCTGTCGGAAGAGTTCGAACCTGGCGATCGAGCGATTGAAATCTGAAGTCGAGAGTCCGCGCCAATTTGCTCAGGGAGCAAGTCCTGCCCGGCAGGGTCGCGCGTGTAAGAGGTTGCCGGCTGAACAAGTGCATGTGTGTGTGTGTGTGTTCTGTTGATGTTCGTCCACCTGATCACTATCAGGAAACGATCCGGCTAAGGATAAACACTCCGGCCGGTCTTGAGATTCAACAAGGAAGAGAGAGTGTTAAGGGCAGCGGTCTTTAGTGGAATCCGATGGGGGAATAGGTGTTCAATTTTGGCTCGATCCGGATTGAATTTGCAAACAAATTCATCAGTGCATTTGAACGCAATGCCTGGGACAGTGCCCCCTCCCCCCCCCAAGGCAGAGGAGACAGCAGGGAGACTTGGAATTAAGTGACATTCTTTATTCTCTGCCTTATAATGTTCTGGATTGACTTGGCCAAAGCAGTCTAGTTGCTTTTTTGGATTTTGCATGGCTCTTTCCACTTGAAGTCATGGCTGAGAAGAGCTTGCCTTTGAAACTTGACATCCATGCTGAGAAGTTTGTCATTCCCCCCCCCCCATTTCTCCACCACTGCCTCTTTAAATGTTGAGTGTGATGAATAATCACTTGTGTCTTGGGAGGAGCTTAAGGTCCCCACCTTCCAAAAAAAGAGGGGGGAGGATAATGTCCACAGAGGTGTCTCCAGTGCAAGCCTTCACCTTGCCCAGGGCTGTCCCTCTGACTGATTTATCTAGTGCAGAAACTTAATGAAGGGCTGTACATATATGTTTTTCTCCTTCTTCTTTGAAGATGAGGACAAGGGCTGGGCAATGAGAGAGCTGCCTTATTGGGGCATCATTACTTTGTGTTAATTGCTTTGAATGCTGTTGATTTAAGATTTTGCTGAGCTTTGAGACTGAGATTCTGGTAGGCCCTGATGTGCAAGCTTATTCTGTGGATATCAGAGAGCCTTGTTGAAGAAAAAAAAACCTAATGGATTTTTATGAAAATCACTCCCTGGGAAAGGTGGATTTGTCCAGGTAATCTGCTTTTTTTTTGTAGACGTTTTTAAAATGACCTTATACGTGGCATGGGTAAAACGTATAAAGTGATAAATAATCTCACTTAGCCATGACTTTATTTTATGTGTGGTGACTCTGATGAGTCTCTTTTCAAGTGTTTGTGCCTTTATTACCTATAAAAAAAGAATGGCTATGTAAGTTTGGGGATTGGCTTTTTGGACTGATTGCGTGCAAGGTAAACTTAAGAACCCCTTTAATAATATTTTTGCTTCATTTCTAGCTGCTATATGTTGAGATAACTTTTTAAAAATTTCTTTTAATTATGTGTTCCGTGGTAAATATAGAAGGCTACCTCTTGGAAGGGAACTTTATTAAAGGCAGCTTCATGGAGAAGCTTATTAGATCTTGGTATGTATGTATATATGTATGTATGTATGTATGTATGTATGTATGTATGTATGTGTATATATATGTATGTATGTATGTGTGTATAGATAGATAGATAGATAGATAGATAGATAGATAGATAGATAGATAGATAGATAGATAGATATAATATTTATAATATTTATAGAGACACCTTTTGAGAATGCATTGCTGCTTGTCCTGGCTCTGGGGACCGAACACTGCTGCAGATAGAAAGCTGTCATTCTTTGGCCTCCCAAATTCTAAATCTAATTTTATGCTTCAATAGCCATTTGGCCATGCAAGAATCTTGAGAATGTATTGCTGCTCCAAAATTGAATCTGTATGAATGCTGGCATCCTCTCACCTTCCTGCTTTGCAACATGGACTTTATTGATCTGTCGATGCACCATATACGTGTCTCTTTGTAAGAGGACCTTTGGCTGCATTCAATTACACATGTCTGTATATTACCATGGAGGGTTGTTGAGAATTGGAGGTTGCCAAGGTTGAGAACCCCTGTGCTAGTGCTATGTGGCCTGATAGTATGGATAACACTTCTTATGGTAAGAGAAAATTTGACTTCTAGAATTGGAGGAGTTTCCTGCAGAATTAGCTAAGACGAGGCACCTGTTTCCCTTTGTTGCTTTTTTATATCTGTCCCATACGGTAGTTTCACTCATCCATATCTAGAGCTGATCCCATTGTGATTATATATGGTTTACCAATAAAGGAGAATATTTGTAACTCAGATTTGAAATGAGGGATCCTTGGTGCTCTCTGAGCTTGTTTTTTTTTTTTCAGATGTTTCATTACCCAAACTAGGTAGCTTCATTGCTACTAATTTGGGTAATGAAATGTCTGCGAGAGAAAACAATCAAGCTCAGAGTGTAGATGGTTTGTCCTGTAGTTTGTAGGTATTGTTGAAGTCACCACCAATGATTTTTGTCTAAAACTAGAGACTTTATGCTGAATCCTGGAATTCTTCATTTTGTAATGACTACATTTTCCTGTGATAGTAATTAAATCACTGGGGGAAACTGCTGTGCTCTAAAATTGTAAGACATTAGAATGGTATTCCAGCATAAGAGAAGGGGAATATTTTCTATTAATCATACTTTTTAATTGTTGCCTTTAAGGGTGCTCTGTTTTCTTTACTGAAAGGCATCACAGAGAATACTTGGCAGAATTCATGTATATTGACAAGTTGTTTTTAAAGATGAAATCCAGCTATGCTATTTGTTAAGATTTAATAAGTGTGAAAAAAATTTTAAATGCCTCATGTATACTTATGTGAAGCCAATATATTTAGTTTTGTTATTACTGGAATACCTCTTCTCTATATAGTCCTTTACCAAAGCAGAATTTGGAAACTGGTTCTGTGATTGCATGGTTATTTTTCAATAGACCAGACAATCAAAGCTATTTGCATTATCAGGGTTTTGCAAATGTGACTTGCTATTCTGTTTAATTCATTCTCTCTAAAACTATCAGAGATTGCTTTATCAAACCATGAAATCAAATAGTCTTTTGTTTGGCGAACTCCTCTGTATTTGGCTCTTTGTTCTCTTAACTTTTTAAAGTATTTTTTTTTGTCCCTATTTAATATAAAACCTTGTCTGGTTCCAAACAGTGGTTGTTGGGGGAGACTGAAGTTTCAAAAGGCTATCTGCCATTATTTATATTCCCTGAGTGGCACCTGTTCCTTTTTTCCTGCCGCTAGTGTTAAAATATGTCTAAAAAGTATATTTGCCCACTGCAGAGATAATTGATTGGTGAGGTATCCCTGTTGTGATTACGTGGGTTCATAAATTCACAGAGGAACTGTCAATCACCAATAACCTTAATCCATACCATTAGGTAGAAGGAAAAAATACAAGACAGCCAAAGTTAAGTGGACATAATTGATTGGTGCATGAAACTTTCTGGTGGGCTAAAAATTTTTGGTAGACAAAAGAAGGAGCAAGAATGTTCTGTACTTTTAATTACGCTAAGTTTTAAAAGAAATAAACTTCTTAAATATGTTTCTTCTTTGGCTATTCTAGCTTTATAGAGCTCTGATTGGGGAGGTGTGACCACTGATTCTTTTAAAATTGTTCACTAAACATCTATACAAGCCTTTAAACTTGTATTTAAAACTTCTTTCACTAAGATTTGAAGGAAACTTATTTGGTGCTGTAAAACCTGTTGAACCAAAGGTTCCTAACAGCTGCAAAGCAGCTAACAATTTCCAAAAATGATTAGAAACGGAAATATGATATATATAAAAGAAAAGTTGAATCCAAAACAAATTTATTCTGATGAAGAAGAAAGAATAGTAATGGTGGAGATTTCATGGAATCAAAAACAAATGTTGTTGGTGGCAATATATGCCCCTAATGAGAAACAAGAGCAATTTTTTCAACAACTATATGACAAACTTGTGGATTTAAATTATCATAGTCTTTGTATATTGGGAGACTTTAATGCAATTGTGGATGCAGTTCGAGACTACAAAAGCCATAAACAAGGGAAGAAAGGAAGTAATATTTTATCTAAATCTTGTTTAAAAATGAAAGATGAACTATGTTTGCAGGATACAGTATATGGCGAGAGATAAATCCAGGAAAGACACAATATACCTTTCACTCTAACAGGCATAAATCTTGGTCAAGAATAGACATGATATGGATCTCCCATGACCTGAAGACAGGAAGTTGAAATTGAACCAAATATTTGGGCAGACCATAACCCAATTAAAATGACATGGAAAGGATCTAAGAAAAGATTGAGATGGTCTCTGAATAAATCTATTTTGAAGGAAAAAGAATTTTTACAATTAGCAATAAAAGAAATGGAATTTTTTTTAAGATTAATAAAAAGGAAGATACTTCTATTCAAAATGTTTGGGACACGGCAAAAGCATACTTTAGAGGTTTAGCTATAACCTATGTTGCTAAAAAGAACAAAGAAAAGAGAATCACACAGTCCAAATTGAAAAAACAGCTTGGTATATTGGAGCTGGAATTACAAACTGATCCACAAAAGAAAAATTTGAAGATACAAATGGACTTAATAAAACATAAATTAAATCTACTTGAGACTGATACTATGGCACAACAGATTAAATGAGCCAAACAGAACTTTTTTGAAAATGCTAATAAACCTGGTAGATGGCTTGCATATAGACTGAAAAAAGAAAGAGAAAAAAAGATCAATAAGTAAATTACTGGATGAAAAGGGTGAAATACACTGTCATAATGATGGTATCAAAAAATCGTTAAGGCCTTTTATGAACTACTTTATAAGGCTGAGACGATTTCTGAAGAGGCAATTCAGGACTATTTAAAAAAGCAAATCTTCCAAAAATATCAGAAAATATGCGACAGAGGTTAAATGAGAAGATATCAATGATGGAGATCATAGAGGCAATTAAAAGACAAAAGAAAGATAAGACACTGGGGCCAGACGGACTACCTGTAGAATTTTATGTAGCTTTACAAGATACTGTGACTCCTTTTCTGAAGGAGTTGTGTAATGAAACTTTTATACAGACAAAAATTCCAAATTCATGGACTGAAGCTAATATTACCTTGATACCTAAAGAAGATACAGATTCTACACAAATTAAAAACTACAGGCCAATATCATTACTAAATGTGGATTATAAAATCTTTGCTGCAATTTTGGCAGAAAGAATGAAAAGCTTTTTAATAGAATTTATTCACCCAGACCAAAATGGCTTTCTTCCTAATAGACAGATAAAGAACAACTTAAGGATTATTTTAAATGTTTTGGAGTATTATGAAAATAATCCAGGGAACCAGATGGCGCTCATATTTCTTGACGCACAAAAAGCATTTGATAATTTAAATTGGCAATTTATGTTTCAACAACTACAGGAAATGGACTTTGGTGAAAACTTTATTAAAGCAATCCAAGTGATCTACAAGAAACAATCAGCAACGATACTTATAAATGGAGACTATACAGAGAGCTTTGATATTAAAAAAGGCACGAGACAGGGATGTCCACTCTCACCCTACTATTTATTTTTACTTTGGAGGTATTGACTAGAATCATCAGGCAAGACATAGAAATTAAAGGTCTTGAGATTAAAGACCAGAAATATAAATTACAGGCTTTCGCGGATTATCTGGTCTTTATCTTAGAGGAGCCTTTGGAAACAGCCCCTAAACTTTTGCAGAAAATTGAGAAATTTGGAAAAGTGGCTGAATTGAAAATAAATAGGGAAAAAAACTAAAGTGTTAACAAAAAAATTAACTGATAAACAGAAAACTCAACTCTCCAAAAAGACAAATCTTCAAATAGCTAAAAAAGTTAAATATTTAGGTATCTATCTTATGGCGAAATATTCATTACTAAAAGAAGATAACTATGAGAGACTAATAAAACAAATAAAAATCGACCTGGAAAAATGGGAAAATTTCCAATTATCATTTTTAGGAAGAATAGCGACTGTTAAAATGAATATTTTACCAAAGCTAATTTTTTTATTTCAAACAGTTCCTGTAAAGCTGGGTAAGAAATTTTTTTATGATTTAAACACAATGATATTAAGATTTATATGGCAAAGAAAGAAAGCAAGAATTAAATGTAAACTTCTACAAGACTCAACAGATAGAGGGGGGTTTGGACTTCTGGGTTGGAGATTTTATTATCAAGCAGCTACTTTGCTTTGGCTTAAAGCAGCGGTTCTCAACCTTTTCTGGGGCTCGGCCCCGGCCCGCATCGCGCATGCGCGGTGTAACGGGCACATCGCACATGCGCGGCACAACGGGTGCATCGCGCATGCGCGGTGCAACGGGCGCAGCGCGCATGCGCAGCGCGACAGCCCACATCGCAAAGGGGAAAAAAATGGCCGACCAAAAAAAATGGCCGACCAAAAAAAAATGGCGGACTGCGGTGTTTGGCGACCCCTGTGAAATGGTCATTCGACTCCAAATGGGGTCGCGACCCACAGGTTGAGAACTGCTGGCTTAAAGAATGGATTACTCTGAGAAATAAGCAAATTCTCTATTTAGAGGGATATGACCTTCAACTAGGCTGGCATGCCTTTTTATGGTATGAGAAAGTACATAAGTACTTTCAAAACCATGCTATAAGAAATGTTTTACTCTCTGGATGGGAGAAAGTTAGATACAAAATGTATATGAAAATCCCTGAGTGGCTTTCAACGATGGAAGCATTTGCTTATCCTAATCTGATTAATTATGATAAACTTGTTAGTTATAAAGACATTTTGGATAAGGACGGAAAACTCAAAGACAGGCAAGCCCTTCAACAACAAGATATTGACTTAACACGGTGGTCCTATTTGCAAATTCAAACAAGATATGAAAAAGACGTAAAAATAATGGGATTTTACAAAGAGCTGACTCCACTTGATAAAATACTTTTAAAAACAGATGAACATTTGATTAAGAATCTTTATAAATACTTATTAAATTGGAAGATGGAAGAAGAACAAGTAAAAGAGACAATGATAGTATGGGCGAAGAACTTTGGATATTCTATAGAATTAGAAGACTGGCAAAAACTGTAAGATAAAAATATCAAACTTACTAAGGCAGTAACATACAAAGAAAACTTATATAAAATGTTTTATAGATGGCATATGACACCAGTTCGCTCAGCAAAAATGTTTAAAAATTTACCGGATACATGTTGGAAATGTAAGCAAAAACCGGGTACTTATTATCATGCCTGGTGGACATGTTCTATTGTAAAAAAATATTGGTCTAAGATTCATAGATGGTTAGAAAAGATGATGAAAATCCAGATAGAATTTAAACCAGAACTATTCCTGTTAGATATATAAAGACCTAACTATGGCAAAGAAAATGATTATTTAATATTACATGTATTGACAGCTGCAAGAATAGTATTCACCCAATTTTGGAAAAATGAAAACCTACCATCAGACCAGATTATAATTTTGAAAATCCTAGATTGTGCAGAAATGGACAGATTAACATTAGAGATAAAGGAGAAAGAGGATTCAATCTTCTATAAAACCTGGGGAAAATTTTATCAGTGGGTTGAAACACGTTAGAATAAGAAGAGATTTTAGAGCTTTATTATATTAAGTATTAAGCTTGATTATTGGAAATAGTTGTTATGCTATCAACTATGTTAATTATTTAAAGGAATATTACTGTTTTACCTAATGTCAGTTGTAACTATACCGATTTATTCTTATAAATGTCTAGTATTATATAAAAGAAAAGAAAAAAAGGAAATATGTGAATTTAGTGTCCTTTCAAAGATACCAACTGCAGTTTGAGTAAGATAGCTATTCCCTCGTTTCCCAGAGTTCTAAATCCACCAGAGACCCCTGTCTTGCAGTCTCTTCATGAGGAGGAATTGAATGGAGCTCTTGTGGGCAATCTCAAGTCCTCCTCTCGTCCAGAGAGGAATTACAGTCTCTTTGCTGGCTCTTAGTCCCACTGTCACTGGCTGTGCTTTTAGTAGAACTGTCCTAAGTTTACTATGTCTTTCCCAGAACATAGTGAACTATATTTCACTATGTCCTGGGAAAGATAAAGTTCCGTATTCCGTATTCTGTAAGCATGACTCCAAGAAAAGTCCCAATTCTTTGTCATCTGAACATCCTCTGTATTATAACTATTTTATCTCTGTAATGCATAGAACATTTACTGCTGTAATGTTTTGCTATCTCTTTTTTTTGCAAATTATTCAAGCAGAAAACAAAGTGGTACTTATGAAGTAATTACAAGCACAATAGAAGACTTATTTGCAGATTTTGCCAAATGCTTTTTAGTATTGTATGGCTAGTTCACTCTGCCAGTTAACTCATCAGAACTTAAAACTTGACACAGGGCAGCTATCAGAAATATACACATTTTGCGGGCTTTTTAGAAAACATGGTCTCATTTTCCTAAAAGAACCTGCTGTTTTATTCAGGGATTGAGTTACTGCCAAGCCCTGGGCTTTGTGGATAGCTCTGGAGATAATTCTTTCTACACTCCTTTTTAACAGAGCTAGCTTAGCTCTTTAAGGCATCTGAGGATTTTATTTGGGGATGATGCAATGAGATTGGTGCAGAAAACATGTAGTTAGAGTTTGCCTTTTTAATATATTAGTAATGGTATAATTTGACTAAATTATTTTTTATTTTTATTTTATATTTATTTTTAGGAAAAAACATCATCTTCTCATAATTTCCCCTGTTACTAGGCCACCTTATGGCTGTGTCAAATATCACAATAATTTACCCAGAAATGAATAAGTACAATCCTTTTGACTTATTTGTTTAAGTTGTTTGTCTTTATCTAGTTTTAGGAACTGTGTGGAGAACAAATTATTCTTTAGGTCAGCAGCGGCTCTCAACCTGTGGCCCGCAGACCCCGTGGGTGGCACGACATCATAGGGGGTCTGTGAAGGCTTGAAGAAATGTTATGACTTAAATCTTGGGTTAAGTCTTGGGGATCTGTGCACATGGTCCATAGCCACAAAAGGAATTTAAAAGGGCCCATAGTGAAGAAAAGGTTGAGAACCACTGCTTTAGGTCATATTATGCAGAAATATTGAACTTTCAAAAATTTGCAAACTTTTAAATCACCACTGTAAGAAACCACTTAGCTGAACTCACATCCAAATCCTAATTCTGACTGAGGTCTTGGATGAAATTTGTTCTACCCTGAGCAGAAGTAGTTGGAAAAGAAGTGAAGGACCTCAAAACCCAAACACTTCATGAAAACTGAGGTGGCTTTGGGTAGAATCTCCCCTAATACCAGTAGAACCTTTTACAGCGCTTCCTAGTCTTCCAACCTTCATTGGCTTATTAGATACCTTGGTGTGCCCTTCCATATGCTACACAGATTGTGCTTCACCTATTTCACTAAACCAGGGGTCGGCAACCTGTAACAGTGAAAGAGCCACTTGGATCCGTTCCCTCGCAAAAGAAAAAACTGGGAGCCGCAAAATGTGCGCGCGTATATGCGCGCGCATGCATGTGCACAGAACACAGGGCTTGATTAAAGAGGAGCTTATGGCGAGACGTGCGCTGGCCCTGCCCCCCATCCAGCTCTGGTATGAACGGCTCTGCTGTCCTGGCTTCTCCTCCCTTCGGAAAAGACTGCTCTCCCCCGCCCAGTGCTCTCCCTCTCTGGGACCTTCTTCTTTCCGCCTTTTGGTGCGAAGGTTCCCAGGGAGCGGAGGAGGAGGCCAATGGGGAGAAAGAGCTGCTGTGGTGAATCTTCCGAGGTGGCAGCAGATGGCCGCTCGGGCTCGCCTATCTCAGCCTGCTGCTGGAGGCTGGAGTTGAGGCTTCTGGCTCGCTCTGGGAGGGGTGCTTGGAAAAGAGAGGATGGGAAGCGGAAAGTGGGAGTTCTTTCGCTGGAAGGGCGAGGAAGCAGCAGTTCTGCTCCATGGGAGGTGGGAGCAGACGGCCTCTCCTTCAAACTTTGCCAAGTGACTCCAGGAGCGAAGCGAGCTCCGAGTCCCCGGAATGTCAACTTTGCGAAAGAGGGAGGCGATGGTGGGATTAAAATAAAATGGGGGGGGAGGTTGAGGAAACCCAGCAGATGCTTACATCAGAGGGCCAGCAAGAAAAGAAAGATCAGGGAGAGGAAGAAAGCTTTCGGGCCTTGTGCACAGACATAGCTGACTCTTCCTCATTTCCTGCCCTTGCTGCATCTCCTGTGGAGATGCGTTTGCATCTCTCTGTGTCTCTGCCACTCAAAGCCATCCTGCAGCTTGATTCTTGAAATGATTTCAATCAGCCCCTTCATTGCCAAGAGTCCCCATGGAAGTCAATGGAGGTCCGTGGCGACTCGAAAAGCCAGCCGCAGCACCTCCAAGTCCGTTGATTTTACCGGTTCAGAGGCCCGGGGACGGGCAGGAACCAATGCCCCCACCGCCCACTGGGCCTGCTGCCCAGCATGGGGAGATGCAAGGCCGGCTCAGGGGCCCAGGGATGGCTAGAAACTAATGCCCCAGCCGCCTGCTGCCCGGCCCGGTAAAACACGAGGCCACCTCAGTGGCCTGGGGACAGCTACAAACCAATGTCCCTGTCGCCCAGCCCGGGGAGACGTGAGGCCGGCTCAGCGGCCCGGGGAGGGGCAGGAACCGATGCCCCTGCCGGCCGCCGGCCCCCGGCCCCACCAGACCTGCCACCCATCCCGGGGAGACACGAGGCCGGCTCAGCTGCCCCTCCACCTGGTGTAGGTAAGCCCCCTCCCCCCCACACCCACTCTCCATCTCCAGCTCTGCTGCTGCTTGGCCAACCAGGGCTGCGGCTTGCGGGAGGGCTGGCCCGTTCAACAGAGGCTCTGCTGGGCCGCTCTCAGCATGGATCTCGGGGCTTCCCCGCGCAGCTCTCTGGTCACACGCACCTCGGACCAGGCCAGCCCCGGAAAGGCCCTTCCTGGCCACCCTTCTGCCAGGGGGCAGGGCACCCAGCTGCAGGGCCAATCAGGAGCTCTGCGAGGGGGCAAATCTGCATGAGAGAGAGAGAGAGAGAGAGAGAGACAGAGACAGAGACAGAGAGAAGGGAAGCACAAGTGCTTCTCTGTCTCTGTCTCTCTCTCTCTCAAAATGGCAGAGGAGGCTCCAGAGCCCCAGGAGGTGGCTCAAAGAGCCACATGCGACTCCGGAGCCGCAGGTTGCCGACTCATGCACTAAACCATAATAGGATCTGTGTAGTATATAGTGCATATTGTCTCACCCCTTCGGTTGTGGTTCATTAAACCATGTTTTGTTTAATTTAAACTATTAAACCATGTATGTGACTATCTAATCACAGCCAGTAATAGTAACTTTACAGATGGTGTTTACAGACAATTCTTAAAGACTTAGTACTTAAAATACATTTTCGATTATACCTATTTGGTAGACTAGTATCCATCAAAATATTTCATATGCAGTTGTATTTTGAAGATGGATGACTTTTTTGTTGAAGTTGTAGGAATAATAAAACTGTCCTGTACTCTTTGGGCTGAATTAATCCTACATTTATTACTAAACTGCAACAGCTCGCATAGGAAGATAGGAGACTTCAAGCAGGCGCATAATCTTGGTGCAACATCTACTAATCACTGGGTGGTTGTTATGTAGATGAGGACAGTTTTAATCTGCTAGAGAAATCATGCATATTATTCATGGCTCTTTGTTAGAAGATAAGGGAGGAAATTAAGTAGAAAGTGTTGCACAGAACTTCTCACATATTTTGGGAATCCTTCATGACTGTTTGGGCAGAGCTTCCAGATGAAGGACGTCAACAGTAAACTGGGTAATCTTAACTGTTCCATTAAATATAGCAGAACAACCTGTAAACAATGGACCTGCCTTGACATCTGAAGCAAGTAGAATTTTAGCTTGGCCATATAATAGATTAGGGAGGAAATTAGGCAGGCAAAGGAATTAGTAGAGAAAGAGGACGGAAAGCAACAACTGCATTTACCCTGCGGAATCAAAATCTTGTCTGATGTTTTCAGTTGCTAACAACTTGTTAAAATGCACCCCATTTCTAACCTATTCTTGTTGTCATTAGAGAAAATCTGTTCTTGGTGATGCCAGTCTAATTTCAACCAACAAAGGCACCATTTCAATATATTTGATTTGATTATAAAACAAATAGAAGTCCAGACAGGATGATGTAGTAAAAAGGTGCATGGATTAAGTCATGGTCCCACAAAATAAAGAATTTAGAGTTGTGCTAATTTCTGGATTTAACAGAGAAAAGGTGATTTGGAATACACATTGCACCTGTCAGCAGCTACTTAAAGAAAATGTGTCTTTCCATGGGCACACACAGTGGCAGACATACAATCCCAGGAAAATATGCCTTTGATTTAAGAAAATTCTGAGTGGCCTAAAAATGCACACCCACATGCATTCCAGGCCACGCTTCAAAGCCAGATCTCTACATAGTCCTACTAGGATTTTAAAAGTAACCATTAGAACCTAGCTTTTTATCATGGAATTAAAATTTTAGCTATTTTAGGACTTGTAACAGAAACAGTTCACAACTAAATGGACTGAATGAAACTACTCAGCTCTTTCAAGAGCAGCAGCCTTTCTAGATGTTACCTGTGGATTTTTAATAGGACAAATCCTTATTTTTCAGAAAGAGTGTACATATGGTAAAATATGTGAAGGTGGAAAAAACTATTTTGCTTGACAGGCATTATTTGGATTTTAGGTATAGTGATAAATCCCAAAATGCCCCTTAGGCTGTGTACCTTTCACAAGGTTACATAATTTGGCTTAATCTAGCTGGTCACTAAAATACCTAAATCTATTGTTTCATTTGGGATTTACTGAAAGAGAGTAGTAAATATTACACCATGCCTCAGTTTTTTAGGTATCTCTGCTAAGTATTTTCATGAAAATACTACATGAGTAATGTGGGAGAAAAATATATCCTGTGTGAAATCCCACACGATTGCCCTGTGGGGCAGTGGGGACCACACCTCACATCTATATTTCAGTTAGAGTGGAACTCACTGGCTTCCATCCCCATATAAATCAAGCAATTGAGAAATAAATTCTGTCCAATAGATTGAAAACTTCAGAGAACTCTAGGCGATTTTCTGTCCTTCCCTAACACAAATTATAGCCCAGAGCAAATCCAGCAGTTCTTGTTCTATAATCTGAAAGTTTGAATGATAGAATTGAAAAGGACTTCAGAGGTTATTTTATTCTGTCTTGCTGCTGAAGCACTTTGCACAAATGGATGTTCAGACTGTTTCTCTAAAGGAGAATATACCAGTCCATGAAATGGGCTGTTCTGCTGGCTGACTGCTTTTACTGGTAGGAAACCCCTCCTAATTATGTAGCCTGAATCTGTGAGGTTCAAGCCATTGGTTCCGATCGTTGCCCCCTAGGCCAACAGCAACAATTCTACTTCTTCCTCAGTATGACAATCTGAAGTGTACAGTCATACCTTTCCTCAGTCTTCTCTTCTGCAGGCAAACATATGTAGGTAATTCCTTGCAGAACTTGATTTCCCACCCTCTCACCATTTTGGTTGCCCTTTTCTGAATTCCCTCATTTGTTGAATATCCTCTTTAGACCACAGTGCCAAGAACAACAAGCTATTTCAATGTTATCTAAGCAAAGCAGAGCAGAGCAGATTGGGACATTTTCTTCCTGTGCTCTATTCTTTGCTTCTGGACTCTGTGTTAATCTATCCCAAAATAGCAATTTGCTTTCTTAGTAGCCTCATTACAACTATTGGCTCGTGTTCAACTTGTGATCTTCTACAGAACACCTAAATATTTTTCAAATATACTACTACCATCTTATACTTACAACTTTTCGTTTCACTCCCTAACTTTGGGATTTCACAAATCTCTCAATTAAATTGTGTCTTATTTGTTTTGGCCCATTGTTGAAGTCTGACTAGGTCTTTTCTCTTCCTCTTCTAAATTGTTAACCACTTCTAGTTTGGGCCATCTGGAAATATGATAATCATCTGGGTCCAAGTCGTTAATAAAAAGATTGGACAGCTGGAGCCTTGTGGTATTCCTCTTGATATTATTACTCTACAAGTTGATGTGGTATCCTTTATGAGTACTTTGTGGAAATGGTTATTCAGCGAATTATGAAACCAACAATTCTGTCATCTGAGCCATATTTTATACTTTTTTTTTTTAAAAAGGGGGGCATGTGTGATCAAGAGTGAGATTCATTTTCTCCAGCCAGGTGGCCTTTAGATAATTGGGGATTGTTGGCTTGGTATTTTGGGAATTATAGGTCCCAACATCAGTGCCTGACAGAAAAGAGTGTCGTTTGTAAGTTTCTGCTACTTTTGCTTCAAGGACTGATAGTTTCTTATGTTTACGTGTGGTTCCACCCCTCCCAGAAATATGTCATACGACGCAAAAACCGATTCTCTCTTAAATACTAAGTCTTATGCGCACTCAAGGACAAACTCTGTTTTAACTGGTTTAAAGCCAGCTCAAGCAGTATTATCTCATCTGCTGGGACAAAGCAGATATTGGATAAACAGCATTTTAGAAATTACCTTAAAAAAAATTCTGTGTTGAATATTTTTAACATATTTTCTAGCCAAAGAAAACCTTTAGACTTACTCTGTGAAGTTTCCGTCTACACACAATGTTTGTTTGTTTATTTGTTCGTTCATTCATTCGATTTCTATAGCTGCCCAACTTAACCAACTAGACTCTGGACAGCTATAGAAATCAAATAAATAGATAAATAAGTGTGCACGCTGAAATAAGAAATAGACAAATCACTGAGTTTAATCAATCTGAGTCACCAGAAATAAAAGTCTCACTTGAATTGGGCCCTCTTTCGAGGGCAAAAATGGTGTTGCCTTTCACACTGTTTTCTACACAGTTTGAATTGATAGGGATAAGGGGAGATGTTGAATGTATCCAGCACTGGTCAGGCTACAGGTAGCTCTGAATGGTTGCGTTCTAGCTTACCAGAGGAGAGAAAGCTTTGAGACTCTATCCAAAACATAGAAATCAAAAATCAATATTTTTAAAATACAGATTTGTGTGTTTGCCTTTTGCTTTTCAAGTTTGCATTACTTGTTCTACAAAAAGTAACTCCTCTGAAGCTTTTTCTAGAAATATGTTGAGTTTAAGTTTTAAACTTAATGGGAGATAATAATTTATTGTAAAAACAAATGTCTCTTACATATTAAATTCCAGTTAGGTTATACCTGTTATCTACTTGTATATCAAATCCCCAGGTGTGACTGGGAGGTCTTGACTAATTATCTGATTTGATGTCAAGCAAATACCAGCAGATCCTTATATCCTTTAAGCCAGCGGTTCTCAACCTATGGGTCGCGACCCCATTTGGGGTCAAACGACCGTTTTGCGGGGGTCGCCGGACACTGCGGTCCGCCATTTTGGTTTTTTTGTTTTTTTTGTTTTTTTATTTTTTTAATTTTTTTAAAAAAAATTTTCGTCGCGCGCACCCCGCGCATGCGTGGATCGGGCTGTCGTACGCGTGCCACGCATGCGCGGATCAGCCGTTGCGGTCCGCCATTTTGTTTTTATTTATTTATTTTTATTTTTTGGATTTTTTTTTCGTCGCGCGTGCCCCACGCATGCGCGGATCGACCCGTTGCGCACGCGTGTACGTGCACCCGGGTCGGGGTCGCGGCGCGCATGGGTGGCGCAAGTGGGGTCTCAACCTGAAAAAGGTTGAGAACCACTGCTTTAAGCACATAAGACATCTCTTAAGTCAGGGTGTGTGCAAGCTGTCTGTCCTTCTCATTTGGGTACAATAAACAGAACTCCTCCAGAAATTGTCACCAAATTTGAAATTTGAACAGGCCAAAGTGGAAAACAATGAAGCATAATGGTGATAATCATACTACTAACTGCGTCCCATCTAAATAATGATATTAAATTCCTCTTTTTGTCGTGGCCCAATCTGATATTCATTGGTGGCTCATTCCAAGACCAAATCAATTTTTGAATGTACAACAGGTTACAAATCCCTCCAATATTAATTTTGGTTGATCAGGATGATGGGGAATACTGAAATTCCAGCGCACTTGAAACCTAGAGAGTTTCACGACCCTAGAGGAACATTGAGAAAGGAATGGGGTCAACATTCTTAAGTCTCTGTGTACAATTTCTAAATTTTCATCATCAAAAGCTAATGAAAATGAAGATCTTTTGCCTCCATGGATTCCTAAAAAATAAAATTGGGATAGTAATATTGTACAATAATAAAGCTGAATGCCAAGTGCCAGAGCTGGGAAACAAGTCTGTGAGTGTCTTTGTTTGTCTGCTATAGCCTTGCTGCAGAATGAAGTTGTTAATTTAATATGCAAGATTATGCACAGCTTACAAAAATGTTGTGTTTATTTGTGAATGAAGTCAGACTATGTCAGTTAACGATGATGGGTCAGAGAATGGGTACCCTTCGGATTGTCATCCAATATTTCATCCTAAGTCATAGTGTGGTTTGTTTTGGGTAAGTTTGAATCTAACCATTTTGGCTTAGCATGTAAGACAACTCATATCTCCTAGATTCATGTTAAGTGTGGTCACTGGCACTGTAGTCTGACACACAACTTTCATGGGTGGTGGAAGTACTTTACCTTCTGGATGCCAATCAAAGTTTGTGTTCAACTTCTTTGTACTGGTCATTGTATTTTGTTCAATCTCTCTCGCTCTGTCTCTTTCTTTCTCTCTCTCTCTCTCTTAAGCAAAAGGCCTGTCTTGGTTCTTCAGAATGATACCCTCTATTCCCAAAGGCGACCATACACGAGTGAGGATGAAGCCTGGAAATCCTTTCTTGAAAACCCCCTTACAGCAGCTACCAAAGCCATGATGAGCATCAACGGGGATGAGGACAGTGCGGCTGCTTTGGGCCTCCTGTATGACTACTACAAGGTAGCTCATGGAAGCTTGGGACTGCTTGGATTTAATTTGCATTCTTCATGCAGGGGTTAGCAAAAGAGAATTGTATGGGTTTCTGTCAGCCTCATGTTCCTATTAAGACCTAAATACTTGAACACCGCACTCTAGAATTGAACATGGCTGGACAGGGAAACCTTTACCTACTTTTCTCTCCTTAAGGTGATAAGCCAAACCCAAGTATGAGTACTGATCTCTCTTCAGAACTAACTGCCAGACTGAAGGGAGCTCTGGTAAAGGCATTTGGGGCTTTATTTCATTTTGGTTTGGTTTGGTTAATTAAATTTTGCAGTATTTGTATATTAAATCAAAGTAGTGTATATGTATGATTATTATGCATAGTTTCTTATGTGTCTTATCTGTAAACTGCCAAGAATCCTTAGGGATTCAGTGGTCTAATTGTTATCATCATCATTGTCATCATCATCATCATCACCATCACATCTTTTAATAGTCTACTGAACCTGGAGTTTCAATACAGAGTTCCTGAAACATTATAGACCAACCCTGAAAATTCTATGTTCTGATTATGATAGCCTTCCAAGGTGGGTTGTGGTTGACTTACAAGCAAACAAAGCACTACCTACAGTTGAATCTGTATCTTTCCAGAGCTTCTTGACTCATGTAGGACTGCACACACACACACACACACACACACACACACACACACCACACATACACACACACACACACACACACGCACCTCTGATTTGCTAAGTTGTGCTTAAAGCCATTTTGTACAACATTCTTGTCTTTTTGACAAATAGTTGCTTAAAGAGGGTGTTCCCACTATAGTTTATATGATTTGTGTTTAGCAGACAAAAATGTTTGGATGCAAAGATGTTGCTGATACAGCAGATTTCCATGCTGGAGGATACTGAGCTAACAAGCAAATTGCTTTGTAAAAAAATGTTGTTAAAGTACAGATAATCTACTTCATATTTACTAAAGCTGTGATTGTTGCTCATTTTTATTTTTTTTTAGACTGTAGAATTACTACAATATTTGCATCATGCCTTAAAAACAAATGTTAAACTGAAATAGGAGATATACCAAATAGAATGTCTTGGCCATAATCTCCTATTCAGTTGATAAAGCAGTTGTTGTTAGCTTTGAAACAAGACTGATTGTTTTTAGCTGATATCTCCAAGCCAAATGCTTATGCTTTCAAAATGTATTTGTGATACAATGTATTCCAGTAATTGTTAATATCCTAAAAATTGTGCTTAGTTTTTGTCCTTTTAATAAAGTAATTGATACATTTCATATTCTAAGGTTCCCCGGGAAAGGAGAACTTCTGCAGTGAAACCAGATATAGACCAGTCTGATCAAGATCATGGGAAAAGGTTCAGTATTCCGTTTTGAAATGTGTATATATACATGTTTTAAGCTAGGATCCTTTTTAAAGAAATGAATAATTTTTAACTACACTGAGATTTGGCTTTTTTTATACTGAGCTGACACCAGGATTTTGTTTACCCTCGGCTGTTGATTAAATCAAAGTATCTTGGCTTATACAAATTGATTAGCTGCAATAATTGTGTTAGCAAGTCATGTTATTGTATGGCAAAACCAATCAACCAAGTTATGGTTTAATTAGTGCAAGATATAAACCCAGTGAAAGACTTTTCTGAGTCATTTAAAGCTTGAGTTTATCCAGATATAATACAAATGTAACTCTACTCTTGTTCTCAGCTTAATATAGGTAGATTAACATCAAATAAAGAAGTGTGTTGCTTATATAACTATAAATTATTGGAAAATTCAAACACGAGGCATCTCCCAAAAGTCATTCATATTTTTTGTCCAGATTATCACTACAGATCTATAATAATAATAATAATAATAATAATAATAATAATAATAATAATAATAATAATAATAATAATGGGCCTTGGAGGTCATCTAGTCCAACCCCCTGCTCAGGCAAGAAACCCTATACTATTTCAGACAAATGGCTGTCCAGTCTCTTCTTAAAATCTGTAGAAAATGCTGTAGCTTAATTTTGAAAAGTGGATGGAATATGATTGTTGTCCCCCCTTTACAACTCAGAATTCTGTGGTTTCATCAAAAGTAGTTGAAAAGGAGAATCTGCAACTGACTGCCGACTTCTCTCTCAGCTTCAGATTGGAGGGAACTCAAATATTATGAAAGAAAAGTTTCCCATCTCTCTTTTTCAATTATGAGCTGAATCTTTCAATCGTTAGCAGTTTCTGATGGTACTTTTATAACTAATTATGCAATGTGATCTTGCTACCTTTGGCTATACCAGCACTAGATTTGCCTGCTTGGCCTTTAATTTATAGTTGCAGTGTCTATACTTGAGATACTTGGACTCTGATAAAAAATGTGCGTTTTGTGAATACAACTGCCAGTGTAAAGCCTCAAGCTAGACATACCAACTATCCCTATAGGATGGTGCTAAGGAATTTATGAGAGATTCCAGGGACTGAGAGACAATCACTGGTCAAAGAGGGCAAAGGACTTATCCTAATATACAAAAATGCTAAGTTTGAAAGAAAGATTGTACGCATCTGTTTTGCCCCTTTATCTCTAGTCTGAAGAAACTTAAAAAGGGGGGAACAAATAGTGGAAGGGTCAGAAATATTCCCTCAGTGCTTAGTATTTCTGTTGTCTGGATTAGTTTTTTGCTCACTGGTAGCAACAGAGAATCATTCATAGAAGGATTCAGCATTAGCATTTCTCCTCTTGAAATTGGTTCTTTCTGCAACATGCTTAATCTACCACTCAATCAGTTCTCTTGTTTGTTTAGGAACAGTATGCCAAATCTGACGGAACAGTCACTTATTTCTGCTGGGGAGAACAGAGTGCAAGTCTTGAAAAACATGCCTTTGAATATTGTCCTTCCACACAGTTCCCAAATGGGCGTGGACAAAAGGGGCCACCTGACAACTCCAGATACTACAGTCACGGTCTCCATTGCATCTATGCCCACCCATCCAATCAAGACAGAAACTCAGTCACATAATTTTACTGTGGGCATTCCTCCGAATGTCTACCATCCAGAAGCACCTGAGAGGGTGGTGACTTTAGATCGGAGCCTCAACACTGACCAATTCAGCACCAACAGCCAGCCTCAAAATTCCCAGCGACGTACTCCTGATTCCACCTTCTCAGAGTCTTTCAAAGAAGGTGTGCAAGAGGTACAGAAGTAGCCTGCATCTTTTGCTCATGGGGTTCTTTGCCTGGAACTGGGTCTTCTGTAGTGATGAAGAAAAGCCACATAAACATAACGTTGGAATGTGATCTTGGGTAGGCAATTGGCCTTCCAGAGAATTATGAAAATAAGTTCTTACTGTTGCAAATTCTGGCTATATAAATCATAAAAACCGGAAAAGCAACAGGATTTTTGTTAGCAAAATAATAGATGGGAATAATTATAAGAACTTCGATGTACTAGATGTCATCCCTTTGTTCCTGCTCATTGTCCAGACTCTGCTATAGACATTCGCGTAGGATAATCACTATACATTCTGAGTAAACATAATGAGATTATGTTGGAAAAAGTTTAAAAATGCAGATTTTAGAATTTGACCATCTTAAAAGCAGAAACTTACTCAAAAGCTCTGAGAATAAATAACAATGACATTCCTTCTCCTTTCCCCTCTGATTTTGAATGTATTTACTAATCTGTACAGGGATATCAAGTTCCTATTTAAATCTTATGTAAACCTGAAATTTCAGTCCAGTGGATTAGAAATAGAAGATTTTTTTTCAGGCTGGATATGGGTATATAATTCTAAATTTAAAACAAAAGCAACTTCTGTACGGTATGAAATTGCTAGCAAGAGAACATGGCTCATTTTACAGGATGTGGCTCACTCAGCTTGAATGTGAGCAAATTATGTTAGTGTGATACATGGGTTACCTGGTTCTAGACTAAGCTTGTTTTATATCTGAATTATGGGTGTCAACAAATACTCTATTAATAATAAATTTAGTGCTGAAGTATTATTTTAAGAAGTCTGTTTGTCTGGAATCTTAATATCTCCAGGTTTTTTTCCCTTCTGAACTGAATCTTCGGATGGCCAATGTGAATTCTGAAGACTATGTATTTGAAAGCATTACTGGGTAAGTGTCTTTTCCTGCAAATTTAGCTCTTACACCACAGCTGGGTTCTGATGCTCTGCAAGCTTCTCTTGGTACACCTCAGATTTGCTCGGCCCTCTTGCTCACGCTCTGGGTGTGAAATGAAAGACGGAAGCCCTGAGTGGTGAGATTTGGCCATTCCTCCCCTAATCCTTTTGGAAATATCACATGAATAGGTAAAACGAGGTACTGTTCCACCCCTGGCTCTAAACTTAAAAGTTTGGCATTGCAGATTGTAAAGCTGTGTGGCCTCGCGAAGAAAAGCAGGTGGATTAATACTGAGTCTGTGGAAGTGTATTTCATTGCTCTTTTGGTGTGGCACAGAAAGTGAGCTGTGAATCAGAAAATGCTTCTACCACAAACACATTAGTGGGTCTAAGGCACTCTTTTTGTGGCTTTAATCAGAGTGACTCTGAGTTGGGGGAAAGCGGAGAGGCTCTTTTAATCAGACAATGAAAACGAGGCGCTTCGAAAGCATTATATAAATGTTATTATTTTACTCTTATTACTTTCTATGCAGTGTTTTTTCTCATCCTACCCAGATATAAAATACTGTAACCCAAGTGTAGATTAGCAAGTGTAATATTTTCACAGCAGTTGAGCAATCGAGATACATCAGATTTTTAAATCAGAGTACCAAATTCTAGATACTTCTGGTGCCATTTTTAAATTCTGCCTCATTCAAGGGGAAGATGTCATCTTACATTTCCAATCCTCCTGCGTTTCTCACATATCTGCCATTTATGGGCAGTCCCACTATTTGGTCTTCAGCGCTAACATCGAGCACATTGGGATTGTTATGTTTGGATGATTTCATGAAATAAGTTGTTTGTAAAACTTCCTTGTTCTGAATTTTTCCAGGAACAACTTTGAGTATACATTGGAAGCTTCAAAATCACTTCGGCAGAAGCCAGGAGATAATACGATGACTTATCTAAACAAGGGCCAGTTTTATCCCATTACGCTGAAGGAAATTAGTGGTGCTGAAAGAATCCATCAACCCATCAGTAAAGTTAGAGTGAGTTATAATTAAAGAAAGTGTGCAGGAAAGAAACTAATGGCAAAGGCTTGTAACAGCATTTCTGGTGTGCAAAAAGGGAGATGATTCGTTTGTAGATGACCCAAATTTCTTATGGGCTTACCCTTACCCATAGTTTGAAGGACTATAAATAGTCCATGACTATTCTCAATTGACTTTAATCTGATCCATCAACTTATTTCTCCCATTTTTAACAAGTTTTTCCTTAGAATATAAAGACATCTTTTTTGCTTACAGTCTGTAGTGCTAATCTAAATTTAGTTTTTGGACCAGATGTGTACAATTCTTTCTTTATGCCCTTGACAGTGATCATTAGGTAGATCAAGCTGACAAATAATTACTACTTTCTTCATTCATAATATTCACATACATCAAAACACCTATCCATGAAAAAGTATGAAATCCTGAACAATGACAAATTTTTGTGGCTTAATTTTGCAAAAACATGTAACTGATTATGATCTTAATAATGAACCAGACTTAAATAGAGGTTCTTCCTTTCTTTGGAAAAGAATGTAGGGAACATCTTGAAATACCATTGAAAGACAGAACGTAATCAGCCTACTTATTATTATGCTGCTTCCTAAACTATTCCAAGTTTCGATATCTTGACATGTTATTAAGTTATTGTCTGAGGATTTTTTTTTGCTTTTGCTGCTGTTGGAGATCCTACCTCCAAAACGTTATTTTTCACCCTGTGAGATTTTTTTAAAAGAAAGGCGTTGCTGTTCTGAATAATAGAAAGAGGAAGTGTTATAGCCTTTTCCCTGGCTTTCAGGGCACCCTTCGTGGTTAATTCCTTGCGGCTCCTCCTCAAATCTGAGAAGCTTGTGATTCTCAATTTAGAAAGCTCACTTCCCTTGTCCCTCAGAGCCCTCAGATACAGATGGCAGAGATAAATTTCCGAAGTTGCTAGTCCAAGGTAGTTGCTGTCCACCCTTCGCAAAAAACAGGCACCCCCCACCCCTCTGCCATCCCCACCATATGGCTTTGCTGTTAATGAAGGTTTTCTTCTCCTCCCTCACCCCCCCCCCCGCCTTTCTCTTTCCTCCTCTTTGCAGAGTGTCATCATGGTTGTATTTGCTGAGGACAAAAGCCGGGAGGATCAGCTCAGGCACTGGAAGTACTGGCACTCCAGGCAACACACAGCTAAACAAAGGTGCATTGACATAGGTAAGAAACTCTCAAGCAGCAGGTGCCAAAACTCAACTTAGCAGGGTTTCAAGTGTTGCTGTTTGCTTGTGAGCTCAGGACCATCTTCAGTCAATGCTTTCCATGGCTCCCAGTCTTGTCTGCCCCTCTTTTGGGGGTTTAGATGGAAAACCAACTGGCCATCAGAACATCTCAGTTTGGAGGGAATTACCGATTTAAACAAATATACAAATCTCTGTTGCTCAGTCAATTGACCGACCAATCGTTCGGTCAAATGGCTCCATAGTTGAGTAACAGAAGTTTGAACTTGCAAGGGACGTTGAAACCAATCTAATGCTAAAAGCTGCAGAATGGTTCATAGGGTGGACTGTGTTTCAAGCAGCTGGTTGCAAGGTTGCTCCAATAGAACTGGCCATGGCTCTTAGGGCTTTGTGCTGCAGTGTCTGCCTATATCAAGTTCATCGTATCTGAACATTACTTTACATTACAATCGTGTCTTCTGAACTTCATTACATTTTCAGTCATCACTTCTTAGAATCCTCTTTTTCTTCTGTCCCTCTTCCCAAAAAGAGCATTTTTAAAAAAAAATTCTTATCCCCCAAACCCCTTTGGCCTCAAAGTTGCCTGTAGTTCGTGCCATCAACCCTGGAGCTTCTTGGCTCTACAAATGTATGGATTAGAAGTTGTTACTCAGTGCAGAGGGGAAAGGCACTCTTCACATGAGCAAAGCTGCTATTGCTTCTTAGTCAGAGATCTGAAAGGACACTTTGAGGTTGCAAAACAGGTTCCAAGATTGAGATGCTGGCAGGCGTCAAGCCCTAGGTACAGTTTGGGAAAGGAGATGAAAGATGACATTACAGATACCCATTTGCGTACAGCCAAGCTGTGATTGGCCCATTTCCAGCTCCTTTGGTTTGAAGGCTGGGCTGCAGTCAATTTTTTTTCTCTTGTAAATAAAAGTGGGGATTAATGCTTAGCACTTAAAGGCAGATACACATGCAAATCTTCCTTTATTATAAGTTTTTATGAAGAGAAACATATCCTGGTTGTGCTGGCTAGCATTTTTTCCAAGCAAAATTGAGGGCATGACAAAAGTAGCCAGTATTGCCTGTCTTCTTTGCTATTTCTTAATTTCATTTCCTGCACTGTGCTTAAAAAAAACCTTAAAGGGATACCCAGAGAAACATTTAGATTTCTTTTGTCTTCTCTAAGACAGTTCAGAAGAAAAATGACTGCTCGCCTAATTTGTGTGTGTTTGTCAGTCAACTAAGCTATTTTAATATATTATCCCTCCTTTCTGTTGTCAACAGCTGATTATAAGGAGAGCTTTAACACCATAAATAATATTGAAGAGATAGCCTATAATGCCATCTCCTTCACTTGGGACATTAATGATGAAGCAAAGGTAAGTGCCAGGGCTCTTTCTTCCCGATGCTTTTGAGTATTAAGGAAAGAAAGGGAAAGCTTAAGCTGAGAGCCAGTTCTCTCCAGTAGAAAACAAGGAATTCTAGTCTCACCTTAGGCATGAAAACCAGCTGGTGACTTTGGGCCAGTCACTCTGTCTTAGCGTATGATGTCAGGCTTGGATGACAAGCTGGTTAGCCAATTCCTGTCACAACCAATGAATCAATAGTTGGTTGGTCAAAAAAAAAAAAAAGCAGATTCTGCACTTTTTGAAAACACTAGGAAGAAAAATAAAATTAAGCTTGTAGCTCTCTTAAAAACAAAGTATGATGAAATAGCTGGTAAAAGATTGCCAAAAGCTTTCTGGGAAAATAAAGTTTGAAGCTGATAAAAGCATCACACTTTGATTATGAAATGGCACAAAGCTCCCAAAAGGTAACCCTTTTCTGACTACTTCCCCCCCCCCATTGCCTCTGGATTTAGTCTGATCAAAAAAGCATGAATGTACAGGAGTCAGAAAGTGCACTGGGCCTTTTCGGTATTCTTCCAGCAGAAGACAAGGTGGTTGGTTCAGCATCTGAGACTGCTGTTCTTGTTCAAACACATAGCTTTCAGTCATCTCAGTTTAAACAGAGGTGTGTTTGCAGGCTGGAACTTGTAGTCCTCTGCAAACAGTCCATCTCCTCCACCGAGTGTCCTTGCATGTCAGTTGAATGGAGTCACCTTTCGTTTTTCCATTTGCTCTTTGGATATCACTAGATAGACTTATGGTGACATCACCTATGGAACTTTCCCTGTGTTTCGATAGGGAGCTTTCAGGGAATGCTGAGTAACCTAATTTGCCACTCAGAGTCTCCTTGAACAGGCGGCATATAAATTTAATAAAAATAAATAAATAAATCTCATATTTATTAGGTGTTCAAAAGGGAAGCAAAATTTGATCAATGAACAATAGCCAAAATGGTGTCATCCTATTAAGAAGGGTTTTCCAAGCCATCAGTTTGATCTCGATTGGCAAAATCTCTTGACTAGTTCAAAAATATTCTCAACTTTGGCAAAAAAAAAAAATATTCAGAATTATTTGAGATATTAAAAGAATTCTCAAATGATTCTGAAATAATTTCTTAGAATTTGGGGGTGTCTTTCACACTGGAAGCCCATCCATGCTCCTGATGGGCTCAACTGTTTTGAAATTAACCAGGTGTCTTGGGGCAATTCTGTCATGTCCTAGATGCAGCAGTGATCTAGGTTTCTTCTAGCAAAGTATAGCTTAGGGAAGCTGTTTTTAACTGGTACCTGTCCAGGTGCATTACTCTCCAATTCCCATAAACATTAGCCAATATAGTCAAAGATCTTTGCTCCTTTTGGCTGAATATGTGAATTGAAGACCAATGTATGTGGAATGAATTTGGGTAGAAAAGGCTTGTCTAATCTGCTATGAGTCATATAAAGAGCAAGTGTAGATCATGGGAAGGGCAGCTGTGGAAAGGATCTTTTCACCAGGAATCCCTTTGGAGCTAATAGAATTCTGATCTGACAGAGGATTTAATTGCAAGGGGGAACTAAATGTGTATAAAGTCACTGTTTGAGCTATTTAGTTTTTTTAAAATACTCTTTACATTAATAAACCTCTGAATTTGCCACTGGATTTCAAGAGCACCGCTTCCCTTCCTGAAGAATTTCGGGCTGATTTTTTTTTTTCAAGGTCTGTCTCTTGCTAGAGATCAAAAGAAGAATCTGTCTTGCACGGTTCTGTGTATTCCTTTATTTAGGAGAAGCTGCTAAATAATTACAAAAAAATAGTAACCTGAATATGACCAGTATGCCAAGACTTTCTGAATAGTAATTCTGGCCTTGTGTGTATATATACCGATGTGTACATGTAGGGGAATATGGAGACAACCTTGAGGAAGGAAGCGTTAAGTAAACATCAGTTTAGCCCTGGTGTAATAAGAAAAACTCATGATAATCCTGACCTGCTTCTGTTTAGTATCGGAGAGAAACTCTGATAGGTTTTCAAGATTCTCCTGCTATTATGCCCTATAACAATAAAGTAGAGTTCCAGTATACCTTGCATTTCCTGTTCCCTCAGCTGCAGTACCTGTAACAGGTGTACAAGAAGGACTACAGCATTTCAAGATGCATTTCTGTCTGCGTATGTGTGTTGGGGGTGGGGGAAGACTGCTGCTGCTTCAAATGTCATTCCTCATCTTCTCTCAAACAAAACAAAATTTAGCACAGAAGCTTTATGTTGGAAAGAAATTATGTCTGTCTCTGCACCAACAGAATAACTTTCTAAAAGTGTCTATGGAGATTGTCAGTCCATCCAGATCATGGGTGTTCCAAAAGTGCTTTTTTTTTCCTTGAAGGCACAACTGGATAAGAAGATGTTTTGCTTCTCATCCAAGAAGCTTCTTCAGTTCTGACTTAAATCCTTCCATCCGCCACCATTCAGTCAGAACTGAAGAAGCCTCTTGGATGAGAAGCAAAATGTCTTCAAGGAAAAACAAAGTACAGTTACCTTTTTGAAAAAATCACCTTTGGGACAACTTTCTTAAAAACTGAATAAAATGGGACCAAATGCAGCCAGAGAAAGCAACAAAAGAAAAACGGAAATTTGGATATAGGGTGGATATGGCCAGGGTCTGTGGGGAAAAGAAATCCAGGAAAATTTCCCCAGTGCTTTCCTATGGGGGATGCAATCAGTCGGGGGGGGGGTTGCTGATTCCTCCATTCCAAATCCCTCTCTGTCTTCCTTCCTTGTTTTGTGGCCTTGTGCAGTACTATTATTAAGGGGTTGGGAAGAATTCCAGAAGCCATTTCTGCATCTTCTCCTTGCTGGTTTGGAACAAAGAAACATTTGCAAAATCTGTAGGTGAGAAAGAGCAGCTAATTCTCAAGTTGGACTACCTTGTAAATCAGCTTCCCTTTCTGGATGCATAACTTTTACCTACATTGCTCTAGATCAGGGGCAGGCAACCTTGGCTCTTTTATGAGCATGGCTGGCTCTGGGAGTTGAAGTCCACGAGTCATAAAAGAGCCAAGGTTGCCTACCCCTGCTCTAGATCCTGAACTCAAGAGTATGGTTTCCATAGCAGTTCTAATGACATCACTACATTCAGACCAAGAGTTATTTGCTGAAGAATAGAACATCACTGGAACTCCATGTGCACGAGTATTGATGGCAGTGATTGTATATTTGATTGAGAGGATAATATTTTTCATAGTTAGTCAGAAGGATCTATTTCAGTAGGATCTATTCTCAACTAACAGCTCAGTAGGTTCTGTTCTCAACTAACAGTTTTTAGGATCGCAATGTCAGTCTTTCTAGAGGATGATCATAAAATGTTAATCATAATCTGATACCTGGATTAAAATCTCTGTTTAGCTTTGAATAATTCACTTTCTTGGTGTCTTAAACCATTTTCTCTCAACCTGTTCCCGTCATCTCTGTCTGCACTACCACTTGACTTTTGCTTTTTTAAGTGTCTTTTAATACGTATACTTCCAAACAGAGCAGTAGGTTGTTGCCACGCACTATATTTATTTGGCAAAATCTATGAGGCCAGTAGGCCTTTATATAAACGTAATGTCCACAGTACTGGGCTAGAAAGTGAGAGATCACGAGTTCAAGTTCCACCTTAGCCAAGAAAGCCAGCTGGATGACTTTGGGCCAATCACTCTCTCTCTCTCAGCCCAACTCACCTCACAGGGTTGTTGTTGTGTGGAAAATGGGAGAAGGAAGGTGTGTTGGATATGTTTGCCACCTTAAGTTGTTTGTGAAAACAATAAAGGCAAGATACAAATAAATAAAAAAAATGAATTAAAGCCACTTGCGTGTAAAAAAGTTGGGTGACGTAGGAGACCGTGAAGACTGAGCAATATATTCCTTAACAGTCAAGCAAGGACATAAGGAAAGCCTCTGTTGCGTATGTTCCCTGCCTCACCCCCCCCCCGCCCCAATCTCCACACACACACACACACACTTCGAATGCTTCAGAAAACATGAGAATCACAAGATTGTTGCCCTTTTCTTAGCTGCACCTGACAGATGATCCGGGCAAATGTTTAGAAGAGAGGAAATGGAAGGCTTTCACAGTTGAATTTGGCAGGGGACTCTTGAAGGAAGGATTTGTGGGCAAAGGAGGAGGTGATTAGGGGATGGGCATGAAGCGGTTCCAAATGTTTATTGCTAAATAAATATTCCCTCCTCATCATGTAAGCCTGATGTGTTTATCCTTCCAGTATGTCAGCATATGGTGATGCTTAAAATGGCATAATTGTGAAGCAGATATCAAACGCCAAGGTTCCCTGCATGGCAAGCTAAAACATGGTATTCATCTGAATTGGCCTTTTTTTTTTAACCAAACTACCTTTTTTAGGGATAATTGAAATTAGGTAGTCATTGGAGCTCAAGTTGAAAGAACCACCTATTTGTTCATTTCTGCATCATGCAAATTCATCTGGTGTGCCTCTTAAATAAACTCTGAGAACAGGTAGAATACGCCAAAGTCTAGCAAACAAATAATCCATCTTGATAAGATAGCTGCAGGATGCTTGAAACCTTCTAAATGCTGGCAGAATATGTAAGTGCTACACTGTAAGTTGATAGTGGAAGGGGCATGGGCATCGATGACCAAAAATGTACATGTTGCGCTGCAATTCTATACATACCTATTCAGTTATAAACCATTGTACATATTATACGAGGCTTACTATAAGTTGGGGGTGGTGGTACAAGTTTGCAGGTGAACAGTCTAATCCTAAATTATGTGTACATATGAAAGAGAACGATCTATAACATGGCCAACATAATTCCTGTGTTCTTTTTTTTTCATGTCAGCTAGAGTGAGACCTCGCAAGATGGTGGATAAGAGTGAGATGATGATTCAGAGCCTTTGAGAGAAATGAAGGGGTTTGGGTTTCATGTCATCAAGGTTGTCCCCACGATGTCCCAGGATCAATCTATCAGTTGCTTACTACCTGTCAGGTGTGAAGAGTCAGGACCACACATTAAATTCTAGTTAAGCTGATTTATTGCTCATGCCTATACATAGGAATCTAGTCAACTAATGTTCAGCACTAAATGGACACTAGTAAGGGTTAATGGAATTCAAGAGGGGTTGGACTTAGAACGTAATGATTCCAGGCTGATTCCTCTCTTGACTCTGCCCTCAGGCTCTGCCTGTCCTTCTCCTATACTACCAATGAACATACTGGTAGCAATCCTCTCTCCTCAAACATTCTGTAGGTATATTGATAAAATCGAGATAGTTGAGATATGTCATTGTACCATCCCAATGTCCTTAGTTGAAGGAATTAAAATAGCTGTTTGTTATAGTGAAATGTGTATATTGGAGTTTTATATACCGGTACATAGGTTGGCCTAATTGAAAAGACTCATAGGAGCAGTCCATTGATCCTTTTTTGGAGAAATATGGCCTTTACTTCAAAAAAGTATGATGTTGTTGAACATCCTTTCCCATTTCCTGTTTCTATATTTTGCTGAAAGTAGCAATCATCCTTGACTATATTTTTCTGGCTGGGAATTATAGGAATTGTGGTCAAATAGTATTGGCGTCAAAATGTTAGGAAAGGCTGCTGCAGAACAGTAATAAATATTCCCCTTTTCTTTGTCAAAATGACCAAGTATTTTTTTAAAAAAGGGATTCTAATTGAGTTTGATCTTATAAAATTATCAACTAGCAGGAAGCAAAAACCGATTTCCCATAACTATTTTGGATTGCTGTGTTTCTTATTTCCTCCTTCTTCAGAGAGAACAGATTTGACAGTGATTCTTGATCAGATTACTGGTAGACAGAGCAGCAATTCTTTCTTAGCACTCTGATCTTATCAGGAAGAGATCTAGCCAATTCCACTATTTTCATTACATGGTTCATTTGACTGCTCCATTTATTTATTTTTAATTACCAGACAAAGACTTTTATGTGGTGCTGTGAAAGTAGAGGGGAAAGCTGAGTTTAAGTGAGGTCCTTACTACATTTCTTGCGTGGCAAATCACGATAACAAGTTTTGCATTAAAGGATATTATGAATTGGCTGCAGAGCCATCATTTAGTTTGGAGAAACTTCATTTAACATCATTGTTAGATTGGCACAAAAGTGTGGCAGGTATGAATTCAGTGGTGCTTTGGAGATGAGTGGAAGAACCGGCTAAGAAATAAAAAGATAAGCAGTCCTTTGAGATGAGTTTGATCTCCATAAAGGCTCTTGGCAACCATCTGGAAATGGTTTCTTATTGCTTCCTTCTGCTGTGTTTTTTTCGGACTTCTCAGCTTAGCCTGTAATCCTTAGTTTTCCTAATGATCTCCCACTCAGCTATTAAGTAAGTTACACCCCACTTTGCCTTTTCAAAATTAGTCAAAGTCAACTAGGTTACAAAATGGAGAACAGAAGGAAAACAGACATAATATGAATTAATTAGAAAGGAAGGTCAAAGGACTTACTGAGAATAAAGACAAATCAGGAAAGATACATGGCAGTCTATAGGGCAGCTTACTCCAAGATGCTATCCTTCAGTGATATAGCCAGCACCAAGTTGAGAAAAGCAATTCTGTAAAAGTAAATACAAACGTATTTATAGCCTGGTTCTTAAAGTGGTGTACAATATTGATCTTTTTCACTCTCTTTTTCCTCCTCAACTATTCCCACTTTTCTCATTACAAGGTTTGTATCTCATGGCCATTTGGCATCTTACAGCAGATTATTGCTTCATCATTTTCTAGTGGGTTTGAAAACAAGCCCACAGTGCTCTCATTTTTCTAACCATAGTTGCAAGTTTCCAAATAATTAGCCTGAGGTGAAACTTGTGGCAATGAGCTTCTAAAAATGTATGGACTAAAAGCTAGGTTGTCTTTCTCCTTGAAATGTCTTCTGTTGGTGAATTCTTGAATGGTGGGCTCCTTAGCTTTGATAGCTTCTTGGTTAGCTTCTTTGCAAAGCTAGGGGTAAGAGAGAGATAAAAGTGTTGGAATATATACCATCACACCTGTTTATATCTATCTCTTAGGAGAAATGAAGCTATTATTCCAGATGATTATCGTTATCAGTTTGTCAATGTCTAAATTGTAGATCTTGTTGTGTGTTCTTTTGCCCAGCAGAGGGTGTGTGCAAATCAAAAGACCCTTGCTGAAAAAGACCATCACACCTGTTGGAAACACGGACTGAGAAATTCTATATCATTGGGTGCTGCAAACAGCCATAAATGTGGGCGGTTGCAGAGTGCCCAAAATGCAGTCACATGATGGGGGGGACTCAGACATGAATTTGGATTTGGGTTATAAGTAGCCTTTTCAGAGTCCGTTGGAACTTTGAACGATCGCAAGTCAAGGACTACTTATGTAAGCCAAATTCCATTCCTTAGTGCAAACTTTGTAAGAGGAAAACAAACTCCACACCATGTTAAATAGTGATTATATCATTAAGAGAGCCAATTTAGGGTAGTGGTAAAGGCATCAGGTTAGAGACTTGGAGTTCTACTCCTGCCTTAGTCACAAATCCAGCTGGGTGACCTTGGGCTGGATACTCCCCTGCAATCCTAGGCAAAAAAAAAGCTCATGGCAAGCCACTTCTGAAAATCTTGCCAAGAGAATTGCAAGAACTAGTTTAGGCAGTTGCCAGAGTCAACACTGGTTCAAAGGCAATCCCCGTCCAAAGGAAAAGAAAAGAAAAGAAAAAAGGAAAGAAAGAAAGAAAAAGAAAGAAAGAAAACTCTGAATGTGTTATAGTAATTAAAATGAACTACAAAATAACAAAATCCAGTCTCTAGTTAATAGAAAGAATGATCACTATGGTATGTATAAATACCTATATGGAATTCCTATACCTACACGTCATTAATTTATCCTATAACAGGGTACTGTATCATCTTATTTTTAGAACCTAAATCCTTTCAAAAATAGATAACAAATTAATATGCTGGACTCATTCCTTAAAACAAGGAAGGAGACTTTCTTCTCTAGCTACATAGAATTATCCTCTTCACTGTACCCCACTTAAAAGAGTCAAAGTCTGCATGAGATGACAAATTGTACGATGTAGAATATAGTTCAGTATCATATTGAACTCCTTAAATACAATGTTTCTTTCCAAAGTTATATTAATATAGGTATTAATTTGAAACCAAAACAAAGCTGTAACAGAACAAGACCAAATCATGTGAGTTAAAAGAATATTCAGATTTCTTACATAGACAACCTCAGACATCTGCTGATCATCCCTTTTTAATCATTTTAAAATAATATTTTAAATTTAATTTTTAAATCATGGGGAATGTATTTCACATTTTTAAACACATGGACCTATTGATTTCCCAAAATTGGATATTGTAATATAAAAAGCAGATACAGAGTGGGGCAGAACAGAGACTTTCCTCTGAATGGGGCCCACTATCACTTTTTCCAAAAACTGCTTTGCTCGGCATGTGGTAGAGCAGTGTTTCTCAACCTTGACAATTTTAAGACATGTGGACTTCAACTCCCAGAATTCCACAGCCAGCAATGCTGGCTGTGGAATTCTGGGAGTTGAAGTCCACATGCCTTAAAATTGTCAAGGTTGAGAAACACTGTGGTAGAGGAAATTGATAGAATTAGGCATCATCAGCCACAAACCTTATCCTCACTGTTAGTGTGTCTCTCTTGATTGTGATGGTAGTCTTAAACCAGTTACTTCAGATTGGACAAAGTATAGCAGATTGGACAAAGTTAGGCAATAGATTGGCTGGCTGGTGAATTCTGGGAGTTGAAGTCCATATGCCTGAAAGTTGCCAAGGTTGGGAAAACCTGAAACAGGGAAAGAAGAGACTAAGGATTCTGAGTTAGTGCAACACATTTTGCTTATTTCTTGCAGCCCAGAAGAAACTTATCTTGGGTTGGCACAGAGACCCAACAGTCTGGCTGTGCGGGAGAGAGCAGGAAGAAAGGGAAGTTGTTCCTGTTTAAGAGGCATTGTAGCCCGATATGGAAAAACCTCTTATTTTTAATCCCTCCTTCCCAATAGTTGATCTACCACTGTAAGCTTAAAAATGAAATAAAATGGATCTGGCTTGTATTACCAATTAGCAATGGAGCTGAATTGTCCTTGCAGGCACAACCTTGTGTAGAAAGATTTTCAGAATGGCATGGAAATCCAGAAAGCAAATGGGAACTGCTAAGAGGCTAGAAATAGCTCAGACTTTCATATCTTCATGGCCAGTATCACTGATCTGATACAGATGACTTGGCTGTCTTAGGGATAGATGCATCATCCAGACAAATGGCTTTAGTGGATCATTTGTATTCTCTATAAAGCTGATTGAGGAGTCACCTAAAAAATGGTTGGAAGAGCCTGCAACCACAGATCTTATTTTGCTTTATCTGTTACCACTGGGTGGATTTTGAATCCAGCTTTATAATTTCCTACAATTTTTCTTATCAATGCAATGTTGAATTCTTAGAGGTACATTCAGAGGAACCAAAGGACATGCCATGGCCCAGTGGATTGGCCAAATGGCATCTTTGCTGGGCTATTGAGTTTAGGACTTTGGCAACTGCTCGCCAGTATTGCTCCTGATCCTGATTAGAAGAATTCAAGTACCATCCTGTGGCACAATGGTCACCCACAACCACCTATTATGATGTTATGCAGGCAGTCCTCGACTTACGAGCACAATTGAGCCCAAAATTTATGTTTCTAAATGAGACATTTGTCAATTGAGTTTTCCCCATTTTACGTGCTTTCTTCCTATAGTAGTTAAGTGAATCACTGCAGATGTTAAGTTAGTAACACAATTGTTAAGTGAATCTGTCTTCCCCATTGGCTTTGCTTGTCAGAAGGTTGCAAAGGTGATCACATGAGCCTGGGACACTTCAACCATCATTAATATGTGTTAGTTGTCAAGTGTCCGAATTTGATCATGTGACCATGGGGATGCTACAATGGTCACATGTGTGACAAATAGTCATAAGTCGCTTTTTTCAGTGCTGTTGTAATTTCAGTCACTAAACAAACAGTTGTAAGTTGAGAACTACCTGTACATATAGATACAACTCCAACCCATCTGTGGCACAGGGTGGGTAACTCCTCTGTCAAAAAGCTGCAAATTCTGACTAGTTGGCAGGCTGGATGAGACCTCCAGTGATGTGCTGACATCATCAAATAAATCGGGGCCTAACATTTTCTTTTCACCATTGTGAACACTTAAAAGGTAAAAATTAGAACAATTCATCTCTCAGAGGACCTCTGCTCCAATTTTCGTTTGTATTTGTCTTTAACTCAAAAATTGTATTAATAAAATTTAGCTATTTTGCTGATCAATATGGCACAGTTTGGGAGTTTTTATTAAATGGAGGGTCTGAAGCAATGTAACTTCTCAGAGGCTTTCTGTTTTCATTCCAGCCCTGACCTTGGCAACAAAGAGAGAGAAAATGTGCTGTCAAAATGCGGCCATTTTGTGAATAGATTTCAGCAGTGCAGTCCCCAGAGAAACAGATAGGAGGCTGGGAACAGTTTCAGGCTTCTCTGTGTTATAAAATTATTTAGAATCATGTAGGACTCTCTTAAAAGTAAAAATGGAGGAAAGCAGCTCAATTATTACAATTAATACATTAATTATATCAATGTACTCCTTTAGATTATGAAGTCACTTACAGCTGTAAGGATGTTTTTTCTCGTGACACACTCAGTCACATGGATCTTCAAAATAAGGAGTTGCCCCTTTTGTCTGCAAAACCAGTTTGGTTAGGATGAAACTAAGTGAGAGACATATGGATGAGTCAGTCACACTTGGCATTTGTAATAATTCAGACTGTGGCACAGGCATTAGCAGTCTTCTACACATTTCCTTGAAAATAAATTCTAATGTCTTCAGTAGAATGTGCTGAGAATAACCGTTCAGAGGATTGCAACTTCTTGTTCCTTCTTCCTTGTATTTGCAGTTCACAGCCTTCTGATCATTGCTTTGAGTCGGTGATCTTTGTGCATTGTTCCCTCCTTTCCCATTTCCATTTGAAATGTAATTTTTTTTAAAAAAAGGTAAAAGTTTCCCTGTCCAGTTGTGTCCAACCCTATGGCGCAGTGCTCGTCTCTGTTTCTTAGCTGAGGGAGTTAGCATTGTCCGAAGACAATTTCTGTGATCATGTGATGCACATGGCTATATGCCAAAAATGCATGGAACACTGTTACCTTCCCATCGAAGTGGTACCCATTAATCTACTCACATTTGCATGCTTTCAAACTTCTAGGTGTTCAGCACAGGTTTTATTAGATTGCTCTCTCTTAATACGTTTTTTGGGTCATCTGTTAACTTGTGGCATTTTCCAGCTAATTAAAGCACACACAAGTGCCTTATAAGGAAAAAACAAGTAGAAATATTTCCACATGCAAAGCAGTCTCTTCTTACTTGCCTAGGCTTACAGGTAGAAGGCCTAACACAAAAGAAAAATGGGATGATGAGGGAAGAGGAAAAAAAAGTCAAATTCTGCCATAGTTATAATACAGCGACCAGCACCCATCTGGAATAAAAATAGTTAAAGAGCCATATGAGCTATCACCTTAGCATTCAATGAAATGACCTGTTATCTTCCCAGTTTCCTCTCTAAAGAACTACAATCTTATGAAATGGCTGCTGCTCTTCAAACTGAACCACTAAAAATCCTTGCTTATCATGGATCTCTCTGTACTGAATTCTTTTCTGCTGCTTTGAATCTCTATGCCTTAATAAAAAAGAAAAATGCCTAATAGGATGCAGTTCCAATTATTTGGGAGGACGAGCAACAGGAAACTGATAGCTAACCACAATATGTTTAATTAGCTAAAGCTAGTTAGCTTTCATAACTTTGCCCTTCTTAGATAATGAAGATGTATGAGAAGCTGCAGTTTAACCAGCTAGTAATCTTTTTTTTCCTTATAAGGCACCTGTGTGTGCTTTAGTTCTAGTCTAATTGCAACATGCTCTAGCCAATATAATCTCCAAAATAAGTAAGATTTATAACTCCCACCACCAAAGTCAGGCAACCCAGTTCTATTCAGGGTTTACACCAGAGAAAAAGCTTGTTTGAATTCAGCAAGGTTTAATCTCTGGAAAATATATGGCACAGTTTTAATCATAACACATCAAATGTGTTTATTCAGAAATCAATCTTAGGGAGTTTGGCATGACCTACTGTGTAGGATGTGTGCATAGGATTATCTGTGTATATATGCAATCCTAACTGATCGGTTTACTGAATAAAGCTTGCAACCTTTACTTCAATCAAGAGTGAGAAACAGCCAGGCCCAAGGGGTGGATTCTGGCCTAGACTCTCTCCCATGGGCTGAACGTCATTTAAAGTGGGGCAGGAGCCAAGCCCTGCCTCGCAGGAATGAGGCATCAGGGCTTTGAAGCAACTTTCTTAGTTCCTTGAAACAGGCCTTGTAGTTCTTCCTTGCCCTGCAGGGAGGAGCACCTTTAAAGGCTGGGTCCAAAGCAGTTGGCTTCTACTGCCAGAGTCCCTACTACTGGTAGACCGAGTACAGGATCAGCTGTCTGCACTTTCTTCCAGGGATAAAAGGCAGGTGTTTGGAGCTGGGCTCCCCTCAGGCCCTCCGGCTTGGCCCAGATTGTGAGGAAGACAAGGGAGGGGCCATGCGTCACCCAGAAGTTTCCCATAAACTGTGTTTATTCACTCACTCTCTTTTCATAGATGACAACATTAGTCTGAGTGTGGGTTATGTGAAAAGAATCTTCATAATTAAAGTTTATTTCGACAGGTCATAGCATTGGATTGTCAAATATCTTGCAAGCACCATTTTTTTTTATAGGCTGTCTATCTTTCTTACTGGGAAACTGCTTGCCTGTATCTGGAAGACTCCAAATAGGTTTCCTCGCTATGAATAACAACCTTTGAAACCTAATTCAGTGGGACTTGTTGGATAATTTTCTTTTAATCATATGTAGCTGCTCTCCCAAAAAAGAACCCCTCAGTTTTACCAAGCTTTAATTGCAATGGCAAGAGAATTTTTCTGGTTGGTTGGTTGATTGTCTGTCTATATATTTGTCTATCTGTTACCTGTCTATTATCTGTCCCCTTGTTTACCATGAGGATAAAACATTTTCCTCAAAGTTAAGGTAGTTAATTTTTACTGAATATATTTGATTATTTTTTCCTGTAACTTAACAGAACTGTCCCAAGTTCATTAACTTTTTCTTTGAACATTTAACCTCTAATAAATCCCTCATGAGCTTCTTTTGTTTTCAGCTTTAGCCTCACAACCCTTTCCCATCAAATTTCCCTCCAACTAGAAAGTTTCCTGTGCTCCCTTCAAGAACAACCAGTTCAAATGCTCATTTTCCAATTGTCTGACAGATCTTTTCATAGTTTAAAAAATCTCACCAATTACATTCCTCATGAGCTGTCTAATTGCTAATAAAGCAGTGACTTTACCTTTTGACCAATCCAAATCGACTTTTACAATAGGTCAACCATTTTCCAAGTTCCAGCTTGGATCTTCTTTTCCTAACAATCCTAATTAAGCCAGCCATTTGCCTCCTGTCTAATGCAGACTAACAAAAATAGATTTCTGGTTCTCCGTCTACATTAAAATTCCTCTCAAAGGTTACTTATGGAATACAATGATTGTTAGTGAATATACCGGTATTCTTTTATGTTTCCCTTTGGCTGCTGCTAAAAAAAATTGTAGCCTAGATTGTATCAACTACTTCCTAGATCTGCTAAGTGTACAAAATATCTCCCATGGAATTATCCACATTAGATCTGCTGACCTGGTATTTCTAGGCAATTTGATGGAGGTACAGGAGTATAATTCCCATTTATTAAAACTCATTGAATGAATAATTCTCATCATTCTTAAGTGTGGGAAAAATATTACAAAGCGGACACACCCACTTACCTAGGCAGACTTATGGCATATTAATTTACCTCTGTGAATTCCTGAATAACACTCTTGATATTTTTCTCTTGGTGTTACAGATGCTGTTCTTCCATTAGGTTTTCACAGAATGCTGTGTATCTATGACTGTTTTCTTCTGGTAAACCAGTGTCCCTATTTTACATATTACTATCTTGTGAGAGATGCTTTAAAATTTTGTAGATCTAATTTCTTTTAGTTCAGCTACTTTCTCAAAAGTGCTACAGGAACTTTCTGTGAGCTATATTGACAGGGAAGGGAGCTCCAGAAATTGATCAATCAATCAAACATGTAATTATAGTCATAAACCTGCATAAATGGAAATCATAGTACAGGTAATGTACAGCAGAAGGGCTCACGTTTAGGGAAAGCATCTCTAAAGTTAAATCTGGATTGTGCATAGGTGTCCTTTCAAAATTCTCCACACATTTTGAGCAGTAAAGTGATGGTGATGCTGGGGGTTAACTTGAATGATGTTTTTTCTCCTTGAAGAGGAATAGGAGTCATTCAATATTTTTTATGGGAGGATTTATCAAGAACAGTGAGAGGGGCAAGCTTTGTTTAGTGTTTATTGGCTGTTCCTAAAGCAAAAATGACAGTTGAACAACAGACTGATAGTTTTACCCCCTTTTTTGTTTGCTTTATCATATTCTACTTGACCTTCCCCCAATGTCCCAAGAGAAAAATAAATGAGTGTGTAATGAGACAAGAAATTTATGTTCATCTCTGCAGAAAATACTTGCAGGCATCTTGAGATATTTTGGACTCTTTAATTTTGTTTTTGAAATGTAGTATCTCTGGTTACAGTGTGATAGAGTAGTGTATAAGCTTCTCCAAGGCCTCCTCTTTTCTTATTCTGTGAAGGATAATGATGCCATGCATGTAGCAGTTCTTATGTGCGTGCATTGAGCAATTTTCCAATAATAAATGCCCTGTGGATATCTGAGTTTCTCAAGAATTGTCAGATCTGTCTGCACAAGTAGGACCTCAAAATGCATCAGCATGTACACTTGTATATAGTCTCCCCCTTCCTAAATCTGCATTTGAGGAGCAAATGATAGAAAATGTTTATCAAAACCCACAAGCCAATTTTCATATATCTAAGAATGTGGAATAGTCCTCTAAAACCAGAAAGACTGTCATAAGAGGAATCTTGCTGTACAGGCTGTACAACTTCACCAGCTGCATGATTCTTCAGCAACTTTTGGGTGGGAAATACCTAGCATAGTTACCTAGCTTTCTTTTTTTTCCTTCAAAACACAGATTCAAGATTCTTTCCCCACTCAAAAGCATCCATTTTCTTAATTTCACTTAAAAAAAGAAGCTATGAGGCTATTCATGTGACTCAAAATACTCCTATCATTGCATGTTTTGTTAATCCAATTTTTAAAACAGAAACTTATTTTAGACGGCTATCTCAACGTTTGCTGAAACACCTCTCTTATCCTCACTTTTTGTAAACCACAAAAATGACCAGGAAAAGAGCTTATAGAGTAATCACTACAAAATGTAGCATTTATAGTTGGCTTCTATTTGTAGACAAGGGAAAGACCTCAAAATGATTTGTCGCTCTGATGTTAACAAGACAGGTGGGCTAGCTTTCAGGCCTAGTAAGCGAGGGGACTGACACATATTTGGTTGTTTCAAAGTTTGCAATGAGGCCTTTCAGAGGGAGGCAAGGAGGGAAGGTTGCTTTGAGCAATAGGTTTATAGAATATGGAGCATTCTGTTGACCATGTGGCTGTCATTGCATTCAAACTGGTAGTTTGTTTTCTTTACAATGCCTTTTATGCCTTGAGTGATTCAAAACCTTGTCTCCCAGCCCAGCTTATTTAAGCTCAAAGAATCTGATATCGATTTTAATATGTAACAATCCCCCATATATTAGATCTGTTTTGTTTTTTCACTCAGTGCACGTGAATGATTATTGGAAATAAGTTCTCAAGAGGATGTGGCTTCTAAGGAAAAATGCATTTGCCCGAGTTGTTAGATATTACTATTGTGTAGCAGGGTAATTTGGTAGTTAAGAGTTGATACCAACTTGATAGCACATAATCAGTTAATCTGTGGGGTAATAGTAACATAGGGAGTGTGATGGCTCAGCGGTTAAAGATGCTGAGCTTGTCAGCTGGAAAGCCGACAGCCTGCGTTTGAGATCCAAGTGCTGTGCAATGGGGTGAGCTCCCATCCTTGCACCAGCTCCTGTCCACCTAGCAGTTCAAAAGCATGCAGATGCAAGTAGATCAGGGGTGTCAAACTCAATTTCATTGAGGGCCGCATCAGCATTGCGGTTGTCCTCAGGGGCGCCAGGTAGGTGTGCCCAGGATGGGTAAGTGTGGCCAGGGTGGGCTCAGCCTACTGGGTGGGCATGGCCTACAGCCTGCTGAAACCCCTCCCCTGGAGCCCATCAAGCTGGATATGTGAAATAGGCGAGGGCCATTTGCTGGTCACTTCCAGGCGATGGTGCATTTCTTCATTCCTCACAAAGGGTGACACCTCCCCAGGGGGCGGGGCCAACACGGCAGGGGCCGATCCCTTGCTGTTTCCAGACGGCCTTGTGGAGCTAAGACTGAATGCGTTTCAGCATAGATGGCCACCACAAAATTGTACATTGGCTCTTGGGCAGCCTGGGATGGGGCCAAGGCAGCGGGGGCCATTCCCTCATTGTTTCCAGGTTGGCTTCGCAGGGCACATGAAACCATGTTGCGGGCCGCATCTGGCCCCTGAGCCTTGTGTTTGACATGTCTGAAGTAGATTAATAGGTACCACTTTGATGGGAACGTAACAGCATTCTGTGTGCCTTAGCATATAGTCATGCTGGCTAAATGACCATGGAAGCGTCTTTGGATAATGCTGGCTCCTTGGCTAAGAAATGGAGGTGAGCAATGCCCTCTAGAGTCAGAAATGACTGGACAGGGGAAACCTTTACCTTTTCTATACCACATATATTTTTACAATTTTTCTCATTTGCAATACAGACTGTTTTTTAGAGCAAGGATTATGAAAAAGAACTTGGAGACATTCCATTTTTTCCTCTGGTTCATACAGCTAAAAGCTTTTATGGCGTGACATACTTTACACAAAAATGAATTAGGAAATCTGTTTTGTCTTGCAGTGTCTGGTTTGTTCCACTAAGAGGCTCACATCCCCCATACATCCGTTCTAAATTTAGTTTTTCTTTTGAAGGAAAGCAGCAATGAAGTATATTACATTATACCTTACTATTATTGGGATGACATTGCTTAATATTTGCTGTTGAATGACCATTGCATTCACATAGGGTGTAAAGAAACTATTGTCCTGAATCCTTGAAAATATGCCAAGGCAGTGCGTTTCAAAGAACGATTTTTTAAAATGTACCTCGAAGAGTTAAAAGCAGTGGGTGGGTCCATGAGATACAAGTATCTTGCACTGCCAGTTCTCTGCTTTTCTAGACTTCACACTTTTACTAAAAATAAACGTGAGGAGAAAAACCGTTGAACATGTACAGTTGTGCAAGGTTTACTTGTTTCTTATGTGCATAAACCACAGACAACTACAGAGTAATAGACAGAAATCTAAGCTGGTTCCCATGTTTAATTATTTGTATCCTATCCTTTTATCTCTTTTATTTGTTTTCTTTTCCTATTTTCCTATTTTTTCTAAAGTGGCTAATATATAAATATATATAGAAAGAGCGTGAACCAAAAAAATCTAAGTTGGTGATACATATTGTTAGGTTCAGCAAGACACTAACCTCAGTTATTTTTCTGAATGCCAGTTGAGCATTTGTTCAGTAACTGAGAACTATGTTTGTAAAATCTGTAAGTGCACCTTCTGTGGAGTTAATATGCCCATTGCTGCTTTGGGATAAAATCCTGAAAAGCCTTAGACCCTTGGTTTGCAATGTACAGATAACTAGACCTAAATATATTTATTTAATGTTTTTCACAAACCTGGGCAATTTATTTGAAGCAGAGCCACAGACAGTGAGGTGGAATTCCTGATGTCGAAATGCACAGTGTTCAGGCCTGGCTGAGTTATTTTGGCCTCTGAGGTTCAAAATTTCACAAAAAAGCTTTTCCTGGGAGTGTAAATAGAGCAACAGTAATCAATAACCTTGGCTGCAGGTTTGTGAGAGCCAAATCACTTGCCAAAACCTCTCTCTGAGGAACAGAATACTATCTGTGTGCAGCTCAGAAACTAGACTAGGATAGGATAGGATAGGATAGGATAGGATAGGATAGGATAGGATAGGATAGGATAGGATAGGATAGGATAGGATAGGATAGGACAGGACAGGACAGGACAGGACCGGACCGGACAGGACAGGACAGGACAGGACAGGACAGGACAGGACAGGACAGGACAGAACAGAATAGAATAGAATAGAATAGAATTCTTTATTGGCCAATGTGATTGGACATGCAAGGAATTTTTCTCTGGTGCATAAGCTCAATTTTGGCCTCAATTGTGGTCATAAGTTGAGAACTACCTGTACTGGACAGTAGAGCAGTGGACTGAACCAAAATGTCAAGAAAGGACACATCACTAATAGGGATGTTTGTACTCTATAGTTAGAGATGGGCCATGGTCTTGGATTCTGGTTAGTAATGGATGAAGATGTCTCTTTGTCCTGATATATGTATGATTACATTCAGTATATATTGGAGGGAAGCAATGTAACACAATGGAAAATACTGAACTATTTTTCAGATCAACTTTAGATTTAGTTTATGCTTGGTTTGCCCTGCAGGTCTTCATTGCTGTGAACTGCCTTAGTACAGATTTCTCCTCACAGAAAGGTGTCAAAGGCCTCCCTCTGAATCTTCAGATTGACACCTACAGCTACAACAACAGAAGCAACAAACCCATCCACAGAGCTTACTGCCAGATTAAAGTCTTCTGTGACAAGGTAAAGCTGCCCAAGTCCTTCTTGAATCTTTTGCTTCGACCAAACATTTAATCTAGCCACTCAGAGGTACCAGGACATGCAAAGAAAAAAAAAATCCAGCAATTTGGATACAAAGAGGATCGGCTATCTTTTGGTTCATTAGGGTTGGTTAAAGAGAGGGTTATTCCTTGGTCATAAGGAGATGACCGGTGAAAAGATGCCAAGAGATGAGCATCAAAGTAACAGTGTACTATGTATATACAGTACACTACACGTGGGCCGCCATGTACAACCATTCATTTAGTGATCATTCAAAGTTACAACAGCACTGAAAAAAGTGACATATGAACATTTTTCACACTTACAACCATGGCAGCATCTCCACTGTCATGTGATCAAAACTCAGACATTTGGCAACTGACTTGTGTTTATGACAGTTGCAGTGTCCCAGGATCATATGATCAGCTTCCGACAAGCAAAGTGAATGGGGAAGCCAGATTCACTTAACAACCATGTTACTAACTTAACAACTGTAGTGATTCACTTAACAACTTTGGCAAAAAAGGTTGTAAAACTGAGCAAAATTCACTTAACTGTCTCACTTAGCAACATACATTTTGGGCTCAGTTGTGGCTGTAAGTTGAGAACTACTTGTATATATGTATATAGGTAGGTAGATGGGTATGATGTATTGTATATGTTTGTTCCACAGAGCACCCCTTGAGAGAGTTGAAATGCAAACAGAATTTTTTTTTCAGCCCTTCAGTTCCCGATTTGATTAACTGCATTCTACCTTTCATACAGTTAGTGGCCAAAGGCAGATTCCATCAGGTCTCCCCCCCCCCCAATTTTTTCTCCTACTTTGTTTATTATTTTGCACAGTGAAGAATTCTGGAGAACTAAAAGCTCTGCACACTATTTTATGACCTTGAATTAGTCCAAAATTACTATATATTCCTAACATAGTTTTTGCAATCTTCCTTATAGTCGTGATGATTCTTTTCCTACTAGTATTCCTACTAATACAGTGCACTTTCTGTTTCTAGTAGAAAAATACATAAACTGGACTTCCATTCTTTATACACAACATGGATTTTGCTACTCCCTCTTAGATTCCACCTGTTAAATTTCATTTTATAATTGATAGCATTTGGATTGTATTTTTATTTATTTCACAAATCCTGCCTAGAAGATTTGTGCCCTTAAAATTGTGGTAATTTTAGTCCTGTTGATCTTTATTAAATAAACTGATTACATGACACAATTCTTGATCCAGGGAAATTCTAAACCCTGGTTATTTTCAGCTTTTAAGAACATAACACCGTACTTCATCTAGTCTGCCACCTTTGGCCTACTTGGTTTTTTTCCCAATGCTTTTTGGCATTTCCACAACATTTGTTATCAAGTGGTCACTCTGTCCTGTAAGTTCTGTCTCCATCAACAAAAAAAGTAATGCCAAATTTAAGTGAGACATGGGGTAATCTGTTTAATCTGTGTTTAAAACTGCTTTAATCAAGATTGCTTTGAAAGAGACAAGAGCAAGCTAAAAGGAATTTGTAAAGCTCAGTTCAGATTTCAGCTTCTTTTGATCAGCTGGCGTGATACAACCTGCCATTTCCTCAGGGGTTTCAAGCAATATGTCTGGATTTTTTGCATGCTGTAGTCAATAATAAAGCTTAATCTTTAATTTATTTTTTTCATTTTAATGTAATGTTTATTATAGTATTTAATGTTACTATATACTTTTATGTTTTTAATTCAGCTGTCTAAGCCCTGAAAATTATTTATAGACCAAGTTGGACATGTAATACTTCTATAGCCAGTTTAGACTAGTGGTTAAAGCATTACCTAGAAAGTGGGAGACTGTGAGTTCTAGTCTCGTATTAGCCATTAAAGCAGTGGTTCTCAACCTTTCTCAGGTTGAGACCCCACTTGCCCCGCCCATGTGTGCCGCGACCCCGACCCGGGTGTGTGCGCGCATGCGCGCGCGCGCAAAAAAAAAAAAGTTAAAAAAAAGTTAAAAAAACAAAAAAAAACCCAAAATGGCGGCCGTGACGGGCGGATCCGCACATGCGTGGATCGGCCCGTCACACGCGCCACACATGCGCGCATCCGCCCGTTGCGGGCCGCCATTTTGTTTTTTTTTATTTTTTTTTAAAAAAATTTAAAAAAATCCAAAAAACAAAAAACAAAATGGCGGCCACGATGGGCGGATCTGCGCATGTGGGGATCGGCCCGTCGCACGCGCCATGCATGCGCACATCCGCCTGTCGCGGGCCGCCATTTTGTTTTTTTTATTTCATTTTATTTAATTTTTTTTAATTTTTTTTCTGGCGCGACGGGCGGATCTGAGCGTGCGCGGTGTGCGCGCGCCAAAAAAAATAAAAAAAGAAAAAAAAAGAAAAAAAAAGAAAAAAAAAATAAAAAAAAAATAAAAAAAAAATGGCGGCCGGCGGTGCCCGGCGACCCCTGCGAAATGGTCACGCGACCCCAAATGGTGTCGCGACCCCAAGGTTGAGAACCACTGCATTAAAGCCAGCTAGGTGACCTTGTGCAAGTCACTCTGTTTCAGCCCAATTCATCTCACAGGGTTGTTCTGGTGGGGAAAATAGGAGAAGTGCTGGATATGCTTGCCATCTTGAGTTATTTCTAAAAATAAAAAAGGCAGGATGGTGAATAAATAAACAGTAATGGTAGTGGCTAGGCACTTTTAAAGATTCGGTTTTTTAAAAAAACAATCATTTAACCTATAGCTATAGATCAATTGCTTGTGTTCCCTAGAGAAACAACCATGTTTTTCAAGACTGCATTTTGTCCCAGCAGTTTCTGATATGAAGCCAAGGTTAACTCGTTTCCTTGTTGGCATCTCTGAGGTGCAATCAGATAGTCCCATCTCACTACCAACTATGTTTTTCTGTCCAGCCTCCTGATGTTGCCTTCATCTCATACCCAGCACATAGCTGAGATACATTTAAGTTGTCCTTAGATGTTCCAGATGATTTTCTTCCCCCTTGTTTTTGTTATTGATACAATCTGACCCATTTCAGTGCCCTATTGTTAGTGGCATGGTTAATGGCCTTTTAGGGGGTAGGATCAGTACAGATCCTGTTGGCCACTTCAGCCGGGTGGGGCATTACCTCTTCTTTGCTGAGATAAGAAACATTTTGCTGTTGGCACACAAATTACACTGCCTGGAAGTTGTATGCAATCTTTTAAAACAAGTTCAAATGTAGTTTAAAAGTAAACGATGGTGTTCACCACTACTTCAAAGAATATATTTGTTGGGACATTTGTTCATGGCCTTATAAAATATCTTAATGGTCTGTCAGTAGGCTTACAGAGTAGGCTCTGATTTCCTAGGTCCCAATTTTCTTGGCCCTGATGCCCAAATGGTATGTGTGGTACTTAAGCTTCACCCATGATTATATAAGTTTGCCTTAAAGTTATTGCAGCTTGACTAGCTTGTGTAGTGTCTGACTTCAGAAAGACTAGGGAAGCTGAACTCCAAAGGTGGGTTTTAAAAAGCAACAAGAAATGGACATTATCCTTCCTTCCTTCCTTCCTTCCTTCCTTCCTTCCTTCCTTCCTTCCTTCCTTCCTTCCTTCCTTCCTTCCTTCCTTCCTTCCTTCCTTCCTTCCATAGGGAGCAGAAAGGAAAATCCGGGATGAAGAACGGAAACAGAGTAAAAGAAAAGGCAAATGCAGTGACCCCAGTTCTCAGCTGAATGCCTGTAAGTAGAAAATATAGAGTGCCTTCTAATGGAGTGGAAATTATCAAATAAACCTGTGTAAACCAGATATGAACAAACCTTTTTATTTTTTATTTTGTTTTTGAGAAAAAGAAAGCTTCCTACATTGACTAGGGATAATTAAGTCACTGGTTCCATTGGGTTCAGTTAAGAGGTAAAAATATTCCATTTGAAAAGGAATAATGTAAACAGTTGAATCTTTTGGGAGTAAGGCAGGCAGTTCTATCTAACATATACACAGGTCTATTACCTATATCTATACCTATATTTATTTATGTCTAAAACTATAACTAGGGGTTCAGCAGTTAAAGACAGGGAGCTTATGAGCTAGTTAAAGAGGCTGAACTTGTCAGCTGAGTTTAAGACCTGAGAACCATGCAATGGGGGAGCTCCCGTTACTTGCCCCAGCTCCTGCCCACCTAACAGTTGCAAAGCATGCAAATGCATGTTATTATTATTATTATTATTTATTATTATTTTCAAATTTCTATACCGCCCCTCTCCCGGAGGACTCGAGGCGGTGCACAGCCCAAAAATTAAAAAAAAAACATATAAATATACAAAATTCATACTTATTCATGTAGATGAATAAGTATCACTTTGGTGGGAAGGTAACAGCGTTCCGTGCACATTTGGCATATAGTCATGCAGGCCACGTGACCACGGAAAACCTTTTTTTGACGCTGGCTCCCTTGGATAAGAAACCGAGATGAGCACTGCTCCTTAGAGCAGTGTTTCTCAACCTTGACAATTTTAAGGCATGTGGACTTCAACTCCCAGAATTCCACAGCCAGCAACGCTGGCTGTGGAATTCTGGGAGTTGAAGTCCACATGCCTTAAAATTGTCAAAGGTTGAGAAACACTGCCTTAGAGTCAAACATGACTGGAAAGCTTTACCTTTATCACTATACCTTTATCTGTATCCGGCTGAAAATATATTAGTTTGCCAAATTTTGCAAGATTTCAATGTTCTCGCATGAAATTTCAGGGAAGCATATAAAAAAATCAGGTGGGATTTCAGTTTTTAAATATATAACATCTTATTGTAAAATATAGGAAGTGTATGAGATTTGTCTTGCCACGTAAGATATTTTTTTACCCCATGTCTGTGATCATATTGAATTGTTTATCAAAATACTAAAGGCAGGATATAAACAGACAAATGATAAACAAATAACAGCCTTGCTTCATACGCTAAGCATAATATTAAACTTTTGCATCGTTAAGAAATGGATTCAGAGCCAAACTGTAAGAGTTCCATGGGATAAAATAAATTAATTTCTGTCACTGAACTCGTAAGCTATACTTTAGTTGAAAGCTTCTTCTCACAGCAACCACTCAGAATTATTTTTGCAAATTGACAGATGCACACAACATGTACTAAACATATGGATGGGAAGAGGAGCAATAATTATTTCTTTTATTTCTCAGTTGTCTGGAGTGGTTGGGAAGGGAATTTTGATGCTCAGGAAACTGGGGTACCTTTGGGGTTGGACACTGATTGGGTAATGCTTTTTTTGCCCTTTCTTATTGGTCAGCTGAAGGCGAATACTTAATGGCCCAGAATGTTCCGTCTTTGCTTGCAAGGTTTTATGGTGAGGAGAAGGAAAGATGAGTACAGCTTTCAAAGGATTGAGAAATACAAAAAGTGGCACGTGGAAGAGCATTCTGTATCAATGGTGGAGAACGTCTTAGCTCCAACCGCAATTTATATTGCTAAATACAGCTTTGTAAGAATTTTAAAATGAAGCAGGCTTCACAATTCAGTGTTTAAAAAAAGAAGACATTCTTAATTTTAAGAGTCCCTTATTTCTTCTCCTCCCTACCAGTTTCTGATGTCAAAGTACCCATGCTTCCCTCCCATAAGCGAACAGATATCACCATCTTCAAGCCATTTATAGATCTTGATACTCAGCCAGTTCTCTTCATACCTGATGTTCATTATTCAAATATTCAGCGTGGAGCTCATGTAAGTTTTCTTTCTTGCTAATTTTGTCAAAGGAGGACAGCAATTTAAAAAAGGGGGGTGGGTGAGAGAGCTGATCCTTACTTTCTAATTGCGTGCAATTAATTGGTTGCCCTTTTGGCAGTTTGAGGGAGAGGCAATAATTCCTTGGCCTTTTTAAACATTGGATGGTGATACGGTATCCCTGGAGACAGACAGCTTAGCATTACCTTTGCAGAGAGGATGTTTAGAGAATTAAGCAAAAGCGATATTTTAATGGAGATTATGCTGACCACATAATCTAGAAAGCTTTAGGAATCACAAAAAGAGGCTGGATGTGCAAGTGGCTTGCAAACCACTCACTTAAGAGATATCTTTGTATTTTTCTTTTGTGGAAACCAAAGATTGATCCTGAAGGCAGCATTAATAAGGTTAACTCCGTTTTGATGCATTCTAATCATGCAGAGGTTTTTTTTGGGGGGGGAAATATTCTGTCTATATTGTCCTTATTTATATCGCAATGTCAAATACTGTACAGATGCACTAATTTAATTAATTAAATCATTTTATTTATTGCAGCTAAAGAAATAATGCACTCTCTCATGCCAGAGCATCTCAATGAGACTTTAATTCAAAGATGTTAAACTAGAGCAAATTTGACACGAAAATAGAATTATAAACAGCAATAAACAGCCTCCATGTTTAAAAAACACAACTCTCAAAGCTGCAGTCCAGAAGATTAAAATAAACTCCCTTTGAAACAATTTCTATTTGTCATGACTTAGCTGGAAATGAAAGAATACTTCGTATTGTATAGGGAATTAATCTTGGTTACCATCACATAAAAACTGAGCTCCAAGTGGAAAAATAGTAAGACTACCATATGAAAGGTAGGAGCAAAAAAAAAAAAAAAAAAGCAGAAGCCAAGAACACTTGGGAAACTGAGCAAATGCTTTGACAGGAATAGAGGTTTTAGACTTTATTCAAGTTGGTCTATTGCATTTATTTATTTAATATAGTGGGATACCATTTAACAGGTCCACAGAATGAAACATTGCGAAGGACAACAGTATACCAGCATGCCTTATGATGATGCTTATACTACTGATAACTGGTCAACATGGTTCTAAAATGTTTAAAATAGCTTGTTTCTCTCCTTTCCCTTGTAGAGTTTTACTGTTGCATCTGATGAAATGGAGGGAGAAGGGTAAGTTTTGTTAGTATTTTTCTCACTCATGTTCCAATCATATTTACAGAATGCTCTAGCTATTTTTGTTCCGATTAAGTGGCTTTCTAACTGGGCCAGAATATGCAGTATGATATAGCATAGCCTTCCCCGTCTGGTGCTGTCTAGAAATATTGAACTATATATGTAGTTTCTGTGGTCTTTTTTATTATATCAGTCCTGTTGTCACTATAGCTGTACTGGTCAGAGATTGTAAGAATTGTACTTCTACCGGAACAGTTTCTCATTGGGCTAGTAAATTATATTACATCATACCGGTAGTGCTTAACTTACAACAGTTCATTTAGTGACCTTTAAAGTTACAACAACACTGAAGAGTGACTTATGACTCTTTTTCACACTTATGACCATTGCAGCCTCTCCATGGTCATGTGATCAAACTTCTGCCACTTAGTAACTAACACATATTTTTATTTTTATGATGGTTGCAGTGTCCCTTGGTCATGTGATCACCTTTTGTGACCTCCTGACAAGCAAAGTCAATGGGGGAAGCCAGATTCACTTAACAACCGTGTTACTACCTTAACAACTGCAGTGATGCCCTTAACAACTGTGACAAGAAAGGTTGTAGAATGGGGCAAAGCTCACTTAACAACAAAGTTTTGCTTAGCCACAGAAATTTTGAGCTCAATTGTGGTCAAGGACAACCTATAGTAAGTCAAGGATTACCTGTAGTAGTAAGAAGAAGAAAATCTATTCTCCATACTTGCTTTTAAATCTTTAAATCAGAGAAGCCAACAAACATTTCAGTTTTGGAAAAGTAATCATTCTTTTTTTTTTAATTTTTTATTAATTGAACACATAAAACAGTGCACTGTGAAAAGTGCCCTCCACCAGACAAAATACAAAGATTAACAAACATTAATCCCACCACCAATAGGGAAGATTCAATTTCTATTACATATATACTTCTCAACTCTGGGTTACATTATTCATACTTTATAGAGTGACTGAATTTTATTCTTTATTTTTGCATCGCCTATTAAGTTCAACATATAATTTTTTTACCTTTTCCCACCGCTTCATCGTTGCCACCAATTTACCTTCATTATAATTGTGTCATCTAATTTCCATTATTTGATAGTGAATGTGATCTACCATGTACTTACACCAATTTTGTATATTCCATTTCTTCGCATCTTTCCACCCAAGCACTATAGTTGCTTGTGCGCTTTCTATTGCTGCAGTTTTAATTTCCTTGTATTCCTTTACCTCACTATTTTTTATTAATAGCGCCACTTTCTTAGTTATTCTCCAATTAATATTTAGCATCTTATTTACCTCAATTTGTATTTGCTTCCAAAATTTTTGAACTTCAGCACATTCTTTTGGAAAAGTAATCATTCTTCATGCATCCTTTACACCATTCTCAGACTGACTCTACTTCTGTGATCTTGTCTCCTTGTTACCAATGGGTAGTTCAGCCAGTTTATTACCATCTCATCTGCAAGGCAGAAGGATTCAGTCAGGACAGTTTTCAAATATGGATGAATCACCTTGACTTCTGCCTTGCACTTGTTAGTTTATTCTATAGCAATAAACAATGACGCCTTCATGTCTGTATTGACACGGAATTATGCCATGCAGAATAAAGTTTGCAAATACAGCACCTGATTTATGTGTACATCAATTTTCTGTTCAGTGCAACCTTGTGAACAGTTTAATGCTTGGACTGCAGCATGGGAGAAAGTCAGTGGCTCAGCTTGTTTTGCATGAGGTGGTTTCCGGTTAATTTGCCAACGTGTCTAGTGAATGGATTTCCGGTTAATACCGGTAGTTGTTGAGGAACAGACTGTTCTGGCCAGTGTTCTCTAATTGGATAAACTGATCACAGATCTAAACTCCATATAAGGAAAGTAGGTGTTGAGATGAGCATATGAAAAGATATATTTTCCTTTTCTGCAATGCCAACATTAGGTGGCTGTTTTTATTTACTGCAGTTATATCCTGCCTTTTCTTTGAATGCCCAAGCGATAGTGAGTGGCTTAAAGTCATCCAGTGAATTTGCATGGCCAATGTTGGATTGTAACCTGGTTGTCCCCATTCTAGTTCTTAATTATGAAATCATACTGACATAATGCAATAGTCTAATTTCAGGACCCTTACAATAAAATGAAGGCCCTTCTAGCAGTTAACAGAAGTGTGTTAAACATATTGTCTCTTGATTATATTGGCTATTAGCATCTTAACTAGATGCTTAACTGAAATGGGATAACTAGAGGATCTTGTAATTTTATAGTCTCAGCTCATTTCTCTTCAATGCCTTGAAATGTTTAGGGATAATCTTCTGCCTGGTGATTGCAGTAATGCTAAAATGTTGCTTGGATTGGTTAATGGATTGACTGATTTTCTTTCAGGTCTACCATGAAGAGGGGGGCTTACATAAATGAAGATGAATTTGCTGCTAGTCCAATTAAGATATCCCGAATAGAAGAACCAAAAAGAGGTAATCCATTCCTCAAGGGATTTTGGTTGTTATTACATTTGCTTTATATTTCATCTTTCTGCTTTAATAAGCATTCAAGACAGCTTACAATAGGAAAACCAAATACAAAACAGAACAACAGAATTGAGACAAAATCAGTATAATCATTCAGTTTGTCAAAAGAATTGTATTTTTGGCATTTTTCTAATTACTGGAAGAGTGGGGGCTAAATACATCTCCCACCCATAGTTGGGGATCAGAGGAGTCCTTCTCTTATGTACTAGATAGCTGAGCTTCTGGCAGTGTGGTCTTCTTTTAATACTGTAAGTCACCTGGAGCCAGGTGAGCAGCTGTATAAATTTGTTTAATAAATAAATCTTCACAAGGGTCTTTCCTACTAAATAATTAAGCAGGTTCTCTAGTGGGACAAGTGGCTCAAAGATATTCAGAACTGTATTATAATGCAGGGGTCCCCAACCCCCGGTCCGTGGACTAACACCGGGCCACGGCATGCCAGAAACCGGGCTGTGCAGACAGTACATGAAATCACGCCCCCTCTGGTCCGCAGACAAATCTCTCTCCGTGGAACTGGTCCCTGGTGTTCAAAAGGTTGGGGGCCTCTGATATAATGAACAACACCAGGATCTTAAATAGTGCTGGGTTGGCAATTAGCAGGCAATCTCAGTGAGGATCATTCAGTACAAATCTTTAGCACAGTAATGTCTAAGCAATTTCAGCCTGGACATGGAAGTCCTCCAAGAAAAGAAGTCTGGGGCTGTCCAGTGCTAAGCCAAAGATCACCCCAAATTATTCAGGAGGAGAGACTTTTGTGAGTGTTATTGTCTCTACGCTGTCTCAGCCACTCAAACAGAGCAACAAGGACTTAGAATTGGAAGAGTGTTGGATGGAGCTTTGGATCGATAAGAGAGAAGTCCTGTTGACTATAACTTATGCTTGCCACCCATAGCCTGCTGCATCGCAAATTAGGCGATTGCTTGAAGAGCTCTCAGACAGGCCTCTACCACTTGCCAGGTCCGTGCTTTCATTCAAGATTGAACCCTAGATAATAGATGTTATACTAGCAACTTATCTGCCAGTAAAAAACAGGTAGGTCAGAGGGCCTACCTTCATTGCTTTCTTGATTGTCTTGGTTAGACTGCAGCCTGAAAGGAAAGCCTCTTTCCCCTGCAATGGCCAAGTAGCCCCTACCATTTTGCCTCGTCAGTTATATATCAAAATATTTTCCTCCCAGTCATGTTCCATTCCTCATTTCCCCTCATCTTCTTGACACATCTCCCAACCCCAAACCAGTTGATTAATAAATCATCAAGATAGGCCAACCGTTCCCTTGTTAGAACTTTGCTTATGCATGACATTGAATTGGTTGGTCCATTTTGGGCTTATACAGGTTCTGCAAGCAGCATGGGGCACGCTAACTATAGCCACTGGGGCCAAGTCCTATCTCTGTGATGTGCTAATCAGAGGGCCTCCAACCTGCAGGTTTTAAACAAGGATTTCATGGTATTAAAAAAAAAAAGTATCATCGAGAAATTGGTGCTACAAGAGATATTTTGCCTTAGTATTATAGGAAAAACTCTTCTTCACTGCATACAAGCTAGTATCCTGTAATAAATACATTGGATTAAGAGTAAAGAGAACTGGGTCAAGTGCATCTCAGTTACAGAAGGTCACTGGGCTATTTTGTCCGAATCTCTTTCAGTCCTACTCTATCTCATAAGTTTAATGTAGGAAAAAAAATAGGAGGAAGATGAATATATTCTCAACCTAGAATTCCCAAATAGTTGTAGAATATACAGCTAATAAACAAATACACTCGGATTGCCTAGAAACATCGCAAAGTTGCTCTTTTTTCCTTCTCCTTTCCTTTCCTGATACGGAATGAATGTGTGGATACAAGATACCTGTGGAGTGGCCTTACTTAAAATTAACCTCTTATGTATTAGCAATCATTTGATTAACTAGCCAGAAAGAAGATGAGGAAGAATTGAGCTGGAGTTCCTATAATGTTTTACAGAAGAGGCCGTAGACAAAGGCCCTCATGAGAAATAAGACCTTGTCTAGGTAGTGTGTACTTGGGAGTCAAGCCCAAAGTCCAAAAGCAGCTAAGTCAAGAAGATTGTCGCATTTTCTCCATGTGACTTTTCAACAAGGCAAGCGCTGTCAGTTGGCTTTGTTTTTCTATTTTGGTGCAAGTCACAAAATGAGTCACTAGTTTTTGTTGAGAATTCAAAAACCTTATCTGTGCATTCTTTCAGACCTCACTTCTTAAACTCCTTTGCTTCAAGGATTTTTTTTTTCTGACTCACTTTGGAGTTTTGAACTCGCCCTTGTTGATTGACATCGTGTTAATATAACAGTAGCACACCTATGATTTAGATTATGCTATCATACGGAGCAAAGAGGACTTTGATATCAGTTGTTCGAGAGAAGTAAATTGAGGACAAATCAATATATTATGTTGAACTTTCTGGCTTTAAGTGAGCTTAGTCTCATCTGTTTTTTTCAGAACAAGATACAATAATTGTAAGGAAAGAAAAGCCTGATAACGTTCTAGTTTATTTGAGTATCTACGAACTACAGGAGGGGAAAAATCCTCAGTTTTTCCTGGAAAGGCTAGGAAAGCTTTTTTATATATCTGGCAAATAATGCCTGTCAGGTTAGACAATATTACACTATTCCAGTGGTGACAAACCTATGGCACGCGTGCCAGAGGCGGCACTCAGAGCCCTCTCTGTGGGCACATGTGCCATGCCCCGGAGATGGCAACTGTCCCTCTGCAACCAACTGCCTGCTAACTCACTGAGGTCCCACGTGGTCGGAGGCATCCCAGCACGGCTGGTTTGCCCCCCCTCCCCCGTCCTGTCCCTCCTGGCCTCGTATGCTCTCCTTTTCCCGGGCAAGACGCACTGCATCGCCTCCTCAGCTGTTGGCTGGCCATCCAACTCAGAGGTGGCTTCTTTGAACTGCTAGCGGTGGGCTGCAGAGCCCCAGAGTGCACCGGTCAAGGGGCCGGCAGGCTGTGGCTGCTGACGGACATCATCAGCCCCCATGCCTTCGCTGGCCTCTGTATGCAGGGGCCGATGGTGTCAAGCAGCAACCGCCCGGGCCCTTGCCTTGCCCCATGGAAATGGCACCCCTGCCCTGCCTTGCATCACCCCACAGAATGAGCCTCCTGCCTCACCTGCCAGAGACCCCCTGGATCTCCCCCAACCCTGCCCACCCCGCACAGGCGTCCCTCTGCACGAGCAACATTGAGGTGACCACGCCCACCTTGGTCACACCCACCCAATCTGCCATGACCACCACAGCCATGCCCACCCAGTGGGCCACGCCCACCTGGCACCTGGCGATAAATAAGTGGGCTTTGGGTTGCAGTTTGGGCACTTGATCTCTAAAAGGTTCGCCACCACTGCACTATTCTATCAGTATTTTTCAATCTTGTTGACTTTAAGATGTATGGACTTCAACTCCCAGAATTCCCTAGCTAGCATCCCATCTGAGAAATTCTGGGGAGTTAGGAGTTAAGTCCACACATCTGGCAGTTGCCAAGGTTGAAAAACACTGGACTGGATGGGCCAATGTTTTAATACAGCATAAAGCAGATTCCTGTACTCTTCGCCACATGTTAATTAACTAGTGTGTTTCTTCAAAATACAAACTGAACTACAGCAGCATAATTGTAGAGTCCCTTCTACGGTGTGTTGAACCTCTTTAGGCAGTCTGCTTACACATGATTCTTGTCCTAATGGAGCCAGGGTATGGATGCTGCCACTCTCCCCATAAAACATGGCTATATTCTGTACAGACTCCTCCCCCTCTGTTGCTGAGTTGCAAGTCTAACTTGACAGAAGGAGGGGGGGGAATGTAAGCACATGATAATTGTGTTTAACTGGATTAATTTAGTGAAACTTCTGATTGTCAGAAGGTTCAACTCCATCCTAGATTACTGCAAGGCATCACTTTTTCTTACAGGGACTATTTTTTTTTTTGAAAGTAAGTAGAAGGTTAAAGGTTTTTTTTCCCTAACTTAAAACATATTTACATTTACATTATTAGTTAAAGATCAGTAATGTATTTTAATCCCTACAGCTTATTCTGTGATAACACAAAGACTCTAGACAATGTTAAAAGGCATGTAATATATTAATAATGGAAGGATGCATAGCAATAAGTTGGAAGCTCTTCCTTCACAATCTTTTATGTATTTTTAGTTTATTTTTATTTTTTTAAAAAAACGGATTTAAATATAGCCGTGGTTTGGCTTCTAAATTCACAATCAATTCCCTCCAGTATATTTGAGGAACCATTGGACAAACTGAAGAAAAGAAAAACAAAACAAGTACCAGAGTGTTAATTGGCTCATTGTTCAGAACCAATTTGGAAACCTGACACAGTAGCTTTCCAAACTGTTCTGGCTGCTGCCAGCGGCGGTGGAGGTTAATTTAAAGGGGACTAGAGGCCAGACTATGCTATACTGTACTGTGGTGACATAATCTGGAGTGTGTTTAACTAAGCATTGGGAAAGGGTGTGTATATACTGTATTCTGCCTTGCTTTGTCAAAGCAAAATAAGGCCGGTGCAATATGAAACATACTATTTGTAGGTCACCCCACGATAAACTAATTTTTCACATTTTGTCACCTGCTTTTGGCAAGGAGGGAAAATAGTGTTTATAATTTATTATTATTAATTTTTTTTTTTGCTTTTTTTCACCTTTCTTTTAGTGTTGTTGTACGTCCGGAAAGAATCGGAAGAAGTATTTGATGCACTTATGCTTAAAGTTCCATCTCTGAAAGGTCTTATGGAAGCTGTAAGTTGTAAGGATTTTTATTATCATACTTGAAGGAAAAAAATGGAGAAACCTACATATCTTCTTCTTTGTACTTAATCTAAATTGCTACTGTATTCTGTCTAAGTGTAGGATTTCAAGTGCTTGAATTCTTACAAAAAATTTGGACTTCCATTCTTATTGTATGTTAGCATAGAGCAGGGGTCCCCAGCCCTCAGTCCATGGATTGGTATCAGGGTGTGCATGCCAGTAACTGGTCTGCACAAACAAGCCCCATCTGCGGGATGCAGGCAACACACAAAACCACACACTCTCCAGTCTGCGGAAAAACCTTTCTCCACAGAACTGGTCCCTGGTGCCCAAAAGGTTGGGGATCTCTGGCATAGAACATGCACCTTCTAGTTCAGGGGTGTCAAACTCAATTTCGTTGACGGCCGCATCAGCATTGCGATTGCCCTCAGGGGGCCAGGTGGGTGTGGCCAGGGTGGGTGCGGCTTATTGGGTAGGCGTGGATGGAGTGGGTGTCACCTACATCATTCACGTCAAGGGTGCCTGTGGGGGCCTGGCCAGGAGTGGGACAGATCTGAGGGTCTCTGGCAGAATGGGGTGGGACCAGGGCAAGTGCCAAGGCATGGTCCACTGGAGGAGCCTCACTGTTCCTCTCAGGCCATGTGGGGGGGCTTATGGAGCTAAGACTGAATGCGTTTCAGCATAGAGGGCCACCACAAAACTGTACATTGGGTTCCAGGCAGTGGGGGCCGTTTCCTCACTGTTTCCAGGATAGCTTCGCAGGCCACAAGAAAACAATTCGCAGGCCTCATCCGGCCCCCAGGCCTTGTGTTTGACATGTCTGTTCTAGTTGGTGGGATTCAAGCAACAGTATTATTTCTAGCTGGGCTATCCTATCTTGCATAGAAGCGTAAAAGCACGCTTGGGATAACATTGGAACCTGACCACTAGTGTCTTTATGGATGGCCAGGAATATAGTGTCTCTATCTTCCTAAAAAGAATTATCTGAAAACCTTAATTGACCATAACCATAATGGAAGACAGAAGTCAATATTTATAGGACTTCCTGATGCTAATTATGGCATATGGAAAAATATAGGTTTGTGCTTCGACTCACACTATTTAATGGAAGTATAACAATTGTAATGTTATACAGTATAACAATATAATATTGGTTGGGTATGCAAGCAGAAACATAAAGAGTTGAATAAAATGGAATGGTGTACTTAAGAATTATATCAATAATGAATGAATGTGGAATGAATGTAGATTGAAAACAAAAAAATGAGTGATTGATACCGAAACATTTCAGAACCATGCCTGTTTCATGATTAGTTTGTGTTTATAAGGGTTTTCAACTGCTATTCTTACGCTACTTTGTCACTTTAATTTTGGTAGTTTTTATTGTTTTCACCCTCTTTTAATTGTTAGCTGCCCAGAGTCATGTACTGTATATGAGATAGGCAGCCTATGAATTATTAAATAAAAAATAACTGATGTTTGAACATTTAGAGAGAGTGTGAGAGGTTCAATTTGCAAATCAAATAAAGAACGGAAGAATGGAAAGGTTGAGAAACGAGTCATGACTGAATGGGGATGAGGAGAAAAAGAGGGAAATAAGAAATTTAAAATTCAAAAGGTGGTTAATGTGAACATGCTGTAATAGATGCCAGGATAGTTTGCAAGGATAGAAAGATATGGACAAGTACAGTAAAGGGTATTAACTATATTTTGTTATATTTCTTTTTCTTTTTCTCACCTCACACCTTATTTTCACTGGTTTACTATTTTTTTTCTCTGTTCTGTATGTGGCCTAAAATTGCTTATCCCAAAAGGAAATAGAATGATGGGTATATATTTACAGTGCTTAATTTTAATTTTGCTGGGCATCTATTTTCATTGGCAGGTAATGTTATTTATTCACTTGTTAAGCCAAATGCACATTTTGGAGGAACTACGAAAACTACATAATAGTTTTAGATTTTTTAATTGATGTATAAACCAGCTTGTCTGGTTTATACATCAATTAGAAAAATCTAAAATTATTCTGTAGTCTTCGTATTTCCTCCAAAATGTGAAGAAGACACATATGCAGGGATTAGAAGGAACAAGACAAGGTACTGGTAATACTTTTAATCCACACAGCCCTTTGTGAGCAGGCCAGGGCACCAATGTAATTTTTAGAAGACCTACAGATTGTATTCAGTCACATTGATCATCCAAGAAGTAATTTTTAGCTGTCTGAATTTTCCCTTTCCTTAGAAAATGAATTCTGTTTGGCAAGCAACTTCTATAACTGCAAGTTTCAGAAATGTAACTTTTTCCACCCCAAATTTAGCATTCATTATCAAGAAATGTATAATGTAAATTGAATTATATGTTCATCACAGTTTCATTACGTTTTTAAAGTATACATTTTATTTCTCTTTCTTTTATCTCTACCCCATGCTGCAAAACTGGATGAAGACATTTTTTTGCATATGCTTCTTCATGGTCATAGGTATATGTAAATTCTACTATAAAAAAGACAGAATCATGAAAAACTGAAAATTAAAAAAACAAACAAAAATAATGGCTAAGTTGTTAACATGGGAGGTATATAAGAAAAGCTTTATTTGGGCTACTTTCACTGGACTGATAGATATTTACCGGTACTTGGTATTCAGTCTTACTAAGTTTAACAAGACTGATTTCTAGACTGTTGGCTTTAGAGTTGAATCCGACTCTCTCTGATCTGACCCTGTTCCCAAACCCTATACTTTCTCTGAAATTGATACAGAAGCCCTGTGGGCAGTATTTAGCTGCCATACGTCTGTCTATAAAATAACAGATAGTCAGTTTGGATGTGTCTGGGGTGGAGATGAAGATGAAAAGCCATCCTGGAGAATGACTGTATTAGCGCTATGTATCTGCTGCTTTTACATTTGTCAATATATTGTGTGATCGTTCTTTGTGCAAACTAGGGATTAGTCATAAAGATTTGCTTGATATTACCCACTGGCTTTTACAAAAATGCTCCTAAAGTTTTTCAGATGCAATTAGCACAACATCAGAACGGCATTTTGCACTTATTTTCTCAATTCTCATAGTAATCCAGGACCTCTAGTGGGGTGGACGTGGGGGAAACAGGACACTGAGATGGGTTCTCCGTGGAAGCCAATCAGTACTCACCTCCATTCATCTCACTTTATGAGAGTTCTATGGATCAGAAAGGGTACAGGTAGTCCTTGACTTACGACGACAATTGAACCCAAAATTTATGTTGCTAAGTGAAACATTTGTTAAGTTGCCTCATTTTACGACCTTTCTTGCCACAGTTATTAACTGAATCACTGCAGTTGTTAAGTTAGTAAAAGTTGTTAAGTGAATTTGGCTTCCCCATTGACTTAGCCTGTCAGAAGGTGATAACAGGATCCTGAGACACTGAAACTGTCATAAATATGAGTCAATTGCCAAGCATCTGAATTTTGATCACATGACCACAGGGATGCTCCAATGATCATAAGTGTGAAAAATGGCCATAAGTCACTTTTTTAGTGGTGGTGTCACTAAATGAACAGTCACTAAATGAACTGTTGTAAGTCAAAGACTACCTGTATTCAATTCTCCTGTTGAATGATACTATTCAGAATTGCTCCAAGGACTGCTAGCTGAGAAGTTTATGAAATTGTCCAAGTCATTTATTTATTTAAAAGATTTATATGGCTACCCATCTTAAGCAACTCTGGGCGGCTCGCAATAGCAGTACTTTTGCCACAATTCTTGTGGTTATAACAGTTGGAAAAGGTGAATCTGGAAAATGTCCTGTAATTCACTGGTGGAAAGAATTCACTTTTCTTATGACTCTGTATCATTTCCTTTTTTGTAAGAGGAATTACTTGCTTGAAATTTTAGTCATGTGAAATGCTCTGCAGAAACAGATTGATTAAAAATGGTGAAACAAAAATTATGGATTAATTTAAAATATTCAGCATTGTGTAAAATTCAAGATAACTGAATATTTTGATATTAATTTAGTTATTTCAAGAGATTATATGTAGACTGAGACAGATGCTATTTTTAATGAGTTGTGCACAGTTATTGAGAAATTCAACAGTATGTGTCAGAGATTAGTTCAGTTCAGACATCACATCAAATTGCATCTAAAGAAGTTTGCCTAATTCAGTCTGTTCTCTGACTTGGGAAGCCATAATTTGTGATCAGTGAGGAAACCAGAGTCTGAAACTATGATTTATAAACTAGATATTGTTAAATGTGGGCTGGCTTGATGCTTGACCCAATAAGGCATAGATACAACCATTCCTCCAGAAATTTCTGTTCTAATAAAAATGAACTCACAAAGTCAGAACGATTGCCATGAAAGTTAGCTGTGGGACTTTGGGCTATTCATTCTCTCTCAGTCCAGCCTACCTCACAGGGTTGTTCTTGTGGGGAAAATAGGAGGAGGGAGATGTGCTGGGTATGTTCGTTGCCTTGAGTTATTTGTAAAAATAATAAAGGTGAGATACAATACAAATACAAATCAATAAAAGTAGTCACTGGCAGCATATGAGAATATTTATATCGTGCTCTTTTTTTGCTATATGTGATGAGAATTTAAATCATGATTTCAGTTCTAATGTATATTTTATCGTAGGTATTAGCAAGCAATCCTGCTGTTGTGTATCACATAAAAGTATTTTCCCTTCTGTGGTTCAAAGATTTAACCTTTTTAATTTGATTTTTATATTTAGATATCTGACAAATATGAGGTCCCCTTGGACAAAATAGGAAAAGTCTTCAAGAAATGTAAAAAAGGGTGAGTATACATACATTAAATTTCTCAATAGGTGTGCAGTTTTTATATTTTTTCATCTTGCATACAGCCAGCTTCTCACTTCCCTCAATCTGTATCTTCTCCATTTTCCTTCAAAAGGAAGGGTGGCGGCAGCTTGCATCTACTTTCATAAGATCCAGAATTATTTGCTCAGCAAATTGGGAGTTTTGTATTTAAGGCAGACTGCACATACTGTGAAGTTCTCAAAAAGCCAGAAATTTGATTATAACAAAGAGTATTGTGAGAGGGAATAGCTTTTGTAATTGATGAATTTAATTATTAATAAACTATGATTGATTATTGATAATTATTAATTATTATTAATTAACCAAAATAAGTTAATGTGAAATGTATTTACAACATACAAAATGGTCAGATATTCTGTTTCCATTGTTTTAAAGGTGTGTATAAATTACAAACATTTTTAAAGTAGAACATTACCTACACTTCTAGAACTTTTCTAGAACTGAACCTACTTTTCCATATAAAAGTATAACAAAAACAGCTCTTTGCCAGAGAGGGTTTTTTCCAAAAAATTAATGAAAAGAACCACATCTTTTGCCATGTTTTTAAAAATGGAATATGGTTTAAGGCAGGGGTTCTCAACCTTGGCAACTTTAAGACTTGTGGACTTCAACTCCCAGAATTCCTCAGCCAGCTTTGCCAAGGTTAAGAACATCTGGTTTAAGGTGTCTGGTTTGAGGGTATAACTAATGAATATTTTCTGCCATCACTATGTGTCAAAGTCCATTTAAGAATAAAATTATGGCCTTCCAATTTTTTTGTTATCACCAACTAATATTCTCCTCAGAGTTAACTCTGGTTATACTTTGATTTCCTGACTGATGATTTCACCCATTTCTATTACGGTATTTTTAAGCCCCCAAGTTTCTAATCCTTGGGTATACTCCATACAAATGAAAATATGTTCCTCTCGTTATTGTATCTGAGCAGAGATTTATCTTTAATTCTCTCTCGCTCTTTCTTTGGAGTCATGCAAGATGCGTAAATCATTTTGATATAATTTTCTCTAATCTAGGCAGGGAATGAGAATATGAGTTTAGAAATCCAACTCTTATTCTAATCTTCTTCCTCAATAACATTTTGTAAGTAATTTTCCTACACTGATTTTAATCTATCTACTGACAGATTCCAATAAAGTAGGGTACAATATAGATATTAATCATTTTATTTAGTTTACTGCGATTAAATTTTTCAAATAAGATATTTTTTAATAGCTTGGATATTAGGTTACAACAGAAAAAGAGCACATTTGTAGCAAATGAAACCTTTTTCAATTGACATGTGAAAAGTCTTGTTTTATCTGTTCCAGGAATTAAAAGATTCCCTTAGACCAGGGGTCCCCAACCTTTCTGGGTGGGTGGCCCGGTGGGAAAGGAAGGGACAAGCACCTTTATGTGTGCATGTGTGCACACATGCTAATGTGACTGCATGTGCGTGCGCAGGAATGGGGCTGTGAGCATGCACGCTCTGTAAATGGAGCTGCTAGCGCTGGCACGTGGCTCGGCAAACACCCGGTGCAAGACTTATTGCTTGACTAATGTCAGTGCAAGGCTCACGGCTCACGGCTCACACACACTCACTGATCAGTCACTCACATGGCCTGGTGGGCAAAAGACTATAGCCTGGTAGTGGGCCACGGCCCATAGATTGGGGACCTCTGCCTTAGACTATACCAGTGGTTCCCAAACTTTTCTATACCCTGCACCCCTAGAACACTTCTGATATATTCTCGCATCCCTTACAAAAGTTTGAAATAACAAATTATGCATATACACTATAATTTTGAAAACCCAAGTTTTCACACCCCCTGGAATATCATCTCGCGCCCCCAGGGGGTATGAGCACCCCTGGTTGGGAACCTCTGGACTATACAGTATATCACCCATTCTAAAAAATTCTGTTGTTTAAAAAAACTGTTAGAATTTCATTCTAAAACTTTCATTCTATCTCTCATTCTAAAAAAATCCTTTACAGTATACAATATATCTCTCATTCTAACCAGATTGCCTTTGATATCCTTCAAATCTTTCTTGATAAAGATTCTTCAGATTTTTCTTTACAAAGGAGTTGTAAAAACAAAAGTAGTGAAGTGAAGAGAGATATGTGAGGTCACCACACATCTCGTTAGCTCGGCTGGCAGGACTAGATTAAACTTGCAGATGAGGGGCTGTTGAGGACGGGCGCAGACAGAAAGGGCATGAAACACCTAGCAGTGCAAGCTAGAAGACATTTGGGGAAAGCTACCTTCCATAGCCTTCATCCCACTCCCATTAGAGATTATCCAGAAGCGTGACCAGTGCTGCTTGCACCCCATTCCTAAAACTGAATCCCGTCTGAAAAAGGTCCCAATAATCTGCTTCATTTAAATTCCCTATAACAATGACCTCTTGTTCTAGCTCTCATTGTCCAATAAGTTGGAACTATTCCAACAGTTCTCCTTGATGCTCCTCTGCTTCTTGTCAGCCTAACACTTGAAATAAATAGTAGCTTAATAAGAAATGTGTTAAATGCCTTTAAAAAGAGACTGGACAAACATGTCTGAAATGCTATAGGGCAGTGGTGGCGAACCTATGGCATGAGTGCCAGAGGCGGCACTCAGAGCCCTCTCTGTGGGTATGCGCACCCTCGCCCTAGTCCTAGTCCTTCAGCTGGGTTTTATAAAACCTTTTCGCTTTAGGCCTCTGCCACGTGTGCAAAAAAAAAAAAGGTTCAATCAATCAGTCAATTTCAACTTCTGATGGGAAAAAAAAGATCTTGCAAAGTTGGAATTGATTGGTTGAACTTTTTAGTCCCACCCATTCTGCCGTTACCACCGCAGCCACGCCCATCCAATGGGCCACACCCACCCATTGGGCCACGCTGCTGGTACTCTTCATTTTCAAAATCTTCTGCATTAAGTTTGCAAATGTCCTGGAATTCAGTGGAGATAGGATGTTTTAACCTGTAATTGTATCTAAATAAGCAAGGGATTATTCTTAACATGATTCTGAATGAGCCACATGCAAAGCACTCTACAAAATAAATACAAACTGGTATAAAGCCAGTTCAAGAGTGGATTCTCACTTCAGTCAGTGCCAATATTTAATAGCAAATTATTTATTTAATGGTTATGCAACTTTCCCTTCCTCTCGGTCATGGGAAATGGATGCCATGTGGCCATTTATTAAACTTTTATATTGGGCATCTGTAACCCTTCCTCAAAATTACCTTTTTAAGAGATCTTTGTGCTTTCAGAACTTGGATTCTGAAAGTTCAGCTTGTTTATAGTTTGCAAATGACCTTTTTATTTACAGTGAACTAAAACAGAATAGGCTGCAAGAGGTTTAAAAAAAAAGGTTGATACCTATAGAAGTTATGACATTTACCTTAACGTCTTAGTGTTTTCAAGGTTTCTGGCTAATAGACTTATAATGCCTTGGACTGATTAAATTTCCTCCGTGGCATACTTAGAAACTAGTCTATACTGGCATTTTTTTTCTTGTTAAGTGGAAAGTACAAAGTCTTTGCTTAATATAATATAATTTCCTCACGGAGAAGAATGTGTTACTTTGCTAGGCTAATCAGAATATTCTGCTGATTATGACAGGAGGTCCAAAGATGCTAACTTGTTTTAGTTCTGACAGTTTTTGGTTCAGCTGTGATATGTCCTGTTCTTAATACCCCATTTTGTTTCTTAGTATTTTAGTGAATATGGATGATAATATTGTGAAGCATTACTCCAATGAAGACACCTTCCAGTTACAGATAGAAGAAGCTGCTGGATCTTACAAACTCACTCTTACTGAAATCTGAAACTTAATTTGTTGGGCTCCTTGTGGGATTTTTCAGTGAAGGCTCTAAATACAAAACCTCTTGTTTTTGTCCTCAGGATGTAAATGTGTTTTTAAGGAAGAAGTCATTTTATTCTTCCAAAGAAGAATACCTTTTTTAAAATAAATAAATAAATAAATAAGAATTATCAATTGATAAATCAGGCCTTTTGGCTGCAACACTGCACTTGAAACAGAAGAACAGACATTGATTTTATTTTATTTTTAAAAAATGAAATTTGCATATATAAACAAAGCACAATTAAAATGAACTTGTTATATTATCAACACAATTCCCTTATCCATTAAATATGTGTGTAAGTTTCTTTATCAGCTCAGAACCTCCAAACTCTTTGGTGCTTAAAGGAGTTTCAGAAAAGTGTAGGACTGGATTGTTGTGATGTTTACAGCTGCCCAGAGCATAAGACTATAATTTTCTGCTACAATTTCTTGTTTCTTGCTTTGTGAAGAACTTTCTTTAACTGTGTGTAGCCCACTGATGAAATATATGTATATATAACTGCAGTGTATTTTGAAGGGTTGTAAATGTGTACATAGATTATATTATATATAATGTTCAAGATATACAGTGGTATGATTAGATATCTATGTGCGTGCATAACACAAAGCATATGGTGAAGCCAACCTGAAAAGGCTATATGTATATAAATATATCACTAAGAAAAGCAATCTTGGTGCTAAATTAAATTTTTGTTGAGCATATTCAATCTCTTGTAAGGGAAAATAGGTAAAAGGACATTTTTGCATACTTTATTTAATTTCTTTTTATTATGACATGAAACTAGCCATCTACCCAATGATCATAGTTAAAGAAGCATTAAGTTATTAGTGACTTTGGGCTTCAATTCTCACTGCAATTTCAAACACTCTTGTTTTCTTTGTTCCAAAATGTAGGTACCTACCATTTTAATACATGAAACAGAGATTGTTTTCTCACCATTTTCCATTATGAATTAGAGTCCATTTGCAAAGTTTATGGCCCAGATGCTTCCAAAAATAAGCTCTGCAAGCTGCTAGCAAACAATAGTGCTGGTTCATTTAACAGGTTAGGTCATTATGTAGTTTGTTTTGTTCAGGGATTTCCAAGCTGTGCAAAGTCCAAAATGGCAGTTTAAGAAGATTGTAATTTAGTCAACAAAAAGTTATTACACAAAACATAACTTAAGACAATATGTGAGCCAGACAGCATAATGGGATTCCTAATGGAGTCCTAGTTGCACAGGTGTGAAATGAATTCAGTATATGTTTTGAGGCGAAACTGATGTAGCCAATCAGGAGACACACATTATGTACTACAACTAGCCAACAGAATACTTGTTATTTCTTTTTATTTGGGCTACATGTTTATTTTGCAATATTATTGAAAGTATTGATCATGATATCTATGAATATCCTAAGCCAAGATATTTGACACAATGCTTTCTCCATACAACCTGCCTGTACACTATATAATATGTGACCTTACACATTCTCTAGATTCCTTATGGTCAGACTCCTACTTTATTTAATATGGTTAGGTTTGTATATTGCTTTTATTAATCACTTTGAATGTCTTTTATAGGGCTGAAAAATATTTTGTGCAAATATAGTCAATAGCAGAGAGAAAAAAATATCCACACGAAGCCCATTTCAAAATGGCACTCAAGTGATAAACCTGCATTGTTGGCTGGCTCATGACTTTTCTGTCACAGCCTTCCCCAACCTCCTGACATGTTGGCTAGGATAATGCAATAGGCTAGCACAAAGTTTTGTCTGGAATTTTGAACACTTAGGCTCTTTGCTATTTGATTTCTTTATCTATTGTGTACAGTTCTTATTACCACTATTATTATTATAATTATTATTAGTATTATGTATATTGCATAGCGATAGAATCCTGAGAAATGTTGAACAGATTGTATATGTTGAAGCAAACCCAAAGAGAATCCTTCCTAAAAGAAAAATATAATAATTTTAATAAACTCTAGTAACTGTAAATAGTCATGCATTTACAGATTAAAGATTAAATAACCTTGTTGATGAAAACTAGCAAGTTTCTGAATATGCTGTCATTAATAATTCAGAATTGGAAGGAATATATTGTATCAAGAGAATTTTTGTATCTGTAAACATGCATGACAATTTCTCATTTGTAGAAAATTGAGGTTTTGCTACAGATAAAAATGAGTAAATATAAGATGTTTCTCTATTAAGAATGAATGCACTCATGGTTATATTTATATGTAATGTATGAATTAAACTGTTGATTTATTTTGTGGGACATGGGGCTTTTAACCATAGCCATACTTTTAGGGTTCAATGGAAGTGATTTTGCCCATGTTTGCTTTTATGTGTCTGTGTAATTGAACATTTGCTGTAAGGCAAGAGCAATTAAATTTTTCATGTCCATTTGTAATCATTCAGTTAACTTTGACTGGTATTTGTTATAAGCTGAGGTGGGTGTTTACTCAAAGCAAGGAAAGGCCACACAATGCCCACAGATATCTAAAACTGAAATCTTGTTTTCCTTCATATCTACTTCACAGCTTTTTTTGAAAATAGAAAGTTATTCTGGATAATAAAATTATTTAAAAAGCCAAAAAGAGATAAAGAGAGATATTAAATAAGTTTAGTGTAATCCTATTCTATTCCATTTATAAAAAGACCTCTTTACAATATAAGACAAATTATTATTCTTTTGATTAAAATGAGATGGGATGTGGGTGAGTTTCAAATGAAGAAAATCTTTATGTTGGTATACTGCCCAAGTAAAGCATCTTTTGGAATGTTTTCCTCTTGTAAAACAGAATTGGTCCTCATTACACAGCGTATAATATTTGTAAATTAAACCTCATCTGCATTTCCTATTTATATCCCCTTCCCCACCATTTGCTAATAGTAAGATTACATTTTCTTTTATTACTATATACTACAGTACATCTAACATATCATTTCATTTAACTTCATTTTTCATAATGAATATTTCCCATTACATTTCTTTTTTAAAAAAATATTTGAAGTAGTTTGTAAAGATAGTCGGTGTGCCCTATTTGGTGATTTTTAAGTATTTCTTATACACTTTCCCTGTGGAAAGGCATATATAAGACATTTCCACACTGCTAGTATTTCTATTTTCCAATCAGTCTCAAATCTATTTGAAACTGGTCTTCATTTTTTGTGCTAATTGCAGCTGAGCTGTTGAACAATATCAACGCATGCAGATTTGTCAATCCCAGCTCATCCTCTTTCCCTCCAGGTGACCAACAGGAATATGCAAACTATTCCATCTGATCAGTGTCTATACCCCAAGATCTATAAAGAATTCTCTTTAATGGGAAAATGATCCTCTCCCCAGCACTGCAGGGGAATAGTTGGAGCTGCCTGGAAACTTCATGATTTGAAGGAAAAGTAAGCTCAAACCCAGTTCTATTGCAGGTATAACAGATGATCCTGGGGGAACAAGGAAGACCAATTTTTTTCCTGAAAGGTATACAAAGCTGCTATTGTGATTATTGATAGCAGCATACCTGTTGTTGCAGCCACCCTGGCACATGTTAAATAAAGGCTGATGTGAATCTACTGTTTGGGAACTCCCCTGATGTGCATTACAATTTCTCACAATGCCAATAATATCTCTGTGTTAAGGTCATTAGAGAAAATTAACACACATGTATGTACACAGAGAGTGTATCATCTCCATCTAAAGCTGTAGCCAAGGGCTCAGAAGAGATACACGCTGAAGATGTTACCTAATAAAATGTCTGCAAGGAAACAACGAAGATTAAAAAGCACCTCAGAGAGGAAATATATTAGCAATTCCAAGTGCTAATTCACGGTCTGCTACACTATAAGCTCCATTGAACTTGGTAGAACCGCGCTCCTTTGAGTAAACATGCATATAATGGCTTAAGACACAGTTTGAGGCCAAGTAATGTATCAGGTGACAAAGTGAGCTTCCATTACTTGCTCCAGTTCCTGTCAATCTAGCAGTTTGAAAGCATGCAAATGCTAGTAGATAGATACTACTTTGATGGAAAGGTAACAGCATTCCAAGGACATTTGGCATATAGTCATGCCAGCCAAATGGCCGTGGAAACATCTTCAGACAATGCTGGGTCTTCGGCTGTGAATCAGAGATGAGCATTGTCCTGTAAAGTCAGACACAGCTAGGAGGGAAAACATTTACCTTTATAGGAAACTAAATAGTGTCTGTTGTCATACTGTCTCTCACATCAACATAAAAGTCAGGAAGATTTTCTCACCTGTTGCTCTTGGTGTGTGTACACATTTCCTTACAATTAAGAGCTAACAAGATCGACCTCAGGGCTCTGTCTCATTATAATTGAGCTGCTTGGGCAATTGCCTGAATAAATACCCTTTGCTTTGTTCTGGCCTATAACGTATCACTTATGGGGCTGAAGGAACAGATCCCAGTGGGGCAAAGTAATCTTCAAAGCTAACTCCTTTCCCTTGTATGAAGATGTGACACAACGGAGGAATTAACAGATTTGTTGAGTAGGCTGAGCTCAAAACCTTGTTTAGCTACCGTATTAAGTTCTGATTTGAGATAAGTAAAAAAAAATATGCTTATCGTCACCCCCTTGCCACCTTCATATTCTATTATAACACAGTCAATTAACTTATCAAGGGTGTCCCGAGGGTACATCAAAAACGTGAAAAACAGACTGAGTTTCTATCACATTGCTGTGGCTATGAACTTAATATTTTGATGCCATATGATACTAATTGTGACTACAGATACTTTCCTTGACTGTTCAAGGGTCTGCTTGCTGCAATTATTTAAAAAGAGCACCTATATCTTCCTTCCCACACACATTATATATTTAAACAGAAAATGGGCCTGTGGCAAAGCTGTAGGCTTTAACACCGCTCTTATTTCCAAGATTTCCAAGAAAATAAAAATGATGGGTGTGTGCAGCCAGTGCAGGGTTTCTTGCAAAATCAAAAAGGAGACAAAGGTGAGCTGGAGAGGTAGGAAATTTGTAAGGATTTACTGTACTAGAAGTAGCAGAGAGCAATGACCTCAGTTTACTTTTCTGTTGAATGAGTCTTTTGTGAGTGACCATCCCACAGCTTTTAAAATATCTAATATCCCTATTGTACTAGAGATTTTTCTACTTCTGTTATAGCAATTCATTGCCCTCTGATTACAGGACAAGTTAAATGAGAATAGAAAAACACTGATCCTGTAACTGCTCGGTTTAGCATACTGAATCAAGACACTGCAACAGAATAAGATAGTAAGTGAACAGTACTGGTTTGACTCTAAAAAGAAAAGAATTAAAATTGGAATGCCTGCACAGCATATTCTTTAATAATGTCGTTTCCCAAGGAAAGGATATTCTGAAATATTTACTGAATAACTCCTTTCAAATATTAACATTTTCAGCTTGTAGATGTTCCTGTGACTTTGTTTCCTACTAGCTGTGGATACACAAAATTCCTCTTCCACAGTTTGCTTAACTTCCTATTAACTGCAGCAGATGAGGGTTTTCTTTGCATTTTTCTCTTTTTCACTTTTATATCAAAGTGACTTAGCTGTTTTGAAAAAGTTCAAAAGGTGAGAGAAAATCAGTTAATAACTAAGTTTCCATATCTGGACCACACAAATCTGTATGATGAGTAGAGGGGCAGGAAAGAGAGACAGGAAGCCTATTCTATGCTGCTCTTTAGTGGTTATCCAATTTTTTTTTTTGCCTAAATCTGGCCCAATGGGTGGCAATTTTTACCCATGATCTTAATATTCATAGCTTCAAAATACATAGTATCTGACCAGGTGAAGTTTATCCAAGGTTTTGGACTTGTTTGTGTGTTTTGCATAGGCACAAAATGGCAGTGGGTTTTTTGACTTTGCAGAAAGTATGCTTTTTTCATGCCCTTGTTAAATTGGTCTTGGTATCTACTTTTGTTTATTAAACTTATATGCCACCTATCTCGCCAAGGCGACTCTGTGCAGCTTACAATTAATCAATAAAAATGCCAATATTTATTTATTTATTTATTTATTAATCAAATTTCTATACCGCCCCTCTCCCGAAGGACTCGGGGCGGTGTACAGCCTAAAATTTAAAAAACATATAAATATACAAAATTTAAAATAATTAAAAATAAATTAAATCATTTGGCCAAAATCCCATTTAAAACCCAAAACATACAAAATTTAAAATCTTAAAAAATACTCAATATAAAACATTAAAACAATAAACACATTAAATTAAAATTGACCACGATGGAGAGAAAGGGAGTAAGATGCACACTGGGGATGGAAAGGAGATAGGTCTTCTTTAATCCATTAGCCACCTCCACAATGACATACGCCCATTGGGGCCCAGGCTAATTTCTTCAGGCCTTTTCAGAAAGCCAAAAAAATGGGATCTCACCTGGGGGGGGGGCAGGATATTCCAGAGAACAGGAGCCATGACAGAAAAGGCTCTCCTCCTGGACCTCAAGATTTGATCAAAATAACGAGAACCACCTGCATTAAAGAATATCATGGATTATTTTATGACTGATTGGGTCAGTGAACCAGCTAGACAAATTTTTAAATTAAAAAAGTGGGTAACAAAGGCTTGTTGTTTTTTCCTGTTCAAACTGTGCTTCCCATAAAATAAAAAATAAAATAAATGAAGTGCATCAAATGATGTCTAAGAGGACACCAGGGGGTGAATACAGAAAATATGGTATAATACAGTAAATGCTTTTTTAAAAAAAAAATGAGTGAAGATTTGAAGTAGGCCAAAGCAGGAAATATTTGACAAAGACTGCTGGAACGCCACTTTATTGTTGTATTGTATAATAACAGAATCTTGAAAGTTTGACAGAGATTTTCTCTCTTTTTCTCTCAATCTTCCCCCCCCCCATGCCCCCTGCCAACAAGCAAGAGAACCAAGGCATAGCAATCGCAAGGGTTTGTTTTTTGTTTCCATCTTCTCCTTTTTTTTCAGGTCTAAACTTGCGCTTACTGCATTAGTGCTTTTGCATTGCTTCTTCAAATCTATTTTCATATTCCCCACTCCAGTGTTTTTCAACTTTGACACCTTTGAGATCTGTGGATTTCAGCTCCCAGAATTGGATAGTCTGGGAATCTGGCTGGGGAATTCTGGAGTTGAAATTAACAAATCTTGAAATTGCCAAGATTGAAAAACACTGATCTATGCCATTATAGCAACTGTTTCAGAACTGAGGAAAAGAAGTGATACCTCCCAGATATTGGCATCATCTACACAGGATACCAGATGGATCTTCCTTGCTCTAAGGAATTCAAGTTTTATTGCAATTTGTCTCATCAATTTTGCAAGAACATGTTACGATTTGACTTAAAAGCGAATGGTTAAATTTGAGCGGGCAATTTTTTTTCCTTTTGATTTAAGTTCAATGTCTTTCACAAATGAAACACATATTGTCAGAAGTAAGCACTGCTGAGTTTCACAGTTGCTTCCCAAAAATTCTCATAGAATTATAGCTATGCTCCTTCAGAGACTACCATCACCCGCAATTATTCCTGGGACAGAAACCTTTGTAAAAGCACTATAGCAAAGGTCTTTCTGAGGAGCCATGCTGCTGAGGAATTCCAGGAGTTGACGTCCACAGACCTTAAAGTGGGCAAAGTTGAAAAACACCATGTCTAGACAGGCTAAGAAGTGTGCTGAGGTTCAGCCTGACTACAGGTAAAAAGATTGTAATTATCTGTTTCTAGAGAATCTCTGGAAGAAGGAAACTGGACTGAAGTTTTTGATTATTGCAGTTTATAACATGGAGTTTATAGAGGTTCTGACTCTTAATCTGTTGCTGGCTGCTATCTTAATCATGTCTACTCGATGTTTATTGGAAAGAGACGTATGATCTGGCTGAGTGTCTTGTGTTAGTTTCAAAGCTAGCAGTTTGAGCTTTGTACTTAAACACGGGGTTGAGTGGCCAGGAGTCATGGGATCAAGTTGTGGCCCTTTGTTCAGCTGCCCTTGGCAGGCACACATGAATTGTAATTAATATTTTAACAGACTTTGAAAACTAAAGTGTACATTTTTTTCGCATAGGTCAAAACACACTGTCAATATTGTAAATGGGGAAAATGTCATCTGCTAAAAATAGTAAATGTCTTTGCATGTAATATATTCAGTGTATTTACTGAACATTTACAAACACAGAATATGAATTTATTTTTAACCTATTAATCAAGTTCATGATAATAAAGACTATTATTTACAATTGGTTTATTCATAATAGGCTAGTACCGGTAGTTGCTTAATTCTCAACTATTTTGTAAGTGGGGACCAATCCTCTGAAGAAAGAAGTCTCTATCTTCAAAATTTTTAGGATTTATCAGCATTTGGAGCCACTAAACAGACTATAGCATGGACGGTCTCACAAAATGGCTCTTATGAGAAGAATTCTCTGGTGACAAAATGGCTGTCATGGGCTATGTGGCCTATCACAAAACACCTAATTTGCTAGGGCTACTGGATTTGGTTGTACAAAATCAAGATAACCACTAAATACCACCAATTAGTTAGCATTTTCTGTACATTGACTTACAAGCATTCATTTAGTGACCTTTGAAAATACAACAGTATTGAAAAAAAAATGACTTATGAGCAGTTTTCACACTTAAAACAGTTGCAGCATCCCCATGGTCATGTGACCAAACTTCGGTCATTTGCCAGCTGGCATGTATTTATGAGAAGTTGCCGGGGTCATGTGATCACCATTTGTAACCTTCTTAGCTGGCTTCTGACAAGCAAAGTCAATGAGGGAAGCCAGATTTGCTTAACGACCACATGATTCACTTAACTGCAGTGATCTGCTTAACAATTATGGCAAAAAGGTTGTAAAATGAGGTGCAACTCACTTAACAACTGCCTCACTTAGCAACAGAAATTTTAGACTCAAATGTGGTCATAAGTTGAGGACCACCTGTATAAGAGCCAGTTTGGTCTAGTAGTTAAGGCATCAGGCTAGAAATTGGGAGATCATGAGTTCTAATCTGCTTTAGGTATGAAAGGCAGCTGGGTGAACTTGGGCCAGTCACTCTTTCTCTCAGCTCAACTCACTTTACAGGGTTGTTATGAGGAAAATAGGAGTATTAGATACGGTATGTTTGCTGCTTTATTTATAAAAATAATAAAGGTGGGCTGTAAAATAAATCTCTTTGCTTCCCTCTAGCAGTTTAGATGTTTAAAACCCAGGACTGCCAGCCCCACCTTTACTAGTAATTTACCATTCCTCTACCACCCCTCAATATTACACCTGTTCTTTTTTCTAGATAAGAAGACACATTTCCAAAGCACTGGGTTTCAACCAAATAGTCTTTTTTATTCTCTTTGGATATTTATTTAAGCTCCAATTGACTGTGGACAATCACTTAAATATGAGCCAGCAGTGTGCTGCAGCTGCCAAAAAAGCTAACACAGTCCTAGGCTACATTACGGGACTGCCTTCTGCTACATACTTCCCTACGACCGGTGAGAGCGCACAGGGTCGGCCTCCTCCGGGTCCCGTCAGCGAAACAATGTCATCTGGCGGGCCCTAGGGGGAGGGCTTTCTCTGTTGTGGCGCCCGCCCTCTGGAACCAACTGCCTCCTGAAGTCCGCGTTTCTCCGACTCTCCCGGCCTTCCGAAAAAATCTTAAAACTTATCTTTGCCGGCAGGCCTGGGGATGATTGTGGTTGACTGTTGAATTTGAGTGGGTGTTTTATTGTATTTTTAGATATTTCTTGTTTGGGATTTTTATTGTAATTTATTGTTTATATATATGTTGTTAGCCGCTCCGAGTCTCCGGAGAGGAGCGGCATACAAGCCCAAATAAATAAATAAATAAATAAATACATTAACAGAGGGACAGAATCAAGATCATGTGAAGTGTTAATACCACTTTATAATGCCTTTGTAAGATCACACTTGCACCTGCATCCAGCTTTGGTTGCCACAATGTAAAAAGGATGTTGAGACTCTAGAACAGAGATGTCAAACTGCCAGCCCATGGGCCAGATGAGTCACGTGGAAGCTACGCCCGCTCCAGCTCTGGCAAGGAGACAAAACCCGTGATATATCATGACACGTCACGTGACGCAGTGAGTTTGACAACCTTGCTCTAGAAACAAGTGCAGAGAAGAACAACAAAGATGATTAGGGGACTGGAGGCTAAAACATATAAAGAACAATTGCTGGAATTGGATATATCTAGTTTAATGAAAAGAAGGACTGGGGGTGACATGATAGCAGTCTTCCAAGATCTCAGGGGTTGCCACAAAGACGAGGGGGGGGTTAAGGTTAGGGTCAAGCTACTCTCCAATACACCTGAAGACAAGACAAGAAGTAATGGATGGAAACTAATCAAGAAGAGAAACAACCTACAGCTGAGGAGAAATTTCCTGACAGAACAATTAATCAGTGGAACAACTTGCCTCAAGAAGTTGTGAATGCTCCGACATTGGAAGTTTTTAAGAAGAGATTGGACAACCATTTGTCTGAAATGGTATATAGTTTCCAGCCTGAGCAGGGGGTTGGATTAGATAGAAGACCTCCAAGGTCCCTTCCAACTCTGCTATTCCGTTATTCTGTTAAAATGCGTTCTGATGCATAAATATGATGCTAAAAGCTGATCCTTTGCACTGCATTATGCCACATCCTCCTCCTCCTTTTTTCTTTTTAATTAGAATAAAATAAAATCAGATGAGGCAGGAGGCTTGGCCAAGCACTAAAGCAGGTATCCACCAGTACCATGTTGGCTCTCTCTGGGCTAACTGAAACAATGGTAGAGCAAATCGTCATAATGTTGATCTTCTGCTTTTGAAAATATGATTCTAGGGCTCTTCCTCTCATGCAACCAATCAAGGGACAAAAATCCCAATGCTGTCAGCTCATGTGTATGACAATGTCAAGTCATCCTTAGTTGAACTGGTGCTAAAGTGGCATTTTCCCCTTAAGTTTACAGCAACCAGACGGAATTTCAAGGTGTGACATGCTATTGAACTCAAAGACCTACATTGTTGTCAGCCTAGAGAGGACGAATCAGCCCAGAATCTCCTGACTATGTGTAGGTATGAGCCTATTCTTTTCACTGCCATTCTTTTTTTCTTTTCTTTTCACCCTTCACATGGAAATTGCTGGGGAGGCGTCAGGTTTCACAACAGCATGATTGTCTGAAATGAATGTGGTTTCTGAAGCCTCAACTCTGCAAGTCCAGGCAATACTGTTTAGCAGGCTCACCTGGAAGCCTCGTTTTGAAAAAGTTGTGTCGTACTTCTGCAACTGTTGCATAACTCTGGAGTTTTAAAGAAATGCTAAATGCACACTTTTCTGAGATTGAAAGCTTTCAAAGCTCTCTTTCAAAAGTCAGATTTGCCCTGGCCTGCTCAAAAATGGATGCTACTGGTACTCTAGACCCATTTCAACCAGGGTTTAGCTATATTATGGTAATGAAGTCACACCAGTCAGAAGGAAGGATTGCAACTTGGATAGTGCTTTAAGATTTCTTGGTGGTCTCAAGAAATCTTGAGTTGGTTGTCTTCAACTATGGTATCCTTTTGGATTATTGAGAAGGGTTAAGCCTTGGGCATTGTTATACAGTTGTTCTGGACCATATTCAGAATGGAATATGGCATGTTGGGAGGGGGAACTACTGACCAACATTTATAAAACACTGATGTTTGATTTTCCAAAGGTTTCCATTCTGCCCCTGCTGTTATTCAACATTTGCATGCAACTGCTGGGGAGATCATTCAGAATTTTGGAGTGAGGTATCAAAAATTATCTTCCTACCATTATTCCTGCAGGTCACTTTTTGGATCAACAAACACCATCTTGCACAATCAAACACAGCATCTGGGCCCAACTGGGCAATTTTCATGACTGCATTTATTGTGTCTTGTCATCTTTGCTTTGGCTTCCATGTGGGTGCTTGCCATCTGTGTTAAAGTGGAAGGTGATGCAGGCAACATTGTAGAATACTGTTCATAGAACAAGGTCATACCACTGTAGGCATTTCTATCACATTTTTTCAGTATTGACACAATGCCCATTTGCTGCCATATTGCATCATTGCTGACATGGTCATGAAGAAAAATATCTAATGGCCAATGAAGCATGCACATCTCCATGGTGGGTAAAGAGCGCTCAATGCATTTGGTGGTTGGCCAGCACTTGGCGCTCTATAAAGCTACTGGACATAACATTGTTTTATACACCTTAGATTGGCATGCATCAATCACAAAACAGTCCAATGATCTCCTTCCATTGTAACCATGCTTTGTTCACTCTTGCACTTTGTCATTAATTGAGATTATAGATATATTAATAATATCTAATTATATTGCTCCTGGCCATGTAAGTGCAAAAAACCAATTGATATTTTTTAATATAGCCAAATCTAGTAAGGGATCAGATGAAGGAAACTAAAGTAAAATTGAATCCAGACAATACAGAGCTGCTTTGCTCAAGAAGTAACTTGATCTAGGATCCAAAATTCAACGTGGTTTTGGATGCATGGCAGAATGGGCCTGAAGTGAAGCTTTTCTTGATTTTCTTCATCATCAGATTCACAGAGAGAGATAAAGTTGGGGAACATCTTTGCCCAATTATAAACTAATGGCTGCAACTGATTCTGAGCTAATCAGTTTTGGCAATGGTTATCTATGCTATGGCTACATTCTCCCTATTGTGTGTGCAGCTATTTTTGAAAAGCATCTGGAAATAAAAACTGGTGCTAAATTCAGCCACTAGACTAATTCATACAAAATAAAGGAATCAAACAATAATTGTATGCAGGGCTTTTTTTTGTCATAGAATGCCCAGAACGGAGTTCCAGCACCTTTTTTGGATGGAACCTTATAGGGTAGGCAAGGCGGGTTGTATGACGTTTGTGAGTTCCGGCACCTTTTTTTTTTTTTTTTTTTTTTACAAAAGAAGCACTGATTGTATGAAACAATTATTTACTGGGTACAATTTTAGATGTTGGTATTAACCTTTAAGCCCCCAAATGGCTTAGAATCTAACCATGTGAGGGATTATTATGAACTTGCTTGGGCATTAAAATCTGAAAGAAAGTCCTGCTGAAGAAGCTTCTGCTCTCCTGGCACATGGAGAACACTTTCTCCTGCATTCCCAGTCTTTGTTCTCCTTTAGAAGAGCAATCAAATCATCTCTCTTTTGCCCATGTTTCTGATTGCTAATTGAAGCATTCTTTTATTTTATGCCCTTGATTTTTAATATTTCATATTTAATGCGGTTCTGAGTGTTATCAGTTTGAGTGCTCAAATTTAATAGAAAGATAACACATAAATAATAACTGTGGGGGTGCTATGTGTGACTGACAGTTCTAATGCTGAAAACTGTTGTTTTGCATCAGCATGCTCTCTTTTTGTGAGGAAAGTCTTACATACTTTTCACTAACTCAGTTCTGGGGACCACTCATATTTTCACCTACTTTCATAGCAATGAATCAGGTTATGGGATAAGGTAATGGGATGCCATTGAAATTTTGGGCATTTTTCAAACATGGTGGCTTGTTAATTCACAAACTGGTTGTCTTGGCTAGCATCACTCCTATTTATTGCAATATAAACAGAATTACTTCCTTTCACTATTTTGGATACTCTTTATACCTCAGATTATTTTTTTTTCCTATAGGGACATGCTTCCAAACAAAATAATGGATTACATATGTCTGCTTTTAAATTTTTTAAGGAATGTTTATATAAGTCCCCAAATAACCTAATAAAGAATAAAGATTATTATTTTTATTATGCCATCTTCCTATGTAATTTATTTAAATGAGTGTAAAGGAAAACAGGTCAAATGGGGCGGTGGGGGGAGAAGGGGCTGCCCAGGTGACAGGTTACATGTCCTACCCTCACAGCTCAGTGAGATAACATGCAAGTTCCCTCCATTCATTGATTTCCTCAATGCTGAAGATAATAGGATCATTTCTTCAAAGTAATTGCTCTTATTTACTCAGGCAGTTTAGGGTTATTGCACTCCATGTTTGCAAAGCCTCTAATGGCAGAGACCCTGAACTTGGTCAGTGTTCTTGTAATACAAATGAGAGGTACTTTTAAGTGAAACTGGGTAGATAAGCAAACATTCTGATTTTGCTGGCCTTGCAGCAGTTTAATATCAAATTAACATGGCATCCATCAGCAGGCAATGGGCCAGGATACTTGCGGGACCGTCTTCTGCCTCATGAATCCCAGCAACCGGTTAGGGCACATAGGGTTGGTCTCCTACGGGTCCCGTCTGTTAGACAGTGCCGTCTGGCGGGACCTAGGGCTAGGGCCTTCTCTGTTGCTGCCCCAGCCCTCTGGAATCAACTTCCCTCTGAGGTTCGTACTTTTCCTTTCCTCCTAGCTTTCTGAAAACTTTTAAAAACACATCTATGCAGACAGGCTTGGGGCGTGTGAGCTGCGCTCTGCCCCTGGGCCTTTGATTGGGACTGTATGTTGTATGAGTGGGTATAGTTTTATAGTTTTATATTGTACTATTATTTTACATGACCTATATATTTTTGTACTTATATTTCTGTTGTGAGCCGCCCTGAGTCTGGGGAGAAGGGCAGCATATAAGTCAAAATAAAGATAAAAGATAAAGATAAAGGTTGGGTTTGAAATAAATATATTTTCCTGAAGTTCTCTAATGTAACAACTCAGGCAAAATATTGTAACAGATATTCTTCAAATTATTAAAAAAAACCTGTTGATTATTCATGAAATATAAAACACCAGGCATTTGATTTCCACACATCATGATACATTCTAGTCACTGTCTTTCCAAAACTTTGCCAAGGAAACTGCAAGGACTAGTCTTTATATTCATTTTTGAATTTGTTTTGTTTATATTCATTAAGAGTAATGGAATGGAACTAAATCAAATCAGATATCAAAGGTAGACTTGGAATTTGGGGAGTACTAACCAGAGGAACGGGTTATCTGGATGGCTATGAGTGTTGTTTGTGGAAAAATACAGCAAATTCTTTGTTATTATTTTTTAATATCTATGCCTATATTGCTTTTAGAGTGTATAGGTTGGTTAATCACATCTTGCCCGCATTAAAAATTTGGAGTTTGGGAGATAGTACGTTGGCACAGATTTTGAATGAGTATACTATTCCTTATTCAGTTATGGTTAGGGTTCCCTTAGGAATATTATTATTTATTTAGGAATGTATTTATTCCTTTAGGAATATTATATAGAAACTCCTGTTGAATTTGCAAGTACATGTTTTGGAGCAGTGACAGAAATCTTGGGATTTGTGACAATAATAGCATAAAATCAGCATATCAGTTTGGCATCTTTTTGAGAAGACACTCAATTTCAGGGTTTGTATATTCAGGTGCACTTACACTGAGTAAGCCTCTGGGTTTTTAGTTAGTTCCTATGACAGCTTCTGGGTAGGACTTTTTTTTAATGAATGCTCTTTTTCCCACTTTTTTCCCTAAAAAGCCTTGTTTTCCTTTTGCCCAAATGTGGCTTGACATTTTTCTGCTGCAATGCCTTGAGTGCTTATTGGGTGCAGAAGAAGCAAACATCTTAATCCTGTCAGGCTTTTTCTATTTTCTACTATAGAAATGTACTCATGACCCATTGTTTCTGTTTTTCTTTGGCTTGCTCCTTTTGTGGCTATGATTCAGTTATATCTGTCTGCCCCAAATATGCTTATAAATCACTTCTGTACTCTGTGTTATGTGAAAGAGAGTAGCTTGGTTCTTGCTTCCTTGTGAGTAAACTGCCTCTGCTTGGGCCAGTCATTCTCTCTCAGCCTCAGGAAGGTCATGGCAAGCCACTTCCGAAAACATTACCAAGAAAACAGCACAAACTTGTCACCAGGAGTCAAAGTCAACAAACAAAACAAATAAAAAAATGATCCAAGTCTTATGCTGGATTTTAGGACTACCTGATCTGGACAACAAATGCCTGGATGATCGGTCAGTGGCAGCCGTCTGTCTCTCTTGTTGCCATCTAGCCAGTTACAGATTTCGGCAGCAAGATTAGCAATCCTAATGATAACAAAAAGCTTGGGGTTTTCTGCCCTCCCCCACAAGATCTTGTTTTCTTCTCATCCCCAGCCCATGAATGAGAGAGACTTTAGTCAACTGAACTTTCCTATTATTTTTCCCCTTAAGAAGAATCAGAGACAACCCCAAGATATTTAAAATATAATTTGCCACCCATCATGTTTGAGGCAAGTCAGGTGACCAGGAATAAGTGAGATTTGAGAGGTTCCTATTGGTTATTTTAGGCCAGTGATGGCGAACCTTTTAGAGACTGAGTGCCCAACACCCCCCCCCCGCTGTGCCTGCCACCCTGCGCCCCGCCTGCCTGCAGGGCCACCCACCTCCATGGCCGCCGCAACAGATCACCCAGGCGGCCCAGCAGCGCCATGGTGGCCACACCCTCCACTCGCGCCCTGCATCATCATCTGTTCATGACGGAGCGCAAGGGCAGAGTCTTGTCCCTGCTAGCTGGCTGCCATGTCCTTGGCTGCACTGCTCTGCGCAAGTCGCACTCAGGGGCAACTCTCCTCCGGGGGGGAGGCTGCTGGTGAGGAGGGGGCTATGGAGGGAGGCAGGGCTGGGGCGAAGGCACGCGTGCCATAGGTTCGCCACCACTGTTTTAGACGGATGTAGATAAATCTCCTCCTCCCTCCTGGTTCCTGGTAAACTGCATCTGCCGTCATTGATGGTGCCTGAAATATAAAGAACACTATTTGCTGGGACTTGATGTGGACAATAAATGAGGGTAATGGACCCAATGAGCGACCCAGATTGGATCTTGCAATGAGGTTAACATGCAGAAATGAAACAACCCTCAGCGACTTCCTGATCAGTACACAGAGAGATGGGAGAGAATGAGGACTGGAGCATGGCCTAGAAGCAAATGTTTAAACTGCAGAGAAAGGTGGTCAGCCTTATGGCTGGTGTCTTTTCATTTAAACTTGCAGACTAAACAGGAAATCAAGATGACAGTGAAGTTGCCCCCTCCCCCAACCTAGAAGTCTTGTTTTTTTAACATCAGGTTAGTTTGCAACTGTGGCTTTTTCTCGGCGGATGTGACTTAGGGACAGTTAACTACTGTATGCTTTACTTACATTATACCTTGACTACTGGCTGTGCTTTAAAGTGAGGCTGGCCTTAAAGTATCTATGCACTTTATCTGCATATGGAAATTGCAATGGATATAAAATGTGGCAGCAAGGCTGCTTACTGGTACTAAGTCCAGGCATCATATGATGGTTACACTAAAAGATCTGCAGAAGTTGCCAACTACCTACTGTATGACTTTCAAAGCTCTAATTTAGGCCTTGACTATCTCAGAAACCAGCACTTCTACTATACCTGTCCTGTTACTTGGATCAGAAAGAGAAATTGTTTCAAAGAGCTGCTAGCTGCCAGAGGCTTGGATGTCTAGTCCCTGGGAAAGAGCTGGAATGCATTCCTATGGAGATGCCTTTGATTCCCTTCTCCCAGAAGTTAGGAAAATGATGAAAACTTAACCGTATCCCAAATTTTGCACTATTAACTAAACTGATTTGGAATTTGTTAAGAGTGATTTTAAATTTGCCTTGATTTTAGTATAATTATAATACTCGACTTTAGTATTTTATAATTAATATTGTAATTTCTCTGGTTGTATGGAGCACAGGGGATTTACGGTCCTTCTAAATCAGGATGCTCCCCTTGTCATCTGATAGGTTGAGCCTGATCAAAGACCAGAAAGGACTGGAAAAAAAAAAATCATTCGGCACTTTTATTTATTTATTTATTACTTAGATTTCTATGCCGCCCTATTTCAAGAACTACTTTTCCAGTAGGCACTAATCCCAAATGCCTTGTAGGGTTTCAAGACATCTTGGAAGGCATTTGATCCACAGGGGAGATGCCTAAACACTTCCATGATATCACTGTGACATTGTGACTATAAAAATAAAGGAAACAAATCAGACTGCAGAAATTATAGCGGTATCTCACTGCTGCCCATCACAGGAAAGATCTTTGCCTACATGAACAGACTTGTCACTGTCTTGAACAGACTTGTCACTGTCTTGAAAAGGAACCTCCCAGAGGTGCATTGTGGCTTTCAGCCAGCATGGAGTACAGCAGCTATAATATTTGCCATGAGCCAAGTCCAGGAGAAGAGCATTAAGCAGAATAAGTCTCTTTATTATGTCTTCACCAACCGGACAAATGTATTTGACACTGTAAACAGAGAGGCACTCCGAATCGTCCTGGATATTATGAATGCCCAAAGAAATTAATGAAGTTGAATCCGCTATTCCACAATGGAGTGACACAACAGGTTCTTTACAGTGGTGACACATCAGCTACAGTACATTTGCCATTTCCAATGAGGTAAAAGAAGGTTGTGTGCTAGCTGCAGTCCCATTCAGCCTGTCCTTTACTTGCATGTTGTCACATGCTGTCCAGGGTCTGAAGAAGGGAGTGTATCTCAGATACTGATTGGATGGCTCTCTCTTTGACCTTTGCTGCTTGAATGCACAGATGAAATGCTTCCATACATTCAAAAAAAAATTCTTTGCTGAGATGATTAGGCACATCTACCACACAAAAGCAGTGATCTAAGGGTAATGCTGAACAAATCCTCAGACTCTGCTATGCTCTTGAGCTTCACTACCACCTTGAACAAAAGTGAAATACTTTACCTGCTCATGCCAAATAGAAAGCCCATAGAACAAAAAAAACCCCACTTAGATAACTGACAAATGTAAACAGCTTCAAATACTTGAAAGCATTATCTCAAGTGATGGGTCTTTGGACAAAGAAATTGACTGCAGGATCAGCAAGACCAGCCAGGTACTGGGATGGCTGCATATTAGAGTGCTCAATCAATACAACATCCATGTCTCCATAATACTGAAAGTTTACAGAACTGTGGTTACCATTTTTCTCCTATATGTATGTAAGTCCTGGATTCCATAGTGAAAACACATTAAATAGTTGAAAAAATTTCACATGTGCTCTCTCTGCTCCATTCTTGGTATTCATTGGCAAGACTATGTCTCCAACCAGGAGTCTTGGATCACAGGAGGTCCACCAATGTGTATTCCCTGATTATCAGAACCTAGATGAGATGAGCGGAGACACATCATAAAAATGGTGTCTATGTCTTGCAAGTTGCTCTATATCAGCGGTTCTCAACCTTTTTCAGGCTGCGACCCCGGCCTGCGCCGTGCATGCGCGGCGTGACCCCAACCCACATCACGCATGCGCGGCGCGACAGCCTGCATCGCGCATGCACGGTGCTACCCCACACATGCGCGGTGCTACCCCGCGCATGCGCGGTGCTGCCCCCTGCGCCGGCCGAGGTGCTCCTGGGCGGCTGCGGCGGCGACAGTGAAGGGCGACCACGGGCTGGGCCACCAGCTGGCCCAGCCCAAGGGAGGTAAGACACATGCCGGGCCCCACACGTGCCAAAAACCCTCCCTGCGCCTGCCGCTGCCCCGCTAGCCTTGCCTTCGCCACTGCCCGTTTGGGGCGGCGGCAGGCAGGCCCAGGCACTCCTGGGCGGCCGTGGCAGCGACAGCACAGGGCGACCACGGGCTGGGCCACCAGCTGGCTCAGCCCAAGGGAGGTATGCCACCCGCCGGGCCCCATGCGTGCCAAAAACCCTCCCTGCGCCCGCCGGCCTCCCACCTCCCACCCCTGGCCCTCTTTTACTTACAGTTTTAGTAGTTCTCAGCAGGGAGGGGTGGAAACTTCCGGAGAGCTCGCCTTCGCTGCAGACAACTTGCAGCACCGTTTGCAGACTGGGGCTTTTGGCGGGCTCAGGCTCTCTATTCAAGAGAGTCTATTCTATTGGCTTTCAAAAGCCAATAGAATAAGAGGGAGTAACACAGCTAAGGAAAAGTGAAAAAAAATGGCGTAGCACAGCTAAGGAAAAGGGGAAAAAAATGGCGGACTGTGTTGTTTGGCGACCCCCGTGAAATGGTCGTTCGACCCCAAATGGGGTCGCGACCCACAGGTTGAGAACCGCTGCTCTATATTGTACTGGAATTTAGGAAGAGACCTTGAGGTTGTGCATGTACACGTTACAAAGACACTATGAAAGAAACCCAATGCTACTATCACACCAGCCACGGGAAGTGGAAACTGTGCTTGCTGACAGAACCCACTGTTGAGTCCTGTGCTATGAAGTGTCCACTAGCTTTGAAGACAGACACTGCCAAAAACTGATAGAAAGCCTTCAGTGGTATGACAAAATAAAACCCACAGTTACTACAACAATGGACTTCCAGTGCCCCCATTGTGCTAGATTCTGTATTTCCAGATTGGAAAGCCATCTCTCTCTCCACAGATGAACTGCACAATAGTGTGTCTTCTTCAAACCTAAAGGATTGCCTTACAGCAGGGGTCTTCAAACTTGGCCCTTTTATGACTTGTGGACTTCAACTCCCAGAATTCCGCAGCCAGCATGCCTCGCTGAGGAATTCTGGGAGTTGAAGTCCACAAGTCATAAAAGGGCCAAGTTTGAAGACCCCTGCCTTACAGGTAGTCCTTGACTTATGGCTACAATTGAGAATGGAATGTCAGTTGTTGATCAAAGCAATCATTAAGTGAGACATTATATGACTGCTTTGCTGAATGACCAGAATCCCAGCATTGTTGTTTTTTAACATTGTGGTTGTTAATTGATCTCCTGAGTAATTAAACAGATGAAGCAAAAGAGTTGCCTGCCGAAGATAGCCCTTTCAGAGCGAAAGAGCTGCCTGCCAGAGATTCAGCTCCATGTGAGGCTGGAATCCTCTGGGAAGCAGCAGCAGCAGCTTGCAACCTTTCCTCCCAGCTTCCCCAGTAATTTTCTGGATAAGTCAATAGAGAAGATTGCAAATAGCAACCACATGATTGCAGTGAGCTTGGCAACCAGTCATTAGTATGAACAGGCTGCCAACCACCCATATTGGTGGGATTTTTTTCCCCCTGCTATGTTAGTTGGTGAACACGCTAAAGAAGGCTACAGAAGGCCAGAGAATTAATACTGTACTTGCTACACGCTTCTAATCAGAGTGAGCACTTTTTGGCAAATGAAATCAAGAGGCAGGATAGGGAGCAGTAGTTGGGGCAGTACCTTTCATGCCGGAATTGGTTTCTGCTGACATACGAATTAGCTGGAACAAACACCATAACAAAGTGGATCACAGTTGTTTTATCAAGGGCTTCAAAACAGTATTATTTTGTAAATATAATTTGTAAAAAAAAGTTCTCATGTTTAAGAAAGTAAGCTAAGAATGCACCTTGCCTTCACTAAGCTGCTTGTTAACAGAGGTATCACCTGTTCTGTTTTATTTGCTTCATGTTATCAGATTAGAACCTTAACACCTCTAGATAAGCTGCAAAGTTTCTTAGAGTCATCATTGCTTTAGGTAGGAAAGTACTGCCTTAACTTTAAGCTTTTATAACTACGTAATTTTTAGATTATTTTATGACATTTCACATCTTTTTATCAATCATGATTGATTACTGAAGGCAATAAAGCTATATAATAATTTTTCTAAGAAAATTTATTATCTAGAAATGATTTTAAGGTTTTGTACTGCTGCCACTCTGGAAAATTCCTAGAAGAATAAGACAAACAAGACGCCTGCATTTCTTGGATTGCAAGAAACTTGCTCCAGCTGTAGTTTTGCAACATAGAATTCCTGGAAAAGTCTCTAACTTGTAATATGATACAAAGAGCTTTGCACTTCCTTGAAAACATCTTCAGAAATATAACAGCCACAGACAGTCATGTCCTAAAATTACACAAACTTCATCCTATACATATTTAATCCTGCTGTGTTCACTGACTCTTAATCCTAGATAACACGGAGAATAAAACTAATTCACCTTGGATCCCAACCTTCAGTGTAGGTATTCATATAGCCACAGATCTCTCTCATGTTTCATAGCAACCAACCTTGCCCTCCAAGATAGCCAGAGTGCTCTCACTGCAGGTAGAAAATGTGTTCACAGACATAAGGGGTAATCCTGTATTCAAGTCCTAGGAATGGGTTTTTTATTTGAATGCCCCCAGGCTCTGCTAATTCCCTCCTGGCTTTTGCTTTCTGGAATCCTGCTCTCTCCAAGTGAGGGAGAACCAAAGATCAAGGCAAACTCACAGCCTCCTCCATTCACTATCCCTGTTTCCATGAACCAGTGATATAGACTGGTTTTGGGGGATGAGAATAGCCTAATTATGTTTGCTCAATGGCCTCCTAAAACCTGTTGCTGACAACTTATCTATAATTTGTCGGCAAGCAGTTAAGCTTAACCCTAACCCTAACCTTTTCATCTTTCATTCACCTTTCTGCATAAGCCATAATTAAACCATACTATCACTGCCCATAAAAAAGATCTATTGCAGGGGTTCTCAACCTTGGCAACTTTAAGACTTGTGGACTTCAATTCCCAGAATTCCTTTGCCAGCAAAGCTGGCTGAGGAATTCTGGGAGTTGAAATCCACAAGTCTTAAAGTTGCCAAGGTTGAGAACCCCTGATCTATTGCATCCCCTACACGAACTGCTAGTCTCTATCATGAGAAATCACTTTGTAACCAAGGCAGAGTTACTACTGCTCAGTCAAGGTACAACTGTAGGGAAGATTTATTTATTTATTAAATTTATATGGCTTCCCAGCTGATACAGGTTACCACGGGTCCTCTGCTTTTGAGAGACTGAAAACACAACAGTAGGGCTTCCAAAATCTGGGCAATCGCTAGAGGGCAGAGAAAAGACAGAAAAATCTGTTTCAGATTTTGGCAGCCCCCAATTGTGTAGGCACATATGGTACTAGTAACCTGACATACAATGGACTTGCATTGTTATCACTGGCCTCTTACATGCTATTTTTGAAACAAAATGTATTTCTCTCCAATATAGCCTAACTAACACATTCCTGCAGTAGATAGATGATTGATAGATAGATAGATAGATAGATAGATAGATAGATAGATAGATAGATAGATAGATAGATAGATAGATAGATAGATAGATAGATAAAATAAAATTCAATCTTTTCCCTCCCTTTCAGAAAGGGAAAAAACTTCATTTTGTTTTTTTCTTTTCTTTTTTTTCAATCTTTTTAATTAGGTTTCCCCCCCATATATGCAAATTTTTCCAATCAACAAGTTGTCTGAAATTTGCTAGACTAATACATATTCAGTTCCTAATCCTTGCTTCTTTTCTTTAACCAAGTATAAAATAAGTTCCAAATTTGGTAATGGTCTGTATCTTCTTTGTCTTTTAGCCTCATGGTTAATCTGTCCATTTCTGCACATTCCAAGATCTTCCTGATTATTTCTTCCTCTTGCGGCAAAGCTTCATTTTTCCAATATTGTGCAAAAATTATTCTTGCTGCTGTGGTGATATGTAAAATTAGATATAGTTTCTGCTTATTAGTCTTTTCAGGCATAATGCCTAATAAAAAAAAAGTTCAGGTTTAAAGTCCACCTGTTCATCCAATATTTTTTCTAACCACATGTGTATATTTTTCCAATAAACCTTTGCCTTTACACATGTCCACCAAATATGATAATACGAGCCTATATTATGTTTACATTTCCAACATCTATCTGACATATTTTTAAACATTCTCGCTAGTCTTACTGGTGGAAGGTGCCATCTATAAAACATTTTCATTTTGTTTTTCACATGTAGTACTACATCAGTAGAACTCCCATTCATCTCTGGGAAATTGTTCATATTATATTTGAAACCAGTGTTCAAATACAGCACAAGGCAACCTGACATGGATTTGACCCTTTTTCAGAACAGTATGGGTATGGAACATGGCTCAAGTAACTCCCAGCTCAGAATGCCAAGTCTGGTGGGATTTTTTTATGCACTACCATTGCAAGTCAACCCACAGCCATTCAAAAATACCTGTCATTTGTAAAAAAAAAAAAAAAAAACACAGCTATTTCTGTTCCCAGGTTCCTTTCTATTTCAAAACTGCTGCAGAAAAGAGGTGAGATGAGCTGTTCTTCTTGCTGTGACCTGTCCCCTAGTTCCTGACTGCAAGCTGCCATTGCTGGCATTTCTAAGAGTCAGTTCTGGTAGGCATGTGTGTTTGCTCCCTGACCCTTGTCTGGGTAACTCAGACATCTGAAAGCCATGGCTTTGGGTCAGATTTGGAACAGAGGAAAGCACATAACCTGGGGGCCACAGGGTTAGTTGGAATCTGAATGCTCTCCAAATGTCAGAGTCTGGCCTCTAGAAGTTGACATGCAACTGTAATAATGTGATAGAAACATATAGCTGGAAAGTGTTTATTCATTATGTTTACTTTTAATTCAATTTATTTTTCCCTTAACCTCACTTACTCCTTTTGGAATTGTGGTTCCCAGCATACTGTTTAAAAAGGTTAATTGTGGCACTTAGCCTGGTCCTAGAAAATGTCCAGAAGGAAGGAAAAAACTAAAGGTCACTCTTCTGCTTCTTAATGGGTTCTCAACTATGGCTATCTCCTTACCAGGCCTCAACCATTGCCCTCCCATTTCCAGGAGCAGTCAGTCTTTTCTTACATATGTTCAAAGTATTGTTAATTGCGAACCTTTTTCATAATTGCAGATGCCAGGATGGTATGCAAGAGTAAGATTGAAATAATCACACAATATGCAATGAAGCAAAGAAGGAACATGCCCTTTTCTTATTCTCCTCCCAAAAACTCAATATACATAACAGGGTTATAATTCTAGAATCCTCTTTAACTAGAAAGCATATTTAAGGACCTGGACTTATCTTTCCTCTTTAGACATATTCCTCCCCTCCCACACATACAAACTTGCCTTTTGGTGATTCCTGGTCCACTTTTGTGAATTGCTTTTTCCACCCATACACAAAATACGGACCAGTCCCTTCTACTTGTTTACAGAAAGAGGCCATATTCCACCCATTGACTAGCCCACTGACCTCCTTTCTGTTAATTCTTGGTTTCTGCAGAAGAGTCCAGGATGCTGGAATTACGTGCAGTAAGCCATTACATGGTTTATTTGTATCTAGCCTAAAGTAAATTATGAATAATCACTAGAATATTTTCTTGCTGCTAAATCTACCAACAATTGCTTTTTCTTTCTCATCAAATTAATGCCACCAATCTCAACATGACACTCTCTGGATGTGCATAAACTCCACATTCTGCAAATTACCCCGACCCTGGCCTGTTGTGACAATAAGAGATGCAATCTATCCTCATCTGAAGGTCAGACTGAGAAAGCTGGTATACTGTATATTGATGCAATTCACTACTCAGTCATTTATATAGATATGAAAGCTACAGTTAATTGCATATCTGGAAAAATACTGCAGGCCTAGTGTTTGTAAATGGGATGAAACAAGAAATCAGGTTTTAATATTTGTTTAATAACCAAATGGTTTAATAAACCAATAACAAATATTTGTTTTAACATTTATTAATATAAACCAATAAAAATAAAAACTTTTGCTAATACAATAGTGGCCAAAATTGTGGAAACCTTTTGGGAAAAGTGTACAGTAGAAATGCCACCTTTGGTTAAGTTTCCACCAATTTTTCTTCTAATTTCTTTATAACTGTAGCCTTGTTCACTTAATAATACTATTTTACATCGCTTTCTGGGCAACCAGTCAACTCTTTGCACCAGTACTTTAATTTTATTACATTTTACAAGCTCACTAAATGAAAGGAAAAAAACCCAACCAACTTGATAGCGATCACACCGACAAATGTCCTCCTCTCAGCTTCAATGCATGACATCAATAAGTGAATCCTACTGTGATCTGATTGGCTCATTGCCAAAACAAGATGACACCTCATTGGCTACAATCAGATGAAGGAAAGCTATCTGATATCAACCTAAGCAAGTTGTGCTTCCTTTTCCTGGTTATTTGGCTATAACTTTTCATAGAATACAGTACAGATAATTGAACAAACTTTGTTGCATTACATTCTTGATTAAATTATCTTTCCATTGATATATAATTTAATGGTACTACTCCCCCCATAAAAGTGGTGTTATTAGCCATTAAACCACAAAAATACACTTTTCCCAAAAGGTTTCCACAGTTTTGGCCACTACTGTATATGGAATAAGTCAAGCAATATTTTTCATCTGGATCTCTCTTGTTTTTAACCTTCTCAGCTTTATTGCCTCAACTTTATCTTTTTGTCAGATTTCCTTCTACAGGTAATCTTCCACTTATGACTTGTCACTTCATGACCATTCAGCGTTATGACAGGCCCATGAAAACCTACTTACAATCAGTTTTGAAGTTACCACTGCTGCAGGACCATGTGGTTGTGTGAACAAAATTCAGGCAGATTCATCCTTATGATCAACTGCAGGGTGACACAGCCCAACACCCCCACTATCATCTCCCCTCCATTCTGCCTCACTGATCCCTTTAGGCCCTGGGCTTGTTTCCCAGCCTCCCCAGGTCCTATACCCTCCTCCCCACTGACTGCTTGCTTACTTGCTCTTGAGCTTGTGTTGGGAAAGCAGAGGAGGCTGCTCTGTCCCTCAGCATCCTGTCCCAGAAGTGGACAGCATTTCCAGAACGTCCCAATGAATTGTGGCCATCTGAAAATGGCAGCCACGTCTGGGACAGTGCCACATCGCCTGAAAGGATACCGAAGGGTGGAGCAGCCTGCTCTCCTTTCACAACATGAGCTCCCACGCTCTATGGAAACTGAGTGATTGGTGATGGCGTATGAAGAGGAAGTAGGGCCCGGTGGGGTGGGCTGTGGACTCCCTAAAGGACAGGAAGCAGGCCACATGGTCCTCATGGGCTGTGGAAGGCATTAGGAGGCCTCCCAAGGCCTTCCCCATCTGAGATATTCTGTGCTCTGCTTAATGACACATGCAACCAGTTAATGACTGCGAGAGAAGGAATGGGGGTTAAGTAAGGCAGTTAAGCAAGATCCGCAACATGCTTAATGACTGCAACAACTTGCAATTGTAATAGGCAGGCTCCATTATGGCAGTAAGTCTAGGACTACCTGTACACACTTCTCTTGAGCCTAATTGTGTCTTTTTTATTATCCTGGCAGTACTGTTTTGTTTATAATTTTTCCAAGATTGGTTTTGTTGCCAGAAAAATCTTCAGGGTTCAGTCCAAGCCAGGAATAAACAAAATGGAAACTGCTTGGGAAAGGTTATGTTTATTGAGGAACAGAACAGAAACAGCATGCAGTTCTGGTTCAGCTGACCAAGATGGAGACTGGTGGGTTTTATACCTTCTGATTGAGATGCTTCAGGGGATTGTGCCATGTAGTGAGCCTTGTGTCAATGGTGGTGGGTTAATCCTATTTTATCCTACAGGTCATGTCTTTAGACTTTGGGTGGAGGACATAGATTTTTGGGGTCTTTGTCTTTCTATTCCCATCAGCTTCAAGGTTCCTGAATGAATCACCAAATCTGCATTTCTAAAAGCTGGTTTCTGCTTGGGGCAGAGAGATTTGGGGGTGGGGTGGATTCTGCCTAAGATTTTCTATTTCTTTGTGGAAATATAATATTCTGGCATTTTAAATATCCCCCAAAATATTTCCTTTTCTAGGAAAGGGGGATGCTGACTTCTTACAGTTTGTACATTAACACAGTCAGTGGAGCCTTGGTTAAATTGTTGGATTATGACTGGGGGAGATGCAGGTTTAAGTCCTTGTTGAATTACAAAAACTTCCAGGGTAATTTTGGCCCAGTTACCACCTCTCATCCCAAACTACCTCACACCGTTGTGGTGGGAAAAAATAGGAGTGAATACTTAACACACCACATTGGGCTTGTAAAAAGATATAAATTTAATAAATAAAAATAATCAACTTCAAAATTATAAAATGGAAAGGAGTATATTACACTAATCTATTCAACACTTGTTCCCTGAATTGTTTTTAAAAGGAATGTTGATACGGTGGCTAGACAATTTAAACACAAAATCCTGCTGCAATAATATCTGTTTCAATAGCAAGAAAAATATTTGTACCAGAGAATAATGTGCATAGCATAAACACTATTTTCTCAAATTGCCTATTGTACTGCTTATGCTCAAAACATAAATTCTCGCAAGTGTGCTACTATAGAAAAACAATTTAACATAAATGGAAGGTGGACTGCTTTTTAAAATGTGCAGATGTGAACTGAGAAGTGCTCTACATTTCAGAGCAAAATAATTGCAAAACTGAAGGCAAGAAAAATCAGTAAGTTTTTTTTAATGATCCCATTTGCCTGTTTTGTTCTTTTTCAAGTGCCTGACAATGAACTTTTTAAAGTGGGGACATCTTCAAGCAAACTGCTTTGCAGACCTTCAACTGCAATTAATTTATAAACTCAATCGTGTCCTAAATCAAGCAGTTAGTTTTAACTGGTAGAAAAATATACTGTGGTTTATACGGAGACCGGAATTCAGGGAAAAGTAGTGAATAAGAAACTCTTTCCTTTGTCTCCCATTATTTTGCATTTGGAAATTTCATTTAAACATATGTGCCTCAGTGTCCAATAGCAAGGATTAGCAGCAACAAAGAATATTTTGGCTTCTAAAATTAAAATCACAATCCATGTCAACTCCTTTGCATGCTACCGGTATGTATTCAGGCTCAGGTTGTGTTGGAGGAGGAGGAGGAGGAGGAGGAGGAGGATGCAATGCTCTCTACATGGGGCTACCCTTGAAGAGTGTTCAGAGACTACAATTAGTGCAAAATGCAGGTGCGCGAGCAATTGTGGGCCTTCCACGTTGTGCCCACATTTCGTCAACCCTCCGCATGCTGCATTGGTTGCCTATCGGTCTCCGAGCGTGGAAAGGGTTCGCAATTTGGGAGTCCTCCTGGATTCACGGCTGTCTTTAGAGGACCATTTGACGGCCGTGGCCGGGAGGATGTTCTATCAGGTTCGCCTGGTACGCCAGTTGCGTCCCTTCCTAGACCGGGACTCGCTATGCACAGTTACTCATGCCTTCGTCACTTCCAGGCTGGACTACTGTAATGCTCTCTACATGGGGCTCCCCTTGAGGTGCACCCGGAGGCTTCAGCTGGCCCAGAATGCGGCCGCACGGGTAGTGACCGGGGCGCCATGGCGCTCCCATGTAACATCGCTCCTGCGTGAGCTGCACTGGTTGCCGGTGGCCTTTCGGGTGCGTTTCAAGGTGTTAGTGACCATTTTTAAAACGCTCCATGGCATTGGACCCGGATATCTACAGGACCGCCTTCTGCCAGCAAATACCTCCCGCCGTCCGGTACGCTCCCACAGAGAGGGTCTCCTCAGGGTGCCGTCGGCCAAACAATGTCAGCTGGTGACCCCCAGGGGGAGGGCCTTCTCTGTGGGAGCTCCAACGCTTTGGAACGAGCTCCCCCCCGAACTCCGTACGATGACGGAATTGCGTTCCTTCCGTCGAGAATTAAAAACATACTTATTCCGACAAGCCGGCCTGGGATGATAGCTCCAGCTCCAACAATGGCCATAACTGTTTTTAGGGGATTGTGTTTTTAGTTGGGTTTTTAAATATTAGGCCAAATTGTTTAATTTATTTTTAATAATTTTAATTTTTGTGTGTTGTTGTTTTAATTGGGCTGTACACCGCCCCGAGTCCTTCGGGAGGGGGGCGGTATAAAAATTGTAAATAATAATAATAATAATAATTCAAAGTGTTGGTCATTACCTATAAAGCCCTTCATGGCATAGGACCAGGATACTTACAGGACCGTCTTCTGCCACATACTTCCCTTCGACCGGTGAGAGCGCACAGGGTCGGCCTCCTCTGGGTCCCGTCAGCGAAACAATGCCGTCTGGCGGGTCCTAGGGGGAGGGCCTTCTCTGTTGTGGCGTCCACCCTCTGGAACCAACTGCCCCCTGAAGTCCGCGCTTCTCCCACTCTCCCGGCCTTCCGGAGGAATCTAAAAACTTATCTATGCCGGCAGGCCTGGGGATGACTGTGATTGTGTGTGCATGATGAATGTGTTTGGGGGTCTTTTAAATGCTTTTGATTTGGTTTTAGATTTTTGAAATGCTGAGATGTTGTTTTTGTTTATATTGTTAGCCGCTCCGAGTCCTTGGAGAGGAGCGGCATAAAAATTTAATTAAAATAAATAAATGAAGAAGAAGAAGTTGGAAGGGGCTTAGAGGTCATCTAGTCCAACCCCCTGCTTAGGCAGGAAACCCTATACATCAATCACATCAATTCAATGTGCCTATTCCTAGAATCCCTACTCTCCTAAAATCCCTTTTGGGAACAATCTGATTAAGGTTAGTAGAATTTTAACTTCTGAGCAAACGTCTTTAAAAATATAAAACGTCGGCTTCTTAAAAAAGGAACCACTGAATGTAAATACTTCAGTTTTTTGCAATTGGAAAAACAGCTTCTTGCAAAGCGGGCTGCCGTTCCCTGCTTACGGAACCATCTATAAATAAAACGCTGCCTCCTCCCATTCTCCTGAAGAAAAAGGCAGCCTGTAAGTTTTTGTTTTCAACCCGAGGCCAGAAGGAGGGCTGCCGCAGCTTCGAAGAGGCCGCCGCGCTCGCCCCGGCCCCATGTGGCTGCGACCCAGATGTGGCAGAGGCGGAGAGGGGAGGAAAACAAGCCGTGAGGACAGAGCCCCGCGCGCCGCACGAGCTCCAGAAGCATTACTCACGCTGGGCGGGGCTTCGAAAAGGAGCCCGCCTTGTTGCTGGAGCGCAGCGGGAACGGCGATGTCAACCCACCCAAGCCGCGTCTCTACACGCGGACACGCCCCCTCCCTAGAGCTTCCCTCTTCCTCCCTCCCTCCCTCCCCCCCCTCCTCCCGGGCATTCCCTGGCTGGCCGCCGCTCACTGACAGACGGCCGCCCCGCCCTTCCCCGGCGCTGCCGGCCCCGCCTTCCCTCTCTCCTCGCGCCGACCTTTCCCCTAGTTTCCAGAGGGTGGCTCGGCTTGGCCGCCGCCAAACGTGCCCACGAGGGTCCTTTCCTGCTATCAGCATAGCTGCACGAGGCTATCACGCCGCCCGAGGAAGCCCATTGGCTGGCCAAGAGGCAGCTCTGGTCGTGATTGGCGGAGCCCTTCTTCCCATCCCCTTTCGTTCTTTCCGCCTCCTTCCCCGCCCCTTCCCAGCTGCTTTGCTGGATGGAGTGTTTTGGTGTGCTTTCCTCTGTTTTGGCTGCTCGCCTCCCTGGAAGGCGGGGCGGGCGGGCGGGCGGGAGGTGGTTCTGGCCGATTGCTTCGGCTGGCTTTGTCATATCGCTGCTGCTGCTGCTTGCGGGAGCCCTCACCATGCACACATCTCCTTGCAGCGAGGAGATGGGAGATGCCCCTTCGGTGAGTACCACTTGTTGCACGGTGCGGGATGGGGACGCGGCCGGCAGAACAGGGATCCCTCTCTCCATACCTTCCGGAGCCTGAAGAGGCTCGACGTGACGTGCCCTCTCTCCCCCCTTTGCATTCTGATCGGATCGGCGTGACTTTCCAAGGAACGAGGTATCCGGGGGAGCAGAGGCCAAGCGGCTGAGGCATCTCGGGTGGGAGCGGAGCAAACGGGCGCTCTCTTTTTTTTTATGCGCAAATGCAAATCGGGCGGGGGGGGGTGTTGATCGAGACCCCGAGGCGAGGGGCGCGAGGAATACCGGAGCGCGCTCTCCTTGGGCCCCGGAGCTCAGGCAGCCTTGCCCTCTTCGTCACCCGCGGTGGGACCACGAATCCGGCCGGGAGCGACCCCTCTGATTCACCTTTTCCTTGCGCTCGCTCTTTAGGAACTCGAGCGGGGGTGGCCCCTCCAACTTATCTGGAGCCAGCGACGTGTGTGAATTGGGGAGGGGGGGGAGAGAGATGCCGAACGCCGCTTCCTTCAAGCCGCCCTGCTTGGAAGACTAGATTTAAGCGAATATTGGGGGATCCGGTGGATGCTTCTGGTTCTCCCAGCCAATTCCTAGGCATGCTTACTTAGAAGTAAGTCTGAGAGTGAATCGAGGGCTGCAGTTTTATTGGCTCGGGGAAGGTGGGGGGGGGGCGGTGAGGCTTTGCTCTGGGCATAGACCTGGCTAGATGGCTGATGTGGGCAGAATAAAGTGTTTTAGCATGAGTAATCTAAGCTGACTGTGATCCATAGTTGCTTGCTAATGGCATGACTTCATGCCCTGGAGATTACAGTAAGTGCTCTTCTTTCAGCTGGTAGGTTGGGAGGGGCATCCTTATCTTCTCTCCCTCCTCCCTCCCTCCCCCCCCCCTCTCTCTCTCTCTCTCACACACACACACACACACACACACACACACACACACACACACACACACACACACACAGGGAAGAGAGCTGCTTTGTTGTGAGTGCCTCCCAAGAGAAAATGTCTCTGCTCTTGTCAGGATTCCCTGCCCTCTGAGCTGTCTGCTTTGAGGACAGAGCTACTGTGCCTTCAGAGGGCTTTCCAGCACTGGCTCAGTCAGGGACCACCACCCATTTTGCTCACATGGCTATTTTGATGCATGACGTCTCCCCACTCCTTCCTTTCTCTCCCCCCCCACCCCACCCCAAACCTTCAACTATATTTGGTTACTTTGGATCCCATGGAGGTAGGAAGTTACCCTCCCTGTCTCCTTTAGGAGAAGGTGCTTTGCCTCCTTCTGGCCTTGCAGTTTTGACTAATCTTCATGTCAATCGCACTTGCCATCCTCCTTTTTCCTTAAAGCAGAATAAAGAAGTGGGCATATGAATAGCGTGGGAAGGGGAAATAAATGTAAAATATATATATATAATAGCCGTTATATAAGAATATTTGTTTGCTGTTGAGCACAATGAAGTGGAATTTCCGATCTTTGTGCAGCTGTAATTTGCAGCCGCTTCTTGCATAGTGTGTCATTTCCTCCAGTTTGCCACTGCAATGTCTGGGTAAAAGGAGGTGATCTGAGGACACTAAGGAGGCTGTTGCATTTCTGTATGGAAATGAGGCCCCAGCTTGCCTTTTCCTTTTTTTTTTCTTCCTTCCTCTCTCTGTCTCAGGTTACAAATCTATTTTAGATTTCAAAATGTTCTAGCTAGCTGTTCTTAAAAAACCTTCTTCTCAATGTTTGTTTTCTCCAGTAGTATCATCTTGGAAAACACTTCGATAATTAAAAAGAAGATCCCCTTGGGTTAATTATTTATATTGCTTAATATTATGGTAACTTTCTACTTCATGTTAAATCTGTTAATAGTTAGATGATTTACAGATTAGGTTTGGGATCATTACCCTGAATTTAGCATTAAATAATAACATCAAACATTAATTGAATGAATATCAAGTTTACTTTTAATCTTCTTTCACTCTCAAGTGTTAACTTCATTTATGGACATGGAAATTACAATTTAAGTTAATTGAAAATTCCATATAGATTTCACCGAATAAAAGATATTTTTGGCTTCACATATTATGAATCAAAAATCTACTCTATTTGGTGCCCACCTGTAGTCTGCTTGTGTGAACTTAAGTACTATGATTAGCAACTTTTTTTTACTGTATATACATGCAACCCTATTTGGTTACATCTGGATTTACCTACATACAGCAAGCTATTAAGAGATAGTTTGTATACTTTAGTATTTACTCAAGTGTCTATATGATATCTATAATTAGTGTAATGGGGCATGAAAAGAATATCTGTTCTAAGTATTCTTATGAGGCTTATTACCAACTGGCTGATTACATTTTTTTTCTACTAGTATTCAGTGCAGTTAATAACTATAGTCTTTTTAGCTACAAAGGTAGCATTTAGTTAATAACATTTGATCATAGCCTATAAAAGGGGAATGTTTCTATAGATCCAGATTGTCTAATATGTTTTGGACCAAAGGCTAGGTATTATATTCTTTAAAAAAAAGAGTAGGGATTCAGACAAAAAAGGGACTTAATTAAATGCATTTAATATCATTGTTCCCTCAATATTATAGAAATTTTCACTTTTGTTCAACATCACAGTTTGGCTACAGGTTTTGATGGATTCTGAGGGATGTTTTGAGGTCTTTGGGGTGTCACGTGCTACCCTGGGACTAGAGGTTGTAGATATTTTAGTACAGATAAAAGTCAAGTGCTCAAAAGCCTACTGATTTAGGCTTATTCTGTGTTTTGTGATCCTGTGATAAAAATGACAAGGAGTTAATGTGCAGGTTTTTAGACCAAAGGTTGTCTAGCAACAATCAAAATGCAGGAAATCCACCAAGGGTTGTGGCAGCTATGTGCACAAGCCTGCTTTGTGAGAGATTGCTGCATTATACAGAGTTAATTGATTAGCCCTTGTAGCCTAATGGGTAGGGGTTTTCTAGAGGTCTTAAAAACCAGCATTGGCACCCAGATTTCCAAAGAGGTTGGATATTGAATCGTGGGATGAGCGTTTAAGCAAACAGTGAAAATGTATTCACTTTTTTCTGAATGATTAAAATGTGATTCATCTCATCTCAAGGTTGATATTGTCGACATCTACGAGTCCATCCGTGAACGGAGGCGTCACGACAGTGAAAGATCTACTTGTAGCACCTTGGAACGGAATGACATAGAAGCAGTTGAGACCCTTGTTTGTATGAGCTCCTGGGGTCAAAGATCACAGAAAGGCGACCCATTAAAAATAAGACCTTTAACGCCTGTCTCAGATTCTGGGGATTTTGTAGGGCAGAATGAACCTACACCTGAGATGCCCAAGGATTATAACTTTTTATCCACTCTGGTAAGGAAAAAGAAGCAAACTTTGTGAAAGAAATTGAATGTGCATGAATTGGCTTTCCCCAATTAACCTTATAGTGCTTTATTGAACTTGAGGGATGATGACTTTTTTTATAATGGGTATCAGATATTTTTTTTACAGTATTATACATACCTTTTTTTGGCAAATGCAATTGAAAACAATCTGGTGTTAATTGTTTTGGTTTATTAACTCCCATGTTTTTCTGATTTCTCATTAACTTTATTTAAGACAAAACATTTACAGCAAGGATGTAGGGAAATCTGAACTGAATAGTTGTTGCATGATTTTCTGAAGCAGATGGATGAGATTGTTCCACTGAACTGCAGCAAGACGTAGGAGTACATCTGAGAATATTGCTTTTCAAGCACCATAAGATTGTGATTTTGGAAGGACGAATGTTGGAGCATGCAACTATAGGACAATAGAATGAAGTGAAAATAGGAAATTGGGGTAAACATTCTTTCGCATTGTAGTTTGAAAAAAAAAAATCAGTATCTTGAGGTCTGAATGAGAGAGTATGGATTACGAATGTAATTAGTTATGGCCATAGCAATGGTTAGTCATGTTGATCTGTGTGTGTGTGTGTGTGCTGATTTCTTTCTTTTTCCTTTTTAATGTAGTGCATGACCCCACCATACAGTCCAGATTTTGTTGAGCCTTCTACAGCGTCACTGCCCTCCTCCCAAACAACTTACTCAAAACCTAGGGCAATCAAGGGAAGCGTACCTGCCAGCGTAGTCACTCCTCCAGGCTGTACTCTTACTGCTACCCAGCCATCTGTTTTGAACATGGAGAAGCAGTCCAACCAGATGCCAGCAAGGACTGAGCAACCTGTTCCTCCGCTTTGCAGAGCTATGGCAACTAGTGTGATCCGTCACACAGGCAACAGTTCTGGTTACTCCCACATTCCTGGTGTGCAAGTGAAACCAGAAGTTTCATCGGGCAACAGTGGGCCACTGGCAGACTGGCAGGAGGCCCAAGGCCAGCAACATTCCAGACCTTCCCGGGATTGCCATATTGCCGAGAACTTGACTTGTGACACTTCACTTGCACACGGATCTTCCTCACACGTCTCAGGTTGCTCTAGAACTGCCAATAAAGGATGTGAAATTCCAAGGCTTGCTTTGCAGCAGTCTCTTTACCCAAAGAATTGTGAGCATGATATGCAGCAAAAGACCAGCCCCCTTCTACCGTCCCCTCTCTCAAATCCACAGGTGATCTGTCAAATGATCCCCTTCGATGGACCAAGAGGTATGGTCCCTGCCCTATTAAAACCTTCTGCTCAGACTGCAGGAGCTGTCAAACGCATCTTACCCCACACGGCTCCAGTTTCTCAACCTGTCCTGATGGGACCTTCTATGCCTCAGGGGACTGTTATGTTGGTTCTTCCGCAGGCAGCTGTTGCCCAGGCACCCCCCTGCCAACAAACTGTGATGTCTGTGGGGAACACCAAGTTATTGCCTCTAGCTCCTGCTCCAGTTTTCATTGCCTCTGGTCAGAGCAGTACGCCTTTGATAGACTTTTCCCGGAGGAGGAATTACGTTTGCAACTTTCCTGGCTGCAGGAAAACATATTTCAAAAGCTCTCACCTCAAAGCCCATCTGCGTACTCACACTGGTAGGTATGGAACTGAAGGAGTGTGGTGTGCCTTACAATCTCACTGACGATGCTTGCCAGGCATCAAAAATGAACACCGAGGTTGTGGTGGCATGAGACTTCCCTAGGGTGTTCTTCACCAACCTGCTGCTCTCCAGATGTGGCATTGCAGTTTTTAGAATTGTGGAAATATAATTCCACTGTATGTTCACGGGGAAGCTGAGAAACCATGCAAATGCCTCTGATTTAGAGGCAAAGGAAGATGTTCAGGCATGAAAAAAAGTGCAGTCGAATCTTTACACAATATAGAGAAGGAAAAGGGGAGGGTATATAATAATAATAATAATAATAATAATAATAAAGTTGGAAGGGACCCTGGAGGTCATCAAGTCCAACCCCCTGCTCAGGCAGGTAATCCTATACCATTTTGAACAAAAGGCTGTCCAGTCTCTTCTTAAAAACTTCCAGTGTTGGAGCATTCACCGCTTCTGGAGGCAGGTTGTTCCACTGGTTAATTGTTCTAACTGTCAGGAAGTTTCTCCTTAGTTCTAGGTTGCTTCTCTCCTTGATTAGTTTCCATCCCTTGCTTCTTGTCCTGCCTTCAGGCGCCTTGGAAAATAGCTTGACTCCCTCTTCTTTGTGGCAGCCCCTGAGATACTGGAATACTGCTATCATGTCCCCCCTCGTCCTTCTCTTCGTTAAACTAGACATACCCAATTCCAGCAACCGTTCCTTATATGTTTTAACCTCCAGTCCCCTAATCATCTTTCTTGCTCTTCTCTGTACTCTTTCTAGAGTCTCAACATCTTTTTTACATTGTGGTGACCAAAACTGGATGCAGTATTCCAAGTGTGGCCTTACCAAGGCATTGTAAAGTGGTATTAACACTTCACGTGATCTTGATTCTATCCCTCTGTTAATGCAGCCTAGCACTATGTTACAGGTTAGGGTTAGGGTTAGGGTTGACTTTACAAGTTCCTTGACTTAACTACAGTAGAAGCAATAGATGAAAAAAAAAAACCACATTGATACTTCCAAAATTGAAAAACGTTCCATGGTGGAATGTTCTAAAATGGATTGACTTCAGAATGGTCCCCTTTCAAGATCAAACCACTTTGAGAGTGTTTGGAATGGCCTGTGGAGTTTTTTAGAACATCTCGTAACAAAATACTTAGCGTACCTCTAAATCAGCGGTTCTCAACCTTTTTCAGGCCGAGACCCCACCTGCGCCGCCCATGCGCGGCGTGACTCTGACCTGTGCCGCGCATGCGCGACGGCCCGCATTGCGCATGTGCGGCGCAATGGCCCGAACTGCGCATGCGCGGCACGCACGACGACCTGAACCGTGCATGCGCTGTGCGATGGGCCAAATCGCACATGCGTGGCGCGCGTGCGATGCCCCGAACCGCACATGCGCAGCATGACGGGCCGAACCGCACATGCGCAGCGCGACGGGCCAAACATGCGCACGCGCGACGGCCGAGGGGAAATGGGGAAAAAATGGTGGACTGCGGTATTTGGCGACCCCCGTGAAATGGTCGTTCGACCCCAAATGGGGTCGCGACCCACAGGTTGAGAACCACTGCTCTAAGTCTCTCCAATAGGAGCACAAAATAAGCTCATATTACTTTCCATTGATACTAATAATATGTCAATACTACATGTAGTCCTTGAGTTACGACCGCGATTGAGCCCCAAATTTTTGTTGCTGAGTGAGACAGCTTTGAGTGAATTTTGCCCCATTTCCTGACCTTTCTTGCCATCGTTGTTAAGTGAATCACCGCAGTTAAGTCAGTAACATGGTTGTTAAGTGAATCTGGCTCCCCCGTTGACTTTGCTTGTCAGAAGGTCGCAAAAGGAGATCACATGGCTCTGGGACATTGTAGCCGTCATAAACACATGCCAGTTGCCAAGTGTCCGAATTTTGATCACGTGACCACAGGGATGCTGCAACGGTCTTAAGTCACTTTTATCTGTGCTGTAATAATTTCCAATGGTCACTAAACAAATGGTTATAAGTCAAGGACTACCTGTATACCAGTGGTGGCGAACCTATGGCACGCATGCCAGAGGCAGCACTCAGAGCCCTCTCTGTGGGCACGCGTCCCTCTTCAACCAGCCCCCCACTAACTCGCTGAGGTCCCATGTGGCTGGATGCATCCCTCCTGGCCTCACATGCTCTCCTTTTCCCGGGCACGACCCACTGCATCGCCTCCTCAGCTGTCGGCTGGCCGTCCAGCTCAGAGGCAGCTTCTCTGAACTGGTGGTGGGCTGCAGAGCCCCAGAGTGTGTCGGTCAAGGGGCTGGCAGGCTGTGGCTGCTGACGGACACTTTCAGCCCCCATGTGCTCACTGGCCTCTGTGTGGGGGGGGCGATGGTGTCAGGCAGCAGCCGTCCTGACCCGTCTTACCTTGCGACAATAGTATCCCCACCCTGCCTCCCTTTGCCTCGCCTCACCCCACAGGACAAGCCTTCTGCCCACCACCCCACCTGCCAGAGACCTCCTGGATCTCCCCCAATCCTGCCCGGCCCCCACAGGCGTCCCTCCCCAGGAGCAACATCAAAGTGACCATGCCTACCTTTGCCACACCCACCCAGTCTGCCATAACCACCATAGCCACGCCTACCCAGTGGGCCGTGCCCACCTGGCACCCAGCGATACATAAGTGGGTTTTGGGTTGCAGTTTGGGCACTCGGTCTCTAAAAGGTTCACCACCACTGCTGTATACTAAGAGGAATGAATTTCCTATATATTAATCAGTATTGGTAAAATACGCTCCTGGAAAGGTTTTCTTTCCCCAATCGCTCTTTAAGAGCTGCAGCAAAATTGTGATCTATTTTACAGTATGGACAAAAACTTCCAGTTACTTCTGTTTGTCTTTTCGTTTACTTGATAGAACATACTTAACAGCTTCTTTGGAGAATCCAATAAATTTATTTTTGAATTGTCTTTCCTTCTCCATTCCACTATTCCAGGAGAAAAACCATTCACTTGTAGCTGGGAAGGTTGCGATAAAAAATTTGCCCGTTCTGATGAGCTTTCTCGCCACCGCCGAACCCACACGGGGGAGAAGAAGTTTGCCTGTCCAGTCTGTGACCGCCGTTTCATGCGTAGTGATCACCTGACAAAACATGCACGTCGTCACATGACCAAGAAGGTGCCCAGTTGGCAAACAGAAGTTGGCAAACTGAATCGAATTGCGGCTCTAGAGAAGCCAAGGAATGAGAACGCTCTGAGCATGTTCCTCCCAATGTTATCGCCAGGGTAGTGGGCCAACTGGGCGAAACACACATTTTGTGATGAACTTTATGGTTCCCAAAATTACCACTTTTACTGATTTTTAACTTAATTTCTACAAGTTATGCTTTTCTGTTGGGGAGGATGGGAAAGTATTTTTTTCTCTTTTTCTACCCTCTTTCTCTGCTTCAGTGTTCACCCTACTTAATGTTATGTTTTTTTCTTTCTTTTCATTCTTCCAAGATTTTGGGAGGATCACCAGCACTTCAGAAAAGGAAAATATATTTAGGGGTGGGGTGGGATAGAATATTAGCAAGGACTATTCTTTGAAAATTTATCTTTACTTGAGTAAGAATAATTAATAGAAAGTGAAGCAGGCTGACTTTGTTGTTTTCAGTTTTATGCTAGTTTTCTGTCCACTTTGTACAAATGTAGCTGCTATAGCCTGATTCTGCATTTATCCTCTGAAAGCAGTGGTATGGGAGATTGAAACTACCTCTCAGAAACTCTTCTCCTGGGTGTGAATACAGTCCAAACTGATTATCAACTTGGGTCTGAACTCCAATTTCATACTTGAGGCAATCTGCTTTAGGATTGCCTGTCATGTCATAGTTACCGTTTGGAGCACTCTATCTGGAGATATATACCTAGAGATTGTATTTAAAGTTGGCTTATTCAGCTGGCTCAGGATTCACTTTGTTGTGACACCAACCATGATCATCAAAGTTGAAAAGACCTGGCCTGCAATGGCGCTGAATTAATTTTCCCCCGTTCATTATTCCATACTGCTCAAAGTACTGTTCCATGTATGTGTTAGCAAAACTTGTTGGCATACGAACAGAACTGTGCCTATGGTTATCAGCTGTTTAAATATGGGTTTAATGTGTCAATCGGCTCACATCAGAATCAGATATTTAATACAGAATTTCAGGACACCTGCTGCATCACAACTGATGTCTTGAATTGTATAAACACTATGACAGCAGTTATTGAAAGTTTGGACATACTATGAAGGAAACAGTGACTTGTGATAATAGCTGCTACTTCATTATAATTGTTAATATTTTAATTATTGTAATTGAGAAGTAGCCTCTTTCTTTTAGTATGGCTAACTTATCAGAATTATGGGCTGCATCTCACCAACAATATAATTCAGTCAGAAACTTGCATTTCCATAAAAGGAGTTAAGTGCATCCTTAAATCTGTCTTTTTAAATGTAATAAGTACTAGATGCCTAACTTAGTTTGGCTTATGCCCTTGGTGTATTCGTACATAAAAGCAAGAAGGCCAAAGTTAAAAATTACTCCTGCTTGCACTAGTTTTTTTTAATCATCTAAACCAGGAGTGGGGAACTATGGCCCTTTGGTGACTTGTGGACTTCAACTCCCAGAATTCTTGAGCCAGCCATGCTGACTCGGGAATTCTGGGAGTTGAAGACCACAAGCCATAAAGGGGCCATAGTTCCCCACCTCTGATCTAAACAAACAACTAAAACTTCTCACCACCTCACTGTTGATTGATCAAGAATTTTCACATAAGCCTTTCTAGGAAGGTCAGCAGAGCAAATGAGGCTGTTTGATTTGCAGTATTCGGTCAGAAGGATTTCTTGACAAATCTAATATTGGCATTTGTGCAATGGAACTGTTCCCTTCCTCTCTGCCCTGACACTATCTATGCTGGAGAATCCAGGACAAGGTCAAGATTCATGAGGTAATTTGTCTCACTGAAAGATGCTATTCTGTGAGTGTGGGGAAGGCACTGGGAGGATTCGGTTGCATGTCTTGCACTGAAGTCTCTTGAGTTGCAGTACTTATGCTTTTAAAATGAGAGGGATGGGTGTCACTTGTCGGCTGTGTCAAAGTAATAAAAATAGACATACCTGAAAGTAATACTGTATTTTAAAGCTGCCTTAAAAGTTCTTAGCCTTGGAGCAAAAATGCTTTATTTTTTTTCTTTAATTTTTCTTCTTGTGTCTTGTTCTACAGCACTATATTAACTGAATGAGTAACTGAAGTAATAGATAATTCTTACTTGTCTTTTGGAGGGCCCTGTGGGAAATCAGAATTATTCATCCTGAGATATTATATCTGATGACATGCCAAATACTGCATCTCAAGCTGCGAAAATTGTTTTTAACGAGTATATGAAAGCATGGTGTATATGTATGGAGTATATCTGACATATTGTTACTATCTTAAACTAGACAGATCTTTTACAATTGCAATATACATTGGTTATTTTTGTTAGGACAATCTTGCATTACTTTTATTTATTCTGAAGCTATCTGAGGTATTTCCGTATATGATAGGAATTTGCTGGCATGAGTGTTTTGAAAACTACATTTGCTATATGTTCCAAAATAACACTTAGGTGATATTAATGTTTGGTCAGTTGTTTTATTAGCTTTATTTTACACTAGTAGCAACAGCCTGAGACAGTCAGGTGGTTATGATTTTTCTTTCACTTCATCCTGGGGAGCAATTCATGTTAAAAACAGCATGAGATCTTCCAATATGGTGAGAGGAGGGGAGGGGAAATCTAGGCAAAATATACTTTCTAAGTATTTATATAATTATCTGAATTTGAAGGGACTAGTGTTCGTGAAGCAAACCATAAGGATCAGGAATGTCTTAGAACATAGCAGCTCTTGGATAGATGAATTAAGTATTATCTTCAGTTGATGGGAACATTTTATTTTGGCTTGCACTCCCAAATCAAGTGTAAGTAGGCTTCCTTTGAAATGAGATTAAACCAGGTTGTCATGCATATGTAGTCCTCAGCCATATATAATAGTTTGCCTGGTGCTTGAAAACCTTTGCATAATTGCAGTTTGAACTAGATAAACGTGCAGAACAGAAAACTGGCTGGCAATGATAGGTCATAGTGACTGGGCTGCATTTGATTGGTCACTAGATATGCAAGTAGAGGAATATTATAAAAAGCTGCATCTCAACGTTTGTGTGTGTATATATATGTGTATGCGTGTGTGTTTGGATATATATATATATGATATATATATATTATGGACGTGTGTGTATAAACACATGCATGTGTATGTTTTCTTCTCTTAACATACGTTCATACTTGCCATATTTTGAGTTATTGAAGCAAATTGATAAATCTGCAGTTCACATAGTTGTTTTCTCCCAATTTATTCTTAATTTTTAATTAACAGAAAAAAGATCATTTTTAAAGTTTAGAAGAAGAGACATGTTAGTGGTATAGATTCAGTTCATATAATCAGACTGCAAGTTTGATTAATTTGAAACCACTTTTTCCCTTTCCTACAATACACAGATAGAAGTCCGATTTTCCCTTTCTGGACAATTTTATGACCTAATTATTGGCTATTTGACTAGGGATTATGGGAACTATCATTCAATATAGTAAAATTTTGTGCCTAATATTTTATACGAATAAACCTTATTTGTTACTTTCTGTTCAACATTTATTGTGAAATCCTTGTTATTTGTGTGAATATACATACAAATACTCTTGTTTTTCCTCAAGGGCTGTGTTGTATTTCCTCTTCTAGTAAAATGGATATTTACATATAGCTTTGGTTGTATTTCCTCTTTCCTTGTTTGGACAGTCTTCTTAATATAGAAATAGTACCATAAAGGAATAGGAGAGTTACAGAATCCATTGCTAATGTTAACACTTGGCACAAGTATAGCATTTAGGTTACAATTCAATGTCCCCTCGAACATCAGATTCTCCAGATATTTCCCCAGAGTCAGAGATAGGTTATAAATGTGGTGGTGGTGAGGATTTGACATTACATTTTAAAACTCCCAATCTCATAAAACCCTCAAAAGATGAGATTAGTAGGAACAAGCTGTGAATTTTGCTGGGATACCCATGTTCCCAACCCTCATCTTCAACCCCCAGTCCAAAGAAATACTGTGTAAAAACTGGAAAATGGATAAACAGTTGCCATCCTATACAATACTTACAACATTCTCAAACATTTGCACTTTAATTCCTAAAATTCATTTTGTCAAAGAACCTGAGGCCCATCAAATCAGAAAAAAAATACTGATTTTGAATAAGTGTATGGAAATTTTGTTATCTATTATTTCAATAGAAGTTAAAAGAACATCAGCATTGCAGTAGTACTAATAATGTTTATCATCTATAAAATCAGAACTGAAATAATGTATTGGGTGTATTCAAAGACCAAACCAAAAACACATATGCAAAGATTTTACTTTGGCTCCTAAGCTTAAATCTTTCAAAGGCTGTTCCAGTTCTGGAAGCCAGGAAACTCTGCTGAGATGCCCAAATCCCTTTATCTCCAACTAAAGCTTGGTTGCTCTGAGCAATTCCTCTTTCTCTCTTGGGGAATGGAAGGCATATTTTCTGCATATCACCGGTGGTATACCTATTATAGCTTGAGAAATGCTGACCTAGGAAATAATGAGAAATACAGGAAGAAAAAGGAATACCTTTTCATACATTATAACAGAATGCATTACTTTTAAAATGGCACAGAGTCAATAGTAAGACAACTGTACAATAATGTAGTATTAAGGATTATACATCACCCTTTCAGTTTACTAATCTGATTTTCACTACAATCAGCATCCTGCATCTTTTTTCAACTAAAAATGTGTGGGTTCCTTAAGCAATGTTGCTTTCAGGGATACATGCCTCCCTATCACTTGAACATAAACCCATGTACAACCAGCAAGAATTGGTAAGTATTGCTTCTCCAGATTTAGTTGCATTCCAGTAGAATTAAGGATAGAGAATAGCAAAAGAAGTGATTGTAAAAGATTTGGCAAAGATTTAGTATCCTTCCCATGCCAAAGTGAATTTGAGGATCTGTTTGAAGAGCAAGAAAATATTTAATTAAAAGTGTTAATACTGTCATTCTGAAATTAGATAACCTATTCTGTGAGTGTTAAAGCTCAAAAATGTACATGTCCTGGAGTTCTTTATAATGTACTTCTGTCAGTTCTACATATCAACAAACCCAAGATTAAACAGCAGTCAATAATTGCATTTTCTACAAGAAACCATGCTTACGATTGTGGAGCATTTCATTCTGGCAGATAATTTAGAAACAAGATGAACCTGCAATGAAACCACATCATCAGCATTGTTCATGTAGTCAGTTTTTATTGCTGAAAAACTAGCCTTCTCTCCTGAACATCATCCCTCCAAAGGTACAAAATGGCTGAAGTCTATTTGACATAGGCATCACAAAACTGCTGAAAGGTAATTTGGCTTCTTCCTCAGTTTTTTGCAGTTGAGAAAACTTTCATACTATGTCCTTTATTTGCCCAGCTATTGCTTGATAATCCCTATAACCTAAGGAGAAGTGTATGTTTGGGTATTACTATTGGACTAGATCTCTGATGTATTTTGTCTATTGGCTAACTTAACAAGCTTTTAATTCCAATCTTATGATTAACAAAAAAGTGTATCAATGTGAATCCAAGAAGATAAAGAGAAGCAGCGCTTAGACAGCTGTGGCTGATCTTCAAAAGGTAATCAGGATTAGAACTAATATATGGATTGGAGACCACCAGGAAATCCTAGGGTTTTGGGCAACACTGGAAGTAAAACAAAAAGTCTGGAAGAAACCAATGGCAAACCAACCCTGCATTCTTGTCCAGAAAGCTTCACAGTCAAGTCAGCCAAATCACCAAGAGTTTGGCATAATTTAAAGAAGACCATACCTGTAGTTTACCACTATGCTATTAGTTCTACATTTGTTATGGATTGAGATGGTTCTAAAATTTAATAAATGGTTAGTGTAGAATTGAAAGAATGAGTCCACATCTCACTCTGAGCCATTTTTTTTAAAAAAAATTATGGTTTGATTAATAAACTACAAGTAGAAGGGTTTATACACCCTTAGGCATGTAAGGTGGCTGGGTGGCTTTGGGCAGTCAGTCTCTCTCAATCTAATATCACACAGGGTTCTTGTGTGGAAGTAAGTGACAAGAGCATTATGTGCACTTACAAAATAAAAAAGAGAGATAAGTCAAATCAATAAATAATGTGAAGCCAAAATCACATAAGTCACATTATGGCTTGATGTCCTGTGTGGATATGGATAATTTAGTAAATGTGGTTAAATTTTGGAGCAAGCTGATTTTTGCATCAAATACAAAAAAAAAAAAAAATACCACATTGTGCTTCCTATTTCTTATCTACATTTGCATAAGTTTCAAGTAATTCCCTGTATAACGAAAGCAAATCTGTGAACACTTGGCAACTAAGAACTATATAATGATGATCATGATGACTGTGATGATTGATTAAATGTATATGCCACCTGTTTCCCATCAACTCTGGTGGTTTACAAATTGTTAAAAATGTTTAAAAAGCAAATTACAGTACAAGCAGCAGCAAACCAAACCAAAAAACAAGATGGCAAAGAAAACAAATCCATTGTGAAACAAGGGAAGGAAGAGAAAGGATATCAATCATCCTTGCCAAATGCCTGAGCAAACAGCCTGGTCTTGAGAGCCCCTTGAAATAGGTCACTTCCAATATCCTGAGAGATGATATTGTTTAATCAATGGAACCTACAGCACACCAACCCTAACAGATTGAACTCCCTGGACAGATATTATTATATAAATAATTGTATAATAACACTATTATATTAATAAAATATATTTCTTATATTTGAACACGAAAGCTGCATAATACATTTTTCAAACCTGAAACAGTATAAATACCCTCCAAAGTTAAAGTCTTTCTTATATTATCTGGGTATTAACTCAGTCCATCAGCAATACATGAGCATGAACCGTTTAAAGTATATGCTAATATTTCCAACATTTATATTCTAATCTTGCTGAAATGTTTCAGAATCCTGCCAGCATTGAATGTTGACAGATATCCTCCCCTTAGAAAGGGTAGATGTGCCCATTACCTTCATAAGACAGATGCAGAAACAAAAAGTAATCAAGAGAATAATGTTAAAAATAGAATTAAAAACCTAAAAACGGGAAAGAGAAGGATTTGAGTTTGATTCCAAGGAAACAAAGGTGCTTTGGAGCATGTGTGAGCATGCATATAGCGTGTCAGCAACTCCTTAAATGATGCAAGTACATAAATCAAGTTGGCATTGCACCTTTGGACAGAGAAGTGGTGAGATTCTCCTTCCAATCAAGCAGAGACTAGATAGCCATTTGCTCTTGTTATTTTCTACGGAGCAGAGAACTGAGTTAGGTATCTTAAAGGGACCTTCCAACTCACTGAGTCTGTGATGGTTACCAAGAGGCAAACGGAGACGAGGTTCACACAGCGATAACTAAGCCAAGTGACCGAAGCACTAGAACCCCTCTGGCGCTCTTTGCATCTGCTAAGATACACAAAGCTCATTTCACCACTAGCGTCTTTAGGAATACAATCTTTTTGTTAACTTTCATGCTGCCATTTTGAATGCAGACATCTGACAGGAATGTGATTTAGAAGGAACATTTTTTGTTACATATTACCTGTAAGAGGTACTTCGACCTACAAGTGACCAGCGGAGTTGGTTGGCTACTAATCTAAAGTGATCACACGGGAGTTATCTCAGGTAAAATGATTTTTGCCATCCTGAGATTGTCTCAAGGATACTTCCATTTAGGCACTGTGGCATTACCAGTATTATAAAGATGGGCCACGTGAGCCAACATTTTGGATGCAGGAGTAATGTCTTACTGATTTATTGGAATTGTTATTATTATTATTAATATTCTGCAGTAAGACCATATGCAGTAAGACCATCCAAAGTTATTGACATTTACTGTAGTTTCATTGAAACTTGGACAAATGATTGCTCTTTCAGTATGTCACACCTCAAGCTTTAGGGGAAGGCGAACATTTGTGTATAACTGATATTTTCCTTTTCCATAAAGAACAGAGTAAGTTCCCATTTGGCTCCATAGGAAGTGTTTGGATAAGTAGTTGTATCTCTCTCTGGCCAGGGTTCTGAGATGTCTTTTTGCATGCCATGCTAGTAGACTTTTTCTCAGAAATACTGTAGTTTTATAACCTGGCCCCCAGGTAAATTTGTTTATGGTCATATTGGCATAGCTGTGAGTAGCTTCAGCGACAGTACTCTTGCTCTATTGTTGCCATCAGCTCCTCTTCAGAGCAGTCATAGGATATCTTGGCTTGTCTCTCTGCCTTCTTGAGAGGCAACCTGCAGATTTATGTGAGAAAGCAATAATCAGGACCGAAAATAATAAAACGAGTTAAAATGAGGCCTAATTTAGCTAGCAACATGTTATCTTCCCATTTCGCCTTTAATTAGCTTGTGTATCTAATTCTCACAATGTTTTTGAACAGGTTTACATCATTTAATTTAAACAAAATGGAACTCATTACATGAGGAAACAACAGGAGTTGGAAGGGGCCATGAACGGGGAAATATCTGCTTATTCTAGGGCAGTGATGGCAAACCTTTTGGGCTCAATGTGGCAAAAATTCAGAAAATGCTTAACTTGACTTTGCTGAGATGTCACTACTTGTACCCCCAAACAAAAGAAAAATAATTTTCTGTATTCCCTTCTCCCATCTGCTCTGAACAGCAGTATTCAGTGACAGTGCCACATTGGCCCAGGCCTTGATTTCAGCCCTAATCCCACCTCTGCCACTCAAAAAGGCTGTGTTGCACCATTCCTCAAGCAGTTGAACCTTGGGGAACAGTCTGATTACCCCCATAGCCCTACGTTCCGCAGGATCTGCTGCATGTTGCTTACTTTCAAGTGGTGGTCTCTTTCTATTGACAGGCCCGAGGCCTACCTGGATCACATGTTCTTGAAGTAGCTTTGGACAATCCTCTTCCATGTCCTCTGCAGCCTCCAAATGTGCAAAAGCATACCTTATTCTTGCACTGGGGGGGGGTCCAGAGTCTGCATGAGAGTACATACCATTCTCACCTCCATTGTCTCAAAAAATTGTGAGAGAATGGGGCATGCTTTTGAGAATTGTTGTCGGGTGTTGGTGAATGCTGGTATATCACCTGAAACATTGTGGCATGTCACATTTGACACTCATGTCATAGGTTTGCCATCACTTGCTAGGGCAAGAATCTCTGACTTTTTCCAGCTAAGGGATGTCTTTGGAAAGCTGAAAGCGACTGAGGCACATTGTAAAAATTGCTCAATGTAGGCTTTCCTATATAAGTATCCATATTTCTTCAAAAATACAGCTTTGTTTTTATTCTGGTGTCTCTTGCACATTCCCTCTCTAGTACCCAAAGCACTACAGCCAGCAACAATATGTACACCATGATGGGGAAAGGGACCCAGTTGGTAAGGAGACCAAGACAAAAGCAGAATAATTACTCTGGAAGAATAAAAGGATTGAAATGTCATGCTATGTTGGAAAAGCTTCTTTAAACTGTGATAATAATTAGAATACCCATAAATGAAAGAAGAAATATACCGATAATGTTCAGAAAACAATTCTAAAGTGTTTCCTTCTCGAATGAAAAGAAAAAGGATGCTAAAAGAAATCTACATTATAGCAATAAAGATTTATAATCAAATGGATGGCCAATGCATGTGGTCTTCTTCAACCATTTCATATCTAAATTAAGAAAACAATATTGTGATTAAATTCAGTCCCTCTATTAGTTTTCTTCCATAAGCATATGGATAGTCTGAGAGACATTATAAGAAAAGCAACAATTTAATCTTGTTAAGCTGCCATTGAAAGAAAAAAACTTCTTGCTGTAATATTTCCTACAGAAATGCTTGTAGAAAAATGTGAAGAAAATTATTACTGAACCATGTTGAACAACTGATGAAAACACAGGAATAAAAACTCTTCTTCATTTCTGCAAAGTAGTACACTGGTGTTATCGCTACTCCCAGTTATTAACATTTGATTTATGATAACTTACTGATTGGCAAAGTTATTGCTTCCCGGTGTAGATCTTAAGAAGCCCTGCAAAACAAATGAACATAATAATACCAGTTAGCCTATGACAAAGAAATGCAGATTAACTCCTGTTAGTACAGGGGTTCTCAACCTTGGCAACTTTAAGACTTGTGGACTTCAACTCCCAGAATTCCTCAGCCAGCTTTGCTGGCTGAGGAATTCTGGGAGTTGAAGTCCACAAGTCTTAAAGTTGCCAAGGTTGAGAACCCCTGTGTTAGTAAATCTCATAATTATATATATCTCTGAAAGCAAAAGTAATTTTTGAAAAGGAAGGTGAGTAACTCATTGCTGGGATTAGAAAAATTGATGTGTGTATATATATACATTTACCTTTCCTAGTTCTAAGACAAGATAATGAGCAGGGGATTCACACAGATACAAGCCAGAAGAATTCTGTTGAGTTGAAGAACATACGTCATTACCTTACCAATAAAAACCCTAAGATCATATGAAAATATTAGCAGGAGAGTAGGTATGATGGGAGGACAGCAACATAGACATATTCATGTGTGCACTCATGATAAGAATCTGAGACAGCGATGCCTCCTCTGTTCTCCTTACAAGTTTCCAGACCAAGCGAAATATACCAATGGCATAATTTAGTCTAAATCTTCCTGCTATCCAATCAGATAAACAGATATACCGGAGTCTACCTTACTGATCAAATTTATCAGGTTCATCTATCCTTGAAAATGGAACATGATGTGGGTTATTTATTTTTATTTATTTATATATCAAACTTCTCAACCACCCATGTCCCACACAGAGATCAGATTAACAATCATATTAACAACCCTACCTGTGAGAAACTTAAAACCACACATATGGTTTGTATTCTTACTCGATCTTTTTTCCACATTGCTGAGGTGAAGGGCAGATTTTGCCTCTCGGGATGGTGCTGGTTATGGAATAGATTATGACACTGATGTTGCGGGGACCCAGCAGAAAAATAATGCTGCCAGGGCATCCTTGTAAATACGCCTTTAAGGATAATGTCTTTTTAACCATATTTGAGAGAGTATAGGTAGTCCTCGACTTATGGCCACAATTAAGCCCAAAATGTATGTTGTTAAGTGAGACATTTTTAAAGTGAGTTTTGCCCCATTTTATGACCTTTTTTGCCACAATTGCTAAGTGAATCACTGCAGTTGATAAGTTAGTAATATGGTTGTAAAGTGGATCTGGCTTCCCCATTGATTTTGCTTGTCAAAAGGTTGAAAAAAGTGATCATGTGACCTTGAGACATAGCAACAGTCCTAAGTATGAACCAATTGCCTAGCAAGTGAAGTTTGATCACATGATCACGGGGATGCTACAAAAGTCGTTAAGTGTGAAAAATGGCCATAAGTCACTTTTTTCAGTGTCATTGTAACTTTGATGGTCACTAAATGAATGTATAAGTCGAGGACTACCTGTACCATATCTTAGGACTGGATTTAGGCACACTGACTGAACAGTAACATCTTTTTAAGTCCAGTCAATCATCCACTTTCCCCTCTTTCCTGTAGGGCAGAAGATCTCTGCTACCTGTGTTCGAAAATAACAGAACCTGTTATTAAACAAGTTACAATTCTAGCATATGAACGGAAAAGCTGAATAACAAAATAAGCTCCATGCTTTCTTAGAAGATCTATTTTCTGCAGGTATAAACTACATTTCAGCCCATACTGCTATTGTCACAATCTATTTGTTCACATATAGTTTAAAGTGGCACCTTAGTGTGCAATCTCCTATTCTAGTGTTCAGTGCATAATAACAGGTAGTCCCTGAATTATGACAACAATTGGGACTGGAAAATTCATTAAGAGACATCACATGACCATACCTAATTTTATTACCTTTTTGCTACAGCTGTTAAATAAGACATCATTTGATTGAGATTTGTGACCTTCTCTGCCGGCTTCCCCACTGACTTTGCTTGTCAAAAGCTGGCTGGGAAAGTTACAAATCACAATCAACTGACTGCAGGATGCTGCACCCGTCAAAAATGTGAGGTGGTTGCCGAATCACAATCATGTGACCACAAGGATGGTTTGCAGGTCACTTTTTTTCAGTATCGCCGTTAACTTCTCACCAGTGTTAAACAAGCGTAAGTTAAGGACTATTTGTAAATATCTTTGTGCCTTAGACTAGAAATTGTTCCCCTTCCTCAATGTGCTTCTACTCCTCCAAGGTGCATAAAATCTATAGGATATTGTCATCTGCTATTATTATCATGGAGATAAGGTATGCAGGTAACCAGAGCACAGCTCAGGAGTTTCAAAGTACAGGCTCACCTCCTTCTTTCTGATCACTAGCTGGTGTCTACCACCACCCGCCCATCCCTTGGGATTGGGTCACAGGATCTTTTCCTGGGGGATCCTCTTTCTTGGTTTTCAGCCAGAGAAAAGAAAAATGAGAGGTTCATAGAAGAGAGAAGATCAGCTTCTCCGAATAATCATTTTCCCTAGTGCAGTAATAGATGAGGCTAGCAGTGGTCAATTTTAGATACTTAGCAATCCAGAACTCAAGTTGGCCTAAAGTTATCTAAATACCAGACTCTGGTTCACAGGCTATTTCTGCCATAGGATGTCCCTAAGCATGTCTAATTATATCCGTATGATCTGGAATCTGTTTTGGAGTTGCTGAGTTACTTAAGAGCCATTATATTTAATTCAATTTGCATTTTAAAAATGGGTACATACAGATTTATGATTGGGGGCCATCTCTCTATGTCTTCCTTTCATCCTGCTTTAGCCCATCAAGTGTTCAAATGGTGTATACAAGGAAAAAGCTGAGGAATCAGTAGAGAGAAGCCAAGAAAATGACTCACCCTTGGAATTTGACCTACCCTTTGGACCAAATTACACCTGATATGAGAATAAGTATTAATAAAGGAGAATATTTGTAGCTCAGGATGGACATGAGGGGTCCTTGGTGCTCCCTGAGCTTGCTTGTTTTCTTGCAGATGTTTCATTACCCAAACTAGGTAACATCATCAGCCCCAGCAGAATAGGTATCCTGCTGGATGGTGATGTGCCAATTGCTGGCTGGGAAGATGGGTAGGTAAAAAGAACCAACTAGTGGAACTGTGAAAACTGGTCCATTTGCAAATACGAGGAATATGTTTTGGCAAGGAATTACAACAATTGACAAAGGCATAGGATAAGCCCCTGTGTTAGGAGTACTCAGTTTTAGCCAACTTTGTGTATAGTGCTTTAAATTCATATTACAGTAGGAACGTGGCCTCCTAGGAATGCTGAGGCATTGATTGGGTTTTTCCCCCCAGAAGTTTTAAGGAAAGCATCCCTGGAGTATCAGGTTCCTACAAGAAATTCAGATTTTTGTAATAAAGTATGGAACCAAGTACTGATTAAGGAGGCAGCCACAAGAGGGCACTGCTTTATAAGATCTTTGCTAAAAGAAAACAAGGATTCTTCCCACCCATAAAAATCTAGAACTAAATTAAGCATATTAGTTTGGTTTGTAAATCCAAATGTCATTTTCACCATTTGGTTGATTAATAAAGGCCTCAAAGAAGTCCTTTGACACAGGAATATCTCCCCTAACAAAAGCATGGCATTTCTGCATTAAGGCAAAAATACAGACTTATAGTTAATAAGCTCTCAGTGGTGAGTCAGAATCATTTCTAAGTGACTAGGTTCTTTCTTCCTTTTTCTTTCAGGATGCCAAATATTCCCAAATGACAAATATGAATAACTGTAACTATGCAGGATATTAAATTACTTCCATATTGTTGCCATGAGAACAACATAAGATGTATGTGGTCATGTAGTTACCAAGAGTCCAGCTTGGCTGGAATGAGACTTAAACATAAAGAAGAAAGTCTCAGGAGTTAAACTGTTCTAATTAAACAATTAGCTTTTTGAACTGAATCAATTTCAGTCTGGCCTAAGGAGCAAAAATGGCCTAGGTATGAAAGAATAAGTGACAGCAAGATGCATGACAGTAAATTAAGTTGTATAGTACTCAAGGTAGAATTCATGCCTTACAGTACACAGTATACACTGCTGTTGCATGGTATCCTTGTGGTGTCTCAAAGCTTCAATATCAATGGAAACTTCCATCAGCAAGAGGTAATTTCCCTTCCTGCCTGCAGCCCATTCAGAAGCTCCAGAGAGTTTGAGGACCTTCTTGGAAGCAGATAAAATTTGGGGACAAGGAACTATGATCAATCCATTTTCCAACATTATTCTAGTAATTTCTCAACTCAGAACCCACAGCAACATATCAGAGGGAACTAGGCAATCTACTACAAACTCCTATTCTGTGGATGGAATCCTTCACTTCTGAATGAATCTTTTCCTAATTTGAGTCAACAGATGCCATGAACTTAATGCTGTTCTAGTGATGCTGCTTTTTATTTATTTATTTATTTTATTCAGATTTGTATGCCGCTCCTCTCCGAAGACTCGGAGCGGCTCACAACATATATATAAAACAATTTAAATCTAAATCCGAACAAAAAACATTAAAAATAATGATGACCTGTAAAGCTTTGCAGGGTGCATCCTTACTAAGGGATAAAGTTGGGAGCTGTAGCTCCAACCAATACTTGGAATCCTGGCTTTTTAGTACAGCCTCATCTGAGAGATAATCTTCAGAAACTATTGAGGGTCAAGCAAACTTGGAATTGGAATAAACATGAAACATATAGCAGTAATTTGAGCCGGTCTAGGACTAAATTGTGCCTCAGATGAGAAATGTCTTCTGCATCACACACAGACTTTCTAATTTGCAATTATTTTATTTGTGTCCCATTTTATTAATTTATTACACATTTTATCTGCAGTGATTTACATTCATGGATGGTTCCCCCAAATTAAAAAAAAAGTGGCTACAGATAATTGGCTTGCCAATTCCTATGTTTCAAGCCTGTTTTAGATCAAAAGCTGGGATCTTCAAACTTGGCCCTTTTATGACTTGTGGACTTCAACTCCCAGAATTCCTCAACTAGCATGCCTGGCTGAGGAATTCTGGGAGTTGAAGTCCACAAGTCATAAAAGGGCCAAGTTTGAAGACCCCCGATCAAAAGGCTTGGACATAACAACCAGATTTTGTGTTTTTATTTATCTTTATTTTATTTGAGGAAGTAAACATATTATTTCATTCACAATAAATCTCAGCGGGAGGCTAGATTAGTTTGAGTTAGCAAATTTCAATTTTTATTAGCTTCAAAAGTTGTGATTATGTTCAAGAATGGCAGAGTTGAAATTTGAAATATCTTGAAGAGCCATGTTTGGCTGCAGAAACTTAAGCAGAATCAGATTTGGTTAGAAACTACTACAAAAGTGGCTAACGACTTGGAAAAACAACCCAGAAGGTAACAGCAAGCCATTTGGGTATTGGTGCCAAGAAAACAAGCATGGCCCCTCAGGGAGACTGTTTTAAATTCTGGGAAAACTAGCTAAGAGTTCATTGTCACCAGCCGTGAGCTTGGTAGCTGTACAATACAGGTAGTCCTCAACTTACAAGTTTATTTAGTGACCGTTCAAAGTTACAACGGCACTGAAAAAAGTGATTTATGACTGTTTTTCAGTTACCACTTTTTTGCAGCATCATGTGATCAAAATTCAAACGTTTGGCAACTGGTTCATATTTATGAGCCTTGCTGTGTCCAAGGTCATGTGATCACCTTTTGCGACCTTCTGACAAGCAAAGCCAATGGGGAAGCCAGATTCACTTTAACAGGGTTACTAACTAACTAATCAATTGCAGTGATTCACTTAACAATGGTGGCAAGAAAGATCATAAAAGGGGGCAAAACTCACTCAACCAACACCTCACTTAACAACAGGAATTTTGGGCTCAGTTGTGGCCGTTAAGTCGAGAACTACCTGTAGAAATCTGAAGGTCCGCAGATGTTGCATAACACTTTCCAGCAGCCCAGCCAGCCTAGCCAACGCTGAAAGATGCCAGCTGTTGCATTAGCCCAATCTATAAAGACACACATCCCCCTCCGCCTTTGCTTAGCCGCTTGGAAGTGCCGGAAAGAAGAGCCACAACCTCTTGGTTGTGAATAACCAAGGATCTGCATCTCCAGTTCTTTTCCACAGACTTTTTACTCACGCCTCGCCCAGTCCCACAACTTTCGGCCAGCACGCTTACTTCCGACGCTTCCCGCTGTCCCCCGATTTCTTCGTCGCCAACTTCTGCCGGGCGGGAGCAGCAGTCTCCGGAGCCGTGGCGCGGAGGCCGGCGGGGCGCGACCGTGGGCAGGAGTTGGGGCCCGTCCTCCTCGCACTCCTCCAGCACCTGGTCCAGGAGCTCCGAGTCGGAGTCCGAGTCCGGCTGCTGAAGCTGCAGCGAGGGGGCGCGCGGGAAGGCTTGGCCTGCAGCCCTGGCGCAAGCCTCTTCCCCGTCGTCCTCCAGGCCCTGCCGAGAGGGGGTGCTGTGACTGGCGTTGCCCGGTCCGGCACCCCGCCAGTCCCGCGGCGGGCTGAAGGTGCGCGCCTTGCCTGCCCTGCTGCTGCTGCTGCCGGTGCCCATAGTGGCGGGAGTGTCTTGGCTTTCCAGGCGGTTGCAGCTGCTCGAAGCCGCTTTGCTGCTCCCGATTGCTTTGCGGATGGTTCTGATTCTAAAGTCCAACTGTTGCGGCTTCCTGGCGGGCGGTGGCCAAAGAGGGTAGGATCCACCCTCGTTCCTTTGCCTTGTTGTCCTACTTGGCCAAGAGCTTTCCTTGGGGTTTAAATCTGTTCGTTGCGGATTCCCCCAAGACCACCTCGCGATCGCCAGCCGCTTCCCCCCCTCCCCAAAGCAAAGTGGTAGAGGGAGAGGAAACGTATTTAAGTATATTTAATTTTCTTGTTCCCTCTCGTTTTTCAATCCCAAGCATTTGGTTTTGGACAACTGCATGGGTGTAACTTCGGAATGAAGCTAGATTTCAGAAAGGGAAGGGAGTGTCAAAACGCTGTACTTAGGCCATACTTGGCTTTAATTTAGCTATATAGACAGTAAAAAGCAGTAACAAAATGGGTATCTCGATGATTCAAAATAAACGGGCTTTTGCAATAAATATTGTGGAAAGTTTTAAAACGGACCGTTTCGCAATTTGGTGACGGGATACTGAGCGTATATCTCAAGAGTTCCAAAATGTTTTCTTTTACCAGTAGTTAACAAGCTAAGGAATCCAGCTAGTTGGTGTTTTTAAAAGTTAGTCAACTTGTTCATTATCTTAATCATATTTGTCAAAATGAATTGCACAATGATAGCAGTTTTGTGTGTCTCAATTTACATTCAGTAGAGCATTCTTTGGAATAAATGTGCCTTTGAATACTCTCTTCCCTTGACTGCCTGTTGCTTTTTCAGTTTTAATAGCAGGGCTTAGATGTGGAGCAAAGAACAAAAAGAAAATGTATTTTAAGCATGAGAAGATTGTTATTACAAGCAAAGAAAACCATAGATCTGGAGGGGGGAGGTATGTTTGAGGAATATATAATTGCACTATTCTGGATTCCAAAGATTAAAATTTGCTTCTGGGATTTCTATTTGTTTTACTGTTGTTCACTTATAATATAGTTGAGAATTTCCAGAACAGCTATGTTGAATTGCGCATTTTTTCTGGGAAGAAACAAAAAGAAGAAAGGTTAGATTAGCATTGGAAAATCATTGCTGTTGGAAAAAGAGCTGGAAAACAGAAGCACCAAGGGGATCTGGACAAATTTTTACCAGCTGTGGAATAATACTGTTTTTCTGGCTTTAATAACCTAATTGGCTAAAAATAGATCTCACATAGCTATTTATGTCAACATGTCCTATTAGAAGTGTTTTTTTTCTTCGAAATCAGTTTGGCAACTATACATTTTCCATTCTTCACAATGAAGAAAATCTGAGAAAGGAGACTAGAGTGCATGGGCTTGGTGCCAATAAAAGGGGCTTTCTTTATATAGCTAGTTCTCCAGATACGACTGTAATGGAGCCTTCCATGTCACCAAAGCCATTAGGTGAAGTGTCTCACCTGCCTCCCACATTCCTGCTTTCCCCATTGTTAACGACACTTGCGGGTCTTTAAGCGTAGCATGGGATGCCTCAGGGTGAGGGAGGCCTAGCACAGCCTAGACCCGCTTGCCCTGGCCCTCCCAAGGTCTCCTCCACACCTGAAGACACCCTGTGTTCTGCTTTCTGCCCCTTGGGTCCCCACACGCCTTTTCCCACTGCCAGCGGGTCCCCCTTAGGCCTGATTCCCACCCCACCAGACCAAACAACCTCCTCCTCACTTGTTTTTGAAGACCTTCCACATTGCTGCAATGGATAATAATAATAATAATAATAATAATAAAAGTTGGGAGGGACCTTGGAGGTCATCTAGTCCAACCCCCTGCTCAGGCAGGAAACCCTATACCATTTCGGACAAATGGCTGTCTAGTCTCTTCTTAAAAACTTCCAGTGTTGGAGCATTCACTGCTTCGTGTGGCCACATGGCATGATTCTGGAAGTGGCGGCTGCATTCAGGTTGCTTCTGCCCAGCTGGGGGACAAATTGCTTTGTTTTGCTGCCTTAACAAAGTCCGCACAGCATTGCAGAAGCTTTCTGCAGCATTCACAAGCATTCACTTATTAAGGCAGCAAAATTAAGCAGTTTGTCTGGTGGCTGCCATTTTGTCTCTGCCCTAAGCAGGTGAGACAAAATGGCGTGGCTCAGGGATATGTAGCCTTCCCTTCTTCCCCAACATAGGTCCAGAAAGCTTCAAAAGGTAAGTGCAATGGGTGATGAGTATGCGGGGTCCAGAGAGCTTCAAAAGGTAAGTGCGATGGGTGATGAGTATGCGGGGTCCAGAGAGCTTCAAAAGGTAAGTGCGATGGGTGATGGGTATGTGGGAAACAGGCCCAAGCACTGTGGGGTCCTGGCAGGGTGGGAATGAAGGGAGAGAGGTTGGGTGCAGCAGTGTCCCTGGAGTTGGTCGTTAAGGGCGAATGACCACATGGGCGCTGCAGTTGTAACTTTGAAATGGTCATATGGAATTTTGGGACCTCTGTGGTAACTTTGGATGTTTGTTAAGTCACATTTTTCCATTCTGGGTAACTTCATATGGACGTTAAACAAATGGTTTGATTTCAGGACTACCTGTATTTTGTGCTGGGTCTTAGTTGTCAGATGTGTCAGGTGTTACTCAAATTAAGAATACCAACCCTATGGACAGCCATTTGTCCGAAATGGTATAGGGTTTCCTGCCTGAGCAGGGGATTGGACTAGATGACCTCCAAGGTCCCTCCCAACTTTATTATTATTATTATTATTACTAGATCCCAGTGTTCAAACTGTAACTATGGCTTTCAGTGCACAGAGAGAAGCTCCTTGGTTCATAAGTAGCCCAGCCACCTTGAATCCTAGAAGAAGTCATTCAAACCACAAGGTCCAGTGCCCTGCTCAGTGCAGCCATTCAAAGGAAAGTATCTCTGTGGTACCCTGTTGTACTCGTTTCCCTCTTCAATTGCTTTTATCACTAAATTTTCCTTTGTGTTTAGTCAAAATCTGTCTTACTCTGGTTACTGCAGTGAACCTGTTTGGGGTTTAGCATTCACCACCAGAATTCTTAAAGGGACTGGTTAGGATAAAGGGCAGTTAACTAAATATTTTAAAATCTAGATATTCTTGGATGATGTATAGCTACCGGTAGATGTGCCAGACATAACTGAATCGGTGTGCAGCTTTCAAGCTAATGTTGGACAACCATTTGTCTGGAATGGTATGGGGTCTCCTCCTCGATCAGGGAATTGGACTAGAAGTCCCCCAAGATCCCTTCCAACCCTGTTATTCTAATTCATTGCAAAGGCATGGGGTTGAGGAGAATCTATGTTGGGGAGTTCTACTATATTCTACTGCGTGACTTTGGTTTGTCTGTTTATAACCTTCAGTTGGGTGAAACAGTGCATCACAGGGCAACATTTTTTGAACCAACATACTTCAAATGAATCCAAAATACAGGACCCATGACTCCAGTGGGATTGAAATTAATTATGTGATTATAATTTCCAACACTTCCTGCCAGTTTCCCTCAAGAAAAGTCAGTAGTGAAACCAGCAGGAAGTTGTAGGTTGTTTCTTTCCCATCACGTCTTTGCCCATTCTGTTCCTACATTTAGGTAAGGAAATATCTTTGAAATGATCACTCAGTGAGGCACTGGTTGTCTAATAGCATGTTTCTTCTTAAATCTGATATAAATCAAACAACTTTGTGCCATCCCAGAATTAAGAGATAGTGAATGGTGTCATGGAATGGTTAGAAAGAATTGGAGATCCTTGTCTTTGAACTATTTTTTTCCTTTGTATGGTAGTACACGAGCATGGTCATGTTGGTAAAATATTTTTTGGAACTGATAAATCAATAGATAGCATGTTGTACCGCAGCATGGGAAATTGATGGCTCTCCAAACGTTGAACTACAGCTTGTAGCAGCTATAGCGATGAAGATGATGCTATGCCAACAGTGCAGCAAGTGGTATCTTATCTAATAATACTTGCATCATGACTTTGTTGTGCAATTAATACAAAATATGTAATTGAGCCATGATAGCGCAGTGGTTAGTATGCAGTATTGCAAGCTAACTAATTCTGCTGGCTGCCAGCTCAAGCTTTCCATCTTTCAAGGTGGATAAAATGAGGATCCGGATTGTTGGGGCAATATGCTGACTCTGTAAACCGCTTAGAGAGGACTGTGAAGCACTATGAAGTATATAAGTCTAAGTGCTTTTGCTATTGCTACATGACAGGCCATGTAGTAAAATGATGAAAGTATATAATTTGTGAAATATGTATTATGTCATAACAAACCCAATATTATTTTGATGACATCTAGTTATCAGGTATGTATATTTTGTTATTAATTCAGCAGCATCTGGAAAGCCACTGCTTTTTTCACTCCAACAGTACAAAATTGCCATCTAATACCTTTAGAATTGAGATTAAATTATTGCTTGCATTTAGAAAAGAATGAACTACAATGCTGATTAAAATTTCCAACAGTCAGATCAACGGAAAATTGCATGTAATTTTTTGTTTCCATTCATGCATTTCCTATCATTAATTATGTACAAATGTGTTCTTGGGGCTATGAATCTTGCCCTTCTTGTAGATCTTAATACATTTTATTTTTTGGCAGTAGAATAAACCTATTTCACGGTGATTGCTCAGGCATCTCATGAATTCAGAGGGTAATTCCCTTTGTGTGATACATTCCACTCTGAATAGCACACTACCCAGAGATTAGCAGCCTTTTTTTAAAATTTGCTACAGAAAGGCTGCAAAATCTGCTTCATGTTTCTCCATTAGTACAAAGTTAAGGCAGCTACTTGTTTTCTCTGGAATAGATCCAGAAGCTCAAAATTCAAGAATTAATGACTAACTAGAGTTCACATACTGTCTTGCGGATTATTAGCAAAGCCAAAATCAACAGGGTCCTTGTGTCATCTTTAATTCAGAAAACAAAGCAAAAAATTCAAAATAGACATGTTTTGCCTCCTTCAAAATAAATAGCAGTTATTCTTCGGGAGACCATATTCCTCAACAATCTTCAGTGGGGTGCAAATGCTGGTGATTATTTCAGTCAATTCACATATTGAATCCTTATTAGCAAACAGGTATTTCTGTATACTGCTGTTTTAACAAAATTAACAAGAAAAAGGCATGGCATGTGGAACAACTTTGTCCAAAATGTAGAACGCTATATAATTAAAAGTATCACATTTGCATCTCGTTAACGCTTTTCCCTGTTGAAAATGGAACAGGTCCTTTTAGGTACAAGTTAATATGTTAATGGTGGGCAGTAATTACAACTGGTGGGATTTGTCTCAGATACAAAGTGATCGGGTTTTTTTTAATGGTCAGTTTTTAGCTCCAAATCCCTTAAACGTCTACTTCAGGGAATGCTTTCCCCTATTTGCTACCAGGAGGGTGGGGTGGAATTTGCCACTAAAGGAGACATCTAAGGAAAATATCTGAGGTATTCAATAACAAAGCACTTACTGTGAATTTTTAACTATACTTCTTTGTATACTGCAGTGTGGGAAGAAAACTTGGATCCTCTGGTTGTTGCTAAATAAAAGGCAGTGGTGAGGGAAGCTAGTTCCTGTAATTCAGCAGCTCAATTTTGGAAGTATTTATTTATCACATCTCTACCTCCCTCATCTCAGCTAAGTGACTCTGTGTTTGTGTGGATGGATGGATGTACAGAGAGACAGTGAGAGCACTAGCTTCAGATATAGGTTAAGACAACTGAATGAGACTGGATGGATCAGAAATTCAATAAATAGCTAAAAAAAACCATGTAGGCACTGTTTCTTTGGAGCATTGGAGTAGTGCAAAACATTGTGAAGATTATATGAATTAATGTTATTCATTATGACAGCTATACTTTTCTTAAATTGTTTAGGAAGAATTGTACTTGTCTAGTTGAACTCACTGCCCTTGTTCTTCCTTGTGGCCAAGAACCACACAAAGCAGTTTGTTAACAAGTTTATACTATTACATGCGAACAAATGTTACAAAAATAATTGCTCCAGCAGATGTTTAAGACCATCGCGATCCTCTTTTGTCTCTTAAGTCAAATTCAGTGATGTGCTCTTTTGTACATACGAAAAAATAACACAACATCCCCTACTGATATTTAGTAGCTATTAATGTCATAGATATTTATGTATGTATTAAATGATATACACTGCCTAAAGTGGATGGACTTAAAATGGTAAACACTGGGAATACCCATCGTGGTTCAATGGCTCTAGCTCAAAAAGCACTATTTGTACCAGTAGCTTCAAACTTTCTTTGACGCAGCAGCTCCGTAGCAGACAATGGCTCAGCAGTCTTAGATGAATTGTCTATCTGCTCTGCTCTTCCATGCCTGCCTTTCACAAATCTCAGTAGATGACAAATAGCAGCTGGTGTAACACCAGGAATGCGGCTGAGCGCGCCGATCTAAAACCAGAGAAGGCAAAAGAGCTGGTTTTAGAGTATGGTAACTGCAGCAAGGCTATTATATGCACAAAGACAAAAGACTACAAAAACACCCAAAGAAAGGGATTGAAAATGACAAAGAGTTCACAGAAATGGTTAAACTGACTTGTCTGATTAGAGAAGAAGCAATTACTACCTTTATAAAAGACTGGAAACCCTTTATGGTCTTTTTTTTGCTAAGAATAGATAAAAAACTAAATTGGTGAAGTCTAGATTTATTGATTAAAAAGGAGGTGTTTATGGGGAGAAGATAACTAAGATGAACAATTTGGGAGGGTGGAGATGGTAACTATTATATTTGTAACTGCTACAAAGATTGGAAGTAGTTTCTTTAGATATATTTTTCCTTTTTTAATTCAAATAAAGGCAGACTGTTCGTCTACTTACACATAACACATTTGAAAATTTCTAACTCTTCCAGGATACACGTAACACTGACTTTTTACACAGCATTCATTAAGTTTTTTGCTTCCTCTAGTACTTTACCGTTGGGGGGCGGTGGGCATCCAGTATCTCTCGTACTTCCTGGGATAGAGATACATCAATAGTGAGATAATCCAGGTCCTCGGGTAAACGAAGAGCTTCATCTTGACGTACTTCCTCTATTTCCAGCTTTTGATTGGCCACATGTGAACCATAAACAGCTCGTAGGAAAAGCCATGAAAATAATTTTAAAAACGATTGAACAAACAAAAAATAGAGGGGAAAAATCTCAACTGCATACTCTGGCAATTGCTGAAGATTTCTGATGCATTCCTTAATGAGAATGGGGAATAAATGCCTTATAGCATTTATAGCTATATGCCATATAGCATTAACCTTGTGAACTCTCAAGCTTCCTCCTTCCGTTATATATTCAAGATGGACAGTATTTAATATTTGTTATGTATATGTAGGGGTATGGGTCTATACATATGTTGTATATAGTATGTTTTTAGGGTGTGTCATGTATGTGTTTCACTTTGAGTGGGCAACTAAATTTCATTTTTGATGTGTGCCATTGTGCCCACAGTAAAAAAATGACAGTAAAGGTTATCTATCTATCTATCTATCTATCTATCTATCTATCTATCTATCTATCTATCTATCTATCTATCTATCTATCTATCTATCTATCTATCTATCTATCTATCTATCATGAGCAATAACATCACAAGAAAAGTGGATGTGGGTAAGCTTGACTTTTTTCAAAGTCACAAATTAAGGTCTGGAAATAATTCCATTATATTCCATTTTATTTTTTCCATAGTTCTTGCAATCAATTTTCTTCTGCATTGCAGAAGGAACAAACTCACTCTTTCTACAGCACTTATTTTTCACAGAAATTCAGCATGTCCTCAGTTTGGCAAGAATTTACTACCTATGTCTTGAGCTACTTTCTTGCAAAAGAAATTCTATGGCTATTATAATTATTTACCACCCAATAAAATATTTTGTACCTTCTATTTTCAGCCTTTCTGCCAGTGGTTTCCATTCCGTGAATTTTTTCATGGATTTTGGGAGAGCTCTAGCTAAAACATCCATACTGACCTCTGGATTCTGAAAGATTTCTAGAGCACTGAACAAAAAGAAACAAACCATTCTATTATTAAGCAATGAAATAATCTCCAGGTTTGGCACAAGAAGGCAGGTTATAACATTAAAAACTTTAGTTAATTTCTATTTCCATAGAATTTTGAATTATATGTCTAAAATATTTTTAAATCTGCTAATAAATGGGGAGCCCATTTGGTCTAATGATTAAGGCACAGGCTAGAATGCCAGAAACTCTGAGTTCAAGTCCTGCCTTAGCCATGAAAGGCAGGTGGGTAGTTTTAGGCAAATCATTTTCTCTCACCCAACCCATCTCACAGGGTTGTTGTGGGGAAAATAGGAGGAGGAAGATGTGTTGGATATGTTCACCACCTTGAGTTATTTGTACAAATAATAAAGGCAGGAGACAAATAAATATGTAAAATAAATTTAAAAAGCAACTACACATCAGAATTTGAGGGGGAAAAAACTATATGAAAAATAGCAAATTTATCAGAAATGAACATATATGAAAAAAAATCAAATGGTATTTACATCAAGGAAAAGATTAGAGGTCCCTGCATATCTGATACTTTTCTCAAAATCATGAAAGGAATGTTCTATCCTGTTTGTCATACATGGGACATGACGCTCATGTATCTTCTCCATGGAATTAAGGGCTCTCAATAGTGTTTTATTGGTTGCTCTCTTGACATGCAACATAAATGTTCACATAAGAACATTTAATAATGTTAAATAATAACATAGGGTAGCAGAACTTTGTATTAGAATTTTATTTTTGTAAGCCACCTGGAGTCATTCTGAGTGAGTTGGACAGTTACCTATAAATTTTCTTAGTAAAAAAAAATAAAAAGTAATGAAAGTAGACCTACAAAGGAGAAATGAGTTCTTATTTAGAAATGTTGGTATAATTAAGACTTCAATCCTAAAACTACTTCGACTTTTTAAAATTAAAAATGATGTTTTTATTTTGACTAGATGAAGAATATTTTCAGGAATTAGGCAAGATCCAGTTTTGCTCTCCATATACTTAAGCAGGCAACAAATGCATGTTTATTTTAGTCACTATCTCAAACTGTCCCTCAATTCCATACTTTATATTTTATTTAAAAGTATTTATTCCTAAAATAAAGTACTTTGAAAAAAATATACCCAGGAACTCCTTTTCTGTTTTGAAATTTTGATTAAAGATTATTTTTTCCTATAAAAAAGTACTTATTATAGTTCTTACTTAATATAACTGAAGTCGTCAGCACACAGGCCCTGATCTTACCTGAGGACCAGGTTACTTAAGGAGCACCTTCTTCTATATGTTCCTCCTTGGGTCTTAAGATTTTCCAAGGGGGCCCTCCTTGAAATCTTCCCATCAAAGAGGTAAAGTGGGTCTCTACAAGGAAGATGGCGTCGCCTGTGGTGGCACCTCCTTTATAAAATGCCTTCCCCAGAGAGGCTCAAGTGGCACCCGCATAAGCATCATTTTGAACCAGATGAAAAAGACCTGTTTGAATCGGCTTTTAATTGTATTTTAAGTGATATTGTTTTAGAATTGGAATGATCACCTTTCTGCTCCTTAGTGTGTGCTTTTACTTTGCATTTCATTTCATTTTATTATTTGGCATTTTTATTCACATTGCATCTTTTAGTGAGTTTTATTGTAAAAGCCCTAAGAGCTTTGGCTATTGAGGCAGCTTAAACTTTTAAACAAACAATTTTTTCATTCCTCACACATCTGGGCTCATTCAAATCAGTGGTAAAGGAAATGTATTACTTTTCTGAAGAACTCAAAGAACTTCTTAAAATCCATACATGTACTAACTAGATTGTTCCAGTTAAAGGTGAGAAATGGAATGCAAGAATGATGGTTTTATGCCTCAGCAAGCAAAACTCTAGAATAACAGCAAAAACCACAACCTGCGAGGGAAATTATGATGATGGCTCATTCGAGCTTCTGGAATGAGCTGCCGCCACATTTTATAGCCAAACCGAACAGACTTCAGTGCTTCCATTCCTTCTTCCAGCATTGCTTTCATCAAAGAGGCTTGTTCATACCGCTTTTGTGACACACAACCAGCTTCATGGTAGCCTTGGAAATGTATACCAAAAAAATACAGAAATAAATAAGAAGGAACGGCACCTGGATGAGGACAGAATGAGGAGTGTTATCAAAACAGATGTGAAGGAGTCACTACCTCGGAAGGTGAGCCTACTATCAGCATTGTCTGGTCGCAGAGACATCCGAAACTCTGCCCGGCTGGTGAACATCCGGTATGGCTCTTTGGTGCCAAGAGTGGTGAGATCATCAATCAAAACCCCAATGTATCCCTCGGTGCGACTGACAATAAAAGGAGGCTTCCCTTTGATCCTCAAGCCAGCATTGATTCCAGCAACAACACCCTGCAAGATGAACATAGGCTAATACGGTAGGAGTTATAAGGAAAATATGACTGGATAGCAATTATTGGTCTGTTTGATGGGTATTGCTGCCCACAGTTTTGGACTTGAGCTACTTCAATTGTAGAGCAGTAAGGGGCAGCCAATTATTTATATATGGCTCTCCAATGTCCTATTTGGGCCGCAATGTCACAGGGTCATCCCATAGAAGCTTGGCAGCTATAAGACTGAACTGTGACAAATTTTTTCTTCAGTATTTCAAAAATGAAGGGTGAGAATAGGTGTGAGAGGCCTACAGGAGGCAAATCACTTTTGTTCTTAGCTTTAGTGCTCTGCCTCTGGAAATCAATAATCTAAAATGTTTACATCTGTCTAGTCACATCTCCGTATTAGTGGTGGGGAGAGACAGCAGATCAGGAAACTGAATTGAAACTCATAATTCTTTACAAATTGCCCACCTCTGCCCTAGAGAAAATCAATCTTAAAGACCTAGGAAAGTTCCAAGGAAAAAAACCATGAGCCAATGATTCCAGCAGAACAAAAACGGAAAGTCTTAAAAGAATGCAAACAATAAATGGTTTAGGATAAGAAGAATAAGACCTACAGGGGAACCTCAGAAAGGAAAGCTGGGGCAGCTGACCAAAATCTATGCAGATGATGTCAACAGACAGCAGAAGCTCAGGTTCACTTTGTCACCAATTAAGCTGCTTTCTAAATGCAAAACAGTCTGAAATATTAGCAAATAAATCCAGTCAAGTGGGAAGAAGGATGTGTTGTCTGGCTAGTCATTAACATCTAGTTGAGTAACTTTTGACTTGAAAAGCCCTTAATGCATCAGATTGTAGCGCAAACAAAATAATTGACACATACCCAGTGACATCCCTGTTTTCCTTTAGAAAGTGCTTAGAACCAAGCATCCTTTTATTCAGAAAAATTGGGTTCATTTCCCCTTCCTTTTTAATGTCTAGGCCAGCCATTTTTTTCATTGCCATTATTAATACAAATACAGCTTTCCAAAACAATAAAACAGGTCTCTGGCTTCATCTTTGTTACCAATTCAAGGGCATTCTGCTACTCAACCCAAATATTCCTTTGTTAGCATGTTTCCTCCTGGATATTATGATAAGATGACTGAACCTATGGCAGCCAGAACCCCAGATTGTCTTTAGGACAAGAGTAAATTCCCTCATCGCATGCATTCCAAAGGTGTGTGAAAAACTGCTGTGTGTTCCAAGCAAGCCCTGACAAGAATGAGGAGCAGTCGCTTAATCTGAACAAACTAGTAAAATGTCTTGTGGCTAAATGTCACTGATGCAATTAGTATCGCAGATGCTGGCTCTGAACTTTGGTCCATTTCCTGCATGCTTTTCTCAAGTCACCCACCTGGGCTGCAGCTTCCTCATAGCCTGTCGTGCCATTGATCTGTCCTGCAAAGAACAGCCGCTGTACCAGACGAGATTCCAGGGAGGCGCTCAGCTGACGTGGGTCCAGATAATCATACTGAACTCCGTAGCCTGGTATGGATAAAATGGGTAAAATAGTTTTGCAAACAATGTTCGTCAAATGCACATGGAAAACATAACTCTATAAATCTGGCTGTTAAGTATTTTGACGGGTGCTGAACAACATGCTAGTGTACAGGTTGATTAGTGAACTATTTTTCTAAAAGGAGGAAAAGATGTCTACACACTGAACAGATAAAATCCCTATATGAGTGGGAGGGCACAGGAAATAACATGATCTTCCAAATCATAAACTGCTTATACAAAAATCTGACCTTCTTCCAACTTCTCACCTGGCTGTATCATCTTAGCATGTTCCAAGCCTCTGATAAGACTGATGATTTTTTCCTGGATCTCAGAAGGCAGGGTCAGGGACATTCCCTGTGGGTATGTGACATCGGAATCCAGACCTTCAGGCTCCAGCCAGATCTGATGCCCACGATTCGGAAAACGTAGAACTTTAGACTCAAGGGAGGGGCAGTATCTAGATACAGGATGGTCAGCTAAATCAGGATGCCAACACCATCAGGAAACTAACTTATTTATTTATTTGTCTGTCACCCAATTCCCAATGAGTCTGGGCAGCTCGCAAGTAAAAACGTAAAAAATACAATATGAAACAAAAAAAATAAAGAACAAAAGATAGCTAAGATGATAGAAACCAGATGGGAGTAGAAAAAAGAAACAACTCCATGAAATCCAAGGGGCCTTCACTCACCCATCTGAATGGCCTGGGAGGATCTATTAAGAATCACTTGTGCCTCAACTTTGTGATGAATTCCCCCACTTCTAATACAGGGATACATAACACTGAAAGCCTTATGAGCAGAACCCCAGGTCAATTCAAAGCCCGCCTCTAAAAATTTTAATGTTTAATTGCAACCCTAGAGGATTGGATTTAATCATACTTTTTAATATTGTTAGAATTTTAAAATTGTATAATTAAGGTATATTAAATTATAGTTGTTTTGGGATCATCTAGTTTTTGGAATACAGCTCCTGGCATCCTGCTTAAAAGCCTTCAGAGGAAAGTATAGAAATCATGACTCGGTATAATGCAGTTGCATTTATGCCTCTTTTCTCTTGACAGGTATTTTTCCTTTTGACTGTCAAGATTGACATTTAGATTTTAAGCTTCTCAGCATTTATGTTTATCTCTTATTTTATGTTAGGGTTTTATTATACTGTGTCAAGTACTACAGAGATTAGTAGTAATTCTGGGAATCAGTAATATGGCATTTATGGTATTACAGGAGGGCATCCAATATGCAGTCATGTGAAAAAAAATGTACACCCTCTTTTATGTATCAGGATATAATAAATATCATCTGGTCCCTAGCAGTTCTCAAAAGTAGGTAAATACAACCTCAGAAGAATAACAGCAGATAGCATATTGCAGCGTGTCATCATTTATTTTACAAAAAGAAAGCCAAAATGGAGAAGCCATATGTTGACCTTTACTGCTTCCATAGATACGAAGAGGCCAAGTAGCAGCCAGGTACTGCTAATCAAGGGTCCTTGATCAAATGATCATCAACAAATATGACTAACTCTATAAAAGCTGAAGTTTCAGGAGTGTGCTCGTCTTCAGCATTGAGGTGTGTGTTAACACAATACCAAAGAGTAAAGACATCAGCAATGAACTTAGAGAAGCAATTGTTGCTGCCCATAAATCTGGGAAGGGTTAAAAGGCCTTTCCCAAACAATTTAATGTGCATCATTCTACAGTGAGGAAGATTATTCACAAATGGAAAACAATCAAGACACCTTGCCAATCTTCCCAGGAGTGGGTATCTCAGCAAATTCACCCTAAGGCCAGGCCGTGCAATGCTCAGAGAAATTACAAAAAAAAATCCAAGAAAAATATCTCCGACTCTACAGTTAGCATGTTAAATGTTGACATTCACGACAATACAATTAGAAAAAGACTGAACAAGGATAATTTGTTTGGAAGGGTTGTCAGGAGAAAGCCTCTTCTCTCTAAAAAGAATATGGCAGCACAACTTACCGGTAAGTTGTCAAAGTTGCATCTGAACAAATCACAAGATTTCTGGAACAGTGACCTTTGGACAGATGAGACTAAAGTGGAGATGTTTCACCATAATGTATAGTGCAACATTTGGTGAAAACCAAATAAAGCATATCGGCACAAACACCTCACACCAACTATCAAGCAATGGCAGTGGAGGGTTGATGATTTGGCCTTGTTTTTCAGCCACAGGACCTGGACACCTTGCAGTTATTGAATCTACCAGAACTCCTCTATATACCAAAGTATTTTAGAGTCAAATGTGAGGCCATCTGTCTGACAGCTAAAGCTAGGCCAACATTGGATCATGCAACAGGACAATGATCCCAAGCACACCAGTAAATCTACAACAGCATGGCTGAGAAAGAAAAGAATCAAGGTGTTGCAATGGCCCAGTAAAAGTCCAGACCTCAAATCAATTGAAATGCTGTGGTGGGACCTCAAGAGAACTGTGCATAAACAAATACCCACAAACCTTAATCAACTGAAGCAATGTTGCAAAGAGTGAGCAAAATTCATAACGAAGTGAGAGACTCATAAAGTCATACAAAAAATGATTTCTTCAAGTTATTGCTGATAAAGGTGGTTCTACTGAATCATAAGGTGTACTTAGCTTTTTCACATATGGCTTCTCCACTGTCTTTCTTTTTGTAAAATAAATGATGACATGGTGTAATATGTCATGTGTTGTTGTTCATCCAAGGTTGGATTTACCTTCTTTTAAGAATTGCTAAGGACCAGATGATTTTTTACTATGTCCTGATATGTAAAACCATAGAACTCAGAGAGTGTACTTTCTTTTTCACATGTCTGTAGATAGAAAACAGCTGATTTTAAAAATGGTTATTTTAATCACAAACCAATTCTAAATGGCTTACAATATAATAAAATGTTAATAACAGAAAACAGCACAAACAATCAATTCATATCAATTTCTTGAAAGAAACTAAAAGCAAACAAGATCTGTATTCCCAAAGGGTTATCACACAATATTGTTCATTTTTAAAAATAAAACTTTATAACAAATGTTTAAAACCTACTTTTGGTTTTTCTACAACTTTATACAAATCATTTGTCAGTGCTTGCCATTTGGAAAGGTTGCTGAGCCTAGCACTTCACACACGAAGAAATGTAATAGACTCACCGGGGTCCTTTTACTGTTTCTGTGATGTGATTGCTCAGGTGAAGATTCTCATGGATGATCTGCTCTACCTCAGGGTTGGTGTGAGTCAGATAACAGGGCAACTGATCTTCTGGCTGTAAAAGAATTGTCAGGATTTGATGAATGCATTAAATAATTTTTATACACGCCAAATATACATTAGGTTGACTTTGGATTCTGCTCACTTGAAAAAAAATCAAAAGCTAATTAGAACTTCTTCGCCAGCTAATGCCAAATGATACTAGATTAATCAAATGTCATTCAGAAAATTGAGCATCTAATTCTTTCTAATGGTGACCCATTTTTAAAATTATTCTTTGCTCAACAATCAGTTAAATACTATCATCACAATCTAGGATCTATTGCAGCGGTTCTCAACCTGTGGGTCGCGACCCCATTTGGGGTCGAACGACCATTTCACGGGGGTCGCCAAGCACCACAGTCCGCCATTTTTTTTGGGTCGGCCATTTTTTTCCCCTATTGCGATGCGGGCCGTCGCACCGCGCATGCGCGATGCGCCCTGCCGCGCATGCACCACACATGTGTGATGCGCCCCGTTGCGCCACGCATGCGCGATGCGCCCCGTTGCGCCACGCATGCGCGATGCGGGCCGGGGTTGAGCCCCGGAAAAGGTTGAGAACCGCTGATCTATTGGATGGATAAAGATTCTCCCTCTCCTGCATGTTCCACAAATTTGCCTGGAAAAATTGAGGGATTTATGGAAAAGATTTAGGTAATGCTCAGGAAGAAAACAGTGAGAAATCTTGCATCAGCTGAGGAAGCATTTATGCACTAACGTATAGTTTTACAAATACTTTGTAATACTATTAGCTTCAAGTACTAATCTTAAATGTTATAGTGTTAAATAATATATAAATGTATATATAATGTTCAAGAAGGGAATGAGGATAAAGTGTAAAAATCATATGGAAAGTCTGTATTAGAAAAATATCAGGAGAGAAGAGGAAATGGCTTTTAAAAGCTATCCTTTAAATTCTCTAAACCACAATTACACAATCTGCGATCCTAAAGCAACATACTATTCCCAAGAACTGGAACACAAAGTCCTCAAAGATTCTTCCCATTTCACTGAACATTCTTGATTGTAAATATATTATAACGATCTTAATTAATTTTTGCTAACTCTATCCACCAGTTTTTAGGTGACTTGAGAATACCATTCAAAGACCTAATGAAACCTGGTCCCCCCAAAATTAGGACATTTTTTATATATATAATCAACAGGCAGCCTTAACATTAGTGAAGCTTTAGAGAAACTGTTTCCCTAAATCTTAGCAATTCTTAACACAAAAATAGAGAAATACCATCATGTCCCTCTCTGTCACATATAGAAACATACAGGAGTAGAACTGTAACCAACTGTAATTGTACCTAGAACTGAGGTAGAACTTATATCCTGCTTTGAGCTATCCTCTGAGAACCATCACTGAATGCTGCATTAGATGGCCTTTTGCCATGATTTATGAGGGTTTCTTTTATGAAATCCCCTAGCCATTCAGACCCCTTCCACATGAAAACAGCCATGTCTTTTCACATGCTGGAAAAGACCAGGACTATATGGATACACATGCACTCCCTTGCATTTTTTGGCCCACCTTAATCCACACAGCTTCACTGAGGAAGCTGAATGGCACAGGAGGGTTATCTGCCTCCTGTTTCTGAAGATGAGTGAAATCAATGGAGTCTCTCAGCAACCGTGGAGGAGTTCCAGTCTTGAGTCTTCCCATGGTAAATCCAATCTTCTCCAGCGTCTGGGCCAGGCCAACCGAGGGCTGGTCTCCCATTCGTCCCGCAGGATGCATTTCCAATCCGATTAGAACCATCCCTCTCAGAAATGTCCCTGTAGTCAGAATGACACTTCCAGAATGGACTTTTGTTCCATCTTCTGTGGATGGCAAAAGAAAATGAAACAGACCATGTATCATACTAACTTCTGCCTTGATTGTAAGCATCTGTTTTCCAGGCAAACAGATTTAGATCAATACAGATAGCTACAATTTAGAAAACAAAAACATTCACCTCAAAATTGTCTAAAATTCTAAAGCAGCTTCAACCTGGTATCTTCCAGGCATAGCTCAGAATTTTGGGAATTACAGTTCTAAGATATCTGAAGGATATTAATTTAGGGAACACCACTCCAAGACATAACAATATTAATGTTTAAACTCTGTATCTTACACTTATATCATCTCATCTACAACTAAGGTTTATGTATAAATCCTGCTCTATTTTAAGATATATGTATTTAATAGATATATGTATTTAGTCTGATCTTTTATGAATATCAAAGAGTCACACATTGAACTAAATCACAAACCCTGAAATAAAACAATTTACTATCCTGAGCCAAAAAGTTATGACAGTACTGAAAAAGCAACTTTATGACTGATCATTGTGCTTAAACTGTCACGGGGTCCCTGCTGTCACATGATCAACATTCAGGGGCTCTACATCTGATGAGGGCCTATGTGATCTTTGAGCGTCTTGCAGTCACATGGTCATCTGCACGTTTCACTGCCAGCTTCTGATAAGCAGAATCAATAAAAAGAGCCAGCAGTAAAATCGTAAAATTGCAGTCACATGATTTATTTATTTATTTTATTTTTCCGGATTTGTATGCCGCTCCTCTCCGCAGACTCGGAGCGGCTCACAACATACAAATAAACAATTCAATATAAATCCAAAAGAAACATTAAAAATAAACCCCACACATACTCCTCAGTCACATTACAATCAACAATCATCCCCAGGCCTGCCGGCAGAGGTAGGTTTTTAAATTCTTTCGGAAGGCCGGGAGAGTGGGAGAAACGCGGACTTCAGGAGGCAGTTGGTTCCAGAGGGTAGGCACCACAACAGAGAAGGCCCTCCCCCTAGGGCCCGCCAGACGACATTGTTTCGCTGACGGGACCCGGAGGAGGCCCACCCTGTGCGCTCTCACCGGTCGAAGGGAAGTATATGGCAGAAAACGGTCCCGTAAGTATCCTGGTCCCATGCCATGAAGGGCTTTATAGGTAATGATATCACACTTAACAACTGCAGTTGATTTGCTTAAAGACCATGTGTATTAAGCTCATTGCAGTTGTATGATTTCTTGCTTAATGACCCTGCCATTTAGCGACAGAGTTGCCAGTCCCAAGTGTAGGTGCTAAGCAAGGATTACTTGCAAATCAAAAAATGAAATTTGATTCAAGTCTGCAATAGGAAAAAAAATGTCTTGTTAGAACTAAGATTGATCTTTATTTTTTGTGTACTAGAATTATTTTTGTGTCTCTGCATAATTTAAGGCTATTTCTATCAATCTGAACCAAATCTCCAGGGAAGCTGTCTTAATACTTAGGGGGAAGAAGAAAAAAAACAGCTTACCCTTATTGGGTAAAAGTTCAATCGCATTATGTGACTTGCCAGAATCCCAATTATTTACTTTCATGTATTTTGTTGGATTCTTTTTTGTTTGTTCCATTCATTGATCACCTGCATTCTACTACTTAAAATAAAAGAGTTTTCCACTCTCTTATTAGTGAACCTGTCTTTATTTTTATACCCTTCAACACTAACGTTACCAGGCAGGGAAATGGCTATGACCTTTAGTTTCACCAGAAGGGGGCACTGCAGCAATCATTTTTTTGACTTTAGCCTAAAAACTACTACGGTAAGTAGGAAGTTAAACCAGGTGAGGTTCTCCCATGCAAATCAGCGGTGACAGAAATAACTATCAAACTGCTACTCTAAGAAGCAGGAGTCTGAGTCAAAGTGTAGAGAGCCAGACGGCTTTTTAAGATATCTTAAAAGTTTTCTCACTCACATTATATTGACTGAAAAATAAACAAAACTAATTTCTACAGAGTTAACTGGGCTAATTTCTAAACCGAATCCCACCTGCCACCATGTTCTAATGCAAATGAATGGAGACAGATTTTCTCATAGACTACTTTACAAAACAGCACTTGAACAAATAACTTGGAGGGGGGCAAGGAAGAAGTCCTAGCTATGAAAACCTTATGCACCAATCACCACCGACAGCAACTAGGCTTCTCCAGTGCCTTGAAACAGATTTCCACAGCAATGAATGGTTCTCAGTGCAGATGGATGGAAACCTTGATTCAGGAAGCGGCACTTTCTTCCAATACTAACCTAGAATGACTCCCCCGACAGAGGATTTTCCAGGATGATTTGGCTCTGGTATTGTCAGCAGCAGATCTTCCACTGATGCTTCACAAGTGGTCAGGAGTGGGGTTTGCAGAATTTCTTTCTACTGAGGAAGAAAAAAGAATTGAACACCCTCACTTGGTCAAGATCTCCCACGGAATGAAAAATAAAAACCTTCCAATTACTAGCACGGAATCTTTCTTCCATCTCAAGGATATCTCTTTAGAGTGCAAGCCATTGGGTAAAAATTCAGGTTCCACTTTGATAAATAAATAAATCTTATTTTTTTGTTCAGGATACCTTTATTGCACTTAGGAATTTCCCATGCTACCTGACTTTATTAAAATGTAAGCCAATGTATAAGAAACATTGAATAGCTTTTGTTAGTTTGTTTACTGCACTTTCCTAAAGATTTACGATTTCGCTATTTACAGTGAACCAGCAACATTTAATAAAGCTGGGCAAACCATCCAAAAGGATATTTCACAAAACAAAGCTTCCTTCTGCACTTGCAGATGGATGTTGCATTGTTCACTGTGCTTTGGTGGCAACTGTGGCAGAGCTGTTTTCTGTGCATATACATGCACACTCGGAAGATTAAGAAGCAAATTCCCAGCCAGCCACATCAAGTGTTTGGGAAATATATCAACCTTGGCATCTTAAGCAATAGGTTCAGACAGATGCTTTGTTCACTTTGCAAAGTGCTCTACTAAAGGATTTGTACAGTGTAGGGCTGAGATGATAAATTATAAAGAAAATTTAGACTTTACAAGTGAAGCCTTGAACAAAATATCCCCTTTTCTAGTTTTCCCCCTTGACAATCAACCAGCATTCCTTATTAAGCACAATCAGCCTTGGATATTTATTTATTTTTTCAAAAGAAGCTCTTTCCAAGTTTTTAACTTTCCCAAATATTGGGATATCTATTTTGGTATGCTGTTTAGTTTCATAAAGACTAACATTTGAGGGCTATATAATATGATGATGTTATTTTTCCTTCCAGGTCTGCTTATATGAGTAATTAATGGGAAAAAACAGAATAAACCACACCTATGAATTAAAGATAGTCTTCTAAATAAATGGAGTGATGCTGTTGGTAGGACAAAGACCGCTGCTTCACTCTTATAAATTCCTTGTGCCCTTCAAATTTCTCTAGAAAAATTGGAACCACCTGGAACAGTGGAGGAGAAAGTTCTTAGCACTGCAAAAAGGGGGGGAATTTGGTAAAAATCTTCCCAATTTCCAGATTGAGGTATAAGTTTTATAAGGTACAAATTTCAAAAATATGAAGAGATGTTTTCCCTGTGCATTACAACATGGATTTCTCCCATTAAAGCTTTGCATCTGAAGCCTTATATATTCCTTCAGTATCTTGTAACAGGCAATATGTATATTTTTAAAATTAATAAATGAGATTAATGGACATTCTCAAAAATGTCTCAGAATTAATGCTATAAGAAAGCACTATTTTTTATACATAGAATCCACAATGAACTCATGAATCTTTTGTTTATACATTTAGCAGTTGTTTTTTTCATCTGATATCTAGTAAATCCAATTGGATATTAGACTTTCTTCCAGGAAATAAAATGGCAGTCTAAGATACCTATTTTTCCACTTTGCTTTTTCCCATCTCACCTGCATGTTCTCTTTGTAGAGCTTTCGGTCAATCTGTGCCCTGAAACCCCAGACTGCTGGTCCTTTTCTTTTGTTTAGCACTTTGTAATGGACTCCAGACTGATCACAGATTCGACCACAGATCCCATCCAGTGCATCCACTTCTCTTATGAGATGTCCTTTCCCAATTCCACCAAAGGAAGGGTTGCATGACATTTGTCCTGCACCAAATACAAGGTTCAATTTTTATATATAAGTTTATGTATCATATAAAGACACACACACACACATAAAAATGGGTGTAAAGGCTGACAGGCACCGAAAAATAGTTCCTGTGGGTTGGAAATAGCAACTTCCTAGCAATTTAGTACTAGGACATTTGTAACCATGTATTTATTAACAATGTATGGCTAGAATGCAGCAAAAAGGTTAACAATTCCATATACCTACAGTTGTGTTATGGAAACCACATAACTTCCACAAAGTTCTACATTATTGGGCAATTGGAAGAATGGCAGAATAGTCTACATTTAAAATGTAAAAGAAAAGGTTTAGCAAATGCTATTGCAGTGTTTCTCAACCTTGACAATTTTAAGGCATGTGGACTTCAACTCCCAGAATTCCACAGCCAGCGTTGCTGGCTGTTGAATTCTGGGAGTTGAAGTCCACATGCCTTAAAATTGTCACGGTTGAGAAACACTGCGCTATTGGAAAGAAGTATGAAAGTAAAACACAACATGCTTAAATTGTTAACAGGACCATAGTTTACACAATTAATCCAATTATGTGTGTTTGGCCAATGCAACAAATCCAAATAGCTATAATAGATGGGATAACGGAGATAAGTACCCTAGAGTCGGACACGACTGGGAAACCTTTCCCTTTTTAGTAGCCTAATGTGGTTGACTAACTTTGTGTTCAAACACATTCACGGTTGTTCACACGTTCATGCCACTTAAAGGGGAGGCTTTACCTATGGAGTCTATTTTGTGCGTGATGAGCAAAGTCTGGGCTCCCACCCGGGCAGCCGCGGCCGCGGCCTCCACGCCAGCATGGCCCCCACCGATGACAATGACGTCATACTTTGACTTGCCCGACTCATCCGCCGCGCTCCCGCTGTTCCGCGCACGCTGCAACCGCGATCCGATGACCGACGGTACCGCGAGGCGGCGCCAGCCGCCACCGAAGGGAAACATCCGACAGTAGAAAGGTGAATAAATCACCAAGGCGTCGGGTAAACCACGGCAGAAACGGGGTTAAATTGAGAGCCCGGGGTTATTAGCCCCATCTGGCTCGCTGGACGCCGCCATCTTGACTCTTACGACAAAGGCACCTGAGATTTACGTTTTACGGCTGGGGAAAGTGCGCATGCGCAATGGCAAGTGGGCGTGACGACTGAGGGCTAAGTGACTGAAGGGAAATGAAAGGAAGGCTCCCGTTGGTGGAAAGTCAAAGATTCTGAGCCAGCGGGCAGAGTGAGAGTTCTGGGAGTTGAAGTCCACAAGTCTTAAAGTTGCCAAGGTTGAGAATCCCTGCCTTAGAGATTATAATTTTTGTTTGGAAATCATGCTAGATTCGGTCCTTATTTTGGATGATCCAAGTGGCATTATTTGCATTCAGCATTTTTTGCCAGCTTAGGCTGTCCAGGGGTTATTTGGGTTTCTATTAGGCTAGAAAAATACAGGTCATTTTCCTGAAAGTTGATGGGAACTCCCATGCTCCCTTTCAGAAAAAATGCACTGTATTTCAAGGCTGGAGGCTCCCTTTGAAAGCCACAGACAAATCAGAATCCAGTACGTAAAGTCTATGTACTGGATTCTGATTTGTCTGTGGTTTTCAACAGACAAAGTCATAGACTTTGCTCTGACATCGGAATGTGGCTTGCACCTCCTCAGGTATTAACATGTTGGTTTGAGATCCATTGAGGAAGCTATATTAATAATCAATTACATTGTTGGGCACTCACTACTGTACAAGAGCCTAACAATCTTTTGCTGTGATGGCACAAAGCCTCAGTACCATAGTAGCAGGCATGGTAGTAGACCCCATGTCGATTACAGTTTTCTTATTGCAATCTATTATTTTTGAATAAATATGCATGAGGGCAATACACATTTTCTCCAAGAATGAATTTAACAGCGTATTTCCTGTGGTAATTGTGAAAGATATCTAGCTGAGTTGGACAGTTCTACAAAATGTAAGTTTCCAAGAGTTGCTTTTGAATGCAGTTGCATACAAATGGGTTTAATAAATGCCATAAAATTCAATGTCTCCAAAATGCACTAGTCTGCCAATATACTGAAGGAAGTTAGCCCAGAGAAGGAAATATTAAAAGGGCAGAAAAATATTTTTTTCCTCAAAAGGATTTTTTTTAAAACCAAACCTGGCCCCAATTCTATCTCTCTACCCCAAGCATAGATGTAGAACCATCAGAAAGCTGAAGCCAGGGCACTCAAGAAAACAAAGAGAAGATCTGCATGCCCCACCCAAACTCTAGGAGTCATTAGCCCCATCATCTGGGAAGCAGGATATGATAATAAGATTAAACCACAGATATCAAGGCCTAGAAAAACACTCAGAAATAGCCTCAAGGTTCATGCCACAGGAACAGGAAACTATTCCAAAAGGCTAGAGGGGGTATAAAAACCTACTGCCCATGTGCTCAAGTCCTCTTTCCTCTCTGCTCTTCCTTGCAAGGACCATCTTTCTGCTTCTTCAGTAAACTGTAACCTTCTTCCCAAAGCAGTCGCCATGTTGCTTATTTATCCCGGCTTGGATGAACCAGGATGAAGACTTACTTCTGACAATACTGAGACAGCTCTGCGGCTGTCATGGAGCCTATAAAATGCATTCTGTGTCAGTGCTGATGTCCTGCAAGTTTCCAATTAAGATCCCTAATGTATCAGCTCAATTCTCACCTATTGAGGGGTATGAATTACCAGCTAATAAACATTAGTCTAGATTGTTGCATGAACCCACCTTGTGCAATAAAGATCCAGTGTGCTATATAAGTTAAATAACAGCATCATATAGACTCAACCTATCATATGCAATACAGCTAGTATTATGGACACCAAAGTGTTTTCATTAAATATGTATATGATATAAAATGTGTGCTATACATTTATAAATACCCAGCTTGGTCTAGTGGTTAAGGCGCCAGGCTAGAAAGCAGGAGAGCATGAGTTCTAGTCCCACCTTAGTCATGAAAGTTAGGTGGCTGACTTTGAGCCAGTTGCTCTCTTGATGTGGGAAAAATACGAGGAGGAAGATGTCCTGGATATGTTTGCCTCCTTGAGTTATTTGTAGAAATAATATAGGCAGGATACCAAAAAAGAAATAGAAATAGATGTCCATTTTAAGCAGGGGGGAGTAGTCTGTTGGCTGAATTTGAGCCCCACTGATGACAATGATGTCATATTTCAAAATGCTGAATTTCAGTTTCAGAACTGCCACAGTCCCACTGTTCCCAGAATACTGCAATTGTACCCTGGTGACCACTGGTACTGTGAGGTGGTGCCAGATAATGACCAAAGGCCAATATTGAAAAATAGGAGAAGGACAAAATGTGGGGTGAACTTGAGAGCCTGGGAATGCCAGCAGAGTCTCCTTTAATAGACATTGCCATCTCTTGCCTGTGATAACAGTGGCTAACAGACGCCTGAGGATTGTATTTGTTAGGCCTGGAAAATTTTGCTCATGCACTCTTGTAACTTGGCCTGACAGACTTCTCTGACGTCTTTTGCAGGAAAACATACAGACTGATCTTCATTGGGCAGCAGTCAAGGGGGGCTGCTTGACTTCAGAGATGTCATGTGATAATGCATCATGACCCACGCCACAGTTCTTCGTTGATCCACGACATTGAAAGAGGACATGTCTCATCCCTTTTCGAGACTATCCCATTTATTCCCTGGCAGGTTTTATAAATGAGAGGAATTATATGGTAGAGTTCTTTTCCTAAAGGAAACCCTTTTTATAGGGTTTATAGCGTTTATAGAGTTTCAAATTAGTAGCGTTGATTAGCCATAATTCCAACATCCAAGTAGAAAACAATACCCTAATTGAGAAACAGCCAAAGACAAAACTGCAGCCCCACCAATACTGGCAGGATAAGCTGCTGTATATAAAGAGGGAGAAAACCCCACTCCCTTCCAGCAATGAAGAAGTTACTCTCGTCAGGTAAGGAACCGCCTGTAAGCAAATAACCAACTTCAGGGAGCACCAAGGACTCTACAGCTCACCTTTGAGTTACATATACTATATTATCATCTACTGGCATGATGCCCAGGCGTGACCAGACTTCATATTTAGAAAATCTATTCCGGAGCTACCAAAACTGACATCGCAAAAGGAGCAGTCATGTGATGTTTCAGTTAATAATCACTTAGCAACAGAAACTCCAGTTCAAATTGTGGTCATTAAGTGAGGACTTCCTATACTCTTAAAACTCTCTTGAGAAGAGAGTTTCAGGTACTAGACTCCGGATTGTTCAACATCTGATATTTTGAAATTAAAATTATTAAAATCTCCCAGCCTGAGTAAGCAACATGATGTCCACACACACACGCCTCCTTTGGTTCTGACCAGTTTCTCTGCCCTTCTTAAAAGTTTTCTGTCTTAAAAGAATAAAAGCCTTTAGCACCAGTCTCTAGCATCAGAATTATCTACAGCAATATTTATTTTCTTCTTAGCTGATCCTCTGATTCCACCAAATGCATCAACAGGATTTTGTACTACTGTAACATTTTTCCTAATATTGAAAACTATTGAAAAATAGAAAAATAAATAAAGCTCTGAGTAGCATTCATTCAGCCCATCACTTTGCTTTGCTTTTCCTTTGTGAGGTCATGCTTCATAATGGTGCTGACAGGTGGATGAGCTCACAAAGGAGAAGTAAATAAAACTTTTGGTGGGCTGAAGGAAAGCTCTTATGGGTGTTGAGTATTGGTGGCTTAGATCAAATTTTGGTTCCATTTTATTTCAACAGATTAGATCCGTGGTGGCAAACCTATGGCACATGTGCCACAGGTGGCACACGGAGCCTTCTCTGTAGGCACGTGCGCCATCGCCCCAGTCCTAAGCCTTCAACTGGGTATTATAAAATCTTTTCGCTTTAGGCCTCCACCACCGTGTGCAAAAAAAAAAAAAGTCAATTTCAACTTCTTGTGGGGAAAAAAAAGATCTCGCAAAGTTGGAATTGATTGATTGAACTTTTTAGTCCCACCCAGTCTGCTGTTACCACCACAGCCACACCCACCCAATGGGCCATGCCCACCCAATTGGTCACACCCACCCAATGGGCCATGCCCACCCAATGGGCCACGCCCACCCGGCACCCAACGATACATAAGTGGGCTTTGGGTTGCAGTATGGGCATTCGGTCTCTAAGAGGTTCGCTATCACTGGCTTAGATTTAGTTTACTTTTCAGTATTTATTTGCTTGTTTATTTGCTTATTTATCTTATGTAATATCACATTTGTTTATCTGGATTAGAAAAGCAAGACCAAGCTGAAGGTAGCATGGATTGATTGGAAGAAAGCATTTCACTCCATGTCACATGATTGGATAATCAAGTGCCTAGAAATAACATGAGTCAATAGAAACAGCAGAAGCTTTTTCCAAGATCTATGGGACAAGGGAAGACATTGCTAACGAATGGTAAGAGCAAGGGAGAGGTTACTAATAAAAGAGAGGAATAGTTCAAGGAGATTCGTCATCACCATTACTGTTTGTCACTGATTGCTCTGTCAAAAATACTGAATAACTCCAAGAAGAAACTTTGCAAGACCATAAACTATTTATTATGTGCTGCTAGCCGCAGAGGCAGAAGCAGGTAACAGCGAACTCTTTTCACTAATGTACATCCAAGTAGTTTTTGTTGACCTGTGCTATGATTATTTCCAAGCAGCAACATTTCCAGAAATCTAGAGATATTTAGAATCCAAATGAAATTTTAATATAGCTCCTTCCAGATCACAGTTTGAGAAATTACTGTTTCTTAGAAGAGTTACATGTACTACCGTAGATGCAAGATTAATGTTGTTTTAAAAGTCATCTACAGTTTACAATTGTAAAATTAATCTATCTTATTCTTTGAAGATGCTTATAGTTGGAGCTGTGCTTCTGTAGGGGGTTTTCTGTCCTGTGTCCTTTCATTGTTGAACACCAGTTCAGGCTGATGGGATTGAGTCTGTGTTGTCTGCATCTCAAATTTCCTGTAGTATGAAAGTTTTCTGGAAATCCATTCATACCCTCACACCATTCAAAGTGTGTTCATCGCAAATTGTATAGCTAAATGTCTGTGGATTTTCTCAATCATCCCGGTCATAGTTGTTTCAGAAGTGCTTTTCCAAAAGGCAACTGGACTGTTTTTCCTTGAAAATGAAGAAAATGTTTCGCTTCTCATCCAAGAATCTTCATTAGTTGTGAGGGGGGAGGGATGGAAGTGACAGTTGGGGTAGTGACAGTTGGGATTGGATGGTGGTGGGGGGGAATAGAAGGATAAATACTGACAGTTGAGACTGGATGGTGGGTGGGATGGAAGGATAAATACAGTTGAGACTGGATGGTGCGAGGAATGGGGATAAATATTGACAGTTGAGACTGGATGGTGGGTGGGATGGAAAGTTAAATACAGTTGAGACTGGATGGTGGGGGGAATGGGGATAAATACTGACAGTTGAGACTGGATGGTGGGTGGGATGGAAGGATAAATACAGTTGAGTCTAGATGGTGGGGGGAATGGGGATAAATACTGACAGTTGAGACTGGATGGTGGGTGGGATGGAAGGATAAATACAGTTGAGTCTAGATGGTGGGGGGAATGGGGATAAATACTGACAGTTGAGACTGGATGGTGGGTGGGATGGAAGGATAAATACAGTTGAGACTGGATGGTGGGGGGAATGGGGATAAATACTGACAGTTGAGACTGGATGGTGGGGGGAATGGAAGGATAGGTTCTGACAGGATGGTGGGAGAATTCGTCAGCCAACAAAGTTGGAGTTGGAGGCCCCTGATTTGGATTTTGATAAAATCCAAACTCGAGCTGTAACTTTCTAACTACTAGAGCAGTGGTTCTCAACCTTTCTGAGGTTGAGACCCCACTTGCCCCGCCCATGTGCGCCGCGACCCCGACCCGGGGGCGCGCGCGTAAAAAAAAATGTAAATTTTTTTTTTAAAAAAAACAAACAAACAAAAAAAAAACACAAAATGGCGGCCGGGACGGGCGGATCTGCGCATGCACGGATCGGCCCGTCGCATGCGCCACGCATGCGCGCATCCGCCCGTCGCGGGCCGCCATTTTGTTTTTTTTTTTGTTTTTTTTTTTTTTAAAAATAAAACAAAAAACAAAATGGCGCCTGCGCGGATCGGCCCATCGCACGTGCTGCACATGCGCGGATCTGCCCGTTGCGGTCCGCCATTTTGTTTTAATTTTTTTTTATTTTTTTTCCGGCGCGACGGGCAGATCTGAGCGTGCGCGGTGTGTGCGCGCCAAAAAAAATAAAAAAATTAAAAAAAATTAAAAAAAATAAAAATAAAAAAAACAAAATGGCGGCTGGCGGTGCCCGGCGACCCCCGCGAAATGGTCTCGCGACCCCAAATGGGGTCGCGACCCCAAGGTTGAGAACCACTGTACTAGAGAGTCCAGTCTACCCTGAGAGAGTCTAAGCTTGTGACTACCCTACCCTAAACCTCTTCCATGCTCCCCCATCCAGCTCAAGGCTGTGCAATCTCTTGATCCAGGTCTCTTTCTGGGAAAACTCTGCTGCCAAAACTCTTCCCCCACTGCTCCTTCAGGTGCACATACCATCAGACTCAGTCCTGGTCACCTAATCTGCTCTTAAAGGCTTTTTTAAAAATCAAAAGGGATGGGGCCGACTTAATTATGGGAAGAACACTCTGTAGGGAGGGTGCCAGAGCTCAGAAGGCACGTGTCATGCGACCCACCAAATATAGATCGGTGGCCATCTTGAAGTTCTTTCAAGAGAAATGGGCAAGTGTATCGCTCCTTACTCATTGAGCACTGGTAGTTTAGATCAGGTTTTGTTTTTATTTAACTGCATTTATATAGCTTAGGTTTAGTTTATAGTATTTTCTTATCTTATTTAATATCGCACTTGTTTAATTAGTTTGGTTTGCACTTGTTTATTTGTTTATCATATTTAATATATTTATTTAGTTTAGGATTAGTTTAGTTTAGAACATTAAATTAAGGGTGGAGACATTCCTATACTATGCAGGGAAACTCCTGTTTGAGATAAGAGATCATCTTATTTATCTGTTTGTTTGTTTGTCAACTTGCATGTGCAACGTTAGGATTAGTTTAGGATTCAAAGTAACATGACATAATTATAAGGAAATAAAACAGGAATCAAAGGAATCTAGGAACAAGCAAAAATTGCTTTAGAATACTTTTTAGAATAACTTTTGAACTTGAATATTTAAAAATATCTGTACATCTTTCAAGCCCTTTCTTGGTGAATTGTGTTAGTATCTTCAATTTAAACATGTTCACAGGACAGCCTTCCAGCAAGGCTGGGAAACATGACTCTGCAGCCTTTGTGGGGCTGGGTGGAGCCCTCAAATCCCTTTTCCTAATTCATTTTAAACATCACTTGCCTCTTTTAAATCAAGCAATTCAGTCTTAGCTGCTATCATATCAGGCTGATTTAACTTTACAGAAAACAATCCATTATGCACTGCTAGCTGCAGAGGCAGAGCAGGTAAAAATGAACCTTTTTCATTAATTTATATCCAAGTGGTTTTTGTTGACCTGTGCTATGATTATTTCCAAGCAGCAATATTTCCAGAAATTTATATATATTTAGAATCCAAATAAAGTTTTAATATATTTCCCTCCCAATCACAGTTCTGAGATATCATAATTTCTTACAAGAATTATATATTTATGTGTAATATTAATATTGTTTTTAAAAATCTATTTAGAGCTAGAGGATTAAATTTTATCCCTTACAGATTTTTACAAGTAGAGGGAAGGGATAGGGTTAGGGTTATTATTATTTATTATTTATTCTCAGCAGCTTCATTTCTAATCAGCCTGTTGCTAAAAATCTAAAATCACCATACTTTGTCCTAACTACTACAAAGTGCTTTAGAACAAATGGTCGGAAAGCAACCAAAGTGCACTGCAACTGGATATGACTCCAGCCAGAAATAAAACTCTCTCCATATCTGCCAAAGGTTTATGAAGAAGTGTTACAAGCTGGGTATGTGTAGGTTAAGAGAAGAATTAAGGGAAGGCAGGACAGCTTTCTGGGTCTTGTAGTTTTTTCTTTAATAGCATGAGTCTTGAGACAGTCTCACGCTGATTTACTTAGTAAATTTGCCTCCTCCAGTTGGTTTGCCATCAGGTGTTCAAAATGTCTTGTTTTTAAGGTGACCAACTTTTTTACAATGAAAAGGAGGACACAAATAAATTGAAGAAAAAATATCGTAAATAAAAGAAACATTTTATTCATTGCAACAATAATACAGACAACTTGCATGTGCAAAGTTTGCCGGCCGGGTGTTTTGGCGTGCTCAGCAGCAATTCCTATTGGCTTTCGAAAGCCAATAAGTGGGAGTAGCACAGCTCATGCAAAAGTTGGGGAAAAAAACCATCAAAAAAAAAAAGGTGCCGGAACGCCGTTCTGAGCGTTCTATGAGGGGAAAAAAAGCCCTGCAGATTAATCTTCAAATATTGAAAAGGAGGACATGAAGGAGGACACTTTTTGAGGGAGGGCAGAACTTACAAAAGGAGGACTGTCCTCCCTAAAGGAGGACGGTTGGTCACCTTATTTTTTAGCAGGTCTGTCTCCAGAAATATAGAGAGGCAAAAAAAAGAGAGGGAGCACGTAGATGAAATCATGGCAAGGCATCAGGTGGAGCAGGCAGGAAAAAAAAAAGCCAGAATAACAGTTATAAGTAATTCATTTCCCTTACAATCCGGTCTTTTAGCTTCTCTTTTTGTCTGCTTATTTCTGTTTTATGAATGATGTATGCTTCTTAACATTTCTGTATCTTAGCTCGAAGAGGAAAATCAAAGACCTGTCAGAATATGGCAAATATCATGGAGCAAAACAATGAAGTGAAGATCATGCTACAAAAAATGAAAGAAAGTGAGTATTATTTTAACTTAATACGTTTTAATTATTTTCATTTTAAAAATGAAAGTGATTGATTTCATGTTAAGTTTAATTTTTGCAAGTACTACTTATTGTGTTATTTGTTTGCCAGTTCTTGCTGAGTTGACCAGTGATGCTAGGGAGAGGCAGAGGCAACGCCAGCTCAATGTAAAAGACATGTTCTCCTGGCTATATTCTATTCAAAAACAGTTAACCAAAATAGGCAAAGATGAGATGCAAGGACCAAGGTGAAATAATTATATTGAGAGGCTGTTGTTTCATGGGAGATTTACATAGGAATCATGAAAAAAAATGAAGAAAAAATGTCTCTGGTTTTTTTCAGTTTTTTTCCTGAGATTTCAAATTCTGAAAAATATTCTATTTTCAAGAAGCCAAAAAATTTCAGTCAAGAATCCAAATAGGGGACAAAAAGACCCAAATACCTCCTCACCAGCAATCAACACTCATAGAGCATAGATTAACATCAAGATCAACATCACACCAACACTCAAGGAAGTAAACAATACCTCAATCAAGGAACTGCCAAACAAGCTAACAGACCAACCAAACAAGATTGCATGAACTGATTACAAAAATGACACGACATAGTAGCAACATGGGTGCATTGCAAGATCTGCAAGAAGTACCATCTGCCTGCAAGTAGTAACTGGTGAGACCATAAAATAAAGACATAAAAAAATGAAGAAGCTAAAGTGTTCTGGGACTTTACAATTCAAACAGACAGGCACCTGACACATAACAAGTCAACTGTCAATAAGAAAGACATAAAAGTCTAGACAACGGACAGGGCAGAAAACACTTGTCAGTTTAGAAGTCTGGTTGGCTCTTACACTACATTCCTATCAATGTTTATTGAAAATTCTCACTGAACTTAATGTTGGTTAATTCCAAATACATAGACATACACTGTGCTAGATTTGGGCATCCGAATTAGGATAAAGGCATGTTCATTCTAGGTTCTACAATAATTTCTAAACTAGCAGTTTCTCCTGTCATATAGCCATCACTGTGACAATTGATCTCCTCAAAGGACAGGCTGTCAGAAGGGCTGGGTGATGTTTATTTATTTATTTATTTATTTGTTTGGGCTTATATGCCGCTCCTCTCCGGAGACTCGGAGCGGCTAACAACATATGTATAAACAACAAATTACAATAAAAATCCCAAACAAGAAATATCTAAAAATACAATAAAACACCCACTCAAATTCAACAATCAACCACAATCATCCCCAGGCCTGCCGGCAAAGATAAGTTTTAAGATTTTTTCGGAAGGCCGGGAGAGTCGGGGAAACGTGGACTTCAGGAGGCAGTTGGTTCCAGAGGGCGGGCACCACAACAGAGAAAGCCCTCCCCCTAGGGCCCGCCAGACGACATTGTTTCGCTGACGGGACCCGGAGGAGGCCGACCCTGTGCGCTCTCACCGGTCGTAGGGAAGTATGTGGCAGAAGGCGGTCCAGTAAGTATCCTGGTCCCATGCCATGAAGGGCTTTATAGGTAAATGAATACCTTTCCAATTGCATAAGAGATAATGGCCTAAGAAAGGATACTTTACAAAGTAAGTACTCTGCTTCTTTTCCATTACAATTGCCCAAGAGAAAGTTTTTGGTTTCTGAAAAACAAAAGGTCAGAGAAGCAACTAAAGAGTTCTACTTAATTGTGTAATTTTAGTTGAAGAGTGAATCACTGCAGTGGATGAAAAATTGCATGTTTTACAGTCTTTTACTGCCACCTTCTGTGATCTAGTGCCATTGCACAACAGACCAGAGGTTACTATAATACCATTTTGCCATCTTAATTTTTATTTATTTGTATCCTGCCTTTGTTTTGTTTTTTTACAAATAACCCAAGGCTAGCTACACATAACCCAAACATACAGTATCCTCTTCCTATTTTCCCCAAAACAACAGCCCCTTTAGATGGGTAAGGGAAATAACATTAAATGGTATAAACACATTCACCTCTGCAGCAAAAAAAAGTGGACAGGAACCCTAACACAAAGGTCACACCCTATTTCTCAAAACTTCCCTGAATTATATTACATGGCTCACCTTTCATCTTTTCAGTTTTACTGCCCTTGGACCATAGTTAACTTGTTTTAAGTATTAATTAGTGGTTATCCCTAATAAGATGGGCTTAAGGTAGTCCTCGACTTACAACAGTTCATTTAGTGACAGTTTACAGTTACAACAGCACTGAAAAAAGTGACTTATGACCATTTTACGACTGCTGCAGCATCCCCAGAGTCATGTGATCCAAAATCTGGAGGCTTGGCAACTAGTTCATATTTATGAACGTTGCAGTGTTCTAAAGTCATGTGATCACCTTTTGTGACCTTATGATGAGCAAAGTCAACGGGAAAGCCAGATTCACTTAACAACCGTGTTACTAGCTTGACAACTGCAGTGATTCACTTAACAAGTGCGGCAGGAAATGTCGTAAAGTGGGGCAAAACTCACTTAACAAATGTCTCACTTAGCAACCTAAATTTTGGGCTCCATTGTGGTCGTAAGTTGAGGACTACCTGTCGGCAAGAGAGGGGAAACAGAGGGGGAGGGGGAGAAAGATTGTCACGTCGTTCTCTTTCCAATTATAAACACTCTCAGAAGGTTGAGGACATTTCCTTGACCCGCTTTTGAAGAACTGGTCCCTCATAAATAAATAAATCGCCACAGTCAAAAGAAATGTTATTGTCACTCATTTATGGTGATTCTCAGTTGTGTGGATTATGGTTGTCCCAAAGGTGTTTGTTTTTTTCTCCAATCAAGAAAGCCCAGTTGCAGTTTGAAAAAAAATAAATAAAGCACCTTTGGGTTATTATCACTCATTGCTACCGGTAGGCTGTGACACATTCAGAAGGGGCAAGACCTTCGCTTCTGATTCCCGCGCTTGGGGCACAATGGGGTGCATCGCTCAACCAATGGCAAGCCGCAAAGAGGGCTTCCAATCGCTTTGCGATTGGATGAGCCGGCGTTCTGGCGCCAAGTTCGAAACTCATATAAAGCGACGAGCGGGCTCTTTCTCGCTTTTCTCCGGTTGGCTATTTTGTTGCTTCTCTCTTCACAAGCTGAACGATGTTCTCTACTCGCAACCCTCTCTCCCTTCATAATGAGCAGCAGCCCCAGTTTTCGCCCAAGAAGAAGATGCCCTTGAACGACAAGGAGAACACGGTGAGTCTAAAGGGGACCGGAATTATGAATCTCCCGGAGGGTGAATTTTTAGCGGAGTGAAGCAAAAATACCCCTTTGTATGGGGGGGGGGAAGAATCCTTCTAATGAGAGTTGGGGAAAACGACCCTCTCGCTTTCTTAAGAAACTGCAGGAGACTGTGCAGGTCAAATTTCCAGCACAAACTGAGGAACACGAGGTGGGGTGGGGGGGAGGAAGGCGGCGGCTTTCCTGAGCCCATAATTTGTGCAATAAGTGTGGCTCCCCGGAGACGCCCATTGTTAGACAGCCACGGCATTTTGCTCGATTCGCTTCCAATTATTTGTGGGGGTGCTTTCTTAATATAAATATTCACCGGGGATTCAAAGTCGTTGATGCAACAACCCCAATCTCGAACTACAATTCCCGCCATCCTTTGCTTTTGGCGGTTCTTGCTGGAATGGTGGGAACTGAAGTCCCCAAAATGCACGAAGGGCACCGCGTTACCGCTGACCTGCAGCGAGCCCTCCAGAAGGTCTGGTCCGTTCTCAGCCCGGGAGAGTCCTAGAAGTCGGCACCTAAAAGGGCTCCCGCGGAAAAGGCGCGCTCTCGAGAGGCGTCCCAAGGCCTTCGGGCTTTCCCGCCTTTGGAATCCGTTCTGACCTCGTTTTCCGTATCTTTTCGCCTTCCTAGCCTCCCTCGTTCAATGCCACCCGGGCCCTGGCGACCAAGACGGCGCGGAAGATATTTCGGGAGCCGGGCGCCGAAGCGGTGAGTTCGTGGGGCGAGCGATTCGGCTCACGGATTTTTTGGGGGGGGGGGGGCGGGGATTTCTCGAAGGGTTCAAGGGAGGGATGGGGGGGAGGGTGTGTGGATGGAAGATGGTCCTTTGTGTGGAAAGTGGGGGGGACCTTCCCGCCGCGTAGGAAGCAGTGAGGGCGGGACTCAGTTGTCTTCTCTGCAGCTTTGGCGCCAAATGCCCAATTACGCAAAGATTGGCCTTTCCTGTTAAAGGGGGGGAACAGGAGTGAATCTTGGGCCTTTCAGCGGGCCCCGGCTGCTTTTTGTCTTCTTCAAGGGATTAAAGTTTATTTTCTTAGGTTTAGCAACCCATTTAGAATGCTTTGTGGGATAGTTGAATCAGCTGAGCAAAACAATTTAAAGGAGAAGGCTCATTTTTTTGCAATTGCAGGGGTTTTTTTGGGGGGGGGTCCTCATGTCCTGTCCTATTCTAATTTCTGATCTGGTCCGTCTAACTTGTCTGGTATAGATTTAGTGTTTTACACAAGCACAATATTTTTTAAACCTTTTAAAGGGATATTCTTGAATGTATTATTTTTTTTCTTATTTTTCTCTTTTTAAGTTATACTGTTCTCTGCCCTTCAACATTCTTGTGCCTTTGACCCTTTAGCATTCTAACTTCTTCCTCTGTTGACCATTCAATTGTTATCAGTATACAAAACCCATCAGCCTCTTTTATGATTCTTTTTAGGATGTAAAGTAGAATCTAAGAAGTTGGGCTTTTATTCTCTTTAAAAAAAAAGATTTGGTGTGGTTTTATTACTGAATTTGTCATAATCTATAACTATTGAAAATGTTTTCTCATAGGAATGCTTCTAACATGGTAATATATTACACTTGTACCTTTTCAGGAGGTGCCTAAAGGAGCAAAGCCGCTTCCATCAAACAATGTGCAAGATGAGCCTCTGTTAAGGGATAATCCTCACCGGTTTGTCATTTTTCCTATTCAATACCATGACATCTGGCAAATGTACAAGAAAGCAGAGGCATCATTCTGGACAGCTGAAGAGGTGAAGGCCTTTTATTCTCTTTCCTTTGAGACTCTGTGGTGGAGGTACCGGTAGGAGCAGTGCTAACAAGATAGGTGTAGAGTAACTCTGAAGCAAGCCAGTCTGACCAAATTGCTGGATTAGGACTCAGTCATGGAAACTCACTAGAGTGTCTTTGAACTAGTCAATATCTCTTTGCCCAATCAATTTTGGATTTATCTCTGTTGAGATACAATGGAAGAGTGCTCCTTAAATTATTCTACTTTTGAAAAGAAAAATGTTTTTAAAGTAATTGCTTGTATTGGTGTATTTAGGTGGATCTTTCTAAAGATCTTCAACACTGGGAATCCCTAAAACCCGAAGAGAAGTATTTTATTTCCCATGTCTTGGCATTCTTTGCAGCAAGTGATGGTATTGTCAATGAAAACTTGGTAAGTGTGTTCAATTTTTATGTTCAATATGCCAACATAATTACCCTAATTTTCTTTATGTATCTTTCTTTATATTGCCAGTAATCTACTGCAACTACAGCAAAGGGTCTTGAGTGACCCTTTCTACCTTACTTTAAAAAAGCAATTCAGATTTACTATCAAAAGAAGCAAGCAGTAACGTTCTCCTAGCCTTTTTTTATTCTTCTTAGATTAGAAGTATAAAATCAGTTATAGTGCCCACTTCCTCATAAGGCTTTTCTGTAGCTTTTCTAACTGATTAAAAGAAAAAAATCCTTATTTATGAATAAGGAATCTTTTCCTGAATACTTAGCACTACAGGTTGAAACATGAAACTAGAGGAAAAGCTACGCAAACTCTAAACTTTTATGGGTTATAATTTTAAATTTCTTGTCCCAAAGGAGCTTTTTGAGGAGGCAACTGGCCTTTCTCGTTTTTCTTTGAAGACGTTTCGCTTGGATGAAAAGTGAAACATCTTCAAAGAAAAACAAAGTCCAGTTGCCTCCTAAAAAAAACACCTTTGAGACAACCATGACCTGGATGACTGAGAATCTCCATGGTCATTTAAATGTCCTGATTTTTTTCTAATATCAAAGTAGCTTTCAATAATATGCAAATGAGATTTTTCCTTTAACCTTGGTCATTCTGTTTTTGATCCGCTTAGCACATTTCATTCACTCTTCTAGTTTTTGCTTTCTGCTTTTGTGTCACTATTACAAGCTAACATGTCCAGTATAATTTTTCTGGCATCAAAAATGCTTTGTAACTTCAAAAATGTAGCTGAAAGATAAAAAGATCCAGAACTATAGGGAATAAGTGAAACGTTCCCATAAATAATCAAAGCGTCAGGAGACAACTACCAATGGATAAATGGCTTGTGATAGAAGATTGATGGGTAGACATCTGTCCTTGTCTCCTGTAAATTGGCAGGTCTAGGCTTGCTAGCTTTTTTTCTAGTCAAAGCTTTGGCAATTAGGACTCTCTTTGCAGTGGTATTTGGCAGGTTCCACGTACTTGTTGAGTTCAAATTATTATACAGGTAGTCCTCAGACTACAGCCATTTGTTAAGCTACTATTTGAAGTTACAGTGGCACTGATTGGTTACAAGTAGTTCTCAGGATGCTGGCTGTCCCAGCACCCTGGGACCATGTGATTGTGATCTGGGTTCTTGGCATCTGGTTCATGCTTTTGATCGGTTGTAGCATCCCAGAATCTTGTGATTTGTGGCCTTTCCTACCAATTTACTCAATAAGTTGATGGGGAAATTGTCCAGGAAGGTCCCAAGTTGTTGGGTTAAGTCACCCCCATTTGCATGTAGTCCCCCAGCCCTTCTCTGCTCACACCATGCTGGCTATTCATGTGTCTCTTGGGAACTCTCATTCCCTTTCTCTCCCAGCTGCAGCTAACCTGCCTGCTGACTTGGGATTTGCAACTTCCTCACTGATTTTGGTTGTAGGAAGCTGCCTTACCTACAACCTTAGTTAATCACAAAACTTGGGACCAGGAGCAACACAGTCACAGCATGATGCCAGCCACATGACTACTGCTTAGCAATGGCAATTCTGGAACTCCAGGTTTCTGTCATTAAGGAAGCACATTGTGCCATTTGTGGCCTTCTGCTGTCTCCCCCATTGACATTGCTTGTCAGAAGCTGGCAAAAAAGGCTGCAAAGGGCAACTACAGGATGCTGCAGTTGCTGGAACTCTTGAGAACAGTCCTAAGTTCCACTCGTTCAATGCTGTTTGGATGGTTGCTGAACAAGTGATCCTTAAAGGATGACCCGGTGTAGTATAGATGATGTATAAGTTGATCATTGGATAGTATCTATAAGTAAGCTAACATAGGCACAACGCCACATAAATATCTCTAGATGCAATGCTTTTCAGAAAGGCTGGTTATGTATTCAGATTGTAGTGGGTTGTAGAAAATTAAGCTTAAATTGATGAATATGAGCTCTGCATAGGGTACTTGTGTGGAGAAAAGTGGAAGGAGGTAGTTTGAGTAAGCTAAAGAGTATGACCTTTTGGAGGAGCAAAATTTAAAGCTATTTGAATATGAAAGATACTTTTGGATGCTCTGTTTGAACTAAAGTTCTGATGCCTGCATGGATTAGAATGCTAGTGTTCCATGCAAAAGTGGTTGGGAAGGAATCTATCATTGCTTTGGGCAGAGAGGACACAGTGGTGTATCCTACCACAGAGGTCTCCCAACCTTTCTTGGTTGGCGGATCGGAGGGAAAGGGAGGGGGAAGCATTTTACACGCACGCACACAAACAGGGCCACGAGCACGCACGACGCAAACGGCAGTGCAAGAGCCCACATGATACTAGCACCGCCCTGTTTTTGCCATGTGGCGCCCCATTTTTATAGCAGCGGCGGCACTGGCCAGCCTGTTCTGTGGCCCAGTGGCCAGTAGGCCATATCCCACAGGTTGGGGACCCCTGTCCTACCAGCTCTTGTCATTCCTAATCTTTCTTATAGCTGCCTTCCCTCTATTAAAGGCTATGGCCAGTAAAATCTGAGAATCAGATTGACAGGCTATGCTGTGTTGGGATGATAGCAGTGGGGAAGAGAAGAAATGACTACGGTTGTTCTATCCAACCCCCTGCCATGTAGAGTTTCGAGCAGGGGGTGTTCTATTCTGAGTTTGAAAGAAACATTGTCATGTACTTACCTAGTTTTAGCAGAATAAGTTTTATCAAAAAATACTTGGCATATGTTGTGTAGGCTAGACTGGGAAGTTGCAAAACAATCTGGAAGAAAGCAATGACAAATTGCCTTCATAATGCCAAGAAAAATACATGAATTAGCTTGATTCAAAAACACATTTTCCTTTTTTTCAAGGTGCAAATTTGACTTCAGTTCTTCTAGTAATCTGACTATTTAGATATATTAAAATGGGTAATTAAAATGGAAGGAATGAAACTGGTCTATTGATATCTTAGCCTATTAAGCAAGTGAGCCATCTGAATATGTGTTTGAGTATTAATTTTTCAAAAACTAAATTTAATAACAGTATATTCTTGGCAGATTTTGAATAGGCTAAAACTAATGTCAATTGCTCCTTGAAGTTAAAAACATATACATACACTGCATGTATAATTTGTTTATACGGAGCCTTTGGGGAACCATATTTCAAATTGTGGGCCAATTCTTTATTTGCTAAAAGTGACGCTCTGAGGTTGAGTATAATTTACCGAGAACTTGGCATATTTGGACTTGGAAGATAAATGACATTTGTATTACATATACAGGAAACTAGTTACAAATAACCTGATCAAATGCTTTGTAACTCATTGTAAATATCTATCCTCTAGGTGGAGCGATTCAGCCAAGAAGTACAAGTCACAGAAGCACGCTGTTTCTATGGCTTCCAGATTGCCATGGAGAACATTCATTCAGAAATGTATAGTTTACTTATTGATACTTACATTAAGGATTCTAAAGAACGGTTAGTACTGTTTCCAGATACATGCCAGCATACTGTATTAAATATTTATCGAATGTGCACAAACACTTCAAATATGAAAGCCGTAGCTGTATTCCTTAGTTTTATAGAAATTCTATAAATAAGGGTTTTTTTTTGTATAACAGTACAGAAAGGATACGTATTCTCTTTTGTAAAACAGAAACAACTATCAAATCCTACAGTGCCTAAGAAAACTATGCAGACTATCTGTAGGGTTGGGGAAGTATTTTGGAATCTGCAGGAGAGTGTACATCTTCCTGTTGTCAGCTCAAATCTTTTGTGTGTGTGTGTGTGTGCTACAAGAGCTAGAAAAAAAGGCAGTTTCTTTAAGGAGTTGATGTAATATAAATATCTGCTTACTCCTGTTCACATTCTCCCTTTCATATCTGGGTTGCTGCAGTGCAGATGTAAGCCTGTTGTTATGCTGAGGTCTTCTGGGCAACTAGCCTTTCTGTTATTTCTGTTATTTAGCTATCCAAGATGAAAATTTGGAATTGTTTCCAAATTTGCTTGGATATCTGCATGCTCTGAATGAGTATGTATTCAGAACCTAAAAGTACACAAAAGAAATTGTTGGCTATTTTCTTCTATGTAGTTCTGGACATTTGTCTATTGCTGGGCAAAATATTTCAGACAATGGGGTAAAAACCTATTAACATGTGTCATCCTCAGTTTCCCAGTAGACCGAACTTGTCTTTTCCCCTGTGACCTGTAGTGATGTACTTGCACTTTTACTTTTGGGCACTTTTCTCAGCCATAATCAATATGTTCCTACATTTGGAGCTAGGAGATAAAATGAGGCATTAGTGAGGGAGAAGATAATCTCTTGAAGCACCAGTTACGTGCTATATCTAAAGGTGCTGGATTGAAATTGCATTTCTCCATTCTACCAACACCCTACCATCTGAAAGATCCTATATGTAAGCTGAAAAGCTGTTTGAATTTGTTTATGTAGTTTTAGGGTGTTTTCTAAACTCAATGCTAATCCCTGCTATAACTGGGTATTCCCAGAGTGTGCATATTCTCCTTCAAACGTAGAAATGGAGATCTGCTCTGAGAAGATCAGTCTGGCTTTGGGACTTCCCAGTTAGTGTGGAATCTCCTGCAGTTGGCTCTTCACAAGAGCATCTGAGAAGGGAGAGGTGGCAGCTCTCAAAGTATTATGCAAATCAGGATAAATTCTACCACAGGGGTCTTCAAACTTGGCCCTTTTATGACTTGTGGACTTCAACTCCCAGAATTCCTCAGCCAGCTTGCCTGGCTGAGGAATTCTGGGAGTTGAAGTCCACAAGTCATAAAAGGGCCAAGTTTGAAGATCCCTGCTCTACCACCTTTAGAATGGCTAATGAGATCAGTTGCAGGGAATTTATCTTCAAAGTGGTTGGAAAGCAAAGGAAAAGAACTAGGCCATTTTTTTTTCTTTTCTGACACGTACCAGGCAGGATTTATTTTAGAGACAGTGATGCATTCAGGTAGGATTGCTCTAGAAATGTCATTTTAGCAATTATTTAGCAGGGATAACTGGCATGATTTAACTTCAGAAGCATATCTACGGGCACTGTCTTGTTCTTTTAGGGAATTTCTGTTCAATGCTATTGAAACCCTGCCATGTGTGAAAAAGAAAGCTGATTGGGCCGTGCGATGGATTGGGGACAAAGAAGCCGCTTACGGTGCGTATTGTACTAGTTTGACTTTCCAGGTGTTTTTCCTTTATGGCATTTGAGCCAGTTTTCATGTCCACAATGCTTTTTTTTCTCACTTAACAGGTGAACGTGTAGTAGCATTTGCTGCAGTTGAAGGAATCTTCTTTTCTGGCTCTTTTGCATCAATATTTTGGCTAAAGAAACGAGGTCTGATGCCTGGACTTACTTTTTCTAATGAGCTGATTAGTAGAGATGAGGTATGATTTGTTGATCAAAGAAACTAGGATGGGTTGGTTCCATGAGAGAGTTAGTTAATGCTACAAAATTGAACAATGCTGTCGTGTCAAAGCTTGAATGATAATAGTAGTTGCCTATGTTTGCTTTATTGGTGGTAACAGTAATGCCCTAACAACTGATTATATGGCTTTTTTGTACAAACCTTAACTAGTGTGCTACTTTGTTTTTGATAACAGAAAAACAGCTTCTTCAAATTGTTCTTTGAAATATCTTCCAATTATTCTTTACAGGGCTTGCATTGTGATTTTGCTTGTCTAATGTTCAAACACTTGGTGCACAAACCAACTGAGGGAAGAGTGAGGGAGATCATCATAAATGCTGTCACAATAGAGCAGGTAATTGGCAGTTCTTTCTGGTAATTGCAAAACATTATCACATCAAAGTAAAAGAAGCTTAAACTTAGCAAGGCATTTAGTTGTCTCTGTGGCACAGTGTTCACGTGTTAAGATACTTTGTTTACTTAAATGCAGGAATTTTTGACAGAAGCATTGCCTGTAAACCTAATCGGAATGAACTGCATTTTAATGAAACAGTATATTGAATTCGTAGCAGACAGACTGATCCTGGAACTAGGTTTTAACAAGGTACGTCTTGTGCTGTTTCTTAACAACTGCCATGCAATCTGTTTATATTTAAGCCTGCCTTTTTGCTATTAAGTAATTGACTTCTGGTTCCTTAGTGCTACTTCATGGTTAAGCAGAGCACTCTTGCTATGATATCCCTTATTTATCTCAACTTATAGTAGGTTCAAATGAATTGTGCAAATGCATTATAATGCTATTGCAGCTTCGCACTGTGAGCCATTTTGCTTTAAATAACTATTTCCAGACTATATCCTGCTTTTAAAGATATTATTGGACTTGTACCTTTCCAACCCTCAAATCCAAAGTGTTTTGGATCTGGCCTTTATATATACTAGTATCTGCCAGCTTTGGATCTCTGCCTCCGTGCTGGCATGTGCTTAAAACTCTGAAATGCAGGTGCTCTGTAGTATTAACTGGACCTAGGGTGGCATGATGTACTTCTTTAATAGCTCTTGCTTCATCATGCTAAAAGTAGAACCCATGTTCTGTTTTCTTTCCAGAGTAATTAAGGGCTAAATCATGAATCTAGGCTTAGAGAATATTAAAAGTGGAATAGAAACAATGTTGTGGTGTATTAGGGAACACCATGTTGTCAAGTCCTGCATTTGGCAAAAAATCAATTTTTATTTACCTTTAAGAGAATACTAGTAGGGAGAATTATATGCAGAAGGTGGCAGCTGCATATATGGCCAAGGGAGAGCTCTAAACAAAATAGGGATGTTGTGGAATAGGTGATAATAGGCCTTTGAGATTGAAATATTTTTTAACAAAAATGGCTTATGTTTTGATTTAGTAATAATAACCGTATGCCTGAATTATCAATTTCTTTCAGATATACAAGGCTGAGAATCCATTTGACTTCATGGAGAATATCTCTCTGGAAGGCAAAACTAACTTCTTTGAAAAGCGTGTGGGAGAATATCAAAGGATGGGTGTGATGTCAAGTCCTGCAGATAATTCATTCACTTTGGATGCAGATTTCTAAAAGAAGTTAAGACTTTTTAGCTTGGTTTGAAGTGACTGGCTAGTGGTTTGGGCCCATTATCTTCAAAATCCTTTTGTGTTGGTAATGTCTGGTGGTACTTAAGGTAATTGTTCTAGCAAATTAAACAGAAAAATGCCAAAAAAATTATAAAATGTGTTTTGTAACAAGCTATTCACATTTTTGGAAATACTAACAATTGTAAAGTGGTATGTTCTGTTAACTAAAAACGAGATTTGCAGACTTGTTGCAATGCAGACTGATATAAATTGCAGCATGTAACATGTAACCATAATGCCCCATACAAATTTTAAATATTTACTATTGTAATAGTTTGTACATAAACATAGCACTTTAAAGGTCTAGCCTATTGTTTCTCAAAAGGGCTGGTATTGTGAGTTTAGAATAAACTCTTTTAGTCTGCATTATCTTAACTTTCTTTTACTTACATGTAAATTAAATCAATGTACTGAAATGGAAACTTATTTGATATGTGCGTATTATTTTGGTGGAGTATTTTGTATAGAAGTAAAACTTCATTAAATTCTACTTTTCAAGCTGCTGGATCAAAATATTACTGAGTTGCTTTCTAAGTGAAAAACTCCCCATCCCAAATTGGTTCTTCTGTTTACTTTTTATCATTGAAGGAGGATATTTATAGCGCGGGGTTGAAATGAGTCCTTGGTGCTCTCTGAGCTTGCTTTGTTTTCTTGCAGATGTTTCATTACCCTAACTAGGCAGCATCACCAGTGCTAGTAAGGAGTGCTGTTTGCTGTCAGTTTATATTCTGATGTCTTGCCTGTCTGGGTGGGGGCGGTTTTAGGATTGACACCAGAATATAAACTGACAGCAAACACAACTCCTTACTAGCACTGATAATGCTACCTAGTTAGGGGAATGAAACATCTGCAAGAAAACAAGCAAGCTCAGAGAGCATCAAGGACCCCTTTTTATCATCTTTAGTAGAACTTTTCCTTTTTCACTTGTACTGAGACCATATTAATTTAGGATATAGTTCAAAAGCAGATTTGAATAGGGTGAGCTGCATGCTCCAAAACAACGGCCCCAGCAGTTTACATTGATCAGGCATACATAACTGCCATATTAGCAGGTAGACAAAAAGCCTGCTAGTTTGCAATAGCTTATGGTATGTTTTATATGATATCTGTGCTTAACTTGTATAATTTCTCCAACATTAAGCAGATGACGAAATGATATTTTTCAACATCTGAAAGAAACCTGATTTAGGAGGGCACCCCCTAATTTCACTACAAACTTTTCTTTTTTAATGCAATTTTAAATTTATTAAATTTTATGCTGTCAAACTCTTGGCAAGTACTTGGTGGTTTACAAATTGTTAAAAAACATTTAAAACAAAATACAAAAGAAGAAGGAACCAAGATGGCAGAGATAACACATCCAGATACGGGGGAAACGGGGGGGCTTTGAATATACTTGCCAAAGACCAGTGGGCTCATGGCACAGAGCAGCTGGTGCTACTACAGAAAGGATGCTTTTGGTGTTCCAATAGATGGCAGAGAAGTACAAAGGGAGAAAACTTAAGGGAAAAAGATCTATACTGTAAAAGATGTCTCCCCTGCCTTCAGACAAGTATAAAAAACTTGAATAACTTAACACCTAGTATTTCAATAAAAAAAAGATCTCTTCCCATGACTCATCTCTTATTAATCAAATTGTAAAAACTGGTCTGAGTCCTAATCAGCAAAGGTCTGTTAAGAGCCATCAGAAATAGTAGCGTGTGTATGTATGTGTGTGTACACACACAACTTAATCAGATCATTTTTATATTCCAACTTACCACTTTCCCTAAGAAAAAGCAAAAGAAATATCTCCATTTATAAACAGATCTTTATATTCTCTTCCTTCAATCCTGATAAAAAAGAAACTCCATTAATAACTACCAGAATCCACACCATATATATTTAATTCTAGTTAAAGTTCCTTATGTTTACTTTTAAAAAGCCTTGACCTTTAATCTTGCCAATATCCCCAGATTAATTTCTTATACTTTTCTCTTAACTCCTTTCAGTTTCAATAGTTTAACATGTCTCTTTAGTAAATCCAAAATCTTTCCAAAATATACTTCTGATTTATTATTTGACCCCTTTAGTTATTAAGATATCAGCTGGTATCAAATATAAATCCATTCTATCCTCCATATCACTCTTGTAACCTAGCATTTTTAAATCCATTTTCAGATCTACAGCATCTTTTTCCATCTCACTCTTGGAATCTGCTATCTTTAAAAATCCATTTTCAAATCCACATTCAGATCAACATCAGTGTTTTATATAGTAAAATTGTTTGATACCTTGTCATGTGCATTTGTGTAGTATTGGACAATCTTGTAAGTAATTTATGAAGAAGTAAGAGCCAGTTTTGTGTAGTGGTTAAGGTACCAGGTTAGAGACTTGGGGAACAATCTATTGAAGTCCCGCCTTAGCCATGAAAGCCAGCTGGATTGCTTTAGGCCAGTCATTCTCTCAGCCCAACCCACTTCATGTGGTTGTGGGGAAAACAAGAGGAAGAAAGTATGCTGGATATGTTCACCTTAAGAGTTATTTGTAAAAATAACAGGTGTGATACAAATTTCTGAATACAGGTAATCAATTATTTACGTCCTGCTTGGCAATCCTGCAAAATTACAACAGGCAGCCCCCAATAGTTAACTCAGTTTAAAAGTTATGGCTGCTGAAGTACCTCTACATTCATTTGTCCCCCGCCTATTTGTTGTCATCCCACCCTGCTGGATTCCTGCAGGCCATTGGCCTGCTTTCCACACGATGGGACCCCACTGCCCCATCTCTGCACACATCTTTGGAATATCTCCAGAGTTCACACTGGGGAAGGAGGGCAGCCCTCTGTTTCCCTATTGTGGCCACTCCAAAAATAGTGTCTGCTTTGGGGACGAAGCAATGCAGCCTAAGGATGCAACCTTTGCAGACCTGTTTTCCATTGTTTTCCCCAGAAGTCTGCAGGTCCACTTTTGATCTACAGGCTCTTACTAGCCTAGGAGGGTAACACAAAGGCCAGCTGGTAAATTTATGTGTATCGTTTTCCTACAATGTATTTTAAAAGATGTGTTTAGAAATGAAAAAGGGCAAAGTAATGTTTATGTAATGAATGTATATTTTTGCTAGATATCTTTGCAACTTGGATATTTAAACTTGTCTATATGATAATATATTTTTTAGAAGAAATTGATGACCAACAGAATTTTCAGACAGAATAATAACCAGCCAATTTCACAAGTCAAATGATGTATGAAAATCAGAAGAGTCTCAATGTGCCAGAAGCTGAGAAGAATAATCCATTAGAGCAGGGGTCTGCAGCCTTAAACACTCAAAAAGAGCCATTTGGACCCGTTTCCCAGAGAAAAGAAAACACTGGGAGCCGCGAGGGGGGGAGCTTGATTGAAGAGTTTAATTAAAAAGAAATAGAGGCTGCTGTGCATGAGTTCTGTTTTCTCTCTCTTCCTCTCTTTTTCCTCTCCCTCTCTTATTTCTCTCTTTCCTTTCTCCTCCCTCTCTCCTCTCCCTCTTCTCTCTTTCCTCTCCCTCTCTCCGATCTGTTCACCTGGCAAGCTGGCTTCAAGCTGTTCTCCAACAAGCTGACACATGGGCTGGCTGTCTCCTGCCCTTCCTGCTTCCTGCAGCAAGGGAGGAGCCCCGCCCAATAAGCTTGTCAACTTGCGTGAGACCACTCTCTTTTTGACACAGACACACAGAGAAGGGAAGCGCAAGTGCCTCTCTGTCTGCAAATGGCAGAGGAGGCTTGGAGCCACAGGAGAAGGCTCAAAGCCGCATGCAGCTCCTGAGCTGCTGGTTGGCGACCCATGCATTAGAGCAGTGGTTCTCAACCTTTTTAATGCCACAACCCCCAACCGGTCATAAGTCGAGGACTACCTGTATTTCCCTGCCTGGGAGCGCCACACATGGGTGGTGCCGCCCCCTGCGCTGGCCGAGGCGTAGCTGGCAAGGGGCAGCGACGGCGCAGGGTGACCACCGGCTGGGCCACCAGCTGGCCCAGCCCAAGGGAGGTAAGGCACCCACCGGGCCCCACGCGGGCCAGCAACCCTCCCTGCGCCCGTCGCTGCTCCGCTAGCCTTACCTTGGCCATCGCTCCTTTCAGGGCGGCGGCAGGCAGGCTCAGGCGCTTCTGGGCGGCAGCGACGGTGCAGGGAGACCACTGGCTGGGCCACCAGCTGGCCCAGCCCAAGGGAGGTAAGGCACCCGCCAGGCCCCACGTGCGCCAGCAACCTTCCCTGTGCCCGCCGGCCTCCCACCTCCCACTCCTGGCCCTCTTTTACTTACATTTTTAGTAGTTGCTCAGCAGGGAGGGGTGGAAACTTCCAGACAGCTCGCCTTCGCTGCAGACAACTTGCAGCACTGTTTGCAGGCTGGGACTTTTGGCGGGCTCAGCAGGGCAGAGACAGCCTGGACAATTCCTATTGGCTTTTGAAAGCCAATAGAATTAGACTATTCAAGAGAGTCTATTCTATTGGCTTTCAAAAGCCAATAGAATAAGAGGGAGTAGCACAGCTAAAGGAAAAGAGGAAAAAAAATGGCGGACTGCGTTGTTTGGCGACCCCCGTGAAATGGTCGTTCGACCCCAAATGGGGTCGCGACCCACAGGTTGAGAACCGCTGCATAGTCATTGCATTGTATTCACTCACTTTTCTCTGGGGAATCTAACTTAGGCCTTGTTAGGTATTTCCATCAGACCAGAACTGAGTTCCCGGAATAGGGCGGCATAGAAATTTAACAAATAAATAAATAAATAAATAAATAAATAAATAAATAAATAACTGATTAAAGCTGTTGACCAAGATGTGCTGTACAAATGATGTCTAGACACAGAATCTGTGGTTGTCAAGATGTTGCTATTCGAACAACTTTCCATTCTGACTGATGATGGTTATGATAGTTACCAGATTTGGAAAGCTGCAAGTTTACAAACTTATCTTAAACCTATTGCAGGTTAGAAGCAGAGCACCCAACTGCATGCTATCCAATTATACTACTAATTTTTTTTTTCTCATAATAATGATATGGTTGAGAGGCTTTGTTTTGAGGTATTGTAAGCATGCTGAAGAGATAGCTTAAAGCCAGTGGAAAATGTCAGAAAAAAATTACTGCAGTATCTTGTGCTAATTGATTTAAGATTTGTGACTTTCCTTTTATCCCATTTAAAGTTTTTTTATTCCCACCCTCTTTCCTCCCCACGTTTTAGTCATTGAGGGGTGTGTAGAGAGGCTTGAAATGAAAGAACTTCAAGCAGCCCAAGGAAACAACCACATTGTTTTTAACAGTTATACACAGAGGCATTTAGAAGCCAGAGAAACTGATCACTGCAGGACACATTTTATTAAAACCCCTGGCACCTCCGGAGCAGCAGATAAGAGGCCGAGAACCAATGAATGTTTATGCGCCCTTCATCTTTTACATAATTCATGTTGCCTCAGAATAATCGGTTGCCCTCTGGATATAATAGAATGTCAAATGCAAAGGGGAATAAGCAGACCAGGAGACTATTTGCAAAACCTCACCTGTTGAACTGCCTTCTAAATAACAATCCTCTTATATAGACAATTCCTCCATTCAGGCATGCTGAGGCCAATAACCCGGGATTAATTTTTACACTGCCTTTCCTTGTCCACAGTATCAGTATTGCCTTCGCTCCTCTGAATCTAGCTATGCCACACTTCCCTCTCACCTACTGTTTGTTGAACAGTGATGTGGGACTGCTATTGATGATGAATGGGGCTGGTAATTTGAGGTTGATTGGGACATTAGTTGATTCCAGGCTGCTGGTTTATGGCTGGGGCTCTATTCATCTATAGCAGTGGTGGCGAACCTATGGCACTGGTGCCAGAGGTGGCACTCAGAGCCCTCTCTGTGGGCATGCGCGCCGTCACCCCAGTCCTGGGCCTTCAGCTGTGTTTTATAAAACTTTTTCGCTTTAGGTCTCTGCAGCTGTGTGCAAAAAAAAAAAAAAGGTTCAATCAATCAGTCAATTTCAGCTTCTCGCGGGGGGGGGGGGAAAGATCTCGCCAAGTTGGAATTGATTGATTGAACTTTTTAGTCTCGCCCAGTCTGCCGTTACCACCACAGCCATACCTACTCAATTGGCCACATCCACCCAATTGGCCAAACCCACCCAGCACCCGACGATGCATAAGTGGGTTTTGGGTTGCAGTTTGGGCACTCGGTGTCTAAAAGGTTTGCCATCACTGATCTATAGTACCGGTAGCTGGACTTCCACAGGGCGAGAAGCATCTAGATCAACATTCCTTAATTCCCTAATCCAAGCTATTTCCAGGGGTGTGAATTCAAATCTCAGCATTTTCAGCAATGCCCAGGCTTGCCAGATAATTTTGGGAGTTAGGATAACCTGGATCACAGTATAGTTATAACCACAATTGAGTTACAACCACAATTGAGCCCAAAATTTATGCTGCTGAGTAAGATATTGGCTAAGTGAGATTTGCCCCATTGTACAACCTTTCTTGCCACAGTTGTTAAGTGAATCACTGCAATTATTAAGTTAGTCACACGGCTGTTTAGTGAATATGGCTTCTCCATAGACTTTGCTTGTCAGAAGGTCACAAAAGCTGATCACATGACCCCGGGAACACTGCAACCGTCATAAATATGACCCAGTTGCCAAGTGTCTGAATTTTGATCACGTGACGATGGGGATGCTGCAATGGCTGTAAGTGAAAAAAAGGTCATAAGTCATTTTTTTCAGTGTTGTAACTTTGAATGGTCACTAAATGAACTGTTGTAAGTCAAGGACTGCCTATAGTACTGAATGAAAACTATTTCCTTGTTATCCAGGCATTCAGTTCAAACTGAACACTCACAGCACCTTAAACCTGATCAAGGGATTATTCCAGTGTAGAAGAAAGTTACAGAGCAACTTTTTGCATGCATGGGCATTCCCTGCAATACATAAAGCGTATACTTCATTATTTAAAAATATTTGAACATTTCATCAATGTGCTGTACAAAATGAGATCTCCAAATTATGAGGTATAAAATACAATACAAACAAACCATTAAAATAGAACAAAGGAGGAAAGCCAACAATGTAACCAGTGCCGCCTTATTTGATCCTATTGCAGTACAGTAATGAGATAGATCAAAGAAAGGTGATGCTGAAATTAAGTTACCTCCTACCCAAAAAGACGAATAGAAAAGAGGCAAAATATGGATTTTTCACTTTTATCAACCTAAATTTGCCAATTTACTATTCCTGCTCAGATTAATAGCCTGTACAATAAGACACCGTGTTTTACAGAATTAATTCCCATCTGCATATACCAACTATTCTCTTTCTCACTCTCACAAACCATTTTCAGCTATGGAAATAAACATACACACACATCTCCTAGCAGAGACAATAAACAAAGCAAAGGAAACTAGGTGAAGAAATAAGGACAAGAACTAGCTGCAATTGCATTGGAAAAATAAGAGAAAGGAAAGGCTTACATTTACAGTACCAGGCAAAGAGTTCATCCTAACAGCAGCTAATTTTAAAGGCCATTTGTATTTTGTATCAGAAATATCTGCAACAATTGCATCTTTATCTAGTCCCTTGTTTTCAATTAGAGAATTTTTTTATTATTAGAGAATAAGAATTGCCAATTTACAGGGAATTATTGAGTGGAGGGAACTTGCTATCACAATACAGTACTATATACTTGCAGTATGTTGCAGATGTAGGTATGTCTGGTTATTATAATGGTCACACCTGAAAAATCCATTGATTTCTACTTATTGCAAGCCGATAGAACTACATCTGACTCAGACTCATTATGCATTCTTCCAGTTCCAGAAATAGTGTATGAATGTGTTCATAGTACAAAGCTGATAATCTTTCATAAAAATCAACTGAGTGCAACGTGCTTCAGAAGGCTGTCTCAATCTCAATGATGGTTTCCTACAGTATTTAATTCATGTAACAGGGTCAGTCAATCAGTTTGTGGAGAAGTTCATTGTAATAAGGTGGAAAATAGTGGTGTCTTTTAAGTGCATAGAGAAATCACATCCTAGTAATGCTGCTTCAGTCAATTTACTGGAATTGTATCAGATTTCCATTTACAGAGATACTGCTATGGCTGCCTTTTGTATTTTGTAATGCTGTATATAGCAAGAGCAGCGTATTTTGAATCTTATATCCATGCACTAGCATAGGCAAGCATTCAAGGATTTTTCTAACAGGATTACTTTTAGCATAATCTTTACAAAAACACTTTTCCTTGTCAAAATGAAAGCCTTCCTTGGATGAAGGGTAGACAGGCCGGTTCATTAACTGAGAACAGACTTATTCTTATACTTTCTTTATATGTTTGATAAAAGGGTTTTTATAGCCAGTCTCAGAAAATTCAATTTATAAAAAGATAGGTAAGGATCATCTGGCTTTTATTGTTAGATGAATTGCTAGATTCATTAAGGTGATTTAGAAGTTCAAAAATGCTTCTTTTAGATCCAGAAAAATAAATTCTTATGCAGCAGTGTTCTTCAACATTTCTGGTTATGCTTTGTTATGGTAACTGCATTGGATCCCATTTCCCATAGGCCCATCTACCTCTGCTGGATAATGATAACAAGATTTGAATTCCAGGCCATTTGACAAGCATGTATGGGAAAATCTAGGGTGGAGCTATACAGGTAGTCTTCAACTTATAACCACAATTGAGCCCTGAATTTATGTTGCTAAATGAAAAAAAAATGGTTAAGTGAGTTTTGCCCCATTTTACCATTTTTCTTGCCACAGTTGTTAAGTGAATCTGGCTTCCCCATTGACTGGTCGTCGGAAGGTCGCAAAAGATGATCACGTGACCCTGGGACACTGCAACCATCATAAATATGAACCAGTTGTCAAGCATCCAAATGCAAATCGTGTGACCGTGGGGATGCTGCAAAAGACAAGTGTGAAAAATGGTCATAAGTCATTTTTTCAATGCCATTGTAACTCCAAATGGTCACTAAATGAACTGTTGTAAGTCGAGGATTACTTGTACAGGTAGTCCTCAACTTAGGACCACAACTGAGCCAACAATTTGGGTTGTAAATCATTATGTTCCTTACGTGAGGCATCCATTGTCTTGCTGAGTGATCACAATCCCACTTAAATGACTGCATGGAGGCCTCATTTGGCTAGGCCAGGGGTAGGTAACCTTGGCTCTTTTATGACTCGTGGACTTCAACTCCCAGAATTCCTGAGCCAGCACAGCTGGCTCAGGTATTCTGGGAGTTGAAGTCCACAAGTCATAAAAGAGCCAAGGTTGCCTACCCCTGGGCTAGGCCCACTGGTGTGCAGGCCTTCTCCCTGCCCCAACACTCTCCTGGAAGCCTGCACAGAAAGGGGAGGTAAGTAGGTGGACAGAAGGTCCTGGCCTTCTGGGAAAGTGATGGGGCAGGGAGAAGGCCCAAGCCTTCCAGGAGTGGTAAAGTGAGGGGAAGGCCTGCATGCCAGTGGGCTTAACCAGCTGAGGTCTCCCAGCCTGTGGCAAATGTCCATGTACTGATGAGCCTAGGCCTAGGCAATGGAAATCTCCCGACCTATGGTGGGAGGGGGGGGACTTACAGTGCTGCCACAGTCCTAGGGGCTTATGACAGTAATGGAGGCAGGAATTTTCATTGTAAGTCATGACGTTCATGTCGAGGCACCCATGTGATCAGATTTGATTTTATGACTTCTTTTGCAATGGTCATTAAGTGAATGCTGCAGTCAGTAAGAGAATGTCACAGTTAAGTGAATGTCTATCGGCATTTTTTGCTGAAAATCAGCAAAAAAAAATCATAAATTGTGGTCATGTGACTGGAATGCTCCAACTATCTGTGTAGATGAGCCTGTTGCTAGGCTATGTGATCATAGGGGTATGTGCAACCATTGGAACTCCAGAACAGAGTTGGAATAGAATAGAATAGAATAGAATAGAATAGAATAGAATAGAATAGAATAGAATAGAATAGAATAGAATAGAATAGAATAGAATAGAATAGAAGCTGGAAGGGACCTTGGAGGTCTTCTAGTCCAGCCCCTGCTCAAGCAGGAGGACCTATAACATTTCAGAGAGGTGACTGTCCAGTCTCTTTTTAAAAACTTCCAGTGATGGAGCGCACACAACATCTGGAGGCAAAAGCTGTTCCACTGGTTACGGTAATTGTCCTCACTGTCAGGAAGTTTCTCCTTAATTCCAGGTTGCTTCTCTCTTTGGTCAGTTTCTCGTCCTTCCCTCTGGTGTTCTGGTGAACAACCTGACCCCCTCTTCTTTGTGGCAGCCCCTCAGATACTGGAATACTGATGCCCAGGGCTTTTTTTCTCATAGAACGCCCAGAACAGAGTTCCAGCACCTTTTTTTGAATGGAACCTTGTAGGGTAGGTAAGGCAGGTTGTATGACATGTGTGAGTTCTGGCACTTTAAAAAAAAAAAAAGGCACTGCTGCTATCATGTTAAATAAGTAAAGTAAGTCTTGCTGAACTGGGGGGCCCTCTTGTTCATTTTGCTGATTTCTGTCCTAAAGTCTTGCCCAGTTAGCACTGCAAACGACATATGACTTTGGACATGCTTTTCCTCTCTTTTTGTTTGGCTTGGTTCAGTTCCAAAGAAGGTCCACTTCTTTAACTCTGAACAAGGACTGGTACATCACTATTTTTCAGAACAAACAAGAATTTCATGTGACCATCTTTAATACTGACAAGTTATCTCATTCAAGAAAATGTAAAACTCATCCATCTGCTTAGTGTTCCATCACCTTCATTACATTATTCTATAATGAAATATGAATGATTATGTTGTTATTTTTAAGCAAGTCACCATAGCAGATAGAAAATATGTCAGCCCAGGAGCATTTGTACAGTACAATTGCATTTTTCTGCATGATATGATATACTGAATCTCAGTAACATAGTTTTTCTGGTCACTTCCAGTCAACCAAATGCTTGTTAATTCAACAAATTGAGTTGTAGTGTTGCATTTGGTATCACCTGCTCCAGCTTATACATATTTAAAGAGAGGAACATATCCTAGCAACAGGCAGGCTCATCTGCATTATATAATTTGTATATGACAGTGTTCTTTGTTCTAAATAAAAATAAATGTTTGGATGAAATTGCCCATGCTGCTCTTCTAAGCCATAATTTCAGTATATAAAAACACTTAATCATTAATCTCTTTTATCCTCCAATCAACCTTGTTCAAGGGTCTCCATGAAGGATGCATGTCTCTGAATAGGGATTCCAGCTTGGGAGTCTTAGATCTGAAACCCAGCCTGCTGTTGTCCTACAATGGGTACTGAGGACACAAGCTGGGAGAACGGATAGTTTAGGCCAGGAGTATTCCAACAATTCCAGCTAGTATTCCAACAAGATCATAAACTTTTAACAATATTTATGCATACTATATATACATTAAGTATGTTATATATTTTATGTGTGGCCCATGACAATTCCTCTACACTCAATGCAGCCCAAGCAAGTCAAAAGGTTGGACATGCTTGGTTTAGACAAATGTTATCAGATTTGTACTTAAAAATCTGGATGAGACAAGATGATAGCAACAGAGCTTTCTGTTTGACTTGATTATTATTGTGTGGTTAAATGGATTGTTGCAACCCCTGACATGGTAGCCCTATGCTGTGTAAGAATCAGTTTCTGATATTTGCTGATGTTTATTGTTTGAAATATATACATAGCTATCATCTACATTTCTGGTTCTTAGAGTGAATGTAAAAGGAAAAATACTTTTATATCACTTTTGAAGAAAAAACAAATTGAACCTTGAAAATTAAAGCTACTGTACTTTTTAAGCATAGGAATTAATTTTAATGGAGTGATGAAACAAACATACATACTAATATAAAACAAGATACTAATAAATCAAACTCTTCCAGAAAGTTTGACTGGTTTGAGCCAATCCTACCGGTAGTTCAGGAAACCCCACAGAAAACAAAATGGAGGGAAGAAGGAAATTCATGCCCAAAATTCAATTATCAATAGATCATTTACAGAAGTTCAAAGTATACTTGAGCATACTAACAGATGGTATTAAGTGTCCAGTTCATACTACATCATAAGAACATCCCTATTTTTCTCCATGTCAAACAACAAAGCCACTGGTAAGAAAATACAGTAGTTTTAGAATATACCCTCTCCCAAATTTTCTCAGAGTGAGTGGGACAGAAAATGGTGGAACTGCTTCTTGTCTTTGGAGGGTTGTAAGGGTCATTGAAAACATAATATTTTTCCATTTCCAGGGAAGATATAAAAGGCAAAATAAGTGGCGTAAGTTTTTGCAAGCCACATTCACTCTAAGCCTCACTTTGTGCCCCATCCAAAACAAACAAAAAAATCAGCCTTTGCTTTTGCCCTCACCAACTCTGGTGGATATTTCCAAATCACCAGTTATCTCCCTTTTACTACACAAAAGCTGGACTCAAAAGAGTCCTCGAGTTAAAAAAAAAAAGGTCCTGTAGAGAGTAAAGCAGCGGTTCTCAACCTTTTTCAGGCCGCGACCCCGACCTGCACCGCGCATGCACAGCGCGCGCGCAACGGCCCGCATCGCGCATGCGCGGTGCTACCCCCTGCGCCGGCCGAGGGGAAAAGGGGGGGAAAATGGTGGACTGCGGTGTTTGGCGACCCCCATGAAATGGTCGTTTGACCCCAAATGGGGTCGCGACCCACAGGTTGAGAACCGCTGGAGTATAGGAAGTGGCCTTGACAGAGATATGCAGGGAGGGGGTCAATGCTTCAAGAACAGGGGCAGAAGCCCTCTGAAATAGCATTCAGGTCAGAGGCGTCCTAATTCACTTAACTATAAGAAAGGAAATGCAACACAATCAGACTTCCAAAATGCAGTTTATTATAGTCAGTATCAATAAAAGTAGTTTTAATCTTCCCGTGGATTTGATTTCCTGGTGGGGCTGACAGGTACCCATTTTATTTTACAACAATAGTAGTTGGATGTGGTATATGAATCAACAGCAACTTCCTAGTGTGAATAATATTAGGACATGTCCAGCAATTTCTATTAACTCATACAGCATTATGATTTGAACTTGGTTCTAGCCCAGAAATAAATAATATAAAGGCTATGTTTCCATTGGAGTAAAAGCCTATGGAACCTCTTCCTCTAAATTTTCTCTGCTTCTCCTAAATTTTAAATTACTTTTTAAAAACTAGATACTCAAGACTTTCACTATTTTCAAAGATATCTTTTAACTGGCAATAGCTCTGCACAAAGTTCTAAGTTTATTTCTAGGGCACAGTAGGTATATTTCATTGTATATCTTCCCCCCAAATCCCCTGATAGCATTTTTTTATAGTTTTAATAACACATGAGAAAGAGTTCTTTTGTGCTTAAATTCAAATTCTCAGGGTAGGGTAGCTAGAGGGTCTTTTGTGAAATATGTTTTTAATTTATTCACTGTGGGCAACAGTAGAAAACATTAAATATATATGTCTGATACCAGGACTTGTTCACCAGATGGGGCAGATGATTGTGATTACCCTGTTAAAATCTCATTTCTTAGAAGGTGGCCAACATCTCTGAGAGGCCAAGAAACCATCTGCACACAATCAGCCAAACGGTTTTTTTTTCTTCAAGGACAATTTTGAATACTGAAAATTGGCATGAATGATGCATTATAAAAATCTGCTTGGAGAGGTTCATATATATCTTATTTCTTATCTTGGAAATCAAGTCATTTCTTTTAAGCGTTAGAATTGGATATTTTTAGGCAACCTTTGGGATATCGTCAGATGAAACATGCACATGGCTCCCTTGTTTGTTTATAAATTTAGTTTGAAAGAATTAAAGGCACAAGAACTATACAAAATACATTTTTTCTTCCTAATGTGCCCAGTGAACAGTTACAGGAATTCCCTCATCAAATTGGAGAAGCAAGAGAAGGGAATGGAGGAAAGGAATAAGTAACAAGGAATAGAAAGGAGAAAATCTAAAATATCTTTAAAGAATGACAAATAAACTAGAATTGTTTGAGGATGTAACCAACTGGCTGACTGTAGGAGGCACCTTAATTTTGATGACTGTTTTCCATTACCCACTATGTTAGTGTAGCTAATGGGCAATAATATGACAATAAAAACAAAGAAATACATAGGAAAAAAGAAGTTATGAAAAAAATCCCACAACCATTTCAAAGAACAAAACACCACGCAAAAGAGTCTATCAACCCTCTCTAGCACGAGACATAGAGGTAGTACGAGGTTTTAAATAAGGCCAGGATGGGAGCTATAGAAATCTCAAGGGGAAATCTGTTCCAAAGAACAAGGACCATGAGAGACAAGATCTATTTCCTAGAATTTATCAAGGGATATGGTTTGATCCATTAGACCTGGATGAAATGGATAATCCTGATCCCCTCCAACTGGGCTTTAGACTAAAGTGTGGATCCAAACTATGCTAGTTATATGGACTTTCCCCTTGAAACAGATAATGTGGGGAGGTAGTAAACTCCTCTTTTCCTCAGCCACGGTACAGCAATGTCTTCCCCTTGTTTTAAAAGGATCAAACATTTCTTTCTCAACAGAGGGAAGGGCTGGGATAATCTAATTCTATACATGACCAAGATCCATGTATCGCCACATGACTCCTCAATAGGATGAGTTTGCAGTATGCTGCCTGGCCTATAATCTACCGTACAACATCAGAGAAATCCTAAGCAGAGCTGTCCTTGGTCATTCTTAGTCATACAAAGCTGATAGGGTTTAAGCTAGCTACTAGCCTTTGAAGGATACACGGGTGAGCCTATGTGTTTTGAATGGTTTGAAACTGACAGTTAACATGATCTCCTGGGTGTATGAGCCTAGAAGAATTTTATGTGGCTGAATGGAAAGGTTGCATTAGGAATGCAGTTGTTTTTAACTATTGTACATTTAAGTATTGTGCACATACTTGTATGCATTGCTCTATTTTTATATTATTATAAAAGTGATACTTAAAACTGTGACCTGTTTCTGAAGTACATCTTGACTTTTCCTAATGTTGCTACTGCTATTCAAGATTGGTATAAAGTTTATTGTTTCACTTATTCTCCTCTTTCTGACCAACTTCTAGAGACAAACAAACTGAAATAGCAGCTTAGTTTCAAGGCTTTCTATCTACCTGCAACTGGCAACTCACTTGAGGAGTAATTAACACTGATGTTGGCTTGTAAATAGGAAATGTAAAACAGTTCAGTGAGATAGCAAACACAAATCCCCAAGCCAAATAATCTTTACAGCCAGTGTTGTAAAATCATAAAGATACTGAAGGTGAAAGCCTACTTAAAGTTCATGGTTCAACCAGACAATTTTTTTCTTCATAACTTGGGTGATGTATTGTTAATGTAAAAAGGCTATTCTACTGTGCTCCAATTCATTGGAACTAGTACAAAGAGAAAAGGGAAGCTAAGACTGAACTCTGCCATTCCAAGTAGTTTCCATATGATTTCCACTATTAGGTAATAATAATTTGGCACCTTTCCTGGTTTAACTAAATTTTTAATTTCCAAAGTAATTAGTGGTGACCATAAAACTTTGTGTATTTTCATTCATGGAACAGAGAATACAAAAAGCCTCTATTTAAATACAGAGTTTATGAGAGTAACATCTATTGTCTTTGGTATTGCCTTTTGCTTCCTCAGAAAGCCAATACAAAGAGATGAGGGCTTAAAACATAATATAAAAAAAAGCGAGGTTGTATTAAAAGCTCTTAATTGCTCTAGGGAATTATGTGCTCATCCGGTTTTGACAAGAACACACTAAATGTAGCAGCTATTTCTAATGGAAAAAAAAGCTTGGTTACAAAGTAATCTATCTAGGAGTAATTAGCAGGTTCATGTCAAAAATGGTCCCTAATGCAGTTCTTTGGCAGGGACAATGAAAGTTATCTTTATGCATATATTAAAAATGGAGTTGCTTTTGTCTTGCAAATGAACTACAGTCTCCTATGGCTTTGCAAGGTGAATGTGGCTCTTTTGTAACCAATCAGAAAATGACCTCTGAAGCTTAGAAGGAACTGAATTACTTATTCCTCCTAAAGAAGTGCAGAAAAAATAATGATTGTTGCCATTTTGGTGCCTGTGTGTGTGTGTGTGTGTCTGTGTGTGTATATATATACACACACACACACGCATGCTTTTGCATACATACACATGCTTTTGCCTCTCATTTGCTGCCTTCCTCGTTAGTATCTAGACACCCCCCCCGGACAACTATAGATGCAGGGGAGAGGCAATAGAACTTAAGACTAGGGGAAATGCACCGTAGGCGTGCCTTGTGAATGACTCGGGCAATAGAATTACGGCCCCGATCAACGGGAGAACAAGCGAGTAATAGCGAGTGCAAACGGGATGGGTATCTCCTGGGCTCTGCTGCGCTCTCATATATGTACCGAGGGGGCAATAAGGGCAACAAGTCGTGGAGCCATTTCAAAGACTCTCTGTGGGAGCTCCAACGCTTTGGAACGAGCTCCCCCCCGAACTCCGTACGTTGACGGAATTGCGTTCCTTCCGTCGAGAATTAAAAACATATTTATTTCGACAAGCCGGCCTGGGATAGTAGCTCCGGTTCCAACAAGGCCATAATTGTTTTTAGGGGATTGAGTTTTAAGATTAAGCATTGGTTTTAAATGATCGGACTAAATTACTTTATCTATTTTTAATAACCCTATCTTTTGATGTTTTTAATTGTTTTTAAGATTATGTATTGGGTTTTTAAATGATTGGGCCAAATTATTTAATTTATTTTTAATAATTTTACCTTTTGTATGTTAATGTTTTTAATTGGGCTGTACACCGCCCTGAGTCCTTCGGGAGGGGGGTGGTATAGCAATTGTAAAATAAATAAATAAAATAAATAAAAGACATGCCCGGTTAGCAACCCATTAACACACACAGGAGCTCACCCGTCAGTCAGTGAGAGAGAGGGGGGGCGACAAGAAACAGGAACAACGAGACGACCAACCCTCAGGAGTTTACACACGGGCAAGGAAAGCAGCAGGTCTGGCAAACAGAAGAACAGAGCTTGAAGTATACACGTACAGCAATACAGAGGCAAACTAAGATGAATGAGGGGGTGGGGAGGGACGACTGGGAGCGGATGAACAGCAGATCCCCAGGCACCCACACACGCACAAAGAAAAAAACAACAGCAATTGGAGAGGAGAGGACAACTTTAGAAACGGTCCCTTTTTAAGAACTACACAGCCGATGCTAATGGGCGGATCTATGACCCGATGCAGGGTCAAAGCGCAGAGGCAGCCGGCCACATAAAAACGGACTCCCCGATCCAGCATTTTATACCCTGACGATGTCGGTAGTGTGGCCGACGAAAGCTTGGTTTTGTATATTAAACATTTATGTGTATGATTTTATCCTGGTGATCACCTTATTTTACTTCACATTACGTATATACCCGGGATTCGTGTTTTTAATACACACACACACACATACATAATAACCCTTGATTCAGTTATGGACATTATGCATATAGTTTATTGGCAATCAGTGGACTAAATAAAATATAACATTTACCTTTTTAAAAATCAGATTTATACTAGGAAAAATATGAATTTAGTATTTTTAAGTGAGAATTGCCTATTTTTCTCAAGGAGATTAGGAATTGCTATTTTCCTTGATTAAATAATCTGATTAACATACAACCACAATTGAAGCTGCAATTTTTATGGTAAGTCATTGCAGTCATTAAGGGGTCATCACATGATCTGACCCAACTTTATAGCTGCAACTTTACAGCTAAAATCTGCAATCCAGCTAGTTGCATGGTTACACCATTAAACTGTTTTTACTCTGGAAGTGCATTAAAACAATGGAACAGCTCCTATTCCATCTCAGTAGGAAGCAGAGTATAAGTAGAAAATAGAAGAATGAGAGATTTTTCCGTCTGTGGTTGTATCTGTCAATATAAGTTAATGCAATCTTGCAAGAGGGCATGGCCTCAATTGAACAGCACTGTATGAAGAAATCAAGCAGTTCAGCCTAACCCTAAATAACATCAGCTTGCAATATATATGATATAGTATGTGTGGGTGCATATATATGTTTGTGTATATACACATACGTAAACACCCATATACATATATTTTAGAAAGTGAATTGGGTTGGATCTTAGTGATGAGAGCTTGAATCTCACTTTATTAAAAAAAGGCTATTCTTTTCCACTTTTCAACACGAGACTGAGTTGATAGGTTTTCCCTATAGGATTCCTCTAAGTTGAATTATGAGAATGTATGATGTTTGTTGATCTGAATATATGGCATTCATTGAAATGGCATTCGTTGATCCGAAAAGCGCACCCTGCATCTATGGGAAAAGATGCTAGGAAGGAGAATAGGATTAGGAGGATATGACAGGTTTGAATCTGAATTCCCAAGTGACTGAACTATGCATGAGAGCCCTAACCATTGTGGACTTTTCAGACGGTGGGAAACTGATACTCAGTCTTCCTCAATCTGCAGCTTTCCAGAGATGTTGAGATTCAAACTTCCACAGCTCCCAGTCAACATGATATACAGTTCCAATATAGCGAGTGCCACTAAGTTTGGGAAATATTCTCCCCATTGGTTGCAAACTGAATCTCAACCCAAACTGGCCCTTTTTAGCTTATGTCTAAATGTGCCAGACTTTATTTCAGATCTTTGTATGGTGCCAGATTTCAGCTCACACCATTCTTGGCTACTCTCTTGTGTCCTGGGATAGGAATCTAAAAGGCCAATCCTACACTTTCTCAAGGCAAAGCGATCTTTTCTTCCAAACAAACTGAATTATTGATTTCTTTATACATAATCCTCAACTTGCCACCGTTTGTTTAGTGACCTTTCAAACTTACAATGCCATTGAAAAAAAATGGACTTAGGATCATTTTTCACAGTTATGTCCGTTGCAGCATTGCTATGATCATGTGATCAGAATTTGGACCCTTGGCAACTGGCATATGTTTATGTCGGTTTCAGTACCCTCTGACCTTCTGACAAGCAAAGTCAATGGGGAAGCCAGATTCACTTAACAGCCTTGTTACTAACTTAACAACTGCAGTGATTCACTTAGCCACTAGGGCAAGAAAGGTGGTAAAAAGGGGCAAAACTAATTTAACAAGAGTCTTGCTTAGCAACAGAAATTTTGGACTCAATTATGTCGTAACTTGAGACCTGTATTTGTAAAAAGAATAGTCTGTCCCAATCTATCATAACTGCTGGTTTACAAAAAAGAACAAATGAAAATTCAAAGGCCTAAGACAGGGTTAGGCAACCTTGGCCCTTTTATGACTGGGGGACTTCAACTCCCAGAATTCGTGAGCCAGCATGGCTGGCTCAGGAATTCTGGGAGTTGAAGTCCACCAGTCATAAAAGAGCCAAGGTTGCCTACCCCTGGCCTAAGAAAAGCTAATAGATCTCTCAGTTCCTGCAAACTACTGCAGCCATCAACATTCAACTAGCTCTCTGTGATGACCACGCCATGTTTTCTGCAGCTGTTTCTTTACCTGAATGCTAAATTGTTTTGTTACATTTGTGAAATCAAAATGGGGAGTAGGGAAGAAAGAGGGTTGGCAGCCTATTGGGACAAAGCAATAGGCTTTATATAAGCAGGAAACCCATACTATCTTATGCATACAATAATAATTTCATTCATAATAGTTTGCATGTTCAGATGTATTTGAATCTACCAGATGCCAAGACACTTTTGGGCATCTGGGACTTCCTTCATCGATTGTACAGTTTCCAGTGTGATGCTACAACTGGCAGCTAATGAGATCCCTAGGGCCGCTTAAGATTTCTAAAAAAATATCTACATATATTTGCATAACATTATAGTGAGAAATTAGTATTCCGGTATATTGGACCAAAACCTGAGAATAAGTGGAAGTCTGAACATTCTGGATATACCGGTAGGTGAATCTATTTCTCTCTATTTCATTCAAACATACATACAAATCGATGGTGAGACCACACTTGGAGTACTGTGTACAGTTCTGGTCACCGCACCTCAAGAAGGATATAATGGAACTGGAAAAGGTGCAAAAAAGGGCAACAAGAATGATCAAGGAAATGGAGTGCCTCCCTTATGAAACCAGATTGCAACGCCTTGGTCTCTTCAGCCTTGAAAGACGGCGTTTAAGAGGTGACTTGATCGAAGTGTATAAAATCATGCATGGGATAGAAAATGTGGATAGAGAAAAATTCTTTTCTCTATCACACAATACCAGGACAAGGGGGCACTCCCTAAAGCTTATAGCTAAGAAAGTGAGGACAAATAAAGGGAAATATTTCTTCACCCAGAGGGTCGTTGATTTATGGAATTCACTTCCTGAAGGGGTCGTGACAGCTGTCAGCCTTGACAGCTTCAAGGCAGGGCTAGATAGATTCATGGATGCAAAGTAATTGGTGGTTATTAAAACAGATGTCCATGTGCCGCCTCTATGTTGGTTGAGGCAGGCAGGATTCCCTTGAGTACCATTTGTTTGGGGGTCAAGGGAAAGGGAGGGTTTTGCCTTCTCTTTCTGCTCAATATCCCCATGTACATTTGGTGGGCCACTGTGTGACACAGAATGCTGGACTAGATGGGCTTTGGCCTGATTCAGCATGGCTCTTCTTATGTTCTTATGTTCTTATATGATCAAATTAGTCTAGTGCTGCCTTTGCTTGCTGATGTAGCTGTAGTTTTTTAAATAGGCAATCTTTTGTCACAAAAGCCTCTTCCACCTAGGAATCCATTCCTTTGAGATCAAAGTGGCACATTTTGCAGAAGAAAATGAGAGGCTTGTAACAGAAATGGCTGTATTCACACATCATGTTAAGTCATTTTAGTTTCTTCAGCATATTATGGGTTAAAAAAAAACCTAGCGTAGAATTAACTGTCAAACGGGTCATGTCTGCTGTGCCTTCTCCAGGTCCCGTCGGCCAGACAGTGTCGCCTGGCGGGGCCTAGGGGAAGGGCCTTTTCTGTTGCGGCCCCGGCCCTCTGGAATCAACTCCCCCCGGAGATCCGTATCGCCCCCACCCTCTCCGCCTTTCGTAAACTACTAAAGACCCATCTCTGCCGGCAGGCCTGGGGCGGTTGAAATCTTGCCCCTAGCCAGTGTATGTCTGTGTGTATGTTTGCTGAATGAATGGTTCTTAATTTAGGGGTTCTTCTTTTTATATATTTATTTTTATAAATGTACTATTTAGTTTGTATTGGATTTCTATTTATGCTGTAAGCCGCCCTGAGTTCCCGGAATAGGGCGGCATAGAAATTTAATAAATAATAATAATAATAACTTGGGGACAGCAAATAAATCATACAGTAGCTTTTCAGAGCAATATACTAAAGCTTGAAACCATAGTTGAATGTGATTTATCCTGATGTGTTAATGCTGATGGCTTCATGCTTCTTCTGGGCTTATTTTCGTGGCCTACTCAAACCTCTAACTAAAAATAGCTGAAAAAGAATGGAGAATTTGATAAACTGTTATTGTAATCTTGTCTACAAGACCGGTCTGGCATATTTCTGACTTGTTCAACAAAACAAAATTAATCATGGGTTAGACTAATGTGTAAATATGTGTCCATGTCTGCTTGAATTTCTGCTTTTGGGAGGAATTTTCAGAAGTTAGCTCTTTTCCCTCCCATTTTTTTTCCAGAGGGGGTGTAGCAATTTGTGCTTCCATCTGGAAAACAGCATCTCCCTATAATTATTTTTTCTGCAGGATGAAGTGACTGGAAAATGTCTCATTTCTATATTTATATTACCTTTGTGTTTTGAGATTCAGTTTCCTTGTTATTACTATGAAATATATGTGTTTTTTCCACAAAAACCATTAAATGGAAATGCTAAGGATTCTGGGAGTTACTGTTCTAATACAGCTGGAGGGCATAAAATTGGGGGAAATTGAGCTTACATGGCAGTAGCTGAATCAAAATCTTTTTGCATAGCAAATATTCACGGCCCTGACTGATTCTAGATTTTCCTTTATGTTCTTCGGGTCCTAGAAGGCAGTTGCATTGGAGATATGCTATTTGGATGTGATAAAATAAGTACAGGTAGTCCTCAACCTACAACCGTTCATTTAGTGACCGTTTAAAGTTACAATGGCACTGAATAAAATGATTTATGACCATTTTTCACCGTTACAACCTTTGCAGCATCCCCATGGTCATGTGATCAAAATTCAGATGCTTGGCAATTGGTTCATAGTTATGACGGTTGCAGTGTCCTGGGGTCATGCAATCACTTTTTGTGACCGTCTCACAAGTAAAATCAACGGGGAAGCCAGATTCACTTAACAACCAGGTTACTAACTTAACAACTTCAGTGATCACTTAATTTTAGGAAGAAATGTTGTAAAATGGGTCAAAACTCACTTAACAAATGTCTCACTTAACAACAGAAATGTTGGGCTCAATTATGGTCGTAAGTCGAGGACTACCTGTACCCAATTCACAGTGAAAACCTAGAATAATAAGAATAATATGTTGGCAAAAAAGAGTTGATAGATTTTTTTTCCCTGGGGCCATTTCAAACATTTATTTATATTTTATTTTATTTATCAAATTTTGAAATTGTCCATCTCCCTCACAGAGGGACTCTGGGCGGTGGGTGGTGTGTGAATAAAATTTTAAAACCTAGAAACAGTACATAAAATTTAAAGATGCAAGGATGATTAAAATGTTAAAAGTTAATTACAAGGTGGGGAGAGAATATGCTCATGGTAGGAGGTAAGGTTTCTTTGTATGTCCCAAGAAATCCGATTTTAGAGAGGAACAGCCATTTCTTCCCTATGGAAGAAATCCTAAATCCTAAAACTTTACAGAAATGTTGCTTTCCCCAGTCCAGCTGCTGAAGCCAATATGGGAAGGATGCCTGTTTAGTGTCAGTCCCTTTTGAACCAGAGTGTTGTACATTGCCAAGGCAACATGAGACTCAGTGATGGGGAACAAATTTTTCAGGAATTTTTGTGCTACCGCCATCATGTGAAAATGGGACCTGAGGGAGAAGGCTAACCAAATATTGTGGCACTGAGCTGCCATAATGGCTTGGAGTCGGCCATCATCAGAGGAGGTATTCACAGAGCCTATTTGCATGCGCTGTGTCTGCAGGAAAACAATTAAGGTTTCTGTCACATTATGAGGAGAATTCATCTCCAGTGATGCAGTTTTTGCTTTGGTTGCAAGATTGAGTGCTCTTTAGCAAGGGACTGATTCTGCAGAGGTGGGAAACTAGTGGTACCCATTGCAACAAGTTGCCCCAACCTCAGTTCTCTGAAACCCAAGGAATGTGGCTGCTGAACATCACCCCTGCTTTTTTCATTGTTTTTTTTAAAAAGGAAATACCGAATAACACAGCCTCTAAGCTGCATAAGCCTCTAGACTTCCAAAATGTTTTTTTTAAAAGAGACATTTATTCATTTATTTAAATAATTTATATGGTTGCCCATCTCCCAGAAGTGATTCTGAATGGCATATTTTGGGCCCTCCTCCTCTGATGCCAGCCCCACCTCAATGCCATGCTCTGGATGTTTCATCCTTAAATAAATGAGAAAAACAAATAAAATCTCTGGCTCAGAAATTCTGGGAGTTGAAGTCCACGAATCATAAAAGAGCCAAGGTTGTCTACCCCTGCGTATAGGAAGTCTGCATGAAGATACTAATAAGAATAACCACCTGTATGTGAGGAAAACTGTACTTCACCCGGTGCAGTAGACATTTGTCTGGTTATCTCAGTTCTCCTACAGCCCTTCTCTGCAGAGGTTTATTTGGTGTTATTGGGTCAGTGTTATTTACTACCTCTCCTTTGAGAGTAGTAAAATGGAGACAGAAAGAGCGAACTACACCACCCTCCAATATGTGGGAGGGAAAACAGACACTAAAAGGGTGATGAACCAAAGATCAAAGTACCGTAGCAGAGATCAGAGTTACAGCTCTCTAATCTATTTGTTCAATAGGGTCATTTCTCTTCAGCTTTTTCTACCTGAGGATAGGCTGGGGAGGCTATCAAAATGACAGAATAGTAGGACTCTAAGTATATTATATAAATATCACTGTACTTTCCCTTCATTCCACCTGTTTAGGCAATTGAGGTGACAGGGAAGGGTCTCAAATTTATGGCATTTGAACTGATTTCCATTTACAATCAACACTTTTGAAACAAAACTATAGTAACAACAAAAAACAAATTAAGCCTGTGTGCACTTACCTGGAAATTTAGTTTATAAAACAAAATAAATTCAGGGGGCTTACTTCTGAGTAGTCAACATGCTGCATGTTGTGCATATGTTGTGAAAAAAAATCTACTACAACATTTTAAATCGGTCTTCCCCAGCCCAATACTTTCAGAGCTCTTGGAACTACAACTGTCAGCCAATCCTCAGCCAATTTTTGAGCTGTTGTCATGCAGTTTCTATAATGTGATAGAGTCTGGCTATTGTATATTAGCTTCCCAGCTATCATGATCAAAATCACAATGCAGCATAATACCACATTTGAAGAGGCTACGTTAAATTAACCATCAATTTGCTTTACTTCTTTTCAATAAACTTTCCTTCTAAAGTAGATTCTGTTTACATATCACACAGACTTATATTATAAATTAAAAATAAAACTCAGGAAATAAATAGAAAAGTGAAATTTTGGTACCAGCTAGCCAGGATTTTATTAGCTCAGGGTAAATAACAAAAGACATTGTTATTTTGGAGGACTAGACCATGTCTAATGTTTATTAACAGGAGAACTTAGCCCTTGTTATGATATTCTCATAGTTTAGGCTATGGTAACTTGTATCCAAACTTGCATTTCCCATTATTATGTTCTACTTTTGCTGAAGGGAAGAGAGTAAATCCTTGTATCTTGATTCCATTAAATCAGACATGTCAAACACAAGGCCCGGGGGCTGGATGTGGCCCACGAAGTGGGTTCATGTGGCCTGCGAAGCCATCCTGGAAACAGTGAGGGAACGACCCCCGCTGCCTTAGTCCTGGCCCAGGCCAGCTGGGACCCAATGTACAATTTTGTGGTGGCCCTCTTGGCACTTGCCCCGGTGGACCATGCCTTGGCATTTGCCCCGGTCCCACCCCCTTCTGCCAGAGACCCTCAGATCTGTCCCACCCCTGCCCAGGCCTCCACAGGCCCCCTTGACGTGAATGATGTAGAACTGGCCACGCCCACCCAGTAGGCCACACTCACTCCATCCACGCCCACCAAGTAGGCTGCACCCACTCTGGCCACACCCACCCGCCCCCCCCCAAGGGCAGCCGCAATGCTGATGCGGCCCTCAGTGAAATTGCATTAAATCCTCCACATCTAAAGCAGCACCTACGTATTCTCAAGGATTGGCAATGTAATCATCACATTTTCCTTTTCTTTTTATTATCAGATTTGCTGCTGAGTGGAGCAGCCAAGTATTAATGGCAGCTGCCCAAGAGAATAGCTACACAAGGTGTTATACCGGTAGGCATTTCTGCACCTTGCCACACCAGGCTCATCAGGTATTTGTGCTAAAGACTGACAACCAAAACAGACAAGCATGGAAGATATAGTTGCAAATACAGTTCCTCTCTCTCAGTCCAACCACCTCACAGGGTTCTTGTGGGGAAAATAAGAGGAGAGAGGAGTATTATGCTGAACATTGGCTGCGGATTTTGAGAGTTGTAGCCCCAAGAGCTCTGAAAGTATTAGGCTGGAGAAGGCTGATTTAAAATGTTGTAGTAGATTTTTTTCACAACACATGCACAACAAGCAACATGTTTTCTGCCTTGAATTATTTTTAAAGTAATAAAGATGGAATAAAAATATAATCATTAAAATAAATATATCCTGGCCCTTAATTGAAAGTATTGTTTTCATCCTAAATAATTTTGCTTACTATAATTAAAGATACACACGTTGAGAAAACTGACAGATTGTTCTCTATAAGACAATGCTTTGAGCAGCCTTTAATAGATCAACTTTATAATCCTCCTCCTTCTTGCTGGTTTTCTAGATGATAGATATCATTAGAAGCTGGAAATGATAGCTTGAAGACAGCTTAGGAATATAAAAAACATGAATATAAAATAATGTGTATTCCTGGGTCTGCCCCTACTTTGATGACGTCCTCATTGCTGGGGAGTCATCTGTAAATTTAGCTGAATGACTGAGAGCTGTCTTGCTGCATTTCCGCCAAGCGGGGCTGAAGCTGAAGCAAGATAAAGGTAAGATTGGAGTCACTTCCACTGAATTTCTGGAGTTCCGTATTGATGCTGAAGGCATCCATCCTGCTGAATCTAAGCTTCAAGCAATTCAGCAGGCCCCAAGTCCCAAGTCCAAAAGCGAACTTCAGGCTTTTCTGGGACTCTTAAACTTTTATCATGCATTCCTTCCCCACAAGGCTGCAGTGGCTGAGCCATTACACTGGCTCTTGGACAAAGAGGCTCCATGGCAGTGGACTAAGGTCCATAAAGGAGCTTTACAGAGGTCAAGGCCTTGCTCTCTTCAAATGCGATTTTAGCGCATTTCAATGAGCAATTGCCTGTGTGCATCGCATGTGATGCGTCCCCCTATGGGGTTGGGGCTGTGCTTAGTCATCTGAAGGCTGATGGGACACAAGTCCCTGTGGCCTACTATTCAAGGACTCTGTCATCTGCAGAGCGTAATTATGCACAGATTGACAAAGAAGCCTTGGCCATAGTGGCTGGCATAAAGAAATTTCATGATTTCTTATATGGCCACCATTTTACAGTCTACACAGACCATAAGCCTCTGCTGGGTTTATTTACCACAAACAAACCCCACACATAATCTGTCCTAGAATACTGAGATGGTCAATTTTCCTGTCAGCATATGACCACACTTTGGTGCACAAACCTGGTAAAGAAATGGGCCATGCAGATGGCCTCAGCAGATTACCTCTACAGCAGATAAAGGCAGATCCTGCTCCTGCTCTTCACATTCTTTCCATTCAGGAATTGCCTGAATCTCCCCTCAATGCTAGGGACCTGGCTGCAGAAACTGCCACTGATCACATGCTCACATGCGTGCTGACATGGGTGTTGTCAGGATGGCCTGACACATGTCCAGGTACTGAGTTTCAAAGCTTCTGGCAAGGGAACCCCGAGCTTTCCACTTTCAAAGGGTGCCTTTTATGGGGTAGCAGGGTAGTCATCCCAGCCTCATTGAGGACTAGAGTCTTGCTCTCTCTGCATGAGGGACATCCGGGCATAGTCCGGATGAAAACGCTTGCACGTAGCCATGTCTGGTGGCCTGGGCTCGATAAAGAGATTGAGACCCAGGTTCATGGGTGCCAAGTGTGCCGACAGTCCAGGCCCGTGTACATAGGTGGGAGGAGACACTTTCCCCTTGGTCGAGGGTGCATATCGACTATGCTGGGCCCTTTCAGGGGCAATTCTTCCTTCTCCTCGTTGACAGCCATTCCAAGTGGCTAGAAGTTGTGCCTGTCTCCTCCCCTACTACTGCTAGGACTATCCAGGTGTTGAGAGGAATCTTCGCTTCTCATGGACTTCCAGATGTCCTGGTCTCAGATAATGGCCCCCAATTTACTTCTTTTGAGTTTCAGGCTTTTCTACAGGCCAACTTGATCCGGCATGCTACTTCAGCACCGTTTCATCCATCTTCCAACGGCGAGGCAGAGAGGATAGTGTGCACTACTAAAGATGCTCTTAAAAGAATCACTTATGGCAGCTGGCATCACAGGTTATCTGATTTCCTTCTTTCACAACACACCACACCTTGCACAGCCACGGGGAAGAGCCCAGCAGAACTCCGCTGGGGTCGCCGCCTCATCACTAAACTGGACAGGTTGCACCCAGACTGGGTGGCTTCACAGGTGTCACAGCTGCGGTCACCTAGGAGACTACAGGTGGGCGATCCGGTCTGGACAAGGAACTATGGACCTGGACATCTCTGGGTCACAGCAGTGGTATGCGAGGTCTCTGGGCTGCTGTCATATGAAGTGGCCTTGGATGATGGTCGTGTGATCCGATGTCACATTGACCAACTGCGCTGGAGGCTTCCCAGCAACACTTCCACTCCTGGCTCTGCTCTCAGGGGGGAGGAGGACCACAATTACGATCGTGGACCACAGTCTCTTCAGCCAAGCACTTCAGCTATTGCTCCAGAAGGGGGGTTTACCCAGCCAAGTGGACATTCACAGGCTTCAACTATTGCTCCAGAAGGGGGGTTTGCCATGGAGGCGGCTCCTGACTCTGGCACCTGCGGCACAGACACTGGGGTAAATCGGCTACTCAGGCCATTCCAGCTGCTGGTCTTGGGCTCGAGGGACAGTGCTCCCAAGAGGGGTCCATTGTGGACTTGGGGAATTCCACCCACCACCGGACTTGGGGAATTCCACCCCACCAAGGAACTCTGGCTTGGATTTAGTGGATCCAGCCAGTCAGCAGCTGGGTGGGTCACCTGGGTCTTTGGGGCAACAAAGTCCTGGTCTGCCTAGTCTGGCAGGCGAGCTGGCAGGCCAGGCACACACACCGGCCATAAGAATGTCACAGCAGGCCAAGGGTCCACCCAAACATCTTAAGGACTATGTGAGGTTTCTGTCAAGCCTGAGGGAATCTTGCTAGTTCTTTTAAATGCAAAACAAACACTCAAATGAAGGGGTGTTATATTTCAGTGTATTAAACATTTTGCTGTATTCTTGTACATATAAAATGCAAGATTGGGTCTGCCTGTGTGCAGGCATAATGTGTTTAACAATAACAAATGCCAATTGAACACATGTATATGTTGCTGCTATAACAGTAAGGGTTACGTATTGTTTTATCCAGGTGGGAGGGGTGTTATGTCCTGGGCCTGCTGAATTGCTCAGCAGGCTCAGGAAGGTTGCAGAGAGTCCCGGGCAGACCACGTGGTTGCCCGGGACCAGACAGTCTGTCGCCAGCCTTGCACGCATGAGCAAGGCGCGAAACCAGCCTTGCATTGATTGGTTGACGCTGTCCTTGCAAGGAGACTATAAAAGGCCTGTGCCATTTTATTTACTGTTTTGTTCTGTTGCTGACTTGCAATAAAGAAGACTTGCTTTTGTGTTACTCGCTTCGTCTAAATGCCTTTTACTCGCGAACAGAACAATTTACATGTTGTAAATAACAGAAAAACATTTTGTTTAAAGATCTGAGCTTTTACTGAGGGTGCTTGATTTGAACCTTCATCCCCAGCAGGAGGCATTCTATTTCTCCAGAAATAAACAGCTGAAAGTTGCCTTCCTCATTCTAGCATGACTTACTGGCCACTGGCTCTGGGAAAATAGAACCCAGCTGAGGCTTGGGCTAACAAATCTTCCAACAGGGTGATTTATATAGCATTCTGAGGTTTCAGGACTTGGATCCTATTGCTCCCCTCCAATAAACAAAGAAACAAACACTCAGATTGCATTTCATGGTAGTGCAGGCTTCCCAAATGTTTTTGTGTATTTGCTTGTGGTATTTGCAGCATTTTCTAAGCTGGGCTTCCCCACCTTTGCTCCCCCCCCATAAATTTGGCATGTTATTCCTGAAACACTGTAGTCCCAATGCAATTAGCTGGGAGATGCTTTCCTAAGCAATGTGCAGTAACAAACATCAAGCACAATTAAAATCATATATATAGAATTAATAAAGTTAATTAAATATATATGCCATTAATAAAAAGCTAGTACAGCATAAAAAGATAAAACAAATGGGTGTTGCAATAAAAATCAATTAGTTATAAGTCAGTACTATTAACAATGAGTGAAAATAAAATCATGCTAGCCCAATATTTCAAAGCCCCGCAAGGCCAAAGCTATATCCATCTGTAGCTTTTTTTTTTTTTTGGTCTGCCCCTCTGTTCTCCAGATGGATGGTTAGTATTGATGAAGAAGCTGAATGAAGAACTTGACGTCTTCTCTGCCATTGCCCAGCTCTATGGAACATCTTGCCCCCTGAGGTGAGGCAAGCCTCCACTCTTCTGGCCTTTGGGAAGAGCGTTAAGACCTGGCTCTGTCAACTAGGCGCAGGGGTGTCAAACTCAATTTCACTGAGGGCCACATCAGCATTGCGGTTGCCCTTGGGGGACTGGGTGGATGTGGCCAGAGTGGGTGCAGCCTACTGGGTGGGCGTGGATGGAGTGGGTGTGGCCTACTGGGTGGGCATGGCCAGCTCTACATGATTCACGTCAAGGGTGCCTGTGGGGGCCTGGGCAGGAGTGGGACAGATCTGAGGGTCTCTGGCAGAAGGGGGTGAGACTGGGGCAAGTGCCAAGGCATGGTCCACTGGGGCAAGTGCCAAAATGGCCACCACAAAATTGTACATTGGCTCCCAGCGGGGGCCGTTCCCTCACTGTTTCCAGGATGGCTTCGCGGGTCACATGAAACCACTTAGTGGGTCGCATCTGGTTCCTGGGCCTTGTGTTTGACATGGCTGAACTAGGGGATCCATTAGTAGTAGGGAACTCTGGGGATGGTGGGTGGGTTGAGGGTGCCCTGTCATCTTTTTAACTTTTGTTTAGTTTTGTATGGATTTTTATATATTTTTCACTTGTAAACCTTTCAGAGTCACTTAGTGAGATAGGTGGTGTATACATTTGATTAATAAATAAATTAAATACATTTGGAAAGAGGCATTCAGTTAGATTAGGCTTAGCGCTCCAGTCATGTCAGTGAATTGTTTCTGCTCGTGCTAATATTTTGAAAAATGCTAATGGTGTCACTCATTTGTAAAATTGCAGAGGCAGCTTTAATGTACAATGTGATAAGTCAGATATTAAATTCTGGGAAGGCGGGCAGAATTGATTGGCATCATTTAATAAATGCAATTAAACAAAGTAATGAATTGCTTGCCTGAAGTGTGAGAAATTAAGGCTGGGTGAAATAGGGAAAGCAGTGTTTGGGGGCGCAAATACCGGTAGATGAAGAGTAGCAAAACAAAGAGGTGGGGATGTGGGCAAACTGCTAACATTTGGTTACTAGATATATTGGGATAACAGTGATGAATTCCTAAATCACAAGTAATCCCAGATCCCTTTTTAGTGGCTCTTGGAACATCCACAATCAAGCTGCAAATATCAATGTATGTGTTTGTTAGATTTATATTTCATCTTTTGTTTAGGTACTTTAGATGGCAATTTTCTCTATGACAATCTGTGAATTAAGTTGGGCTAGAGAAAAGACTAGGGCAAAGTCAGCCAGGGAGTTTCCATGGCTGATGGAAGACTATTGTAACTGGGTTCTCCCTGCTCCTAATCTATCCACTTATCTCCCCTTGGCAACTGAGTGGTAATATTTTGGAGGGGAAGGTTTCACTGAAATAAGAAGCAACATAGGCCTCTTAAGCATCAGATGGGCTTTAATGCGTCTATTTTTTACTATCATGTTCCTTCCATGAACTAGTATTTATAGCATCAGTAGGTTACTAAATTTTACGCACACCTCAGAGGTTACACTTTGTTAAAAAAAATACCCCCTCTGTATTGGCTATGAAGGAAATAAAAGTTATTCTTTTATTAAATGTAAAAATAAAGCCCCAATGTAACAATGTATGAGACTGTATGTTTAGCACAAATGTATTAATGTAGTGTAAATGTAACAATGCAATGCCAATGTATGAGAAGGAATGTTTACTGCTTCCTGCCTATGTAGAGTGACCACAAATGGTAACCGCAAATGGTAATCAGCAAAGATAATGAATTATGACCCGGATGGACAGAAATTGGAAGGAAATTGTCAGGATAAACCACTAAGTGTAAAAACAACGTCAAAGAATGGCTATGGAGTTGAAAAGAGCTTCTTAGATGTGACGTGCATTGTAAAAAGTATAAAATGCAAAGCTTGGAAATTGTTTGTTGCGCTCCTGAAACCCAATCCATTGGGAAGGATCCAGGAGGCCGCGTTTGCAAACGCTTTTCTTTTCTTCTCTTTTCTTCTTTTCTTTTTTATTCTTTTTATATTATTCTCCAATAAAACTTTGTTTTGTTAACCAGATTTGTCTTCGTATTGTGAGCATCAAAATTGGGGTTTTACATCTCACAGCTACTAGAGAATGTTATCTTCAAGAACATAGGTGAGAATGAATACCAGTCATTGGGGATTATAAATGGTCGAGTGATGGTGTGTTCAGGTCCTGCTTGTGACTTTCTTTCAGATCTGTCTGGCTGCTTTGTGAAACAGAAGACTTTCTCACACTGATCAGGCTAGTACTTGTCACTTATTGTTTTTATCTATCAGACTTATGTACCAGTTTTTCTTTAGGAATTAAAAGTGGTAGACACAGACTCCCTCTCACTGTTTACTATGGGTGGCCTCAGATCATCCACTGAGCGTGAATGGTTGAGGATGAACTTGAACCACATTTTCCAATTAAATCATACAATAGACTTATTGTAATAGAAACTTAGAGACTAAATTTTACACTAACTTTTTTTTAAATAAATCTTTTAAAAATAAGAAGCCATGAATGCCATCATATGCAAGCTTACACATCCTATTAGTTTTATGAAAAAGGTAAAACAGGTAAGGGAATATATAATTATTAAAACATGTTTTATATCAGTGTTCTCCCTTTACCATTAAAAAAAGGAAACTATACTTATTCTTCATTAAAAATATTGTTTAGTATTCTGTAGTCTTAGAGAATGTTTTCTTACATTCTCTAAGACTACAGAATACTAAACAATACTAAACACGGGAATATATGATTCCATTTGTTCATAATGTAATTGGGTTTGATGTAGAGACCTGATATCTTGCTAAGGTCTTTCAGACATGAACATTTTTATTCCTGGTTGGATTGTTGTGCTTTACCTGGGGCTGCTCTTGAAAATCAATCAGAAGTCTAGAATACAGCGGCACACCAATGTTGGGTGCCCATAGGTTCACCTGTATTATACCTTTATTGCACAAGCTACACTAACTCTCAGTTTCCTTCTGAATGCAATGCTGGTTATTATTTTTAAATTCCTACATGGCACCGGACCAATTATTGGCCCAGGACTTAGTTATTGGCAGGAGAGTTATTGGCACTTCTCCCTAAGGATATCTGCCCATCCCACCAGATCAGATAGGTTGGGCATACTCCAGATCCCTTCCCTTGCCATCTAATGGGACTTTGGAAGTGTTCCTTTTCTGTGGCTGTTCCTACCTTGTGGAATATCCTCCCACTGATGATTTAAAAAGCCGCCAGCCTTCTATTCTTTTGGAAGATTGTTAAATCCCAGCTAGGACAGGGCTGTAAGGGGTAGATAATATGGAAGGAAGGCAACTGATCCTGCTATGGGACATCCCAATGGGACAATTATGGCACAGAGTTTTTGTTTTACTATTGTTTTGTTTTTACTGTTTTATGATTATGTTTTATTATTGTTATGAACTGTTCAAAGTTGTTTAAAATGGGCAACGATATGAACTTTTTTAAAAAATAAAAATAAAATTAAAATAATTATCTAAATAAAAGCTTCTAACTTCAGATTTTTCTCTGCACTTAAATCTTCCCATTAGTCTCTTGGCAGAGTTTTCACATAACTCTCAATTCCAGAATATTTTCTAATGATGGGAAAACATTCTTTTAATATTGGTTTTGGCAAGTTGACGAAAACTGACTCTAAAAATAACTCACTGACACTACTGTGCTCTTATAAAGTTACATTATATTAATTAAAGTATATCTAGATTATGTTAGAAGAATCATAATCACATTGGTACATATTAGCATCTCTGGTGACAATGCCCATTTTGTTGTTTGTTCTGGGAAATTGGAAAGATTAAACAACAGGGGGTTTTTTTTAATAACTGATGCCAGCGTAGCTTTAGAATCAATTTTCCCCAAGACATATAAGAAATTAATTTTGCCTGTTTAAATATAACAAATACTGAAAAACCAAAATACATCTTTGTTTGGCTCAATTGTATTTAAATGTGTGAGAAAATATTTTTCAGTGAGTGTTAACAGCAGCAGAGATTATTGCTGAATCTTCTAAATAAAGAAAAAGAAGAAGGAAAAAAAAATACCGCGAGTAGAATTACCGGAGCATTGTGCATGTCGCTTGCAGAAGACTTTCCATATAGTAGATGATGTTAGGCTGGAATTTCAGATGAGGGAAACACCAATTGTGGCTTATAAAATGTTGCAGGTGTTAAAGCTGCATGGATTATAAGGCAGCCTGGTTTTGTTCCAAGGGTATGCCAAGGATTTATGTAGAGGCAGCAAGATTTACGTTGACAGTTTTTCTACTATTGCAATCCTCACTGAAAGGCTACCAACAATGGTGCTGATGTTAGCTTTTTTGTGCCTATATCAAAGAGGCATCTCCTATACTCTGATCTCAATTTTACTATATCACTTTTACTGCTTAATGAGCATGACAATGAACCAGGAGAGAACATTATTTTTATAACATGTTTGTAAGATTAATTGGAAGACTGAGCGGAAATGTAGAGAACGTCTAGGGAAGGCAGAAAAAGGTGGTGGAGTGGGCAATAAAGGAGTAGAGAGTGAGGAAGAGGGAGGAGAATAGATTGCTGAATAGATGCACGCAGTTGTTCATTTATAATAGAAAGGGTTACAGATGCATACAGTGATAAAGCAAGCTCATATCCCCAGGATTACTAAATACAGTTTCACACAAATTAGTTTTAAGCTATCCAATTCAGTGATACTGGAACGAAAAGAATACTAAAGATATTGTCAGCCTCTCATGGAAGTACACATGCCATGGAAGTACATCTTACAACATAGTTGTTTTTATTTAGTTTGAACTTTCTCGCAATTGAAAACCTTTTTTCCATAAATGCGTGTGAACTCAAAGTCTCAGAAAATCTCTCAATTTCGCATGGTCTTTTCTTTCTTTTAGCATATAGGCTACTCGGTGCATAACTTGACAAATGTTGTTACACAGGTTCTCTTTGCACAGAACCAATCCAGAACGTAAGACCTGTGTCTAGCTCACTTTTCAGAATCCTTCAAGATTGCAGCTCTGAACTTCAGAGTCAGATCACTGATTTTCTTTTTGTAATAATAATTTTGGGAGGTAATTCCCCATATAAATAAAATTATAAACCATCTTTGAAACTGTTTCCCCTAATTTTCCCTCCCCAGCCCAAGTGAGTTTCAATAGACATGGAAATTAGCATATCAGGATTAGTTTATCTTCCTTTATTTTTTCCTAAATTTCCTACCAGTCTCTTCTCCTTATGTTCTTATTTGACAAGCTACATTGTTTATTTTCCAAAGAAAGAGAAAAGTTGATTGCCTTGACCCGCTTGTTGTACTGACACTTTATTTCTTGAACTGAGATGCTCCCTCATTGATATTTTCTCCTGAGTTCACAGAGCTGAGTTTTTAGGTTGACTACTATTTCAGCTTCTACAACGTAAGATTTTTTCCATGGATTATTGAATTGTATAATGTCAGAGAAAGCAAAAAGGGTGTAAAATGCTCCTTTTAATAGTCTTAAATTGTGGAGTATTGCCAATACAGAGACTGCACCAGGCATACTTGAAAGTATAACCTCTGTTGACCTCTTTGAATAAGCCAGCGTCCTATTAGCTCATAAACATTGGATTCTTGTATTTGGGGATCAAATTTCTAGTTTATGAGCTAGTTTGGATTGATTTTATGAGCATCAAGCAACTTGCTGTGATTGTGAATGCATTGCTGCTGAAAATTTATTTTTTCCCCTCTTAAAAATCTGCTAAACAATTGGCACTAACACATTCTTATTGATTTATTTGGATGAGTGATTATTATCTCCTTAAATTATATCCTTAATCATTTTGTATTGGTTCTCTCTATATGCAGTTGATAGCGTCAATTTGCAATTTACATTCCATAGTCTTTCCCATTCCTCTAGGTTTATATTTCTTCCCACATTTCGTGCCCACGCTAACATGGACCCCTTCTCTATTTCTTCCTCTAACTCTATTTCTAATAAATATTTATAAATTTTTGATAATGATTTTCCTTCCTTACTTATTAGGATTTTATCAAGTAAGTGTGGGGTCTGGTTTATTCCATATTCTTGCCTGTCTCTATTGTATCTAGATTTAATTTGTAGATAAGGCCACCAATCTATGGGAATTCTTTGTTCCTCCAGCTCTTCTCTTGTCTTAAGATTGCCTTGGTTGTCCAGTAATTCTTTATATCTCATCATCTTTTTCTTCTCTAGCGTATTAGGGTGAATTACTGCCTCCATCGGCGAAAACCAATTTGGGATTTTCCCATAATGCCTTTTTTATTTTTTCCCATATCCCGATCAATGCTCCTCTTATCTGATGTTGTTGAAAATATGTGTGTATTTTATTCTGTTTCCCCCACAAAAATGCATGCCAGCCCATCTGTAAGTCATGTCCTTCAATCATTAATATCCTATCATTATCCAAATTTATCCAATCTTTAATCCATACTAACCCTGCTGCATAATAATAAGTTTCCCATTTGGGGAGCCCAAGTCCACCTCTACTCTTACTGTCCTGTAACGTTTTCATATTTATCCTAGCTTTTTTGCCCGCCCAAATAAATTTATTTATTATTTTATCCAATTCTTTAAAAAAAGTTTTCTCTAGTTTTATTGGGATTGTTTGAAATAAATACAATAATCTTGGTAATATGTTCATTTTAGTCACTGCAATCCTACCTAATAATGATAATCAGAAATTTCCCCAGGTTTTAAGATCTTGTTTCATTTTTAGTATAATAAATTCTTTTTCCTTTAAGATATATGAATTCATTACCCAAAAAAGAAATCATATATGAATAACTCAAGTAAATACATTAAATATTCCCTCTCTATTTCCCTCAAATAGTATAATATATTTAAAATGATCCATTTCTACATTAGATTTCTATAAATCCTAATCCTGTTTTCAAACTTTATTGATTTAGTTACCATAGACCAATTTAATCTTAAATAAGCATATTATCACTTCAGGTACCCCTTCCAAATGTATTCTAATTCTTAATCTCATGAGTCATTAATTTTATCTGAAATCTCTCTTATTTCTTCTTCCACTACAAAATAGTTATCCTGATTAAAATAAAGTATTACTCTACCCTATACATATAGAATCCATCATTCAATCTATCTCTATAGCAAAGCAAAATAATACAAAACATTAAATCATTTCAGTCCATTAGGAAGAATTCAAATCTCATCCAGGTAGATATCATGTCTAAAAACACGCATATTATTACACAAAGCATCACCTTACTAACTTAACATCTCAATTAATTGTTAAATCAATCCAGATCTCTAAAACCTCTTCCATTTTCTTAAACCTCTTCCATTTTCTTATTCTCATTCCATTACAAAATAATTTTCATATAAATAAACATATTATTCCAAAAAATACATTCTTACTCTATTTAACATATATATTCTAGTAATCACCAATTTCTCTCTCGCTTCTAACTCTAAATCTTAAACCTTAAGTCAATCCATATTTCTACAAGGCTTTTTTAATCCGTTAGATATAATTTTAAGTTTCTCTTTTTAGTCTTATTCTGTCTTTCTTTTTGTGCCAGGCCGCTTTCCATAACAAAGTCTCTATTTCAGCAGATAGATCTCCCTTTATTGCTTGTAATGTCATTTGGGTCAGTAGAACACATCTCATCCTCTGTATTAGGGGCCTGGCTCCTATGTCATTAGATCCTCATTGCTTTAAAAGTTCAAGTCTCAATCTTTGGTTCTTTTGATCCTCAAGGATGTGAGTAGGATGCTTATAAGGCAATATAAATTCCTCTTCAATCTCGATTGGTTCCTCTTCCGGTATATTTTGGTTTATAGAACAGTCAGTTAAAGTCTGGGAATCAGTTTGAAGGTTTGGAGTAAGGTTTCTGGCTCTTATTTCTGTAGTAATCTCTTTTATTTTAGCACATACTTGTTCAATGGCTTCGTAATTTTTTTCCAATATAAGTTTACAATTTAATTGTAAGTAAGGTTTCTCCATTTCAATAATAATTGAGGACAGTCCTTTTTATCTTTTAGTGGGGGCTATATTTACAAGAAATTAAGCAATGTCCACCCCCATGATTTCTAACCGCTGCCTCAGCTTCTTTATCTTTTCCCTTTTGTAATAGTTTGAAGGTCAAGCCAACCTCATCTCCAGACAAAAACAGGCAGTTGCAATATTAAATTGTCGCCACAAGATGTCCTCAGTAGGTTACAAAATCTTTCCCAAACACCATTTTTTCTTTCTCTCTCTCTTTTCTTAAAAAAAAAGAAAACGTCGAAAAAGAAATATTCTTCAAGTGTAAAATGAAGATGAAGCTCTATAAAAAAGTTTTTTCTGTACCCCAAAGTAAATAAAAGTAAGGTATAGTCATTAAAATTAATTATTCTGTCCTTTTGTTCAGCACATTTCTTTCCACGCAAACAAACGCCACTCTCTCGAGACAGGGAAATGATTCTAAAAAGGCTTTTACAGGCAGAGAGAAAAATAGGGTGAAGAGAGGAGAAGGGAGGGTCTCACCCGGATCATCCGCAGTGGGTCTTTCACGCTTAGATGTTCCTATGACTTTCGGCTGGTGCAGCTAGATGATCGGCCATCTTGTAGGACGATCTTTGCTCTGTTGGCCCTAAAGAGTTAGCTGGAGCCACGGAAGAAGCTGCCACCCTCCTGCAGTCACCAACAAGTCTCCTCATCAGTGGTCGCCCCTCCAGGGTGACTTTCAATCCACCACGGCAGCGGTTCTCAACCTGTGGGTCGCGACCCCATTTGGGGTCGAATGACCATTTCACGGGGGTCGCCAAGCACCGCAGTCCGCCATTTTTTTTGGGTCGCCCATTTTTTTTGGTTGGCCATTTTTTTCCCTATTGTGATGCGGGCTGTCGCGCCGCACATGCGTGATGCGCCCCGTTGTGCCACGCATGCGTGATGCGCCCCATTGCGCCACGCATGCGCGATGCGCCCCATTGTGCCGCGCATGCGCGATGCGGGCCGGGGTCGAGCCCCAGAAAAGGTTGAGAACCGCTGCACTACGGGGTCTACCGGTGAAGAAAAAACAGCTGGTGGAGAGACAAGTCTCTTCACCCGACCGGAGTTGCCGCAAACTGGAACTGGAAGTCTCAGATGCAGATTATTTTCTTTGGAATAAAACTCCTTTATCTACAGACCACCTGCAATATACCCAGAATTCTTCATTTCTTTTTTTATAAACAATTATTATTAGTTTTCCATTTTATACCAACAGAAGCTTAACAGCCAGTATGGAGATATGGTGGTTAATTACAAAAAAACAATAACATTATAAATATACAATTCACACAATATTTCTTAAATTCCCTCTCTATCTATGTAGACTATTATAATCAAATAAATTCATTCATTAATATATCTAAATATAAGTTTCCTTAATCAATAAAAACTTTCAACTGCTCAATATCAATGTAATAATCAGATTAGTACAATCCTATAACCAATTCATTCATTAATATATAGCTTAAATGCTTAAATCAAAACTAACGCTCTCTATCTGTTTAAATTTATTGTGATCTCATTATTACATTTCTAATGCAAGTTTTCATTAAATATATCGCTGGTTATGAATTTCATTAATCAATATATGTTTACAAAAGCTCCTTATCTATCCCAAAGATCCTGTTTTAAACTTTATTAATTTTTCAAATATTTGAATTTAAACTAACCTATTTATTTTACTATCCAGGGACCCTAAATTTCTCTTATTTAAACATATTAGCTCTTTATAGGTTCACGTACATGCCTTGGTTCTTTAGCCTTGTCAACTACCAAAGGTTGAAAAATATCAATAGACTGCACTGGTTGTTCAACTGCTTTATCCATAACTACCGATGAAATTAATCGAGGTAGTTGAAGTTCCGTAGATTGCAATAATTCTATGTCTTTAACCAGCATTGCCCTCTTAGGTCTTGGGGAGGTAGATCTATCAGCCATCAATATATTCTCAAAAAAATCCTTCGCTTTAGCAACAGAAGTCAAACGGTATCTATTATTTTTAAAACAAAGAAAGTCCAGTTGGTACCTCCCATCTATATTGTATCTCTCTTTTTTTAAGCTCCTCCGTCAAAAAAGCATAGTCTTTCCTTGATCTCAACATTTTAGGAGGGATCTCTTTCAAAACCTGTACTTCTTGACCAGCAACACTTAGTTGTTTGTTATATGCTGTAGAAAGAACCCAATTTCTGAATTTTCTTGTGTTAAAATATATCACAATGTCTCTGGGCAAATTTCTTTGTGCAGCTATACGTGAATTCATCCTGAATAGCCGTTCTATCTGCCAGGCTACGTTCTCAACCGTGTCGTCCAGAAAGAATATTGAACAAAGAGAAAAAACACAACCAACTCATACAAAGCAAGCTGATCTGACATCTATGGAAGCCATGGGAGCAAGACCTAAGAGGCAGGAAGTAGTGGAACGGTCTTTGCAGAAGCTTTCGCGTAAAGGTCATGTCAAATAAATATTTGACATGGAATGTTAATGGTTTAAATTCTCCACAGAAAAGGAAGAAGATTTTTCATTATTTGAAGCAATGTAAAAATGATGTAATTTGTCTACAAGAAACTCACATTAGAACTTCGGACCAGAAATATTTGATAAATAATAAGTTGGGTACACATTTTGTGGCAGCATTTTCAGAGAAAAAAAATGGAATTGTTATTTATGTTAAAAATCACATAAAAGCTAAATTAATAGAAGCAGATAATCAAGGAAGATTTTTAGCTATAGAAATTTTATTGGACGGGAAGAAAGTTCTTTTGATGGGTATATATGCCCCAAACCAAAAACAAGGTATATTTTACAAATCATTACATAAAAAATAATACAATTGGACTATAGATCTTGTATTTTAATGGGAGATTGGAATGGAATCCTTGATGCTGGTTTGGACAAGAAAAAGATTTCATTTGTTCCTCAATCGCGTTCAATTTTGCCTAAATCCTTTTTTGATATTAAAGATGATTTTAATTTGTTAGATATATGGAGAGAAAGACATGGTAGAGATCAAGAGTTTACTTTTTTTTCTGATAGACATCAATCATTCTCTAGAATTGACTTTATTTTAACTACTAGTGACTTTATGTTAAGTTTAAAGAAAGTTAAAATTTTACCTAATGTACTGTCTGATCATAACCCAGTTATGATGGAATTAAGGACTGGTCAAATTCCTAGCAGATCCTGGAGACTTAATGAAAATTTGTTTAAATATGATATGTATGTGGAAGAATGTAAAAAGGCTATCAAGGAATTTTTTATGTTAAATAAGAATAGAGGTACATCAATAGAAACGGTGTGGGACTCTAGTAAAGCCCACATGCGTGGAATATTAATTGAAATGAATGTAAGGCATAGACGTAAACAAGAGGAAAAGAGGAGAGTTTTAGAAGCGGAAATACGGTAAGAAAGAAAGAGTTATTATTAATAGATAAGCCAGATGATAGTAATATTTTTTTTTTTTTTTTTTAATAATAAAAATTCTTTTATTGAAACAATTAACATTGAACATAAAAACATGTTATGCAGCAATCATCATGATCCCTGGTATACAATACTAAGTATTAGTCTTTGAAAAAGTCTGAGTTAGTAAGCCTTTTCCCCCACTCCTCGTGTCTAGCCTCAACTATACTCCTGTTACATTTTATTTTGCCAGATGATAGTAATATTAAAGAAGGGATAAAGGTTTTACGGAAACAATTTGACGTGTTGATGACCGACCAGGTTGCCAGAAATATACAATATGCTAAGCATAACACTTTTTTTAATGCTAATAAACCTGGTAGATGGTTGGCTTATACATTAAGGAAAAAACAAAAATCCCGATTAATTGAGAAGGTAGAATATAAGGGGCAAGAAGTATTTCATCAAGAAACTATTAAGAAGGCTTTTCTAGAGTTTTACACCAAATTGTATGCTGAAGAAAAAGTTCATGAGAAAGAGATAGATGCCTTTTTACAAAATCAAAATGTTATGGAAATTACTTTGGATCAAAGAGATAGATTAAATGCCTTGATTAAATCAGAAGAAATTATTGATGCAATTAAGCAATTGAAATTAGGGAAATCTCCAGGAACTGATGGTTTCACCACGATTTATTATAAGTGTTTGCAGGAGGAAATGGTGGAACCTTTGAGGGAGTTATTTGTAAATATACAAGAGGGTGGTCGGGTTCCACCCTCTTGGAAAACGGCTAATGTTTGCTTGATTCCTAAAGAGGGTAAAGATAATGTTCAAGTAGAAAATTTTAGACCTATTTCTTTGTTAAATACGGACTACAAGATTTTTGCAAAAATTTTGGCTAATAGATTAATGACAGTTTTGACACAAAGGATTCACCCGGATCAAACTGGTTTTTTACAAGGGAGACAGATGAAAACTAATGTTAGACAACTTGTTAATGTATTGGAATATTTGGATAAACATACTCAAGTGCCGGCAGTTTTAATGTTCTTAGATGCAGAAAAAGCCTTTGATAGATTGAATTGGACATTTTTGCAAAGGCTTGTGGTAATGATGGGAATGGGGGATCAGTTTATTAATTCTATATCAGCTATATACCAGAAACAAACAGGGCAGATTATAGTGAATGGACAATTAACAGATTCATTTAATATAGAGAAGGGTACCAGGCAGGGTTGTCCCTTATCCCCTTTATTGTTTGTTCTAACATTAGAGGTTTTACTGAATAAGATTAGAGCATCAGAGGAACTAAAGGGAGTAAAAATTAGACAACATGATTATAGATTATGTGCTTTTGCAGATGATCTATTAGTGACATTGACTCAGCCAATACAATCGGCCCAGAGTTTGATGGAGATTATTCGAAATTATGGAAGAGTATCAGGTTTTAAATTAAATTTATTCAAGACAAAGATGTTGGTTAAAAACTTAGATAATAAATTAAAACAAGATCTGGAAAGAATAACGGGATGTGAGATAGTTAAAAAAGTCAAATACTTAGGAATTCATATAGAAGCTTCAAATGGGAAATTATATAAGAATAACTATGAATTTTTATGGAATAAGGTACAAAAAGAATTGGAGAATTGGAAAAAATTACAATTATCTATGTTAGGTAGGATAGCCGCAATTAAAATGAATGTATTGCCGAAATTTTTATTTTTGTTTCAAATGTTGCCAATACTTAAAAAGGATGGGAATCTTGAGGAATGGCAGAAAGGTATAAACAAATTTATTTGGGATGGCAAGAAACCAAGGGTTAAATTCAAAATTATTCAAGACACAAGAGAGAGAGGTGGTTTGAAAATGCCTAATTTTAAATTATATTATTATGCTGCAGTTCTAGTGGCAATAAGTGATTGGATCAACTTAACAAATGAAAGAATATTGAATATAGAAGGATATGGGTTAGTGTATGGGTTCCACGCGTATTTAGTTTACGACAAAAAATTGGATAGGAGCTTTAAAGAGCATATACTAAGAAACTCTATGTTGCGTGTCTGGAAAAAGTATTATTATAAATTATGTGGTAAAATCCCTTTATGGACAGTTCCCAGGCATGCAATACAGAGTGTAGGTATACAACAAATTCAGGATGTGGTGCCATATGATAAACTTTTAATTAAAGAAGGGAATAGCCTAGAACTGAAATCATTAGATAGATTAAAGGAGGAAGGTATAGCTCACAATTGGTATCATCATGCACAACTTCAAGCTAGATGGCAAAAAGATGTTAAGATGGGTTTTTTTTTAAAGGATGAAAAATTAATTATACAAGCTAGAGACCAAAGAGCTATGCATATCAAAAGAATATATGACGCTTTAATTGAAATTGATTCTGGAACTGAATTAGTTAAAGATTGTATGATTAAGTGGGAAGGTAATTTTGGACACCCAATTATGATAGAAACTTGGAAAAGAATATGGGTGAAAAATGTTAAATTTATACAAGCTCAGCATTTAAGAGAAAATTTTTATAAAATGTTTTATAGATGGCATTTAGATCCAAAAAAATTATCACTTATGTACCCAAATATGCAACCCAAATGTTGGAGATGTGATTCTATGGACGCTACTTATTTTCACATTTGGTGGACTTGTAAAAAAATTAAGGCTTTTTGGATAAAAATATGGTGGATTCTTCAAAATATTTTGAAAAAGCGTATTGAGTTTTTACCTCAGTTATTCTTGTTGGGTATTACAAAGGACTGTACCACCATAGAGACTAAGCTGATCTTGAACTTGATTACGGCCGCAAGATTGTTGGTGGGACAATATTGGAAGACATCTGAAATACCATCTATTGAAGAATGGACACTAAAAGTTACCCATCTTGTGGAGATGGCTAAGATATCAGCATACCTGAAAAACCACTCAAATGAAGCATTTTTGATGGACTGGAAAAAATGGATTGACTATATGCAAAAGAAATATCAATTGAAAGAACTAGATTTGATATACAGATAAATAGTTATAAAATAGTTATAAAATAGTAGTTTAGCGGGGTTTCTTGCGTTCTTACTCTGTATTCACTCTGGGAAGCCTGGGGGGGGGAGGGGGGAGGGAGATAATAAGTAATAGATTATGTTTCTCAACTGTAGTTGGGGGTATTAAGGGAATAGATTTTTTCTTTTTTAGGGCATTCGGGAAAACTCTGGACACCGCATTGGATGGTGAGGAAGGTGGAGTGAAGGTTAGGTATGTGTAGAGGGTTAGAGGGTGGAGATAGGGAATAGAGGTGAGTGGAGGGAAGATGTACAGAAAGGCGAAAGTATGTAGTTAGAAGGATAGAAGAGGGTTTAGGTTGTTGGAGGATGTGGTGGGGGGGGGGGTTCCGAGCAGCTATTTGTAGTGATTGTTAAATATGTTATTTGCTTGTTTTCAGTTGAGTTATTATGTTATTATGTTATAATTTTGTTAAAAGATTTTAAAATTTAATAAAAAAATATTTAAAAAAACAAAACAAAAAAACATATTAGCTCCAAAACTAAGTTCTTACATTTCTCAGCTATATTTCTATTCTTTTTCAATAATTCTCCAATTATTAATTCTATCTCATTCCAAAAAGAAAACACAAAAGAGAGAAAACAAACATACACAAAAAACACCACATATTCTTACTATACTTCAATATTAAGTTCTAAATAATTTCATAATAGCCTCCCTTTTAACAAAAACCAAATCCAAGACAGTCCAAATCGCTATAAAACCTTTACCATCCATAAGTATCATCTCAAATTTAATATTTATGTCTTATTTTGGGTTTCTTTCTGTTCCAAATAGTCGAGTCTCTAGTTCCACAAATAGCTCTCCCATTGTCTCCTACCACACTGTATACAGCAACAAGAGGTTTCTCATTCTCCATTTTATTAGGGTGATATAAGAGTTATAGTCATTCTAAAAAGCTCATACCAAAACGTCATTTCCCATCTTTTTTTAAGGTTGCATAAACTTTAGTTGAAATCATTTTTTTAGTATAGTCCTCTTTAATCAAATTTTGCTGTTCTTCCAATAGTTTTTCCTCTATCAGAGAGTCAAATGGTGTCTGCAAATCAGCTTGTCCTTCTGAAATAAACTCCTCCATTTCCTTATTATAGGTCATCTGTCCATTTATATCAAGGCTTTTCCCCAGTATCAATTGATAATCCAACTGTACATTTGCTTCTTCCATCTCAGTGGACTGGGAGCAAGTCTGTTGAATATAAATTACAGTTTCACTTAAACCTTGTGCTTGACTTTGTCGATGTAAAGAAATCTCCCTTTTGCAGGAAATTATCATCTCCGTGTTTTCTAAAATTTCATCCAAAATATATTTATGGATAGAATCTGAGTGGGTTTCCTCCATTTTTATCATATTTGAAGACATTATCTTTTGGGGGGAGACTGTTTTTAATGGCAATCAATCAATATCCATCTCCTCTCAGGTTTCTTAGTCTTTTTCCTTTGTACAAATTCAAAAAGAAAGAAAATAGCAAGAACAATTCCTAGTTTCAATAGAAGATGTCCCCCAATGAATAATCAAAGTTAATCAAATAATCAGTCTTTTCAGATGCCGTAAAAAATAAAAGAAAAACAATACTTTCCAAATACATAAGATCTTAAATCTCTCTAAAGAATTTTCTTGGGGCTCCCAAGTATCCAAAAACAAAATCAGCCATTAAAACAAAAATGGATTTCATCCTTTTCTTAAGCTTCTCTTCCCCCATTTAAAACGCCACTTCAACAAAAAGTGAAATAATTCCAAAAAAGAGAGAAACTTTTGACAGGAAAAAAAGAAAATAGAGGTAAAAAAAAAATCTCACCAAATCTTCCACGGTGGGTCTGCTTGCTTAGATGATCTTATAGCTTACAGTTGGCGCAGCTAAATGATCAGCCATTTTACTGGCCGATCTTTACCCTGTTGGCCCAAAGGAGATACTCGGTGCACAAAGGACGCTGCTGCTCCTCTGCAACTACCCAAGAAGCCTCCTCAATGGTAGACACTCCTCCAGAGCGTCTTTTCGACCCTCTAAGGGGTCTACCGGCAGGGGAAACTCGATCGGCAAAAGGACGACTCCCTTTGCTCGACCGCATTGCTGTGATCTGGAACCGGAAGCCAGAATTCTTCATTTCTCAATAAATTCCAAAGTCTGAGTATTTAATTTAACAATATCTATTTAGATATCATGTGGCCTATTCCATACCCTCTTTAGATAATTTTCTTTGCCTCTCCCTTGCTAGTCCTTCAGTGCTATCATTCCTGTCTTGCTGTTTTTAATGTTTACAGTCACTCTTCCTATTATTGTTCCAATCTTTTCTTTGTATATCAAATATTTTCATTGATCTAGTAAAGATGCTCTGAACTTTTGATATATCTGGTATGTCTTTATCTCAGCTGCACCTGAGTGAAAAAATTGATGAGATGCACCTGATGACCAATGACTTCTTGTTCTTACTCTTATTTGTTGGAATATTTGAATTTACAATTGTAACATGGCCTTAGTTTTCCAACAGAATGGATTCCATTAATAACAATTATGTCTCAGCGCGGGGCTGAGAGTCAGGGTCTGGTCATTCTATTAAAGATTATGTTAAGGCATAGCAATAAGAAAGCATTTTATTTTGGATGAGTTTTGGGTGGTATTGAAGTGGCTTCATAGCTGAGCAGAGAATGGAACAGAATCTGCAGACTGATTGCTAAACATAGATGAATTCTAGCTTTCCGAATCTTGTTTCAAAGCTGAGTTGGGCACTGCTGAAATTGGTACCCTCAGAGCAATCATAGCCTTAGTAATACACTTTTGACAAATTGCTGGGTCTGTGATTAGACAATAAAAAGCAGGGGAAAAAAGCTACTTCTGTATCTCTAAAAAAGATTTGACGGAAGCTTTGAAATAATCCAATCTATGGGGACATTTTATGGAGTGTTGTGCAGAGAACTAAAAGTTTGTTCTTCTTTGGAACTGCTGAAATGTCCAGTCACCCCTAGAACAGGAAGAACAGCATATCAAGAACCTAACTAAGAAGGGGAGCAGAAAGAGGAGAGAACATCATAAATGACTGTGGCCATCTTTATTTTTCCATCATTGAATTACAAGTTTCTTGTGATATCAGGAGTCCTTCTATTTGCACGACTCCTCCTTTCCACGCAAATGAATTAGTGAATTTCAAATATATGTCAGTTAAGACTATCATGGGATCATCGCAGCAATGAAAATTGATAATTATTGTCTTCCATTTCCAATAAATTGTCATTGCCACTGTCAGGTAGGGACAACTGATTTTCTCTTTATAGATTCCAGGGTAGAGTATAAAGTTACAGTCGTTTGTCTGCTCTTGCATCATAAGCTAGATAGATGAACAAAAATAGGCTGATGGAAACAAGTGGTTAATTAGGCGATTAACCACAGAATTTCTCTCTGCTTGATTGAGATTCTCATCAAAGCTTGCAGAAAGCAAATAACCCCCAGCTGTTGAGGAAGAAGAGTGTGAAGGAACAAAGAACTGTCAGTTTACTGAAGAAATCTTGAAAGGGCAAGACTTCTCATGTGAAACCCTATCTGGAATAGTGTATCTGTTACAGTGACTTAAGTCTGTGATTTATATAAATATTTGCACTACATCTAGGACAGTAAAACCTTGGATTAGCAGTCTTTAGATGCAATGAACAAATGTTTGTTTCAATTTCACCCTTATTTAACAGATGAATGACTCTTAAATCAATGATATCTCTGTTGAACTGTGGTTTTGCTGAAAATGAAATTACATGATATATACGTTATTATGCAAATAGTATAAATTTGGATTTAACATATTCAGCTTGAATAGACACTCAATTCCCAAATGGTCCATTAATCTGGATTTTTACTGTATTATAAATCATCATTAAAAGGATGATGCAGGACTTAGACCAGGGGTTTTTAAACTTGGCCCTTTTATGACTTGTGGACTTCAACAGCATGCCTGGCTGAGGAATTCTGGGAGTTGAAGTCCACAAGTCATAAAAGGGCCACGTTTGAAGACCCCTGACTTAGACTGACAATTGTGTTATGGCATACATTTTCATGGAAGACAGCCTTTATACATGAAGTATTATATTGAATAATCTAGTATCTACATGCATCAGGACCTTAACTGTATCTCCAAAGGGCTTTATATGATTCCCATTTCAATTAACAAATAATTTCAAAAATGTTGAAGTCTCAGGAATTCATACAGTAGATTGGAAAAATCCCAGTTCCAACTATAGTTGTAAATAGTGAAGCCGACTGTGGGTGACTTTGGGTTAGCCACTCTCTTTCAGCCATGCCCACCCCACAGAGTTGTTGTGAGGAAAACAGGAGGGAGGAGAATTAGGTATGTTCACCTCCTTGAGTTATTTATAAGAACAATTGTTTAAAAGAAAGTTGTTTTGATTTAAGCCCCTGATGATAAAACTGGACCTCTTCACCTCACTTTTGAGAGAAACAGAGAATGAAGAACAACATCCTAATACAATATTACATAGGTTGTAGCACTTGCTTGGTTAAATTACATATCCTGGAGGTGTTGAAGTTAGACATCAAAGCAAAATAGCTGTAATGCACTCATGATAATGTCTATTTTTCCAGAATTTAAACTTCTTCTGACCAAAAATCACAATCATTTTTCCCTGTTGTATAACTCTTTCCCTCATTCCAGTCAGAGCTGTATTCAGCAGCGTAAGTGGAGATGAATACCAGATGCATTTAAGTATTGATGGCTGTGCTGATAATCCTTCAGCGCACATAAAGCATAAAGAGATTAAAACAACCTACTGAGTCTAGTATCACTTTATCTTTATTCGCTTTTTTCTTTTTTCCCATCATCAGACAGACAAAAGCAGCCTTCAACCAAGGCAATTTGAATAGAATGCATTACTTAGCAAGAGAAAGCAATATCTATAATCCTCTCTGGACAACTTGAAATCCTGGTTTAATGACCTTTTACAACAGGGGTGTCAAACTGCCAGCCCATGGGCCGGATACATTATGCTGAAACCGTGCCCATTCCATTGCTGGCAATGGAAAAAAAGGCGTGATACAGAGTGACACATTATGTGACGTTGCGAGTTTGACACCCTGTTCTACAAAGAGGGTTTTTTTTTTACTTGAACTTGGTACACTCAACACTGAAAGGCACAGATCACTGATTGCTATCTAACAGCAAGTCAATAAAAGAAGTTACAGGAGGGGAAGGAAGGAGGGCAAAGAGAACATTTGTCATAGTTCCGACAGATGAAACTCTTCAAAAAACTTGAGGCATTGTTTGCCTTAAAGAATCTTTACTGGAGTAGCATAGCTTCGGCACTAACATAGTTGAAGCCAAAAAGCGGATTCCCCTCCCCTGAGCACATAGTATCAAAGCACAATTCCCTCCTCCAATTAACAGTCATAAATCACATTCTCCAATTAGTTTGAAATGCAGGCTTTCCCTCCTGTTCTCCAACCCGCCAATTCTTATCATCTCTTATTTCAAGATCTGAATTCGCACACTAGTATGATATTGTTATGTCTAACTAACTCTCACCGCATTCCACCTCCTCCCCCAGCATCATCTAATTCTAAGAGTAAAGCATAAGAAAGAAAAAGGCTGCATCTTCATATGTTGTCAAAGCAAGAACATCCAATGTTAGTAGCGTTGACATTTGTTGTTGCCAATATCTTAAAACGGTTGTTCATACACATACAATTCTGGGCTGCAAGTAATTTACAGATAGTCCTCAACTTACAACCATTCTTTTAGTGACCGTTCAAAGCTACAATGGCACTGAAAAAAGTGACTTATGACCGTTTTTCACACTTATGGCTGTTGTAGCCTCCCCATGGTCACATGTTCAAAATTCAGATGCTTGGCAACGGCTTCATATTTACGATGATTTCAGTTTCCTGGGCTCATGTGACCACTTTTGGCGATCATCTGACAAGCAAAGTCAATGGGGAAACCAGATTCATTTTTACAAATGTGTTACTAACTTAACAACTGCACTGATTCACTTAACAATGGTGGCAAGCAAGGTGGTAAAATGGAGCAAATTTCACGTAACAACTGTCTTGCTTAGCAATGGAAATTTTGGGCTCAGTTGTGGCCATATGTTGAGTACTACCTGGAGTTGTTTAAAGAAGGAAATTAAAACAAACAACACTCGGGAAATTCAGGAGTAATTATTTTATGTGACACTTTCTTGATGTGTAAAGAATTGTTGCTGAGATTTACCCTGAATCTGAACAGTGAGAATTTTATGGGGAAAAACTCATTTTCCCTGGCAATACATCTTGACTTATTGCATTATTGTGATACAAGATTTATTTACTCGTGTACACAGACTGAACTCACCTCTCCGCTTGACTGGTGAAAATGAAGCAAAATGAATTATCTCTGCAGTATCATCATGGCTATCTTCTGTTATTTTGTCAGGTCTTTAGATACATCGCCACAGGAAGCTGAGAGATTTAGTCATGGAAATATTCAACTCCAAAATTCACAAACTGGATGTTTCCCAGAGCTCTGACAAAGGCTTGTTTGTGAGGTTTTCAACTTTTCTCTCAGGAAACATTACAATCCTCTTCACAATTACTGATGAGGCTGAGCAGTGGTTGCCCTTTGTGCTCTCCAAACTGCAGGCCACCTTCTCCCTTCATCTGACCATGATGGGGTCTTCTCTATGAACCAAAACTCAAAACAAGACATAATTCACTGCTCATCGTCACACAAGCAGCCCAACCGGCTTCCCTGTGGAAGTTATCCATTGGATCACAAGTGCTCTGATGGCATAGGAGTGGGGAGGAGAAGAAAATAAGAGGTGGATTGAGATGCAGAGAGAGCATCACAGAAGGACTAGCACCGAAGAAAGGGGACATACTTGAGATATTTTTCATTCATCATGGCATTATTCAAACTTTCTGCTTGAATGGCGGAAATGGGTCAACTTTCTGAGGCAAATCCAGATTTCCTGTAGCCAGAAAAGACCTTGGAGAAGGCTACGTCCATATCGGGTCTCATGCTAGATGACCTTGGCATTATTACAGTCAATTTTGTGTAAAAGGGATGGTGAGATGATGTGATGAAAGGGACGCAGAATGATAGCTTTTTCTGTGATCTCTTGAACCTCCCCCATTCTTTTCACTTTTTTTCCATGCAGTTTCCTTCTAGATGTAGATAACTCTTGTGTCTTGTCATGTAATACTACTGTCAAAGGAGATGTCTTTGAGCGAATGCTACTTTCTATATTAGCCGTAGAACAGAGAAGATGTGCCTGCCAAATATCCTGCATAAGAATGTAAAAAGAATGACACAAAGAAGCCCTGGTTTCTTGAGCATATCTAATCATTTTTGCACTTAGGCAGTTCTAATATACTAGATTTCTAGTCTAAACAAATAGTTATTTGTGCACTCATTGTGCCAGTCACCATAATTCTCCAAGTTATACCCTGGAGGGAACCATTGGTATTATTCATATTCAGTCAATCAACTCCCCTCTTAGATTGAAACGATACAGATCAGGAACTGTTATTTTGGGATCTATCGGTGGAGGTAAGTTTTCAAATTCCATAGGATAGATTGCTGCACATTATCCTTTAGCTATACAAAGACATTCTTGGCCACTGCTAAAAGCTGTGCAGCTGGATTCAGGTTGAATCAAGAAATACACTCACCTATTTTATAAACCTTAGTCTTCAAGGGGAGGATAACTCAGTCCAAAACAGGTTGAAGTCTTATTTCCTCATATAACTTTCAAGTTTATCAAGAATACCAATCAATTGGTTCATTATGTTGTATTTACAGGGGGAAAAGAGTCATGTGCCTGTCACCGCCATGCAGTAGTGATGGCATTGAAGTTCAGACAGTCTCCTTCAGCAGTTTCAACTACTGTATATATTAACCTTGTGCAGAGCCACCACAACAGGACAGGAGCCACCTTAGAATGGTGCCTTCAAGTCCCATCTCTGACAAACCTGCAGACAGATACTATGTTGATACTGTAATATCAAAAATCACTGAGATGTCTAAGCAGAACCAACGGGGAGACATTTTTCATGCTTAAGACTCAGCAAAGTTCATTCAGCATCAAAGATCAATATTGTCTCTCTCCCATGATCATTCCTGAAGTTAGACTGAAATTGATCTAATGCCAGCATTAAATAAATGTTGAATGCTAGTGCCAACAACAGATTTCCAAATGACTTATTTTTGCTCTTGTTTGCTTGAGGCCATGGAATTATGAAAAACCTTTATAATTAAAAATTATTATTAAAAAGTCTTTAATTCCATATCATATTAATTTTTTTGAACAGCTTTTCTGATTACTGAATTTACTGATGGATTTGGACAGTTTCACCATTCCACTGAGTTCAAGGCTAGATGATTAGGAAATGCCAAGATACACAATCACACTGTCTTGAGCAGAATTTACAGGCAAAATTATTCAAGAATGTTAATTTTTAAAAAGTTAATAGCATTAGGTGTCCCATTGATTTCCAGCAAATAATGATTAAAGGGGATTTTGCAAGTCTCTTGGGGTAAGTAATCTTAAAAGCAATCCATAAGTAATGACATCAAGAGCATTTATTTTTCAGGAGAAAATTTAATCAACCCCTTCCAATGTTTCTTGTCCCTTATCACAATAGAGAAACATATATTTAATTTGACTACATAAAGCTATTGGGGACTGGGGCTGGTAGGCGGATAGGAGCAACTAAAAATGGTAATAACATTCCATTAGAAAAGAAAAAAAAAAGAAAAACTTTGTAGGTTTAAAAGAAATGTGCTTTTCCAATAATTTTGATTGAATAAATATCTGATAGCCGGATTTATTGCTGAAACGTAGCTGGCAGTATACAGTATATAACAACCAAAGCACAGAGTTTAAAAGTTGTTGTCTAGTCAAATACATTGTGTATCAAAAGCTGGAATCTTATACCCAGATATTTGTGAGGCGATGAACACGGTAAGGCCGATTTTTCTCAAGTGGTCTCTCCGGATGGCAGTATATTTTACCAATTTTTGGAGTCAGTCAGTTCAGCCAGGTAACTAACTGCTGAGATCTTCAATATCCACAAACTTGATGTTTCCAATACTAAATTCCAAAAATTTAAGGCTGGCAAACCTACATTTCAGCTATCCTGTCCTTTCTCTCCAGAGATCTGATTATTGTAGGGGTTTACCCATCATATTAGAGCAAAACCTCCATCCCTCCTCGGAGAGGAGCGGCATACAAATCCGAATAAAATAAAATAAAATAATGCATAATTTAATATCCTAAAATGGTCATAAGAAAGGAGATTTTTAACTGATGAGCAGAGCTCCTTGACAGAACATGCAATTCAAACATGGTTTTCTAAACTAAAGAAAACATGCACGATCATACTGCTGAGATTTACTTTGGCTAGACTTTGCTATCTTATTTGTGGAAATTCTGCATAACATGTACATATTTTGTTCTATTGTTTTAATGCAAGTAAGTTTATTGCGCATTACTAGTAAGTGGACCAATTGAGATGTATCCAGTTAATTACATCCTTTTCTACCACAGAATCTTTGCCCTCCCACTGCTTCTCTCAGCTCCCCCTGAAAGTTTTGAATTGTGATATCCCATATCCTTTTTTCCTCTCAGAATTGTATAGCATGACTGAGCATTTTCCATTCTGTTAAAACTCCTCACTAAATCCTTTTCTAGTAATGTTGGCATTCCTGTCTTTGTAACTATGAAAGAAGTAGTTGTAAAAAGACCTTTAATATTAAGAGTCATGAGATCACTTAAAGCAAATTATTATTGGGAATAAATAAAATAATTGGACGTTACAGTATTTGCTAGAAAGGTGGCAATGATTTTACACATTTCTTTTCCTTTCTCATATTCAGGGTTACCATGTAGGAATTTGGAATACAGGTAGCCCTCGACTTACAACAGTTCATTTAGTGACTGTTCAAAGTTACAATGGCACTGAAAAAAGTGACTTATGACCGTTTTTCACACTTACAACCACTGCACTGGTCACGGGATCAAAATTCAGATGCTTGGCAACTGTTTCATGCTTATGACCGTTGCAATGTCTCAGAGTCATGTGGTCACCTTTTTCAACCTTCCAACAAGCAAAGTCAATGGGGAAGACAGGTTCACTTAACAACCATGTTACTAATTTAACAACTGCAGTGATCCACTTAACAACTATGGCAAGAAATGTCATAAAATGGGGCCAAAATTCACTTAACAAATGTCTCATTTAGCAAATTTTGGGCTCAATTATAGATGTAAGCTGAGGACTACTTGTATATGTATATGTTCCCTTCCCTCCCCTTCCATTAAAAAACACTTTCAAAAGTTGTTGGCTGATTGAAGGATGAGGCCATTAAATAAGGAACCAGAAAGTATCATATTAACACTGTTGAATTTCAGCTCTATTTAAAATGTACTGAAATGGAATCTAAGTTAGGCTTTTGTCCTGGCATCTCCCACTACTCTTTGAAGCATGGCTGACACATTCCCTCGTGCAGTGAACCATGCCAGTTCTTTTAAGCTTAGCATATGTCCATTCCACCTATTTCATCTGCAATAGGATTATATACCAACCACTGATGCGGTCAATTCTTTTCCTTTCCTCCAAATTCCAGACTCAGACTATAAATACTGCTATGGAGAGGAGATGCTGGATCTAAATTTATTACAATATGTCCCACCAATGCATTCACACATCAGAGTTAATGATGAATTTTGAGGGGTTTTTTTTTTTTTTTGCAATCAGGGATCAGAAAAATATATTTCTTATTATGACTTGCTGCAGCTTTCCCATCAACTTGGTTATAATTAGAGAGACATATGGTTGTCTTTTATAATTAATTTCCCACAAATTAATAGCTTTCAGAGTTGACTGATTAGTCTTGCACAAATGGATGCAATGTTTGTATTGCTGAAAGTGTTATCCTAATAGCAATATTTCTGAATATTGAAAACTTCTGTCTGAGCTGTAACAATTAAATTAAATTTGTCTTTAGAAAAATTTTTGATCCCTGAGTTTACAATAATCAGTGAGCTAAACATATTTAGATGAATACCACTGAACAAATATTAGAAATTATTTTTTTATAATATTTTATTAATTTTCCAATTTTCTATTTAATTATTTAAAAAGCAACGTGATGGCTGGATTAATCAATAGTTCAATAACAAAATCTTTAGTACAAATCTCAGGTTACAACATCAAATATTCCTCTCTTTCCCCCCTAACATTTACTGTCTCATATTTAAGCTAATACAGTTTTTATTATATCAACTCAGTAAAAACATCAATATTACATCATTATTAAATTTTTAGCTGATATGTATCTTAATTATTTTTTACATTCAATCTTCATAAACAATCCATATCCTGTTGTTAATTTTTCCCCAATTTTTAGTTTCCCATCAATATTCCAATTTAATCTTTGATATTTATAATTTTCAGGTTTTAAGAAACCAAGATTTCCCTTATCTCAATTTATAACAGAATCTAATATCCAAAATACACATTTTATCTATTTGAATATAGTCTTGTTCTATTTCCTAAAAGTTATCTATTTCCCACCATATTAAATCATCCACTTAATAATACAATATCCCCTTTAATAAATCAAAACCATTGTACATATTACCTGGGCTAATCAATAAATCAAACTTAATCATAATAATTAATCTTTTTTCTTTTAAGGTCTAATTTTTAAATATTAAACAAATAAAATCCTTATTTTCAACTAATTTCCAAATATTTTAAATGTAATGACCAGAATTCCCATTAGCTCAACTTCTCCCTTTAACCCTCTAATTAATAATATGAAATCCCCTCTAATAAATCAAAACCCCAATTTTCTTCAACCTTATTCTGGCTTTTTTCCTTTGGCAACTAGGCTTCCATATCAGCGCTTTTAGCTCGTCAAATAGATCTCCCTCTATTATATAATAATAATAATAATAATAATAGTAGTAGTAGTAGTAGTAGTAGTAGTAAAGTTGGAAGGGACCTTGGAGGTAATCTAGTCCAATCCCCTGCTCAGGCAGGAAACCCTATACCATTTCAGACAAATGGCTGTCCAGTCTCTTCTTAAAAATCTCCAATGTTGGAGCATTCACCGCTTCTGGAGGCAGGTTGTTCCACTGGTTAATTGTTCTAACTGTCAGGAAGTTTCTCCTTAGTTCTAGGTTGCTTCTCTCCTTGATTAGTTTCCACCTGTTGCTTCTTGTCCTGCCTTCAGGCGCCTTGGAAAATAGCTTGACATTCTCTTCTTTGTGGCAGCCCCTGAGATATTGGAACACTGCTATCATGTCCCCCTTTGTCCTTCTCTTCATTAAACTAGATATACCTAATTCCAGCAGCCGTTCCTTATATGCTTTAGCCTTCAGTCCCCTAATCATCTTTGTTGCTCTTCTCTGTACTTTTTCTAGAGCAGGGGTAGGCAACCTTGGCTCTTTTATGACTCGTAGACTTCAAGTCCCAGAATTCCTGAGCCAGCATGGCTCAGCTTGGAAACCTCTCCCTTTCCCCTCAGCATGGCTGGCTCAGGAATTCTGGGGGTTGAAGACCACGAGTCATAAAAGAGCCAAGGTTGCCTACCCCTGTTCTAGAGTCTCAACATCTTTTTTACATATATGTTATTTGAAATAAAGGAGACAATTTAATTGCCATTTTTTGGAAGGACTAGCCCATTTTCATTCATAAAGTTGTCTCCCTATTATTCCAATTCCCCATAATTGCCCTATTATGTTTATCTTCCATTCAAGCTGTTCTTCTTCTTTCTCAATTTTTTTTCTGATTTATATAGACAGTCTTTTCCATTTTCAGTGTTGTCACTCCCTTTTCTGGATTTTCCATTAACTGTATTTGTTGGTCAATTGAATCCTCTGTCTTAATATTTGATTGTTCCACTTCTGTTATCTTCTGTGTTGTTGGTTCTTTGGTTGTAGTCAAAGTTTGGGTTTGTGTATCTCAGCTGGCATCTTTTTTATTTTTTAATTTTTTTTTACAAATTTTATTAAATGTACATTTTAAAAATAAAAATGGACATGATTCAACTTCCCTGGCTTCAGTAGTGCTATTAGTATTACCTTATGTTACAGAAAGAAAAACAGAAACTTAAAATACATTCTATAACAGGACAGAGTATAACAGACTGTGCGTATAACATTTGTAAATTTTTGATAAGCCATCTTCCATTCGTCAATGTTGTAGTTACATATCATTCAGTTGTGTCCTAATATAGGTACTAATAAGAAGTCCTTATAATATCAACTAGTCAATCGATAATCATCTCAGCGATCCTCCTTATCTCTAACCAATCGTACAAATTTTTCCAAATTTCATAATACTCTGTTTCAGTTTTATTTTTAATTTCTAGAGTTAACCTGTCCATTTCAGCGCAGGATAAAATTTTATTTATTATTTCTTCCTCAGTGGGGGTTTCCTTTCCTTTCCATTTTTGGGCATATGCCAATCTTGCTGCGGTTAAAATATGCAGTAGTAAGTAAAAAGATGCTTTGCTGAGTTTATCATTAATAATCCCTAATAAGAAGATTTCTGGTTTTAAATCAATTTTTTGTAATAATATTTCTTCCAGCCAATTTTTTATCTGATTCCAAAAATTTTGCGTCTTTGAACATTCCCACCAAATGTGATAGTAAATCAGCTGGCATCTTGATCTTTTATGTTAGGTTTTATTTTATCACAAGTTGAAAGAATGGCTTCATGTATTGCTTTCAACATGGAAAGGATCTTTTTCTGGTCTTCATCCATCTCTTTCACGTGTTTATAAATAATCTTTCTAGTAGAAGTCATTTGTCAAGCAAGATTTTATAGTCCAAGGTATTTCATCATCTCATATAGTAACCAATATTCCTCAAGTAAAGAAATAGGAAGGCAATTCCCCACATATAACTCTGAGAGTCAGTAAGGGTTTACATTCACAGTTCAAGTAGTACATTCAAGTTCAAGTAGGCCAGTTATGCTGCCCAGCTGTTCTCTTACAGCTGAGTTTCTCACAGGTGGTGCCAAGGTCAGAAGAGTCTTATCTAAGGTTTGGGCTTCGAGCCAAGTATCTGTTAGGAAATAACAAGTTGTAATAGCAAACTTTGCCACAAGATGTCACTGATGCCATTTAAGTTTTTTTAAGTCCAAAATTTTTGTAATCCTTTTTCCAATTTTATTTCTTTTTTGTAGATAAAAGCAAGAGTCTCCAATAAAAATAGGAAAAATTTTGGCTCCCAAGTTTCAGGAACATATAAATCCAATTAAATTAAAGTTGATCTTTTAATGCTTTGATTCCCCTGGGTAGTCAGACGCCACTATTCTTAGAGGATGGGATAGAAATTCCCTTCCGTCTCTCCTCACAGGGGGAAAGATACTTTAGGCAGCTTTTACAGGAAGAAAAAATACTTAGGGTAAAGAGAAGATCAGATCTCACCCAGTTTCATCCGCGTTGCTTTCGAAGTGCTTGGTGGTGAGTTTGACTTTGGCTGTCTGCAGCCTAGTGACGGGCCATATTGCTATGGCTGGTCTTTCCTCCGCTGGTTTGGAGGGCTGCCCCAGATCGAGCACAAGGGCTACTGCCCTCCCACGATCAAGCGGGGGTCCCCTCTTTGCTTGTCACCCTACAGGGCAACTTTTGACCCTTTCCAGGGTCCCCCAGCAGAGTGAAACCGAATGCGGAAGATGGAGCTTGCCTTCCAGTGTCTGCGGTGGCCGTGATGGCAAACTGGAAGTCAGAAATTATTTTAAATGGGAAGCTTCTTATTATATGGAGTGAAACATTTTCTTGATTCAGTTTGAAAGTAAAAGGATGTAAAATGAAATATAATGGAAGGATTATATTATGGAAGGATTTCTAATTATGAATCAAAGTAGATGTGAACAAGCTCTCCTCTCGGAGGCTGCTTTGCATTGAAAGTATTCTGCATTGGTTTTAGGGATCCATCATTAGGTAACAGCCTTCATGTGAAACAATACCAATTGGCAATGGGATAACAAATTTTATGCTGGTATGATTCACCAGTCACTAAAGGTTGCTGGATGCCAGAATATAGAATAATAGAGTTAGAAGGGAAGGTCTTCTAGTCTGACCCCCTGCTCAAGTAGGAGACCCTATACCATTTCAGACAAGGGGCAATTCAGTTCTTCTTAAAAGCCTCCAGCGATGAAGCACCCACAACTCCTAAAGGAAAGCTATTACACTGATTTATTGTTCTTACTGATAGGAAATTTCTCCTTAGTTTGCTTCTCTCCTTGATTAGTTTCCATCCATTGTTTCTTGTCTTGTCTACAGGTACTTTGGAAAATAGATTGACCCCCCTCTTCTTTGTGGCAGCCCCTCAAATACTGGAATACTGCTACGGTATTATGTCAACCCTAATCCGTCTTTTCTCTGGACTAGTCATATCCAGTTCCTGCACTTTATATTATTTTTTATAATGTGGTGAGACTTTAACTGAGTCATTAAGAATAGGCTTAAGTAAAGGAGAAAATGAATAAAGATAGTTGGGATTAAGGTCTAGTGTAACTAGATCCAATTAGATCCATGAGCTGCTGCTTCTTCCTCTGATGGTTTGGCAATCAGAGATTGAACCCCAGCTAAGGAGGCTGCAAACTATCATGAACAAGACTCCTTGTTGGATATTTTTCACCTGTAATAGTAGCAAGACTAGCCTTCTCTATCCTATCTGGGAATTATAGAAATGGTATTCTAACACATATGGAGAATTGTTCATCTATCTGATATCTCTCAATGACTACAACTGAGCAAACAGATGAGTAATGTTGGTTTGTCATAATGTTATGGTTAACCTCATCTATAATGAAAAAAGGCTATCCATGGCTGTTTGTATCCTATTGTGTACATTCAGTTTGTAAACAATTTTGGAGACTATTATTGGAAAGGCAGGACATCAAACTTCTAAATAAATGATAAGATGAATGATGCTATAAATGTTGGCTCCAGAGCAGTGCTAAATATTTGTATTTAAATACGTAAACAGTGAGGCAGCCTTGAGAGCCAACCGCTTTAACACTTCTGCTTAGTGAATTCAGGCTTTTAAGCCAAGGGCACTTAGTTTCCTGGACAGTGTACTTAGTTGATGAAGCCATACCCTGCGCTAATATTTGGGAAAGCCTCAGCTTTCAGGCAGATTCAGGATTCTTTCTGAAACAAGAGGGTCTTGCCCATCCAGCCTATTTAGAGGCTTGGATATAAATGCAGGTAATTTTTTAAAATATTTGTCAAAAGCCTTAAAACTATATCAGATTGTGGTTTAAGGATCTTTATTTGCAAAATGGAAAAGAAAATGTAAAAAAGGAGGAAGAAAAGAGGAGAGGGAGGGCAGGAGGGAGGAGCCATGGGGAAGGAAGGAAAGAAGGAAGGGAGGGAGGGAGGGAGGAAGGAAGGGAGGGAGGGGTAGTGGGAGAGTCTTTCAAAGCCCAGTACGAAACAGCTGATTGTATAGAAGCTGAACACTGAACAATTCCTTAATCAAGGGCAGCATGCTTAGAAGTCTGCCAGGGCTGCTATTTTGCCAGAATGATAAAAATGGTGCCATGCTGTCTTTCTGCAAACTCTACGCCTTTTCCATGTCAACGCATCATCATGGCAAACCTACAAAAGGGGTGGAGTTTGCATCACGCTGCTGCCCTATTGCTTTCATTATTCTGTCCCCCCTCGCCCTCTCAGGGCTTTACTATTCAGAGTCATAAACCTTTCTTATTTTAAAAATGTGCATGGTGCAAATATTAATCATACTGCTCTTTTCACAAAGAAGAATACGAATTTTTTAAAAGTCCGTATGATCAATTTTGAATTGGCTCATTTGAAAAAGATGAATTAGTAGTGCCAGAAATAAATGATAAGCAATATATCAAAAGCTCGTCTCGGTCTTCTTCTCTGTTAAGACTCTGAGGCTGATTAAAAAAAAAACATCCTTATGAATGTCCACTTGCACTTTGCATTTCAGCTACATAAAATGGGAGCTATAGAAGGAACGATCTGGTGAAACACACCTCCCCTAATGCCACTCGATTGATATTTAAAGTGATAGGACCATGATACAAAAAAGTTGCTGATACCAGAAAGTATGCAGACAAGAGCAGCAAAGATGATAAATGGTCTGGAGGATAAACTATATGATGAACACTTGAGGGAACTGGGGATGTCTATTGAAGGATTTGGGAGAGGGGAGACAAGATAACTATCTTCCAGGACTTGAAGGACAAGAGAAGATTGACTTCTTCTCCAAAGTACCAGAGGGCAGCACTAACAGCAATGGATGAGAGCGTGTTAAAGAAATATCTAGCCTAGAAGTAAGGAGAAGGAGTAAGGAGAAATTTTCTGACAATGAGAACAATTAATCAGTGGAATAGCTTACCTTGCAGTGTTGCAGGTGCTCCATCAATGGAGGTTTTAAAAAATAGACTGGACAACCATTTGACCCGGGTGGTATAAGGTCTCCTGCCTTGAGCAGGGGGTTGGACTAGAAGACCTCTGAGTATCCTTGCAGTCTATGATTCTATATTTTCTATGTTGTTTCTTTTGTTTTTGCAAACTCAAAGTAAAGGAAAAGGTAAGTTTGATGATACCATCCTGTAATGCAAAAAAAATGGAGTAGAAATTATATTCGAAAGAAATATAATGGCGAAGTTTATTCATTTATTTTAATTTGTTTATTTATTTTTATTTGTTTACTTCAACATAATGGGGACAAAATTCCATTTAGATCAGGACGTTCATGTGTTTTTTGTAACTGTATTGTAACTGTATTGTAACTGTAGAACCATCATTTATTTATACATATACACTTTCAGTGAAACGTCATCCTAAAATGAACTTTTAGAATCACAGCTGATATGGGCCTTTCTTTTTCAGAATGCCTTACTTAAAGATCAGCCTGTACCCCATATCAGAAAATGTTACTATGCACAGGATGTGCCTAAAAATAGATAAATACACACCGAGGCAAGAATCTAGATCAAGGGTGGGAAATGTACAGCAGAGGGTTTCTGTGGGAGACATATTCATGCAATATCAGGAAATCATATCTAAACTTGCTGAATGGCTGTGAGGGGAAAGATGCCAGTCATGGTGAGGAAGGAGATGTTTAAAAGATAGAAGAATCTGTGTTGGCTTTGGAAAGGTCATGCTGCATGATTCATGTAAATGTTAATTCATTTTTAAGGTATTCTGCCAAATCTTAGCGCTTTTATTTTTCTAGCTACAGTAGTCAATCATATGGATAATATTAGCCTGCATAGCCTTAGCTGCTAATCCCCTTGTTTATTTGATCAAAGTTTGTGTTCTGATTCTCTACAGCTTTATTCTAGCTTGATCACCAGTTTAATTACTGATTTTAAGAAGGCAATATCATTTTAAAATATGCTTACCAAATGAAAGTTTTACATGACCAACATGGAATTAATGCCTTTATCATAATCATACCAAAATGGAAATGGATCACTAAACATGACATAGCTATGTCATGCAGTGATATAAGTATTTCTCCTAAATTTATTTATTTGTTTTAAATATTGCCCCAGATCTTGAGAGATCAAATCAGGTGAATTTTTGTCCATCTTATACCCAACATTTCATATGCAATATTTCTGAAATCTTACCGACTTGTTCACCGGTCATTTTTCCTTTTATGAAATAAACTTTCCACCTTGGGGATTCTTAGATCCCTGGATATCTATAATTGTCATTTTGGCAACCTTACAATATGGAAGTATACAAGTGGATATGTAAAGGAACATTTTGGTACAGAACTTTGGCACATGAAAAATGGCTAGGGGAGAGGAGGATCAGCAGCATCTGCTTCTTTCGCAGCACCTGGTTTTCCCAGATAAATATTGTGTTGGTTCTGCAGATGCTCCTCCTTTGATCTTCTTTCTGAGTTTCATTCTATTTAATATTGGCTCCCATACTCCAATTTTGATCCAGAGCTGCACTAAGCAAAGCTGCAAAGCAATATTTTTTTGCTAATGTCAGACATTCAGAGATTAGACAGGAGTAGCTAAAATTTTGAACATCCAGAAGTTTAAGGGTTTGACAGGAAGACATTCAATTAGAGATGAAAGCAATAACAACAACTATGTGAGAGGAGAAGGTAGCTGTCTGGCTACAATGTTTGGATTCCCCAGTAATTTAAAGCTTACATTTCTGCTCTATTTTGCTCTATTCGTATCTGAAGCTTTGCACCTTTTTTTGCCATCATACTGCTATCTGCTATCTTCTCTGCTATCATTCTAGATCAGAGGTGGGGAACTATGATGCTTTTATGACTTGTTGACTTCAGCTCCCAGAGTTCCTGAGCATGGCTGGCTGAGGAATTCTGGGAGCTGCAGTCCACAAGTCATAAAAGGGCCATAGTTCCCCACCCCTATTCTGGATCAAGGGTGAGGCTTGCTCTCTTGTTGAGCACCACTCTTGATGCTTTCAATTTTAGAGGAGACTGTGGGAGCTGTTGTGCCAGCAGTTTCATTACTGTTCAGGCCAAAAGATGATTAAAAGCACTTTTCTTGTCAAAGTGCAGCAAATTAGCTCCTTGTCTACTTCACTCTCCTGATTATTTATTAACCTACTAGGCAGAGACCACGTGGAATGGCAGATAGATGGATGCAATTTCAAAAAATATATTGCAACTGACCTAACCCAGAAATGTGGATGCAGTTCAACATAACAAATGCTCTTTTTTCCGGGTATATCTTGGCTAGAGGAAGACATAGTTTTCCCAGGATGTATTCTCTTTTGGAGCCAGTTGAATATAATTAGCACATGTAGAATGTGAAGGCCAATAAAAACTAGAAGAGGAGCGGGAAAAAAAACATCTCACAAGATCTGGCAATTTTTGTGAAGCATGAACTATGGACTCAAGGGGTAATGAGGTTGGCTGATTGGTATGCCTCCTGCATCGGGACCATGCCCTCCTTCCGCGCCTATTTCATGAGAAAAGCAGAGCCACCTTAATGAACAATTTGTCTTTGCCTAACCTACACAGCATGCTAGCAAAAGCCATACATTTTCTAAGCCTTTGCATTTCCTTTTCCGAAATTCATTTTCGTCTACTCCGCTTCTAATCTGAATGCTAAATGCATAGCTGGCATAAATATATTATATTTGGTGGAGATGCATCATTTATCATGGAAGGATGTCCTGTCTGGAAGGAGATGAGTTGTCTGATGAAAAAGAAAAGCTGAGTCTACTAGTGAAATCCTCTCAGAGTTTAAAGATGAAAGGAAGTTTGCACTTATGACTGATGATTTGGACTTTATGTCTGACCATATGAAGACTTTCAGTGCCTTTTTAAAAGGTTATTTCAACAATGAGTGTTCTCAAAGAGTTTCTTGTTACATGGAGAAATAATTATTGGAACTCTCAACTGCTCACATTTTAAATTTGTCATTTGATTTTTCAGCTGATTGATCAGGGCAATCAATATATAAGATTATACCAATAATAATAGGCACCTTGGGTGCAATCCAAAAATAATGTGGAGCACCACTTGAACACTGTCGGCATTGATAAAATCACCATTAGTCAATTGCAAAGGGCAGCTTTACTTGGAACATTTACATCCAGAGATGATACTTTTAATATTACTAAACAATATGTCTAAACTAGGTCTTTGGGAAGGACTCAAAGGTGGACAAAAATGCCAAATCCACTCTGAACCTCTGGTTGACTATGTGACAAACCATAACAACAACAACACTAACAACAACAATAATACAGTAATAAGCACTGCTCAACATTGTCTGTATATACAGCCAATATATTGCAATGGAGTTTGGACTGGACAAATCCGCCATACTCACCATCAAAAGGGGGGAAATAGTGAAAACTGAAGGAATCAAGATGCCCTCCAGAAATAATGTCAGGAGCCTGGATGAAGACAATCACTACAAATACCTGAGCATTCTTCAGGCTGACAACATCAACCACACTTGAAGTCAAGGAAAAGGTTAGACGTGAATACATCAAGAGAGTGAAGAAGATCTTAAAGTCCAAACTCAATGGAAGAAATACCATCAAGGCAATCAACACTTGGGCAATTCCAGTCATTAGATAGATAGCTGGAATAGTGGACTGGATTGAAGCAGAATATGAAGATAGGAAGATAAGAAGATAGGAAGATCAGAAAAACAATGACAATGAATCATACCCTTCATCCTCAAAGCGACATTGACAGACTCTACCTATCTAGAAAAATAGATGAGCTTGGATGCAAGTACATCAGATGTTTGAAGAAGAAAAAAGGGCATTGGAAGAATATCTGAAGGATAATGAAGAAGATGTACTGAAGATAGTATAGCAGGAAGCTTTATTGAGTATTGGAGAGGCTAAACTGGCCTACAAGAAAGACCAAATGAAGAACAAAATGGAAGCATGGGAAGACAAAGCACTACAGGGCCAGTACTTAAAAAAAATAGCTGGGAAAGCAGATAATAACAAGAACTGGCAATGGCTAAGAGCAGGAAAGTTGAAGAAACAAACTGAGGGACTAATTCTGGCTGCACAAGACCAAGCCTCAGGAACAAATGCATACAAAGCCAGAATCGAAAAGACAGCAACAGACAGTAAATGCTGTATATGCAAAGAAGCTGAAGAAACAATGGATCACTGATACAGAAGAAATTTCTCAGGAAAAATAGTACAATATCTGGAAAATGCTAATTTACCAAAAATCCCAGAGAACTTTAAAAATATACTAAATGAAAAAATTACAATGATGGAATTGATGGAAGCTAAAAAAAAAACAAAAAAAATGATAAAACCCTGGGACCAGATGGGCTACCCGCAGAATTCTACAAATGTTTACAAGATACACTAAGCTCACCAATGAAAGAAGTTTGCAATGAGGTTTAACTAGAGGCCAAATTACCAAACACATGGACAGAAGCAAATATTACTTTAATACCAAAAGAGGACTCATATTTGACACAGATAAAAATTATAGACCAATATCACTATTAAATGTGGATTACAAAATCTCTTCAACAATACCAGAGAGACTGAAAAGATTTTTGATTGAATTTATTCATCCAGATCAAAATGGATTTTTACCAAAAAGACAAATAAAAAATAACTTAAGGATTATTTTAGATACATTGGAATTCTATGAAATGCACCCAGGAAAACAAATGGCACTAATTTTCTTAGATGCTCAAAAAGCTTTTGACAATGTAAGTTGGCAATTTATGATACAACAATTAAACTGTATAGACTTTGGAGAAAAGATTATAAAGACCATTAAGACAATATATGATAAACCAGTGGTTCTCAACCTTTTTTAGGTTGAGACCCCACTTGCGCCGCCCATGCGCGCTGCGACCCCGACCTGTGTGCAGGCGTGGGCACGCATGCGCGCGCGCCCCCAAAAAAAATGGCAGACCGCAACATGCCGATCTGCGCATGCGCGTGTGACGGCCGATCTGCGCGTGCGCGTGCGACGGCCGATCTGTGCATGCGTGTGCGACAGGCCCGAACCACGCATGCGCGCGAAGTGCCGAACTGCACATGCGCAGAACCGGCGGGCCCGCCGGCTCCAGACCAGGCCGGCCTCGCCTCCGGCAGGCACACGGAGGAGCGGTCCGGAGCAGGCGGGCGCAAAGCTGCCTCCTTCCCGCTCCGCTCCGCCACATCCCAGGCCCGGCCTCAAACTCGCCCTCCGGCAGCCGGCCAAGCGGTCGGGGCAGCCGGACCTCGAGGCGGGCCTGCACTTCACCGAGGCCAGCTCGGCTGTGGTAAGAGGCGCCCGGCGGCCGCCTCCGGCCCCCAAGTCCAGGTCGCAGCGCTGCGCCTGTCAGGCTCGTCCGGGACACCCGCGCCTTCCGCAGGGCCGGCAGCGGCCGCAGGTAGGTAGGCGGGCGGCAGGACTGGGGACCGGCTCCTTCCCCGGCTCGGCCTCCCCCCACGCCCGGCTCCCTCCCCGGCTCGGCCTTCCCCCACGCCCGGCTCCTTCCCCAGCTCGGCCTCCCCCCACGCCCGGCTGGGCGCCTTACCGCCTGCTTCGGCCGCCACCGCCAACCGAGGGAGGGAGCTGGCCCGGGCGGGCTCCCCAGTCCTGCCGCCCGCTTACCTACCTGCGGCCGCTGCCGGCCCTGCAGAAGGCACGGGAGACCCGGACGAGCCTGGCAGACGGAGCGCTGGGACCTGGACGCCAGTCCGTAGTGCGGACTTGGGGGACGGAGGCGGCTGCCGGGCGCCTCTCGCCACAGCCGAGCCGGTCTCGTTGAAGTGCAGGCCCGCCTCGAGGTCCGGCTGCCCCGGCCGCTTGGCCGGCTGCCGGAGGGTGAGTTGGAGGCCGGGCCTGGGACGTGGCGGAGCGGAGCGGGAAGGAGGCAGCTTTGCGCCCGCCTGCTCCGGACCGCTCCTCCGTGTGCCTGCCGGAGTTTTGCGCATGCGTGTGTGGATCGGGTCGTCATGCGCGCCGCACATGCGCAGTTCGGCCCGTCGCGTGCACGCGACAGGCCGAACTGCGCATGCACCGGCCAAAAAAAATATTTAAAAAATTAAAAAAAATTAAAAAAATTAAAAACAAAATGGCGGCCCGCGGTGTCCGGCCACCCCCGCGAAATGGTCTCGCGACCCCAAATGGGGTCGCGACCCCAAGGTTGAGAACCGCCGTGATAAACAAACAGCAAAAATAATTGTCAATGGGGACTATACAGAGAACTTTAATATAAAGAAAAGCACAAGACAAGAATGTCCACTATCCTCACTGCTATTTATACTAACTTTGGAAGTTCTCAACAGAAATATCAGACAAGATCTGGAAATTAAAGGAATGATGCTAAAAGATGAAAGCTATAAACTACAAGCATTTGCAGGTGACCTGGTATTCATTTTAGAAGAACCACTGGAGACAACTCTTAAACTACTGAAAAGGATAGAAGAATTTGGAGAAATAGCAGGATTGAGAATAAACAGAGAAAAAAACCAAAGTTATAGTTAAAAACCTTAAAGATAAGCAAAAAACCCCCAACTGTTAGAAAAAATAGACTTATAAATAATTAAGAAAGTTTAATACAAGATCTATAAATAGAAATAGAATGATTGTGGCAAAAGCAAGCAAAAGTAGTACCAATAGTAACAGACGCCTTGTGTACAATCCCCAAACAACCGGAGCACCGCTTGAACACCATCAGTATTGACAAATTCACCCATCAGTCAATTGCAAAAGGCAGCCTTACACGGAACAGCTTACATCCTGCGACAATATCTGTAACAGCATCAAACATCCAGAGCTACCTGTTCCAGGTCCTTGGGAAAGAACTTGATAGGTACACAAAAATACTCTGTCAGTTCAATTGCACATGCTAACCCTGGTTTAACCTGAAGATGAGGTGAAAGTATTGTCCAGGCTACCAGGAACTGGATAGACAAAGTAAGCTGACTTCTAGTAAGATAAATAGAAGGAACTTGGGAGTTCATCTGTGTTCATAGCTCTTTTTGATGAACAGGGTCCCTTTGCCCAGTAGCAGTCCATCCTAAGGAGGAGATCTTAAAAACACTGACTTATACGTTTATCATCTCAAGATATTTGGGGTTGTTTTAGAAGGCTACCTGGAAATTGTGGTTGTTCCAGAATACAGCAGACTACTTGATGGTAGGATAATAGTTCAGTGGGCAGGATAATTTGGTATTACATTCGCTGCATTGTCCATCACTAGATTTCTGAGTACAATTCAAAGTGTTGATTTTAACATGTAAAGCTGCTTATGGCTTGGCTTGAATTTGCTTTAGGGACCATATTCTTTGAACTATTTTGTCTATTTTGGGGTCCCTCCTCCAAGAGGTCAATGGAGATACAGCCTTCCTAGTGGCTGCCCCATTTCTTTGGATCAGTTTACCTGCAGGACTTCAGGTGGTACCTATCTCTGATGGCTTCAGGAAGGTGGGTTATGCTTAGGGAGCCTAGACATTTTGGCTGTGCTGTGCTCTTATTGGTTCTGCTGGGCCGTATTGGATTCTCTTGTGCACATGTGGTGGTGTTCATGAATATTTTATTGGTTTGACTGTGGATTGTGGAAGGAGCATGTCCGATTTGTTTTGTGCATTTTTCTTGCCCAGAATTATTATGATGGGGTCATGTGTATTATAAAACAATAAATAGCAATATATTGTCAACATTTTGAGCTCTGTTGAGGCTGTTGGCCCCCGCAGGTCTCAGGTTGTGACCCTACTGTTTAAAAAGACCACTTGGCACAATAGCAGAGTCTGTGGGTATTTCCCAGAAAGATCTGGAGCTGTGCTTGACAGCTGTTGGAAAGTTTCAGCCTGGAGAATAAATGGAATTTTATTGTGCCAGTATATGCCACATTTATTCTATATTTTATTTTTTCTCTGCAAAATGTAGCAGAAGTAGAAGGTGCAATGCCTAGGATTCATTAGATACAATAATTTCTTGTTTAGTTAATGTCAAAAATGTTTTTGCTAGAGGCAATGAGCCATATTTTGATTTGGCTGCTGGGATTTATTCTGTTGTTTGGAATTAGTGAGTTGGAGGCTACGGTCTTTTTTCCCTAATTCTTCCTTCCTTCAGCATTTAACATTCACATTTTGTTTTTGTGAAAACAATGAAAACAATAATGAAAACAAATTGCACTCTGATACGAATTTGTTGAAATTGTTCTGTTTCATTTCATAGATGATAGCCAACCTTGCTTGTATCTAGCACAGTAAAACTTTGTAATTGAAAGACTTGCATGACCATAGGTAGAAATAATTCTTCTTTATCCTCTCCTTTACAATTTAAAACATATGTTGCATGCATTTAGCATCTTGGTGAAACTGCGTAGTTAGCAATTACAGAAGCAATCATAAAACATCAACACAGCACCCACCTGCCTCCCTGATCACTTTAAATAACACAAATAGCTGCATGCAGCCAATATTTTCTTCTAATCCACCTCGCGCTACGTGGAAATGAACAGATCTGACTTTTCCAGAATAGCTGCGTAAGTGTGCTGTAATTTCCCTCAGTTCCTATGAAATATACCAGGAATGGGTGTATGAGGCTACTGGTTCAGGTAGTCCTTGACTTACTATAGTTCATTTAGCAATTGCTCAAATTCACAATGGGACTGGAAAATGTGACCATTTCTGACCGTTTTTCATAGTTATGACCTTTCCGGCATCCCCACGATCATGTGATCGAAATTCAGATGCTTGGCAACTGTTTCATAGTTATGACCATTGCTGTGTCCCAAGGTCATGTGATCCCCTTTTGCTACCTTCTGACAAGCAAAGTCAGAAGTGGGGAAGCCGGATTCATTTAACAACCAGCTTACTAACTTGTGACCTGAAGTGATTCACTTAACAACTATGGCAAGAAAGGTCGTAAACGAGGGCAAAATTCACTTAACAAATGTCTCACTTAATAACATAAATTTGGGGCTCAATTGTGGTAGTAAGTTGAGGACTATCTTCTTGTTGAACTCCAAGTTATTCTATGTATTTATTTATGTATATCCTTCCATTATTACTTTTATAAATAACTCAAGGTGGCGAACATACACACTGCTCTGTCTACCTCCTATTTTCCCCACCACAAAAACCCTGTGAGGTGGATTGGACTGTGAGAGAGGGACTGGCCCATAGACACCCAATCAGCTTACCTGCCTAAGGTGGGACTAGAATTCATTGTCTCCTGGTAACTGGTCCAAAGTCACCCAACCAGCTTTCATGCTTGAGGCAGGATTAGAATTTATGATCTCCTGGTTTCTAGGCCAGCGCCTAAACCACTAGACCAGGGGTCCTCAAACTTTTTAAACAGGGGGCCAGTTCATTGTCCCTCAGACTGTTGAGGGGCCGACTATAGTTTGAAAAAAATTCATGAATGTGAAATCAAGTATAAAATGAAAAAATGAAACCAGAAAAATGAACTGGTTAATTATTTGAATGAGTTTTTAAGTGAAGAAAATGTACAATATTTCTAGTGAATCCACACATGTTTTGTATGGGAATGCAACGGCTGGTTTTTCTGCATATAGTTTTTGAGTCGTGGGAAGATGGCAGAAGTTTTCCTCCCTCACTTTTTAATGAGTATGTCCAATTTTACTTCAAATGCTTTCACATGTGAATGCATATCACAGATGAGCTTCCCCTTTCCTTGAAGCTGCACATTGAAACTGTTAAGTAGCTCTGTTACATCTATCAGAAAGGCAAGGTACCATTTCCATTCAGCATTTCTTGCGGACATCTCATGACCCAAACTAGGTAGCATCAGCAATGTCAGAAGAGAGGGGATTTGTGGAATGGAGGAGGAAAAGAGGAGAAGGAGGACGGCTGTGGAGTCCTTGGTGCTCTCTGAGCTTGGTGGCTTTCTTGTAGATATCTCATGACCCAAACTAGGTAACATCAGCAATGCCAGAAGAGAGTGGGGTTTGTGGAGTGGAGGAGAAGAAGAGAAGAGAAGAGGAGGAGGAGGGCGGTTGTGGGTTCCTTAATCCTCTCAGAGCTTCGTGGCTTTCTTGTAGATGTCTCATGACCCAAACTAGGTGACATCATCAGTTCACTTATCATCCCACTTTGGGTCCTCAGAGACACCCCCCCAAGGACCCTTCATTTTAACCCTGAGCCACAAATATTCTCCTTGATTGGCATTCCAAACCTTTCATCGCCTCAGCTCCACACAACCCCTCACAACCCTGAAATAACCTTCCAGGAGTAAATTCTCTTCCTTTTTTCTCACTCACCCTAGCCACCCCTCACAAATACCTCACCCTTTGCCTGCTCCCCTCAGACCCATAACCAGCACCCCACTCCAGCAGCCCCACTCCGACCCTCATGGGGGTCAAGCCCACTCACCCGGAGCCATCGTCCTCACCACTGCCGGTGGCTCTGGGTCCCTCAGCAATGGTGAGGGTGATGTTGAGGGCCAGCAGCACCAGTTTCCTCTTGGCTGGCATGGTGGTGGCACCAGGGACAGAGGCTGGAGCTCATGTTCCATAGCGCCTAGAGACCCGCCTCAGAAAAAGCAGCAGCAGTGGCAGCGTCATTGCCTGGCTTGGCTACCCTAAGCGAGGCCAAGGCTGCAAGCAAGGCCTAAGTCTCTCAGCCCAGCCCTGAGGTAAAAACACAAAGAAGCGAGAGGAGGAGAGGAAGGGGGTGTTGGCCGAAGCGTGAATGCGGCCTTGGGTGCACGAGGGAGAAACTGGGAAAAAACATCGCCTCCCACCAACTCGCCATCCTGCCATTGGCTGGGGCTCTCGCCGCCATACACCCACCCTCTCCTCATGATTGGACGGCTTGCCCGGGAGGTTGAGGCGGGCTGGATAAAAAGACAGGACGGGCCGCATGTGGCCCATGGGCCATAGTTTGAGGACCCCTGCAGTAGACCAAACTGACTCTCTCATTCAGCCTAAATAGCATGAGCAGTATATGAAAGCAACATGCAGATATGTGCATATACATGTGTTTCAATAATGTCAAAGAATTTGTAAATAGATGGAGCACATTTTTTTCTTGGGAAGGAAGATAGCTATTACCCTGAGTTCACCCCCTCTTAATTTTTTAATGTCTTCCAATTAGCAGGTTGTCCATTATCTTTACTATGGCAACAGCTGCATCCGGAATAACATTTTTTCATTGAATAAACATGTGCTTGAAAATGCCCCTCTTAGAAAAGAACAGCACTCAGGCTAGCAACATTAAGATTATGTTTTTAAAGTACAATTTGCCCCAGAGCTATAAATCAAAATAGTTGGCTGTTTGTTAGAAACCTTGGTGTATTAACTGAATGGCCTATCAGTCGATTGTGTAACACAAGTTAGACTTCAATCTATATTCGAGGATTCAGGAAAAGATGCAATTAGAAGACAAATTGAAGTTGAACTATATCACCAATCTTGTGGTTCAGGTTGCCAGGGAATAGCAATGAGATAATTTATGAGTTTGTTCATTTTTGCAGCAGCTCATTCTCCAGTTCTCAGCAAAATCCACCACCTCATTTGCATCAAACTAGCTATTGAATTTGAGAAAGAGATCTCTCTGGAAGGTGTTATGATACCGAAAGTTTGTTTAAGACAGCAAATGCTGAAAAAAGAACCTATCCTAGTTCAAAGCAGACTGGCAAATATTATTATTATTTGACTGAAAACATCTTCCTTCCTTCTTCCTTTTCTCCTTTGAGTTTTGATTTTTCTGTGGCATGTTTCTGCTGCTGATTTTATTGCTTTATTAAAATCAAGAAGAATGGCAATATTATCCTCAAGTAGCACACTGCTTGTTTGGAAAAAAATATTAGAATGGCATTTTGCTTCCTCTCTGAGCTATAGAGTAGGACAGGGAGTGCCCAAAATTATCCTGGTACCCCTTCTGTCCTGGAGAGATCAGTATTAATGCAATCTCAGATGGGGATTCTCATGCAGGACTGTGGTACAGAATTGTGGGGAAAGTGACAGATGTCACCAATAACATCTGCATGCCCCCAGAGACTTCCGGTGGCTCCATTGGCGTCGCTATAGCCTCCTTCGGAGGCTCCGTTATCCTGGGATTTGTCAAGCCGCAAAACAGCGATCATCAGCTGTTTTTTGCAGTGAAAAATCCCCCCTTCAGGAGAAGAAGGGGTGAAGAGTGTTGGGCGTGGGTTGAGCTCCTCTAAAAACCCCCTGAAAAAGTTTTCAGGGGGAAAGAGTGAGAGCTCCCCAGGCGCTCGAAGACGCTCCAGCCCAGGACGCTTCTGTCAGCAGACAGAAAAAGACGCCGCGACCACCCCTGCAGAAGATAAGTATCTAAGAGAGATCTATATGCAGGCAGAGTGAATGCAGGAGATCCACATTGCAAGTAGCTTTTTATATTCTACTTCTGACCACAACTATTTTTACAATCAACATTGACTTTAAGATGGCGACCGCTTTTAGACTGCAAAGTGAAAGTGACTGTAAAGAGAAAGTGATTTCCTAGAACAAAGGCACAGCAATCGCCTAGACTTAAAGTTTAAAATCCTATAAATCTCAACTAAATCTAGGATTTGAAAGAAGATAAGAAGGAAAAGAAGAGGAGAAAATTTTGGCAATACATGTGTAAAAAACTTTTCATTTAAAGTAACTTTTTGAGAGTTTTTATAAAAAGTGGACTGATTATAGAATGGCTGCCAGACAAACTAAAATAACAACTGTGAAGGTGGCAGTATCTTCACTGGCTCAGCTCTCTAAATCACAAACAAGCAGTTTTTCTGCTCCTCCAGCTTCTTCAACATCTATATAGCCTCAAGCCGCCCTGCCTACTCAATCCCCTCCAGAAATGCTGACTATGAAAGAATGACTGATAATATAGAGAAAAGTATTGAGAAAAATATGGAAAATATGGAGAAAAAGATTGCAACTCATGCTGAGTAACTGATGAATTAAAGGAGTAACTGATGAATTGGAGAAAATTAAAGAAATAATTGAGACTCATAATATAGTGATAAGAGAAGATATTGTGGAAGCTTTCAGGGGGGGGTTGGGACTATACTTTGAGAGTGGAAGAGAAGGTGGAAGGAGTGGAGCAACAAATTGAGGAAAAGTTGGAAGAAATCAAAAGTGATATACAAGACCAAGCTGTTATGGTACAATATAATCAAATGATGTGGGCTGTCAGAATAAGAGGACTGAAAGAGGAAGCAAATCAGAATCAGGAGGATTTGAGAAGAATTGTTGGCACAATTTTTAGATGAGGGGGTACAAAATGTCTCTTGGCAGATAGATAGGATCTACAGAGTTAATTCATGGATTGCAAGACAAAGAAATTTACCTAGAGATATTTTGATTTATTTTGTTACAAGGAGATTTAGAAATCATGTGCTTACAATATCCTATAATAAGAAATTAACTGTGGTTGGTCAAGAGGTTGTGATTTTGAAGGAGATTCCTCCGAAGATGTTAAAAGCAAAAAAAGATTACGCATTTTTGGTGGCTGAACTTAAAAAATGTGGTTTACAATTTAGGTGGGAGGCCCCAGCTGGATTATCATTATCTTATCAGGGTAATAGATATAGCTTGAATTCTATTTGGAAAGCAAAAGATTTCTTTGAGAATGTGATGAAGGCTGGTAAACCCCCATCTTCAACACCGAAAAGTACAGAACCACCAAAAGAAGGAGATAAGGAGCAAAAAGAACACGTACAGCTTGCAGAGTCACAACCTCTTGCAGCAACAGGAGTTGATAAAGGAGTTCTAACGGAGCTGCCCGCGCGGAGTATTGATATTTTTCAGCCTTTGGAAGTAGAGATGCCTAAAGATCAAAGGCAAACTTGGGCAACTACTAAACGCAAGGAACAACAAGAAATAAAGGAACAACAAGAACGTACAACTCAAGCAGTATCTACAAGTGTGGAAGCCATGGGAGCTCGACCAAAGAAGAAAATGGATGAAAAAGTTGATTTGGTCTTGCAAAGGCTTTCTCGAGTTGGTCATGTCAAATAAATATTTGACATGGAATGTCAATGGTTTAAATTCTCCACAGAAAAGGAAGAAGATATTTCATTATTTGATTCAATGTAAAAATGATGTAACTTGCTTACAAGAAACACATATTAGAATTACTGATCAGAAATATTTGATAAATAATAAATTAGGCACACACTTTGTTGCAGTGGCTGCTGAGAAGAAGAATGGAATTGTTATCTATGTTAAAAATCATATAAGAGCTAAATTAATAGAATCTGATATACAAGGTAGATATTTAGCAATTGAAATTTTAAAAGATGGGAAGAAAGTACTTTTGATGGGTATATATGCACCAAATCAACAAAAAGGAAAATTTTACAAGTTAATATATAAAAAGTTAATACAATTTGATTATAGGTCTTGTATTATAATGGGAGATTGGAATGGTGTCATAGATATTGGCTTAGATAAAAAGAAGATATTATCAATTCCTCAAACACGTTCTAAGCTGCCTAAATCTTTTTTTTTATATAAAGGATGATTTTGATTTGATAGATATATGGAGAGAAAGAAATGGTAAAGAGCAAGAATTTACTTTCTTTTCTGATAGACATCAGTCATTTTCTAGAATTGATTTTATATTAACCTCAAGTGACTTTCTTTTTAGTTTAAAGAAGGTGAAGATCCTACCTAAAGTTTTAACACATCATAATCCGGTTTGGATGGAATTAACGGAAGGACAGAGACCCAAAAGATCTTGGAGACTTAATGAAAACTTGTTTAAATATGATATAAATGTGAATGAATGTAAAAATGTTATGAAGGAATTTTTATGCTAAATTTGCATAAGGATACAACTATAGAAATGGTATGGGATGCAAGTAAAGCATATATGCATGGGATTTTAATTGATTTGAATAAAAGGCACAGATGTAAACAAGAGAAAAAAAAGGAAGGAGTTAGAAGAGGAAATAAGAAAGAAGGAACAGTTATTAATAAAGAGACCAGATGACAAAAATATTAAAGAGGGGATTAAGGTTTTACGGAAACAATTTGATTTGTTGATGGCAGACCAAGTTGCTAGGAATATACAATACGCAAAACATAATATATTTTTTAATTCCAACAAGCCTGGCAGATGGCTGGCCTATACATTAAGGAAAAAACAAAAATCCCGAATAATCAAAAAAATAGAGTATAAAGGGAAAGAGGTGTTCCAACAAGAAATTATTAAGAAAGCCTTTTTAGAATTTTATTCTAGGTTATACGCTGAAGAGAAGATACAAGAGAATGAGATAGATACTTTTTTGCAAAATGAAAATGTACCAGTAATTAGGAATGAACAAAGAGATAGATTAAACGCATTGATTACATCAGAAGAAATAATTTCAGTGATTAAACAACTGAAAATGGGAAAATCTCCTGGGACTGATGGGTTAACGGCAATTTATTATAAGCATTTTCAAATGGAAATGGTGGAACCTCTTAGAGAGCTATTTGTTAATATACAAGAGGGTGGTCAGGTTCCACCTTCATGGAAAACAGCCTATGTTTCTTTAATTCCCAAAGAGGGAAGAGATAATGTTCAACCAGAAAATTTTAGACCTATTTCATTGTTGAATACGGACTACAAGATTTTTGCAAAAGTGATGGCTAATAGATTAATGACAGTTTTACAACAGACAATTCATTCTGATCAAACCGGGTTTTTACAAGGGAGGCAGATGAAAACTAATGTTAGACAACTTATTAATATAATAGAATATTTGGAGAAGCATATTCAGGTGCCCGCAGTTCTTACGTTTTTGGATGCGGAAAAAGCATTTGATAGATTGAATTGGTTGTTTTTGAAAAAATTGATTGCTCGGATGGAAATGGGGGATCAGTTTATTAATTCTATATTGGCGATTTACCAGAAACAAACAGGACAGATTATTGTGAATGAGGATTTAACAGATTAATTTAATATAGAGAAAGGTACCAGACAGGGATGTCCATTATCCCCTTTGTTGTTTGTTTTAACTTTAGAAGTTTTATTGAATAGGATAAGAAGAGCAGATGATTTAAAAGGTATAGAGATTAGACAACAAGATTATAGATTACGTGCTGTTGCTGATGATTTGGTTGTGACATTGACTCAACCAATACAGTCAGCCAAGAGATTGATGGAGATAATTAAAAATTATGGTAGGGTATCAGGCTTTAAATTAAATATATCTAAGACAAAGATGTTAGTTAAAAATTTAAATATTAATTTAAAACAGGAATTGGAAAAAATAACAGGATGTGAGATAGTTAAGAAAATTAAATATTTAGGAATTGATATTGAAGCCTCTCATGGGAAGTTGTATAAAAATAATTATGAAGTTTTGTGGAATAAGACACAAATAGAGTTGGAGAAATGGAAGAAATTACAATTATCTATGTTGGGTAGGATAGCAGCAGTTAAAATGAATGTATTGCCTAAATTTTTATTTCTTTTTCAAATGTTACATATACTTAAAAAGGATGCGAACTTGGAGGAGTGGCAGAAGGGTATTAATAGATTTATTTGGAATGGCAAGAAACCGAGGGTCAAATTAAAAATTATTCAGGATACAAGGGAAAGAGGTGGTTTGAAAATGCCTAATTTTAAGTTATATTATCACGCTGCTGTTTTAGTAGCGATAAGTGATTGGGTCAATTTAACTAATGATAGAATATTGAATATTGAAGGGTACGGTTTATTATATGGTTGGCATGCATATTTAGTTTATAATAAAAAGGTCGATAGGAGTTTCAAAGAGCACCTATTGAGAAATGCTCTGCTGCGTGTTTGGAAAAAATATCAGTATAAATTAAATGATAACATTCCTGTTTGGACAGTTCCCAGACACGCAATAGAGAATATAAATAGAGTACAATTACAAGATGTGGTGCCTTATGAGAAACTCCTAATTAAAGAAGGGAATATTTTATTATTGAAGTCGAATATTTTAAGAGAGGAAGGAATAACCCTTACTTGGTTTCAATATCTACAATTGCAGACTAGATGGAAAAAAGACTTGAAGATGGGTTTATCTCAAATAGATGAAAATTTAATTAAACAAATTAGAGACCAAAGGTCAATGCATATTAAAAGATTGTATAACGTATTGATAGAAATTGATTCGGAAACTGAATTAGTTAAGGACTGTATGATAAAGTGGGGACAAAATTTCGGACAACCAATTATGATGGAAACTTGGGAGAGGATCTGGGTGAAAAATGTAAAATTTACACAAGCGCAACATTTAAGAGAAAATTTTTATAAAATGTTTTATAGATGGCATTTGGATCCGAAGAAATTATCATGTATGTACCCTAATTTAAAATCTAACTGCTGCAGATGTGAATGTATGGATGCTACTTATTTTCATGTATGGTGGACTTGTAGAAAAATCAAGGCTTTTTGGATAAAAATATGGCGGATACTTCAAAATATTTTGAAAAAACGTATTGAATTTTCACCACAGTTGTTTTTATTAGGTATTATAAAAGATTGCACCACCATAGAGACGAACTTAATTTTGAACTTGATTACAGCAGTGAGACTGTTGGTTGGACAATATTGGAAGAAGGCAGAATTACCATCCATCGAGGAATGGACTTTGAAAGTAATAAATTTGGCGGAAATGGCTAAAGTATCTGCATATTTGAAAGATCATTCAAATGAAAAATATATGTTGGACTGGAAAAAATGGATAGGGAATTTCAAGGGAAATATCAATCCAAGAAATTGTATTTAGCATATAGTTAAGTTTTTATTAGGATTTATATAATAATTTTGTTTAATCTAGTGGGTTTTCTTTTGTTTTACCCTGTATTCACTTTGGGAAGTGAGGGGGTGGGCTGGGGCGGGGGTGTAATAATGTACTCAACTGTAATACTTGCAATATATAAGAATGATATATTTATTGATATAAGAGGGGTTGCTCGGGCAGTACCTCTGGACCACATCTGGTGGGGTGGAGAGTGAGGAATGAAGGAGTGGAGGGAAGTAGGAAGGTTGTAGGAGAGGAGGGTGGAGAGTGAGGGAGGGAGAGAGGGGAGGGGGAGGGAAGTAGGAGATAGGGAGGAAGGAAGAGGGGGATGTGGTGGAGGGGGTGCTGCCGAGCAACACCCATAGTTATTTTAAGTATTTTATGTAAGTTTTTAAAAGAATGTATGTTTTGTTTTGTCTGGGAGAATGTTGAAAAAGATTGTATTAAGTTGAGTTGTATTTAATTTGATTCTTTGTTTATAATTATAAAACTAATAAAATATATATAATAAAAAAAACATCTGCATGCCCCTATCAGCATTAGGCTGAGAGGCAAATTATTTTCCAGAGCACCAGAAGGCAGGACAAGGAGAGAATCAACCTGGAAGTAAGGAGAAATTTCCTAAAGGTGAGGAGGAGGGCGGTTGTGGGTTCCTTAATCCTCTCTGAGCTTCGTGGCTTTCTTGTAGATGTCTCATGACCCAAACTAGGTAACATCATCAGTTCACTTATTATCCCACTTTGGGTCCTCAGAGACACCCCCCAAGGACCCTTCATTTTAACCCTGAGCCACAAATATTCTCCTTGATTGGCATTCCAAACCTTTCATCGCCTCAGCTCCACACAACCCCTCACAACCCTGAAATAACCTTCCAGGAGTAAATTCTCTTCCTTTTTTCTCACTCACCCTAGCCACCCCTCACAAATACCTCACCCTTTGCCTGCTCCCCTCAGACCCATAACCAGCACCCCACTCCAGCAGCCCCACTCCGACCCTCATGGGGGTCAAGCCCACTCACCCGGAGCCATCGTCCTCACCACTGCCGGTGGCTCTGGGTCCCTCAGCAATGGTGAGGGTGATGTTGAGGGCCAGCAGCACCAGTTTCCTCTTGGCTGGCATGATGGTGGCACCAGGGACAGAGGCTGGGGCTCGTGTTCCATAGCGCCTAGAGACCCCCCTCAGAAAAAGCAGCAGCAGTGGCAGCGTCATTGCCTGGCTTGGCTACCCTAAGCGAGGCCAAGGCTGCAAGCGAGGCCTAAGTCTCTCAGCCCAGCCCTGAGGTAAAAACACAAAGAAGCGAGAGGAGGAGAGGAAGGGGGTGTTGGCCGAAGCGTGAATGCGGCCTTGGGTGCACGAGGGAGAAACTGGGAAAAAACATCTCCTCCCATCAACTCGCCATCCTGCCATTGGCTGGGGCTCTCGCCGCCATACACCCACCCTCTCCTCATGATTGGACGGCTTGCCCGGGAGGTGGAGGCGGGCCGGATAAAAAGACAGGACGGGCCGCATGTGGCCCATGGGCCATAGTTTGAGGACCTCTGCAGTAGACCAAACTGACTCTCTCATTCAGCCTAAATTGCATGAGCAGTATATGAAAGCAACATGCAGGTATGTGCATATACATGTGTTTCAACAATATCAAAGAATTTGTAAATAGATGGAGCATATTTTTTTTTCTTGGGAAGGAAGATAGCTATTGCCCTGAGTTCACCCCTCTTAATTTTTTAATGTCTTCCAATTAGCAGGTTGTCCATTATCTTTACTATGGCAACAGCTGCATCCGGAATAACATTTTTTTCATTGAATAAACATGTGCTTGAAAATGCCCCTCTTAGAAAAGAACAGCACTCAGGCTAGCAACATTAAGATTATGTTTTTAAAGTACAATTTGCCCCAGAGCTATAAATCAAAATAGTTGGCTGTTTGTTAGAATCCTTGGTGTATTAGCTGAATGGCCTATCAGTCGATTGAGTAACACAAGTTAGACTTCAATCTATATTTGAGGATTCAGGAAAAGATGCAATTAGAAGACAAATTGAAGTTGAACTATATCACCAATCTTGTGGTTCAGGTTGCCAGGGAATAGCAATGAGATAATTTATGAGTTTGTTCATTTTTGCAGCAGCTCATTCTCTAGTTCTCAGCACAAATCCACCACCTCATTTGCATCAAACTAGCTATTGAATTTGAGAAAGAGATCTCTCTGGAAGGTGTTATGATACCGAAGGTTTGTTTAAGACAGCAAATGCTGAAAAAAAGAACCTATCCTAGTTCAAAGCAGACTGGCAAATATTATTATTATTTGACTGAAAACATCTTCCTTCCTTCTTCCTTTTCTCCTTTGAGTTTTGATTTTTCTGTGGCATGTTTCTGCTGCTGATTTTATTGCTTTATTAAAATCAAGAAGAATGGCAATATTATCCTCAAGTAGCACACTGCTTGTTTGGAAAAAAATATTAGAATGGCATTTTGCTTCCTCTCTGAGCTATAGAGTAGGACAGGGAGTGCCCAAAATTATCCTGGTACCCCTTCTGTCCTGGAGAGATCAGTATTAATGCAATCTCAGATGGGGATTCTCATGCAGGACTGTGGTACAGAATTGTGGGGAAAGTGGCAGATGTCACCAATAACATCTGCATGCCCCTATCAGCATTAGGCTGAGAGGCAAACTATTTTCCAGAGCACCAGAAGGCAGGACAAGGAGAGAATCAACCTGGAATTAAGGAGAAATTTCCTAAAGGTGAGAACAATCATCCAATGGAATTACTTGCCTTCAGAAGTTATGGGTGCTCCAACACTGGAAGTTTTCAAGAAAAGACTGGACAGCTGTTGGTCTGAAATTGTATAGACTCTGCTGCTCGAGCAGGGGGTTGGACTAGATGACCTCCAACTCTGTTATTCTATGTTCTATGTTCTAACTAGCCATATGAGAAGTGGATTGAGGATCTGAATGACCATGTATCAGTAAAAGCAGGTTTAGTACATAATGTGGCCCAATGGTGGGATTCAAATATGTGAACAACCGGTTCTCTGTGTGGATGCCGTTACCGGAAGTCCGTTCTGAGCCTGGCAACAAAAAATTAGCGACCGGTTCTGCTGAAGTGGTGCGAACTGGCTGAATCCCACCACTGATGTGGCCTCAACAGGGAGGAATGGGCAACTACAGGTAATCCTTGACTTACGACCAGCCGCTTAGTGAGTGTTCAAATTTATGATGGCCTCCCCCCCGAAAATTACAATGAGGTTGAGAGGTTATGATGTCTGTCCCCCAGCCACAGCCACATGACTGCAGCACTTCTGGGCACTCAGCAGCCAGCCTTCATTTAAGGCGGTTTGCAGTGTCTCACAGTCACGTGACTGCAATTTATGACAATTTTTTCCCCCTGGAAACCAGGGTTTGCCGAGGACTGTAATGTTTGCATAACAATTATCACAAAAAACATCGTAAAATTGAATCCAGTCATGTACTGACCTGCTTTACAACCATGATGACTTACTTCTGTAATTGCCAGGGTCAATTATGGGTCATAAGTTGAGGCTACCTGTAACTCTATTCAGACAGTACCTGGGTTTCCCAATTCTTTTTTTCACTTTTCACATATTTAAGTGAAGAACAAAAATGGGAGCTTTTTTTTTGCTGAAGTGCAGAGTATAAATGATTTAAACAAACAAGAAATGTATATTTAATAAACATACAGTGAAAGAAAGCATCTCTCTATGAACTACCTCTCTCTCTCCTCCCCCCCCCACATATATAAACACATACACGCATATCGACCTATATGCTAAATATGATCCATATTATATCACCTGTCTCTCTGTCTCTCACCTACATCTGTCTGCTGTCTGTCTGTCTGTTCATGGGACACTGTCCACACATTTGGAAGCTGCTGGATCTCAGCCCTTCTAGTTAAACCTGACAAGTTAGACCAGGGGTAGGCAACCTTGGCTCTTTTATGACTTTAACTCCCAGAATTCCTGAGCCAGCTATAAGAGCCAAGGTTGCCTACCCCTGAGTTAGACCAATACATTTCAATCATCCAGTTATTCCTTCTGCATCTAGGTACAGTAAGCATTTTCTTTTTTTGAAAAAATGCCGAGAGATGGCAAATTAAATTCTTATTCACTTTTTATCTTATGGCACACTAATATCAGGGTTACATTAAAATATTGGAGAAGAACATGTTCACTTCCTGAAAAAGTTTACCTTCTTTGAAGATATAGTCTAAAAATAGCACATGATAGATAAGTATATTTGCAAAAGAGATCAGATGATCAGCTATCTTTGCTTGCATCTAATGGGCTACTTTGGCTCTCTATTTCATAAACATCCAGACTTGTCAAAACAATCAAAATTCATTGCCAGAAATTCTTGGAACATTATCATTGAACTCTTCAGCTTCACAATCTTGATCTCTTCATTGAGTTTCAGTTCATCCAGGCTCTTAGCATCTGCTGTGTAAAAATCTGTTCACTTCTTTGTACAGATGATCTTAATGTTGGATAGAGGTGTATTTATATCATTTGCAGAAATGGTATGGATTTTTTCCCCCTTTAAATATTTGACAATGCTAGGCAAGACATATCAAGATTCAGGCTTACTGAATAATTGTCTCTTTTATTTATCCATACTCTATACAGCCTGATGTTTATCAGTTGTGTGACAATAATAAACTCTAGCAATTAAGCACTAACAACTCAGATTACCTAGCCAGAGAGATTTTTTTTTTTAAGGGAGCTTTAATGGGTTTTGCTGCAAAATGGGAACTTCAAGTAAAATAAATTATACTGCATATTGAGCATTTGTTCCAAATGCACCTAAGATAGGACTAGAACTCACGGTCTCCTAGTTTCTAACCTGATAGTTTAATCACTATATTAAACTGACTCTCAAGTTTTATCAGACTAATAGGTTTAGGTATTCTTCTGTCTGGATGAGAAATCTTTCTTAAAAGGTAGTACAATCCAAGAGGATTCTTTGGAAATTGTTTGATTTTTCTAAGAATTGTTGTTTTTAGATATAGTAAATCATGTTTTAATACCACTGCCAGCTGCGGTTCCAAGTTGAAAAAGTATGTCATATCCTCCATGGAGAGGACATCTTGGGACAGAATTTGTGCTTGAAAATTAATGTCAGATACAGTTGTAATTCCACTTTCCCCCCTCAAAAATACAAGGGTCTCTACTTCTAAAAATATTACTTAGCCATAAACATGTTTTCATTATCTCTTCCTTTAGTATTCTAGTATTGTTCTTTGACCAAAGGCACAAGGTTTTAGAGCAGGTTAAATGATATTCTGAATGATTATGTCTATAGGCAGATTATCAGTATTGATGCCCAGTGAGCAAAGAACTGACCAATACATATTGGACATTAATGTTAAATGAACATTTTTTTCTACAAGGAACGATGGGTTAGGATTAGGACTAGAAGTCCCACAATCCCAGGCTAGAATTCATGTTCAGAAAGCAACTTCCAGCCACCGAGAAGTCAACAACTTCATTTACAAAAAAACCCCATTAAAGTTGTTTAAGGCAAAATATATAAAGAAATACAATAGAAAACAGTTAACAATAATAGAGGAGTAAAACACAAATGATTAAACAAGGGATCTAAAGATGTGAAAAAGGTTATAGTTTTCCAATATATAGAAACCAACTATTTCCAAAAGTAATGATGGTATTTGTGGTATCTGGTGCCAAGTTCATAACCTGAGCTATGACAGAAAATTGCCAAGTCACCCTTAATACATGTTCTATTTCTGCTACAAAAATCCCTTTATTGGATTTTATACACTTTTATCTCAAAAGTTATCCAATATATTCTCAATTGGGAAGTTGAATTTTTTACAAACTGTTTTGGAATGAGATGATGTGATACACTGAAACTAGTTTTTCAAATCTATTGAATTCCATATAGCTTCAATATATTATTCATACAGGCCCCTTTAATCTCCTGTACAGATGCTTCTACAGGCACATTGGCCACAGAAGCAGTTAAGATATTCAGCTGTTTCTATTAGTTCTCTGATATTTAAGTCCTTCCTGCTCCCAAATCAACCAATAACATCATACTCCTCCTCGCCACAAATTGTTCCCTGTATATACTGAGGGGCCAGTCTTGAAGCGTGAAATTTTATATCAACCCTGAATGCACTGTTTTCACTTAGAGAAGAAGCTTGATTCAACTCTCAGATCAGACCCTGGCTATCCGATAGCCATGGAGAGCTGTAAGCTTAAGATGAAGGTTAGCAGAAGTGATGAGCAGAGCTGTCAGCCAGGAATGAACAGTGAGTTGGAATCAAAGACTAAACATGGAGACAGGATTGAGACAGATGTGTGGACTGAAGACCAGGTCAAAAGAAGACAAACGAGATTCAGGAACACAATGACGCCCAGAAGCTTAACTAGAATAGGTATAAACTGACTCTGCAGCAATTGAATAGCCAGAGGATCCAATGATCAACCTTACATATGCCTCAGCAGGTGCTATAACATCATTGTTCAACATATAACCACGAATGGCCATTTAAATCCCAGAAGCTCCTGAAAAGAGATATTATATTCACCTGAAAAAAAATGCTCCCCCATTTAAGATACTCTTCCAGATCTGAAAGGAAGATTAGACTGAAACGAAAATAGAAACCTTGTCATCTTCTTGCATTAGCAAATTGTCAGTTGATTTGAGACAAGATTCCCACCAAAGATATATTTTGGTGAATAAAATACTTTTCTTCTCAAATCAATACATCATATGACAGAGGCAACAGTCAGTAGGAAAACAAGTAAAGTCAAATCAAGTCTTGGTAACTACACGGACAGGTTCATATTGCTTTCTTTGCAACATTACAGAAGTGGTTTGCTGTTTCCTATCTCTGGGATTCATTTTAACTTGTATTCTAGTCTCCAGGCTGAGATTTTGTGGCTGATCATATTAATTCAAGTTTATTTAACAGAATAACAGAGTTGGAAGGGACCTTGCAGAGTTTTTTTTTCCAACCCCCTGCTCAAGTAGGAGACTCTATAGCATTCCAGATAAATAGTTGTCCAATCTCTGGAACCAGCTTCCCTCAGAGGTTCCTACTGCCTCCTCCCTCCTAGCTTTCCGGAAACTTTTGAAGACCTATTTATGCCGACAGGCTTGGGGGATATGAACTTTGTTCTGCCCCCGGGCCGAGGAATGTGCTTCCATCGTTGATTGTGTATTTGATTGTGTTTGCATGTTGTATGTATGGATCTTTGGATTGGATGTTATCATTATTATTAATTTTTATATGTAGCTGTATTGTTGTTGTGAGCCGCCCCGAGTCTTAGGAGAGGGGCGGCATAGAAATTTGATAAAATAAATAAATAAATAAATCTCTTCTTTAAAACCCCTAGTGTTGGAGACCCACATGGTTTAATTGTTCTAAACTGTCAGGAAATTTCTCCTTAGTTCTAGGTTGTTTCTCTTCTTGATTAGTTTCCATCCGTTGCTTCCTGCCTTCTGGTGCTTTGGAAAATAGGTTGACCCCTCTTTTTTTGTGGCAGCCCCTCAAATATTGGAACACTGCTATTATGTCAACCCTAGTCTTTCTTTTCACTAGATTGAGATAAAGAAACTCTGTTTGAAAACTCCAATTTTATTAGAAAAAGCCATTATGTCAGGTATAAATCTGTAGATCAAGACGATCTGGCAAATGAAACCATGATACTTAGTTTTCAGGGCATGTTCTTTAATATTTTGGGTAAAGAAATCTCAGTTCTTTTCCGTAAGCCCAGCCTTGTCCAAATATGGGTAATGACAAATTTTTAAAGCTGCAGAACTCATCTGAGTGAATAACAAGCAGGATGAACTTTATTCTAACATTTAATCTATAACTCTGTTTACTATGTCTCTAGAGGCCAGGCCAATAAAATTTGAGAATGATGATAAAAATATTTATAGCTAAATCAACATGGCTGGAAAGTTTATTGACATCAAAGCAAAGTAGTAAGCTAATGGAAATAATGCATTAGGTAGCTGCATATTCAATGGTCATACTCAAAACAGTTGCAGTACAACTATAACATAGAGGTGAGTGAAAAGTGAGGCCTCCACTTCCATAATTTTATATAGGGATATTTTAATAAATAAAACAGGGAGATAATTTTTGAAATTAGCTCTTTTTTTACTTCTCCACATTACCATCACTAGCCAAACAGTTTTCTCAACAATGAGCAAGATTCTTAAACCATTACAAAATAATTCCTTATTTTATCCCTTCAGCAAGTCCTGCCATTCCTTCCCAACATTTCTCTTAAGTCAAATAATGGCCATAAAGTTTTTTTTCAACCTGAAAAAAAGGTACAAGTTGTGTGATGTTAAATGTGGAACTTATGACAGATAAGTGAAGACAATGAAATTAAAATTTGTAATTATCTTTTGAATGAATCTTTTCAGATTGCTGCAAAATTTCCTTTGTGGCCTTCTGCATTCTGCGTAATCATCATCTCAAAGTTTTGAATGTTGCAATGTAATGCTCTGAATTGATAAGAATGAAGGAAATGCATGCAGATAATAACATATGTATCCCCAAAAAACTGTAACTGAGAATTCTCCTCCCAAAGCCTAGGTTTTGAGGTTTTTTTTTTCCCTTTACAGTTAGAGCTTTGTGTAGCTACTCTATGGACTGATGCTTTATTTCTAGATCATAATAACTAGCCCAAGCTTTAGCTATCAAAATGTTGTGCAGAAATGTTTCATTTTTATTCCTGAAGTGCCATTGCTGGCAAGATGTAATCTCTTGAAACTTTCATCTCTGCTGTCAGCATGCAAGGAAACCATCTTGCACAATCGTTCCAATATTGAAGAATACCAATAATGTCACTCACACATTCCTATGAAATGCCAAACTTAATAAGCAATTTAAGTGATCTGCCAAATTGTCCTTAATTAGTTTTTCAAGTGAAACCCACTGGTTGCTATACCAGATCATCAGTTTCATTCTTGATCACTTCTCAGTTTACCATCATTACATTTTTTTTGGCCCAGCAACACACAATACTCATGGCAAATCAATTATCATCATAAATAACGTGTTTGACACTGAATTTCAATTGGAAGCTGGACAACCAATCCTTTGGCTGATAAAAATTAAATCCCACTGTTGCTTAAAGTCATTGTAGACTTCTGTTTCATGAACAATAGCAATATAACATTTTCTCACATCAACTTCCAACTAACTTGTGCCTTTTGCCTTGGTAAGGCCACACTTGGAATACTGCATCCAGTTTTGGTCACCACAATGTAAAAAAGATGCTGAGACCTTAGAAAGAATACAGAGAAGAGCAACAAAGATGATTAGGGGACTGGAGGCTAAAGCATATAAGGAACAGTTGCTGGAATTGGGTATGTCTAGTTTAACGAAGAGAAGGACGAGGGGTGACATGATAGCAGTGTTCCAATATCTCAGGGGCTGCCACATAGAAGAGGGAGTCAAGCTATTCTCCAAAGCATCTGAAGGCAGGACAAGAAGCAATGGATGAAAACTAACCAAAGAGAGAAGCAACCTAGAACTAAGGAGAAACTTCCTGACAGTTAGAACAATTAATCAGTGGAACAACCTGCCTCCAGAAGCTGTGAATGCTCCAACGCTGGAAGTTTTTAAGAAGAGACAGCCATTTGTCTGAAATGGTATAGGGTTTCCTGCCTGAGCAGGGGGTTGGACTAGATGACCTCCAAGGTCCCTTCCAACTTGATGATGATGATGATGATGATGATGATAATAATAATAATAATAATAATAATAATAATAATAATAATAATAATAATAATAATAATAATAATAATGTTGGAAGGGACTTTGGAGGTCATCGAGTCCATGATGATGATGATAAATGTCTATGGAGATTCTCAGTTACCCAGGTCATAGTTATCCCAAAGGTGATTTTTCACGAGGCAGAGCTGAAGAACCTTCTTGGATGAGAAGTGAAACATCTTCAAAGAAAAATAAGAAAGTCTAGTTGCCTCATGAAAAAGCACCATTGGGATAACTGAGATAAAAGAAGAGAAGCTAAAGAATATGTCATAATGTCTAGTGCTTCATTACTTCTATTTCTTGGTGGCATCTACTGGAGGCATTACTTTCCATCCAACCCTCAGTTATGGAGGCAATCCTCTGAAATGCCTTTAATTCCTTTCTGCTGTTATCAAATTCGGTTGGGAAAGACTTAATTTAGTTTACCTTAACTTAATTTCATACAATTAATATATAATTATAATAGTCTCCATTTTACTTCAGTGGTAACTTTCGAATGAGTTATGTGTGTCTTGGAAGAATAGCTCCAGATACAGAGAATCTCCTCTAAACAATCTAAACCAGCGGTTCTCAACCTATGGGTCGCGACCCCATTTGGGGTCGAACGACCGTTTCGCGGGGGTCGCCGGACACCGCGGTCTGCCATTTTTTTTGGTTTTTTTTGTTTTTTTGTTTTTTTTGTCGCGCGCGCGCCGCGCATACGCGGATCAGCCCGTCGCGGTCCGCCATTTTTAATTTTTTTGTTGTTTTTTATCGTCACGCGCGCACCGCGCATGCGCGGTTCGGGCCGTCACGCGCGCCGCGCATGCGCGGATCGGCCCGTTGCGGTCTGCCATTTTGTTTTTTTGTTTTTTTTGTCGCGCGTGCCGCACATGCGCGGTTCGGACCGTCACGCGCGTGCCGCGCTTGCACGAATCGGCTTGTCGCGGTCCGCCATTTTGTTTTTTTTGTTTTTTTTGTCGCGCGCGCGCTGCGCATCCACGGATCAGCCCGTCGCACGCGCACGCACGCGCCCGGGTCAGGGTCGCGGCGCGCATGGGCGGTGCAAGTGGGGTCTCAACATGAAAAAGGTTGAGAACCACTGATCTAAACAAACTAGAGCACTGTGCAGTCCTCTTATCCTATTATGGCTGAAATGAGAGTTTATACAAAGGAACTATTCCTGTCCCTGAACAAAGCCATTCTCCCCAGATCTTTTCCTTGTTGAAAAGGAAATAAAGATAGAATGAAACTGACTAGAAATAGTGAAGATCCAGTCACATGTTATTGACTAAGACAAACCCAATAAGTAAATTGCAACAAAGTAAGAGGCTCTTAATCCAATCAAGATTTTTCAGCTTTCTTACAAGAGATAGTGGATATTTCAAGAGCCCTAGAATTTCCCACCCCCAATTCAAAATAATTGAAAAACCTCTTTCTATTGTTCTCTGTTCCACATCCACTGTAAGCTGGGACACAACAGCAATTATTTCAATACAATAGGATCATCCTCCTCAGAGTTGCTCATCCACAACAATTGTCTTCATGCAATAAGTATGTCTAGGACAAACATGGGCATTTAAAGGCCCTCAGGCTACATCCGGCCCTTTGGCTGTCCCTGTCCAGCCTCTGGTCAGCAGCATTGGTGTCGGGGGTGGGGTGTCAATGGCGGGAGGTGGCAGATGGGGCAGTGTCAGCCGGGGGCAAGACATTGGTGTTGGCAGGAGTGGGGCATCAGTGAGGGGCAGGGCTGCAGTGATGACCCACCACAACAATCCTGGTTTCTTTTGTGAACCCTTAGGAAAATTATTTGCCTACCACTGGTCTAGGACATAAGGCATGAAAAGAGAATTAAGATGTGTAAACTATGCAAAGATTGTTATGCAATGATCATATACAATTACATTTATTCCTTATAAGCCTTTATATTAGAAATCACATTGAGTGGGAGGTATCAATTCTTCCTGGTTTCATTTTACTGAAGACATAAGCATGATGGCGTACATGATAACAACTACTGCTCTTCGTATCCAGACAACTGAAACAAAATATTTTGCCCCCTTCCAAAAATCTTCATCTTCACTTTTTAGAATCTTTCTGTTAATCTGTATCTCTCTGTATTATCAAATACTGTTCTGAATCTTCACAAAATTCTACTGCTGTGGCAGGCTTAGAACTTTCATCTGAATTGTAATGTATGTTCATTTTCTCAGGAATCCTTTGTCAAATGAATTAAAATCTTGTCTTATATCTAATACTTCCCACCCTTATGGGGAAATCATGATAAAAGGCCTCTGGACTGATTGATTTGTTTGTTGTCTAGTTCAAAGACTTTCAGGAGGTAAATAAATCACTTTCATCAGGCCTGAGCTTTTATAGATAGGAGGCATGCATACTTTTTAAAGAGACCCTGTAGGACCATCTCCTTAGCCCCAGAAATTTAGTTGTCTAACTGGTGTAGTTGTGTATGCTGGATCTAATTCACTTTGGCAATAGCACTTAGTTTTATATATCACTTCATAGTGCTTTACAGTCCTCTGTAAGTGGTTTACTGAGTCAACATATTACCCCCAACAATATTAGTCCTCATTTTACCGAGCTTGGAAGGATGCAAGTCTAAGTCAACCTTCAGCTGGTCAGGATTGAACTGCTGGCAGTCGGCAGAGTCAGCCTGCAAAACTCCATTCTAAGCACTGTGCCACCACGGCTCTAATTCACTTTAATTGCCTGAGGAGAAGTTTCAATGGAGCTAAGATGAGAATCAAGGAAAATTGACATTGAACTGAAAATCAGGAAGCTGCTTCCTTATTAAATATATCTCTTTTTATTTATTTCTCTCCACTGTACTGTACAAACATGCATGTATATATTGAAATACATTTTTACAGCAAGTGCATTAGGCCTGACTCTCTGTATAATTGAATGTTTATGTTTTATATCTTTTCTTCTGTTGATACCACTTGCAAAAACCTCCTGCCCATTTTAGGGATCTCTAGGGTCAGTTTAAACCTGAACTCTCTCATTGTCACAGTTTTCCAGTTATGATTTTCTTCATTCAAGCTTATTGCTCTTTGGCAATAAAAATGTCAGAAAAATCTATATTAGTTGTGATATAGAGTTTACCTAATATATATATACCTGGAATCAAGTCTGACTTAACAATATTACCTTTTTTTACGAATCCAAAGAGTTTTTTTAACATTCAACTTTTCTAGATATACATGTGTTTTGAGTTAATTTTGAAGCAGAGAAAATGAACTCCAGCAGATTTTGTGCCTTCTTGTCCATGCCATGATGCCATATGGTTTAACAGATATTTCCTTTCCATATAAATAGGTGGCCCTTTTAAAACTTCCCTTTTTAATTTCTGCAGGTGAAAGAATGAGTTTTAAGATAATTGTTACTGACTGCTGTGTGCCGTTCTTGTAAGAATGTGGGAGAATTTGAGGTATTTTTTTTATTGTTAAAACAAACATGCATATCTAGCTCATATTGGAAATCCTTTTCAAAAATATGTTTATACAAAAAAGTAAAAGAGAAAGGAAAAAAAAACCTTGCCAAATATTTAGTGACAGTGATAGTTATTGATGAATGTCAGGAAAGGAAAGCAAGGAAATTAGTTTCATACAAAAATGTATTTCATGCATTATTTACTTATATATTTATAATATGTCTAACCTGCTCCTTAGCTAGAGTATCTTGTGCCAGGTTACGATCCATCACAATCTAAAACCAAATAAAAATAAACAATGAAATGCATAATTTAAAACAAAACAATGAGATATTATCACTAACAGAGGGGACCAAAGAGACAAATAGTTTCGTAGGATGTGGGAATCAAAAGACAGATTTCACCTCACATTGAAAAATTGGTATCGGCCTGGCATCCATTGGAAGGGGAGTCCAAAAGCAGGGGACCACCATACTAGTTCTAAAGCATCCCAATTTTCATTGTGAAGCAATTCTCTAAAACATCTATATCAAGTCGGTGAGGACCACTGTCTGATTTAATGAGGCATGACTCGCCCCATCAGTTCCCTTTTGCTAGACTTTAATGGGCAACATAAACTGCTAGGGCAAGTAAACGTAAGAATTTTGTCTGTTAGCTTTAGACCTTAGAAATTATGTCTATAACTTTAGACCTTAGAAATGAAAAAATACCCCCCCCCCAAAAGTATGAGCAGTGTTATTTTGGGTACCCTAGCTGTTGCTACAGGTGCTACGAGAACCCTAAACCTTAAGTTTAAACCTAAGCCTAAGCCTAAACTGAACCTTACAATTAATTCACTAACCCAAACCCTAATCCAAATCTGAAACCCTCACACTAACTGTTCTGTTCTTTGTGTTGATAAGGCATTGAAACGAGGCAGCAGTAACAAGAGATACTTCTTTATTTAAGCTTCAACAGAAAAACACAAAATGGCGCTGATCCCTTTTATACCTTTTGCAGGGAACAGCGTCAGCCAATAAATGCAATGTATTTTCCCGCTCTGCGCATGCTCAATAGGCTGGAGACAGCCTGTCTGGCCTGGGCAGGCCACATGGTCTGCCCTGGTCTCACTGCAGCTTCCTGCACCTGCTCTGTCAATCATAGGCCGAGGACATAACACTAACCCTAACCTTGATTTCTGTTTTTAGCCTTGAGATCAATCAATGCTAACCCTAAGTAACCCTAACCCTCCTCCTAACTCTGTCATTTATCGGCCCTGACTTTAATCAACCTGAACCCTAATCCTGCAGCTAACCGTAGCCCCAATTCTAACTCTAATGCTAACCCTAACCCGACAATATCACTAAACAAGAGTGATATCTCACAATGTGGAAGAGGCTTCTACATTGCAGACTTACCTGATAGGTCTCATTTTACTTAATAATGGAGCTGAAATTGTGCACTTTTCTATGGAAAAAATATTTAAGATAACACAATTAGATCTTAAGCTTCAACTCAGAGAAGCCAGTTTTTCGTTCATAATCATTTGCAAAGCTGGTTTCCTTTGGCATCATTCATTGTTGGAGCATCCAAATGGATTTAGTAAAGAGCAACAAGGTGAATATTTTTCACAATACCTTTAGAGAAATCCCACTTGGCACAAAGCATTGTTTTGTCATCCTCAGACAGTTCATTAAGCCTATGCCATGTCAAAGAGGCCGCACCTGGCTGCACAAGGAAAAATGCACTAGGAATGACACTCCAGCTCTTTATGGAAACCTTACTGTAGAAGCCGGGGAAGCTCAGGATAAAAATATAATGAAAAGCATGAGTGCTGTGTCTCAGTATATTATTCCTGAATGCTTTTCAATTGGCTTTGCACATAAGAAAGAAAAAAGCCCTGTTTGTTTAGCAACCAGCAAAACAAAGCTGTCATGGCCTATATGGTGCCAAGTTGCTTCTTATCTAAACATGGCAGAAAATCGGTTTCCTTGAAATGAATGGATTCATTTCCCACTTGAGATACCCATGTCCTCATTTTAATTTGATTCTACTGTAGAAGAGGTTGGCTCCATGCCAACTGGAGCTGGATAATAACGGTCCTCTGATGGATTTCCTTTCTAGACTAGGCATTCTGAGAATGTGACATTGGAGTTATATCTGTTTGAAAATAATCTCTTTGACTTTGTATTCTGGGTACTTTTCGCTCATTTCCTCTTAGTCCATTTTCGTTGACTTTGGAAGTAATTTTGCAGTCATAGCCATCCCAATATATCTGGCAGATTGTATGGTGTATGGAGAAGGGGAATCTGGAGAGGCTCTATGCTTGTCACTCTCACATTAGGAAATGAGAAATGGTATAATTGGGATTTCCAGATATAGTTTTGGATTTTGGCTTTATTAACTGTTGATTATACCCATCCCCTTCAGGTCAATGAACTCTTCCCAGAAAAAAAAGCTCTCATTTAGAAGATTGCTGTTTTATTGCTTTGTACAGAGTTGGTCCCAAATTGGACTTGTGCTAGCGAACCCAATGAGATTCAGTGTAATGGTAATATTCAACTGCACTAAATACAGAGCAGTGCATGGAGAACTGATGTAGAATCTTTGATTTGGCATGATTAATGAAGATATTAACTCTAAAACAGCAGCTCTAAACTTTTAAGTAATGAGGATTCTATCATCACCATCATCATCATCTTGATGACTTACTTTATATAAGCCACCAAAAGTCTGTGCTGCATTGTGCAGATGTAGAAATATGCTTAATATGGCCTTACAGAATTTTGTGTAGGCCCTCCTGCCCAAGTGTGACGAGAGGGGATTCAAAAGTGTGCAGTGCTATGGAGACCCCCTCTGGGAAGCCGTACCATGAAATATAAGAACGGGGCACTCCTTTTTAGGATTTAGGAAGCTTTTAAAATCATGATTCTACCAATGTGCATTTTGGACAAGAATGGAGAACAGGCAGTATTCCTGCACTTTGGATGAATCAGATTGTTTGGATGCTGCGCTTCCCAAACTTTGTCCTTCATTATCCAAAATTGTTTATCAGAAAATTATTATTTAAAGGTCTCTGTTGTGATTTGTTAATGCAGGGGTGTCAAACTGCCGGCCCATGGGCCGGATGCATCATGCTGAAACCGCGCCCACCCCAGCTCCGGTGAGTTTGACACCCCTGGGTTAATGGGTTGGTGTGTCATTACAAAAAAACAACAACCTATCACTTTTTCACCAGGATTGCTCTGTGAGTGAAATGGGCAGTGTCTATAGTTGAATGAATGAATGACCAACCCAGATTTGGGAAGCACTGCTGTAAAGCTTCATAGTTTTTAACAATTTTAATATGATTTGTGTTGATTATATTTATATTTTGGTATACAGTGGTACCTTGGTACTTGACTGCTTCAATGCTCAACAGATTTGGTACTCAACACATTTTGATGCAAAAATGCTGCCCCGATATTCATTGCTTATTTAACACTCGATGTGTTGCAATAGGAAGCCGAGGACAGCTGCAGAGAATGGATAGAAAGTTGGCTGTTCTGGGAAGGTTGCTGACATAAGAAAAGGAACAGACAGAAAGTTATTCCTGACCAAAATAAAGGGTCACATCATTTGCTTGGGACTTGTCCTTTTTAGTACTCATGGCACCTTCTGGAACCAATTCACAGGTACCGAGGTACCACTATATTTGATACTTTTAGTAATATGCTAGTTGCTGTAATGTGGTTGATTATATATGGAATATATACCATAAATTGTTACAAGCTGCTCAGAATTAGATGATTAAAATAGCATAAAAGTGTTCATAATGAATGAACAAATGAATGAATAAGCAAGCAAGCTTTTCAGGACTCTTACATAAAGCAGAAATTGGCAATGCTGTGTCTGTGGGAACCATAGCTAACCTTCAGATATGGCATCTGCTGGAAATCATTTTCCAATTAATGAAACACTGCAATACCACCAAATTATGCAAGATTTTATATTATCCCAATATCATCAGCATCTCACCAGATCTGACCATTCTCTCATAGTATCTATATTGGGGGTTACTTGCATTTCCCTTGTGAACCACTGCTGTTCCACGTTAAGATTGGGAATTAGGGCATTAAAAGAAAGAAAAGTAACAATTGATAAAAAATGACTTCCTGATAGCTCTAAAGGAAACAATGGCAAGGAGGCTTTAATGAGCTATCACTTGTTTACAAAGACCCAATTAGCTGCTGCTGATCAGGCACAATTGCAGGATCAATCTTTTTCGTGGATGCAAAATGATGCAATTCCTGTAGTAGCTATAAATTTTTGCATTGTGTATGAAGGAATATTTCAGTATCTATGATGTACAATTTAGTTCCAGTCTGCATTTGTTAGATTTATATCCTTTCTTTCCTTCAGGAGATCAAAGGAGGTACATAGCACTATGTCTTCTTCTTTTTTTTTTCCCCTCCATGACCACTCTGAGATAGGTTGGGCTTAGAGAGAGTGACTGGCCCAAAATCATACTCTGAACTTCCATAGCTAAGGGCAGACTTCGGCCAAAATGTCTCTTATCCTTAAACCACATGACCAATCTTGCCTAGTGGCTGTCAATTATCAGTTACCCCATCAGCTCTATGTTCATTACCTATTTGGGCCAACCCTATTGTTTGGCAGGATAAATAACATTTAACAGGGAAGTGTATGAACATTGCGTAGCCTGCTTTGTGCCTTCTTAACAAAACTTGTTACCTTTTGATTATGGCTGGGCAATAAGCTTGGAAGTAAGATTCCCCTGGTATGGTCTGGACTTGTCAGTTTGTAACTGGAATGAGAAGAAGAGAGTTTGTATCTTGCTGATCAGCATCTCCTCGTGGATAGAATGCTGGAAGGTTTACTTCTCAGTGACCTGTTCACAATGATAGATAGTCCCATGAAAAATCAATGATTACTCCAACAGCACTGAATGAGGAATTGGATGGGTGTGCAGATAAAAGAAACTTAGCTACCAAACAACAACAGCTGACAATTTGCTCAGAGCTTGATGTATGGGTCACAGCCTCATTGAAGTGATGCGGCATGGGCTCCAGATCTAAACTCCACAATGTCTGACTTGTCTGCTGATTACACAAGCCACTCCCCAGCCATCTGAATGAATAGATCTTTCCTGATAATAATAAATCAGTGATGGCTTCCGGTGGCTCCGCCGGCGTCGCTGGAGTCTCTAACGTGAGGCTCCGGTCTCTGAGTTAGTATAGCCGTCAACAACAGCGCTCAACAGCTGTTTGTTGCGGCGAAAAAACTCCTCTTCGGGCAAAGAAGGGGAGTAGAGCTTCAAGAGCCGGGTTGAGCCCTTCCAAGACCCCTGGAACAAGTTTTCAGGGGCAGAGAAGGTGTGCTCCCCAGGCACTTGAAACGCTCCTGCTCAGAGACGCTTCTGTCGGCTGCAAGAATTAGACACCGCGACCGCCTCTGCTTTGAAGAGAGAACAATAAGGATTTTTAAACAGACGGAGTGAATACAAGAGTCCTTTGAGTATTGCAAGTATTTTGTTATTTTGTTTATGCCTTTTTACTTATAACTTTCTTGAATCAACATAATTCTTTCAAAATGGCGATTGCTTTAAGCTTTCACTTACTCAGTGAAAGTGAAGAAATCGAAAGTATTGAATCTGCTGGAAAGTGAAACTGAATTTTCTCTTCTCTTTCTGAAGTGATGTTTGAGAGACTATTTAGACTTGATGTATTTACTAAATTATAACGCAAATTGGATTTTAAAAGAAATTGAGAAGGGAGGAATTGGCAATTTTAAAAATATTTTTTTCTACTTTTTCCTTTTTTTTCTTTTTTTCTTCTTTCTACTATGACTATGAGATATAAGGCAGCAATGGCAAAGGTTTTTTTAGAATCTCAAGAGCTTATACAGTCTCCTTCGGAAATGCTTACAATGAAAGACTTACAGAATGCTTTAACTGTTGCATTATTTCCAGTAATGGTTACATTATCTTCAATAAATGATAAGCTGGATAAACTGGAGAACAAGCTGGATAAAAAGATGCCAGAACAGAAAAAAGATTTTAAAGCTATGTCAGAAGTTTGTAACTTAGAGCTGAGAGAAGATATTATTGAAGTCAATAAAGGAGTATTTTTTTCAAATGAAACTGATCTTCAATTGGCTGCTGAACATTATATAATACAATTTAATCAAGAAGTAAAACAAGAACAATAAATTAGATCCCTTTTTTCAAATGGAATTGATTTACAATTGATTGTTGAACATCTTATAATACAATCTAAATCAAAAGGAGAGCAAGAAAAAGAAGAATACAGTACTGAGTATAAAGAGAATAAAGGATGGATTTTGTTTGATAAACAGTTTATTTATGGACTGGAGGAAGAAGACTTGTTTCAAGAAAGGAAGGGTTGGTTATTCCTTTTTGATAAGCAGCAAGAAGAGGATTTATTTGACAAAAAAGAGACATTGACTCAGTTCAAGATGCGAATTACTTATGGAGGTGAAGAAGTAAAGAAGAGAGATTTATTATTAACGAGGGAGGCCTCGTTACGGAGGTCTACTTGGCTGAAAAAAAAACCTAGAGTTCGACTGAAATGAAATTTAAAATTGTATGCAAGGGTTTATGGGTAATTTAATATTATGGACTGAATTAAGGACTAAGATTATGAGTAAGATGTAAGAGAGATGATTAATGGAAGACATAACTAAACTGATGAAGAATGTATTTGTTCTGAAATGATCTAGGTTTGATATTGAATTGATTGATTGAAGGGATAGATAAGCATTATGTGATTTGTTAAAGTTTTAGGAATGTAAATTAGAAATGGAATAAATTGATTGTCAGATGAGAAAGCCCAGAAGTCGATTGAAGAGATGAAATTTAATAAATGTAAGGTATTAAGGTTAATCTAAGATCATGGGGTGAATTTAAGACTAATTTTACAAGTAAGATGTAAGAAAGGATGTTTAATGGAAAAAGATTAAGATTATAAGTAAGTTGTAAGATAGGATGTTTAAATGATATATTAAGATATATTAAGATATATTATTACAAATTAAATGTATTAGATTTGACTTAGATTGGTGGTTTAGATGTAAATGATAAATACTATTCTTAACAAGATGAGCTGATTGTTTAAAGGAATTAAGGTTAATTTAAGATTATGGATTGAATTAAAGATAAATATTATAAGTAAGGTTTAGGAGAGGATGTTTAAATGAAGATATATATTAAGATATATTATGGTAAATTGAATTGAATAAGAATATAATTATCATTATTCTTTCTTTTTTTATATAGTCTAAAATTCTTGTTAAGATTATATAATTATTTTGTTTGATGTAGTGGGGTTTTCTTTTGTTATACCTTGTATTCACTCTGGGAAGTCGGGGGGGGTTAGGGAGGCTTGATAATCTTATACATGATGTTTTCTCAACTGCAATTGGGGTTGGAGGAAGAATAAATAATTACTGTTACTGTTATTAAGGGGTTGCTCGGGTGTCCTCTGGGCTCCACATCTGATGGGGAAAAAGGAAGGAGGAGTGAAGGTTGATGTAAGTGTAAGTTGATAAGAAGGGGGAAGAGGAGGATGGAGATAGAGAAGGAAGCAGAAAGAAGAGAAGGAGGGAGAAGGTAGGTAGTCAGTTGGTAAGTGAGGGGGAAGGATAGGGTTGGTGGGATGTGGTGGTGGGGGTGCCGAGCAGTGATGTTAATCGTTTGGGATGATTATTCTCAGTTGAGTTATTAGTACTAGATGTATTGAAATGTATTTATATTTTGTGTATGGATGATTGTTTACTTTTATATTATGATTTGTTATGACTAGTTTCTTTTCTCTGTTAAAATTATAAAAAAATTAATAAAAAATAATAATAATAAATCAGTGATGTGCCACGATGCAAACTCCAAGAATGGAAAGTCAGCCTTGACTCCGTCCACCTGAATTGAACCTTGTGTTCCTGATCCTTTGTTGGGTGCCAAGATCTGTATCTGTTGCTTATCACTATGGAGCTGATGCAAAACCCAGATGCCCAGGTGACCCAGCAAGTGGCTCAACTCCAACACCAAAGTTGTGACAGTGAAGCTACGCTACGGAGAATATTACCAACAGTTTTATGAAGGATGGGTAGGTGAGAAGGAAAGGGAAGGCCTCACTCTAGCAGAAAATGAACCTCACGGGATAGTCCTAGAATGAGACAGACAGACATATATGGGGTAGTTCTAGAGTAGTTCTAAAGTTCAGTCTTACTCTGGGACTTGAAGCCTCTGCATTGGCTGATTACAGCCTCAGGCCTCCCACGGGCAGCTAAGCCTTCTTTCTGGTTTGCTAATCAGGTTATCTTCCCCACCTACATATCACAGCCAGCCACAGGGCCTATTCCGGCTTCTACTACCCTCAACCCTCCACCCCCAACAGCACTTCACTTCCCAATGACCCTCACCTGATCTGACCTCCCCATCACAAGACCCCTCACAAGACCCTCACCTGACGTGACCCACGCCTGACCCATCACAAGACCCTCACCTGATATGACCCTCCCATCACAAGATCTACTGATCACACGAAGCCCTTATAAGCAGAAGAACACTAACTCTGACATTCCCTAAATTGTGCTGAAGATGTTACCTAGCCTGGTAATGAAATGTTTGGAAACTAACCTAGAAGCTCAGAGAATGAACCTCCACCCTCCTCTTACACCCTAGCTACAGATATTCGACACTATCGCTTCTACTTTGCCAGCAAAATGAGCCAGTCTCTTCCCCATAAATTGATGTAGGGGAGGTCGGCTACTTGATCGATCTGCTAAGATAAAGCAGCAGTATGCAGTTTCAACTGAAGTATCACAGTATGGTTTTGAAATGCCAGCTATAGTACAAATCCAGTTTTCTGGCATTATTCATCCAGCCGCTGTTACAGACAGTATGTTGTTTTTCCTTGTCGCTTGGTAAAACAGCAGCAAAATATACTAAAAGAAGTTCTGTTGATTTGCCTTTTTTTACTTAAAGCACCAGCTCAAGGAAAGCAAATCTAACTTTGATTATGCATTCCTGTTAACTATTTAAAATAGGTACTTGGTTCACCTTTAAGAGCATAGCCTGATTTAAGAAAAAAACAACAACCACCTCCAATTATTGAAAACATGTCTGAATGTGGAGTAGCATAACTGCACAACTAAGCCGCAAAAGGAAAACTTCATAGTTGTGCTCTTGTGAGATGGGCAGCCATGTAAATAATGATAGACAAAAGTAGTATTGCATTTCCTATTAAAAACTCCCTTTTTACAACCCTATAATCCAGTGGTTCTCAACCTTTTTCAGGTTGAGACCCCACTTGCGCCGCCCATGCGCGGCGCGACCCCGACCCGCGTGCACACAACGGGCCAATCCGTGCATGCGCGGCGCGCGCACGCCGAAAAAACAAAAAACAAAATGGCGGACCGCAATGGGCCGATCTGCGCATGCGTGGCGCGCGCGTGACGAAAAAAAGGCAGACCGCGGTGTCCGGCGACCCCCGCGAAACGGTCGTCGCGACCCATAGGTTGAGAACCGCTGCTATAATCGCTTAATTCGGGATAGAGGCAGGGCAACTGGATGGAGCATTTCCTATTATGTAAAATGCTAATATGCATGCAAATTCCATTTCATAAGCTATCTTTATTTCTATTTACCGCAAGAGCATTTAGCAGAAATAGCAGCTAAACACTCACCTGCTTTGTCACCTAGTCTTGAGGCAGTGATAGAATATGTTTATGTGGGCAGAGATAAAGAAGAGAAAGATAAGATGTTAGTGAAAAAAAAGATAAGGACTCCATCAATGTAAGCTTCTCTAGGGACTACATTATGTACAGCTTTTTTTTGACAGGATTGAAAGCAGATATACTGCTACTTATTTCTAAGAGATTTTTTTTTTTGTAACTTTCCAGGCTGGCCTAAGGCCTTTAGATTTCTAGTGGTATCCCATCTAGGTACTAACCAGTCTAACCCTGGGTAGCTTAGTTGTGAGATCAGCTACGAGCTTGCAAGAGAATAAATCTTATGAGATTCAATGGACCTAATTCTGACTGAGCAGCACTCTACTCTGCGTGCTGCAGAAGGAAAGGTGGAGAGTCTTATGTGCTTTGGGTATAAACTCTAACTCGAAGTAGCCTGCTTCTGACGGGATGATTTTTTAAAAATTCCCTTTATGCTATGAATAGAAAGTGTATTTTAATATTAGTCACTCTTAAGTTGTCTAGTCGCCTGACAGCCATTTGTCTTGAACTCTGAATGTTAATGATATAATTTGATGTTATACGGTAGCGTTTTTCATACAGAGAGGATCGTAACATGTTTTATGGATGTGATCTTTAATCTTTTGCCTGCGACCTAAAGGAAGCACTCTGTGGCTGTCAGAAAACAGAAGCTCTAAAATTCATTATCTTGGGTGCTGGTGGCCATCCAAGAGCAAGTCACCAAATGAGGGTACAAGTCAGCGTCTGTCTGAACCACGATGTACGGCCTTTCGGATTCCACAGTGTCTCCAAGCTCTAAATGTCTTTATGGAAGAAGCTGCCTGTATCTCTCCCTTCGGCCAGTCTAGTCAGTGCTCTGAACACAATGTGCCCTTAAATCAGGAAGCATTTGATTAATGCATCAATAACAAGGCACAGTTTAATGAGATTACATCAGCCAGATGAGCAACATAACATTTAAAAGGTCATTTTTAATGCACTTTGGATTTATTTCTGCTAGGCATTCTTTAACATTACCCAAAGCTTTTAGATGGTTTAACTTTGCTTTACTTCTTGAATTCTCTCTGACACAAAGACAAGGGATAGCACTGCCAATCATTGTGGGACAGGCATATGTTAGGATGCTGTTTTTATTTGAGTCTTAAATGTGCCCAGAGGAAGGTTCCTCGACATGTTAGCCGATTATTCCCTTGAGCAGATGGTCATGGAACCTACCAGGGGAAAGGGGATCCTGGACTTGGTTCTAACTAACGCACAGGATTTGGTTCATGATGTCCTTGTAACCGAGCCCATAGGAACCAGCGATCACAACACAATAACCTTCAACTTAACCATGGATAGCAAATTGTCAGTGAAAACTAACACAGAGACCTTAAACTTTCACAGAGGGAATTTTGACAAAATGAGGAAAATAGTAAAGAAGAAACTAAAAGAAACAGTAAAAAAAGTCAAATCCCTCCAAAATGCTTGGAAACTGTTTAAAAATACATTACAGCAGGCTCAAATAAAATGCATTCCTAAAAGAAGAAAGAGGATTGGAAAGTCCAAGAGGATACCAGTATGGCTTACGAATGAGGTAAAGGAGGTTATTGGAAAGAAGAAAAACTCATTTAAGAAATGGAAGGCTCTTCCTACCGAGGAGAACAGGAGGGATCACAAACTCTGGCAGACCAAATGCAAGGCGATAGTCATGAAAGCCAAGAGAGACTTTGAGGAGCATATAGCCAAGAATATTAAAAATAATAACAAAACCTTTTTTAAGTACATCAGAAGCAGGAACCCAACCAGAAAATCAGTTGGGCCACTTGATAACAATGGTCAGAAGGGGATAATCAGAGAAGACAAGGAGATTGCTGAGAGGCTAAATGACTTCTTTGCCTCCGTTTTCACCGAGGAGGATAGAGAACATTTGCCTGCCACTGAATTAGTTTTCCCAGGGAGGGAAATAGAAGAATTAAACCTGATAGAGATAAACAAGGAAGATGTTCTTGCATGCCTTTCTAAACTAAACGTCAACAAATCGCCGGGTCCAGATGGCATCCACCCTAGAATTCTCAAGGAACTCAAGTGTGAAATTGCTGAACTTCTAGCTAAAATATACAATCTTTCTCTAAGATCAGGCACTGTACCGGAGGATTGGAGGGAAGCAAATATAACCCCGATCTTCAAGAAAGGATCCAGAGGTGATCCAGGAAACTATAGACCAGTCAGTCTAACCTCAGTTCCAGGCAAACTGATGGAAACCATTATTAAAGATAAAATTACAGGGCACATAGAAAAACAGGCATTGCTGAAAGAAAATCAACATGGTTTCTGCAAAGGCAAATCATGTCTTACTAACTTGTTAGAATTCTTTGAGGGTGTAAATAAATACATAGATAAAGGGGCCCCAGTTGATATTGTATATCTTGACTTTCAAAAGGCTTTTGACAAAGTCCCTCACCAAAGGCTCCTAAAAAAGCTCTCCAGCCACGGAATTAGAGGACAGGTCTTGTCCTGGATTGGTAACTGGCTAAATTGTAGGAAGCAAAGGGTGGCAATAAATGGACAATTCTCCGGATGGAAAGAAGTGAGAAGTGGTGTACCCCAAGGTTCAGTTTTGGGGCCTTTACTTTTTAATTTATTCATCAATGATCTGGATGTAGAAGTTAATAGTGAGGTAGCCAAGTTTGCTGATGACACTAAATTGTTCCGGGTTGTGAAAAGTGAAACTGATTGTCGGGAGCTCCAGAAGGATCTCTCGAAATTGTGTGAGTGGGCAACAAAGTGGTAAATGCATTTTAACCTAAACAAGTGCAAAGTTATGCACATCGGGGCAAAGAACCCCAATTATACTTACCAACTGATGGGGACCAAACTTTCTGAGACAACCCAAGAAAGGGATCTTGGGGTTTTGGTGGACAGCTCGATGAAGATGTCAACCCAATGCGCAGCAGCAGTAAAAAAAGCAAATTCCATGCTTGGCATGATTAGGAAGGGAATCGAAAATAAGTCAGCAAGTGTTGTATTGCCTCTGTACAAATCGATGGTGAGACCACACTTGGAGTACTGTGTACAGTTCTGGTCACCGCACCTCAAGAAGGATATAATGGAACTGGAAAAGGTGCAAAAAAGGGCAACAAGAATGATCAAGGAAATGGAGCGCCTCCCTTATGAAACCAGATTGCAACGCCTTGGCCTCTTCAGCCTTGAAAGACGGCGTTTAAGGGGTGACTTGATCGAAGTGTATAAAATCATGCATGGGATAGAAAATGTGGATAGAGAAAAATTCTTTTCTCTATCACACAATACCAGGACAAGGGGGCACTCCCTAAAGCTTATAGCTAAGAAAGTGAGGACAAATAAAGGGAAATATTTCTTCACCCAGAGGGTCGTTGATTTATGGAATTCACTTCCTGAAGGGGTCGTGACAGCTGTCAGCCTTGACAGCTTCAAGGCAGGGCTAGATAGATTCATGGATGCAAAGTGTATTGGTGGTTATTAAAACAGATGTCCATGTGCCGCCTCTATGTTGGTTGAGGCAGGCAGGATTCCCTTGAGTACCATTTGTTTGGGGGTCAAGGGAAAGGGAGGGTTTTGCCTTCTCTTTCTGCTCAAGATCCCCATGTACATTTGGTGGGCCACTGTGTGACACAGAATGCTGGACTCGATGGGCTTTGGCCTGATTCAGCATGGCTCTTCTTATGTTCTTATGAAGAACCCCAGGCTCCCTTGTCTGGAGATAAGGCAGATGTTTTTCAGGTCGCATTCCTCTCACCCAAAGGGAAGACATCTTGCACAGAGCAGAGCAAAGCAGATAACAGTTCCCCAAGCAACCATCCCCCACCCAACAGAATGGCAGGCCCCGAAAATGGATACATAAGCAAAGCAGGGAAGGATAGGGAAATGGATGAGGTAGATGTGTAAATAGAATGCAAAAGCAAGCAACCCTGACAAAGAGTGATTTTATTTACTCATTTACTTATTAAATTTGTATGCTGTCCCTCTCACTATCAAGTGACTCCAAGCGGCTTACAATGCCATGAATAACAAAATAAAACAAATTGCAGGATTAAAAACATTGAAACAGGCACTGACATTTAAAACATTAAAATCAGTATTAAAAGTGGATAAAAGTACCAATCCATAAACGGGGTGGAGGGGTACCTTCTATGAATCTACTAGCCATCTCCAAAATGAGATGCCCCAGTTGGGACCCCAGGCCAGTTGGCAGAACCAGGTTTTCAGGCTCTTTGGGAAGATTAAGAGGGTGGGTGGGGGGAAAGGGGTTGAGAAGCATGATACTGAAAGGGTAGAAGCCGCAGCAGGAAAGGCTGGTGCAATTCCTTGGCTGATGGAACGCAGAGTATGGCCCTTGTGCTGAAGTGAATGGGACAAGCCAATCCCATTAGTGTGAGATGGTTCCTCAGGTAACCTGGACCCATGCAATAAAGGGCTTTAAAGGTGATAACCAACACCTTGAATTGGACCTGGAAGCAAAATGGCAACCAGTGCAGTTTGCACAACAGTGGTGTAACATGGGCCGGCCTGGGGCTCCTAAGACTGTTAGTGTTAAATCCTTCATTCGCGTGCGAATGATGAAGACACATGGTGACAACTAACAATGCTTTATTCTCCTACTCCAACTCCAATCAAAAAACAAAAGGCACGCTGGCCTTTTTATAGGGCCTGAAACCCGGACAGAGTGAACCAATAAGAGTTCTTCTTTCTTCGCACCTCGCACATGCGCGCAAGGCTGGCGCAGCTTTGTCTGGTCACGGGCAGCTTTTAGAATGCCTGGGACCATTTGCAACAATTCTGGGCCTGCAACATTCCTCCCCCCTCGATAGAACACACACAATTCCAAATTTCTTTACAATAATAATAAAATAAATTAAAAGAAAATAATAGTCTGCTCACATGCAGACACCCTTCTTATAATTAATAGAGTTAGCTAACCAACCCACTCTCTAATGTGGACTTCGTGTGTCTATCTTCTACCCCACATAGGTCCCATCTCCTCAACCTAGACCTGTAAGGTCCCTTGTACTGACAAGAACCTCACATATTCGCCTAGATGCTTAGGAGGGGTCTTAGCCTGTTGTGACCTATGCAAGGTTAGGGAGTGTGCCTCACCTGTCAGCAGGCAGACCAGGACTTGTTTTTAAGGGCGCCTAGCTTACCAGCCTGTGTGTTGGACTCGCTGGACCAGGACTTTTATGCACAAATTTTGCAGGTGACCCCTGATGAGGCATGCCGGCAGAATTGCCAGAGCTCTCCCCAGGCTCCGTGAGAGCAGCTGAAATTCCCCAACTTAGTCCCTCGAGCCCGCGACCAGTCTCGGATGTGACCTGCATTGCAGGTGTGCCCCAATACTCCCAGTCCTCTGTGGCCGAGGTGCCAGAGTCAGGAGCCGCCTCTATGGCAAACCCTGCCTCAGGTGAATTCCTGTTTGGAGCTCTTGTGGATACACATGACTCCCTGTTCGGCGCAATAGCTGAACTCTGAGGATGCCCTTGCACCTCCCCTGGGAAATCCCTAGCGACCTGCGGTACGTCCCAGGAACAGTGAGATTGTGTCTCAGAAAGTTGACCTGAAGTGCGACGTGGTTCTTGGGTCCCCTCCCCCCTGAGAGCAGAGGCAGGGGCGGAATCCACAGTGGACAACTGCTAGCGCAGTTGATCGATGTGACACTGCAGGACGCGGCCATCTCCCAAGGTCACTTCATATGAGAGAGGTCCAGAGATCTTACAGATGACAGCAGTAACCCACAGATGACCAGAAACGTAGTTCTTAGCCCAGACCGGATCACCCAACTGTAGTCTCCTTGGTGCCCGCGGTTGCAACACCTGTGAAGCTACCCGGTCTGGGTGCAACCTGTCCAATTTAGTAATGAGTCTGCGACCCCAGCAGAGTTCAGCTGGGCTCTTCCCAGTGGTCGTGCAAGGTGTGGTGTGGTTTACAAGAAGAAAGTCAGCTAACCTGTGATGCCAGCTACTGAACGTGAGTCTTTTGAGTGCGTCCTTGGTGGTGTGCACCATCCTTTCAGCTCGCCCGTTGGTGGAAGGGTGGAAGGGAGCTGATGTTGCATGCCAGATCATGTTGGCTGAAGAAAAGCCTGGAACTCAGAAGAGGTAAATTGAGGGCCATTATCTGAATCCAGGACATCTGGAAGTCCGTGTGATGCAAAAATTCCTCTCAACACCTGGATAGTCCTGGCAGTAGTAGTGGAGGAAACAGGAACAACCTCTAGCCACTTGGAATGGCTATCAACAAGGATAAGGAAGAATTGCCCCTGGAAGGGTCCAGCATAATCTAAATATACCCTTGACCAAGGGGTGTGTGTCTCCTCCCACTTGTATACAGGGGCCTGAGGCATTTTAGGCCATATTGTTGGCACACTTGGCACCCGTGCACCTGAGCCTTAATAGCTTTATCAAGCCCAGGCCACCAATGATGGCTGCGCGCAAGCGCTTTCATCCTGACTATCCCAGGATGTCCCTCATGCAGAGAGATCAAGACTCTAGACCTCAATGAGGCTGGGATGACTACCTGCTACCCCATAAAAGGCACCCATTAAAGGTAGACAGTGCATGTCTCCTTTGCCAAAAACTTTGAAATGTTGCATCTGGACACGTGTCAGGCCATCTTGACAACACCCATGTCAGCACGCGTGTAAGCGTGTGATCAGTGGCAGTTTCAGCATCCACGTCCCTAGCATTGAGGGGAGATTCAGGCAACTCCTGAATGGAAAAAATATTTATGGCAGGAGCAGGGTCTGCTTCTACCTGAGTTAAAGGCAATCTGCTTAGGCCATCTGCATGGCCCATTTCTTTTCCAGGTTTGTGAACTAGAGTATAGTCATATGCTGACAGGAAAATGGACCATCTCAGTATACGAGGAGAAATGATATGTGGTGTCTGTTTGTTAGTAGTAAACAAACCCAACAGAGGTTTATGGTCTGTATAGGCCGTGAAGTGGCGGCCATATAAGAAATCATGAAATTTCTTTATGCCAGTCACTATGGCCAAGGCTTCTCTGTCAATCTGAGCGTAATTCCGCTCTGCAGATGACAGAGTGCTTGAATAATAGGCCACAGGGACTTGTGTCCCATCAGCCTTCAGATGGCTAATTACTGCTCCCACCCCATAAGGAGATGCATCGCATGCAATGCAAACAGGCAGTTGCTCATTGAAATGCGCTAAAACACCATTAGAAGTGAGCAAGGCCTTAATCTCATTGAAGCTCTTGTCATGGACTTTAGTCCACTGCCAAGGAGCCTGCTTGTCTAAGAACCTATGTAACGGCTCTGCCACTGCAGCTTTGTGTGGGAGAAATGCATGGTAAAAATTTAAGAGTGCCAAGAAGGCTTGCAGCTCACTCTTGGACTTGGGGCTTGGGGCCTGTTGAATAGCTTGTAGTTTAGCTTCAGCAGTGTGAATGCCTTGGGCATCAATCCTGAAACCTAAGAAGTCAGTGAAAGTGACTCCTATCTTGCATTTATCCTGCTTTAGCTTAAGGCCTGCTTTTCGAAAACGAAGCAAGACAGCCCTTAATCTTTCTGCTAAATTTTGAGATGACTCCCCAGCAATGAGGATGTCATCGAAGTAGGGACAGACCCCAGGAATACCTCGAAGTGTGCTCTCCATGACGCTTTTGAATATACCAGGGGCTACATTGACCCCAAATTGCAATCTCTTGACCTTGAAGTCTCCCCTGTGAGTTACAATAGTCTGGGCCTCTGCAGCTGCCTCATCAACAGGTAGCTGTTGATAGGCCTGTGCCAGGTCAAGTTTCGTAAAAATGTGCCCCCCCCTTGAGGGAGGTCAGGATGTGGCTTACAACAGGGACTGGATAAGCGTGCTGTTGCAACGCCTTATTCAGTGTACACTTGTAGTCTGCACATATACATATTTCCCCATTAACCTTTAGAGGTGTTATTATGGGAGTTTCCCATGGACTAGAATCCACAGGTTCTAAAATGCCCTGCTGGAGCAATTTGTCCAGTTCAGCATCAGTACCCTCCTAGGCTTAACCCTGATGGACGTGACGGTTGGGTCTAACTGTAGCGAAATGGGAGGCCCCTTGTAGGATCCTAGTTCTGAACTAAACACATCTGCAAACTCCTTGCAAACCTCTGCAAGGCCCAGCGTTTGCAAGCTGTGCAGCCCAGTTACTTGGATTCCCAGAGCCTCGAACCAATCAAGTCCAATAAGACTCGTACGTTCACCCCCAACAACCACCACATCTAGGGAACCTTCAAAATCCTTATACTGTACCTTAAGGATGGCCTCCCCCTTAACACACACCATAGAATTTTGAAAATCAGTGAGTATTAGATTCGATGGCCTGAGTTTAACTTGAAGGCCACTACTGCTGCAAATCCTTTTGAAGGCATTAATTGAAATAATGGAAAGAACGGACCCCGTGTCCAACTCCATCTGTAAGGGAATCCCTTGCAACCTTACATTAATGGAAAGTTTCTTCTTAAGGGGCTTGTGTGTCCCTGTTCTCAGAATGCTCCTGTGCGATGCACAGAAACCCACCCTGTGTTGGCTGGGGACCCTGGTAACTTTCTGAAGCAATTCTTCCCGAGGTTGAACCTTCTGGCGACCCAAACAGATGGATGCAATGTGGCCTTGCTTGCCACATGCCCGGCAAATGGCGGAGCGGAACCGGCAATCAGCTCGCTTGTGGCATTCTCCACACCCGAAGCATTGAAGAGATGCCGGGACCTTGACCAGACATCCCTTCTGCCTCCTCTCAGCTGGCTGTTGAAGTCTGTGGACCTCCTCTTCAGGATCCACTTCTGATCCTTCTCGAGCATCCTCTTGATGGACAGTAGCTGTGTCTGGAGGATTCCTGGTGAGGCACAAGGCCTTCACAGTCCTGCCTGCTGTTTCCTCAGCTGCCACCTCTCGCAACGCATCTTGGAAGGAAACATCTTCTTTTGCAAAAATCTTTTGTTGTAAGTCTCTGCTCCTTAAGCTGCAGACAAAGCGATCTCGCAGCCTCTCTTCCAGATCCTTGAACTCACAAGGTCTGGCTGCTTGCTTTAAGGCCGCAATAAAGTCCACAGCAGATTCATCCGGCCTCTGGTCTCTCTGCTCGAACGTGTGCCTCCAAGCAATGACGGATAACTTCAGCTGGAAATGTTCCTTCAACATTTTCTTCAAGTCAGCATATGTTGCTGACTCCAGAGGTGCAGGGGCCACCAGATTTTCTGCGATGTCAAAAGCTTCTTGTCCACAGGCACACAAAAGAATTTCTGCCTTCAGGCCATCTTCTCTAATCTGATTTATTCTGAAGTAGTTCTCCACCTGTGCTATGTAGGAATTCCATCTCTCTGGGTGGGAGACATCGAAATCAATCAAGCGGCCAATCTTCGACATCATAAAGTTTACAATCTTCACCACTCGCTTCCTCTGCAAGCTGCTGTTTGGGGAAAGGGTCTTTTAGATGAGCTCACCCTCCAGTGACGCTATACTGGCAGGCTAGGATGCTGATTCAGATGCTGTCTTCCCCTCTTCAGGACTTCCAGGGTATGTCCTTAAATCTTTTGTTTCAGCTTGCAAAGGATCCCACCTTCGTCGCCAGTGTTAAATCCTTCGTTCACGTGTGAATGATGAAGACACATGGTGACAACTAACAATGCTTTATTCTCCTACTCCAACTCCAAGCAAAAGGCTGGCGCAGCTTTGTCTGGTCCCGGGCAGCTTTTAGAATGCCCGGGACCATTTGCAACAATTCTGGGCCTGCTGAGTTTCTTCATCAGGCCTAGGACACAACAGTTAGCATTGCTGCATTTTGGGCCAGCTGTAGCTTCTAAATGTTCTACAAGCAGTGCCCCTTGTAGAGCTCATTGCAGTAGTCCAAGCACAAGATAACCCAGGGCATGAGTGACGGGGAAGCAAGCACCAGGGTAATCCTGCATGGGCTTTTCCATCCATATTTTTCTACTGAAATTCATCTTCTTCAAAGTTTCTGTTCCATCAAGGGTGGAGAGATCCATCCAGAAGAAATTCTTCCAAATGTTCCTTAAGGCTAATACAACTTCTATTTGCCTACCATTAATAGATTCCTGAATAAATTGCAGTGGGTCAGTGACACTGCAGGAAAGCATGACCCGTTCCCCCAGATGGCATATATAATATATCCAACCTTGTTTGGCTTCATCTCTTCATAATTGATATTTACATAAGGAAAAATCAGATACTTTAAATGCGTATATGGGTGTCTACTTTGCCTGTATAGCCATATAACATTTTCCAGCAAAAAGTTCTCTTTAACTTTTATTATTTTGCATTCAGTACTGCTTACCTTCGAGGTTTCTGTCATGGTGAGCTAACAGAACTAGTAAATAAGATAATCAAATTCTCTTGCTCTCACAGTTTCTTTTGCTTCACCTTTCTCTGTGACAGGACCTGGTGGAATTATCATCTATTGTAGAGCTAATTTTAATTACTGACTATTGTAGACTGTCTTGTTGCTATGGGAACTTAAAGGAATGGCTACTGGCAGATTTCGTTAGTTGAGTAGGAGATTGAAAAGCACCAAATGGTCTGAATTCTTCTTGTTAACCTTTCCAGTCAAATTAGGTGGCATTATTTTGCCATGGTCTGGATTAGGGTGCTGGCAGAAGGAAGAATTGAATCTGCCATATTATTTCAGATGGCCACAAATCCTTAGAATCTTTCTTCGAGAACGATATCTGAAAGGTTACGAATCTAATTACTAAGAAGAAAAGTAGAATCACAGGTATTCTGATGTGAAAAATCTGCCAGGTCACCCAGCCCCTGTATGGAAATAATGTGTCCTGTACTTTTCTTCTCATTATTGCTGGCACTTCAAATGAGAACACTGCCAATAAAACCATTATATAACCATTTCTTCATACCTCCTAAAAACTCCAGTTCCTTCCAACACTTGCAAAAGCAGCTCTCTCTCCCTCTCTCCCTCTCTCCATCTCTCCCTCCCTTCTGCCCCCCTCTCTCCTTCTGCTATAGATGATACTTGCATTCAGATGAAATTATCCTGGTTGCATCTTCTCTTCCATCCTCCCAGCTCCATTTCATTCCTCCTGATTTGGGGAACAACTATGCATTGCAGCTTCTGACACTCAGGATTTGCTTGGGATAATGTAGGAGAAGGAATGGCAGAACCTGGGGATGGAGTCAAAAGAGAGATCAGCCTAGACCAGTGATGGCGAACCTTTGAGAGACCAAGTGCCCCAAAACTGCCCTGCCCCCTCTCTACCCCCACTCTGCGCCCGTCCTGTCCGCGGGGCCACCCACTGCCTCCATGGCCCACAGATCGCCCAGTAGCACCATGGCCATGCCCTCCTCCCATGTCCCGCAGCATCATCTGCGCATGACAGGGCACAAGGGCGCAGTCTTGTCCCGGCTGCCATGTCCTTGGCTGCACTGCTCCACGCAGACCACGCCCAGGGGCAATTCTCCACTGAGGGGGCTGCTGGTGAGGAGGGGCCCACGGGAGGAGGTGGGACTGGGGCGACGGCATACATGACCATCGAGAGGGCTCTGAGTGCCGCCTCTGGCACGTGTGTCATAGGTTCACCACCACTGGCCTAGACTCTCTGCCTAGCCCACAAGCAGACCAAGTCGACTCACCTTGAATTTCCATTGACTTTTATCTAACTCTTAGCAGTGTTAAGTGTTAGTTGAGAATATTCCTGTGCATAGAGATGAGCAACAAAGCTTTCAAATGAGGACCTGATATTTTGTGCCTGACAGATAAAGCTCTTCCTAGGTTGGATAAGATAATGCTATGAGCAAATGAATGGTGGTTTATTTCTCTTTTCGTCCAAGGTCCATTGAGCACCACCATCTCTAAACCAAGAGCAATAAATTCAGTGATTCTTTGAAGCAAAGAAAGTGTTGATTCTCTTAGAGATTTGTGTCCTTGTTCTAATAAGGCTTCTGTGATAAGGGAAAGGAGTGTGAAGTTATTCTTGATTTTGATCTAACCTTCCCTATATTGAAGTTAGCATGCTACAGCATGTGTGTGATTTGCCTGATGGCCTTCCATCAAGACATTGACCTGACCAGAATTGGTTCTACTTCATCCAAAGTTGCTGTATGAGACATTTTCAGACCATAGTCCTGGTGGTAATAATCTGCCTATGACAGTGGTGGCGAACATATGGCACGGGTGCCAGAGGCGGCACCCAGAGCCCTCTCTGTGGGCACACGTGCCGTTGCCCCAACCTTGCCTCCCCCTGTGACCCCCTCCTCTCCAGCAGCCCCCCCAAAGGAGAGTAGCCCCTGAACGTGGCCCACACGGAGCAAGGACATGGCAGCCATAGACAAGACTCTGCCCTCACACCCCATCATGCACAGTTGATGCTGCAAGGTGCGGGCAGAGGGCGTGACCGCCATAGCGCTGCTGGGCTGCCTGGACGATCTGTGGGGGGCCCTGGAGGCAATGAGTGGCCCTGCAGGCAGGCAGGATGGGGGATGGGAGTGGGGTGGTGGCGGGGCAGGGAGTGGAGCAGGGCGGGGCCAGTTTTTGGGCACTCGGTCTCTAAAAGGTTCACCATCACTGGCCTATGATATCAAAGTAATTACTTTGAAAATGGGTAGCTGGTAATTGTGTTCAGCTTTAAAATAGGAATCACATTTTATTGTGATTATTTTAATTTATTTATTTATTTATTTATTTATTTATATTTAAACTTATATGCCGCCCTTCTCCCAGGACCCAGGGCGGCTCACAATAACAATACAAGTAAAAACATAAACATAAAATCAATTAAAATTACTAATTACAATGCTATATAAAAACTAGATAAATTTATTACACTCATACAACACACAATCACAGTCAAAGGCCCAGGGGCAGAGTGCAGCTCACACGCCTCAAGCCTGTCTGCATAAATGCGTCTTCAGCATTTTCCAGAAGGCTAGGAGGGAGGAGGCAGTACGAACCTCTGTGGGAAGTTGGTTCCAGAGGGCTGGGGCAGCAACGGAGAAGGCCCTTGCCCTAGGCCCCACCAGATGACATTGCTTAACAGACGGGACTCGTAGGAGGCCAACCCTATGTGCCCTGACCGGTCGCTGGGATTCATGAGGCAGAAGACGGTCCTGCAAGTATCCTGGTTCATTGCCATAAAGGGCTTTATAGGTCATAACCAACACTTTGAATTGTGTTTGGAGACCAATTGGTAGCCAGTGCAGCTCACGGAGAGCTGGAGTGATATGAGCATGTCTTGGGAGACCCAAGATGGCTTGCGCGGCCGCATTCTGGACTACTTGCAGTCTCCGGACATTCTTCAAAGGTTGCCCCATGTAGAGAGCATTACAGTAGTCGAATCTCGAGGTGACAAGGGCATGGGTGACTGTGAGGAGTGACTCCCGGTCCAAATAGGGCCGCAACTGGCGCACCAGGTGAACCTGGGTGAATGCCCCCCTCGCCACAGCCGAAAAATGATGTTCTAGACTTAGCTGTGGGTCGAGGAGGACACCCAAGTTGCGAACCCTCTCTGAGGGGGACAAAACTTCTCCCCCCAGGGTAATAGATGGACAGTTGGAATTGTCCTTGGGAGGCAGAGCCCATAGCCACTCCGTCTTGTCGGAATTGAGTCTGAGCCTGTTGGCACCCATCCAGACCTCAACAGCCTCCAGGCACCGGTTCATCACTTCCACTGCTTCACTGTAATGACACGGGGTAGAGATATAGAGCTGAGTATCATCAGCATATTGATGATAACTGACCCCGTGTCGACGGATGATCTCACCCAACGGCTTGGAAGAAGCCTCGGAGCCGATCTCTGACCTCCTGCAAACACTGACTGCGACTGGCCAGAGAGATAGGAGGTGAACCACCGTAAAAGGGTGCCCCGCACTCCAAGCCCCTCCAACCGGCGCAGAAGGATATCATGGTCAATGGTATCGAATGCCGCTGAGAGGTCAAGAAGCACCAGGATAGTGGAATAACCTCTATCCCGGGCCTGCCAGAGATCATCGGTCAGTGCGACCAAAGCAGTTTCCATGCTATAACCGGACCTGAACCCAGACTGCTGAGGGCCCGGATAATCAGCTTCATTCAAGGACCGTTGGAGTTGGAGTGCCACCACCTTCTCAACAACCTTCCCTAAAAAGGGAAGATTGGAGACTGGACGATAATTACTTAAGACTGCTGGGTCCAGGGAAGGCTTCTTGAGGAGGGGGCGCACAAGTGCCTCCTTTAAGGGAGCCGGAAAGGACCCCTCCCTCAATGAAGCGTTAGCAACAGCCTGGACCCAGCTCCGTGTCACCTCCCTGCTAGCCGAAACCAGCCAGGAGGGGCACGGGTCCAATAAACAGGTGGCAGAACTCACAGCTCCAATGGCCTTGTCCACATCATGAGGAGTTACCAAGTCAAACTCATCCCATTCAACAGGACTAAGACGGGCCTCTGTCATCTCGACTGATTCATTGTCAGCCGACACTGCATTCCAATTGGAGTCCAAGTCAGCCCGGATCTGAGTGACCTTGTCTGCGAAAAAGATGTTAAATTCCTCGGCATTGCCCTGCAAAGTTTCCTCCCTCCTCCCCGTATCAAGGAGAGAGCGAGTCACCTTAAACAGGGCAGCCGGACAAGATTCCACAGACGCGATCAATGCGGAAAGATACTGAGATCTTGCCGTAGTGATCGCTTCCAAATAGGTCTTAATATAAGCTCTCAATTTGGTTCGATCAGATTCGGATCTGCTTTCCCTCCATTGCTTCTCTAAACGTCTCTTCTGGCGCTTCATCCCCCTGAGTTCCTCGGTAAACCAAGGGAGATCTCCTGGGTCTGCTACCACAGAGAGGTCACAACGGCGCAATCCGGTCTAGAGCCCCCGTAGTGGCCATATTCCAGGCCATCACTAGGGACTCTGCCAAACTGTGTACGAGCGAATCCGGCAATTCCCCAAGCGCCCTTTGAAAACCGATAGGGTCCATCAGGCGTCTGGGGCGGAACCATTTAATCGGTTCTGGCTCCCTGCGAGAGAGGATTGGTGTCATAAACTCAAGCCGCAGCAGAAAATGATCTGTCCATGACATAGGCAACACCTCTAAGCTTCAGATCATAGCTCAACTGTTCCAAGAGGAAAACCAGGTCAGGTGTGTGTCCCCCCTCGTGGGTTGGGCCCTCGATTACTTATGTCAGGTCCATGGTTGCCATGGAGGCCATGAACTCCCACACCAACTCAGAGGACTCACCGAGTGACGGCACATTGAAGTCCCCCAAGACTATAAGTCTGGGGAACTCGACCGCCAAACCGGCTACCTCTTCGAGTAGCGTGGGCAGGGCTGTTGAAACGCACCTGGGAGGCAGGTACGTAAGCAACAAGCCCACCTGTACACCAAGGTCCAACCTCATAAGGAGGGACTCACAACCTGATATCTCAGTAGCAGCGAGTCTGCACAGCCCGAGTGACTCTTTAGCTATAATCGCCACTAATTATTAGACATTTGTGGTAAGATGCAAGAGTTGGTGGTAATGGCAAGAGCTTTCTGGTGATACTGAAGCAGTTTTGTGTCATACTGAAGTTTTCCTTCAACTTTGAGGAAATCTTTTCAAAAATCTGAGGTCAAATATAAGAAATTTTCTACACAGCAAAATTCTTCTGATCTTTAGTATGGCCAGTCTAGCGACAAAAAGTGTCATGGCCTTTGTGGGTGAGTTCACAGCTTATGGATTATTGAAGCAAACAGTGCCCACACTGCTTTGTGTGGTGAGTGAATCCAGCTGATATGAATCGCAGGGAGTGCTCTGAAAACTCCTACCAAATCCTGCTATGATATCACAGCAACCTAGTCACTGGTTGTCAGAAGAAACACAGAGCCTGGGGAGTGTGAGATAATTCTAATTCTTTATAAGATATTCACCCTGCTCATTCTTTCCATCTTCCTTTATCTGATAGCAGCCAGTGGTGTACACTGGCTGCTATCAGATAAATTAAAAACTGAAGTCAACTGGTGACAGAATCTGAGTGAAGCACTCATTTTAAGCTGAAGGCTAGAGAAACTGTGTGGGTTACTTGGAATGGAACCAGTGATTCATCATCATTTCTTTTCTTTCAAGTGACTAATACACAATCCTTTCATCTAGAGGCAGTAGTTTATGCCATGGGAGGAGGAGGAAGAGGAGGAGGATAAAACATTAGTTGAAGCTGCGCTTGTATCCAATATCTTTCCCCACATTGTCACATTTGGCAGAAAGTTTAATACGAATGAAAGCACAAGCCTTGACACATCCTCTCTCCTTCTCTCACAGTAACCAGAAAATCTATTCAGAGGATAGAGATTGTGTGGTAACCTTTGTCAAGAATCCTTTGAAAAGTTGACAGCAAGCCTCTGAGATGATGGATGGCTGAATGGGAGCAAAATCTTCTTATCTACGCTAAACATGGCCTAGAAGAATCGATGTAAAAACTAGGTGGTTTTGCAGCAGTGACTTGGTGCTTTTTGTAGGCCTTTACCTAGAATCGGTCACTCTGATTTGCCATGGAAAGTAAGATCGGGGGCGGAAGATGGATGTACATAAAACAGGCAGAGCTAGTACTGCTATTAGACAAGGTGAAGTAACTTGTCTTGAATAGTAGATCTGTTGGGAAAGGCCCAGCCAGGGAAGGAAGAGAGCCCAAGTGGGGAATTGACCTTGAAGTATTGCACTGCTACAAAAGATCCAGGACTGGTCTACTCTAAGCTCCATAGAACGTCTCTATCATTTCCCAAAGAAAGGCCAGCAGTCTGGGGAGATACCTGTATTTTAGGCTGAATACAATAAAGTACAGTGGTACCATGGTACTCGTACTTAATTGATTCCGAGAAGTCTGACGAGTATTAAAAAGGAGAAGTAGCAAACAAACCATGTGACTTACAATATGACCCTTTGTTTCAGCTGGGAAAGATTTCCTATCTGTCCCTTTTCCTATATCAGTGACCTTCCCAGCATGGCCAACTTCCTGTCCACCCTCTGTGGCTGTCCCTCACTTCCTTTTGCATGATGTCGAGTAACAAAGATGAGCACCGAGATCACATTTTCATGTCAAAATGTGTTGAGTACCAAATTTGATGACTTTTGAAACAGTTGAGTACTGCTGTAGCTAACTTAAACTCTACATATGTGGATCTGGATGCTTCTGCCTGACAAGTTCTGGGGAATGTTGCTAAAGGTTTAAAAAAGTTCAATAATTTAACTGATTTAATAGGTGGCTTTAATCAATTAGCCTCTTGCAGTAGAAAAAAAATATTTTAAGGGCACCTACTATGCCACAAGCCAGTGAAGTTTGTAGAGCCTTTCTGAAAATAGCCACTGATTTGTAATTTTTAAGGTGAGAGAGGGTAAAATTTTATAGTACATTGGGAATAACTTCAAATGCATTTGATTAGTAATTTTGATTTAATATTACATCATTTCAATATTAAATCCATTAATTCCAGTTTCATTTTTGTCCAAACTCTTCTCTACTTTGAGCCACATTTTGGAATATTATTCCTGATATATCAAAGGGCAATTGCCCTTCCCAAAGGTTTTGCATTCCTGCACTTTTTATGGCTGGAGCATGGGAATCTTCTCATGAATCCCGGCGACCGGTTAGGGCGCACAGGGTTGGCCTCCTACAAGTCCCGTCCGTCAAACAATACCGCCTGGCGGGACCTAGGGCAAGGGCCTTCTCCGTTGCTGCCCCAGCCCTCTGGAACCAGCTTCCCTTGGAGATTCGTACTGCTTCCTCCCTCCTAGCCTTCCGGGAAAGGATTGAAGACACATCTATGCCGACAGGCTTGGGGCATGTGAGCCGCGCTCTGTCCCTCGGCCCTAAGAGTGTCCCGCCATCAGTGCATGTGAATTGATTGTGTTTGTGTGTGGCATGAATGTGTTAATTTTTAAAATTATTGTAGTATTTTTTTGTTGTGAGCCGCCCCGGGTCTTCGGAAAGGGGCGGAATATAAATGTGATTTAAATAAATAAATAAATAAATAAATAAATAAATAAATAAATAAATAAATAAAATCTTCTCGCATGGGGTGTTTCCCCAAGGTGGCAAATCTTTTGTTCATCACTATTGGTTCATAGCATTTGAAGGAGAAGCAGAAGAATTATAAAGTATGAAATTGGGGGAAAAAATCAGTTTATACATGGCTGTGATGATGACATTAAAAGTTATAAGTATGTATGATTATTTCAATGTCTACCATAACATTATAAATGTCGTAAGATCGGAAGTCACTTTTTTGTAACATTTTCTTTTCTTTTTCTTTCTTTCTCTTATTTTCCTTCTTTTTTTAATCACTACTTTTCTTTGTTTCTTCTCCAACATTTACAATATTTTTTATCTTGTTAAAAATCTCTGATGAAATGGACCTCATGCTTGGGGCAAATTGCTGATGACAGCAAGGATCTTTTGGAGGGGTATTTTCACTTTAGGAAGCTCAGTTCCCTCTTAGCTTGCTTTTTTTTTTTTCTTTCAGCGTTGTAACAATAGCTGTAAAAATTATCAATGTAATAACAATCCGGTCATTTGTACCCCTTTTCTTTGAGGAGCCTCTTCTTCATTCATTATTCTCCAATTTCCTTTTAGCTATTGCCCTTTGTTTCACGTTTCATCTTCCTTCCACTCACTTCCGCCAATGGAGTAAGGCAAGAGGGGTGATTGTTATAAATGTCAGAATTCGCATCCTGAGAAGAAAAGGGCTGTTTCAAGGGTAAGCGACATGGTGCTTGTAGTTACCTCCTGTGGACAGCTGTGGCGATAGAGAGCACTCTGGAGATAGGCAACGTGAGTACAGTAAGTGCAGTGCAGACAGACCTTGACTTACTATCACAATTGGGACCAGACATTCCGTTGCTAAGCAGGGCGATGGTTAAGTGAGTCATGTCCAGTTTTACAACTTTTTTTGGCCACAGTTCTTAAGTGAATCACTGCAGTTGTTAACTGAATCATACAGTTGTTAAGTGAATGTGGCTTTACCAGTGGTGGGATTCAAGTATGTGAACAACCAGTTCTCTGTGTGGATGCCGCTTCTAGAAGTCCGTTCTGGGCCTGGGCAACAAAAAATTAGCTACCGGTTCTGCTGAACTGGTGCGAACGGGCTGAATCCCATCACTGGGCTTTACCCATTTACTTTGCTTGCCAGAAGAGGGCTGGGAAGGTCACAAATGGTGAGAAGAATAGCAGAATAACAGAGCTAGAAGTGACCTTGGAGGTCATCTAGTCCAACCCCCTGCTCAAGCAGGAAACCCTGTATGATCTTAGACAAATGGTTGTCCAATCCCTTCTTAAAAACCTCCAGTGCTGGAGCACCTTCTGGAGGGAAGTCATTCCACTGATTAATTGTTCTGTTAGGAAATTTCTCCTTAGTTCTAGGTTGGATCACTCCTTGATAAGTTTCCATCCATTGCTTCTTGGGATCACATGACCCTGAGATGCTGCAACTGTTGTAAAAACATGCCAGCTGTCAAGCGCCTGAATTCTGATCATGTGACATTGGGGATGCTGCAACAGTCAGAAGTGTGAGGACTGGTTGTAAATAACTTTTTTCAGTGACGTTGTAAAAGAATGCCTGTACATCAGTATTTTTCTTATCAGTGTTCCTATCAGTGTATCTGGCCACATTCATCGTGGTAGCTATTTCGTTAACAGGCTGCCCCTTACATATAGCAATTTTATGTGAATGCCCTAACACAGGCCCACACAACAAGCAGCCTATGGGCCACATGCTACTTGTCAGCATTTTTGGGGAACTCAGTCAATCACTGTCACCCAACACCTCCATTGCCAGGAAGGATCCACCCTCCTGAAAGACACGCTACTGAACATTTCCAGTGCCTCCAGTTTCACTGACACTGCCAGCTCTATCACCAGTGGCCAAACCGCTGACTGGTGCGCCAGCAGTTTCTGGGCAGCCCATGATAATTTGTAATTGATCGATGTGCCTGTTCTCTTCAAGAAGCTGTGCTGTCACAGCATGATCACAGCATTCAAATGTACCCACTGGATCAAAATGTCTATCCGTGGGCTGTGCTGTAGTGTTCTTCCAACTGAATGGGGTTCCTGATTGGTCCACATCCTCTCATATATGCCAGCCAGCTAAGCATGTCATGTGGGTAGGCATCTGGAGAAGGACGGCTGGTGGATCCATTATTTTAGTGTGGGATTATTTCAGCATTTTTTCAGTGTGCAAACAGCCATCAATCAAGCTGAACTGCTTATTAAAATAATTCCTAAAATGATCTGAGCTTCTTGATTTTAAAAGGCTATATGCGAACCCTTTGTAAGAAAATAAATAAAGTTATAAAGCAAAAAAGGAAAAAAAAATAAGTCTCAGTCATTCAGGTAAAATTGTCTGAAGGTTCAGTCGTGGCAACTGGACTTATTTTTCTTGTTAGTTTGAGACGCTTCGCTGCTCATCCAAGCAGTTTCATCGATCAGAGCACGTTAGTTAGGCAGAGAGCCGTTGGAACGTATCAAGTCCTCCTGTACCAACCTCAGGGGTTGGTACAAGGCTTAAGCCCCATTTATCTGACTGTTGCCATGGCAATGGATTTTCCATCTGCCCTTCAAGGACATTCTCTATGCCCTCTGTACAACTTTATTGGCTTTATTGTAACCCTTGGGTGATTTTGAATTCATGCACTTACTAAGTTGACTTGGTGAGTTCAAAAATTATGGATTATGAGAATCATTTTGCAGAACAAAGGAGCAAAAGGCTGTTTTTTGGTCATTCACCCCTTGGATATCAAATCCACACATAAAAGTGGTTCACTGGCTGTTTGGGTTCAGTCAGAGCCTAAGGTGTTGCTTCCTTCCACATCATTCCTAGTAAATCTATCTGAGTTTCAGGCTGTTAAGGTGATTAGAAAGAATTAATTACTAACAACTAGCCTTATTGAAAGCATTGGAGTGTTGGAAAAGCAAATTAATTTACAGTTGAGAAGTGTTATGAAGATGTGAGATTAGCATAATTAATTAAAGAAGAAGGCTGAATGACAATTTTACTAAATGTCATAAACATAATTGGAAAAAAATAATTTAATGCCTGACGTTTTAGACAGATAGCACAAATGATAACACTGGCAATATTGTTTGCCCTTTGCAAAGACAAGATAAAATAGATAAGAGTAGCCTCTTCCATTTTTTCTCTCTTTAAATGCAAACTGCCTAGGAACTTTGGGTGCCTAGTTCATTGCATAATTATGCTATATGTATAAATAGAGCAAAATTATATGAAAAACTTGATGATATTCAAGTGATATTTGTGAAAGTTTTGTAAGGTCTCCAAATAGTCTTCCTGTACTTGGGTCCTCCTATTTTGTTGCGTTACACATTTGGAAGCGACCATGAGGGACTGAAGGATTTGGAGACCCAATACAGCTGGAGGCAGAAGTTGAAGGTTAGAATGGTTACTGAAGATTTAAAAGGTATGTGCTGTAGAGCAGGGGTCCCCAACCTTGGCAACCTTAAGACCTGTGGACTTCTGCTCCCAGAATTCCCCAGCCAGCAAGCTGAAGTCCACAAAACTTAAAGTTGCCAAGGTTGGGGACCCCTGCTGTAGAGAGGGAGATTACAATTAGTTCTCGACTTACAACAGTTCGTTTAGTAACCATTTAAACTCACAACGGCACCGAAAACTCTGACTTATGACTGTTTTTCACAGTTATGACCTTCACAGCATCCCCATGGTTCACGTGATCAAGATTCAGACGCTTGGAAACTGGTTCATATTTGTGACCGTTTGCTGTGTCCCAAGGGCATGTGATCCCCTTTTGCGACCATCTGACAAGCAAAGTCAATGGGGAAGCCAGATTCACTTGACAACTGGGGCTACTAACTTATCAACAGCAGTGTTTCACTTAATAAGTGTGGCAAGAAAAGTTGCAAAATGGGACAAAAGTCACTTAACAAATGTCTCACTTAACCACATAAATTTGGGGCTCAGTTACGGTTGTACGTTGAGGACAATCTGTATAGGCCAGCAAAATACAAGATCCACACAATAGGGTAAATGTACCTCCTTTCCTCATTCATTTGTGACCCCTCTAAATACTGATTTTTTTTAAGGACTCTCGCCTAATTCTTTGTAGGTATAATGAAGACCCATCCAACCCAACTGAAATGAGCAGTTGGGATTTGGCAGACCTCTACTCTCCTAGCCTTTTGTAAAATTTTGAAGACCTGGCTTTCCCCCCAAGGGCTTAGATAAGAGACTGTAAGGCAGCAGTTCTCAACCTTTTCCGGGGCTCGACCCCGGCCCGTGCCACGCAAGCGCGGCACGACCCTGGCCCGCATCGCACAAAAAAAATGGCGGGCCCGCGGCGCGACGGCCCACATCGCGATAGGGAAAAAAAATGGCCGACCCAAAAAAAACCAGTGGGCCCGTACCGCGCATGCGCGGCACGACAGGGTGCATCGCGCATGCACGGTGCGATGGCCCACATCGCGATAGGGAAAAAATGGCCGCCCCCCCCAAAAATGGCTGACCAAAAAAAAATATATATAAAAAAATGGCGGACTGCGGTGCTTGGCGACCCCCGTGAAATGGTCGTTCGACCCCAAATGGGGTCACGACTCACAGGTTGAGAAACGCTGCTGTAAGGCTTGGCACCAGGTTTTTCTTGTTTTCTTGGCACCAGGTTTTTCTAGTTTTATAGTTTTGTTATAGTTTTGATGCTGTCTTTACTTCTGATTGGGAGCCACCCAGGGTTGATTATAAGATGGGTGCTTATATAAATGTTTTTAAGTAAATAAAATTCAAACATTTGGGGAAAAAAGAATCCGACTACCACTTTTTTTTAACAATGTAACTTATTTTATACATGATTTTTGATTCCTACCATACATTTTTCTGTCAGGTATCCCACTGATCCTTCTGAGAATTTGCCAGATGGAAAGAGTAGGAAATAGCAAATATTTTAAAGTCCCTATGCTGCATGGAAGAGAGAAGTTGCATATTTATTTTCTTGTATCAAGCCTTAACCAAAAAGTGATGAAGTGTTTTTCCATTCAATTATTAAAAGACAGCAAAGTTTTAGTAACTCAGGATTTTTTGTGGTTGTGATACAGAACAAATCTGAAAAACAAAGCATTGAAAAAAACTACTCACCTTATGTTAGAATATTTTTTTTTCTTCCTGAAATGAGGTTTAAACACAGTTGAACATTGAAAGTGCTGCATGTTGAGTTGGTCCCGCCCAATATTGTCTACTGTGTCAGTGGATCTCCAAAATGATGTTTGTCAAGACTGTCCTTGATATGTTTTGTGAGTTGTGAGAGATTGAACCTGAGACATTTACCAAAAAAGCAATATGTGATGCCTGAACTATGGAAATGAAAGAGGCTAGCCCAACAATCCTTTGCTTCCTGTTTTTTGTACTGCAATCCCAAGTATAATTTTATGTAGAAATAGGACTCTTATTTCAATTGAACTTGCAGTGTGAAGCATGTACACTAGCTTTGTGTAACTTAGTATTCTCCAAATGGTTTAGGACTGTAATTCTAAACTTCTTCTTCTTGTTGTGCCAAATTTGTTATCGGACGTTGGTGATCATGTTGGCGATCCTGTTTTTATCAGCAGCCGCACGAAAAAGTGCTGCTGAGTTTTGTCCAAACCAGTCCCTTAGATTTTGAAGCCATGATGTTCTTCTTCTGCCTGGACCTCGTTTGCCTTCAATCTTTCCCTGGAGGATTAAATGGAGTATGCCGTATTTTTCTGGATGTCGCATCACATGTCCGAAATATTCTAATTTTTGTTTTTTTAATTGTTTTGATGATTTCCCTTGGCTTTCCCAGGTGGCTTATCACCTTCTCATTTCTGATCTTGTCAACCCAGCTTATACGTAACAGCCGCCTGTAAATCCACATTTCAAATGCTTCTAGTCTCTTCAGGTGGCCTTCTGTCAGAGACCAACTTTCTACTCCATAGAGCAGGATAGAAAAAAATATAGCATCTGACAAGCCTGGTTTTCAGTCTTAGGCTTATGTCCTGACTGCAGAAGACCTTTTTCATTTTGAAGAATGCTGTTCAAGCTTTTTTTATCCTTGTCTTTATTTCAGTAGTCGTGTCCCAGCTTTCATGTAGATTAGAACCGAGGTGTTAATTCTAAACATACCTGGGAAATTATGGGGAGGGGGAGCTCATATATAAGAGTTCAGCCTTAATAGGGAGAAAATGCATACAGCAAAAGGGCCATAGCTACTTGCTTCCATAACTAGCAAATTCAGTGTGGGTGCTCCCAAAGAACTGCTCTGTTTAATACATTTCAGCTCAACTCCTATACACCAAGAAGGGAGCCAAGTTGGTTTAAAGGTGAAGACCCCAGGCTAGAAACCAGGATACTGTGAGTTTTAGTTCTGCCTTAGCAGGAAACCTGCCTGGGTGATTTTGGGCCAGGCACTCTCTCTCAGACCAATCCACCTCACAAGATTGTTGTTATAGAGAAAATAGGAGAAGGAAGAAGTGTTGGGTATGTTTGGCACCTTGAGTTTATCTTGCATAGTGTCATCTCCTATTAAGTGCTATGTAACTTTAGTTTCAGAGTGACCATCTTTAAAACATCTTCCGTTAAAAAAACAAAGCAATATCACTGTTCATGGATATGAGTTAGGAAACTGGTTTTTTGTATCATTTTGTTTTTAAATCTTAGAGAATGACAGTAGAAAAAAAAACCCCTTTCGCTTAAATGTTTACATTTGTTTTGGGAATTGTTCTTATTTCAAGACAGTACACTTACAAAACAGTATTAAAAGCCCATGATATCATAATAAAAGCCAGAAGAGAATTATGTTTTTAAATTCTTGAGGTTATCTCTAAATTCAACATTTCATGATCCATTCTGATTTTCATTTCAGATGTCAGACAGATTTCACACTTCAGATCATAATGTTTATTATGAAAATCTTCTTTTCAGCTACTAAAACATTTGTGATATTTAATCCTTTCCCCCCACACATATGTTACTTTACTATTCTTTATTTCTATTCTTTGGGCAGCCACTCTTAGCCCTTTCCCAGGCGAATCAAAATCTTCAATTATTGTGCATGTCATGTCAAAAGACTGAATTGAAAACAGGAACATGAACTGAATTTGCAAAGGCATCTTGTTAATTTTTTAAAAAATGCACTGTAGAGAAGGGCAAGCATAAACCTTATATTCTGTTGGCCAATTATTCCTCCCTTGGCAAAGAAGGAGGAAGGATTGGTAGATATTACAATTTCACTGCCTCAGCAATAGATATAATTGCTCAGTAATATATGTATATAATTAACATGCATAATTCCATCCTCAGGTGCAAAGGCTCAGTGAGGGAATTTCTCTAAGTCCAAATTGTTATGGGAAAAAATTGGCGGAAAGACCACCATGAACGCTGCTTTGTGCTCCTGAATAAAAGATAGGATATACATTTAACCAATAAATACGTATTCTTCCCTGCTTCTCCATATCCAGGGCATGAGTATGGCCTTGAGCAAGGGTTCTTCAAACTTGGCCCTTTTATGACTTGTGGACTTCAACTCCCAGAATTCCTCAGCCAGCGTGCCTGGCTGAGGAATTCTGGGAGCTGAAGTCCACAAGTCATAAAAGGGCCAAGTTTGAAGAACGCTGGCCTTGAGGGTAGGAATTGTCTGACACAGATTTTGCTGCAGATTTGGACCTATTACTGACTCTGTAGCTCCTGATAGGGTCAGGGATTGAGGTAGATTTCACTTATTATATTATACATGAATCCTTCCAGTTTCCTGCAATCTCCACCCCACCTAAGACTTGCCAATTAGACTGGTTTTGAACATAGATTTAATGGACTTTCAGAGCTATGCTGCACCTGTGTTCAAAATAGCCCAACTTATAGGTTACAGGTGTGAAAGGCGAGAAGAGGCCCTTCGGCTTCATCCCTTTAGCTCCCATTACTCAGACAACCTAACAGATGTGAAATCTGCTGTTTCAAGGCCCTGAGGTTTCCAACCTTGCTATACATTAAAGAGGGTGATTGGTTGCTAGATCTGCAGGCACAGTTTGCTGGTGGAAAGGAAAAAGCATCCTGAGAAATCCCTCGATCCATCTCAAAGGTAGAGAGTATTATCTTTATCACATGCTTTTCCTGCCCAATCATTGTTTGGCTGTATCTTCCCAATCTTCTGCAGTTCTCTGTGTGCCACCCACCTCGCCTTGTATCTGAAAGATTGTATTCCCTTCTTTTCTTTTTGGCCTCCTTTTTTTTTTAAAATCCAATTTGTAGGTATCTGACTGCTGGCCTTATCCCTTTCCTTAACTTGGCCTTCATTAAATCAGAAGGGACAGGAGTATTGATAGGCATCAGCAATAAGAAGAGTACAATTTATGTCATAATCCTTTCCTGCCAGCTCAGGGACTGGTGGAAGAACCTAAGGGCAATTTAGGTTTGCAGCAGAATCAGCCAGTAGTAGGTGAAAATCAAATGGCCTGCACCCTCTGGATGGAGGTGAGTTAGCACTTTTTAAATAGCCCAAATGCTTTTATAGACTCTATTAAAATATATTGATAATGGTTTTTATTTCCCACATGAAGCCAGGTAATCAATTGTAGGATCCTTAGAAGGGGTGATTGAGGTGAACCAGATATTAGAACAATACCAGCTAGGATAGGTATTGTTTTATAGTTACAGATGGAAAGCTATTTAATATTATATTTCCTGCTGTAACCTGCACAGGGAAACAACAAATCAGTGGCCAACTTTTTATAGCCTCTTCATCCAAAGAAAAGGTTGGGACTTGGCAGTGAGCTTGTGACTGTGCTGTCTCACGTGCTGAAGGATCCATGACCAGAAATTCTCAGTCTTACTTTAACCTTTTTAGAAACTTTCCATTCATTTCTTTATTCGTACACTAAAGTTGGGTCTCAGTTGTGCATGACTTCTTGCTTGTTAATGTTTTGTAATCAAGTCTGCTATCTATGACCTTGGCTGGGGCCTTATGTGCATTCCTTCAATCTGATCCTGATCCTTTGGCTTCCCCAGCTCTGATCAGCGTCAGCTTGGCCAGTGCTCTTTGGCTTGAAATGCATCCTCTCTGATACCAGTCGTGGATGGGAAGACAAAATATTTCTAACTTGCCGTGCATAATTCCACCCTCAGCTGCAAAGGCTCAGGGAGAGACTTTGGGCCACTCACTTTCTCTAAATCCAAACTGTTGGGGAAAATCGGGAGAGAACCATCAGGAATGCTGCTTTGGGCTCCTAAAAGTAAGTCAGGATATAAATCTAATAAACAAATAGATCTATCTGCATTCAAAAAACGCACAACGCTGACCAAGTGTATCTCCACCCACGGACAAAGTTATACTGCAATACCAAACCAGGAAGTTATTAGACCTTCTTCTTATGGAACATTGGCTGAGTTTCAGATGTTTCTGCTTCTTTCACAATCTGTGTCCACAGTTTGTTAGTTATGGATTGTTGAACAAGCCACACTGACCTGATTGCTATTGCGGTAAAGTCATAAATCATGATTTATAAACCAAAGATAGCAAATTCTCATATTATATGAAGCCAATGTATCCAAGTCCAGATCTTGTTTATCCTAGCAGATGACTGCAGCTGGCTGCTTTTCCTCTGTTTCTTCTGTTGATTTCCAGTGGCTATGATCCAACAGATGCAAAGTCCATCCCATAGCTAGTTCTGTGCAGATTATGAGGGAAAACCTCTCCATGAACAGCTGCAGTGCTCAGGATATTTCCAATGAAATAGCTTATTGTTATAGGTAAGTTCTTGGAGACTAAAACATATGAAGAATGGCTGCAGGACTTGGGTTTGGCTAGTCTAAAGAAAAGAAGAAATAGGGTCGACATGATAGCAGTATTCCAGTATTTGGGGGGCTTCCAAAAAGAAGAGGGGGTCATGTTATTCACCAAAGCACCAGTGGGCAGGACAAGAAACAATGGTTGGAAACTGATCAAAGAGAGAAGCAACCTGGAATTAAGGAGAAACTTTCTAACAGTGAGGACAATTATTTATTTATTTATTTATTTTATTAATTTAATTTCTATGCCGCCCTATTCCGGAGAACTCAATTAACCAATGGAATAGCTTGCCCCCACAAATCGTGGGTGCACCATTGCTGGGGATTTTTTAAAAAGAGGCTAGATAGTCACTTGTCTGAGATGGTATAGGTTCTCCTGCTTGACTAGAAGACTAGACTAGAAGACCTCCAAAGTTCATTCTATTCTATTCTGTTCTGTTCTGTTCTGTTCTGTTCTGTTCTGTTCTGTTCTGTTCTGTTCTGTTCTGTTCTGTTCTGTTCTGTTCTGTTCTGTTCTATTCTATTGCCTTAGAAAATTGGGGGAATGGATAGTTGAAAATGAAGCCGTGAGAACAGTATGTGGGTTATTAGGCTGTGATGTGGGTTGCCTCTCCCAGGCACATGAGCCCTGTTAGAGCAACAAAAATGCAACATCTTGAACATGTTTATGCTCTAGAAGTTGGCCCATGGTTTTGGTGGTATGAGCAGTTGATTGGAATGCAAACATTAGAGACATAGCAAAATGTGGAATTACAAGAAGGTTTGGAAAACACAGCAAAATGCAGAAGATAGATTAACAGGGTTTAGCAAGGAGAATTCGTTGTTCACTGCCAACAGCTAAAAAGTTAAAACTAAGGTCTCCACTTAAACATCATCTGATAGACAATATTGGATTGAATGTTGAGGATCTAGTGGTTAGGCTAGAAACCAGGATATAGTGAGATCTAGTCTTCCTTTAGGCGAGAAAAACCAGCTGGATAATTTTGGGCCGATTACTCATGCTCAGCCCAACTCATAGGATTATTGTTGCGGGGGAAATAGGAGGAGGAAGGAGTATTAGGTATATTCACTGCCATGTGTTGTTTATAAAAATAATAAAGGTAGGAAATAAAACAAAAAAGATTCAAAAAGGCACATGATAGGAAGTAGAGGGTGAAATGTTGTAAATATAATCAAGACAGGATGCCATGGGACATGCAGGCCCTGCTCGTAGTGGGGTGCAAGGCTGGCAAGTGTCCATACAGGAGCCTAGACATTTATTCAGCGCAGCAAGATGTCTGGAGGGGGACCAGCATGGCAGACAGTTCAAAGGTGCTTTTTCAAAAGGCAACTTGACTGTTTCTCCCCACCCGCCTTGAGGAAGAAGAAGAAGACATTTCACTTCTCATCCAAGAAACATCATCAGTAACTGATTAAACTCCTTGGATGAGAAGCAACATGTCTTTTTCTTCCTCAAGGGGAAAAAAACATAGTCCAGTTGCCTTTTGAAAAAGCACCTTTGAGACAAACCATGGCTTGGATGACTGAGTCTCCAGTCAGACAGCTCAATGCATACTGACTATGGTGACCACTAGATGGCAGCCATAGGTTGGAGGTCTTTGCGGTGTTCTTGCAGTCCAGATAGAAAGCCCTACTATTTTACTTTACTTCTCTGTGGAGCCTTGCTTTCCAGACAGCCTGGGAACTTCCATATGAAGACTGCAGAACAGGCCAGGGATTATTGCTATGAAATATGCAAAAGAAGCTTAGAAAATTAGAAAGAGTACTGTAGCTGTGCCAACCAGTTTTGACCTGGCATATAGACACTCAGAATGTTAAGTTCAGTTGAAATAATTCAGGACCCCTAATTTATCAAAAAGAGAATGCAAGTAATCCTTGAGAAAACTGAAGTAGGAAAAAAATATAACCAAATATATATAACCATCTTGCTTGATGTTGACAGTCTGTCTTGAGTTATCCTACATCCTTCTTATTGCCCAGAAGCTTTCATTCTCCATTTGTCATGAGGCCTTGTTCCAAAACCCACTTGTATTCTTTCTTCTTAACAATTATAATTTTTAAAGAAGAAAGAATACAAGTGGGTTTTGGAACAAGGCCTCGTGACAAATGGAGAATGAAAGCTTCTGGGCAATAAGAAGGATGTAGGATAACTCAAGACAGACAATCAACATCAAGCAAAACATGAAAAAGAAAGATATGTCAGTAGTGATGTCAACAAAGGGAATAAAAGAACAAAAAAAGAAAAACTAAAATGAGAGGTGTTTTTCAGAAGCACTAAGAAACTATTGGGAAATGTAGAGCTAAAATAGGAAAGTTAGAGCCAAATGAGATTAAAGGAAGAAGGAAAGATTAGGGTGGCCGTTTTCTGGTTGCAAAAAGAAAAGCCAGATGACCATTTGATACAGAAAACACTCAATTCTTTCTTACTATCTAATTGTCTTCTGGATTTTTGTAGGTCAGAAATAGGAACCTTAGCAAAAGCTAAACTGGAACCAGGGGTCCTTAGTGCTCTCTGAGCTTCGTTGTTTTCTTGTAAGACATTGCATTATCCAAAGTAGGTAACATAATCAGTGCTAAAATCCAGAAACTTAGCTAATTTGGGTAATAAAATGTCTGCAAGGAAACAACCAAGCTCAGAGAGCACCAAGGACCCCTCATTTCAACCCTGAGTTACAAATATTCTCCTTTATTGGTATACTGAAACCCTTCACAAAGAGGATTCTAGAGGAATAGCAACATTAACAGAGAGAAAATATATTTAGGGGCAGACTCTGATAGAAAGTGAACCTCAAGTGACGAGGAATAAGATACCAAATAAGAAAGCAGCAGATGGAGATGAAAGAGCCACCCACGAAAGACCTTTGCAGTTTTAAAACTGCAAGGATAGCGGCAGTTAAAGAGCCAACAGCCGTATGTCAAAAAACATGGAAGATGGCATACAATTTCTTTACTTACTTAGGCTTATAGGTCACTTCAGTTGCAAATGACTCTAAGTAGCATATGCTCCAATACAATAAATAATAGATATTAAAAAATAAATAACACCATAGCCAAAGAATAACAATATAAATCTTCACATTAGGCTTCATATTAACCACCATGAGGAATATTAGTCAACCACAGCAAGGTAGCAACTGACTATTCTATCAACTTCCAAAGGCTTTCTGGAATAACCAGAGGTCACAGCATTTTTAAATGTCAGCATGGATGCGGTTGATCTGAATAGCTCAGGGTGCTGCTCTGGAAGAAAGAGGCAGCAACAGAAAAAGAAAACTTGACGGCCCTAGCATGATGATCCTGGGTCCAGAATGGGACTCAAATAAGCCACCCAGCCACCAGAGTAGATGGATCGAAAGCCCTGAGAGAAGAATGATCTTGAAAAATGTTCAGGGTCCGAACCATGTGGCTTTAAAGCAGGCAACCAGCATCTTGCTTTGCATCCAAAAGCCCATAGGCAACCGTGTCGTTCTTGCAGCAGTGGTGTTACCCAAGTGAACTGAGGGCTGTTCTTAAGTATCGTATTTTAGATCAGCTGTAACTTAAGGCAGTTCCCAAAGGCATCCCCACATCAAGTAAGTCACAATAATCCAATCAAGAGATGACCAAGATATGTGTAACTTATAAGCAGGACTTCCTGATTCAGGAATTTAGCAACGTGAACTTGAGAATTCTTCAAAAATGGCCCTATGGTAGGTGACTGGAAAGGACCTGCTACATGAAAGTTTTCAAGTCTTGACCTAATGAATAATGAACATGATTGAAATATATGAAAGGGTGATATGTGTGTGCTATCTGATAGCCTTATCAAAAGGCTTTAAATAAATAATATATAGGTACATTTAATAATCAACCTTATTCATAAAGATAATCTGTGGAAAATTTGCCTGAACCAAAAAAGTGCTTAGAGCTACCAAGTTCTTCAGTGCAAACATTCAGATGACCACAGATAGCAGCAATGAATTGGGGGGGGAGCGGTCAGCCATATCTCTGCTGTCATCTAATGTCCATCCTGATTTTTGAAGCCAAGATCCTGAAATCTTGTGAATGTCTATCAAGCAGTTTCTGTCTGTCACTTGTTTTGGACTGCAAGCAGCACAAAAGAAATGTGCTTTCACATTATCCTTTTTCTAAAAGAATTACTGTCAAATTCTCTCATTTTCTCAGAAATCTCTTTTGACAGATCAACCCACTTAAAAGTCAGTCTCAGTTTACTGCAATGAAAGAGACAGAGATTGAACTTTAAAGTGGCCAGAGAATCACACCTTTCATTTACCAACCATACATTAGTTCTGGATCTCAGTGGAATAAAATAGATACAAAGTTATTGAGCTGAAGTTTCAAGTATTGGATGTGGTGCATCTATCAATTATATTTTGCTAGAAGCTGGAATTGGGATAGTGAGAAAGGCATCTGGCCCCCAAATTGGATTGTGAATAGAAATAATTCTCTTCCAAGAGAAAATATATAAATATGTATGTATGTATAGTTGGGCAAACTGTAATATTTTTGATGATATTCATCCTAGATATATATTATTTTTCATCTCCCTTTGGTACATTTCCATTGTATCCACTTTTTTAATTAAATCGTTGTTGAGTTTTATACAGTCCAAGAAATGGTGCAAGGATATATAATTTTAACATACCTCTCTCTCCTAACCCCCCTCCCCAAAAGTGATACTCTATCAAGAGTTTCTGAACACTTAAATATATCTGCTAATTATCTGTGTGCTCAAAATTCTTTGTATGGATAATACCCCTGTGTAGACTAACTGCGTTACATAGGATGGTACAGTATAATATGTTTTGTTTATCATATTGTATGAACTGAGTCCTACGTAATTATAAACCATACTTTTATGAATTACTAATGATATAGGAATGCAACCAATTGTATTACAAACCAGGGGTCACCATGTGAGGTGAATCTAGTTGGCGATTAACATAATTCCATGTGTGATAAGTTCAAGAGACCTAAAAATTGACAAGGAGCTCAGAGAGCTGGCCATGCAGATGTCTGCAAAGGAGGAGAAGGAAAGTAATTCACCTCTGGGGTCAGTCAAGAAACCATCCCAAAATTGAGCAGAAGTGGACATTGAGAAAATTCTACATAATTCTCCCTCCATTCTGATCCAAACCAGGGGTCCCCAACCCCCAGTCTGTGGACCAGTACCGGGCCGCAGCATGCCAGCAATCGGTCCGCACAAACAAGCAAAGCCCCACCCGTGGGATGCAGGCAGCACACAAAACCACGCACCCTCCAGTCCACGGAAAAACCTCTCTCCACTGAACCGGTCCCTGATGCCCAAAAGGTTGGGGACCTCTGATCCAAACAACACCAGAAATTTGAGATGAGTTGCTGTGCCAGAAAGTTTCTTTGTGTGTGTTGTGTAATAGTTCCAAGCTCAACTAATATAAGAAATTGCTCCTAGAATTTCTGAATGAATCTACATATTCCCTTTGGAACTTTTCATGCAGAATAAGGATTTCCATTTCCAGTGTCTCTGGGCAAGATACCATCTGCCTTTAAGTTATGTTGATTTTGCAATCTAATTCCCAGGAATTTTTATCATATGGTACAAAAATAGTCAAAGGATGAAAAAGGATTGAAAATATCTTTTGTGTTGTGTCAATATATACTGCTAGAGTTTGGAATTGTTAATTTACAATACAAAACTTATGGAAAACTGACTGGATAATTTTAAAACCGACCAGTATACATCAACTATGATAAGCAATTCCAATTTTGATTGCATGATTTAGATTTATAACACAGCTCAGTCCAAAGTTCTCCATGACTTACATTCATCACCTTCATTTAGCAATAAAATAAGAACTCTTCTGAGAATTAAGTTTAAGAATTAATAGTCCATCTTCCAGCTAAATCCAGGAACATGTGAACGTTGCAAAACAAAGCAGGATCAGAGAAGAGTACTTCCTTCCTTCCTTCCTTCCTTCCTTCCTTCCTTCCTTCCTTCCTTCCTTCCTTCCTTCCTTCCTCCCTCCCTCCCTCCCTCCCTCCCTCCCTTCCCTTTCCTTCTTGCACTTGGTAACCAAATTACAAAGTAAATAAACTAGCATTTTAAATCAAAATTATGCAAGTTCTGCTGGCTTGAAAACAACTCTCAACCTTGTTTAGCTAGAACAGAACAGAACAGAACAGAACAGAATAGAAGCTGGAAGGGACTTTGGAGGTCTTCAAGTCCAGCCCCCTGCTCAAGCAGGGGAATCTATAGCATTTCAGACAAGTGACTGTCTAGTGTCTTCTTAAAAATCTCCAGTGGTGGAGTGCCCACGATTTCTGGAGGCAAGCTGTTCCACTGGTTAATTGTCCTCACTGTTAGGAAGCTTCTCAGTAATTCCAGGTTGCTTCTCTCTTTGCTCAGTTTCCAACCATTGTTTCTTGCCTTGCTCTCTGGTACTTTGGAGAATAGTTTGACCCCTTCTTCTTTGTGGCAGCCCCTCAAATACTGGAATACTGCTAACATGTCACCCCTATTTCTTTTTTTCTTTAGACTAGCCAAATGCAAGTCCTGCAGCTGTTCTTCATATGTTTTAGTCTCCAGGCCTTTGATCATTTTAGTTGCTCTTCTCTGAACTTTTCCCAAGGTCTCAACATTGTAATATGGTGACCAAAATTGGTTGCAGTATTCCAGGTGTGGTCTTATTAGGGTTTTATAAAGTGGTACTAATACTTCATGTGATCTTGATTCTATGCCTCTGTTTATACAACCCAGGATTGTATTAGCTTTTTTGGCTGCTGCTGCACACTGCTGGCTCATAGTCTAGTGATCGTTCACTAGGACTCCAAAGTCCCTCTCACAGTTGCTGTTTTTGAGCCAGATGTTGCCTAATCTGTACTTAAACCTTTGATTTTTTTCCTGCCTAAATGTAAAACTTTGCTTTTCTCCACATTAAAACTCATTTTGTTGGATAGGGCCCATTGTGCAAGTTTGTCAAGATCTTTTTGGATCCTGAGCTTGTCTTCTGGGGTGTTGGCTATTCCTGCCAGTTTGGTGTCATCTGCAAATTTGATGAGTTCCCCTTCTATCTTGAGAATACACTCCAGGGTCAGAACAGTTTTCGCAGATGGGATGGGTTGACGGATGACTAAAGGGTGAATTAGGTGTCTGAAATCCATTGCAAAATTGAAGTACCTATTTTGCCTGTTATTCTCCCCAAAACAGGGAGGAATCTTAGGAAGCTTTGGGATATTGATTGTCTCCAAAGTGCATTTTTAGTATCCCTTCATTTTTATTTGTGCTGAATATATTCCCAAACAATCTCACTAGATAAAAACAAACTGGGTTTTTTTCTTTGCCAAGCCATTTGTAATTTCATAAATACATTGCATGCCTCTTCAGCTCTCCTTATCTTTCTTTCCTTAGCCCTTATAAGAATGAGAATCCCAAACCCTCATCCATTCTGGTGCCTTTGTCTTTGGAGAAGAATGAGGTTGTTCATTAGATTTTATTTATGGTTTCTTAATTTAAGCCATATCAATAAAATAATTGCTATGCAATAAGCTGCACCTGCTTTTTAAAAAATAGATGTATCAGAGATATATAAATAACTTCATGAGAATTAGCTTTTAAGATTTTCAGTCATCTTTAATTTAATTCCAAATGTTTCATTTCCTTACTTCTACTATTGTGTTACACCAAATCAACATTTTAAACTTTCTGTCACAAATTGAAATTCCTTTCCATGCATGATTGCTTTTGCTTTTGATATTTTCCTTCTGTTTACCTGCCATTCTGTGGTCTAATTGAACAGAATGGCTATGTTTTTATGCAACAATTTATAATTGGTTTTATATATTCTAAGCTTGAAAAAAGTGGCAAAACTATTGCCTCTACCTCAATGATAGTAATGTGTGAAAGAATGCAATAATGTTACTGGTGAAAACCAGAATGGATGCATTTTGTCCTTCTTTTATTCTTCTTTTCCATACAGTCACAAATTCACAGTGTTTCAGTTCTGGTATCAATTGGCTTTTGCTCTTTTTTGAGAATTTTTACACTAAATCCAGTGGTGGGATTCAGCCAGTTTGCACCGGTTCGGTAGAACCGGTAGCTAATTTTTTGTTGCCCAGGCTCAGAATGGACTTCTGGAAACGGCATCCACACAGAGAACCAGTTGTTCCCATATTTGAATCCCACCACTGCCTAAATCCAATTCTGAAAACCATTTTGAGGTTCAGCAAACACTTTCCAAATGTTTAGGTAGTAGTTATGTTTTAGTATTTTCTGTTACTTGGTTGTTTACTCATTTCCAACACTTTGTGATCATGTAGTAGACACAATTCCACTTGGATTCTCAGTCAGAAACAGCTTCTTTGAGGTCATGCTTTTGTTATCAATGGTAGTCACCTTTTCCCTTTTTATTCTGTCCAGTTTTTCTAAGCATTGACGACTTCTTTAATAAGTCTTCATGTTATATGTCCAAAATATTTAAGCTTTTGCTTCATTTTTATTGCTTCCGGCAAGCAGTCTGTTTTTACTTCCTCTAACTTTGAAGATTTACTTTGCAGTTCAAACTATTCCCAACATTTTTCTTTAGCACCCCAGTTCAAAGGTAATTTTTAAAAAAAAAACAATCATAGAATCATAGAATCGTAGAGTTGGAGGGGACCTCCCGGGTCATCGAGTCCAACCCCCTGCTTGAGGCAGGATTCCCTAAATCATCCCAGACATATGGCCATCCAGTCTCTGCTTGAAGACCTCCATCGAAGGGGAGCTCACCACCTCCTGTGGCAACCTGTTCCACTGGTCGATCACCCTTATTGTTAGAGATTTTTTTCTAACATCTAATCCCATACTATATGTGCTTTTTTCATTTTTCTTACCCAGATGTAGTACCTTGCATTTTTCCTTGTTAAATACCATTTTATTAGTTGCAGCCCATTGTTCGAGTTTCTCTAAATCTTTTTGAATCCTTTCTCTCTCTGCTCTGGTGTTTGCAATCCCTCCTAGCTTTGTGTCATCTGCAAATTTGATCAGTTTCCCCTCAATTCCCTTATCCAAATCATTTATAAAAATATTAAACATAACTGGGCCCAGAACAGAGCCTTGTGGCACTCCGCTTGAGACTTTCTTCCAGTTGGATGTGCAGCCATTTATAGCCACTCTTTGAGTACGGTTACTAAGCCAGTTATGAACCCACCTAGCAGTCACCCTGTCAATCCCATATTTGATCATTTTTTCAATGAGGATGGTGTGAGATACTTTGTCGAAAGCTTTGCTGAAATCCAGAAATACTATGTCTACTGTATTTCCCTGATCAACCCATTCCGTGATTTTGTCATAGAATGAAATTAGATTAGTTTGACACGACTTGTTTGTTACAAACCCATGTTGACTGCTGTTAATTATTGAATTCCCATCCAAATGCTGACATATATGTTGCTTAATGATTTGTTCAAGAATCTTTCTGATGATCCAGCTTTCAAATGAAAAAAAAAATCAAAAACTTAGCTTTGACAAAACATAAGTAAGCAGTCTCTATACTTTAATATTTTTTTAGATATCATAAACTTTCTGCTAAGCAGAATATAATGTGACAGCTTTAAGTGACAGCTGTAATTATCATCCTTGTGAGTTTTTCAATCTAAAAAATTTCTCCTCTATTTCCTGTTGGTATACATTGGTGAGTTTTAAAAAGATTTTTAAAACATCGAGTAGCAGACTGGTTTTTATCTCTCATCTTTCAGTTTCAACAAGAGATTCCTTAAGTCTTCCTCACTTCTAGCTGTCAAAGAGGTATCATCAGCAAATCAGACATATCTCAACTATTTTAATTCAAATGTATGTTCCTTCTAAACCAGCATTTTTTAATGATACATTCTCAAATAGTTCAAATAAATGCATTGTTCATATGGATTGGTGCATTTCTTTCATCATTTAGTTGTTCTGCGTCCCATCATCATACAATTTTTTCAAAAGGCAGATATAGTGGCCTGGTACAATTGTGTTTTTAAGAGCAGTTCCCAATTTTGTTGTGGTCTATGTAGTCAAAATCCTTTGTATAACCAATAAAAGAAAAACAGATGTCTTTTTGGAACTCTTTCCTTTTCTGTTATCCAGTGACTGTTAGGAGAGTGTTCTTGGGTGCCCTTGTTGCTTTTCAATCCAGTTTGTACAACTAGTAATTCTCTGTCCATCTGTTGTTGAAATCTGAATGGCAGCCTCTTAAGCATGTAAGATAAATGCAGTTATTCAGTAGTTTGAGCATTGTTTAGCACAGCCCTTTTCTGGGAAAATAACTAATGTTTCTTTTTGTATTCCACGGCACCTGCATATATGGCTCTGTGTATGTGTGTGTATTATTCTTTCATCTACTCTGTAGATTTTAATATTCACAGATTCTTTGAATCATAAGTGTTTGAAGGGGGGCTTTTTAACCTCTGAATCTAAGGTTCTGCTCACGGCAGGAACTCTATTTCAAGCATCTCAATTAGAGGGTTGTTTAACCTCCATCTGAATATGTCCAGTGAAGAGAAAATAAGATCATGACTGTCAAACTACTCTTATTGTTAGCATTTTTCCTCCTGATATTCAGTCAGAAATGGCCTTTATGTAACTAGAATCCATTATGTCAGTGATGGCGAAACTTTTAGAGACCGAGTGCCCAAACTGCAACCCAAAACCCACTTATTTATCGCTGGGTGCCAGGTGGGCGTGGCCCACTGGATGGGCGTGGCTGTGGTGGTCATGGCAGATTGGGTGGGTGTGGCCAAGGTGGGCATGATCACCTCAATGTTGCTCATGGGAAGGGATGCCTGTGGGGGCCGGGCAGGGTTGAGGGAGATCCAGGGGGTCTCTGGCAGGTGGGACGGTGGGCAGGAGGCTCGTCCTGGGGGGTGAGGCGAGGCAAGGTGAGGCAGGGCAGGGGTGTCATTGTCACAGGGCAAGGCGAGGCAGGGGCCAGGCCGGCTGCTGCCTGACACCATCGGCCCCTGCACACAGAGGCCAGCGAGCACATGGGTGTTGGGATGCATCCAGCCATGTGGGACCTTGGCGAGTTAGTGGGTGGCTGGTTGAAGAGGGACGGTTGCCATCTCCTGGGCATGGTGCGCGTGCCCACAGAGGAGGCTCTGAGTGCACCTCTGGCATGCGTGCCATAGGTTCACCACCACTGCATTATATGATATTGGAATTATGAGGAATAGAGCTTGAACTTTTTCTTTCCAGATATTTGCAAATTATTTTTCCCCCTGCTCCCTTTTCTCAAGGTAAAGATAACCAGCTCCCTCATTGTTCTTCTTAGGATAAAGCAAGGGTCTCCAAACTTGGTAACTTTTAAGACTTGTAGACTTCAACTCCCAGAATTCCCTAGCCAGCATGGTTGGCTGAGAATTCTTGGTGTTGAAGTCCACAAGTCTTAAACTTGCCAAGTTTGGAGACCCCTGGGGATAAAGCATTGTAGCTTCTGGATTTTGATCCTTCTCATTGCCTTAGGGTTATCAGATATCTGTACAGGCAAAGGAGGACAGAGACAACTGGGAAGGAGAACAAACGGGGAGACAAGGAGGACACATTGACTGTTTAACTTTCTGTGACAAAAATTGTAATGAGAACTGTTGTGTCCTGGGCCTGCTGAAGCATTTCAGCAGGCCCAGAAATGTTGCAAATGGTCCCAGGCAACCAAAAAGCTGCTCGGGACCAGACTGGCTGGCGCCGGACTTGTGCGCATGCGCAAGGCGCGAAAAAGGTTCTTCCCTATTGGCTGGACTGCCTGGGGTTTTGGGAGACTATAAAAGGCCTGCTTGCCTGCTTGCTGAGTTGAGTTGAGTTGAGGAACGAATAAAGAAGTACTTGTTTACAACATGTCTCTTGCTTCAATGCCGCAAACTCCAAAACATAAAAGTGGCGATGAAGGCGGGATCGCTGCAAGGAAGAAGGCAATAAGAAGAAGGTAAGCATCATCTGAAAAGCCTGAAGCCTGGGAAGTCGGCGTCCAGCTCTGCACTCACCTGCCAGTAGAGCATCGCTGGAGGTGAGCTTGGCAAACGGGCCCTTTCCCCAACGAAGGCTTGCAATGAAGCATTCTGAAGCTGAAGATGTCGAAGATAGGACGCTTGATGGAATTCGATGTTTCTCACCAGGAGCGCTGGAACTCCTATGTGGCCCGGGTAGAAAATTACCTAAGGTTTAACCAGGTCCAGGAAGACGGCCTGAAAGCGGCAACCCTGCTGCGTGTCTGCAGTCAGGACACCTTCAACATGGCCAAAAACCTGGTAGCCCCTGCACCGCTGGAGTCTGTCACCTACATGGACTTAAAAAACATGCTGAAGGATCACTTCCATCCCAAACTGTCTGTAATTGCATGGAGGTATGCTTTTGAGCAGAGGGACAGAAGCCAGGTGAGTCTCTGCAGAATTCATCGCTGCCTTGAGACAAGCTGCCAGGCCTTGTGAATTCAAGGACCTGGAAGAACGCTTACGAGACCGCTTCGTCTGCGGCCTTAGAAGCAGAGAGCTGCAACAAAAAATCTTTGCTAAAGCTGAAATCACTTTCCAAGACGTCTTGCACGAAGTTGCAACTGAAGAAGCAGCAGGAGGCGCTGTGAAGGCCTTGCGGCTTGCCAGAAATGCTCCAGCCGTTGCGACCATCCATCAAGAAGTTCCAGACCTGGATCCAGAAGAAGAGGTGGACAGACTTCACCAGCCTGTGGTAAGAAGGCCGCGAGAGAAACCAGACAAGGCCCCAGCAGCCCTTCAGTGTCTCGGTTGTGGAGGATGCCACAAGCACACGGACTGCCGGTTCTGCTCCGCCATTTGCCGGGCATGTGGTAAGCAAGGCCACATTGCCACAGTTTGTTTGGGTCGCCAGCAGGTGCAACCTCGGGAAGAATTCCTTCAGAAAGGTAACAGGGTCCCCAGCCAACACAGGGTGGGTTTCTGCGCGTCGCGTAGAAGCATTTTGCGGATAGGGACACACAAGCCCCTTAAAAAGAAACTTCACATTGATGTGAAGTTACAAGGGGTTCCCTTATCGATGGAGCTGGACACTGGGTCCGCTCTATCAATCATTTCACACAATACCTTTAAAAGGATTTGCAGCAGTAGTGGCCTTCGGGTCAAACTCAGGCTATTGAACTTAATTTTTACTGACTTTCAAAATTCAAGGGTTAATGTACTTGGAGAAGCCATGCTCAAAGTGCAGTGTAAGGCTTTCCAAGGCCTATTAGATGTGGTGGTTGTTGGGGGTGATCGTATGAGTCTAATTGGACTCGATTGGTTCAAGGCCCTGGGAATCCAGGTAACTGGCCTACACAGCCTGCAAACTCTCTGCAGAGAGAGTGGAAGTCTGCAGAGAGTTTGTGGATGTGTTTAGTTCAGAGCTTGGTTCATACAAGGGGCCTCCCATTGCCCTGCGGTTAGACCCAAATATCACACCGGTTAGGATTAAGCCTAGGAGGGTGCCCTTCGCCCTCAAGGGCAAGATTGATGCTGAGCTGGACAAGCTGCTCCAGCAGGGCATCTTGGAACCTGTGGACTACAGTCCATGGGAAACCCCCATTGTAACGCCTTTAAAGGCTAATGGGGAAGTCCGAATTTACGTGGACTATAAATGTACTTTGAATACAGCTTTGCAACAGCATGCATATCCTGTACTGGTAGTGAGTCATATTCTGGCCTCCCTCAAAGGGGGAAAGCTATTTGCAAAGCTTGATTTAGCACAGGCCTATCAACAGCTACCTGTTGATGAGTTAACTGCTGAGGCCCAAACAATACTGACCCATAGGAGTGCTTTTAAGGTAAAAAGGTTACAATTTGGGGTGAATGTTGAACCTGGCATATTTCAGAGTGTCATGGAGCGCACGCTCAGGGGTATTCCAGGGGTGTGCCCCTACTTCGATGACGTCCTCATCGCAGAGGAGTCATCACAGAATTTGGCTGAGAGGTTACGGGCTATGTTGCTGAGGTTCTGCCAAGCGAGCCTCAAATTAAAAAAAGACAAATGCAAAATTGGAGTTACTTCCACAGAACTTTTAGGCTTTAAAATTGATGCTCAAGGCATCCACCCTGCAGAATCCAAACTGAAGGCCATTCAGGAGACCCCAAGTTCCAAGTCTAAAAGTGAGCATCAAGCTTTCTGGGAACTTCTCAACTTCTATCATGCTTTTCTTCCCTATAAGGCTGCAGTGGCTGAGCCGTTACACCGGCTCTTAGATAAGCAAGTTCCATGGCAGTGGACTAAGGTCCATGACAGGAGTTTTAAAGAGGCCAAGGCCTTGCTCTCATCAAATGCTGTATTAGCACATTTTAACGAGCAACTGCCTGTGTGCATCGCTTGTGATGCATCCCCTTATGGGGTGGGTGCAGTACTCAGTCACCTGAAGGCTGACGGGTCACAAGTCCCTGTGGCTTACTACTCAAGGACTCTGTCATCTGCAGAGTGGAATTATGCTCAGATTGACAGAGAAGCCTTGGCCATAGTGGCTGGCATAAAGAAATTCCATGATTTCTTATATGGCCGCCATTTCACGGTCTATACAGACCACAAGCCTTTGCTGGGGTTGTTTACAACAACCAAACAAACCCCACACATCATATCCCCACGTATGCTGAGGTGGTCCATTTTCCTGTCAGCATATGACTACATGCTCATTCACAAACCTGGGAAAGAAATGGGCCATGGAGATGGCCTCAGTAGGCTACCTCTCACACAAATAGAGGCAGATCCTGCACCTGCTGTTAATATTCTCTCTATTCAGGAACTGCCTGAATCTCCCTTCAATGCTAGGGACGTGGCTGCAGAAACAGCCACTAATCACACACTTACACGCGTGCTGACATGGGTGTTGTCAGGATGGCCTGACACGTGTCCAGATGCTGCATTTCAAAGCTTCTGGCAAAGGAGGCACGAATTGTCTACATTTAATGGTTGCCTGTTATGGGGTAGTAGAGCAGTTATCCAGCCTTACTGAGTTCTAGAGTCTTGTTCTCTCTGCATGAGGGACATCCGGGCATTGTGTGCATGAAAGCGCTTGCACACAGCCATCTTTGGTGGCCTGGGCTTGATAAAGCTATCGAGGCCCAGGTGCACGGGTGACAGGTGTGCCAACAGTCATGGCCTGAAATGCCTCAGCCCCTGTACACAAGTGGGAGGAGACACAAACTGTTTGGTCAAGGGTACATTTAGATTATGCTGGGCCCTTTCAGGGGCAATTCTTCCTTATCCTGGTGGATAGCCATTCCAAGTGGCTAGAGGTTGTACCTGTCTCCTCCACTACTACTGCTAGGACTATCCAGGTGTTGAGAGGAATCTTCACTACCCATGGACTTCCTGATGTCCTCATCTCTGACAACGGGCCCCAATTTACTTCTCTTGAGTTCCAGGCTTTCCTACAGGCCAACTTGATCCGGCATGCAACGTCAGCTCCTTTCCATCCTTCCACAAACAGGCAAGCTGAATGGATGGTACGCACCACCAAAGATGCACTCAAAAGAATCACACACGGTAACTGGCATCACAGGTTAGCAGATTTTCTTCTTTCACACTGCACCACACCATGCACTGCCACTGGAAAGAACCCAGCTGAACTCCGCTGGGGTCGACGCCTCATCACGAAGTTGAACAGACTGTACCCAGACCGGATGGCTTCACAGGTGTCACAGCCACAGGCACCTAGAAGACTGCAGGTGGGCGATCCGGTCTGGGCAAGGAACTATGGTTCTGGACATCTCTGGGTCAGTGCTGTTGTATGCAAGGTTTCAGGGCCACTCTCATACAAAGTGGCCTTGGGTGATGGACGTGTTCTTCGGCGCCATATTGACCAACTGCGCTGATGGTTGTCCAACAACGTTTCCACTCCTGGCTCTGCTCTCGGGGGGCAGGAGGGCCATCAATTGCATTCTGGGCCTCAGTCTCCCAGCTCCAGCGAGTTCCCACACTCTAATGCACAGGGTCCAGTGACTGAATGGGGGCATTCTCAGGATTCAACTATTGCTCCAAACAGGAAGTCTCCAGAAAGTGGGCCATTCCACACATCAATTATTGCTCCAGACAGGGAGTCTCACCCGGGGTATCCACAAAATACAGCAAGCGCTCCAAACAGAGAGCCACAAGAGAGGGGGTTTGCCATGGAGGTGGCTCCTGACTCTGGCACCTCAGCCACATACACGGGGGACTGGGGCACTTCTGCAATGCAGGCCACATCCGATGCTGGTCGCGGGCTCGAGGGACAATGTTCCCAAGAGGAGTCCATTGTGGACATGAAGAATTCCACTCCACCATTGGGCTTGGGGATTTCCACCCCTCCAAGGGAACCGGGCTTGGATTCATAGGATCCAGCCAGTCAGCAGCGTAGTGGGTCACCTGGAATTCTAAGGCATCAAAGTCCTGGTCTATCGAGCCCACCAGACAGGCAGGTAGGCCTGGCACCATTAAATAGAAGTCCTGGTCTGCCTAGATTGGCAGGCGAGCTGTCAGGCCAGGCACCCCCCCTGACCCTGCGACAGTCCCAAAGGGCGAAGGCCCACCTAAATACCTTAAAGGTTATGTAAAGTTGCTATCAGTCCAAAGGCCACCTTACTAGTCACAGAATTATGTTCCACAAAGTGGTTGTTGTAATTATTTTGTTAAAAGTTTATTCGTTATTAAGGTTGCTATCAGTCCAAAGGCCACCTTACTAGTCACAGAATTATGTTCCACAAAGTGGTTGTTGTAATTATTTTGTTAAAAGTTTATTTGTTATTATTATGATTTAGTATAAAGTGGTCTGCCTATAGTCAGTAAAAGAAACTTGTGTTTAACACTTATCCTGTCCAAGACAGCTGTATTGGGCTATTGTGCCTTCTGTGGCGTGTTTTATCCAGGGGGGAGGGGTATTGTGTCCTGGGCCTGCTGAAGCATTTCAGCAGGCCCAGAAATGTTGCAAACGGTCCCGGGCAACCGAAAAACTGCCCGGGACCAGACTGGCTGGTGCCGGACTTGTGCCCATGCGCAAGGCACGAAAAAGGTTCTTCCCTATTGGCTGGACTGCCTGGGGTTTTGGGAGACTGTAAAAGGCCTGTGTGCCTGCTTGCTGAGTTGAGTTGAGGAACCAATAAAGAAGTACTTGTTTACAACATGTCTCTTGCTTCAATGCCGTGAATTCTAAAACATAAACAGAACTTTCAATAAAAAGGTACTTCTTAGGCATATATGAAATTACTTTTTCCATAATCAGAAAGACTGCTTTTTCAATGGCAGGTATGTGCCACAGCAAGCCTTGAGTAGTAACTGATTAAAATCTTGTCAATTTCAGTCAGAAGCCCAAGTCAGGGTACTAATCAACTAATTTAAGATCACAGAGTAGAGCTTGTTAGCTTGCAGTTAGCACTATTAGAGAGATCTGACAGAGAAAAGCTCTCAGGAGGAGAGATAAAAAACAATATTTATTCAGACAATATTTGATTTTAAGGCAATGCCATCCTGCTGGAGGGAGGACATGAGGTCAAGAAGGAATCATGATGTAATAGAGAAGCCAAAACCAGGCCAGAAAAGAAACCACTTAAATAAACAGAACTGTGGGAAAGTAAATGGAGACTCCCAGGCCTATCAGCTATAGGGTGAAGTACTCATGTTAAATCAAGCGGTTTTTCTGGTAGACTCGTCACACATTTCCATTTTCAAGGAAATAGATTCAATAAAGAAATGAGTCTAGTGTTTTGGTAGAAATGCTTTACAATCTTATTAGTGCAGCAGGCTACTTTTTTCCAATGCACATTTGTATAGCTGCGGTTTTTGCCCATGAAATCCTCTTCTTAAAATGGTTGACGTGGACTGAGAAGTTCATGAGTCAGAGGACTGCTCACATTTTAAACTTTTGGATTTCCACTTGCTCCATTCCAGGTTAAGCTGGCCTACAGAAAACAGAAGAGGCCTGTTTCCATATGAAGCCCTCAGTGGCAAAGCCAGACCCAGGCTCGCATTGCAACCTTTTTTTTTTTTTTTTTTTTTACTAAACTGCTGGTATTTCATGCCATCAAATGCACTGAGGGGTATTTTAAACCTAATAATCAATTCTAAAAGTGCAGAGCAGATTTTACCTTATATGATATCCATTAAAGAACAGGGAGTGGTTTGCTCTGAGGAATCCACATCAAATGTAATCCTTCTGAGACTATACCATTTCAGACTGGATGGGATATTTGATACGTCAGGACTCATTTCTGATAGACAACAAGACAAAACTTCTCCCTCTGGAGTGCTAGATTACATATCATATATTAGACAGCAATGAAAGTATCCTGAATGAAAACCCAAAATATAACTAGACTCAAATTTTAGGTTCATTAAGATGCCTAGATGTTAAGGTTTCTCATCAACAGGAGTATTGATCCTCACTGTGATGGCTTAGGTGTTTTTCTTTTCCTACTCCATGTTTGAAAATTATATCAGCCGGGAAGAGAATAGTGCAAATTAAAGTATTTCCACAGGAAGAAAAATCATAAATAGAGAGAGAGAGAAGGAGATTTCTTTTCCAACCTGCAGAGCAGCTTCTAATATTCTCAAGTGCAGAGCAGGTTCAATAACAAGCTGGAGGGTGAAAGTGGATAAAATGGATTCCTGATTAATCAGAAGTCGGGGCTGCACTTGTACATGAAAATGAGAAAAGCAAATGTCAATGAAAGCCACTTCAATGAGACAATACTGGAGAGAAGAAAAGACATTATTTCTGTATTTCCCAAGGCAACATGTTTCTCTTTCAAATATGTGTCTACTCTCTTCAACATGTGGGCTCAAAAGTTACCTTGTTGATCAAAACATTAATACTGGAAATAGTAATGCAGGATATTAGTTCCTCATGGAGTATTTTAGACTAATGTGAATGTCACTAATAATTCTTCAGCACAATCCTTAGAGATGATGTTTTCTTTTTCTGAAGCGTTAGTGAAACATTTGAATTTTTAATGCTACATCTAGCATTTCTAATGCTACCTATGGAGGCTACTAAGTCGGTGACCTGAGAATTACAAACTGAATGTGAAGGTCTTTTTGTATCATTCAAGTATATATATATTTCTTTTTACAAACCTGTAATCCCTTGCTTCAGGGTGGAGTTGGGGGTAACTGAACAGAGCTGAGCATTTACTGGCCAGGTGCCCTTCCTGACATCTATGAGGAGCTTGCAGCAGATATTTTTTCTTTGTGAGGGAGTGTCTTCATCTCTAGGCCACCGCGCTGCTCTTTATCATTCAAGTATATAATATTCTGATATTAGGAATGTTGCTACAAATCAACAATCTGTGTGATCAAATTTGGGCAATAGAAAGACCCATGATATTAAGCAGGTTACAATGTTTTTCTGCCGGAATGACTATGCAGACCAAAATAGAACATTTTCATTCCCCAAAGTTTCAAGAACTCTTAAATACCCATTACTGATTCTCTCCTAGCAATTATTGTATTATTTTGAAAAATGATAAAATCCTATCAACAGTGGCAAAAAAAAAAAGACATTCAGCTCTGGGAAATGATGCTTTCCTCCAGCAATATTTCAAAGAAATAATTGTCTCTTTTCAGCTGAACTTTCTCCCAGAGAAAAATAGTATATTATGCTGTGCTCTTGGTTGGAAGGCAGGAAATCTGTTTTCAATGATGGATTTTCATTATAATTCATCACATTCAGTTACTTAATTAATCCAGTAGGCATGAGTTAGATTTTGCTCATTAAATCTTAATGCCAGCTGGTTGTTACAGTCTGTCAGTAGTAAAGGTGCCAGGCTTCAGCTGAATTACCCCATCACAAGGGCTGACAGCAAAAGGATGGTAGGGCTTATCTGTCAAGATGGGGTGGAGGTCAGATGAGGTCTGAAGATAATTACATGCACTGAACATCCAGTGAAGACTTGGCTTTTTCTATGCATACTTTGTGTCCTGCTCTTTGGCAAATTTGGATGGAGCTTTTCCTTTGCCAAGCTGTCACTCAGTGTTAGCCCTGCTCCCAGACTAATCCCCCCAACCCATGATACCATCTCTTAGCTATGGTTCCCCATGAAATACTTCAAGTCCCATTTTTGAACAGAACCTCTGGAGCTCTATGGGACTTGGGAGCAAGTTAGTGACTCATCAGATGAGATCTTGCCTTACCCCGTCTGCTGGAGTCAGGGATGACTCCCCTCATTAACGAGATGAAAATGCTATTGCTTGTGTAGGAGACGATCAGGCTCCACCCGAGGGAGGAGTCAAATGTGTCATAAGTCTTGAGTCCCTTCGCACCCACAAAAGGCTTCAGCTGAATTACCCCATCACAGGGACTGACATCTGCTGGATGGACATCCTGCCCACCTTGAATTCCGTTGACTCTAATCTACCGCCAATTTGCTGTGACCGTTAGTAATTCAGTCTCTTGTACATAGCTTAAGCTTGCAATAAATCCTTATATTCATTTGAACTGCCTAGGTTTCCTGAGTTCTGCGTCTGACACCGTGATGCCTTCATTTCTGCTGTTTTAATGATTTGAGAAGAATGACCTGATCTTTGCTAGCGATTTGGCTTTTGGCAGCTTTGCAGCTAAACCTGATTGTGGATGGTCAGAAGTTTTAAATGTCAGAACAGAATAGACTCCAAGTGCTGCCCTGGAGCAGGCAGAGTGGCTGAGTTTCTCCCTCCTTTCAGTCAACTAGGGGCACGCTAATTGCTCACACGGTACACTCAACTGTAATGAGGACATCACAGGTGAGGACAAATGCAGGTTGACCTCAAGTGCTTTCTGAGATTCTGGGGAAATACAAATGAAACGATTAAAACTATTCCACTATAAATTCATATTGTGCATCAAATGATACAATACAAGGCTAATAAATGGACCTAATACAGGTAGTCCTTGACTGACGGCCACAAGTGAACCCCAAATTTCTATTGCTAAGCAAGACAGTTGTTAGATGAATTTTGCCCCCTTCTACGATGTTTCTTGCCCCAATTGTTAAGTGAATCACTGCAGTTAAATTAGTAACACAGCTATTAAATGAATCTGGCTTCCCCATTGACTTTGCTTGTCAGAAGATCACAAAAGATGATCACATGACTCCGGGATACTGCAATTGTCATAAATATGAACCAGCTGCCAAGCATCTGAAGTTGGATCACGTGATCATGGGGATGCTGCAACGGTCGTAACTGTGGGAAAACGGTCATAAGTCACTTTTTCAGTGCCGCTGTAACTTCGATCATTAAATAAATGGTTGTGAGTTAAGGACTACGTGGCTTAAGCTGTTATCGATTTTATTTTCTCTTCGTGTGCAGAAATGCACAAAAATGCAAGACAATCTGCCTTGTCTAGAGAAATTGATAGGGTTTCCTTTTTAAGAGAAAAAAAAGTTTTCAGGCAACTGAAATAAACCATGCACTTTTGAACTGGAAACTTAATTTTTAGACTGTCCTTATCAAATAGGATCAGGGTGCTGTAAAGCAAGAAACAAGTAATCATATGACACAATGAAAGCAAAATAGATGATAAATCATACAATAGCTTGGGAAACAAAATATAAAAGGACAGTTTGAAATTACCAGGGCAAATAAAGTTCTAATAGGGGACAATGAAAGAGAATACACAAATGGGATGACATAATGTAGCACATGATGCATACAGAAAAAAGTAAAAGGGAAGGAAGGAAAGAAGGAAGGAAGGAAGGAAGGAAGGAAGGAAGGAGGGAAGGAAGGAAGGAAGGAAGGAAATTACATGTCAATATAAGGGCAAAGTTGCAGAACCTTTGTCAATTTCATCTGCTTAAAAACGGGAAAAAACAAAAGCAGGTTGCTTGCTTATTTCCTTATTTGCTATTCCATCAGTTATATTGCTTAATACCAGTATATATTGATACATGAATGTTTTACAACACTGACTTTAAATGTGCTGTGTAAGCATTATAATGAAATTCTGGAAGAGTAAAACCTCTGGTCCTGATGACCGACCCAGATTGGATCTTAACAATGTATATTTGCCTTCATTCGTGAAATTCTGCATCGTCAAAAGCAAGTGTTCAAAGTGATGCATGTAACCGTTTAAGTACCAGGCAAGAACTTAAAATATATACATTTATTTAAACTAGATTGCTTCCTTCACTTCTTTTTGCATGTCCCACCAACTATACAATTGACCTGAATCACTTTTGGGTAGCTATTTTCTTCAATCTGTGTTACTGAGGCACCCTTCAAATCCATTTGTTCAACTCTCCTGTTTAGTACTACCGTAGGTATGCTGTTACAGGGAACAGTGATATGTAGTCCCAGCCCTTGTAATTCTGAAGACAGAAGTTCCGGCTTTTAAAAGAAAGCGATTGATTCAATCTAAACATTTTTTGAAGATATGGAATATAAATTCTGTGAAGTGAATTCCCACTGAACATGCTGTCTGATATAGAGAGTGAAAACACGTATCCTCTCAAAGATGACTGAATTATTTATTCTACTGTCAGTGAATGAGGTCAGAAAGCCAGAAATGCTTTCATTCTTCCATTAAACCATGAAAACTATATATTTTGAATACATTATTCAAGAAAGGCAGGGGAGAGGGAAGAATTCAGATTTATATCCTAAAAAAGATGTAAATGAGACAGAAAGACAAATACAATTTGAAAGTTGCCTCACTATCTTGCAATCAGAATTTCAAGCATATATTTAAAGACAATAGTAATAACTCAAAGGAACCAAACTGATTAATTTGAATATCATGCTACCCAAACACACATGTATAAAATCTAGTACGGTGATGGCGAACCTTTTAGAGACTGAGTGCCCCAAAACCACCCTCCACCCCCGTCCCTGCTCCGCCCTGCCCACTGGACTACCCACCACCTCCACGGTCCTCCACAGTTCACCCAGGCAGCCCAGCAGCGCCCTGGTGGCCATGCCCTCCACCCATGCCCCACAGCATCATCTGCGCGCGATTGGGCACAACGGCAGAGTCTTGTCCCTGCTGCCCAGCTACCTTGTCCTTGGTTGCACTGCTTTGCGTGGGCCGCGCCCAGGGGCAACTCTCCTCCGGGGGGGGCTGTGGGAGGAGGCAAGGGGATGCAGAGACAGTGCGTGTGCCCACAGAGAGGGCTCCGAGTGCCACCTCTGGCACCCGTGCCATAGGTTCGCCACCACTGATCTAGTATATGAATTTGTGTTTATAATAAAAAAGTAATACTTATTAAAACAATAAAGAGAAGTTGAAATCTTTAAAAAGCAGCATCACTTTATATTTGACAAAAATGTAGTAGTACTATACAGATGACCTCATACGTGGACAGCAGAAGCTGGAACAATACTTATAGGAATAGTCAGTAAGATATTAGGATCCTAAGCATTTTGGGGCTTAAATGTCCAGAGTTAGTGTATTGTAAATTAGAAACAAACCAGCACATCTAGAACTCTGTGTCTCTTCCCTAGCTGCTCTCTATTGGAAGCAAGGGGACAGAAAAGCTTTTTGAAAGGTTTTGCTAGAAATAAATAAAATACAGTAACATAAAACAACCCACTTCTGCTGCCCTGTCTGGCTGGAAATTTCAAAGGGTAGATGAAATGCCCTTTCTCCCACATCTATCTGTACTTGTAATGCCACTTTCTCAAAATTAACTGCATTACAGACAGTGGTAATACAATTTTACTCTACAATGGATATAGATATAAAAATTTCTGAAACGCTACACAAGTTGTGACTGTGAGTCATCATTACAATTGCATCATCATTTTAGAGATATTGACTTACTTACCTAAACAGAGCAACAAATGACCACAGTGGGCAAAAAAAGCAGTGGGAGTGGGAGGGATGGGTCCTGGATTTTGGGCACATTTTTTAAGTGAGTCCATTTGAGGTACCTTGGTTCAAAAATTGATGATCCACCCTATCACCCATTTAAAGGTTACAGACAGACAAATAAACACAAGAGTTTTAGTAGTATGTAGATGGGGGCAGGGATGTCTAAAGGCTTTAAGTAAAAAAAAAGCAGATTGGGCTATCATGCTACATGCTTCATCACATGTATATTTGTGCAATATCATGATGCATGACATTGCTTTCATCACTTTCCCCCCTCTCCCCTGCCCTCCCATGGACAACTTGTGTGTAGAATTGCTTCAAGCCATTTTGCTGCCCTTTACCAATTGTAGTTCTCCATTTATACTAAACTGTACAGTAAGCTGCATGTTATAGGTGTACATTGACATAATATTTGGGCAATTCAGAAACTGTGATGCTCTAATAAAAGAGTTAGCTTGGGATCATGGCTCAGTACTGTCATAATACAATTTGTTGGGTTGTATGAATCCAACAATTGTGGTTTGTAAATCCTGGCTTATGGAGGGCATGTTGTGCAAAAAGAGACAGTGATAGTTTCTTTAACCAAAGCTCTTTAAGCAAACTTGGTTTAGCATAATGTGTGAATTGGATCTTTGTCGATTTGCAAATGTTGTCCAGAGGAAAAAGTGACGGAAGCCAGTTTGGGTCCTGAGAGGAAAAAATGTGCAGTTGAACAGTAGAAATGCTCAATTCCTTGCAAAGGTGTTCCAGAGATCTCTGAGTTCATTATTCTCTTCTTCCTGAACTTTTCTGATTTTCTATTTGTGATTGGTCATTTAAAGCAGGCATCCTGGTTGCTGATTGAATGATTTTCAAGATACTGGAGATTGTTCCAGGAAGAATGAGAGAATCTGTTTGTTCCTTATTACAAAGAAATCATGACTATCTCAGAAGCTATTGACATTTCCTATCTCTAATTTCAACACCACAAGAATACATTTCAGTTGTTTTATGTTGGAGTATCTGTGTTGCTGGGATCCCAAGACAATTGGAAAGAAAGCTAAATTAAAAGGAGATTGTAAATATTGACATAGTCTGTTGTTCAGATGTAAAAAAAAAGTTTTTTCTTGCTTCTACTCAAAAATAAATTTGTGTTCCCAAAGTTTGTAGAAAGTATGATAAAATATTAATTACCCAATATCTTGTTAACTGCAGAATGTGTTTTGATAAAATGAAAATTAAAGCCGTGCCATGCCCCAGCTTCAGTTCCAAAAAGGGAGTGCCCACAGGGGTGCAAGCATAGTTCCAGAGGCACAGCCACATGACCTCAGGAAAAGATGTGGCTGCTTTAAAGAGTATAGACAGCCAGGTGCTAGATTTCTACTCCTGCATTCTCTCAAGATGGAAGGCTTTAAATTCCACTTCTCAGGATTTGCAAGGGTAACATTTTAAAATAATATACTGTGGGAAGTTGGCTCCCCAGAGAAGGAAATATTAAAAGGGCAGAAAAATATATTTCCTCAAAGGATCCTGAAGAGGCAGAAAAGCATGCCCAGTTTTTCTTAATAGCCCCAGGTCTCCCTTCCCCAAGCAGAAACCAACTCATAGAAATGCAGATGGAGGCCCCCAGCTAGAAGATTAAGAAGACAAAGACAACTAAAATCTACATACCCCATCCAAACTCTAGGACAGGACATAATAGGATTAACCCACAGATGCCAAAGGGCACACCCAGAGACAGGTCAAAATACTTGACACAGGAAATACAAAGCCTCAAGATAGGAACAGGAAGCAACTCCAAACAAAAGGCTCCAGAGGGTATAAAAATCCACTCCCTACATGTGCTCACCCTTTTTTTCCCTCTCTTTTCTTCCAGAGCCATCTTCCTGACTGGCTCTCCTCTTCAATAAACTGCAACCTTCTTTCTAAAGCAGTCGCCATGTTGTTTATCCCCGGCTTGGACTGAACCAGGATGAAGACTTTTCCTTCAACAATACTTTAGAGAAGAATCTAGGCTGAAACCAAAGTCTCTTGATGGAAAGAGACGTCTCAAGATGGCAAAGCTTGATGTTAGATGCAAAACAGGTCACATGCAGAGGGTACAGAGAAGCTGCAAACATCAAGTACCTGTACATTTATTAAGAACATTAGTAATCCTTCCAGTTTTAGCAATTACTTTTGAAAGGTAACATATAAATTAAGAGAAGTATATTAATTGAAGCATGTGTCATATAAAGTATATCTTATAAATTGAAAGAAGAATAAGGAGATTGCAAAAGTAGAGAAACTAAGCATAATATTCTAATCCAGGGGTCGCAGCCCACTACCAGACCATGGTCTATATTCCAACTGGGCTGCATGTCAGGCCAATGTGCCTTGGGTGCGCGTGCAGCTCAGCTTGTGTGAGTGGTGGGCTGGTGTGGTCCTGCAATGTGAGCCCGATGTTTATGTGAGTCAAGCTGTGTGCACGCTAGCCTGACACTCATGCGGCCCAGTTCCCCTATTCCCCTCCCCCAAGTTGGGCCAAGCCGCAAATGTTGGGGACCACAGTTCTAATCTCTCCCCCGTCCTCACCACTTTTGTAAATTGACAGGTATTTATCAGCTTTTATAAATGAGAAAAGAAGTTTCTGAAATATGGAGGTGCATTGTCCAGAGATGTTCTTTCAGCTGAGTTCCCCAAAATATATGAGAACATTATGGGGTTCCATTAGAGACTGGGGGGGGAGTCCACTTAAATGTAGCTAGTTTTCTACCACTAGAACTTTGCCTCACAATTAGAAATTCCAAGGTTTTTTTTAATGAACAGGCTCAATGGCCTTGAAACCCCTGTTCTAGAGTGCCTTTCCACATACCTGCTTTATCTGTAGCTTTCCCATAATCTTTTGTTATGTTGATGAAGCACAACCTCTATCCTGTGGCTACTGTTTCAGTGAAAAGGTTGGCTGCTGTGGGCCTACTCAGCTGGCATGTACTGAAATATGTTTCTCATTCCTGATCTTCTCCTGGTGGTATCTAAGGAAAACTCCAAGAATTTCCCACACATCCAAAAATTGTCCAAAAATTGTCATTTTAGTGAATTGTGGTCCATTTTTCAAACAGTTAGTGGATGTCATTTCTGGATTTATAAAATTACCTTAGTTTCAGGGAGGTTATAATAATCTTATACTAAAGCAGTGGTTCTCAACCTTTTTAATGCTGTGACCCCCAACCAGTCGTAAGTCGAGGACTATTCACTATTTTAGTGAATTGTGGTCCATTTTTCAAACAGTTAGTGGATGTCATTTCTGGATTTATAAAATTACCTTAGTTTCAGGGAGGTTATAATAATCTTATACTAAAGCAGTGGTTCTCAACCTTTTTAATGCTGTGACCCCCCAACCGGTCGTAAGTTGAGGACTACCCAACCGGTCATAAGTCGAGGACTACCCAACCGGTCGTAAGTCAAGGACCTCAACCGGTCGTAAGTCAAGGACTTTCCCTGCCTGGGAGCGCCGTGCATGCGTGGTGCCGCCCCCTGCGCCGGCCGAGGCGTAGCTGGCAAGGGGCAGTGACCACGCAGGTCGACCACTGGCTGGGCCACCAGCTGGCCCAGCCCAAGGGAGGTAAGGCACCTGCTGGGCCCCACATGCGCCAGCAACCCTCTCTGCACCCGCCGGCCTCCCACCTCCCACTCCTGGCCCTCTTTTACTTACATTTTTAGTAGTTGCTCAGCAGGGAGGGGTGGAAATTTCTAGATAGCTCGCCTTCACTGCAGACAACTTGCAGCACCGTTTGCAGACTGGGACTTTTGGCGGGCTCAGCAGGGCAGAGACAGCCTGTACAATTCCTATTGGCTTTTGAAAGCCAATAGAATTAGACTCTATTCAAGAGAGTCTATTCTATTGGCTTTCAAAAGCCAATAGAATAAGAGGGAGTAGCACAGCTAAGGAAAAGAGGAAAAAAATGGCGGACTGCGTTGTTTGGCGACCCCTGTGAAATGGTCGTTCGACCCCAAATGGGGTCGCGACCCACAGGTTGAGAACTGCTGTACTAAAGGATCAAAAATACACCAGCAAACATGACCAAGACATGTGTCTAAGCTGTATGGCTTCTGACATTTATCTGAAAGTGAGAGAAAGAAGCAGAGGGCTCAGCTGCTACCGAAAGGCCCTTGCATGATGGACAGGTTTCCTTGCCTGCAGGAATAGATAAAAGTGTGTGAGCAGTCAGAACATTGGCCTTTTCCTTTGAGGTTGCTAAATTCATGACAGGACACTATCAGTAGATAGAACCTATTTCTACTTGCCTTTCAAGCAGTCTAATTGTCCTTACAATTTTGCTGGAACTACATTTGGGAATTGTGTGACCCCCCCCCTCTTTTGGTTTGACAAACACCTTGTGAATTACTGATTGCATTATACTGTTGATCCAATTGTGTAGCTGTTAGCAACCAAGAGCATGCCATTACTGCCATGTAAGCCTGACATTTGCTCTAAGACAGGTGAGTTAATTCAACATGTCATCCTGATGCGTGGACATGTCTAGGGAGTTTAAGGTAACTTCTGCAGGTATGTGGTGTGCTTTTCTTCTTTCTTTTAAATAAACATCTTCAAAGTCTGTTGCATTTTTTCCCCAAATTGGCTCGCTGCATCATTGTCACACTTCTTAAGAGTAAGATCAGCCTTTAGAAAAAGATTAATAGTACAGTCACTGGGAATGAAACAGCTTGGATAATTAGAAGTTCAGATGAACAAGGAATGAAGATAGATTAAGCACTGCTGCTGCTGCCTCCAATGGGTTTTCAACGACCGTGTGAAATTGACCTTGTGAGTTTGCTAGAGACCTGGTACTGAAAGTTTCTTGCCATCCTGGAGCCTCTCTAGAGGCACTTTTCTCAATAATGATGGATTGCCCCCAATAATATCTGAAATTAGGATTCCAGAAAGGCCCATTGAATTGGACTGGTGGTTAAGGCACAAGGCTAGAAAGTGGGAGACCATGAGTTCTGGTCTTGCCTCAGCCATGAAAATCGGACATTCTCGGCCCAACTCACTTCACAGGATTGTTGTTGTAGGGAAAAGAGAGGGAGGAAGGAGTATTGTGTGTTTTTGCCACCTTGAATTATTTGTAAAAGTACAGAGAGAATATAAATAATAAAATAAATCATTGCTCTCACGTACTCGCGTTTAAAATTAAAAATTCAAAGAAATGTTTCAGCTGTAGATTTCTACAGTAATTACCCTGAGGAGATGCAAACATTTAGCATGCAACTATCATCTATATAAAAATGTAAATATGGAAGAAAAAAAAAGAAAATTCTTGGGATGATAGTTTGTTGAATCCAGGTTTCTCCACAGCTTAAATAACAACCTCAGGTGCCTAATAACAATCTACAAAAAATAACAAATAAATAAAAAAGACGGCAGGATTGAAGTTTGAGATGGATAGAAACACAATGAACCCCCTCCCCTTTTAAAACGAGGTTAAATCTCTAGGAGCAGATGAACCGCAACCTATGTTATTCAAGAATTAGCAGGTGGTTTCTCTGAATTCTTATGTATTATATTTTTCAGAAATCCTGGAGAACTGATGAACTGCCAGATTTTAATTATTTCATTTTGTTTTTATTAAACATTTATATAGCTGCACAAAAGAAGATACATATACCAAAATATAATACATATACCCAGTGCTTTTTTTGTAAAAAAAAAAAAAAAAGTGCCAGAACTCACACACGTCATACAACCTGCCTTGCCTACCCTACAAGGACCCATCCAAAAAAGGTGCCGAAACTCCGTTCTGGGCGTCCTACGACAAAAAACAAACAAACAAACAAACAAAAAACCCTGCATATACCTACAAAGAATGATGAAACAATAAAACAACAAAAAAGCAACCTGAACAGCTATAATACCATAATCCAATTGAGGCTCTAGCATATGATGAACCACAGGCTGGAGGAAATGATGTAGGAACACAAATCTATTTTTTACAAAAGGAAAAAAAAGCAGATCCAGTAAACTATCAACTAGTCAGACACAGAAATCTGGGAAATTTTTTTAGAACAGATCATAATCCCGCTTACACATCCTTAAAAGTAGCATGGCAAATATCAGAAGAAGCAGGGATTTTTAAGAACAAAGCTTGTCCATGTAACCGTATTGTCTTTGTTAACTGAGCAAGTTCCTTAATAGACTGTGGGAATGATGTAGCCTAATGTGTCTTGACTTCAGCAAATTTGACAAAATAACCCATGGCATGCCGATTATTCAATCAGTTTAAACAATAGTAATAATAATAATAATAATAATAATAATAATAATAATAATAATAATAATAATAATAATAATAATAATAATAATAAAGTTGGAAGGGATCTTGGAGGTCATCTAGTCCAACCCCCTGCTCAGGCAGGTAACCCTATACCATTTTGGACAAATGGCTGTCCAGTTTCTTCTTAAAAACTTCCAGTGTTGGAGCATTTATCGCTTCTGGAGGCAGGTTGTTCCACTGATTAATTGTTCTCACTGTCAGGAAGTTTCTCCTTAGTTCTAGGCTGCTTCTCTCGTTGATTAATTTCCACCTGTTGCTTCTTGTCCTGCCTTCAGACGCTTTGGAAAATAGCTTGACTCCCTCTTCTTTGTGGCAGCCCCTGAGATATTGGAACACTGCTATCATGTCACCCCTCGTCCTCTTCGTTAAACTAGACATACCCAATTCCAGCAACCGTTCCTTATATGTTTTAGCCTCCAGTCTCCTAATCATCTTTGTTGCTCTTCTCTGTACTCTTTCTAGAGTCTCAACATCTTTTTTACATCGTGGTGACCAAAACTGGATGCAGTATTCCAAGTGTGGCCTTACCAAGGCATTGTAAAGTGGTATTAACACTTCACATGATCTTGATTCTATCCCTCTGTTAATGCAGCCTACCGGTAGCACTGTGTTGGCCTTTTTGGCAGCTGCAGCACACGGCTGGCTCTTATTTAGGTGATTGTCCACTAGGACTCCGAGGTCCCTCTCACAGTTACTACTATTGAGCAAGGTGCCACCTATGCTGTACTTGTGCATTTGGTTTTTCTTGCCTAAATGTAGAACCTGGCTTTTTTCCACCATTGAATTTTTCACCATATGGATTAGACATGACAAATATAATTGCACAGTTGGCTTAAGAATCATACTGAAATATGTACATTAATGGTTCCTCCCCAAATGACAATGAGACATGGAGTGATGGCCACCAGGGTCAGTCATGGGACTTCTCTTCAGTATTTTTATAAATGTCGTGGATGAATAGAGGGAATTATTAACCTTGCAGACAATACAAAATTGCACAAAAGAGCTGATATGTAGAAGATTAAAATAAAATTCAAAACATTAATAAGGAATCTCTGCATAAAGATGACCAAAAAATGCAACAACCACACAGTACAATTCACTTCCAGTGTGCCTGATCCATGTTTAAAATATTTACAAGAGCAATGTGGCAGACGGATAGCTAAGTCTTGGCACATAAAAATTCTCACCACTGTGAGTGCTAGCATTGTGCAATATGCACTTTTCAAAAAAAAATTGTTTTAAATCATGATCTCTTGCTCAACTCCTAAAGACCTCTTATACTACAGAACCACAGCTGGAAAAAGTCTGGTTAATGGAATGGGTTGAAAGTAAGCAGAATGAAATTTAAGAAAAGAAGTACAAAGTCCTTCACTGAACAAACAAAAACCAAATGCAGAGCTATAGGCTGATGATGCCTGATGATAATGAAAAAGATGTTGGAATAGAAATTGACTGCAGACTGAATATGAGCTTGCAGGATGAGGTGGCTACAAAAATGCATTTTTAGCTTTCCTCAACACAAGAACAACTTCTAAATACTACTGTGAATAGTAAGTCCCTTTTAATTCAGTTTTGGTGAGAACCCACCTTGAGTACTGAGTTCAATTCAGGCATACCAGTTTAAAAAGTGCCCTGTACTCATGTGATTGTGATTTACGTTTTTTTTGCTGGAAACTGGCGTTTATTTTGGGCAAAACTGCCCTATACCAAACAATGGGTTCCGTTAATGACAGCAGTAGTTGCTTAACAACTGCAGCTGTTGTTAACAAACACATTTGCTTAATGGTTCATTGATTTGGGTATTGTTTCTTCTTGTGGTGTGGTTATCTGGTTCTCTTCTCTTCTTATGTGGGTGATGACTGCCAAGAAGGATATGCTGTGGGTTGGTTGTTTCATTCCTTGATTTTGGTTCTTTAAATGTGGAAAGGCCTTTTCTCCATGTGTCTCTTGATGGCTGATTTGTCTGAATGCCAAGCTTGCCAGAATTCTCTGTAATTTTTGGATTCAGCTTGGTCTACAATATCAAGAGTTTCCCAGTTGAAATTGTGGTTGAATTTGTCTATGTGTTGAGAGATTAGTGAATTTTTGTCATGTCTTCTGGCTCCTAATTGACTTTTGTCAAGGCATTTGGCCAGTCTTTACCTGTCTGTCCTATATACCTAGTGCCTATTTTATTCCTTATCTTAACCAGATGACTTCTGGTTTTAATTATTTGGTTACTGTGTCTTGGCTTCATTTAAGATATTTTGGAGTAATTTTGTTGATTTGTATGCTACAGTGATACTGAGAGATTGTAGTAGATAGTTGCTTGTCTTAGAAATGTTTTTGATGTATGGGAGAGCGATCCCTTTCACTGGTTTGAATGATTATGTTGTGACAGGTTGTATAGCTAGGCACTTAAAATTTTTTATTTATGAAATGAACCATTTGCATTGTGACAACTTCTCTCAGGTGTGTGTGTATCCATATCTCTGGGGTACAATATGTTTTTGAAGGAATTTGTGATACGTTTATTCTTCATTCACAGGATCTGTCACTTTAAATTGTCTTCATTTGTCTTCAGGATTTAATATTTCTTATTTTCCACTCCAGATATGGCTGCTAATGGTTTCTCATCTCTGTGGAATGGGAAAACTAACTCCATTTCTGTGCCTCAAAGGAATCTGTAAACAACAATTGAGCATTCACCTGAAATTCACTTAAATTTTGTTAAACTGCTAACAGTGATCTCAACTGACAGAATGAAAGAGCAGCAAATGTAGTGAACCAAGAACAGAAATTAAAGGGAACTGTCTGTAAATAGCCACTTGGAAGAGACCCGTAGAAGAGTTATAATTCCAAATGGAAGAAGAAATCTGAATTTTTGAAATGGGCTTATATAGAACTCGAGTTCATTATTTCCTCTTCTTTCTTTCTTTCTTTCTTTCTTTCTTTCTTTCTTTCTTTCTTTCTTTCTTTCTTTCTTTCTTTCTTTCTTTCTCTTTCTTTCTTTCTTTCCTTCCTTCCTTCCTTCCTTCCTTCCTTCCTTCCTTCCTTCCTTCCTTCCTTCCTTCTTTCTTTCTTTCTTTCTTTCTTTCTTTCTTTCTTTCTTTCTCTTCCTTCTTTCCATCTACCTACCTACCTACACATGCAAGCATGCACACATATTTACATAGGGCTTAATTTAGTCAAAAGACCTTTAGCAGAGAGAACAGTAATTTCTTCACTTAATTAGATAGGATAGCATCAAAAGAAGAGGTCTCCACTGTAGGTCTGAGGAGGCAAAATTGAGCTAGATGGGAATTCATTTCAGCCACTATATGTTTCTTTGAAAATATAATTGTAAAGTTGGGGTACAGTAGTAAGATAACTAAAATTCAAACATGGATGCTACAATGGCAATGTAACTTTACGAAATTTAAGTAATGGATAATATACTGTTCCAGACAGAACAGACTGCTTCCCAGTTCAATCTAGTACAGATAGATAACTCAACAGAAATGATTATAAAACAGATAAATGTTTATTCAGAGGAATACTTGCTTTTACGTTGTTGCTTCTGTATATTACATCTCTCTGTTCATTTCCATAGGTAAATTGATAGTGGATTTTCCCCTCTTCTTCTGCATAAGCATCACATATTGGCATAAGCGTAAGATCTCCAAGCTGTGTGGCTAGGGTCCATAAGGCTGGATGAACAAAAGCATTTCCCTCAGGCTTGTGTCCAGGAAGTCTCCCAATGCCCTTTAGAAACTCCTCCCACTGACCCATCAACAAACCCAGCATTTAACCCAATAACTGCCAGATATTCTAACATACTGATACATGCTCTCTAGTTAGGGTTACATAGAGCTATATGAGGTTACATAGATATACGGTTCAGAACAGATAATTATAAGAGAATAAATATGCATATGAACTATGTTAGGTTGGATTTCTGTAGCTGGAATCATGCTTTTTAAAAAAAAAATCAGTTAACAAGAAGCAAGGGAAGAGGCAGTACTGTAATAACTTTACTGATAGTTGAAGGTAAGATTTCCAGACTAACAGTTCTCTTTCTGGAAATTAAGATTTGGGGGGAGGGGGCTGGATTTATTTTTAAAGTCTTCTACTTTTCTTGGTTTCTTACTTAAAGTCAGCAATTAAATGTGCATTTTTCAGTCCACCACTGTAAATTGTGTTATGTGGTATGAATTATTCTATGCAGCTAAAGGTGTGATAGGCAAATTATTGGACAGCCTTGTGATCAGTGTTTTAAGTGGCTTCAGTTCAGCTTTTTATCCTCATTTCTCTCTTCTCTCCCTTCTCAAGGCAATTGGCCCACTTAAAGAATTACATTATCCTCATATACAAACCTGTAATTACAGTTCAGATGATGCTGATGTTCACTAAGAAACAGGAGAGAAAGAACATGATTCTGTGTGATCATTCTGTCCTGGCTCATCCATAACCCTGTGGCTCTATGGAAAGCCACCCAAGCAGTTAGCCTTTCTTGCCATTCAACAAAGGAGACAGCATTTTACCATCTAATCTTTATTGAATGCTGCAAGTTCTGGTAAATCTGTAAAAAAAAACAAACAAGCAATAGTATATGATTACAACATGAATAACAACTAGACCCATGCTCCATAAAGGAAACCATGTGCTCCTAAGTATAACCTAAGTGACCTACTTACACTTTAGACCAGGGGTGTGAAATTTGCAATGTCGCATGACATGTCGCAATGTATCACATCTTTTTTTCCATTGCCAGCAATGAAGTGGGTGTGGTTTCAGCATGACGCATCCAGCCTGCGGGCTGGCAGTTTGACACCCCTGCTTTAGGCCAAAAATGTAACTGCCTAAAGGTGCCTAAAGGTGTGTAAGGAGGATACGCTGCTCACCTGTAGTATCTCCAGATGGATCAAGATTGCAGCTGAAGCCCTGTGAGTGGCTTCTCTGAACGGAAGATGGAGGCTGGAAGGGCCTTACTTCCCTTCTCTTGCCCCTCAATGCTTTGTAACAGGAAGTGATAAGGTAGGAAAGGGGAAAGTATGTAATGATCCTGGAACACTTCCTACCCCTATTTTAGCCAGTAAGGTCAGGGCTGCTAAACTTTACCTATAAGCTAGTGTGGGAAGTCAGCCCCCACAGAGAAGGAAATATTAAAAGGGCAGAATATATTTCCCTAAAGGATTTTAAAAGCAGAAACCAACCCTGCCCCAAGTCTCTCTGTCCCATGCAGAAACCAAGTCTGCACAATTGCAGATGATAATCTTGTCAGAAAGACTGGAATCAGGAAACTGGGATTAGGAAGAAAGATCCCTAGAATCAACACCAAAAATCTAAGAGTCATCAGCCACAGCCACAGGGAAGCAGGATATGACCCTTGAGACATAATAGGATTAACCTACCACCATCAGAATACCAGAAAGGCACACTCAGACTCAGGTCAAATTTATGCCACAGCAACAATTCCAAACAAAAGGCTCAAGAAGTATAAAAACCGACTCCCTACATGTGCTCACTCTCTTTTCTTCCAGAGCCAACTTTCTGTCTGGCTCTCCTCTCCAATAAACTGCAACCTTCTTTCTATTTATTCCTGGCTTGGACTGAACCATGATGAAGACTTTTCCTTCAACACTAGCTAAGCAGAAAAAAAAATAACCCTGTCCTGCCACAGCAGCAAATGAAACACATTCTATGAAAGAAAATAAAAGGAACAGTAAGAAGGGGTTATAGAAAAGATGAAGGTTAAAGGAATCCTCCAGAACCTCACAACCACCAAGCAACTGCTTAAATCGTATCTATTAACAAGGTACTACTAATTGTAGTATCTGCTACAATTAACCCTTCCCTGGATATGTAGGACTGCTTAGCTCAACAAAATGTTGGTGGCAGAAATATTGTGCGGGTGAGTGTGTTTCAGACTCCAAGAAAAGGAATTTGGGACTCGCATGTAACCCTTGAATTATGCTTGTCCAGCCTTGTTTATGGTAGATATAACAACTTTATCTCTAGTAGTAGTCAGCCAGTTTGCATTTAATTATAAATTGTCAGCTTGCTCAGGCATCTCATATTAGCAAATTTATTTCTTGTTCTGTTATTGTTTGGTTGTGCCGTCTCTGAAAACATCTCTCTAACCCATGTTCATCTTTAGCCAAGCTAGCCAACACACCTAGATAGCATAACAACAGACCCAAGGCTTTCAAAATATAAAATGGGAACAAGCTTCCCCTCCCCCCTAGCCTTTGCTATTTCCTTATGTTTCTTCCATAGCCTGAATGTATTCTATCAGGTTTTACATTAATGTGCCTTAAAAACAAATATTCTCTCTGAATAGTCTCATTCCATAGGGTTTCAGGCTTTTGATAAATGTGAAAAAATTGAAGCTCACAGTTTCAGGTAGGGCAGGCACTAGAATTGAAGATAAAAGAAGACACACATACTCACACAAATGCATATTTTGAATACCCTAATTGAAATAATAGCTATATTTAAGTAGAAATAGAAGATATCTCCATCTAATGGAGAAGAATGTGATGAAGTTAGTTGGGAACCTACTTAATACGCTACACCATTACTTGGATAATTCTTTCAAGTTTTCAAGAAGGGATTAGGTGAGTTTTAAGAAAGAGTAATTATTATAATAAAGCAATTGATCAGGTTTAACAATAAACTAGTGATTCCTAATGCCTTTTTAAGGCCAAAATTGTGAAATAATGTGTGGCAAAGAACAGTTGATGAATATTGGATTGTGGATCATCTGAAGAATGAATTCAGGGAGAACTGTTTCATTTAGATGTCTCTCTGTAGGCATTATGAAGAGTTTCTCAGAGTCATAGTGATTCTGTCAACAAGCTATCAAAAAAAGTACTTTTGAATTTTTTTATATTGCTTTCTCTTATTCTAGGAAAAAATAATGAAAAAGTCTAGCTTAACTGTGATTGAAAACTCTGGATTCATTCACATTTGATGGATTACCTGTGGGTTCACTTCTAGGCAGAATTTGGGGGTGTGATGTGATATAATCAGGCTGGAATCATGGAGCACTTGCTTCAAGTAAAAATTAACCCTCTTGTGGCCAGAATCAACTTCAAGAAAATGGATTTCAGCAGCCAACCTGAAAACAAAACAAAGTTTCTGAGATCATCCTTAAATAATGAGCACTCCTGAGCTTAGACAGACAATCAATCTCATCCTCAGTTTAGCTTTTGGAGCAATGAATTATTTAATTCCTTTCCTCTCCTTCCCCCCTTCCCCCCTTCCCCTTTGGATGATGACCCATGCCTACCATTGTACAGAAGGAATAATAAAAGTAATTTCAGCACTGTTCTATGGTGGTTCACCTCCTACCTCTCTGGCCGGTCGCAGTCAGTGTTTGCAGGAGGTCAGAGATCGGCTCCGAGGTTTTTTCCATGTGGAGTTCCTCAGGGGTCCATTCTCTCACCTCTGCTTTTTAACATCTACATGAAACCATTGGGTGAGATCATCTGTCGACACGGGGTGAGTTATCATCAATATGCTGATGATACTCAGCTTTATATCTCTACCCCGTGTCATTACAGTGAAGCAGTTGAAGTGATGAACCGGTGCCTGGAGGCTGTTGAGGTCTGGATGGGTGCCAACAGGCTCAGACTCAATCCCGACAAGACGGAGTGGCTATGGGCTCTGCCTCCCAAGGACAATTCCAACTGTCACCCATGCCCTTGTCACCTCGAGATTTGACTACTGTAATGCTCTCTACATGAGGCAACTTTTGAAGAATGTCCGGAGACTGCAAGTAGTCCAGAATGCAGCCGCGCGAGTTGTCTTGGGTCTCCCAAGACATGCTCATATCACTCCAGCTCTCCGTGAGCTGCACTGGCTACCAATTGGTCTCCGAACACAATTCAAAGTGTTGGTTATGACCTATAAAGCCCTTTATGGCAATGGACCAGGATACTTGCGGGACCGTCTCCTGCCTCATGAATCCCAGTGACCGGTCAGGGTGCATAGGGTTGGCCTCCTACGAGTCCCGTCTGTTAAGCAATGTCATCTGGTGGGACCTAGGGCAAGGGCCTTCTCCGTTGCTGCCCCAGCCCTCTGGAACCAGCTTCCCTCAGAGGTTCGTACTGCTTCCTCCCTCCTAGCTTTCCGGAAAGTGCTGAAGACACATCTATGCCGACAGGCTTGGGGCATATGAGCTGTGCTCTGCCCCTCGGCCCTAAGAGTGTCCCGCCATCAGCGGCTGCGAATTGATTGTGTTTGTATGTGGTATGAATGTGGTTAATTTTAAAATTGTTATTGTATTCTTGTTGTGAGCCGCCCTGGGTCTTCAGAGAAGGGCGGCTTATAAGTCTGACTAAACTAAACTAAACTAAACTAATTATCTATAGTTATTTATGCACAAACCTGGGAAGTCCCAGAACCTTGTACAGTGTTGATGGACAGATACACATTATCCCGCCTGTTCCATGTACCTATGAGCTAGGGCAGGGGTAGGCAACCTTGGCTCTTCTATGACTCGTGGACTTCAACTCCCAAAATTCCTGAGTCAGCATGGCTGGTTCAGGAATTCTGGGAGTTGAAGTCCATGAGTCGTAAAAGAGCCAAAGTTGCCTATCCCTGAGGTAGAGGTTTGAAGACCTCATTCAAGGGTTAGTGCTACCTTAGCCATCCACAGCCATGCTTTTATATAGCTGGGCCTGGACTTCATACTGTGAGATATGCAGCCAGATAGCAACTCTGCAGCTCCTGACATTTGTACCTCCATAAATTGCTGAATGTCTAGCTATAGCCTTTGATGATGGCTTGAATTGGATGTCACATGTAGTTACTACTGTGAAATGGAGCTCTGGCACCATAGAAGCAGTTTCACAATAATAGTAGCCACAATAGTACTAAAATAAGAAATGAAGCAGAATGCACCAGAAGGTTCAGCACAATGTTATTTCAAATGAGAACTGAAGACCATTGGACAAAATAACAGCCAGTCTCTGTTCATTACAATGCCCATAAAAATTAGGCTTTATTTCTACTGCCTGTCTGCCTAATGACATCTAATCAAGAGACTACAAATGCTTTCTTTCTTAGCAATCCCTCTGCAAACAGCACTGCATGTATTCTGAAACCCAGAACTCTATTCAAATAGACAAAGTACAATTATGTGGGACTGATTTCATTGATTTCAGTTAGAATTCTGTGAATCATTGCCTTCCATTCTTTTTTTTTCTTCTCACATTTTTTTTATCCTGAGCACTTGGCAATGAATTTAATATAATCATATATTTTAAAGGATTAGAGAGTTATAAAATTACCAATTTTGTTCCCTTTCAGTCTCAAAACAGTCTTAAAATGTATACTCTCACCTTGTCAATATGACATATACATCCAGATAATCAAAAGTGATTAATAAATATCAAAACATTTCCTTCCTTCCTTCCTTCCTTCCTTCCTTCCTTCCTTCCTTCCTTCCTTCCTTCCTTCCTTCTTTCCTGCCTCCCTCCCTCCCTCCCTCCTTCCCTCCCTCTCTCCCTCTCTCAATATTAGTATTGTAATCAATAAATTTTTGCCGAACTCTACTATAATGATTAAAGCTTTCTATCTCAGTTGGGGTGTTTATTCAGACATGAAAACATATTCCTTTAATTTTTCCATTGCCAATCTTTTGGGAAAAGTGTTGTGGAAATGTTTAAAATTTAACATATTCAATTCTTTCCACTGAGAGCATCTAGAATAGGGGTGTCAAACTCGATTTCATTGAGGGCCACATAAGAGTTCTGGTTGAGAGTCGGGGTGGGCATGGCTGGGGTGGGCATGGCCACCTCAACATTGCTCGTGTCGGGGGGGGGTGCCTGTGGTGGCCCAGGCGGGGCTGGAGGGGATCCATTGTCTCCAGCCGAGGAGGGCAAGACCAGGGCGAGTACTATAGCCTTGACCACCAGAGGAGCCTTGCTGTCTCTCTCAGGCCATGCAGAGGACCCCCATGATGCAGGCTGCCCGAAGCCCTGGGCAGTGGAGGGCAAGCGCCCAGTCCAGACTTTCCTAAGGGGGCGCCCGGCTGCACTTATCTCCTCCTCAAGGCTGCGGCTGATTGGCTCACTCTCCTTGGCTAAGTTGCTCATGGTCTAATTCAGACTGGAAATATAGCAAAGAAAAATATTTTCCTCCACTCTGCTTTGTCCTGTTTTCCCCGCTGGAAATGCTGTTTGAAACACACAAGGGGAGGATACGTTCACAATTCAAGAATACCAGTGTTAACTTGGATTACCAATAAAGTCCTGTTTGTGACAAAAGAGAACACAAAACTGTTTTCTTTCTCCTTTGAGCCCAAGTCTCAATGGATCCAAGATTGAAGCAGAACTGCGTGAACTGGGGCATCTTCAACCAAGTTGCCTTTCCTTCCTTCCTTCCTTCCTTCCTTCCTTCCTTCCTTCCTTCCTTCCTTCCTTCCTTCCTTCCTTCCTTCCTTCCTTCCTTCCTTCCTTCCTTCCTTCCTTCCTTCCTTCCTTCCTACCTCCCTCCCTTCCTTCCTTCTTCCCTCCCTCTCCCTCCCTCCCTCCCTCCCTTTTCATCTCTTTCCTTTCTCCATGCTCAGAAAGGGGTGATGGGAGGGGGAGAGATTGCCAGCGCTGCCAGTGTCCATGCTGCAGCTGGCCGTTGCTATCCTACACGGGCGGGGCCGGTCCTGGTGAAAGGGAAGTCTCGTGGCTGCAAGGCTAGGTCAGCGATGGGGCCATGGAGGTGCTGGTGGGAGGGTGGTGGTGGTGCTAATCTACAACCTGGTTGTGTCCATCAAAGCCAGAACTTGCTCAGTCTTAGATCCATCGGATAGCAAGGAGCTGCCCTACTGCCTCTGCCCTGCCCCCTGGGTGTGCGCACAGGAGATGGCCAGCACCAGCGTCCTGGGTGAAGTCAGCCTGTGGGGCAAGACAGCCAGCAGGGAAGCTGGACTCTGCTTGCACATGTGCCTAGCAGGTAGGCCAAGGGTACCCGTCACTGGTTCCAGGGCTGTCCCATGGATCTAAGCTGAGCATGTTCTGGCTTTGATGGCTGGCACCAGGTTGTAGATCAGTGCCCAGTCTGTCTGGGCTGGGCTGAGGTACTGTGGGCCAGTCCTTCGCTGTTTTCAGAGCAGGTCCCCGGGCCAGACAGAACCACATGGTGGGCCGAATCCAGCCTGCGGGTCTTGTGTTTGACATGTCTGATCTAGAAGGTTAATTTAGTAAATTTTCTGTAATATATCTCTTCCTGGGATATGTTACATAAAGGTTTTTGGGAGGGAAGGAAGGTCCTTTATGTAAAGCTGCCTAAGGTGTCTTTTTATAATCTTAAGTTAAAGGGAAAGGGGTTTTTGATAATGTTGCTCAGAGAGTCTCCAAGAAGCTGAAGAATTTAAAGGGGCATATTCAGGCACAGAGTAGCCTGTGGTAGCAAACTCTCTATAATATTCTGTTTGGAAGAAATCCGTCTTAACAAGGTGTGCACAACAGGGAATTGCCTGCTTCCCCCTCTCCTTCTGTACTAGGATCAAGTAGCATTTATGATTTTTTTTCTCCAGTAGATGCTTTCATTTAATTTATTTTTCCCCAACAATTTCTACATGGTGGGGCACAATACATCACCAAGAAGTCTCCATACTATCAGTACAGATAGACTGTAAAAAAGAAAAACATTTCACCATGAGAGAAGCAGGTTGTTGAAGAACCCTCCAATATTGGTAACATAATTTTTTTATGGATTGCTTTGGCTACTGAGCATTTATGTTATGAAATCAATGTGCGTTAGGATTTCAGAATAACATATTTTTAATCTACAGAGGGAAAGTGCTGTCCATTTTCTTTTTCTCTCCCCTTGCCAAGACAGCTGTCCTTTTGGTTAGAAATTTAGATTAAAATTCTTATTGCAGAGTGGGTTGACAGATATACAGATCAAAAGGTCAAACATCTAGTTGGCATTTTCATCTCTGATGATGGGATCACTCCTTGGAGAAAGTTATCAGGCAGACAAATGTGGGATTCAACATACTTTGGCTATTCATCATTGGAAAGAAGCATATACAGCTGGAGTAATGGATGATCTTAGATGCTTTTTGAATAGTGACCAGAGAGCTTAGCATGGCTAAAGTAAATTTCTAAGATAAATGTTTTCAGGGAAATTAGGAGCTTTAAAGCAACATACATTTAAACGTCTTGCCTGCCTAAAACACCAGATTTGTTAGTACAATGGAATTGTCATCATTGAAAAAAAAATCCATAATAACATACAAAATGGAATACTTCAATGGGATGGATTTTTTTTCCTCCTGTGACTAGAGAGGCATATGGGCCACAGTCTTGGTCCATATTTTTATAGTCAGCTTGCTATGTAAATTATCTCAAAATGTGTACTGAGTTGCAAAACCAAGGTGACTAAAATATACACAGAAAAAGTGTTCTCTGGGCTAATAACAGGACTACCTTTAAGTATGACAGCCAAAAAGCGTTTCCATTAAGAATTACTTTTTTAAATACATGAATATGTTGGTGGAGAATCAACCCCAAACGCACCATATTTTACAGTCAGCTTTTGAAGCTGATTTTTTCCATGCTTTTTCTATAAAGCTGAACCTGGTTTTAACTATTTGATTTCCTGTTCTCTTGTTTAGATCCCTCCAATAATTGGTTCCTTGGGGGGGGCAATAAAACAGAGGTCTGTCTCACTCTTGTGGCTCATTGTCATGGTCCCCTCCCCGCCAGATGAATCCTTGTTTTGGGGGAATCAAATGAAAAGCTGAAATCTGAATATGGAGTTCAGCGTGGACATTTTGTCCAGAGTTGTAGCTCAGTCATTTCTCCTTCAAAATACCCTTTCCAAGCCCCAAAGAATGGATGTTGCACAGCATAGTGCAAAAGTGTAAGGATTCAAGTAGACAACTTCGGAGTAAAAACTCAAGAATTTATCCCACCTCTAAGTCCTTAAGTCCTGTGTTTTCTCTGCATAAAAGCCTTGGTAGCAAGCAGACATGCTGCAAAAACTAGGCATTTTTGTTATTTTTGTTTCCTAATCCTTCACAAATAAGTTGAAGCAGACAATGGTTGTTTTCATTTCTGCTGACCAATAAAAGAACGCAAAGAGCTTCAAACTGATCTGTTACTGGTGGCGGAGCAACAAAATCACAAGAGGAATAAAGTTTCTACCGGTAGCATCCCAGATTCATCTTTTTAGTAAATGTTGTGTGAATTTGTCTGGTTATTTGCTAAAAAGCAGACAAACAAAACTGAGTGGTTGCTTTGAGGGAAAACCTCTGGGCTGTAAGATAGCATTATTCTTGTAAATCTCTTGCCTGCTGTGTTCATGAAATGATAGGAGGCTGGCATGTTTTGCCACTATTCTCTTTTTTTCCAATACATCTGTTCAAGAATGAAGAAGGGGGAGATAAACTCCAAATAATATGTACCTGCTTAAATTCTGTGTTAATGGGGGGAGGGAGGAAGACTAATGACTGTTGTATGTCTAGAAGCTGGAAGACAGATAAGGTCAGAATTCCTGCCAATTGGCAAACACACAACCCGACAACTCAGCAGAACTATAGTGATTCAGAAGCAAGAACCAGCTTTGCTCTGGTTTCATATACACCAGCCAGAAATATGGGCAATTCATTTCCCAAGCCTGCCAACACTGACATCGGAAAAATGAGTCTAAACTTGTGCAAAGCCCTCATGTAAGAGTGCCCAAATAGTATGTGGTTAACTTCCTTGTTCTGAAATTTGCTCAATTTTGCCAATAGAATTCCTGAAGATTGGTCAGTCTCTTGACTATTATTTTTTTTTTTGCACCAACCGGATCTTACTTGCTTTAGTACAAAAATGGCCCACTAACCATTTGTAGATGACATGTCCTCATGATGTAGCCTCTCTTGTTGCCAGTCTGTTGCTGAAGCAGGCTGATGTTGGTTGAAGATGTTCTTGTATGGTATTACAACACAAATTCCCATGTGGACTTCGTAGGGTTTGTGGAGAAGGAGATTAGCTGTCAGCTAGGCTATGGTTAGCACAGCAGCTCTGCTGTGGGACTGTCTGGTCATTGGGTTGTTTGTCTCCATAATCATTTCAGCTGGGTCTTCACGAAGCCTTAACACCCAGCCAGCTATGTTCTTGTTTTTTGAGGATGGAATTGGAGATGGGATTATCAACCTCATAGAAGACTGAACGCAGTCACTGCTGATATTTCCATTGGTTAAGTCCAAATAAAACTAGCTAGTTTCTGTGAGCCTCAGCACTACTTAAGCTAATGAAATAACACCTTGCTGGAGCTACTTTGGACAAAGGGACCTGATTGCTCTACTCTTTTGTGGGTTGTTGGTGGACTTAAAAGGGGTCACCTTGAGAAAAAAAAAAGAATAGGCCAGAGGGGAGAGGAAAAAGAAACCAGAAAACAGAATTTTGCTCACTATATTTTTTCTGTAAGTGGATAAAATGAGGGAGTCAGTGAAAAGAAACAGCTGCAGAGTATCTCCTTTTCAGTTGCTCAGGTTTTCATGTGGCCAACCAACTCACTTCCTATTGCTCTTGCTGCCAACTGTCTGGCTGTAAGACCCTGGATCTAGGTGGAGTAAACGTCTCAGTCTCCTAGCCAGGAACCTAACAAGGAGGAGAAATGTTGTTCTGATGAGAGCTGAAGAAATATTTGGAGACCTCTGTGTGGAAGCCCCCTCCCTCCATCATGCATAGGGGCTTCCTTTAAGTGGGAGTCTGCTGTTGGCTAGAAATCACATTTTTTAAAAAACCTAACATGATTTTAAGGCCATGGAAGAACAGACGTAACAATTCCAACAACACAGATTCCCAGTTTGGAGTTGGCTGGGGGTGTGGGAGAGAGATCTCTTCCCACCAAGCTGCTTTTTCCCAGCCCAGCCTTGGAGGAGGAGAATCCATTTGTGGAGAGGCAGGTTGCCTTCTTTCTAAGGGACAGATGTGAGCAGTTTTTGGCTAACTAGCCAGTGAATACTATATCCACAATGAAAATCCACTAGTAAAGTAGGGCAATATAAAATATATAACCAAGTGATTGTTTGGTTATATGCACAACCCCATCCTGGCCCATGTTCAGATGTGCATTTGGTGGTTTGCTTTCCTGTTGGCAAATAACACGGGTAGGAAGGGAAAGGATGGCAGGAAAGCCTCCAATCACTGCCCATACCAGAAACTATTCTGCATTCGATTGTGTGAGGACAGCACAGTAACCATCTCAATATTGAGGGAAAAAAGGGAGGTCAGACTTTTCTATTCCGCTTCCTTTCCTCCTACTCAAGGACTAGAAAAAGCACATTAAAGTCCTCCTTTAAACTGGCTACCAAATTAGTGATTTCAAGACTTTGGAAAGATTGCATGACTTTACCACCTAGAGTAGAGGTCCCCAACCTTTTGGGCACCAGGGACCTGTTCCATGGAGAGAGTTTTTTCTGTGGACTGGAGGGTGTGTGGTTTTGGATGCTGCCTGCATCCTGCGGATGGGGCTTTGCTTGTTTGTGTGGATCAGTTGCTGGCATGCCGGGGCCTGGTATTGGTCCACGGGCCGGGGGCTGGGGACCCCTGGCCTCGTGGACTCCTATTCCCATTTTCATACTTCACACACCCAAAAGCAGAAGGAAATGGATGAATAATTTCAGCTTCATCTCTTTCAGGAAAGTCTTCCAATCAGAGGATGTCCTCCTGAAGCTTTGAGAAGGTCCAAAGGTTGAGTTTTGGCTTTGACCTTTCAAATATGGCCCATCCCTGGTCCAAAGAACATGCCTGCAACCAACACATAGTGCAATCAATGCTATCTTTGTTATATCTTAGGAATCACAAATGTGGATGAGTACGTGGGGATATAGGAAATACAGGCAGTCTTCAATTTATGATCATTCATTTAACAACCATTCAAAGTTATGACAGTGCTGAAAAAAGTGACTTATGGTTGTTTTGCTTACAACTCTCGCAGTGTCCCTGTGGTCATTTGATCAAAATTTGAGTGCTTGGCAAGCTGGCATGTGTTTACAATTGTTGCAGCATCCCATCAAGAGGGTGGGGTGGGGAAGCTGGATTTGCTTAATAACCATGTGTTTCACATAAACACAGCAAAAAGGTAGTAAAATCAGGGGGGAAGCACTTAATGACTGCATCACTTAGTGATGGAAGTTCTGGTCTAATTGTAGTCATAAATTGGATATTTGTAATTATAGATGTCCCTGGCAATTTTGGGGCTCCTGCCACTCCAGTCTGCTGGGTTGTTGTTTCCTAAAAGGCACAATTAAATGAATTTCTAAAAAAATCATGGAAACCTCTTTTATTCTGATCAGAATTTAATCTCCGCCACAGGACAAACTCCATTTACAGTTTTTTTTTTAAAAAAGCAAAAAGCAAAAGTGCAGCAGTTATATTCCATTGTTCTGCATGTGGACTACAGGGTACCTGCATCAGGGATTATGATTATTTGGAGGTCTCTATATTATATTTGTTTTTCCTTTACTGTATCAATAAGGAGTGCAGGGTATTTTAGTTCTCTGCTAATTAATATTGGAGGCCTGGATGCTTGTTTCTCTTCAACTTAGATGGTGGGTCAAGCAGCGTTCTCAGTAAAGATTCTACAAGAATAAAAAGACAAGTATAAAACAGTGCTGCAGGTGAGTCAGCAGAAGAATCTATTCAAAAATATCTACCACATGGGCAGTTCCTGAAAAAGAAGGCTTTCTTTGTGATCAGGAATTAATGAATTTTGTTCCTTTGCATGTATTTCTACCAGGATGTTCAATCGGTTTACGGTGGGACATGACTTAGCTGCACAGCTATTTATCTATCTTAATCAACTTTGTCCATGCTTTTTTTATTTTGCTGCTTAATTGTCCAGAGTGCTATATAGCCCTGGGACTTCCAGTGGTCTTCCATTCACATTATAACCAGATGTGACCCTTTTTTAGGTTTTTGAGATCACAGTTGTCCAAGCATGATTTCATTATTGTACATCATTTGACAGGGTTGCTGCTATGTGGTTCACAGTGCTTTACTTGTGTGCAAAGAGACAGAGGTAACCCCCCCTCCAAAAAAACCCTCCAGTCCTGATTTAAAAAAATTACTTGTTTGAAATCCCACAGAGTTTGAAATCCCATCGAGGTAGGAAATATTTTAATAAAAATTAAGACATATTTTCTCTGATGATTTGGCTTGTTTACTTGGTTCTCAGATATTGTACTCTATAATCCCAAGCCTAAGGAATCAGAAATATGCAAAGTGAGTACAATCCACTGTATTTCCCTAACAACTACACACGGGACCGCAGCCTCAGTCAGGCATTGCATGTCCACCTTTTGGTGTTAACCTTATTGTAAATTCAATAATACCGATCTCTTTCCATGCAGCAGCTACCTCCTCATGAATCATAGCGCCAGAGCCTCATTAAAAAACATGGTTTTCATCTTGCAGAATGTTAACAGGAAGGGAGCCATACCTACATCCCTTTAGCTTCAGGGGAGTTGGGAATACATGGCGTGCCTTTATGATTTGAATGTGGCAACAGGTAAATTAGCTGGTAACCCCAAGGTAACTAAGATCCAAGCCATGGTAGGCAGTATGGATGATCAGCAACAGTTTGAATGGTATCCAGAAATATACTGGTAACCTGTGCAGCAAAACTGAAGAAAGGATGCTGTTCTGTTCAATTGGCTTTCACCTGTCTGCATATGGTTAACTCATTTTTCTATCGACTGAAACTTCAAATAGATTTTAAAGGGAGCTCCATGTAGAACACATTACAGTGGTGTGAGATGGTGAGGCCAGAGCTACAATTAGTTTTCTCATGTCTCTTAGCTGTTGTCTAGAGGTTGTCTGGATTTGGGAAAGCTCAGATATGGGAGCCTTATTATAGGAATGTGTTTGGACTTCACTACTGGGTAATGATACCTGGCTGACTTTGAGTTTGAAAGCTAAGCAGGATTGGATTTGGTTAATACCTAGCTAGGAGACCTCCAAGGAATATCAGGGTTGTCGGCTATGATACTAAGGAAAAAAATTCAGAACAATCAAATTGCAAACTATTTGCATATTGCCAACATTATATACTGTATTTCCCCCAAAGTAAGATCTAACCCGAAAATAAGCCCTAGCTTGATTTTTGGGGGTGGGCCTAATATAAGCCCTACCCCCAAAATAAGCCCTAGTTTTAGGGTGAGGTGCATGCCTAAAGATCAAGCTGGGTATCGAGCCCCCTGGGCTCGACACACATGGGAGGGGTAAGGACAGGACGGCACGCAGGGAGAGGATGCCGGCAGCAAGTACGGGGTAAAGGCAACTGACAACGGCAGCTCGAAGCATGCCCGGCACTTTGGCAACGTTCCCCGGAATCAACATCTGCCTCTCCTCGCCAGCCCACTTCTTCTGCGGCATCCTCCAGCCTGCATTTCACAGTCAGAGGCCTTTCTAGAAGGCCTCTGCAGCCAAGAACCCAGCTATGGATTCAATCCGTAACTTGGTTCTCAGCTGCGGATGTTTTCTGGAAAGGCCTCTGACTGTGAAATGCAAGCCGGAGCGCCATTCTCAGCTGTGGAATGAAGCTGCTTCTTTGCCCACAGAAGAAGCGGGCTGGCTGGGCGGGGCTGTTGGTGCCACTGCTGTGAGTTGAGTGGAAAAGACACCCCCTGAAAATAAGACCTGGTGCCTGTTTTGGAAGAGGGGGGGGGAGAAAAGGAATAAGACCAGGTCTTATTTTCAGGGAAACATGGGTAGATGTGCTTAGGAAGACACCAAGAGTAGAGTTTGACTTGAAGGTGAATTTACCTTTGTCTTTAGAAAAAGGTAGCAGAACCTGGGAAAAATCAAGATATAAACCGAAGGTAAGAAGAAACTGCAAAAATATTTATTTAAATGCTGTCCAGCTTTGTGTAAGATCCCACTTGGTTTGTAGTTCATGATTAGTATACTTTATTGAATTATTTCTGTATTACGTAATAATGTGGTAACGAAATAGTGTTTTTGAAAGATTTCCTAAAAATCCTTTATCCTAACAGCATCAGCCAGAAGGTTCATCGCTTTGGCCATTTTTTTAGATTGCTTTCTGCTTTTCTATAATAACAGCCTTTCTCACACATAGCCCAGTGGAAAACAACATACACCATACTTGTTTTCATCTGATAAATGCTGGTGTAATTTTATAAGCAGCTCTTTATGATGTTTTGCTACTGGGTAAAATTGATTAAGCCATAGGGCATGAATCTGAAAATTGAAGTCATGGTTTTGTTCACCGTGGATTTTATAACTTTCCATACTGAAATGTACTTTAAAGCAGTCTGCTTAAAAGTATTCTGAGGCCAGTGAGAACCACTAGACGTCCTCCAGCCTGGAAGAAAGATTAATAGAAAGACAAGAAGGAAGGGTTTTCATTTGAGAAATGAAATTAAAATGAGTTATTATCGGTTATCTCCTTTGTGGCTCACTAACCTTTTTTTTATTAAAAGATTATTTGGAGATAAATGCCAGGGAATGTTTACGTCCCTATCTTTGTGCTAAAGGTAAAGACTCCCTAAAGTCAAGATTAATACCAAAGGACTATGTGGGTACACATACACTCTTTTTGACAATAATAAAAAATGCTTTGCTATTGCTTTCAATGTACCTGCATATGGAAGCTGTTTAAGATAGATAAGAACAACACATATTTCAGAGGAGAAATCTCCTTTATTTAAATCCATTCTTGTGACTGATTCAAAAAGGAGCACAATGTTATCCCAGTTCACACCAATGAATGTTTTCCTAATGCTAGTGCAAAATGAGTGACTATTACCAGTCTTAACCAATGGAGTCCTTACAGTATAACAGAAATAAATAAATTAGCAAGAAGCCTGGCTGCAGGTGGATTCTCTCACTTCCACAAGGGCAGCTGATAAAGCCTCAGGGTCATCAGTTTTGTTTTTTTCCTGAAGGTGCACTAGTGCAGGGGTTCTCAACCTTGGCAACTTTAAGACTTGTGGACTTCAACTCCCAGAATTCCTCAGCCAGCTTTGCTAGTTGAAGTCCACACGTCTTAAAGTTGCCAAGGTTGAGAACCCCTGCGACTAGTCAAAGTAGCTTGGTTGCTGGGTTTAGTCCTAATGATGCATAATTTCTGATGCAGCTGCCTGTTGGGCACTGAGTGAAATTTAAATAATTGCTCGTAGTAATATGCCAAACATTTCAAATTCAGCATGTTTTAAGCTCAAACCATCTCATGTTGAGTTCGAAGAGCTTGTTTTGAGATTGAAATGGCTGGCATTCCAAATACTCTGAGCTATTTTGAGCTTAGAAAACTTCCAGAAAAGTCAGGATATCATCAGAGAACTTTTCAGGTAAGAAACGAAATGTTTGGAATGCGAAGCAGAGCTGTTGCTTGTGCTACCGTAGATCCAGTTGTGCAATACTGCTTAGATAAGGTGACCAACCGTCCTCCTTTAGGGAGGACAGTCCTCCTTTTGTGAGTTCTGTCCTCCCTCGAAAAGTGTCCTCCTTCATGTCCTCCTTTTCGATATGAGAAGACTAATCTGCAGGGCTTTTTTTTTCCCCCCTCACAGAACGCTCAGAATGGCGTTCCGGCACCTTTTTTTTGATGTTTTTTTCCCACTTTTGCATGAGCTGTTCTACTCCCCCTATTGGCTTTCGAAAGCCAATAGGAATTGCTGCTAAACATGCCAAAACACCCGGCCTGCAAACTTTGCACATGTAAGTTGTCTGCAGCGAAAGTGAATTGGCAGGAACTTTGCACCCCTCCCTGCTACCCAACTACACCATCTCCTAGTTAGTCCCGAAGATACCTGGAGGAGACTGGAGCGGCGATGCCACGGTAACTTTCTCTTGATCTTTGGCCCTGCTAGGCAGGGGAGGCAGGGCTGCTGCAGGCGGGGGTATGAGGGGCGGCAGTGGCCGGCTGCCCCCTGTGCTGTGGGAGCTGCGGGGTCTGCTCTACACGGGGCTGCGCAGGGTAGATGGTGGTGCTGGCGGGGCGGCTGCAGGCAGGGTGTGTTAACGGCGGGCTGGCCCCCAGGGCCGGAGCCGGCACAGCTGGTGCTTTGGGAGCCGCGGGGCCCGCTCTACACGGCGGGGCAGCAGTGCTGGTGGGACGGCTGCAGGTGGGGGCGCGTCATGTAAGCATAATTACAATATAAAATGTTATTGTTACAAATGTTTTTTATTATGCATTTATCATATTATAGTGTATTCTGTATTATTGTTGCAATGAATAAAATGTTTCTTTTATTTACGATATTTTTTCCTTCAATTTATTTGTGTCCTCCTTTTCATTGTAAAAAAGTTGGTCACCTTAGCTCAGAGTGCTAACTCTTCTCTTAGAAATATCTTTCAGGGATCATTTTTGCCTAAGACCCTTTCAAATCGGTCTTAATTCTGTTCCCTAATTGGGTGTGTCTAGTTTAATGAAAAACAGGACTTGAGGTGATATAACAGCAGTGTTCCAATATCTAAGGATCTGCCACAAAGAAGAGGGGGTCAATCTATTCTCCAATGCACCCGAGGGCTGGACAAGAAATAATGGATGGAAATTAATCAAGGAGAGATCTAACCTGGAAGTAAGAACTAAGAAGAAATTTGCAATAGTAGCAAATAGTAGTATAAAAAGACATTTCCTAACAGTGAGTACAATAAACCAGTGGAACGGCATGCCTCCAGAAGTTGTGGGTGCTCTATTGCTGAGGATTTTTTAAAAACAGACTGGACAGTCATCTGTGTGAAATGGCATAAGGTCTCCTACTTCAGCAGGGGGTTGGACTAGAAGACCTCCAAGGTTCCTTCCAACTGTGAACCAAGTTGTCCATAAAGTGCATGTATGGTGTCAAGATGGTGTCTGTAATTATACAGTCAAACTCTATCCCATTTGTTGCATGGCCAAGGCCTCCATCTTAATTTTTTTAAGCCTCTGTAGATAAACAACAACACAAAACAGTTTGCTGCCATTCATACAAAAACAATGAGAGAAAATATATGAGGAAATAGGGAAATTTGTAATAATGTATTAATTTACCAATACTCCTATATCCTTTGTTTAAATTAGATGAGAAGTCATTTGAAATGCATTGTCTCAGCTTAACATACTTCCCCCAGTTGCTTCCTTTCTTCCTTTCTCTTTCCCTTATAAGTTGAACATCTCTGACTGCAAGGCAGGGTCAGCAATTGTATAGATACAGGATCTATTGAACTTTGTGACAGTCTTGATCCTTGTTGAATACCTGGACCAGTCCCTTGGCAAGATTTCAGAAGTGGCTTACCCTTGCCTCCTTTTGAGGGCTGAACAAGAGTGACTGGCTCAAGGCCACCCAGATGGATTTGTGCCTCAGGTGGGACAAACCTCCGCATCTCTTGATTTCTAGCCTGATGCCTTAACCGCTATACCAAACTAGTTCTAAACCAGGGGTGTCAAACTGCCGGCCCGCGGGCCAGATGCGTCATGGCAAAACCACGCCCACCCCATTGCCGGCAATGGAAAAAAAAGTTGCGATATGTCACAACACATCATGTGACATTGTGAGTTTGACACCCATTCTAAACAGGAATTGAACTACAACTAAAAGTTAATGTTATTTTTTATCCTATCTTATCCTTCATTTTTTTCCTATCAGCTTACTTCATACTGACTAAGGCAGCGGTTCTCAACCTTTTTTCAGGCCAAGACCCCACCTGCGCCGCCCATGCGTGGTGTGACCCCAACCTGCGCCGTGCATGCGTGCCGCGATGACCCAAACTGCGCATGCGTGGCGTGACATCCCCAGAACCGTGCATGCGTGGTGTGACGGGCCAAACCGCGCATGCGCGGTGCGATGGGCCAAACCGCGCATGCGTGGCGCATGCATGGTGCCCCGAACTGCCCATGCGCAGCACGACGGGCCGGACTGCGCATGCGCGGTGCGATGGGCTGAACCGCGCATGCGTGGTGCGCGCATGACACCCCGAACTGCACATGTGCGGCGTGACACCCCGAATCGTGCATGCGCACCGTGACGGGCCAAACAGCGCATGCATGGGGTGCGCGACAGGCCGAACTGCGCATGTGCTGCACGATGGGCCGAACTGTGCATGCGCAGCACGACGGGCCGAACCGTGCATGTGCGGTGCGCATGACAGGCCAAACCGTGCATGTGCAGCACGACGGTCCAAACCGCACATGCGTGGTACGCGCGCGACGGCCCGAACTGCGCATGCGTGGTGTGCGCGCAACGGCCCAGGGGAAATGGGGGGAAAATGGCAGACTGTGGTATTTGCCGACCCCCGTGAAACAGTCGTTCGACCCCAAATGGGGTCGCGACCCATAGGTTGAGAACCGCTGGACTAAGGATATAGCAACAGGGATAAAGACTAGCATTGATCTTTAATGGGTGGGATAAGATTGTTTCTGTTTATACCAACCAGGCCTACGGAAGCCACACAGTAATCGCTCTAATCAAATGGAGAGAACAGATTTGAGCAGATTTTCACAGAGGCTAGTTTATCTTCATCATCACCATCTTCATATAGTAATTAAATGAGGTTTTGCTTCTAGTTGTGTTAAGCAATGCTTCAGCAAAAACTGTGGTTGTGGCCAGTGGTGGGGTTCAAATACGTGAACAACCAGTTCTCTGTGTGGATGTCATTTCCGGAAGTCCATTCTGGGCCTGGGCAACAAAAAATTAGCTACAGGTTCTGCGGAAGTGGTGCGAACTGGCTGAATCCCACTACTGCTTGTGGCTCTCACCCACAGGCTAGCTTTATATTTGAGCCTGTAGTTTATTTGGTCATGTTTAATTTTAATAACCATCTTTCTCCAGGAGCTTGTGTTTTGACAACAACAGAGTTTATCTGGTTCTATTTTTTTTTCTCGCTCAACACAAAACAGAGATTTTCTTGTCATTCTACACAGTACTGCTTGGGAAACTCTAGCTGAGGAAACTAATCTCCACAAATATGAAATTGTCAAGAGCTGGAAAAACACAAGTGGTAATATATCAGCTCAAAAGACCTGGGGGATTATTTTTAGCTTAGCATTCACACAGATATCTTTCTGAAAGGTCAGTGAAATAGCAACTCAAGTAAAGACAATGAATGAGATGTAAGAAATACAGGCAGGAATTCAAAAAGGGGAAGGATCAATTGTAAGAGGAAAAATTGGAGCAGAATGGGCCAACTCAGCACAGCCAACTCACTACGGCCAACTTGTCATGGGACAATTCAACTATTCAATTTAAGTATTTAAAATAATTTTAAAAAATTATTCTATTTTTTGTTATTCTCATTTCATTTTGTCCCTCCTTTTGCATCCTTTCTTTAAAGATTCTATTCCACCGTTTCTTCGATATTAGTGTAACTCTTATCTGAATTGGCCACATCCAGCTGACCGTGACAAGTTGGTGGCAGCGAGTTGGCTGTGGTGATTTGGCCCACACCAAATTGGCCGTGTCAAGTTGTCCTAGACCCAAATTGGTGTGAGGAGGAAAATCTTCTTTGGGAATCTAGATTTGTGCTCCAAATTTACTAAAAGAATTTGTGCATACTCTGTGGCATTATTCAGAGCCGAGCACATCATTGACATTCTTCTTAAAGGAATGATTCTACAACTTTTGCAAACAGCTCCAAGCCTTTTCTGGATTAGAAATTCTTATCTTTTTGGCCTTTATTTTTATTTATTTATTTAGCCAACTTGTCTAGTGTAACATGAAGGAAGGAGACAATGCAGTCACCGGCTTAAAATGTAAATGAGGAAACACATTGGCTTTTATAAATGCCTCAGAATGGTTTATAAACAAGTTCCACTAGATCACAGGTTGGCAACCTGTGGCTCCGGAGCTGCATGCGGCTCTTTGAGCCTTCCTCTGTGGCTCCCAGCCTCCTCTGCCATTTGCAGAGAGAGACAGAGACAGAGAAAGGCACTTGTGCTTCCCTGCTCTCTCTCTCTCTCTCTCTCTCTCTCTCTCTCTCTCTCTCTCTCTCTCTCTCTCTCTCTCTCTCTCTCTCTCTCTCTCTCTCTCTCTCTCTCTCTCTCTCTCTGTGTGTGTGTGTGTGTGTGTGTGTGTGTGTGTAAAAGAGAGTGTACTCACAGTGTTCTCTGAGGAGCTGAAAAGCTTATTGGGCGGAGCTTCTCCCTTTGCTGCGTCTCTGCAGGAAGCAGGAGAGAGCTAGCTAGCTAAGCTATGCTGACTCAGGAATTCTGGGAGTTGAAATCCATGAGTCATAAAAGAGCCGAGGTTTCCTACCCTTGAGCTTGTTGGAGAACAGCTTGAAGCCAGCTTGCCAGGTGAGCAGCAGATAGGAGAGAGGGAGGGGGGAGAGAAAGAGAGAGAGAGAGAGAGAGAGAGAGAGAGAGAGAGAGAGAGAGAGAGAGAGAGAGAGAGAGAGAGAGAGAGAGAGAGAGTGGGGGAAGAGGACTGGCAGACCAAGGGGAGAGAGAGAGAGAGAGAGAGAGAGAGAGAGTGGGGGAAGAGGACTGGCAGACCAAGGGCAGATAGAGAGAGAGGGAGGGAGAGAGAGAAACAGAGAGAGGAAACCCTTTTGACGTCTAAAATGAAGATAACACTGCATATATCCTTTTTTACCTGTGTGTGTGTGTGTGTATGTATATATATATATATATATACACACACACACACATACACAAACACACACACACACACACACACACACACACACACACCTATAATAAAGGTAAAAAAGGATATATGCAGTGTTATCTTCATTTTAGATATCAAAAGGGTTTTGCGGCTCCCAGTGTTTTGTTCTCGGTGGAAAACGGGTCCAAGTGGCTCTTTGAGTGTTTTGAGTTGCCTACCCCTGCACTAGATTATTCATCATATCTATAGCCAGTCCATGTTTTCCTGCACTGGCACTAATTATATTCCTAACCCTGACTCTGTGACAGATGGGTTTTCCTTAGGCTGAGGCTGTGAATGTTCCCCAGACTTGGCCTTTTACCTCAACTTCCCTACCCCTTACCTTGCCAGGTCCCTCCTATATTTTCAGGAAGGAAGGAAATACCTTGCATTGTCACGCTTTGATTGACAGTTCCCACCATCTACTCCTTGCAACATGTCTATTCATATCTGCACTCCCTAGTATGTGTGTATGCGTGCACAAGTGCACCTGCGCACGTGGATGAGTCAAACAACTGCAATCAATATGCATGTTAATGACATAGTAAAGTAATGTTTTCACACATCACAGTGGCCCAAAACAAAGTTAACCGCATTATGGCTTGGTATGTTGCATGAATCTAACCATTCTGGTTCTTTACAGTTTACTATATTACACATTAATCCAATCAATTGTTATTTATTTCACGTGCTGCTGAGATTCTGCCATTCTTGCTGTGTTAACAAAATCTGTTATTTGCACCAAAACTCTGTGGAATTACCTTTTTCTTTCTTTCTGGAAGGTTGAAGTGATTACCTTTGATTCTTCTAATATGCTATGCTGCATGGAATTGAAAGAAACATAGAACTGCAGAAGTAAACACAGCTTGGATAATTATGGTGATTTTTCCATTATAGCAGCATAAAAAAATTACAATCAGACTTGTGGCGGGGAAAAAAGCTAGAATCTCTCCACCCCATAGCCAATGTACTGCTGTTGGAGCACCTGCAGTATTTCTCATATGTAAGTGGCAGTTAACAAGATCTTGTTTTCCTAAGGTCAGAAATGAAACAAGTACGAGCCAGTAATGACATTCGATAGCTTCATGTTGAGGTACGTGCTGAAATAATAAGGCAATCCAAGGCATATTAGAAAGGTTTCAAAATATTTATTAAGAAACACGCTTGAAATGTTGCCCTTTTAACATGGAAATAAAAAAATTGCCTGTATTAAGTTATGGATTGCTTTGAACTCGCCATTGCTTTTAGAGAATTGATCAGAATGCAGGTAGTCCTCAACTTACAACCATAATGGAGCCCAGAATTTCTATCGTAAGTCATGATGACTGTAAGTCGAGGCACCCATGTGACCAGACCTGATTTTAAGACTTTTTTTGCAACAGTTGTTAAGCAAATACCATGGTTGTTAAATAAATGTGGCAGTTATTAAGCAAACACCTTGGTCATTAAGCAAATCAATATATTCCTATGGCTTTTTTTTTTTTTGGCTGGAAATGGCCAAAAAGGTTGTGGTCATGTAAATGAGGAATGCTACAACTGGGCATAAAGGTGAGTCAATTCTTAAGTGCCCAAAATGCAGTTATGTGTCCGTGGGCAGATAGGCAACTATCAGAAGTCTGGGATCTGATAGCTTTTCGTTGTAACTTTGAATGGCGGCTAACCAATTGGTCGAGGAGTATCTATAGTGGAAATGGTGATTTTAAAAAAAGTGTGTTAAGAAGGAAACAAGAAGAGTTTCTGTAAGACTATTTAAGCTTTTTTGGTAACAACAACAAAAAACAACAACACCAAACAACTACCAAATCACAAAATTCTCTTTCTGTGCAGAAACATTCTGCTGTGATCCATTCCCTATTTCAGATGGGTGCAGCCATCTAAAGAGCTGCTATTTTTCAGTGCCGAGATAATCCAAGAATCTGCCAGTTCAGTCAGGATGGTCCTACTTCTTAATGGCTCTGTTTCTTTACTCTAATTAGCCATCCTTTGTTTATTCTGTTTCTTTTGCCTTTTTACTTCACAAACACAATCTTTAAAATATAGAGTTTTAAGAGTAAAAAAAGGAAGAGTGATAAGTGGTTTTCTTTCTGGCAGGTGATGCTCAGGAGAAAGGAGATAAAGTTGGGGTAAAGTAAAGACATAACCACACATCCTGTGGTAAAACGGGAGCTGGTAATGAGGGCGAAGCCATGTGTGATGGTACATGTTTCTTTGGTTTGAAGAATAGAAATATGGCAACTATACATATTCTGAAGAACAGAAACTATGCAATTATCTGTCATCTCTTAGAAAAGCTCATAATGTAAGTAAAAATGGAAAGTGTAAAAGGTGAGTTTCAAAAATTGAGAAGACAAAGACATTATCAGCCTACATGCTTAACGAACTTATAATGGATAAAGAGGAATTGAAGATGGAAGATGCTTTTGTTTTTCTATGCTTAAGAATAGCTAGATGAACCGTGTACTAGAGAAATAAAGTTGAAATTAATCTTAAGGAAGAAGGGAATGACAAAGAATACTTTAACGCAAATCAAGATCACAGTTAAAACTGATCTTTCAAGGGCAAATATGCCTGTTAAAAGTCAGCTTTGAAAAAAAAAATAAGAAAAAAAACAGTGGCCTTTAAATTATGACCCTGGAGATACAGAATATCATGGGCTGCAAGAAGAATTGAACCTGCAGTCCTGAATTGAACAAAGATTTATTGTTTCTTGAATTCAGATAAAATATTGATACAGTGGATTTTCAAGATTAATTTTCTTTTTTTTGTATAAAATTTTATTGATTTTTATAATTATAAATAACAAAAGAGAGAAAAATCACATTAAAGCAACTCAACTGAATAAAAAACGTTTACAACTTTTTCAATCACAGGAACAAAACATTAAGTTAACTGTGGGTATTGCTCTGCAGCACCCCCCCACCACATCCCCCTCCTTCTTTCTCCCTACCTCTCTGTCCACCCACCATCTCTACCCCCACTCTCTCCTCCCCCTCATACCACCTCCCTACTTCCCTCAACCTTCACTCCTCAGTCACATCCCCTCCAGATGTGGTACAAGGTGCCGCAGAGCAACCCATCCTTTATCAAATATCATGTTACAGTTGAGAAGATTATAGAAACCCCTCCACCCCCACCCCCGACTTCCCAAAGTGAATACAGGGTAAAAAAAAAAACACAAGAAAACCCACTAAACTACACCAAGATATTATATAAATCCTATTAAAAATTTAACTACATTTTTCAATCCAACATATAAATATTTAACTATATACTAAATACAATTTCTTAATTGATATTTCCTTTGTATATAATCTATCCATTTTTTCCAGTCCAACATATATTTTTCATTTGAATGGTCCTTCAAATATGCAGATATTTTAGCCATTTCTGCCAAATTAATAACTTTTAAAGTCCATTCTTCTATAGATGGTAATTCTGGCGTCTTCCAATATTGTCCCACCAACAATCTTGCCGCTGTAATCAAGTTCAAAATTAAATTCATCTCTATGGTGGTACAGTCTTTTATAATACCTAACAAAAACAACTGTGGTAAAAATTCAATACGCTTTTTCAATATATTTTGAAGTATCCACCATATTTTTATCCAAAAAGCCTTAATTTTTCTACAAGTCCACCATACATGAAAATAAGTAGCATCCATAGATTCACATCTCCAACACTTAGGTTGTATATTCGGGTACATAAATGATAATTTTTTCGGGTCTAAATGCCATCTATAAAACATTTTATAAAAATTTTCTCTTAAATGTTGCGCTTGTGTAAATCTTACATTTTTAACCCAGATCCTCTCCCATGTTTCCATCATAATTGGTTGTCCAAAATTATGTTCCCACTTAATCATACAGTCCTTAACTAATTCAGTTTCAGAATCAATTTCAATTAATGCATTATATAGTCTTTTAATATGCATAGGCCTTTGATCTCTAACTTGTTTAATTAAATTTTCATCTGTTGAAGAAAAGCCTATCTTAAAATCTTTTTGCCATCTAGTCTGCAGTTGTGCATATGGAAACCAAGTATGAACTATTCCTTCTTCCTTTAACGTATTCGATGATTTCAATAAAAACAAATTCCCTTCTTTAATTAGGAGTTTCTCATAAGACACCACATCTTGAATTTGTTGTCTATTTAGACTCTCTATTGCGTGCCTGGGAACTGTCCAAAGAGGAATCTTTTCGTTTAACTTGTAGTAAAACTTTTTCCAGACACGCAGCAGAGCACTTCTCAGTAGGTGCTCTTTGAAACTCCTATCCACCTTTTTGTCATAAACTAAATATGCATGGAAACCATATAGTAAACCGTACCCTTCTATATTCAATATTCTATCCTTAGTTAAATTAACCCAGTCACTTATCGCTACTAAAACAGCAGCATACCGGTAGTAGTATAACTTAAAATTGGGCATTTTCAAACCACCTCTTTCCCTTGTATCCTGAATAATTTTCAGTTTAACCCTCAGTTTCTTGCCGTTCCAAACAAATCTATTAATACCTTTCTGCCACTCCTCCAAATTCGCATCCTTTTTGAGTATAGGTAACATTTGAAATAGAAATAAAAATTTTGGCAATACATTCATTTTAACTGCAGCTATCCTACCCAACATAGATAATTGTAATTTTTTCCATTTATCTAATTCTATTTGTGTCTTATTCCACAAAACTTCATAATTATTCTTATATAGCTTCCCATTAGAAGCTTCAATATAAATTCCTAGGTATTTAACTTTCTTAACTATCTCACAACCCGTTATTCTTTCCAAATCTTGTTTTGAATTATTATCTAAATTTTTAACTAACATCTTTGTCTTAGATATATTTAATTTAAAACCTGATACCCTACCATAATTTTGAATTATCTCCATCAAACTCTGGGCCGACTGTATTGGTTGAGTCAATACTGGATCGGATTTTTAGAGTTAACTCATGGATTGCAAAACAAAGAAAATTGCCTAGAGATATTGTGATTTATTTTGTTACAAGGAAATTTAGAAATTATGTTCTTACTACATCTTATAATAAGCAATTAATTGTTGCTGGTCAAGAGGTTGTGGTTCCGAAGGAGATTCCTCCTAAGATGTTAAGAGCAAGGAAAGAGTATGCATTTTTAGCGGATGAACTTAAAAAACGTGTTATACAATTTAGATGGGAGGCTCCAACTGGACTTTCACTATTTTTTCAGGGTAATAGACACCGCCTGACTTCGGTTGGTAAGGCGAAAGATTTTTTTGAGAATATTTTGAAGGCTGGTAAACCTCCATCTCCAAGACTAAAAAGGGCAGATTTTCCAAAGGAGAGAGATATGGAGTTAAAACAACCAATACAATCTTTGGAATCACAATCCCTGACAGCATCAGGAATTGATAAAGGAGCATTGGTGGACCTGCCAGCGCAAGATATCGATATTTTTCAACCTTTGGAGGTAGAGAAGTCTAAAGAGCAAAGGCAAACACGTGCAGCTACTAAACGCATGGAACAACGAGAAAAAGAACAATCAGTTCGTATAAAGCAAGTTGTATCCACATCTCCGGAAGCCATGGGAGCAAGACCAAAGAAGAAAATGGTTGAAGAAGTTAATTTGGCCTTGCAAAAGCTTTCTCAAATTGGTCATGTCAAATAAATATTTGACATGGAATGTTAATGGTTTAAATTCTCCACAGAAAAGGAAGAAGATATTTCACTATTTGAAGCAATGTAAAAATGATATAATTTGTTTACAAGAAACACATATTAGAATTTCTGATCAGAAATATTTGATAAACAATAAATTAGGTACACATTTTGTTGCAGCGGCTGTTGAGAAGAAGAATGGAATTGTTATTTATGTTAAAAACCATATAAGAGCCAAATTAATAGAATCAGATATTCAAGGTAGATTTTTAGCTATTAAAATTTTAATAGATGGGAAGAAAGTTCTCTTGATGGGTATATATGCACCAAATCAACAACAAGGAATATTTTACAAGTTATTACATAAAAAAATAATACAATTTGATTATAGGTCTTGTATTTTAATGGGAGATTGGAATGGTGTTATAGATATTGGTTTAGATAAGAAAAAGATTTTACCTCTTCCTCAAACACGTTCCATGTTGCCTAAATCCTTTTTTGATATTGATTTTGACTTGATAGATATATGGAGAGAAAGACATGGCAAGGAGCAAGAGTTTACTTTTTTTCTGATAGACATCAATCATTTTCTAGAATTGACTTTATATTAACTACAAGTGATTTTATTTTTAGACTAAAGAAGGTGAAAATCCTACCCAATGTTTTGTCAGATCATAATCCGGTTTGGATGGAACTAATGGTTGGTCAGACTCCTAGGAGATCTTGGAGAATTAATGAAAATTTGTTTAAATATGATACAAATGTGAATGAATGTAAAAATGTTATGAAGGAATTTTTTATGTTAAATTTGCATAAGGATACGACAATAGAAATGGTCTGGGATGCTAGTAAAGCTTATATGCGGGGGATTTTAATTGATATGAATAAAAGGTATAGATGTAAAGGAAGGAATTAGAAGAGGAAATAAGGAACAAAGAGTTATTACTAATAAAGAGACCAGATGATAGAAAAATTAAAGAGGGGATTAAGATTTTACGGAAACAATTTGATTTGTTGATGACGGACCAAGTTGCCAGGAATATACAATATGCAAAACATAATACATTTTTTAATTCCAATAAACCTGGCAGATGGTTGGCTTATATATTAAGGAAAAAACAAAAATCCCGTATAATTGAGAAAATAGAATATAAGGGGAAGGAAGTGTTTCAGCAAGAAATTATTAAAAAAGCTTTTTTAGAATTTTACTCCAAGTTGTATTCTGAAGAGAAGGTACAAGAGAACGAGATAGATACTTTTTTGCAAGATGAAAATGTATTGACAATTACTGAGGAACAAAGAGATAGATTAAATGCATTGATTACATCAGAAGAAATCACTTCAGTGATTAAACAATTGAAAGTGGGAAAATCTCCTGGGACTGATGGGTTAATTTCATGGAAAACAGCCTATGTTTCTTTAATTCCCAAAGAGGGAAGAGATAATGTCCAGGTAGCAAATTTTAGACCTATCTCATTGTTAAATATGGATTATAAGATTTTTGCAAAAATTTTGGCTAATAGATTAATGATAGTTTTAAGACGAATAATTCATTCTGACCAAACTGGTTTTCTACAAGGGAGACAGATGAAAACTAATGTTAGACAACTCATTAATATAGTGGAATATTTGGTTAAGCATATTCAGGTGCCTGCAGTTCTTATGTTTTTGGATGCGGAGAAAGCTTTTGATAGACTGAATTGGTTGTTTTTTAAAAAATTAATTGTTAGGATGGGAATGGGTGATCAATTTATTAATTCCATATTAGCAGTTTATCAGAAACAAAAAGGTCAGATTATTGTGAATGGGCATTTAACAGATTTATTTAATATAGAGAAAGGTACTAGACAGGGATGTCCGTTATCCCCCTTGTTATTTGTTTTAACCTTAGAAGTTTTATTGAATAGGATTAGAGCTTCAGATGATTTAAAAGGTATACAGATTAGACAACATGATTATAGATTATCTGCTTTTGCTGATGATTTGCTGGTGACTTTGACTCAACCAATACAGTCGGCCAAGAGTTTGATGGAGATAATTCAAAATTATGGTAGGGTATCAGGTTTTAAATTAAATATATCTAAGACAAAGATGTTAGTTAAAAATTTAGATAATAATTCAAAACAAGATTTGGAAAGAATAACGGGTTGTGAGATAGTTAAGAAAGTTAAATACCTAGGAATTTATATTGAGGCTTCTAATGGGAAGTTATACAAGAATAATTATGAAGTTTTGTGGAACAAGACACAAATAGAATTAGATAAATGGAAAAAATTACAATTATCTATGTTGGGAAGGATAGCGGCAGTTAAAATGAATGTATTGCCAAAATTTTTATTTCAAGATTAATTTTCAATTGAAGGCATAACTTCCCCTTTTAGCTAATTATCTAGTGCAGGGGTAGGCAACCTTGGCTCTTTTATGACTCGTGGACTTCAACTCCCAGAATTCCTGAGCCAGCCATGGAGTTGATGTCCACAAGTCATAAAAGAGCCAAGGTTGCCTACCCCTGATCTAATGGATAAACAGGGGAAAAAATTCGTGGAAGATTATTTCAATATATGACTACTATGGCAAGATTTTTATACGAACATAGCAGAAAGACTTGGCACTCCCCACCATGGAGGAATGGTTGATGAAGAGGATAGAATTGGCCAAGATGGACAAACTGACTTCTTTGATTAGAACAAGATCATTTATTGACATCCATCAATGACTGGAAACCACTTATGGACTTTTTGCAGAAAAAAAATGATTTTGGTTGACTTATGTTTTTGATGACTAGAAAGAATAGGTTATAAAAAGGGAAATGTGATGCAATCTTAGAGAGGTTTGATCAGAATTGTATAGTTTAACTGCTGAGAAGAAGATTAGAATCTGTTCTTTTATATTTGTGTGTTTTCTGTCCTGTTCTTTTCTCCTTCTTTGTCTTTCTTTTTTCCTTTCTTTTTTCATCTTTCACATTTATAGGTAGTCCTCAACTTATGACCACAATTGAGTTCAACATTTCTGTTGCTAAGTGAGACATTTGTTGTGAATTTTGCCCCACTTTATGACCTTTCTTGCCACAGTTGTTAAGTGAATCACTGCAGTTGATAAATTAGTAACATGGTTGTTAAGTGAATCTGGTTTCTCTATTGACTTTGCTTGTCAGAAGGTTGCAAAAGCTGATCACTTGACCCTGGGACACTGCAACCATCGTAAATATGAACCAGTTGAAGCATCTGAATTTTGATCTCATGACTGTGTGGGTACTGCAACGGTCATAAGTGTGAAAAATGGTCCTAAGGCACTTTTTCCAGTGCTGTTGTAACTTTAAATCAGGCGTTCTCAACCTTGGCAACTTTAAGACTTGTGGACTTCAACTCCCAGAATTCCTCAGCCAGCAAGTCCACAAGTCTTAAAGTTGCCAAGGTTGAGAACCCCTGCTTTAAATGGTCACTAAATGAACTGTTGTAAGTTGAGGACTACCTGCACTATATCTTTGTTTAATGTATTTCTTATTCTTGCACATGCTGATGATGTTATCCATCCATTCAACTCCTGGCGATTCTATGGGCCAGGTCTCTTACATTTCTTGCACATCTTATATATGTAAAATCTTTCAATGAAAACTGTTTTAAAAAAGAAAACATGAATATGTTCAGGGAAACAAAAATAGATATGATAACAGCTAATGTAAATGGAGGAGATCAGAAAAGAAATTACAGGACCTGGAAGAGCTACCGTTTATTGCTACAGACAGGTTGAAATAATGAACATTTATTCATGAAGTTAGTAGAAGTCAAATCCAATTCAATGCCCCTAAATTAATTATGATTTTTTTTAAAAAATTGAGACATTTAAGTGAAAAAAAATAAATGTATGAATCAAAGTACTAAGCAATGGTATTGGAAAAAGCGTCCCATTCTAGGAAAGCAGTTGTTTTTACTGGAACTATTCCATCAAGGAAGTTTTTTTGATTATTTAAATTATATTTTAATCTTGTGCAAAAAGATGCTTTATAATAATCAATTTTAAGTAAGGCATAAATAAGAAGTCAAGGCAGTAGCTTTTTGAAGAGGTTTTTGTGATTCATTACTAATGTTAATTAACATAACAGATGATTTATTAAATTGACTTCCAAGCCACTAATGAAGAAAATGTATTTATTCAAGCCGCAATTAAATTATATCTTTGCTGTGATTCTGAAGAAAAATGAGGATATCATCTGCAAGTAAAATAATTACATCATTTTCTTTTTTTTTATTAAGAACTTCAACATTCTTGCTAATGTTTTATGATAATCTATAATGAGACTGAACAAAGTAGAAGCGATTGGACATATTGTTTGACAACCCCATTTTTTTTTTAAAAAAAGAATCATTCTTTGATGCTAAATGTATGTGTTTATAATATTTAAATCCCACCCTTTTGCCAAGATCCCAGATGGCATAGGGGCTCCTTCCAATTTCTCCTACAAAAGTCTCATGTAAGATGGGTTGAGAGAGACTGGCTGACCCTTAGTCATCCCACGAGCATCCATAATAAAGGGTGGAGTAATTAGTTATTAAAATAAGCTTATATTTACCTTGTGGACTACTGAACATTTTAAAATCATCTAAACACAGCAGTGAGTATAGCATTTAGTACTCTTCTTATTAAGTCATTTCTGTTTTTAAGAAATAAACCAAGAATGATAAAAATTATACAAGTATTTCAAAATGTAATTTATTTCTAATTTTTAAAAAACTATTTAAACAGGACATTAAAAGAGCTTTTAAAATGAATAACATAACAGTTATAATTGTAGTTTTAATAGTTACCTAATGTAAATATTATTCAAATGGGTATGTATTTATTTCTAATACACTTGCATAACTATTAATTTTTAACCTATTTTGTATAAATAGATTCCATATTTCATTATGCTTGTCTATAGGAATGATGTCATTGGGCAATCAATGTTTGAAAAAGATTTAAAACTAAAAATCTTAATTTAAGAATATAATAAGTAAGTTAATCTCTGCTGAGGATTTAGAAGTCATATTTGGTTCAAAGTACTGGGAATTTTTGTACTTATTAGTATATATGATTATGTATTGATATATTTATGCCAATTATATTTGTGTCCTACATAGCTTCATATTTTATATACAGGCAGTACATTTCCTACTTTAATTTTTCCCAGCTTATGTATTAGTCTCCATTAATGTGAAGTCTTGAAATAAGTGTAATAAAAATACAATTCTGAGATGCATTATGCAATTATCCTAAATGTTTATAGAAAGTATGAAGTGAGGGAAATTGTTTTGGAGAAAAAATAGCATCAGAAAGATGGGTTACGGTTGCAGTATGTGTTCTGTATAAATCTACTTGTTGGTTTGGATTAGAATATAGTTAAACCACATTGGTGAAGGTATTACCCCTGCTTTATGAATGTCTATTTAATAGGTAAATTCATAATGTGGCAATTTATGCAAGGCATGGCCTCATAATACATTTATAGCCTTTGCATTTATTTATATCATTTGCATGATGATACCATCATGCAAATGATGTAAATTGCTGCAAAATGTTGCAAAGTTTACTGCCTCAATGTCTGGTAATCCAGGGCTTCACTGTTATTTTATGTTTTTTTGTATTTCTCTGAATTTTATCAGCACTTTCTTGATTCAAAAAAACCTACCAGAATGTCATGTGGGATCTGCTTCAGGTGTGAAAATGACTTGACTATCCTCAAGTTAATATTATTTTGGCTTGATAAATGAAGGCATCCTTTGCAGTTATGTCCCACGGCAAATCTCTTGGCTTAAGAATGTAAATTTTAGTACTAAATTATCTTCTTAGATCAACTGCATTGAAAGAGTTTTTATTAATTAAAAGAAGCACATTTCGAAATAATGTATGTGCTAATTTGTGTGCTGAAGTGCAAAGATAGCAGAACAGATTTATGAAAGAGGAGATTTGCAAGCTATATGGACCAATAAAAGACTTAATTTGCCCATCTATGCCCAAAGCTTTTCTTAGTTCTTTTGCATTCCCCATTTTAAACTGCCTAAAGCAGATTTTTTTCAAACCTTTTCAAGCAATAGAACCCTTGATCAAGCAGAGCTTATGTGATTCTTTCTTTCTTTCTTTCTTTCTTTCTTTCTTTCTTTCTTTCTTTCTTTCTTTCTTTCTTTCTTTCTTTCTTTCTTTCTTTCTTTCTTTCTTTCTTTCTTTCTTTCTTTCTTTCTTTCTTTCTTTCTTTCTTTCTTTCTTTCTCTTCCTTCCTTCCTTCCTTCCTTCCTTCCTTCCTTCCTTCCTTCCTTCCTTCTTCCTTTCCTTTTTTCCCTGTAGTCTCTCATGGAACCCAACTTTAAGGTTCTGTGCAACACAATTTGAAACACCCTGGTCTATTGAACCCTCTCTCCTATAGAACTTTCCTTTCTTCTGTCTGCCTTCTGCAAATGTGTTTCTGGCATATTTTACGTGAATTTATTGTGGTTTTGAAAGCTGAAACATACATAGGTGATAGTAAGTCATTTATCACTTCATAGTTGGAAAGAATTCAGAGTATGTCCTTAGGAACAGTTACATAGTCAGTGGCAGGAGAAAAAGAACACATGAAAGACAAATATATGTTCTTGGTATAATACAAAAAGTACAAATATTAAGCATCTCTAAAACAGTGACCCTGCAAGGGAACAGTCATTTCAATACTGAGAAACACAAAAGCCCTGTTAGAATAAATACTTTAAGCAACGAAGAACTCACCACCTGTGGAAATTCTCAGCTTCATCCAAATGCATTGTGTAACTCCACCATCACTGCAACCACAAGGGCTGTCACCCCATAGCCACCCAAAGTTTAATCATCGCTTCACTGTGCAAAGGGAATTCTACTGTATTAGAATTATAGTTAATGTAATAAGCAACTTTCAGGATAACTTAGAATCTAAGTCTTAGATGTTGGCTGGGATTGAGAATGTCATGTGAATAAGGCATAAGAAATGGTTACTACTAGGGTGAGTTCACTCCATGGTTAGGGGATGTGATAATGTGACTGCCAATTTTCTCTCTGGTCCATAGTGAAGAGCAATATTTTGTTTTCAAGAAAATCTGTAATTATTAAAAAAAAACCTCATATGTTGGACTCAAAATCTAACCTCTCAAAATAAAACTAAATGAGTCTTTAAGAATCACTAGCCTTGACTGGAAGAAAAAGATAGTTAAAATGGAAAAGTCAGTAGCAAATTAGGATTCATTAGTAAACGAACAGACTAGTGTCTATTTGTATTCTCAAAGCACCACAAAATATTTTGAAATAAAAAGGATTTCAGCATCCACAACAATGAAAACGTGAAAAGAAATCACCTTATTATTGAGAAACAAAACTCTTTCTTGTTTATGGTAATCATTAAGCACATCAGAGACAATAAGGAAATAATCTGACATTTCCATTGCACAACAGTAGCTGGAGAAATATTTATCAAGCAGGCATAGCTTTCCAGATGTACGACATTGGGAGAATCTAATTTTAAAGTACTGGTCCAAATGATAGCTGGCCCCTTATGAGAGGAAATAACATTTTTTTCCAGGCACTGGTTTTCAAAGCTGCGGGAGGAGTTGTTTATGCGCTGTGTGGATTTCCCTAAAGGAAGAGCTTTTGGAAATCAAATTTAATACATGAATTGCCTAACAATAATGATCCTTTGAGGAATATTAAAAATGAAGTTAGATCCCAGATCAGGACATTTCTCTATTTCATATTCTGTGCTGCCAAAAGAGGAGGGGGTGGAGAGAAAATGAATTATTATTCTGCATCTATTGAAGGAAGCATCAACACTTCTTACATGCTGTGTTATAAAAGTGAGACACAATTACAGGATAATAATGACCATAATCCACCAGTTTATCCAATACCCAAGCTATTTTTAAATTAATGGGAAATGGATATCATTCCCCTTCACACCTGTACATTTCAGAATAAGGTCATGCAGAATTTCCCAGTAGATTGTGTCCATCATTATTTTGAAGCATACAGTAGTTTTTTTCAACACATACATACTGTATATCTTCCTCCCTACCTGCTTTGCCAGTACAATAATCCTATATCAAAATACATTCGGTATTAATTAGTCTCTCATCTTGCATGCTGTTGCACCTTTCAAAAAACAATGCTGTGTTTTGTGTTGTATGGAACACTGCCCTTCCTGGAGATTATGGCTGTCAAGGATTTGAATCTATTTTGCACCTACTGCAATTCAACAAAATGCCATTATTCACATTTGCTTAGCTGATATGTGAGATCTATAAGACCTATTAGAGTAAGAATCTGGACTCAGCACTATGCCTCCCCCCTCAAAAAAGCAGCAGTTGTGCTGAAAGTAGTGGTCTTTAGATGCATTGGGGCTTCAGATGTCTCCAACTCCAGATGTACAAACTCCAGAAGTGTCTATGGAGATTCTCGGTCATCCAGATCATGGTTGTCCCAAAGGTACTGAAGAAGCTTCTTGGATGAAAATGAAATGTTTTCAAAGGAAAAAAAAATCAAGAAAGACTAGTTGCCTTTTGGAAAAAAATCACTTTTGGGAAAACTACAGAAGAACTTGTCCAGATATGATCTTTTGTAATATATCAAGTGATAGGCAGTTATGAGCATTTAGTCCCAACATGATGGCAAGGGTAATTGACAAGTATCCTTGTAATTGAAAACAGTGTCACAATGGCAGCAAAGTAGTGCAGCATCTTTGCTTCAAGAGGACAAGATAACACCAGGATTAAAATAAGGTGGGCATTCTGATCAATGGAAATCCACTTCACTTGCAGCTCCAGAGGAACACGATTTGAATCAGCAGCATCACTGCACAGGGAAAGTCCTGAGTGTTCTATTCCCCACACACAATTAGAACTGTGTTAGGTAGAGTTAACAGGACATTCACTTTATTCATTACACAACCAGATCATGAATAAACCTGCTTTAACTTCTTTAGGTTCCTCATATAATTCACCCTAGAAAAACATTGCCATACCATATAGTTTCCCTTTAAGATCTCTTCCACTCAGCTCTTGTCAGTTCCTCATATTTTCTCGCTGCATTTCTTTTTCTAGTGAGATCTCTGATGGCTTTCAGAATAGGAAGATGATACACAAGTGTTAAGGTACTATGATTTCAACAGGATGGGGGAGAAATCTCAAGCTGGAAGCAGAATGATATGGAAACCCCTACCAATGGGAAACTGCTAGCTTTGCAACTCCAACGATTGAGGGTACATTGTGACCAGGCTGGTCTTTATGAGACTCATGAGATATAGGTAGCTAAATGGTGCTCTGTGTGGGACAAACCTTCTTCCAGGAATCATACTCACAGATCTTCATGTTTTAGGCTTTCTATGAAAGGGATACATGGTCCATCTTTCTTTGATTCTCAGAGAGATACAGATGTTACATGCTGTCGTGCTCCCATGTACAGATTTACATGACTTCCACATCCCTTTCTTGGAGCGTGTGTCTGTGTGGCAGCTCTCCTTTTTACAGAGTGTATATCTTGTATGGCATTGAGGTAGTTCCTCTGAAGCAGCACCTGAGCTGAAACTTAGGTTTACCTTATGAAGATCTTTGGAGACTGCATACCATCAGGGGGGACCCGGAAGTTGTAGAGCCCATTCTGGATGGATATTGTTTTGCTACGTAGAAAGGGTTTACATCATTGACAAAGCTCTCTTCAAATCTGATTCTTCATTCTTCTCTTCCAGAAACAGCTGTAAAGGTTTGCAAATTGGGGGGGGAGGGCTGCAGTTCAGTGTTCCATGCACGTGTCTCTTGATTTATTATACTCAGTCATGCGATACAGAAGCCCTGCTTAAAAACTGGTGATCAGATATGAATGGAGGAAATAAGAATGGCACAATAATGGTGGTGATTAAGAGCAGGAGCTGGTAAGAAAGAAGTCCACTGGAAGTAGGATGGAGTTGCTGATGTGCCTTTCCCTTTACAGGTAATCCTCAACTTACGATCACAATGGAGCCCAAAATTTATGTTGCTAAGTGAGACATTTGTTAAGTGAGTTTTGCCCCATTTTACGACCTTACTTGTTGTTAAGTGAATCATTGCAGTTGTTAAATTAGTAATATGGTTGTTAAGTGAATCTGGCTTCCCAACTGACTTTGCTCATCAGAAGGTCACAAAAGGTGGCCCTGGCACACTGCGACCGTCATAAATATGAACCAGTGGCCAAGCATCTGAATTCTGATCACAGGAGCAAGGGGATGCGTTGTAACTTTGAATGGCCAATACACAAACCATTGTAAGTCAAGGATTACCTGAATAAAAGAGTAGAAATAGTATGCAAGGAGTAGGAGATCAAGATTATTTATTTATTTATTTGTTTGTTTGCCACCCATCTCGTAGCAAATTACTCTGGGTGGCTTATCATAATGAATATGCATTCATACAGGCAAAGATAGCTATCCTCAAAATAAAGTCTGATATTTATGTGTCACGGCAATTCTCCAAATTCCTTGGCAGAAGGATCAATGACCAAGTCAGCTAAGACTTCTGGTAGCTTTAGTTGAAGATTTCTAGTAGGCATCAGGCTGAGTCAATATCTTAAAAAGTTTATGACAGAGTGATAGCAGCAATAGCAGATTGCTGGGCTATAAAAATCCAATAAACCAGGGAGCAGAGTTACAAGCAGTTGTGTTTCTTTTGGATGTTGTTTAATAGCCTTTGGGACTTTTTGCAGCCCAGATCTGACGGTCTTGTATTAAAGGAAACATTTTTTTTCTGATTTAGCCATCCTTTACCCATCTACCTTCTCTTGGATATTTGTTTCTTGATTATATAGACCTTATAGACAAAAAGCCAGAGCTGAATGATCAGGTATACAATCTGCCTGCAGAAGAGTTTATGGTCTCTAGCAGCAGTTGATTGAAAAGGGGTTGCTGGAGACTTTGGAAAGTGACCACCAAGCTTTGGCTAGAGGATCGGTTTAGAGGCTGCTCCCTGTGATGAGAAGCTGATTTTAGTTTTGGGATTTGGTGCTTTTTTTCCTCCTTCAATATCTTTCACAGTGAAGAGAAACAAAAAGTTTTGGGCTGCAGTCCAAAAGCAATTGACTGTTAAATCTCATTGAAGTCTCTGGGATTCAGCCTTGAAAATAATTAAACGGAAAGGAGACTTCCCACCCCCCTCTCCCTAAATGTACTGAGTATAAATAAATGTGGGGATGTGATCTTGAAGTATAGAAAATAAAGACAAGAAACTGCTAAAAAAAAAAAAAATCCCTGAAGGAAGTCTCTGTCAACCTGGTGACAACAGTAATCAGCATCTGAATCTGGATTCATAAACAGCATGTTGGATAATACATGGGGCATTCATTAAAATGAAATGACACGTTCTGGTAGCCGCTGAGATGAGGCACGTAACTAATTGCTCTCGTCTCTTCTCTTGGGGTCTGAGGAAGCGTCTGCTTTTACTGCTATATTCTCTTGTTGAGCCACAGAAAAAAGTGGCAGGAAACCATTCAATAAACTTGGGTAATGTTTCCTGCAGTATAAAATGGACAGAGGTTGGGTAATTAATTCAGGAATCAAACTATCACATCATGTTTATTGTGCTCCACCAAAACAAGCCCAGTGGTCCTAGAGAATTCCAGCATCTGTTTAGCTCAGGGAAGGACAAAAGCTTTCATCTGAAGTCCATATTATTGTTACAATTTCACTTCTGAAGGCTATGGGAACTACGACAGGCACATTACTACATTTTCCTTTATTTTACAGGTTTGTGGAGGCTAAAGGCAAAGGAGGACCAATAAACAACTAACTGTTACGTCATGTAATAAAAAAGAACCTTCAAACAGCTAAAATCGCTGTTTTGCTGCAGAGTTTGGGAAGAACGGTATTTGGGAATCTAAAAGCTGCAGAGCTGTGGGTCCCAGTTAACCCCTTTTAGTCTGCCGTATTTTTTTCTTGATCTTGCATAGCCTTTTTTTAAATGATAATTATCAATTGAAAGTAAGGTGTAGGAATATTTTAGTCAAGCTTGATCTTTAAAATTTTACTATACTCTATGGTTTGGCAGAGGTCTAATATTTGGGAGGGATCTCTTTTCAACTCTTAAACATCCTGCTTATGAATAAGGGTTACCAACTTCTACCCACGTACTTAAATTGCAAAATATTCTTTAGTGTGGGCATCCCTAAACACCCAGTCCTGAGATTATGCCATCTTTGATATTGGATAGGGTTGCACTGCCCCGGAAAGACCCAGTGTGCAACTTGGGGGTCGTCTTAGACTTGCAACTCTTGGTCAAAGAGCAGGTGGCAGTCATGACTTAGGAGGGTTAGATAATCCAGCACCGTGCCATAAAGGGCTCTAAAGGTCAAAACCAGCACCTTGAAATGCACCTGGAAGCAAACTAGTAACAAATGCAGCTGCTGGAACAGAGGTAGAATATGTCCCATGCTAACTTCAGCTGGTGCTGAAGCTTCCAGATACTCTTCAGGGACATTCAATACAGAGTGCATTACAATAGTCAATTTGGGAAGGGACCAGAGGATGAGTGACTGTGAGCAGAGCCTCCCTCTGCAATAACAGATACAATTGATATCCAGCACTGCCACCTGCTCTTTGAGCAGGAGTGGGAAGTCTCAAGTTGATACCAGGTTTATTTGAAGCAGCGAAACTCCTACCAAAGTGGGCATAGTTCCTGAGTCAGAGGGCCTCAAAATGCAGAGGACCTCATGTTGCCAAGGTTCAGTTGAAGCCAGCTGTTCCCCATCCAGGCACCAGGATAGGACATCAGCAGCATTGCTTAAGTCACCGTGGTAGAAAGGTATATTTGGGTATCAGGCAAGCATAGATGTGTCTGCAATTTCTCAGTTGGGCAAGATGGCAGGTGAGTAAATCTGCCTTTTTAATCACCCAGCCACACTTGCCCCAGCCTTTTTTCCTGCATCTTAAGAAAAGTCATTGGAACTTTTCCTCTGTCAAATGACAAAGGAGAGAATCTTGCCATTGCTTTTCTTAGTGTGATCTGCATTTACCCTTTACGGATTGTACCATTTACTGACTTCGTTCAGTCACTGAAGAGGGCTTGAAAATCAAGGCAGCAAATGTTTTACTGATATATTTTTCTGCTGGTCAAGGTCTGGTGGATATGACTTCAACACAGCTATCTCTCTCTGTGTGTCTGTAGTCTCAAACTGTCAATCATGAATTTGTTTACAAGTATCATTCTAGCTGTTTTTGAAAAAAAAAAACACCATAGCAACACCAACATCCAGGTTCTTATATTTTTAATTCTCCTTCCAAGAGAACTAATATTAAATATTTAATATGTAGGAAAAAAACATAAGCATATGTTGGAGACAATTTGGGAGAAAGCAATTTTAAATAAAACAGCCTATATCAGTTAGAAAGTACACCAATAGTTAATAATCTGATTGGAGGGAATTATTGTAAAGTACTCTTTTTTCATTTAATCATGTTTAATTACTCCTGGAAATATAATACATATTTTACCTTTTCAGTGCAATAAATACCATTGTCATGGCATGACATTTTCTTGATATGGTAATAACATTAGGGATTGTTTCACTACCCTATGTAGGTATGCTGTACTGCAATTCACAGAAATATGGTATAATTGAACTAGTAGATTTATATCTATCATTTTTCTAGTATGTCTTTGCCAAATGTCAGTTGCAATAGATATGAAAATATCTTCCTTTTCTTTTTCGTTTTCTAGCTTCTGCTACTGTAATTCCTTAGATGAGATACATCACTTATGGTAGTACATAATAAAATATCTTTCTAGATTCTTCATCCATGCTTCCATATATCAAAACGACATGGGTACCCCAAACTATTCACAAATAGTTTATAATTAGTAACAAATTGCACTTGATAATAGCATTGCAGCAGAAGTTTAAATAAGTTCTTTTTAAACGACCTGAAAATACATGTTTTCAAAAATAGTTTATTTTCACAGTGGATAAGCATATTCTTTTATTTGTCAATAAATTCATGCCTTAATACATTTAGCTTCTCTTAACAAATTAATACAGCTATTTTTAATGCAACAATTAATACAACATTCTTCCTGATATTTAGATACTATAGTTCAGACATAGGCATTTTACAGCTGATGAGTCACGTTTGGCTTTTCGGCTGTCCCTAGTGTCAGAGGGGGCAGGGTGGCATAAGCGGGAGGGGTGTTGGCGGGGAGTGGGACATCCACATTGGCAGAACATGGGGCAGGGCAGAATAGGGGTAGAGGGCTTGGAGTGGGTGGGATTGGAGTGGGGGAGCAGTGGCGGCCTTCCACAACAGTCCCAGTTTTTAATGTGGCTGCTTGGGAAAAATCATTGTCCATCCCTTTTATAGATCTTGCTTAACAGCTGTCCTGTTTAATGACTGCCCAAAGTTCTAACAGTGCTGAAGAAGTAATTTTATGACTAGTCCTCACGTTTACATCATGGGATAGAGATTGGGGTGCTTCAGAACCAGCTTCAGGCAAGCAGAGTCTGATGAAGAAGCCAGCAGGTAAAAATGAAAGCCATGGTCATATGATGTCTTGCTTAACAACTTGCAGTGATTCGTTAACAAGTGAAGTGCCATGGTCACCTGATTTTTTGCTGAGCAGTGGAGTTTCCGTGTGGCCACTAGGTAAGCACTGCTTGCACTCTGGACTTTCACTCTGCAGCATTTTGGCTGAAAGACCCTCCATGATAGTATTGATGATGGTCCTGGGATTGGAGACAAAATGGTCAGGGAAATCACTCTGTATGATTTTAATTATCCCCGGATATTTTTTGGACTACACAGGAACAGTCCTGACTCTAATCATAAACATAATTTATACTAGTCAATTCAACTTCTGTAAAAGCCTTTTTTTTTCCATTTGCCATGGCAACACTAACTAATCCATGACAAAAAGAATTCATCACTTACCTTTTTACAACTTTCAAAAAGGGTTTTCTGGTGACTGTTTTTGAAAGAACCTCATTTCCTATGTGGCTGCCCAATGAGTAGGCATCCCACTTCTAAGCAAAATAAAATGATTAGGATATCATTTTAATAAACAAGGCTGGACTTCTTTGCAAAACAGCTTTGGGATCAGAGGCATACTCAAGTGCCAATTTTCCAGTTTCCCAGGATAATGAGTAATCAAAAAGCACATATTTAAATATAGACAATGTATTTGTTGATTTGTCATTAGCAGCACAAAGGGGCTGAAATAATCTCCATGGCTATTTGTTTCACTATGCTTCATCATAGCTGTCCAGTTGTGTCCTTTTCCAGAAAGGCAAAGTATGTTTACTATAATTACTGAATAAAAAAAGATCCAGGTATTGTTTCCAAGGTATCAGGTTGAATGCCCTTGCTGAAAAATGAGTTTGGAAAAAATATCAGTGGGTCAGGTTTGCCTGTTGTCAAGTCAGCTTAAGTTACATCTAGAATGACAGCAATTTTGAGTGACCTTCTGGTTTAGAGTTCGCCAATAACATGTTCAGTGTCCTTACATCTGTGCTCTGTTTCTAGTTTCCCTGAGTCTGAGAAATCTGCAGTGAGAAATCTTCAGCCCACCTTCCAATTAGTGAGCATTTCATTTAAACACTTTAGAATTCTGACTTGTACATAATTAGTTCAAAGGAAAGTTTATTTACTTTTTTTTACAGATGTAAATGCTGCCCACGGCCAAATGGCTCTGAGTAGCATACCAATATTAATATAGAATAATTCAAATAGTGTAAACCACACTACTTTACAAAGTAGAACCATAACATGGGGGAGGTTTGTCTCAGCTCTTACGGCTGAGGTTTGCCTCAGTCTCTCCCCGATAAAGGCCCTGTCACAGAGAATTAATGATTATTAGATGTATCCATGCTCCATAAAAGAGCTGAAAATGCAGATAGGCAGTAGGGAAATAAACAGTCCTATAATAAACTCCAGTCTAAGCCATGTGAGGCTTTGTATATCAAAGGGGACTCCTTGAATCAGGAGTTGTACTGCTGAGTGTCTGTGGGGTTCTGCAACATCACTAAAAAAGTGACCCTTAGTGGATGCGCTGCCACAGGTGGGACCAGCTGTAATTTTGGGATTGTCTTCAAGAGTGGCCCTGTTGGAACAATCCAACATTTTGATTGTAGAACATGTGTCACTAATACCAGGTGTTCCTCTCCAAGTATAGGCACATCTGTCACATTCAATTCCTGTAATGTTGCGGGATTGTCCAGCATCAAGGCCAGATCCGAAAGGATGTAAAGATGGCAAACCTTTTCCATAAGGGGAGGGCCTAGGTAACAATTCCTGCATATCTCTGTCAAGGTCATTTCTCTTATGTTTCCAGAACAGGCATATCTCTAAAATTGTCCCACCGGAATATCACAATTTTGTCTGACCAGTTTTTTTAAAAATTGCCTGTTATAGAATACACATTCATCTCTGTAATCCTAGATCAGACATGTCAAACTCACGATGTCATGTGATGTCGTTCAACGTATCGGGACGGTTTTGCATCCCGGTGGATGCAGCTTCCGCGTGACGCATCTGGCTCACGGGCTGGCAGTTTGACACCCCTGTCCTAGATCATGGAAATAGTACTTTCAGCTGATAACTATTAGAGCCTAAGGTCAGAAGTGTTTCACCCAGCATGGCTTGTTATGAGGAATGCTGGTGGATGTCATACTGTAACTTTTTAAGGGCCACAGCTTTCCTACCTCTGGTATACTCTGAAAATCACAGAACTTGGTTTATTTTCTTCCTTCTTTGGTTCAACATAACATGTAACACACCATCACTGCACTGTGCATTACCTTGACAACATTGCACTTCCCTGGCTGTCAGGAAGTGTCAGCCCGCAAGGTGATAATGGTACCAGAATATGTGACACCTTCATTTGCTATTATGAGGCCAACGCTATTGGCAGTCCTGCTAGGATTTACTTCTGGCCAAGGAGCTCGTAATGAAATCCCTGGGTTAGTGATGCTGAGCCATTTTCTTTATTCAGTCATCTCCACCTGCTTTTGGTAGGAGGGCCATCATGCAGAGACAATTACAACAGAGCTTGAGGCTATAAACCAATTGACTTCGTAGGTCGACTACGAAATCACTCCTGAAGTGTATCTGCTGGGTGCTGTGGGGTAAGAAAGATCCTGTGGTTTTTCTTATGGCAAGATTTAAACAAAGCCAAACAATATAATCATCTTGTTTTAAATATAGGATTTCCTATACGATGAATCTGTCACTGGATCGTGATTTGGCAGTCTGACTTCTCTGTGCTATTGCTGGGGATTTCTGGTTTGTGTTTGTTTCTCTCTTTGCCACATGGAGAGGATGGATCATCCTAGTGAAATCTATCCAGGTGGCAGCTAAGACTCAATACTGACTTGGTGGCTCCTAATCAATTTCTTTTCTTATAGATTTTTTTTTCATGCAGTACTTCTCATATAATTACATTTTATTTCATTGAAATAGACCTGCTGAAATCAATGAATCTAAAGTGAGCTCTTCCTAATCACAACTTAGTGGAAACCCTAAAATACTGCGTGCTCTGTTCAAAACTTAAATTGCTTTTAGCAGGTTTGGGAGGCCACAGTGCCAACTCCACCCCCACCCCCACAGACACACATACCTGTTTCACTTAATAATGGAAAAGACACATAAAATAAAGAGCAAGGACTGTACAAGGGTGCATATTTGTCTCTCAGTCAGCTACCTCTGGCCCCAAGTCAACTGGCAGGTGCAGGGTTTTAGGTTCTTCCAGAAGGCCAAAAAAAGGGGGGAATCTCATCTCAGGAGGCAAAATGTTCCAGGGAATGGGGGCCACAGAAAAGAAGGCTCTTCTCCTTGACCCCGCTAAGCAAAATTTCTTGATTGACAGGGTCCAGAAAAGACCTCTTCTGCCGGCACAAGTGGGGCAGGTCAATCCCACAAGATCAAGACAGTGTCTCAGATAAAATTCCAGCTTTGTTCCTGAATATGGATAGCTATAGCAGCTAGTCCTTCATAATTTTATCAATTGATTGATTTGATTGGTGTGGCACCCATATCATCTAGATATTTACATTATATTAAATAGCTATTTACATTTTTCCTTTATGATCGAGGCACATTACTCAATTGCTTATTGGAGTTTGCTTCTCATAGTGTTTGGCGTTACTGTTATTGTTAATACTGTTATGATTAATCGATTAAGTATGCCTGTGATCACGTATAGTTATTCAGTTACCTTGGCCTGACTATATATATATGCTGCAGTTCTTGCAGACTTACTGCTTCTAGAATTTCAGTAACATGAGCAGCAGCAAAATTTAGTCCTGACTTAGCATCTTTTGTTTAATCACCTGAAAAGATACAATATTTCTAAATCAGAGGCGTTTGCTTGACCGATAGCTGTCTGGTCTCCAGTTGAGTCCAACATCCAGCAAAGGGGAGAGCCCATCTCTCTGTGTCATTCATTCAACTGTCGGACTACTCTTACTGTGATTTTTCTGACAGTTACAATTGTCTTCCTGTAACTTAATCTATTATTCTGATTAAAGCACGTTTTAATCTTCTGTCTGATATCATTTCAGATATTCAAAGATATTCCCCTCTGTTTTCTCTTCTCAAAGCTAAACATACTCAATATTTACATTTATAACATTTAGTTTGTATTCTTCTTATGAATGTCTTTCCCTGAAACTTTTTCACAGAAGCCTTTTAGAGTATGCGGATCGGAATCGGACTAATGTTACGTTAAAAATCTGATCAGTGTAGAATAAATTGGAACAATTATTTTCCATGATTAGTGAATTATGCTTCTCTTGATGCAATCTAAAACTATCATTGCCTTTTTGGCAGTCATATCACACTGCTGACTCCTTTTAAAAATTTCATATATATTTTATTGTTATATATTACAAAAAGAAAAAAATATGCAAAACCCTGTGTTCAAAAAAGAGAAAAGAAAAGTGAACCAAAAAAGAAAAAAGAAACCTATATAACTATTGTGTTATCTATATAAGAGCAACTCATTTTTGAATCACGACCATGCAAAATAATAGTGCTCAATCTGTCTACTACATTGTAAAGAACTAATTCAAAGGTCCTCAATCCAAGATGTTAAGCCCAGAGTTGTGGCATTGTTCCAGTACAAAAATACTACATTAAGCTACATTTCATAAAGCTAGAGTTTCTTTAGACACTAACTTCCAACATTTTGATATATAATTCAGAAATTTGTATTTTTACAGTTTTATTCTCGATCCAAAATCAAATTAACATGAACCTTAGACCAAAATGAATAACCATAGAAGAGGTCCAAATGACTTGTGTCAAGTCCACCTAGACACATTTTCAGCACAAATAATTGACATTTAACCCTTCTTAAACATCGCCTAAGACTTCCAAAAAACTTGAAGAGTTTTGCTTCTCCTCAAGTACTTCTTAGACCAGGGGTCCTCAACCTTGGCAACTTTAAGACTTGTGGACTTCAACTCTCAGAATTCTGGGAGTTGAAGTCCACGATTCATAAAAGAGCCAAGGTTGCCTACCTCTGGTATAGGTCATTCTGCTTGAGCAGGGGGCTGGACTAGAAGATCTCCAAGGTCCCTTCCAGCTCCTATTCTATTCTATTCTATTCTATTCTATTCTATTCTATTCTATTCTATTCTATTCTATTCTATTCTATTCTATTCTATTCTATTCTATTCTACTCTACTCTACTCTACTCTACTCTACTCTACTCTACTCTACTCTACTCTACTCTACTCTACTCTACTCTACTCTACTATCAAGGCTTTGCTATTGATCAGCCAGAAGTTAAGTATGGTTCTTTAAAAAAACATTTTTTTAGACTCTTAAACAAAAAAAGTGTTTAAAAAATAAAAATAAGGAAAAAGGAAATAATGAAATGGAAACATAGAATTTTGTTTTCCACCCTTATTTTTTTTATCAAATTATTACCATTTCACTCTTTTCCCTCCCTCTTTAACCCTCCCTCTTTAATACCCAAATCTATAAATTATCAGTTCAGTCTTTTCCTCTTTCAGCAAAAAGTCGAAAACAAGCTTCTAGTCTTCAAAAAAGTCTTTATTGTTTTTACCTGACCAGCAAGTTGAGTATGGCTTTTCTCCATCTGAAGAAGAAGGTTGCTGGAAACAAAATCAAAAATTTCCTACTCTTGCTTGGCAGAACTTCCCTTCCAAGAGAGGTCAGAGCAATGAAAGTTCCACCTCGGTGCTATTTCATGATACTTTGAAAAATTTGCAGTTTGTTTTTGGAAAGCATCTTTTTCACATCTTCTCTCTGCTTGGATAGGCAATAACCGACATGACAAATGATATTACCTTTATTAATTTTCCACTTATTTTAGCCAAGTTGCTGCTTATAGTAGCACCACATCCATTCAATTCATTTTCTGGGCAAATATGGGCATTTTTAACATACCATGCAATTTTTTTCTGTTGTTTCTGCACTTTTGAACAAATTGTGTCCTTCCATTGCTAGTTTCCAATCATGAGATTCATCTTACTTGGCTTCCTCATGCCTATTCAAACCATATTCGCCTTTCTGTATTATCTTTTTTATTTTCCATATTGTAAGCATTGGTATGTAAAGCCAAGAATTGTCAATTTTCTCTCTCATTTAATAGCTCTATTTTAGCAGCACTCCAACCTCTTCCTACAGCACATAAATCTTTACTTAAGCTTTTTTTCTCTCCAATTTTTAAACTCCAGCTCTTCCAGGATTTACTTTAAAGTCCTCTGGTACACAATTTTTCCAGTTCTTATGAGCGCTGCCCATCTCATTCTATCAGTCTATTATCCAGTTAACTGAAATCGTAGTCCAGAAACCCAGTTTCTTCCACCATCATCATCAGCATAGCCAATCAATCATTTTCAATATTCTTCCCCCCTCCTCCAGTCTTTGAGTTTCCTTCCTCCAAAATCTCAGGTGATATAATCCTAACTGTGTCATTTCCAGGAACATTTGTCCCCAGATGGGTGAACAGGGAGGGATCATTTTCATTGGATTTCATAAATGTTGGTGTCATGGTTCCGTAAGATGAGACCAAAAAAAGAACTTCAAGGAAAAAAGAGTTTCCTTAAAGAACATTTTTATTTGGCTACATAATAACGGCACATCCAAAGGTGAACCCAAAACTGAAATACCCCCCCCCCAAGTTTACAAAGTTACAAAGTTAAACTTCCCACCCCAACAGTGAGTTATAAATCACATCCCCCAATTAACTACTTGTCCGGGCTTTCTAACGGCGACTACAGGCCCCCAAAATGCAGTTAGCGATGATCTTGGTTCCCATAGAACAACTTATTGTTATGTCTAAGATAAAACACGCATCCCCCCTTCCCAATTCTGTGGCAACCAAAAACAAAGAGAAAATGGCCTCCACTAATTTCATTTTGAGAGTTGACAGTTGGAAATTGTTCTTTTTCCCTCCTGATCTTTGCTTCTGGGAGGCACCACTATCTGAGCCATTGACTTTTCTGAGCATACCCTTGTTTGAATACTTTATAATTCCTCTCTGGACAAGCAGAAGACTGGAGATCACATAAGTGCTCCAAATAGTTGCTCTTTGTGAGGAGATCACAAGAAGGGATTTCAGGTAGGTTTAGAATGCTGGGAGAGGAGGGAATAACCCTCTACCTCAACCCACAGTCACACCTTTAAGAACACTGGGTTCTTACTTCCTTTTCTAATCACTTTTGCTAGTTAACTACTTTTTGGGAACCTTTAGAGTGACACTTTTTACAGTTACAAATAGACTAAGGATCCAGATAAATTTGAAATAAGATTTTGGAATTAATGAACAGAATCCTTTCCATGGCAAAATACTTTTGTTTTGAATTCTTTAAAAAACATGATAAGATGGAAGGTTGAAGGTTGAACACCAGAAGGAACTAAAGATTACAATTAAAGAAGAATACTTACATTTGAGTTACTAATACAGAATGGAGCAAAATATTTCAATATTCAACATATTAAATGATATTTTTAAACAATGGAGTCAGAGGTTAATTTTAGGAGCATCTGCCTTTATAAATACTATGTTTAAAAGATGTTATGGAAGAGGAACAATTTTTACTGGACAAGTCTGGCACCGATTTGAAAGTGGGTTTAAAATGACAAGCTACAAGGACAGGGGAAATGATGCTACACTGGGCGTACAAAAGAAATCAACTGACATCTTAATAATTAAACAGGATATACAAATAATAAATCAAGAAAGTGACCTGGATAAGCTTCCTATATTGGATATGCAAAAGAAGCTTGTTAAAAGCTTTGAAGAATTTTGTGATAAGGGACAAAGAAAAATGAAAGGAATAAAATTTTAGGACATTATTTGAAGGGATCAGAGATCATAATTGTTAAAAGGAATAGGAAGGAACCTTAATTTTTTTTTTTTTTTTTTTTTTTGCAGAGTGAAGTTGGATCCTCGGGGACCTACTAGCTCTATTTCACCATCTCTCTTTTGTTTTTTCCGGTTTAGCTGTGAAAGATGTTTCAGAGTTCCAGCATAATGAGGATCATCTATGTATCTTGATTTGGGTAAGCATTTTTTTACAATGAACTCTTTTCTTAGTCTTTTTTTATAGAAACTTGTTTCCTTTGTCATCTCCTACTGGAGTCCCTGCCTGCCCACAAGAGCTCTAACTCCAGTCCAGCTTAAGTGCCTCTCTTATCTCTTGTGTATTTTTCCTTGACCATTACTTGTAGTTGGTCAGCATCTTGTAGAGAGCTTAAGCTTGCAATAAATCTTTATATTCAACTGAACAGCCTGGATCTCCTGATTTTCCTGGTGCTTGACATACCCTTTCCTTTACTCTGAGAAGTTTTAATTTTATTTTATTTCCTGAAGGGAGCAAATCATTACCAATCCATCTGACTTGTCTTCAAGCTACATTAAAGTTGGCATTTGCTGGAAACACATGTCAGCTTGTTTTCAGATAAGAACACAAATATCTACAAATACTGCAGGTCAAGACTGCAGCCTTTTGTCTGTTCATCTTCACTTTGGTTACATTTATCTCTTCTTGTTCCCTTCTCAGATAGATAGGGCAAGCCTATTTTTCCTACTTCTCTTTGCAGAAAAAAAAACAGATTTGATATGGAAAGTCCTTCCTTCCTTCCTTCCTTCCTTCCTTCCTTCCTTCCTTCCTTCCTTCCTCCCTCCCTTCTTTCTTTTTTTACCTACCTATTACAACATGAAGACAAGTAACACGTGTCATCAAATTCACAGCTAGAGAAGAAAGGATTAAAGCTGTCCTCCCTGTTTGTTGCAGTCCCAATGAAAATAGAATTGGAGAGACTTTTATTATTCATTATACGTGTGGTTTTATCTGAAGGTTATACACCAAAAAGATTACATATCCGTTGAATTTCAATTTGAGCAGGTTTAGCATGCAGTATTATGCTTTTGTTTTGTTAAGTTGTATTTCAGTGCATAAAATGAACCTGAACTAATGGTTAGATGAGAAAAGGATGTGAAGACTGTAAGGTAGTTTATTGTTTGTGGACCTAATAAAGTTTTTTATGATTGAAAGATGGAAAGTACTTCCCCCCCTTTTCTTTTGGTGATTGCAAACATAATTGCAGCTCTTGGTTTGAGCCATTTCTAAAATATCTGATAAATCAACTCTCTATGGAGTTGAACTCAATTCTGAGTGATTTCATGAATACAGATGATCCTTGCTTAACAACCATTCATTCAGAACTTACAGCTTAAATGGTGCTCAATAAGTGGTACTTATGACCAGTCCTTATACTTGCAATGGTCACAGTGTCTTCATGGTCATGTGATCATGATCCAAGCAGGTGGTGACTGGCTCGCAAGTACAATGCCACAGTGTCCCATGCAACATCACAGAATCGTCATTTGCAACCTTCCCTGCTGTCTTCCAACAAGTACTGTTAATTGGGGAAGCTAGCAGGAGGTCGCAAATGGTGACCTTGAGACATCGTGCTTAATAACGTTGTGGGATTCACTCAGTGACAACAATGCCAGAACTGACATTACTAAGCGGCACAGTCATGTGACCGGGTTGCTTAAAAATGGAAATTCTGATCTTAATTACCATTGATAAATGAGGACTACCTGTACATTAATATCATTTACTTAACAACTTTTTCTGATTTTTTTTTTATTCCCACTATAACTGCATGCACATACCACACACCACACTCTGCTGAATCTCCAAGGAACATGTGGGTAGTTGTATGACTTCACAAAGGGTCTACTACAGGTTGTGAGTGGACAACAACATATATGTTAGCAGTGGATCAGAGAGAGAGGTTTTGCCCCAGGAATTCCCACAAGTGACACAAAACAGGTGAACAGAAGTAGTCAAAAATTATTAATTAATTAATAGTATTAAAATATTAGTGGGGAAGAATATGAAAGACACAACTGACAGAAGACATTGTGGGTTGTGGAAATAAGAAAACCACATAAAATGCTTTAAGTTGAGAAATCAGTTTATTTAGCTTACAAGTTAAACAATGCATTAATATATTAAAAGTATTCCAAACATTGTATTATTCTCTTAACATTCCAGGGAATCAAAGCCCTGCATCCAGCCATGTATGTACTTATACTTCTTACCTATGAAAATCATCTGACTTCCACCATCATTCAGCTTTAATTCTCCATTACGTCCCCTCCAAATCCACCTGCCTACTTTTCATTTTCCTTTCACACATACTGTACATACGCAAGAGAGATAACAGGTTTAACAGAATTAGGGATACATCTGAAACAACCCCCCCCTTTTAAAACAGAGTGACTAGTCAGTGTGGAAAATAATGAAAGGAATGGTTAAAAGAAATATAATGTATGAAAACTTGCAAACCAAGATTGCAATTAAAATTCAATACAGTACATACAGGTATAGAGAACTAAGAAATTCTACTGATTATTCTTAATAAAGTCATTTACACCACATGTTAAGTCTTTTTAGATGCTTTGAGCTATTATAAATGTGTCTGATATTTCTTCAGATAACCTCATATTATCTGTCAATAACTCAAAGGCTCTTAGGAGAAAATAAGGTTGGTTGCTTGATGAACTCTGCTCCTCAATATGTCTGTTTCAAAGGCTTGTTTATGCAAATATATATAACTTCTCTGAGTCATTGGCAGACACATTGACCCTGAAGCCCCTTAAGTACATAAATCGGACTGAATCTGGCCAGCAGCTTATAAAATTCTGAACTACAAAATGTTCCTGGGAAGCTCATAAATACGCTGTGCATAATCAACCTGCTACCATAGATCTTGGTGATGGTTGGCTATAAAGGACTGTATGTGGTAAATATTAGTTGCTGGGAAGCAATATAGAGATATATCCAGTGGTGGGATTTAGCCAGTTCGGTAGAACTGGTAGCTAAATTTTCTTGAGTTTGGAGAACCGGCTGCTTTTGGAAGTCCATTCTAGGCCTGGAAGGCCTGGAGGAGGTTTCCCAGGCCTAGAACGGCCCGCCGGAAGTGCATTGATGACACTTCCAGAAGTCCATTCTAGGCCTGGTGGAGGCATCCCAGGCCTAGGATGGCCCGCTGGAAGTGCATTGATGTCACTTTCAGAAGTCTGTTCTAGGCCTTGGAGGCCCAGGTCTGCATCCACGCAGAGAACTGGATGTTAAGGTATTTGAATCCCACCACTGAATATATCCCCATCCTTTCTTGTGAGCACTTATGGCAGGGACTAAGACAGGGGACTGTCTCTCATCAACATCCACACGTTTGCCAGACACCTTGCCAGGTACATTCCACTTGTATCTCTTCTACCTGAGTTCCACTAGGGCAAATAATGTATTTGTTCTCCCAGATGGATATGTTCCCCTTGGGCGGAAAGTTATTGTGCCATACTCTGTTCTTAAATGAGGAGATATGTCCTCACCTGGAATCTGGATGGGGCTGAAGAGAAAAAAATCTCCCAAAAATGAGATTTTAATTGCATGGCTTTCCTCTCCTCTCCTCTTTTTTTTTATCAAGCAACTTCTGGACTATATGATGATGCTAAGGACAAAATCCCATCTTGGCATCTTGGATTAAGAGAGAAAGATGCTTTCTTGATTTTAACAAGAAAGTCGGAACTGGAAAAGCCAGCTTAACTGCAACAAAATACTTGAGGTTGAGGAATACCATGCCAGCAATCATTAACCTATATGCAAAGAGATAACAGGAGAACATGGGAATAGATATACAACTTCCCTACCCTGAGCAAACTTTAAAAATGATAAATAAACAAATAAGGCGGTCCTAGCCTTTCCCTTGCTAACAATGCTTTACTGATACCTGTGCTCTAGGCTGGGCCTGAATTCCATGGTTCTTTTGCATGAAATCTGTTTCTTAAGGCCTTGTTTTCTCCAGGCTGCTCCTGCTGAGAACAAAGAAGATGCAAATTTCCTCTCCTGTTGGATCCCAATTTCTGGTTCTCCTTGGAGCAGGTAACAGCTGCATTAAGATTAGAAACTTGTTCAATATTCGCTAGCTAGCCTGCAGGCCCATCTCTTTTTTGAACGGTATACTTTATTAACTTTCTGCAAAGAACAAAATATATTAAAAAAAGAATATAGGAAAATAGGGAAGGGTATTTCTTGCACTTTGCTGTGGCAGGCCCATGTGAGAAGTTTTATATCAAAATATATTTTATTCTTTATACCAGCGGTTCCCAACATTTTTCAGGCTGTGACCCCGACCTGCTGCACGCATGTGTGGTGCGACGGCCCGCATCGCACATGTGCGGCGCGACAGCCTGCATTGCGCATGCGCGCATGCACAGTGCTACCCCGCGCATGCGCGGTGCTGCCCCCTGCGCCGGCTGAGGGGAAAAGGGAAAAAATGGCGGACTTCGTTGTTTGGCGACCCCGTGAAATGGTCATTCGACACCAAATGGGGTCACGACCCATAGGTTGAGAACTGCTGCTTTATACTGTTTCCATTGTCCCTTAAAACATTACAGAATCCATAATGGGCTGAGAATCAGTCTCCACTAAACAATTGACAATCAATCTGAAACTAAATTAATCAAGTAAAAATAGCAAACGGGAGAAAATCTTTTACTCAAACTTCCTCAACCCCCCCAGATCTAATCTACATATCAAAGGATAAGGTCTGTAAACACAAACAAAGTTAATCACATTAGGTCTTCCAGTGGAACTACATGTTCACAAGAACATTCTGTCTCAAGTGTCATCTTAGAATAAGCGTGTAGACACTTCCATTTCTCTGTAGCTGCCCCTAGAAGCAAACTCTTTTGCTTTTAGGAATAAATATTTCTTCTGTCCTCATAGCTGCCTGGATCTTATTTTTATTTATTCTTGTGCAGCCGCAGCTCAAGTTGGACCCCCAAATTATTCTTCTGACACCCTTCTCTTCAGTAGCCCACAGGATCCTGGATTTGGAAGAGCCCCATAAGGATTAGGCTACTATGAGGAAGAAAACGCAGGACTCTGATGGGCCTTGGCTTCATCCAGGGAGGATATTTTTATGGTGTTGTTATCTCTGCCTGGTGTTGATCTGCAGCGGCTGGAAGTGAGAGGTAGACAGTTGATTCTATCATATAGCAAAGAAGGCAACTGAAAAGAAGAAAGAAAAGAAACCAGTCAAAGTTATAGGAAACTGCAGCATTTGTGGAATGAAAATTCTTGCATCCAAAATAAGGTTTCTTGTGCCACCCTTCCTACTTGTTAGTTTTCTTTTCTGAAACTTCATGTATACTGCATTTACTGGGTATCTTTCAATTAGCCATAGTGATCTTGGTTATTTATTTATCACACTTGTCCCCTGCTGCAATCATATATGGATTCCTGCTGGTTGTTCACAACATAAAGAACAATAATAACAATACATGCTAAAGATAAAGAAACAACAACTAAAATGAATAAGCCCATATTTCACAGAATATCTGGCATCAGCCCCCAAATGCCCTCTGGAGGAACTTCATTTTGAGAAGTTTCCAGAAGGTGATCAAAGTTGGGGGCCGAGTGCACTTCTTGAAGGAAAACGATGCCTCTGGCTTCAGTCAACCTAACTTCCTAAAAATGGGGACATTCCCGTGCTTCTCCTGGCATGGCTGAATTGTTGGGCTAATTCCTGTGGAGAGACATGGCCCTGAAGCCATCAATCAATCAATCAATCAAAATAGAGCTGGAAGGGATCTTGCAGGTCTTCTAGTCCAACCCCGTGCTCAAGTAGGAGACCCTATACTATTTCAGACAAGTGGCTGTCTGTTGCTATGATTGATGGCCTGTGCCCTAGGATCTGTAAGAACTGGATGGAGCATAGGTGGGACAAAGGAACTACCATGAAGCCTGGGACAAGGAGACTGCCATGCCATGTGACTTGAAACAAAGGAACAAAGAAGGCTTGACCATGAGGCCTGGAACAAAAGGCTATGAGATGTTGGAATAACAGGAAATGAGGGAGGGGCCAATAGGTGGAGGAACGTTGTACCAAGATTTGAATCTACCGGCCACAGGTATAAGCTTTGCCATTGGCCAAAGGTGTAACTTTGTCAGTGTAACCTTGTCATTGGCTACAACTATAACATTGTCATTGGCTGTTTGTAACCATGTGATGCCTTATGTAACCACCCACTGTAACAGGTAATAAAAAGGGGAGGCAGCCTTCTATCTGGGTTCGCTTCACCCCAAGGAAACCTGCAGGCATGCTGTCTCCTTAATTTGGCTATCGTGAAGAACCGACCATTAATTGGGGCACAACGAGGTGCCATAGCTATCCAGTCTCTTCTTAAAAACCTCCAGTGCTGAAGCATCCACAACTTATTGAGGCAAGCTGTTATAGTAGTTAATTGTTCTTACTGTTAGGAAGTTTCTTTTTAATTCCAGATTGCTTTTCTCCTTGATTAGTTTCCATCCATTGTTTCTTGTTTTGCTTTCTGGTGCTTTGGAAAATAAGTTGACCTCTTCTTTGTGGCAGCCCCTCAAATACTGGAATACTGCTATCATGTCACCCCTAGTCATTCTTTTTTCTATACTATCCTTACCCAAATCCTGCAACTGTTCTTCATACATTTTAGTCTCCAGGCCTTTAATCATCTTGGTTGCTCTTCTCTGCACCTTTTTCAAAGTCTCAACATCTTTTTTGTAATGTGGTGACCAAAACTGGATGCAGTATTCCAGGTGTGGCCTTACTAAGGCTTTATAAAGCAGTACTAATACTTCACATGATTTTGATTCTATGCCTCTGTTTATACAACCAAGGATTGTATTAGCTGCACACTACTGGCTCATGTTTAATTGATTGTCCACTGAGACTCCAAGGTCCCTCTCGCAGTTACTGTTTATAACCTGCAAAGCCCATCAAGGGCTTTACAATTTAAAACCAATGTTGTGAATTGTGCTCAGAGGCAGGTAGGAAGCCAAACCAGGGCCTGCAAAATAGGCATAAATATGTGCCCACCGGTAAGACCTGTGAGCACCTGTCCATTCTGTAGTGACTGAACCTTCCAGGCAGCCCCTTGTAGGATACATTGCAGTAATCTATGTCCCTGGAGAGAAGAATGTGATTTCACTTCATGTGCCTGGCATTGCTGTTCTTTTATATTGTAACAAAAGCAGCAGGCTGTGACCTCTCCCCCCAAAAGAGATAATGATGGGTGAAGATAGGGTTTCCAGATGGATCAGTATCAGTAAAGGTAAGGGATGTAATTATTTCTCCATCAAGAGGCGAAGCTCTGACATAAAGGCAAACAAGTTCCCCTAAATGACAGCTTCTCCAGCTCCCCCTCGGCTGCAGTTAAACTGTGGTGACATTCCATTATTTTCTTTAAAGGTCAGGTCCTGACAGATACAAGTCCCTGGATGCAATGGGAAATGAATAATTTCTTCTGGGAATGTTTGGGTATATGCATGTAAAGGTTAGACAAGATATAGTGTTGAAGTTATTCCAAAGGAAAAAAAAAAAAAAAAAGAAGTTAAAAACTGGATTGCTAGACTATTTGGGCTGGAACATATATTCTAGTAGTTACTCATCCCTGCCTCGTTTGCAATAAGATGAACACATTGCTTGGTGACAGAGTCCTGAGTGCTTTGCATATAGAAGGCTCAACCTTTCTCTAGATTCTTTGGTTAGAGCTTGGGAAACTGCCTAAGACACTAAATACTAGTCAATGTTTCTACTGGATTAGACTAGAGTTCTCCAAAGTGATCAGTATTGACCCCTGATCTAAGGGTTTTGTAAATGTCTAGGAGTCAAAAGGGTATATGTAAATGTCTGGAATCAATAGGTGATTGATAAAAAATCAGCTGGGACCCATTAATCTTTGTGGGTCTCTGTAGGGTTCCATGCCAGTCCTTAGTCCTAAAGGTCAAGTGGCTAACAGCAAGACTGTGTCACTGAAGGATGGATGGTTCTCTGCCAGTGAAAGAGGCCTTGGGTTACCTCTATCAGCCATTGTTGTTGTTTTTTAAACAAATTTTATTGGTTTTTTTGATTCTTAGAACAAAGTGCTTAAGACACACTGTGGTGCTGGGGTAATCAAACATCCAGAAATAAAACCATATATGAATAACTCAAATCAATACATTAAATATTCCCTCTCTATTTCCCTCAAATAGCATAATACATTTAAGTTAATCCATTTCTAATTTAAATTTCTCTAAATCCTAAACCTGTTTTAAAGCTTTGTGAGTTTACAATTAGCATAATCAAATTTAACTTTAAATAAACAGATTATCAATTCAGGTATCTCTTCCAGATATAGTCTAGATCTTAATCTCTTAAATCCTTAATTTTATCACAAATCTCATTTATTTCTTCTTCCACTACACAATATATCTCAAAATAAAATATTAGTCTACCCTATACATATATAATCCATCAATCTCTTTAAGATAGCAAAATAACAAAATAATATCAAACCTTAAATCATTTCAGCCCATTGGACCAAATTCAAATTTCATCCAGTTAATTATCATACCTAATAACGTCCATATTATCAGACAAAAACATCATCTTAGTAATTTAACATACTCAATTAGTTATTAAGTCAATCCAGCTCTAAAACACCTCTTCAGTTTTCTTCATTCCATTACATAATAGTTTTCATACAAATAAGCCTATTATTCCAAAAAATACATTCTTTAAAATATATATTCTAATAATCACCCATTTTTCTCTTACTTCTAACTCTAAATCTTAATCCTTAAATCAATCCATAATTCTACAGTGCCTTTGATCCATCACATATAATTTTGAATTTATCTTTTCAGTCTTATTCTGGCCTTTTTTTGTGTGTTAGACAGGTTTCCATAACAAAGCTTCCCTTTCAGCCAATAAGTCTCTCTTTGTTCCTTGTAGTATCATTTGAGACAGTAAGAAGCATCCCGTCTTCTGCATTGGGCGTCTATTTCTCTTATCCTTAAAGCTTCATTGCTTTAAAGGCTCAAATCTCAGTCTTTGATTTTTCTGATCCTCAAAGGTATAGATGAAATGTTTGTAGGGTAAAATAAATTCCTCTTTAGTCTCAATTAAAACCTCTTCTAGTATGTTTTGGTTTATAGAATGGTCAGATGTTGTCTGAAAGTCAGTTTGAAGGTTTGGAATATGGGTTCTGACTCTTAATTCTGTAGAAATCTCTTTCATTGTAGCATATATTTCTTCAGTAGCCTCGTAAATCTTTTCCAATATAAATTTATAGTTCAATTGTGGATAAGGTTTCTCTATTTTAATAATAATTGAATAGAGTCCCTTTTTTCCTTTTAGTGGAGGCTGTAATTAATAAAAGTAAAGCAGTATCCACCCCCACAGTTCCCACTGCTGCATCTGCTTATCTTTTCTCTTCAAAAGTAATTTGAAGGCCAAGTCCACCTCATCTCTAAACAGTAATCAGCAATTGCAATATTAACTTTTCACCACTAGATGTCCTCAATAAGTTAAAAAAATGGTTAAAAAATCTTTTCCAGACACCATTTTCCCCTTTTTCTATCTTTTAGAGAAAAAGGTGGAAAAAGAAACAATCTTCAAGTATAATATGATAGTAGAGCTCTTAAAAAAAGTTTTTTTTCTGTACCCCAAAGTAGATAAGAATAAAGAGTAGTCTTTAAAGTTTTTTATTTTAACCTTTTTGTTCAGCGCCTTTCTTCCCACACATACCAAAGCTGCTTTTTCAAGATGGGGAAATGATTCCAACAGAGCTTTTACAGGCAAAAAAAAAAGAACAAAGTAGGGTGAAGAAAGGAGAAGGGGTCTCACCCGGATCATCCGCAGTGGGTCTATTCATGCTTAGATGTTGCGGTGACTTTCGGCTGGTGCAGCAGTGTAATCGGCCATCTTACAGGATGATCTTTTGCTCCGTCGGCCCTCAGGAAATAGCTGGAGCCACGAGAGAAACTGCTGCCCTCCCGCAGTCTCCAGCAAGCCTCCTCCTTGGTGCGACTTTCGACCCACAAGGGGTCTACCAGCGAAGAAAAACCCAGCCGGTGTGGAGACAAGTCTCCAGATGTGACCGGAGCCACCGCGAACCAGAACAGGAAGTCTCTATCAGCCATTGTTGTTACTGACTTTGTTTACAAGTGTATTTTGTGTTGCGCATCTGTGTTCTTCCATCCTCCCTCTTGTCTTTCTCCTCTCTCCTGTCCCAGGGGGGATATACTTACGTATAGTTAGTCCTAGCTCAGTGGTGGCGAGCCTATGGCACGGGTGCCAGAGGTGGCACTCGGAGCCCTCTCTGTGGGCACGTGCGCCATTGCCCAGTCTTAGGCCTTCAACTGGGTTTTACAAAACCTTTTCGCTTTAGGCCTCCGCCACCGTGTGCAAAAAAAAAAAAAGGTTCAATCAATCAGTCAATTTCAACTTCTCACAGAGAAAAAAAAGATCTTGCAAAGTTGGAATTGATTGATTGAACTTTTTAGTCCCACCCAGTCTGCTGTTACTACCGCAGTCACGCCCAACCAATGGCCCCCTCAGCCAATGGGCCACACCCACCTGGCACCCGACGATGCATAAGTGGGTTTTACGTTGCAGTTTGGGCACTTGGACTCTGAAAGGTTCGCCATCACTGTCCTAGCTTTATGGCCGTATGTTCAGTATGACCCTGCCATAGCGCAGGAATAATGCTAGGAAGAAGAAGGAGAATGGCTGTATGTTCAATGACAGTTCAAAGCTGTGAAAATGCTGAAAAAATAGTTTTTACAACTGCTCTTGGAAGTTACAACCATTGCAGTGCCCCCCAATGGTCACATGATCAAAACTGGGTACTTGGTAACCCACTCCCATTTAAACTAGAGGGAGGTCTTCAACAACCACTTATCTTCCCCTCATCTCAGTCCTTTTGCTGTTCTGCATTCTACTGGCCCTGCCTGTCCCCCCCATCATCCCCAGCTGACCTTTGCTGTCTTCTTCCTCCTGCTGCTGACAAGATGTGCCTAGCCTGGCCCTTTGTGAGGCAGCTACTGGCCTCAGGAAAGTGTGGGCTGGGGTACAGGGCAGCAGATGGGTAGAGGGTAGGATGACCAAAACAACAGAGGGGAATGGGGGAGGGGGAGAGAGAGAGATGGCAGGGAGTTGAAATGGAAGCAAGCAGAGCAGGGCAGGAGAAATGTGAGTCTTAACAACCACAATCAGGACTGCCATTGCTAAGTGGTGTGGTCACATGATGTTTCACTAATGACTGCTTTGCTTAGCAAGAGAAATTCTGGTCCCAATTAGAGTCATTAAGTGAGGACTACTTGTAATATTCCTGTTCACCTCCTATACTGAACATATTCCCCTATCTCCCCAATTTCCACCCAAATATCAGGGCCCTTGGAAACACTTATCAGATGCATCTTTCCCACTAATTATATCAACAGATTCAGTAAAAAAAAAGGTATGATAAATCTTGTTTTCATATGTTATTATTGTTGGTTATTATCCATAGTACTCTTATTAAGATAGTATTTATTACATTATGTTCATATAATAAATATTTCAGGGATACTTCCTCCCTCTCTAATATATACACTTAAACACAGAGACACAAAGACACACATAATTCTCTGACGCACAGATTTTGGTCAACATGTTGAAAGCGAGCCTAAATCTGTTGGCTTTCAAAGAAATTCTAAGACTGAAGATAGTCGGAGGAATACTACAGCATGATTACTTTTATTAAAAACATAATATAAATATTGCAGAGAACCTGTTTTCAATCAGAGAGAGGATAGTGCTAAGTACATTTCCATTTATCAAAGACTGGTACTTGAGCAGTAATGTTGTATCCTAATTGCTGTAAATGTACAATAAATGTTTAATCTGAAAGACCTAAACAAGTGAAATAAGAAAATCCATTTTTTCATGTTATCTTTGAATGTTTTCCCCTAAATTCCAGCTGTGACACTTACCACAGTTCAGGAATCTGTAAACATTCACTCAATTATTTGGGAATTGTATAAGCATAATTCGTAATGTTTTAATCTTGCTTTGGTCAGAATTATTATAGCTCTTTAATGTTTACTTCACATTGTAAACTTGAAATTAAATGAAATTGGAGAAGTGTTCCAGCTGGCTGGTCCAGATATTATCTAGTTTTAATTTTCCATTTAAGTGAAAAGATGATTTCAGCACTTCTTGTTGGGGAAATAACTCAACACTGTACATTTAATTAGAGCTGATCATCCTCCAATTCTAATCAATTCAGTATGATCATGAATGTCAACAAGTGGAGAATCAATGATCTCCTGAGACGCTATAATCTATATATTATCAGATTTATTTATTTATTGATTGATTAAAAATCTAATCTTTCCAGAATCTAAGATATGAAGCAAAAGGTGTGGCTACTATTCTGTTCATTTTGAAAGAAAGGTCTGCTTAACTCTCTGAGTTAAAGAGATAGTCCAAACTGTTGTGTCCGGAGCCTGCAGAAGCAGGCTCGGGACGTTGCAATGGTCCCAGGCAGTTGCATAAGCTGCCCGGGACCAGACGGAGTGGCGCACATGCGCAGGGCACGAAAGCGCTCCGAAGAAATATCTTTTCTGTCCGGGTCTCGGGGTTGTTAAGAGAGACCTGCGTGCCTCACAGAGTTCCTGAGTTGAACAAGTTGTGAACAATAAAGCCTGTTATTACAAGATGAGCCTTGGTCACTCCTCATTGCTCATAGGACATAAAACTGGAGACAAGGGTGGGATGTTTTATGAGTGGAAGAAAAGGAAGCCGTAAATACTCACTTTGAAGTCCTGAAGAGGGGAAGTTGGCGTTGGAGTCAGCGTCTCAGGCCTGCCAGTACAATCTAGGGTGCATATAGATTACGCTGGGCCCTTTCAGGGACAATTCTTCCTGATTGTTGTTGACAGCCATTCCAAATGGCTAGAGGTTGTTCCTGTTTCATCAACAACTACTGCCAGACCATCCAGGTGTTGCGAGGAATATTTGCATCACACGGCCTTCTGTTCTGGTTTCAGACAATGGTCCCCAATTTACTTCTTCTGAGTTCCAGGTTTTTCTGCACGCCAACATGATCCAGCACACAACTTTGGCTCCCTTCCACCCGTCGTCTAACGGAATGACTGAAAGAATGGTGCGCACTACCAAGAGATTGACTTATGGTAACTGGCATCACAGGTTAGCAGATTTCCTTCTTGCACACCGCACCACACCATGCACTTCTACTGGAAAGACTCCTGCTGAACTTCGTTGGGGCCATCGCCTCATCACAAAACTGGACAGGCTGCACCCTGATAGGGTGGCTTCACAGGTGTCACAACCAAAGGCACCAAGGAGACTGCAAGTGGGAGATCCAGTTTGGGCATGTAACTATGGGCCGGGTCACCTCTGGGTAACAGCTGTGGTTTGTAAGGTCTCAGGGCCTTTGTCATATGAAATGACACTGGGTGACGGCCGTGTCCTTCGCAGGCACATAGATCAGCTGCGTGCGAGACTGGATTCGCGCCCTTCCGCTCCTGGCTCTGCTCGGGGGCGGGGGGAAGGATCAGAATATGCATTCTGAGGATCAAATTCAACAGTCAGTCCAGGGTTCCACCAGTGGCCTGGACAGGAATTTAATGGATGGGGAATCACCCCATACATCCACAATCACTCCAGACAGGGAGTTACACTTGGGGTATTTAAACTTTCCACAACTAACAGATAGTGCTCCAGAAAGGGAGACTGACCGGGGGTATCCCAATAACTCACAAGACTCTAGTGAACTAGAATTCCGGGGGGAACCAAATACCTGAGGGAATTTGTTAACCTGCAGTCCAGTTTACGGAGAACTAATTAGTGAAGCCCAGACAAAAAAAGGGGCTGTTTGGACTCTCATTATTTTTGTTTTGGATACGTTTATACCCAAAATGATAGAGGGCGTTGGCCCAAAATCAACAGTGGGTAATCCACATTCAATGCATTTGATGCATGGAAGTATAACACTCTCACTCGAGACATCGTGTGAGAATGGATAGGTATGTTCCCCTCTAGGGGGGAGGGGTGTTGTGTCCTGAGCCTGCAGAAGCAGGCTCGGGACATTGCAATGGTCCCGGGCAGTTGCATAAGCTGCCCGGGACCAGACGGAGTGGCGCCAGCCCTGCGCACATGTGCAGGGTGCGAAAGCGCTCTGAAGAAGTATCTTTTCTGTCTGGGACTCTGGGTTGTTAAGAGAGGCCTGCGTGCGTCACAGAGTGCCTGAGTTGAACAAGTTGTGAACAATAAAGCCTGTTATTACAAGATGAGCCTTGGTCACTCCTCATTGCTCACAGGACATAAAAAAAACCATGATTGATATATAATGAATGATGAACAGAATAGCAACCACATATTTTAGATTCTGGAAAAAATGGATTTTTAAGTAAATAAATCTGAAGAAAGGTATTCTTGCATCATTCTTTTTTCCAAAACAAAGATTTTATTCCCTGATCTGAAATGATTGCTGATTGATAGGAAAACAGTTCTGGCTTTGCTGCACCGTAAAATAAAAGATAGATAAAACAATAAGGGTGGGTCCAAGAAGATAGTTGTAAGAGAGATGTCGGGCAACATTTGTAATCGCAGGTCACAAGAATACAGGAAAGAGGCTTAGCAGTCTGGAGTGCAAAATAGGTGGGCTTAACTTTAAGAGATCAGAACACTAAACCTTGGCCTTCCTTCCTTCCTTCCTTCCTTCCTTCCTTCCTTCCTTCCTTCCTTCCTTCCTTCCTTCCTTCCTTCCTTCCTTCCACATAAACACATAACACTTGAAGTAATAAAAAAGAGGGGAAAATTCAGCAATGCAATTAAAATATCATTGCTTTTTAATGATGTCAAAATAAAATACTGTATTTATACAGATGGCTAAACATGCCATTTTTAAACAAGGAATTAAATTTAAACCATGCAGCACCATACTGCCTGATTTTGCCTATCCATGATAAAAGATCCATTAAAGCTGAGAGTTAACAAATTTTATTGAGTCAAGATTTAGATTTTTTTTCCTGGAATACATAATTGCCTTTTTGGGCAGAGTCCAGGCACAATATATTTATGGCTCTACATAAATAGATGCACTCCAGATTTTTGGAATCTACTTTAATGCCACATTGATATTTTTAAACTTTAATTTCCTTCCAAATACCTGAGTCACTATAGTAATATCTAACCAATTAGATACTACTAGTGGACATGAGCGAAGCTGATGTTCCTTCAAATTTATTACAGCTCCACCCTAGAAAAATCAGTCAAACATTTTGGAATATCCTTTGAGGAATCCAGTATTTATCCCAAAAGAGTGCTTTGCTAAGCTAAATTTTTAAAGCATACAAAACAATGTAACATTTCTTTAAATCTAAGAGCATTGATTTGGCAATATATAATACACAAGATAAAAATTCTATATGACAGCTGAACAAAGAATGTAACAAATGTATATTTTGCTGTTCAAGTGTTTTAATAAAATACTGTATATTCAATCTTAGCGTTCTGTAAGTTTCAGAAGTATCACTACTTATAAAGTGATTGAAAGTAAATCTTTTCCACCAATCTGTTCCTTGAAATTTTTAAATAAGCTTTGTTCCAACATGTCAGTTTCTCGTGGGAGTCAAAATCAAATTTTAATTTCTTTCTCAATCAAGCCAAAATGTGTCTATGTTAAGTGCTAGAAAAATCACAATGTTCCTGCTGTAATTAGGCACTTACCTGGATTTCAAGAGTAAAGTAGTAACTCTCAAGTTGAGTTTTTGCTAATACAAATTGAACGTCATCTCTTTTTCCAATAAATCATTGAAATATGCCCAATGGTATACCTTAAAATCATAAAAATTAATCATATTTACAGAAAAACATACCTTTATGAGAGAAAGCCTTTCTATTTCTTCCCTCTATAAAAACTGGCCATTAACTTAACAATCCATATAAAATATTTAAATGAAACCAACATAGGCACTGCTCTCAAAATTTGTATCACTTTGGAGGCTCTATTTTTGCCACTTGTTTCTTCCCTTCAGAATCAGGTATTTTCAGCCATCTCTTGATGCAACCTTTTATCTGGTTAATACTATCTGAAATATTCATTTTTAATCACAAAGGGGGATTGTTTTTGTTTTTGTTTTAAAACTAAACAGTTCAATAACCAATATTCTCTGGGTGCTTTACAATAAAATACATTAAAACCACAATTTGAATAAAAACCTATGCAATAAAAATGCAAAATAAAAGCACATAAGCATAAAATTGTGGAAATCTTTTGGGGAAAGTGTACAGTAGAAATGCCACCTTTGGTTAAGTTTCCACCAATTTTTCTTCTAATTTCTTTATAACTGTAGCCTTGTTCACTTAATAATACTATTTTACATCGCTTTCTGGGCAACCAGTCAACTTTTTGCATCATTACTTTAATTTTATTACGTTTTACAAGCTCACTAAATGAAAGGAAAAAAAAAACCAACCAACTTGATAGCGATCACATAACACACTGACAAATGTCCTCCTCTCAGCTTCAGTACATGACATCAATAACTGAATCCTACTGTGATCTGATTGGCTCATTGCCAAAACAAGATGACACCTGATTGGCTCTCTAAACAATCATGCTCATTGGCTACAATCAAATTAAGGAAAGCTACCTGATATCAACCTAAGCAAGTTGTGCTTCCTTTTTTTGGTTATTTGGCTATAATGTTACATAGAATACAGTACAGATAATTGAACAAATTTTGTTGCATTACATTCTTGATTAAATTATTTTTCCATTGATATATAATTTTATGGTACTACTCCAAAAGAAAGTGGTGTTATTAGCCATCAAACCTCAAAAATACACTTTTCCCAAAAGGTTTCCACAGTTTTGGCCACTATTGTATAAACTAGGCAGTGGCAAAGGGTTTAGTTGAAGGCTAAAACAATATACATTAAATGCAATTAAAGGCCAATGATTTAAGAAAACAGAAAGGTCTTCTTGTGGTACCACCACCAAAAGCTCCTTCTTGTAAAGACTCTCTTCACTTCCTTTGGCGAAAGCACTTGGGGAAAATCCTTACTTTCCAAGGAATCATTATCTACACGATATAATACATAAACACAAATATATATTTATCTACCTATGTAGGAAAGTAGTTATCAACTGGCATAATACAAGACTTATTTCAATATATTTTTTATCCCTAGAATGGTTATGATAATGCAGTATGGTTTTTACAAATTGGAAGGGGGGGAGAAATCTTTAGTAATTATTAATAATTACTAAATACCACAATATCATCTGTATATGACAACTTAAATTCCAATTTTGTTGCATGGAATCCCTAAATATTATCTGTCTCATTAATCATGCAAATTGTTCCAACATTAAAGTGAAAATTAGCAGATATGAGGGACATTCTTAATGCCTTTTGGTCACATTTTATTTACTGGGGAATCCTGTTTGTAATTAACAAGACCAGAGGGATTAAAATACTCAGTTGGAAATTCAATTTTGTTCATCATTTGTATTTGATTTGTAGTATACTGAAAGTTTTTTCTTCTACTACTGATATCCAGAATAGTGTTTAATTTTTAATCAGATATAATACATCTAAATAATCATCCAATATTATCAGAGGCTTCACACCCTTTCCTAAAACCATATTGTGATGCGAGAATTGAATGTAAGCCCTTCTGCAATTTTCTTGCCAAAGTAGCTGTTAAAATCTCCATATCAACAAATTGGGTGATAACTTGCACAAGGGACCTTAGCAGCTTTCAGAATAAATTGTTACGAAACTGGTAGGACCCTTTAAAAAAAAAAAGAATCCTAATATGTGTTCAATGAAATAGACCCAAACTCTCCTTAAAATGTTTATGCCAGTCAATGGTATTGTATTCAACTTTAGGGTTTTTCCAGATGTTTTTGAGTCAGTATGGTCAAATATGTCTTTCAAAGTTAAGGTGCAGTTAAATTCCTAACTGCCATGATCTTCGAGTCAGACTTGGCCATAACACAGGCTACTTCAGCAACTCATTTCTGTCACCCCACTGAAGGATCTCTGCACTCCACTGAAGTGTGCGACTCATGAACAAGCAGCAAGACTCTGGACTAACCAGATTGGCTAGAGCTGCGCACACTCGGCATGGAGGGTATTTAGGTCTCACAGAAAGTAACTTAAGCATTTGGCTTTGTGTGCTGTGACTTCTGCTTAGAAGCCAGTCATGACCCTGGCTTGTTAACCAAGTCCTTGTCTCTCCTTTGATTTGGCATTGTAAATCTTTGGCTTGACTTTGGACTGCCTTGACCTGGAATTTGCCTGCATCCAGCTGAGTAAACTGCTCAAGACACATCTTTGCCGACAAGGGCAGTTAACATCTTGCCCCTAGCCAATGTATGTTTGTGTGCATGTTGTTGGATGATTGGTTATTTTTTAATTCAGGGGTTCTTTTTTATATGTATTTTAATGTTGATTTCTATTTATGCTGTGAGCCGCCCTGAGTTCCCGGAATAGGGCGGCATAGAAATCCAATAAATGAAATGAAATGAAATGAGTTCTCATCTGTGGTTCTTTGCTGCTTCCCTGCTTTTTGCCTTTTACTGGGCCAACACTTGTGGTCTTGCTATCAAAACGTGCAGAAACATAACACTGCCTGAGTCCAGGAATTGCATCTGGCTCTTAAAGGGTTGCTAAGAAAACCAAGATGTGAAACTTAAATTTGATAACTTAAAAGATTTCTAAATGTAGTTTTTGCTTCCTCTCACTGGCTCTCCTTGTTGTGAAAAGTACTCTCTGACCTCTACTTTGTTCCTATTGTAAAACATGAAATTTATGAAAAAAGATGATCTAAAAATATCAAGGACATCCCTAATTCTATATAGTAATGACACTGCAAAAATATGCAGAAGAGAAGTGGACCTGTTCCCTATAATATAATAAAAAACACTTTCAGGGGTTATTCTTTTTTCATTAGGTTCACAACTGCCAACCAACCAGCAGAAAACATATCAGCCCAATGGTCCTGGATGATGATGAAGATGACAATGATTACTTTTTAGCTATTTTTTATTATAGCATAAGTTTTACTGAGCAAAACTGGGAAAAAATGTACAAAAATATTTCCTTTGAGTTTGTTTGTACGGAGACATCAGTGTCCTCCTTCTTGTACCAACAGAAGAGAATATTTATAGCTCAGAACTGAATTGTGAGGTCCTTGGTGCTCTCTGAGTTTGGTTGTTTTCTTTTGGACATTTCATTACCCAACTAGGTAACATCATCAGTGTATCCTCATTGCTTTTGGATTTTTTTAATTACAATAATAAAAAATGTGAAGTATAACAACAAAAGACCCTCTTAAATAGCAATGAACAAAAACATGGAAAGACTATGCATTAAACAGATAGATAAATTAAGTGGTAAAAATTTTTAAAAACCCAAGGTTTAACATGTTAAATTAATATAAATTATATAGATATGTCATGTTTAGATTTAACAACAAAATTATCAGATTACACATAAAAACGTGATTGCTCTTGTAGCCTGGCAGTCTGGAATGACATAGCTGCCCACCAGAGCAGTCAAATTGTACCGGTAGGAGGCACCCCCGGCAACCCTCGGCACTACATCAGACCTGGAGCATGTACTAGAGTGGTACCAAGCCCTGAAGACCATTTGCTTTGAAGGGGTGAAGATGGTTTGAGTTAGAAAGCAGCAGTTTGAAACTGAAACTGGAAAACACTAGCATGGGATGCATTTACAGTGGGTGGGGAGCAGGAAGAGGACATCATATGTCCGGCACCCAGGAAGTGGTGAGTAACCCATACAGGTCCTGGGTCAAATAAACATCAGTCATCTGGTGTATATGTTTGTTATTGTAGAGGCCATCCCTGTGGCCTTATCGGGAGGGTGATATCAGCAGGAAGGAGGCATTATACGGTACCTCTCCTAATAACATACAAACCTGTTTGGGTCGCTCTAGATATTTTAATGTCCCTGTCCCAGATAAATGTCATGGCCAGGCCTCTCTGGAATCATTACTTTTGGCACAGAAAATCTTTGGATCAGTTGCTGTAATAGGCTGTAGCAAGATGTAAGCTGTACTCTTATATCCTTACTCTGCTTAGAGAAACTATTTCAAAAATCCACATTCACAATCATGAGCTATAAATCATAAGGTGACCAACTTTTTTACAATGAAAAGGAGGACACAAATAAATTGAAGAAAAAAATATCGTAAATAAAAGGAACATTTTATTCATTGCAACAATAATACAGACAACTTGCATGTGCAAAGTTTGCCAATCGGGTGTTTTGGCGTGCTCAGCAGCAATTCCTATTGGTTTTCAAAAGCCAATAGTGGGAGTAGCACAGCTCATGCGAAAGTTGAAAAAAAAACATCAAAAAAAGGTGCCGGAACACAGTTCTGAGCGTTCTATGAGAGGGAAAAAAAGTCCTGCAGATTAATCTTCAAATATCGAAAAGGAGGACATGAAGGAGGACACTTTTTGAGGGAGGACAGAACTTACAAAAGGAGGACTGTCCTCCCTAAAGGAGGACGGTTGGTCACCTTATTCATCATCAGTTTCTACAAGCAATAGCTGTTGAGCAATTTCTTGAATGCCAGTATTTAATCTAAAAATCTTTTCCTTTTCAGAACAGGAGGCAGTATAATTATCTCTGCTAAAAAGATTCTTTTACTTAGAAAACACAAAAACTTGTATCTGAAAAACTACTGCTTACAACATAAGTGGTCCCCACTGCAATTATGAGTGTTGTTGTTTGAAAAAAGTCAACATTTATGGTATCTTAGATACTGCAATTACCTTATTTGCTTTTGTCAGATAGTATCTTCATAGTGTCTAGAAAATTGTAGGGAACTGTTTTCAATCTGTGGATTTGACATTGTGTTGAACCTATTTGATTTGTTTTAAACTCAGTTTATGGAGTTAATGCTAAATCATAATCACATTTTACTGCCTGGATTTTAAGACTAAGCTAAAGCTGACTGCAATATATTTTATTGCAGCATAAACACCCACCCATGATGAAGTTCCTCATTTCTTTCTGTCAGACTAAACCACCTCTCACAAAGTATTAAAAGAAAAGGGAATTAGGCAAAGCATCAGAAGGAACTTTTATACAGAACAAAAGGCTCAGTACAAGCTGCTTGTTGCAGGTTTTTAAGAGTCCTTGGGAGCAGTCCTTTTATTTTATTTTTTTCCAATCTTTTTTATTAATTTTTTTCCATATATGTTAATTTTTTCCAATCATCAAGTTGTCTGAAATTTGCTAAATTAATACATATTCAATTCCTAATCCTTGCTTCTTTTCTCTAACCAAATGTAAAATAAATTCCAAATTTGATAATAGTCTGTATCTTCTTTGTCTTTCAGCCTCATAAGTTAATCTGTCCATCTCTGCACAATCCAAAATCTTCCTGATTATTTCTTCCTCTGATGGCAAAGCTTCATTCTTCCAATATTGTGCAAAAATTATTCTTGCTGCTGTGGTAATATGTAGAGTTAAATATAATTTCTGCTTATTAGTCTTTTCAGGCATGATGCCTAATAAAAAAAGTTCAGGTTTAAAATCCACTTGTTCATCCAATATTTTTTCTAACCACATATGTATATTTTCCCAATAAACCTTTGCCTTCTCGCATGTCCACCAAATATGATAATATGGGGAGCAGTCCTTTTAACAACTACTAGAATATTTTGAGTCATTTCCAGCTCTGTGGCCTGGTTCATACATATTGGCACAAAGCAAAGTGGATTGTTTGCTTTGGTATGAACTTGTTCATGACAAAATGTAAACAAGACCATTTTTTATTGTTCAGCCATACACAGTTGACCAATTCTTTGTTTACTCGATTGCCCATTCTCTATTCTACCAAGTGACTCAAATACATACTCTACCCTTTTTACTTCCCCCCCCTCAAGGCTAATCTCTAGTAGCTCACCTGTAAAGATAAATATTTATCAATGGGGAGAATTCTCATTAGTGAGAATTCAAGGATTGATGCTTTTAGAAGTCTTTTCTTTTTGTTCTGGCATGTTACTATAAAATAAGGCTGTCAGAAGGTTCAGACACCTTTGTTTCCCACAGTCTGTGCCCAAGCTGGAAATCTAATAAAACATATCAGACAATCAGTAGAGATCAAAGAAAATGGGAGATGGAGATTGCCAAGGTTGTCAAATAACATTGGATGGGAGCTGCACTGGATTTGCTCCTCTGCCTGTCTCTCTTTTTATAGTATTTTTTTTAGTTTAATGATTTAGCCAATCATTAACAATAGAATAAGGAATGTTTCCTTATATAGAACAGGGGTCCCCAACCTGTGGCCTGTGGGTCATTACTGGGCTGTGGCCTGCTGGTCACCAGGCCACAGAACAGGCTGGCCAGCGCACACATGTGCGCACACACACCCCTACTTGTGCTAGTGCCGCAGTCGTGGGGTGCAAAAAGGGGACGTCATGCTGCGGGGTGCAAAAACAGGTCACCGCAGTGCCTCAGGACATGAAACCAGGACTCCACCACCCCTCGGGGTGTGAAAACGGGATGTCGCCATGCTGTGAGGCACGAAAATGGGACATCGCCACCTCACAGAACGTGCAAACGGGGTGCCACGCTGCGCAAGAATGGGGCAGGGCTAGCAAGTATCATGTCAGGTGCTAGCCCTGCCCTGTTTGCATCACGCATGTGCTCGTGACCCTGTTTGCGTGTGCACACACGCATATATAAAATGCTGCCCCTTCCCTTTCCCTCCAGTCTGCCAACCAAGAAAGGCTGGTGACCTCTGATCTAGAGTTAAAGCAGATACTTCCTTATTTAGAGTCAAAACAGCCGTCTTCTTATCTAGAGTTAAAGCATACTGTATATCTCCTTAAATGAGCATTTTATCTTTCTTATATATATGTTTTTCTCAGCATAAGATATATATTCTCTTTTACATGGGTTTTGCTCCATGATGTGCTCATTTTTTCTAATGGCAGGAAATCAGCTTTTTCTTTTTCTAAATATGGCATTATTATCGCCCACACAATCTTTTATTAAAACTTAATTTAAACTTATTGCAAACATATAAAGAAAATAGTCCAACATGAAAAAGCATATTATAGCTGCTCTTCTTTGGAGCAAATGATATACAGTATCTGGTTTTCCTTTTAAGTTGTGATGAAAGCCAAATTTAGTGGGGATAAAGTAATTTCCATGAATTCAACTCCTGTCTCTGATTGTATTGCAAATCAGGCCTCAAGACAAGCCTGGCTCAAAATGATGACACCAAATATCTCACATTCATGAGCGTCTAGATCAGCTTTCTCCAATCTTATTCCTTCTGCTACACTGAAGTTGAATTCCCATAATACTGTAGGTCATTCTAAAAAGGAAATCTGGGGATTACACCCATGGAAGAAATTCCATCAGAGAAGGATGGTCTTAGGCATAATGGAGCCAGTCGGGAATGTTCACAGGAGACTTGTATGCTTATATTGGAGAACGTCTTGGTCCTATTATATCTCTGAGCAAATCACTGCAAGAACGACACAGCATTTATTCTTAATGGTCCTGAAAGTTAAATAAATTTGTTTTAATTGAGTCCACTGAGAATATAACTACCCTATCAGTAGTGCAATTATTCAAGAATTCCCACACTTTTAAAATATTTTTAAAAAGATGTTTCGATGAAAATTTATATTATATACAAATTGACTTAATGCAATTGACAGTTTCTAGTGGGACCATTTTTGAAAATGATTTGACAGCATTGCTTTCTTCTCATCTCAGTATGTCTCCTCAAGCCATATATAGAAACCTAATACATTAATGCTGTATCTTTGTCATCTTTTTGGTTCAAAAGGTGCTATTGTAATTAAGTTTTTGTACCATCTGCTGTTATTCTTCCATGATATGTTCCTTCAACTAACATTAAAAGTTACCAAAGAATATATTTGTTGTTTATTTATTAAAAAAATAACTGCCTATCTTTGAACTAAAGATTCTAGGATCTTATTTCTTACTCATCCTATATATGAACCCAACTTTACTCAAATACACCTAAATGAGTATTGAGATGTATATTCAGAATTACATTTGCTTTTTGTAAATTTTGTTTATTTGTTTGTTTAATGTGCCTTAATACTCCATTTAATCCTCCAAGGAAAGACTGAAGGCAAACAACATCCAGGCAGAAGAAGAACATCATGGCTTCAAAATCTAAGAGACTGGTTTGAACAAAACGGCAGCAGCACTTTTCTGTGCGGCTGCTGATAAAAACAGAATCGCCAACATGATCGCCAATGCCCGATAGCGGATATGGCACAAGAAGAAGAAGAAATGTTCCTTATACAATAATTTGTACCCAGCCTACTACTTTTTCTTCCTCTCTTGCACTTTTAGCTTTCTCTTTGATTTTTTTCGTTTTTCTTTCTATATATTAGCCTTTAGTTTCATTTTTAAATCTTTTAATAAAAATATTTAAAAAAAATAAATTGAAACATTCTGAAATAATTTGTGATTACTTTATTTTACATTTATTTTCAAATAAAAATGTACATCCATTATAATTCATGATTATCACTTTAAAATGTTCAGGGTTTTGTATGTCTACCAGAAAAACTCAAGCCAAGCAAGTTGCAATGTAATATTTGCTAAAATTGAGACATGGTGTTGATTATCACAATTTAGCTAACTATTTAAGTGGCATTTTAGAGCTAATATTTCCATTTAGCAGATATGGCATTTTGAGTATGTTCAGAAATTAACTTCTGGACCTAAACGGAATAGTAAAGAGAAATCAGAAGAAATCAATTTTTGTAAGCAAAGTCTCCAAATCTTTCCATCTTTGCATATCTCTCAGGAGATTATCTGTGGTCAACCACAAATCTTACTGACTGTTTGAATTCTTTCGTATAAGAGAATGATTGGCTCATGTTTGCTCCGCCCCTTGCAGAGCATACTTGCAAAAATGTGCAAGTGTGGGAATGAGATTAGACACTACATTAAAAGCATTTTGCCTACTTGGAGACTTAAGAATCTGTGAGAATGGGGATTGGTAGGGTATCTGCTTAGAAAAAAAAGATTTGCTTGTTCCACACAAATCTGTTTGTTCCAAATGTTACACTAATGGAAACCATGAAAAGGGATGCTTGGTGAAATAATGTAGTGAAACCAGTTGTTGCTGAGAACAAAAATGCATACAATACAATTTTTAAAAATAGGGATGAGATAGATATTGTATAATGTGTATGTGGAGGAAAAAAAGGCATCAAGAATATAGTTAAAGAACAAAGAACTGTATAGATTAAAATAGGAAGAGAAAATATGGGTGGAAATAAAACATCATTTTGAAAGTTGGCAACAAAAAGCCTCCATCAGAATGAATGCAATCTATACTACCAAAACGTTTGTACCTGTAACTTTTAATTGAATGAAACAGTGCATCATAGGGCAACAGTTTTTGTACCAAGGTACCTCAGATGCAGTCCCCTGCATCAAGGCGATCAAACTGGTTAGTCCTAGAGGAGATCAACCCTGACTGCTCTTTAGAAGGCCAGACCCTGAAGTTGAAATTCAAATACTTTGGCCATCTAATGAGAAGGAAGGACTCACTGGAGAAGAGCCTAATGCTGGGAAAGATTGAGGGCAATAGAAGAATGGGATGACAGAGAATGAGGTGGCTGGATGGAGTCACTGAAGCAGTAGGCGTGAGCTTAAATGGACTCCAGAAGATGGTAGAGGACAGGAAGGCCTGGAAGAACGTTGTCCATGGGGTCGCGATGGGTCAGACACAACTTCGCAACTAACAACAACAATTAACCTAAGATGAGCTAACTTGTGTTCAAAATCTGGGACCCATGACACCTATGGGATTGGAATTTGGCAAATTTGTGATCGCTGCCATACTGCCATGCTACAGCCTGGAGGTTCTGGTCCCACCCTAGCCCTCCAGAGGCTGGTCCCACCATCGGCTGTCAGAGGGTGATCAACTGTGGTCAAACTGGTCAAGTCAGTAGTCACTCCTGCTCCCTCTGCTTTTTTGCCCTTGGTCATTCTGTTTCTCTGTTTAAGAAAGAAAATATCTCTGAAACAATGACCCAATGGGGGCACAGGTTGTCTAGTTAAAAAATAAAAATAATAAAATGATTTGGGATGAACCTGAAAAAAGAGAGAAAAAAGGAAAAAAGGAGATGGCAAAAACGGTTGTAAAATCTGGCATGATGCATTGCTTAGCAACAGAATTTCCAGTCTCAGTTATAAGCTGAGGACTAACTGTGCTTCATTTCTCTTTGCTAATAAGGTGGTCCTGCCAGGAGATACAATGAAGTGATTACCTCAGACAACCAATGATGGGTGTTAAGAGCTGCTAATTGTTTCAGGAAATATTATCATATGTTTATTATGTAAGTGGGTTACAATTAGGATTTTCTGCTTCAGGTGCTACCTAGTTTCATGAATGGGAGAAGCACTGCAGTTTTGCTTTAGGCAACACAATACTTTAGTCTATTTTTTCCCCATTAAGTGGCATTTAATTATAAGCAAACTATTACTCCTCAAAATTCATCTTTCTGGGCAAAGAAAGCATAGTGGTTGGGCAGTGGTTAGAATGCAGTATTGCAGGCTAACTCTGCCACCTGCCAGCAGTTCGATTCTCACCAGCTCAAGGTTGACTAAGCCTTCCATCTTCCTGAGGTTGGTAAAATGAGGACACAAATTGTTGGGGCAATATTCTGACTCTGTAAACCACTTAGAGAGGGCTGTTAAGCACTGTGAAGCGGTATATAAGTCTAAGTGCTATTGACTGAAGGAGTTGAATGTGGCAAGGTTTCCTAAGTCTCTCGTTACTGCTCACCCTTTTCTTTCTTTCTTTCTTTCTTTCTTTCTTTCTTTCTTTCTTTCTTTCTTTCTTTCTTTCTTTCTTTCCTTCCTTCCTTCCTTCCTTCTTTTTCTTTCTCTTTTCTTTCTTTCTCTCTCTCTCTCTCTTCCTTCCTTCCTTCTTTCATTTATTTAAATATATTTTTAATTTGCCCAATTTCACCTTCTTCCGGTACATAAAGACTTGGCAATCCAAGAGTAGTCCCTGATTTATTACCTAATTGTTCTTTTCCTTTCTTGGTTTCTTTCCTTGTTACCTCATCAGTGAATTCAAGTGATATTTCTGAAAAGGAGTCAAATGAATTGTACAGCCAGTTTCTTAAATGTTCACAAGAGGAATATCTGGTGTATACATTCATAAATATTTATTTCTGAAAGTTTAAAGGTGAGGTCTAGCAATAAAGAGTTTGACCAAGAAATTGTTTGATTCCTTCCCTCTCTCTGACCAGCAGAGATTTTTATTCCTTACCTTAATCTGCCTCCGTATGCAGAGCACCTGGGTATTGAATGGCTGTGGCTTAGAATGAAAAGCAAGAGAAAATAATTTCTTTTCTGGTCTTATAAATTTTCAGTAGGCAACAGCTTCACCAGGTCTCAGTCATGGAATTCTTCTGAGGTGAATCTTGGTAGGGCTGCTGCAGCTTCCTGCCTCTAAAATCATGCATATTATTTGTGGGGAGGGAGATTTCTGTTCCATTACATTTGACTGTAGTTTAATCTATCCCTCCCTGATCCCCTCTGCCTCTGTAACAAATTCAAATTGAAAACCTACCCAATAAAAGGCACCATATCATTGCTGGAAAAGAATTCCAGATTGGTATCGGTTCAGAAGCACTCTCCATAACATACTTGGGCTAGTCTACTTATTATTTCTTACCCATCCTTTCTCTAACCTTTATCAAGATTCAGATAATAATGTGTCCATGAGCAAGAATACTTAGAGAGCAAGCCATAGCAACTAAAAGCCAGTTAAATAACCTTTAAGGAAACTGAAAAGAATAAGCCTGCTGCAAAAAAAATAGTTGGCAATATCAGAAATTAGTTTAGCATGCCAAAGGGACAATTTTAATGAGAGTTGTGGATAGAAGGCAGACACTCAGCTATTTATTGTAAAACATGTTGTACTCTGAGCACCTTCTAAGATGCAGAAATCATATATCTAATGAAGATATTACAGTAATGCACTCTGCTTTTTGAGGTGCTTTATTTGTTTTTCACATGTCAACCGGGTTAATCATAATTCACTACAGAACAGTTATGTCTATTGGCACCAGCATTCTTGTGTTTATACGCCCACGTATAATCGCATATCATCAGTAATAGTATCTAGCCATCTTGTCTTCTGTTGACCTCTTCAGTTTTTTTCCAAGCATTGGTCTTTTTCAATGATTCTTGCCTTTGCATGGTGTGTCCAAAATAATTTCATCATTAGTGCTGCCATCAGTCTGGTTTTATTTCATCTAGTATTGATTTGTTCTTGCCATCTAAAATTTGGGGAGAATACTATTGTTATCGCATCCCTATTTCAAGAACAGCCCACATAGTCCTGTTCCTTGCTTAATGAGATACCAATCCATACAAGAACCTTTCCTCTTAAATTATACCTTCTAATTTAGCCCAAGAAAGTTTAGCAAAGGAGTTTGTCAACATTTTTTTAAAGCTCAAGTGAGCAATAATCAAGTTCACACTTCACACATGAAAAATAAAAACTAAGTGATCACTAGAGATGCAGAAAGCTCTAACTCCAATAGGCATCCAATTTTTCATAAGTCAGATCTGATAGCTGTACACTAGCCACAAATAAAACATGCTTTAATACAATATTTGAATCATTCTGGTCTTTAAACTTTGTTTATAGCTTATTGTAACTTTTGTTATGGCTGAAGTGGTAGGCCCATTAACATTCTGGAATGTGCTGTGGAAAACTTCATGAAATGGTTGCACGAAGGGCAGCTTACAATATGACTGCTATAGAGGAATGTAGCCAGTTATAAATTGTGAGTTTATTATGATGCTACCAGTAAACCTTTCTTGCAAGATGCTGTCCATTACACCTACTTACCTTTGTCTTATATATGGATAGCTGAGTACATTGCAACATGAACACCTCTTCCCCTTTGGTCCCTAATTGCTGCTCTAGGTGGCCATTCTTTAACAAGTTCATCACTGGATAATGATAAGCTGATTTTTAAAAACAAATTCACTGATAAAATAATGAAACCTTGGCCTTCCTTACTTCCTCCCTCCCATCTAGATGGGTAAAAAAATCGGGATTCTACTAATCAAAGGCCTAATAAACATGGTTTGGACAGGGTGTCAGGCCATTATTGTGGACAAAGCAGAGGAAATGGATGAAATCTAGAAAAGTGTTTTTAAAAAGCCAATTTAGTTTCCAACTGATGTACACATGAGAGACATGCAACTTAAGAATGGAGCGTGAAAATATCCTTGTACCATTAACCCTTGTACCAATGAGTACAGTTTGTGAGCTTAGGCACATGAAAAAACCTACAGATTTGTGTGTAGACATACACAGCCCTAGTACCATGTTTAGAGGCTCCCATTTAGTGAATCCAATCAATTATAATCCAATCAATTATAACCTATCCAACAAACTATGGTTATAGACATTGTAGTTTATTGTAGTCAATGTCTACCAATTTACTAAAAACAGATGTTAAACTAGCTGGCCTTAAAATTCTGTTTTAAAAAGTTGTGCATTAGTTTATTTTCCAATCCTCTAAGACAGAAGCATATCTAAAGGATAGGTTATATATTTTGTTGGAAGCACAACAACTTTATATTTCAGATGTTCAGGTATCCTTAGATGGATAGGTACTTTTTGGACCCAATTATTTGTTTGTTTTCAGCCAGTCAATAAGATCTACACAGGCAGAATCATTTTTATTCCAGAATCTTGTACTGAAGTCTAGAGACTTAAAACACTAACTTACTGCTAGCAATGCCAGAAACGAGACACATACAGTGAGCAACGCCTCAGAGCAATGCACAGCATGCATTCAGACTGCCAGGTTCTAATGACACAACCATGGGAACTCTATATTGTACTTAGTAGGCCATAGTACACAGTAATTGGGATCATGATACTCACAGTATAGCTTATGGGCCTAGAGATTGGAAGTGAAACTTGTCAAGCCATGAATAGGTAGCTTAGGGATCTGCAGTGCTTCAGATACAAAGTAAAAAAAAGGTTCTTTGGAGGAGCATACCTATTTAAGAATTCTGCATCTTTCCGTGGTTTTGCATTGTAGTTGTATGATCCCTGAAAATTATATGTTTCAGGTAAGGAGGTGCAGACAGGAGCCCTGGGAGGGCCAACGCAGCCCACATATGAGTCATGGGAGGCCAGCGAGGGCCCAGGAGGGCTGACATAAGCTGCACATGTGCAGGGCAGGGATGCTATGGGCAAAAGAAAAAGCAGAAGCGACTTACCAGAGTGACTTGCAACCTTTCCTACTGCTTTCCCCATTGACTTTGCTTGTGGGAAGCCAGCAAGGAAGGTCGCAAATGGCAATCGTGTGACCATCATTCCCTATGACATTGTAATTGCAAACGAAGCACATGAGCTTCCTGTTCATGATCATGTGATCCTGGGGGTAGTGCAATGGTGAGAATTTCAAGGACTGATCCAATCCAATCCAATCCATTATTATTATTATTATTATTATTATTATTATTATTATTATTATTATTAACAACAACAACAACAACAACAACAACAACAATAATAATAATAATAATAATAATAATAATAATAATAATAATAATAATAATAATAATAATAATAATAATCAGGACTTTTTTGTCATAGAACACCCAGAACGGAGTTCCGGCACCTTTTTTGGATGGAACTTTGTAGGGTAGGCAAGGCGGGTTGTATGACGTGCGTGAGTTCCAGCACCCTTTTTTTTTTTACAAAAAAAGCACTGATAGTAATAATAATAATAATATAATAATAATAATAATAATAATAATTATAATAATTATAATAATAATAATAAAGTTGGAAGAGACCTTGAAGGTCATCTAGTCCAACCCCCTGCGCAGGCAGGAAACCCTATACCATTTCAGACAAAGGGCTGTCCAGTCTTTTCTTAAAAACTTCCAGTGTTGGGGCATTCATTGCTTCTGGAGGCAGGTTGTTCCACTGGTTAATTGTTCTAATTTTTTCAGTACCGCCATAATAGTCACTGAAAAAATAAATTGTAAGCCAAGGACAATCTGTAGATTTGTCTCAAAGTCCAATACAAACAGTATTTAGGTATCATGCTAAGCCATAAGGCGATTTATGAAGTTTAGACAATGCACTGTGCAAAATCGGACAGCTGTGATTTATTCAAGAAATTATGGTTATATAAGCTGTGGTTTAGTGTGATACGTAAACATGGTCTCAGTCTCTCAGCCACTTATACACACACAATGTAAAGGGATGTAGGGATAATCTCAAGGAACAGGAAGAAAAGCCACAACAAAGTCCACAAAACCTGACTTGACCCTCCCTAGTTTTTTTAAAGATAAAGGCAGAGAGGGGTGAGGCACATTCAGACTTAACAAGATTCTGTTACTTAACCCTAAAATAAAAATGCTATTAATGTTCACAACTTTGATTTCCTAATCTGGTTTATCTTGAAGGGCTCACGTACAACTTGAGGAGTTACCATATTTATCTGCGCACTGTTGCAATTGTAAGATTCAGTCCAATATAAAAGATGTATCAGCCTGATAGTTAGGCATTGTTTATGAAGTTCTTTTGGGAGCAGAAAGCAAATATTGTTATTCCTCTCTTCTTCCTCTTTGGTTACATAACCTGAGATACCAATGGATTCTAGCAAAAATGTCAACTAGAGCTGCTCTGTTTCCTGACTGCTGAGGGCACTAAAGAAAATAAGTAGTCATTATTTTAATGGAATCAAAACTTTGCTTTGCGGGGGTGGGGGGGCAGAGAAGACCCACATCACATTAATGGATTATATGGCATTGTCATATTTACCGGAGATAAATTTAAATACAATAAAATAATGAATGAAGATGAGAAGATCTTAATTTTTTAAAATTGAATTGTATAATATAATGTGTTTTTGTGTGTTCATGGATGGATTTCCATATTTATTTATGGAAAATGGACCGAAAAGAGAGCTCTTTTCCTGCTCCACACTTTGAAGGGCAAAAAGAGGGGTAATGCAGGAGTAGGATGATGCAAAATGATGGGTTAGGTTTTTAGCAAGAGCTCCTACAGTATATATGAACCAATTACAACTGATGAATGGTCTGAAAGATCCTGCTTGGTAATTGCACAGGAAGTAGAAGAATAGCAAATGCAGTAGGAGCCTAAATGATGGAAAGACACACACACACACACACACACACACACACACACACACACACACGGGGGTATTTTTTTTTAATCTCTTCCGTCAAGTTTAGCAGTTCATCAGAACATTTTCTGCTTCTCACTTCAACCTGCTAATTATGGATGTGCTTGAATAACAAAGCAGAGTCAAACTATTATTTTCCCCCTTTAGTTTTCTCAAAATGTCTGGCAATTTTTTCCCCTAACTTTCTTTCAAACCACCATCGGACAGCAACCAGCTAAAAGGATAATGAAGCAAACATGATTAAATTTATCCTGCAGAATTGAACATACACAAGAGCTTCATGCTTGTGCTCTTGTAATCAAGGGGAGAAATTCTTGCACCGTGCTCAGGGCAAGTGACTCTGAGCTCCACAAAAATAGAAAATAGTATAAATGTGCTCCATGGTTGAGCTATTGATTTAATCTCCTGATTTAACCCTATTGGCCATACCAGTGCAATGTCCATAGGTGAAAGCCTGGAACTCAAAAACCTTTTCTCCCTGAAGCCCCTAGTCCAGGGGTTCTCAACCTTGGCAACTTGAAGACTTCTGGGAGTTGAAGTCCACAAGTCTTCAAGTTGCCAAGGTTGAGAACCCCTGCCCTAGTCTTTGCCCTGGGCCACTAGCTGACTCAGGGAGTAGCTTGGTACCTCCCATTTCCATCTCCCATCTCCCATGGGATGCCTCACCATGTGGCATCCTCCTAATTCTGGTGTGTGAGAAATATTCAGCTCTAACAGTCTATGCTTCTTATCTGGCAATGAAATGATAAAAATGCAAAAAAGAAAAACATAAATGCATCCATGTTTATTTCCCTTTAGAATAAATGCAAACATATTAAACATCCGTGCTCAATGTTTCTGTTGAGAATTATACTTGTACAGATTAAGAAAAATATTGTTGAAATAAATGGTGGGTAGAGTAAATGCATGCTTCACTGACTGTAGAGTTTTTCAAAGCTCGTTGTTGTGGTAATTTTTCAGTCAGAATAATTTGAATATGATTGAATAAACAATACAAACAATTATGTAAATTTAATACAAAGTTGAATGCACATTTCCTCTGCAGATCCATTGCCAGCTTTAATTCTCCAAGAAACCACGGGAGGAAGAGGAGAAACAGATTAGCGACAATAATAAAGCCACCCTCACATACAGCACACTTTTCATAATAGTGTTGCTATGGCTCTTCTATTTAAAGTGGCATGTTTGAGGTCCATCAGTTCTGTAAATGCACTGGCTGTTTCCTCTCATGATGCCTGGAAGTCAGACCGTGGATAGATATTGATCATGAATGCAATTTATGGCCATTTGTATCCCTAGTCCTAGTCAGATTGCCTGAAAACATGACACTGGGTTGAGAAAGAAATGGCTCACACTGGCCAGGCCCTCTCCACTAGTGCTTTTAAAACTTGGCAACTGTGAGATGTGCAGACTTCAACTCCCAGAATTCCTCAGCCATATACAACACAAATGTAAATCTTGTGGGTATGAAACTAAGGGACTTAGAGAAGCCACATAAAGGCCTGAACCCATGACAGTTATGCAGAGTTAAGACCCTGGGACAAGTCTGCTATACATGGCCTCTCTCTACAATAGTACAAAAGTTCTAATAAGCTCAAAGAAATGCCAGAAGAAGGTTCAGATGAACTTGGGAACATCTCTTTTCCTAGTTTGGTTTAATAAGGCATCTGAGTTCCTTAGTTTCATACCCACAAGATCCCAATTAAAATGCAGAGGTAATAACCCTGAACTACCAGAAAGCGTTGTTGGAATAATTTATAAGCATTTTCTCTTAGACTGTTCTGAAGTGCTATGTACATGGCATCCTCAACCAAGAGATGTATGGTTAGACCCTGTGCAGTCCAATTTCTAATGACAACTGCCTTGTTAAGTGAACTTTGCTTTGATGGCTACATTTTGCTGTTTCATTATTTTATGACAGGTTGTCACTGAAAATTGTATTGTTATTTCTCCACATACCTCTCTGAGATCTTGAGGGTGGAAGAATAGTAAAAAAAAATCCCACACATTTGGCTAATAAGTTGTTCATTTCTATTTACAAAAAAAAAAACCCACATCTTTCTCTCTGAGACTAATGCAAGCTAAAAAAAACAAAGTAAAACATCTATATATATTGAGTTTATATCTTTGGGCACTGGTGATTAGACATAGACTATACCTTTTCGCATGCTCTCTGGGCCAGTTTTAAGATGAAATAGCACTTGCGGGCTAAACTTGTACCTTTTAAAAGTTGGGTGTGTGTGTGAATCCAAGGCCTGAAAAGTCACTTCATGACATTGAGAAGACTTTGGAGGAATGACTCAGGCTTTCCTGATAGAAATGGCAAAAGGAAAATGAAGCTTCTGTAAAGTGATAGAGGAGGCTCCACATATCTACAGTTGAAGAGGCATGGTAAACTAGACTGAAAGGGAATCTACAGTAGTGGCCAAAGTTGTGGAAACCTTTTGAGAAAAGTGTATTTTTGAGGTTTGATGGCTAATAACACCTTTTTTTTGCAGTAGTACCATAAAATTATATATCAATGGAAAGATAATTTAATCAAGAATGTAATGCAACATAGTTTGTTCAATTATCTGTACTGTATTCTATGAAAAGTTATAGCCAAATAACCAGAAAAAGGACACACAACTTGCTTAGGTTGATATCAGGTAGCTTTCCTTCATCTGGTTGTAGCCAATGAGCATGAGTGTTTAGAGAGCCAGTCAGGTGTCATCTTGTTTTGGCAATGAGCCAATCAGATCACAGTAGGATTCAGTTATTGATGTCATGTATTGAAGCTGAGAGGAGAACATTTGTCAGTGTGTTATGTGATCGCTATCAAGTTGGTTGGGTTTTTTTTCTTTCATTTAGTGAGCTTGTAAAACGTAATAAAATTAAAGTAATGATGCAAAGAGTTGACTGGTTGCCCAGAAAGCGATGTAAAATAGTATTATTAAGTGAACAAGGCTACAGTTATAAAGAAATTAGAAGAAAAATTGGTGGAAACTTAACCAAAGGTGGCATTTCTACTGTACACTTTCCCCAAAAGGTTTCCACAATTTTGGCCACTACTGTAGACTTAACAGCTGTTTCTGCTGTTTCTGGAAGCCAAAAACAGACAACCAATCTGTTTTGATTCTCCCCTCAGTCTGAAAGCAATCACAGTGGGTCTTACTTTGTTTGGCTTTAGAAGCACATTTTTCCTCCTTTTGAGCAGAGATTAACACTAGACCAACAACTAAGAAGCAAACAATATCCCAAACAAGAAACTACTACCTCAGACAAACAAGCCAACAGCAATCAAGGAACTACCAAAACCACCTCTACCAACCCTGACAGGGCAAGTCACTAATATATAAAAATAAGAGCAAACCCCACTCCTTTCTAGCAGTGATGATGTTACCTTATTTAAGAAATGAAACATCTGCAAGAAAACAACCAAGCTCAGAGAGGACCAAAGACCCCTCATTTCGATCCTGAGCTACAAATATTCTCTTCTTCTCTGTCGCCTTGACTGTTTCTATACTCTGCAAACTAACCTCAGCAAAAGTAAAAAGCTTTCACTTCCATCTTCTAAACGGGCCATATGACTGCCAAGCCATTGAAACAAACAAACAAAAAGCAACAATGCAACAAAGAGAGAAAAGGAGAGTTTGGAATGAAAAATAAAATACACATTTTAGAAAAGCTATTCACGGTGGAATTTGAACTAGCAGTGTCAGGGTTACAAGGAAAAATTTAATAGCCCTTGTTGTGCTATTATTATAATGAAAATAAGTACTGTATGTGTGTAAGTCCAAAAGCCCTTAAAGTTAAGAAAGAAAGAAATGGGTTTTTAAAAATAATGTTGGACCTGCAACCATGCATTTTTTGCCTTAACTGGGTAAATATAAATTTATCTTAATTTTGTATTGACTGATTATGTGCCATCATTTAATTAATTTTGTATTGTGTCCATTCCTGTATGTATAAATACACACACACAAATATGTCCAGGAAAAGCTGTCCAAAGAAAGGAAAGTGATTGGCCATTGCTTGCCTGATACAGAAAAGTGGGAGGGAAAAGCAGTAGGGGAATTGTCCAATGGGAGCATAGTGTTCCCCTCCTGTCTGGACTGAATAACTTGCAAGTTGTTGTGAGGGGTCTCAGTCCACGCAACATTTTCTTGTGGTGATTTAGTGTCAAGCTGGCATGAGTACAGGGCAGGATGAGTTTGTGTGCAAGTACAGATATGCTCTTAGTCTGCTAATGGGAGCTAAATTGTGATTTTCAACACAAAAAGGCAGTTTATTTATATTTATTATGATTGAAGAGACTTTGACATAGGTTTAATAGTCTAATGATATTTATCTTTTTGTAACACATGCTCTGATTGTATTATGTAAATTACATCCACTGGGTTGAATGCAACCTTTGATATGCACCTTATCAGAAATTTTGCCCACAAACATCTTGATGCTTTATTTAAATATAGACACTTCACTGTTTTAAAAACAAGGAATGCTGATTTGATGATGTTATTGTCATTACTGGTTCTGCTAAATTGTCTCAATTTAGCCTTCCTCATAAAAGAGATTTTAATTGAAGGTATATATGTTAACAAACAAGAGAGATATTCAGTTTGATAGAAATCTGAAGAAGCCTAGTAGCACTTTTTCTGACTAACCACTTTTTAAAAATAGGTATAAGCATTGTGAGTTGCCACTGACTTTAGATTTTTGAGGCTCTTTGAAAACAATATTGAGAAAACCGTTGCATAACAAACTCTGCAGTTTCCTGGTAAGCAGGCACACCTGGGTACTATATAGGTGGAGTGCCCTGGATAAGATGTTGACTAAGTTATTGACAGAATCTCAGTTATTACTGATCCACAAAAGACATTTTAGAGCAGCTTCAATATGTTGTAATTGGGATGGTAACATTATGTAAAGTCTGGTAGAATTCAGACATGTTAATTGGTGATCAGCATTACTCATTTGGCTGACCTACCTATTCCTGTACATCTGTTGATGAATGGCAGCAAATAATTCCTTTTGTGAGTAATAGTTGTCATCATTCTGTCATGCTGCATTACATGTCTCAGTGACTCATGCAGGTTAGCAGTTAATATGGTTTGTGATTATCAGTTTGTATGTATATACTCACTTTTAGTTGCCTTTCTTACTGCAGGACTCCAAACAGCCGAAGTGATTCAGCATGGCTCTTCTTATGTTCTTAAGACAACCAATATCCCTTTTGTAGTTTCAAATACCCCTGAAGTGAAGGTTGGGCCATCATTTCATTTATTTATTTTTTTAAAAAAATAGTTTTGTTTTTTTTTAATGGAGAGCTTTGGAGCTTAATTATGCTCTGAGCCATCAAACCACATCTCCTTCAGTTTGGATCCTGGCTCAACCAGGTTTAGAATGTGGTCCTTGACCTCCTGCACCAAACCTAATGCTGTCCTGGAGCCAACAGACGTTAGGAACTACTGTCAGTACACAAAATGAATAACCAACTTTTGGAACCTAGTTTTAGTAGGTTACTCAATCTTTACAGTTCTCCAAGAATATGGAACTAAATCTTTTCCAAAGGTACACATACCACATCAGTTGGTTGAGATGTGATGTATTCAAAGAGATAATTTGTGCATGTGTGTATTTACTTTATGTAATTGAAGTACAGTGTTTAACAATATGGATTCAACATTCATGCCTCATCAGATGGCCTCATAGGACATGCCACTTTAATAAATTGTGGATTGCTTGCAGGCCACTAAATATTTTGTAAATTGGAGCCCTCAACCCTGGAGCTTGTGGATAACAATTGTAATACAAGTCCAGCTTCGTTTAAATTAGAAGCTCCACCACTGGCTTCTCATAATGTTTGCAGTTATCTAGAAAATAGCAAATAGGAGAACCAGGGCAAGCATTGTGTGGAGGTTTTAATTCAAGGAATCGCCTTATTGTTTGAGGTACATATTGTACTAATATGATGTTTGTTTTCACTTAGTATGGTGCATAACACCAGCTGCTCTGCTGTCTAAGTTATGATTTACAGCCTAATGTGGTGTGAATCCAATGAACTGTTTTAAAAATCATGGTTAAGCAACCCACTGATGAGCTCAGTATATGAATTTAGCCAGTAACTTCAAGATGTTATTGGACCTGGTGAGTTCAACAGAATTGTTAAATGCATTGCTTTATTTTTATTTCTTGCTTTAGAGGTGAGTTTGCATTAAGTCAAATAACCATTCTGTCTGTCTGTCTGTCTCCCTAATACAAACCTCATATTTCCAGTTCTTTCTCATCTATTCTGCTGTCTCCAGGCACTGCCATGTCCACTATCCAGACTTTTTTGTCTTTCTTATCGACAATTGTTAAGTCCAGGGTGTTATGTTGCAGGTGCTTGTCTGCTTGAATTCTGAAGTCCCAGAGCAGTTTAATTTTATCATTTTCTATGACATTCTCTATTTTATGATCCCACCAGTTCTTGCTTACAGGCAAATGATATTTCTTGCAGATCTTCCAATGCACCATTGTTGCTACTTTGTCATGCCGCTGCTTGTAGTCAGTCATGCAATCTTCTTGCAGCAGCTTACCAGGTGGTCCACTGTTTCTTCAGCTTCTTTGCATAGGCGGCACTTACTGTCTGTTGCTGTCTTCACAATTTTGACTTTGTATGCATTTGTCCTTAAGGCTTGGTCTTGTGCAGCCAGAATTAATCCCTCGGTCTCTTTTTTCAATTTTCCTGCTCTTAGCCATTGCCAGGTCTTGTTATTATCTGCTTTCCCAGCTATTATTATTATTGTTGTTGTTGTTGTCATTATTATTATTATTATTATTATTATTATTATTATTATTATTAAAATGGCATCTTTCTAGATATTGGTCCAATATTTTTGGCTGGGGCAAATTGGCACATGACTGTATTAAGTAGAAGATTCTGCCATTACACAACTTGCAGACTACAGATTTTACTCTCTGCCTCCCCTCTGAATGCATCCAAGAGCAAAAGATATTAATTATTCAAGTAAATGATAGTGTTTTCCCTCCCAAGAGGTGTGAAATTAGCTTTTTCACTTGTCCTTTGATAAAGTAAACTGGGTGCCCCTTTCAAACAAGGATTCAATTAAAATGCTAATACCTGATTACAGGGACCAACCCGCCTGCCTTCCCTCCTAACACATCTGACTTCTTGTGAACACTGTAAAATGCCACAAATTAAATGGTTGGGAGGAGAAGGTGAAAAGCAAATAAACTATAATTGTTGAGCTAAGCATCTTGGATTAAATATTTTCAGGACATTTTTCCCACAGGACAAGAAGCAAAGAAGTGATTGACTGATTCTGTGCCATCAAATTAGTGTCAACTCTTAGGGACCACATGTTTTTTTAACAACGCATCTACCTGTATCACTACTGTAATTGTATCCATCCATCTTGCAACTGCCTCTTCTCTTTCTCTCTTTCCTTTCAACTTCCCTGCAGACGAAACAAGGAAGTAGCAGGGTCATATTTTTTCCCACTGAGTTGACCAACTCTATTTAAATGATTATAAATGCTTCCTGAAAATGTTTTCCTTTGGATGCCCAATATTAACCAGAGGATGTCACATTGATTATCTGCAAGGCAGGACCTCTGAGAGCCCTGTGACTCACAAATCACACTGGCTAAATGCCACAGGTTAATTGACAATGGACTTGCTTTGTTTTCTTATACTTTATTTATTTGGCCAAGTGTGGTTAAACACACAAGGAATTTGTTTCTGATGAGGAAGCACTCAGATAGAATAGAATAACAGAGTTGGGAGGAATCTTGTAGGTCATCTAGTCCAACCTCCTGCCAAAGCAGGAGTCCCTCCACCATTTCTGACAGATGGCAGTCCAGTCTCTTCTTGAAAGCCTCCAGTGATGAAGCACCAACAACATCTGAAGGCAGTCTGTTCCATTGATTGATTGTTCTCATTGTCAGGAAATGTCTCCTTATTTCCAGGTTGAGTCTCTCCTTGATCAGTTTCCATTCGTTATTCCTTGTCTGGCCTTCAGGTGCTTTGGAAAATAGATTGGCCCCCTCCTCTCTGTGAGAGCCCCTCAAATATTGGAACATTGGAAACTTGCTAAGAACATCTCTTGCCAAGCTTTCATTTGTGATCCCCATTCATTCAGATAACTCACAGAGCTGATTTAGAGCAACCTCATAGCAACACCTGGCCGGTCTTCCTTTTTGTTAATTGGCCCAGTGATGGTTGGGAGGCTGTAGAAAACTCTAGTGATGAAGTGTTTGGTATGAGCTTGTTCCCTGTCTTATTTATTTAGTACTTTGATTTCTATATCTGCCCACCTCAATAAGTGCCTCTGGGTGGTGTATATCATAAAACATAAAAACAGTGAGAAGATCACAAAATAAATATATGTGATGTCAAGCAAGACTTTTACTGTGGATGTTAATACAGCCAGGAAATGGGGTCCTTAACACAATTGGGGCTATTTACGGTGTATGCTCACTCATCCAGGTCCAATGATTCAGCTACCCACAGTGGACAGTCAGCAACTTTGGGGACATGGTTCTTGCAATCAGCAGTTATTAAGGATGTGAACTTTTATCCCCCTCAGCTGAGCAGAGACTAGCTGGGAACACACAAAGCTCCTGATGACTCTTCTCTTTTTCTTTCTTTTTCTCCTACTATAGTGTAGTCTACTAACAAACTTCCATTTGTTCACATTCTCCTGTTCACAGCTTTGTCGCTGCTGTTTTTAAATTTTAAAATTTGGTATTCTTGCCTTTAGCAGTACTCAGGACAATGGTTACAGAGACAACAGCTACCATTTTGGGTAGCCAAATTATTTCCCCAATATAGTCTGGAATTGCTGAAAGATTGAGTAGTACATTTTTTTCCCTTCCATCATAAGATAAAATGTTTAGACAAATCTCTGAGCAATTATGTATGTTTCTTTCTAAAAATCACAAACCCTGCACAATATCGTGATCATTGCAATTCCAAGAAATATGTATTCCTATTTATTCCAGAAATCTCCAAAGGTATTTTAAAAATGATTCATACAAAATCACAATTAAGCTGATTTTTTTTTAGTAAGCTTTACATTATGCTTTTGTTTACTATCATGCCTCTGCACGTTCTGCTATCTCAGCTGTGGTTCTGAGAGTTGTTACTATAGTTCTTGAAAGACTCTAAAGATGTATGTGAGGAACATCATTAATCCACAGCAGTGATATTTGGATACAATCAACAGACACTAGAGATGGAGGTTGGAAGTATCTTCTGGGAAGAAAAGCCTCAAAATAGCAGTGCTGTGGTTTTGAGCAGTTGGTGCCATTTCATGTCTTTTAGAAGTGGATCCAGAGGGGTGAATTGCCCGAGTGCTTCATGAAATCATTTGCACTGGCCTATTGTCTAGACAATTAAAAATGTATGATGTGCTTATCTATGAATACCTGATTTTATTTTTCTTTGCTCAGGCAGATAGGATGGCATTGCAAACGTCTGACCCACCTTTGTAAGGTCAAGGATGCTTTTATGCAGCTTCTAGGACCCTGGGGGCAGCAAGAAGTTATATTGACATGATTGGAGGGGGCGGGGTTTAAGTTGCTTTTCTACTTTATATGTTGGCTGTTTCAAGACAGTATACGTATGTTAAGCCTAGCAAAGATTTTTGCACCTATTTTAGTTTTTGTTTTAAAAAGAGAAATGTGGAAATAGACTACTTCCAATAGTAGTGTAGTGTATCAAAGTAGTGTATCAAAATAATCTTCAATAAATAGTGTATAAATATAATTATATTGAAACAACATAAATAAAATAAAACATAATAAAAAAATGGGTGTTTTGCAATCCAGTTTGGCAGTTATGTGTATGTATATGTGTGCACATGGGAAATGCAAATAGGGATCTAGTAATCTTCTTGCATGTTTTCCATCTCTGTTCTATATCAAGCAGGCTTCCAGAAGTTAGGTCTGGAATTACTGGTGCCCAAATGAATCAATATAGAAAAATCACATTTAAGGACAATATAGTGCAAGTTTGGCCCAATTTCACATGTTCTAGCCATGAAACTTGATGCTTATGTTTTAGATTATTTATTTATGTCCCACCTTTATTATTTTTATAAATAACTCAAGGTGGCGAACATACTTCATGCTTCTTCCTCCTCCTATTTTCCCCATAACAACCCTGTGAGGAACTTTTCTGAGAGAGAACATGACTGATCCAAAGTCACCCAACCGGCTTTCATGCCTAAGATAGGACTAGAATTTATGGTCTTCTGGTTTCTAGCCTGATGCCTTTACCACTAGACCAGGGATAGGCAACCTTGGCTCTTTTATGACTCGTGGACTTCAACTCCCAGAATTCCTGAGTCAGCATGGCTGGTTCAGGAATTCTGGGAGTTGAAGTCCACGAGTCATAAAAGAGCCAAAATTGCCTACCCCTGCACTAGACCAAATTGGCTCTCTAATCATATACTGATTATATGATTTATATATCTATAAATCATGTTTATATATCTAAACATATATTCAACCATATAGATACTGAATGACTTGATCCATTCACTGTTTTGTGCTAAATTAACCAAAGTTAATTTTACCAAAGATTCCTGGAAAGTTACTATTTACAGAGTTAAAACGACTAGAAATAGACTTAATATGAAGGCAAACTGTTTGGCAAGAGATCTAACAAATAAAAAGAAACAGCATTAAGGAGCATTTATTGGTGAGACTGAAATTGTTTTATGACACAGTATATTTACTCTTTTCAGAGACATGTATTTAAAAAGACATATTCGTGATAGTGTTCATAAACATGGCTCTCCAAATTATGCAATTATGCACTGAATATACTGGAATAAGTTAGAGTTGAATGTTAAAAGTCTAGCTTGTTATAAATACTTTTCAGAGTTCTGTGGGGAGAAAATTTCTTGTCTCTTATTTGCTTCTATTAGATAAGGAGAGATCTAATATTCCCAAAGATGCAGCTGTATCTGACTGTTGTCATTCTTCTATGAAAAAGGAAATATAATTAAAAATATAATGTGATACAATATAAATGACAGATGGTAAAAACAATTTGAAATGTTGATGCTACTTCTCAATATGAAAACATTTTAAGCACCACCAGTAACTCAGAGAAATATGAGTTATGAATATGTATAACCAATGCATGGCAATCTTAGTCCTGTAACAAGATTCCTTTTGTGAGGAACAGGGGAGAGGTTAGCATGAGGTAATGCATATTGATCTACTCCAGACTTTGGAAGACTCAAAGAAAAGTATCTGAACCACTGCATGCATATTTTCACATGATTCATCTTTCTTCCATATACAAGATTGAGTATTGTTCACTTCATGCCATTCACTCAGCAGACAGGTTAAAATACCTGCTATTTCATTTCTAGATTTGCCTTGCCTATAATGCTGACTCTTTTGTACTGTAGCAGTTTTTCAGAGTTTTTTCCCCTAGTCTTGATCTGTCTTTTAAAGCTTCTACATTGAAAACTGAACAGCTATAACCCAGAACAGTAAAAAGAGAGAGCAGCAGAGGTGAATAGGATTAGAATGGACAGAGTAGCTGGCATCTTAACCAGTGCCATAGAGAAGCAAAGTAGTTGGAGCAATGGATGGTGCATGGCCAATAACTCTCTTGTGTATCATAGAGGGTGATGTCAGTATTTCCATTCCACCACAGAATTGGGAAGGCTGTCAGTGCCCATTGCTACATGGATGTGAAACATGAGCATATGTACTAAAATTACAGAGTCACTGAGAAAGAAAATAAAGTTATCTGTAGGCTTAGGAAGCATGCACACCACTCAGCTTTAGAATTAAAACTTTTTTGTCCCTTCCAAAATAAAAAGGACCCAATGTGTTGATTGGGGGGTGGGGGGTGGGAAGGTAGATTGAAAGGAAAAAACTGGAGAGAGGAGGATGGATGGAACGAGATAGAGTAAACCTTAGATTTATTTGACCCTGGTTTAATTGATTTGAGATGCAATGGACAAGATCTCGTCAGCTGCTGTACAATACGGTTTTGTATATGCATAAAATCCCGTTTGCTATTTACACACGTGTAAAATACTCATGAGTAAAATCCCCTTCAGACTTAAAAGATGTTCTGCTTTAGCAGAAACTCTTCTCCCCCATTAGTCTGAGAATTTGTTTCTTCCTGAAAAGGTGAAGCTGATTGGCTAGCTGTAACATTGAAGAGAAGTATTCCACGGTGCAGGGTTTTCTTTCTGGTCCCTCTTGCATTCTTCACTAGTGAAATATGGCCCTTCAAATATACCACATTGTGTAAACTGGAGTGGCATATAAGCCTTACAAATAAATAGTCCAGTACAGTATAGCATAGCATAGCATAGCATAGTAATAATATAAAGTGATGTCATATCCCAGATCCAATTTGAGGCTGATACAAAAAGATACATCAATGAGATTGAAAAACATACTGTAAAAGCAGCATCAAATTCATGATCATTTAGATTTATAAAAGTCAAGTACTGCTGCAAACAGGGATCTTGATTAGCTGCTGCTGTTAACAGGTCCCAGCCCACTGTTATTTTCTGAGGTGAACTGCCTAGTTGCTTTTAAAGTACAGATCAGATCCATATAAAATCTTCACTTACAGTTATATGCTACAGCATTCCCCACTCTCCCTACTACGACGGTAATCTGTTTTTCAGGGTCATGGGTTTGCCAATGAACAGATGCCACCAGAGTTTTCCCAATCAATATTTTGTAAGGACTTTTGGGATCATTCAGAACAAAGCAGTTCTAAATATAACTAAAGACTGATGCCATTTACGTAGCAGTTTTCTTTTCGAGGATCTCATTCTTTAGTACAAAATGTGTGTGTGTTTTGTGTGTGTGTACACAGATATACATACACACACACACACACACATATGAAGGTCTTGGCGTGTTCGGGTCTTTTCCCATGTAAGATTGAGAGTATCTTGGCGACGTTTCGACGAGGTCCCACTTGTCATCTTCAGGCTGGGCTTCGGCTTCGTGCTTGTGCGAGCAAAGTGTGATCGGAGCTGCCATCTCTCTATAAATATTGGTGGGGATGTGTAGAGTGATGGCTTAGTTGCTGTAGGAGGGTTGGTTGGCTGTGTTGGAGTTATTGTTTGTGGATTGTTCGGCTGTTTTGTAGCATCCTGAGTAGCTGAGGCGCTGGCTGTATGCCCCTTAGTCTTTTGTGTTGTAACAACCTGGGTAATGGGTTGTGTGATGACATCCTGAGATCTAGTGTAGTGATATCCTGAGTTCTGTGTTGCACCATCCTGGGTGGTAGGCTGTGTTGTAACATCCTGAGCTTTAGCATTGTAACTTCCTGAGTTCTGTGGTGTGATGTCCAGGGCAGAAGGCTGTGAAGTAACATACCGGGCTTTGGTTTGGCTCCGAGTTTGTGGTCTAGCTCTGTGTTCTTGGCTTGTGTCAATTTGCTTTGTGTGGGGGTCGGAGGGAGGTACAGCAGCTGGTGATGTCGTGGTTTGGCTTCAGGATAGTGGTTGCATTTCGTCTGAGGGATGGGCACATAGCCAGCACCTCAGCTACTCAGGATGTTACGAAACAGCCGAACAATCCACAAACAATAACTCCAACACAGCCAACCAACCCTCCTACAGCAACTAAGCCAGCACTCTACACCCCCTACCAATATTTATAGAGAGACAGCAGCTCTGATCACACTTTGCTCGCACAAGCACAAAGCCAAAGACCCCAGCCTGAAGATGATGAGTGGAACCTCGTTGAAACATTGCCAAGATACTCTCAATCTTACACGGAAAAAGACCCAAATACGCCAAGACCTGAATACCTATACCTGTGAAAATCTACAAAAACAAATATATATATTTGTTGTGCTCAGATTAGTCTGAGTTACAGGGGGATTAGAGATGGACATGAAATTGATTTCAAAAAGACCAGAACTATTGCCAAAACTGAACACTTTAATAACAGAATAATCAGAGAAGCCATCGAGATAGAAAAACGCCCTCACAGCATGAACAAACGAGATGATACCTCCTGCCTACCAGCCATTTGGAAACCCGCCCTTATTGACAAACGAGTCCATAACACAAAGAATGACACCAGACCTACACTCACGAAAACCACACAGGATGTCACCACCACACATCCAGGCAAAAAGCAAACCCAAGCCCCACCGATGATGAGGCACGACCACAAACCAGAAGCCAGACCACAGCTGCATCATTAGCCACCTTAAACCCCTCCAATCCATACATGAAGCAAACTGACACCCACCATGAAGATGCGGCACGACCACGAATGCGAAGCCAAACAGCTATGCAGCTCACCATCTCTAATCCCCCTGTAACTCAGACTAACCTGAGCACAACAAAGCCCCCACCCAAACAGAACACTCCCCCAGCCAATCAGAGCACAGCCAACCCCCCAGCCAATCAGAGCACAGCCAAGCCCCTAACCAATCAGAACAGCTAGCCCTGTCCTAGAATGCCTTCAGAGGGCACTGGAAGGGAAACGGCTCTTTGTTAAAACTATTAATGAGCTGCTTTCCTGTTCACCAGGACTTTACTGGTCCTCTAAAAAGGTAATACAATAATGTAATCTAATTACTTCAAAATAAACATAAAACCAAGTTATATTTAGGACAGGCTAAAGGAACATTCCTATCAGAAATTAGATAGTAATCACATATTTAAAACATAGTAGACAAGGAACTAATAATTAGGTTATGGTGACAAAAAAAGTCCTGTGTTATATGTCCCTCCACCAGCAGAGTTTCTTGAGATGGTAGGACATGAACAACAGTTGTGGTGAGATTCTCAGCAGATCAAGATAAGGCAGAAGTTCAATAATGTTCCATTCCCTTTCTCCTAAAATCATTACCTTTCCTGGCTATTTGCCATTAAACAAACATGATAGATTGCATCAGAGTTCTTCCAAATATACACCATTGACTCTCCATTGACTCTCAAGGATCGATATGGCTGTTCAAGGGGCTGTTATTGTTTGTAGTACTATCAGTTGAACAGCCAGTTTATTGTAGAGGTTAAGGCACCAGGTTAGAAATTGGGAGACGAGTTCTAGTCCTGCTTAGGGCTTGATGTCATCTAAGTGACCTTGAAACACCCCTAGGAGGGAGGCAAAGGCAAACCACTTCTGAAAAACCTTTCCAAGGAAACTGCAGGGACTGGTCTAGGCAGTTGCCAAGAGTCCACATGGATTTGAAGGCACACAGAGATATACAGCACTATTAGTTAAAGTTGTATTTAATAAATGTTTTCATATAATAAATGTTTGAGGGTCGATTAAGATGAATTGTTATGAAGGGGTCATAACATGAAGAGTTTTGGGAACCCTGGGTTAGATATTCTAGCATAGTTCCTTATGTCACCTGGAAGTAAATCTCACCTATGAAGCTTTCTTTATACGGCTAATGTCTCTCTTTTAGATGCCAATGTTCTGCTGCCTTGTGCTATAATTATCCTAAAATTATATTTTTTTTCCTAACTCTATTCTCTGATAGTTTTTTTATAGATCTAGGAATAAATTATTCACAGTGTGGAAGTGCTGTGCAGCTCTTTTTTCTGTTCGCTCTTAGAGACCTTAATGCTTTCAACTGATGTGAACTGAAGTGTGTGCACACTAGAATTTTCCAGATGGTGGACAGGAGCGAGCTACCTTCGGTTCTGCACCTGTTTAGCATTTTCACAAGTATTTCTCTTCCCTCAACCAGACTGTGAACCCCAATACATTGAATTGCATCAAAATCAAGAGATAACAATACTTTTTTCCCCTTGTTGTTTTGATCTAGTACATTCCTCTTAAGATCATCACAGCTATTCTTTTAAGCTAAATTTAAAGGCACTACCTCTCCACCCCAGCTGCCAAGAGACCTTTTTTTGTTGAAGGATGAGCATTCTATTAGGTTCAGAAATTTATTTATTTTTTGTCTATATTCAACTTTCAGATATGAAAACACAAAATATATAGAAGCGTATATTTATTTCATCTTTCAGTATAGTATAGCAATAAGGTGGTGGACTTGGATGAAGAGACAGGGATCAAGTTCGCACATAGCAGTGGACTCAGTGGCTAGTGTAATTTGCTTTCTGTCAGCTCATCTTATCTCACAGGACTGTTGTGTGAATAAAGGAGCCCTCCATAAAAGCCACCAGGAGCTCTTAGAAAAAAATGTAAATACAATCATAATCCCCAAATAGCAACTTTATTAAAATAGTGAAATACAGGTGATGTGGGAAGTTCCATAAAGATTAGGAGACAATAAATGTGAAGTGTTTCAAGTATTCCCCAGTCTGAATTTACAGCCATACTATATGAATTTTTCTTTGGGATGAAATTGCTTGTTAACATCATCTCTATGCCACATCCCCATGATGTTATCTTTAGCTTGTCCTCAGTCCTTGTTTCATACAGGTTATTGTTGGCTCTAGCTATACAGTATTCCTCCCCTCCCCATGCCCACAGTAAAGAATGGCAATGTCACTATGCTTCTTTGCCTATACTGTGGATACCCAGTTGGGTGTCATATAAGATACAGAGTCAATCCAGAGACTCTTGGCCTTTCCAGGCTCTTATGGACATTATCCAATCCATTCCTTCCCTGGGCAATCATCTCTGCTATTACTCCCCCCCCCCCCGCACACACACACACTGTTGTGTCCTGAGCCTGCAAGAGCTGAAAGCAGGCTCAGAATGTTGCAAATGGTTCCGGGCATTCCAAAAGCTGCCCGGGACCAGACAGAGTGGCGCCAGCCTTGTGCATATGTGCAAGGCGCGAAAATGCTCAATTCCTATTGGTTAACACTGTCTGGGTTTCTGGCCCTATAAAAGGCTTGCATGCCTTTTGCTGTTTGCTTGGTTGTAGGAGAGAGAAATAAAGAGCTTGTTATTTTCCACCATGTGTCTTCACCAATTGCCGCCGAGCCGAAAACACAACACACACCTTTTTTTTTTTTTTTGCATTCCCCATGGGAAAAAAGCTGGATGCATTTTGAAAAATTTCCAGATTAGTATAAAAAATGGGCAATAGTTCAAAGCAGCTGAACAGAACCCAGCTCTTTCACAACTCCTAACCCTGGCAAGTTTAGTGAGCAGTTGTACACCACGCTCGCTGCGGTGCATAGTTTGAGAGTGCTCTTTTTTAAAAAAAAGAGTTTAGATCGTTCAAAACCGAACATAATTCTGCATTATTGAAAAAAAGTTTTTTTAAAAAAAGCTATTTTCTAATTGGTTTTCTGTTGTTCAAATGCACTACTTTCATGTGGGTATTTACAGAGTTTCCAAGCAACTTTTTTTAAAAAAAAATTTGAATTGACCCTTAATTGAATTGGCCTTTGCAACAATATTCCTCTCCTCTGCTAAAGGCATGTCTGCTGTATAGGAGTTTTGAGCTGATTGGGTAAAAGGTGTTTTTTGGTACTGACACCAAAGATTCTAATTAGGAATTGTGAGATTTCCTTGCCTAAAAGCCATGTCTACTTCCCTTTGCCCTTGTGCTGAGGTGTGAGACTTTCACAAGTAAAATGGCATATGGATCAATTTTAAGAAATGATTTAAAAAATAACAGCATTTGGTGCGCACTAATATAAAACAGGAGAAAATAGATTCTTCTAATACAGTCTCAAGAACTCAGAAAAAAACATGCTAAAAAGTGCTATTTAAAGAGAAAAAAATAATCAGGAATCCATAAAGCCAAATTTAAAGTGGCTCTAATTGAAAGAGGTCCCAAATATTTTCCATCATGTGATACACAAGATCAAAAGTTATTTGGGTTCATTTTTTCCTATCTATGGAGAGAAAGAGGGAAGGAGAGAGGGAAGGATGCCTTCAAGGACAAAAGTCTTCAGTTTAAATTGAAACAAGTATAATAAGGTTGTTCATTATTTATAAGTTTAATATCAATTATATATTTGGATTGGAGACACAATATGAGATTTGTCTAGTGCAGGGGTCCCCAACCCCCACTCCGTGGCTCATTACCGAGCCTTGAGCCATTCCAAACCGGGCTGTGGAAGTAGCGGGCGAGTGTGCGTGCCCACCATGCCCACCAAAACATCCTCCCCCCCCCAAAGTCCACAAAGTCGGGGAGATTGGGAACTCCGGTCTAGTGCCATCATCCTATATAACTCACTGAATTTGAAAGGGAATATCAGTCTTTCATGAGTACTCAAGACTGAGCTTTCCTACCATTTCTTATACAGTTTTTATCCTTAGAAAGAAACACTTGTTAAGAATGCACGTAAAAAGTAATTGGCAATACCTTCTGCTAGTAGCACTTGGGGCTGTTGGTCAGGAAGCATTCTAGATCTTAGGAAGAAAAGCTGTGCCTATTCAGTTAAATTACTTATAACCCATGTTGTCAACAAAGAGGAAAAATATTCCTAAAACTAAACTAGCTTGGGGGGGAGGGGTTTGTCCTCAGAGATTTTGTGTAAATCCCTGCAGTAGAAGATTGCTAAATATAATTACCTCACTAGGATTGGTTAAGTCGTCCTTTCAGCTTAAGAATAAGTTTAATAAGTTATTTGTGCCAATTTGTTCTTCTTTGCACGAGCACTTCTGCTTGCAGCGAGCTCTTTGCAAAGAGCTCCTGGGAGAGGCTGTGACTGTCTTTGCTCTGTGAAAAATGAAAAAAAAGAGAGAGAGAGAGAGAGAGAGAGCTGCTTTGGCTTTTTTTCTTTTCTTTTTCACAGGACAAAGCCCACCCCAAATGGTCCAGGAGCATTCCAAAAAGAAGTGTTTGGCATGATCCAGCTCAGGGAAGACTGCTTTGTGCTCCACCCCACCTTTCAATCTCTTGAAGTAAGTCCCACGTAGCCCAGCAGCTACCGGCAGACTGGGCATCCCTTGTCAGCAGTGGGAAGAAGAAGATGACGGTGAAGGTGGCAGAGGGCCAAAAGGGCATAGATGGGGATAGGAGATAGGTGCAGGGAGGGGGAGTTACAGTAACCCTGCAGTTGTAAGTGTGGGTATGGCTGCCAAGCATGTCTAATCCAAACTTTGATCATGTGTCCATTGGGGTGTTGCAATGGCCATAACTTTGAGCTGTCGTTGAAAGGATGGTCATAAGTTGAGGACTGCCTGTAAAAGATATTGGAATATTGGAATTTTGTATGGGTATTTCCATACCACCACTATAATATCTTTAAAAAACCTTTTAAATCAACTTGCAAGGAATTTCCAACCTCAAAACGCAGGAAACATATGAATAACCCCATGAGCCAAGATATTGTAAATCATTAATCTTTTCTTTCTCTCCCCCCCTCCCCATCTTTCTCAGTCTACAATCAACTTTTGAAGGATTAAAACACAGATGGTTACTTTATCCTTGGTCTGCCATAATATGTAGTGTCAGAAACACTCAGTACTAACTTGATCTATTTGAAAAGAAGCCAAACACCCCTTATGCCAACAACTTTACTTCTTGGAATCTTATTTTTTCTTATTGCCTTCTTTTAAATAGCACATTTAAAAACAGAAAAATAATGTTAGGTCAAAGTTCTAATGGAACTAGAAGTGGACTTGTCACATTTAAATACAAATATACCAAGTTTAGAGAAAACTTTAAATAGTAGAACCACCAATAATTGGAACTTCAACAGAAAACTTAGTGCCATTCATATACGCTAGGTGACACAAAAACTTCCACCCTGCTAGTTCACATCAGCTCTGAACCTGTCTTACCAGATGGTGCTGATTTGTTCCAAGAACTTGTAGGCAGTTTATTTTCTTCTTTAATGGGATTCTTGTCCTGTTTCTCCTCTGGGCAAAGCTGAGCTTTTCTAGTTCAAGGCAGTCTCCAGGAAAAGCCTGAACAACCCTATGTTTACCTGGAAAATATCAATCCTTGTTTCCTTGGTCTAGGAAATGGAATACCCAGAAAGAACAGCAAGGATCTGTGCTCCACTTGATTCTTCCCTCCAACTGAAGTGTCACCTCATTCATATTTCTTCATTTTATTAAAAACAAAATATAATGAAGCATTCTGTTGAGGGTTTTGCTGAAGTCCAGGTGGCGTAGACAGGTCGTCCTCAACTTACAACAGTTGGTTTACTGACCGTTTGAAGTTACAATGGCACTGAAAACAGTGACATGACCATTTTCCACACTTACAACTGTTGCAGCATCTCCCTGGCCAGGTGATCAAAATTTGGACACTTGGCAACTGGCATGTATTTATGACGGTTGCAGCGTCCTAGGACAGTGATGGCGAACCTTTTAGAGACTGAGTGCCCAAACTGCAACCCAAAACCCACTTATGCATCGTCGGGTGCCGGGTGGGTGTGGCCCATTGGGTGGGCGTGGTTGCGGTGATAACAGCAGACTGGGTGGGACTAAAAAGTTCAATCAATCAATTCCAACTTTGCAAGATCTTTTTTTTCCCCACAAGAAGTTGAAATTGACTGATTGATTGAACCTTTTTTTTTTTGTACACAGCGGCGGAGGCCTAAAGCGAAAAGGTTTTATAAAACCCAGCTGAAGGCCTAGGACTGGAGCGACAGCGCACGTGCCCACAGAGAGGGCTCTGAGTGCCGCCTCTGGCACCTGTGCCATAGGTTCGCCACCACTGTCCTAGGATAATGTAATCACCTTTTGTGACCTTTTGACAAGCAAAGTCAATGGGGGAACCAGATTCATTTAACAAGCGTATTACTAACAACTGCAGTGATTCATTTAACAACTGTGGCAAGAAAGGTCGTAAAATGATGCAAAACTCACTTAACAACTGTCTCACTTAGCAATGGAAATTTGGGGCTCATTTGTGGTTCTTAAGTTGAGGACTACCTGTACTACAGTATTCTCTTGATAAGGTTAGCCTGGCATGGTTTGTTTCTAAGAAGTCTATACTTGTTCTGGTTAATTGTAGCATGCCTATCCAAAGGCCTGCAAGTTATACTGCCTGATAGTCAGCTAGAGGACCTTGGCCAGCATTCACCTTAAGCTAATAGATGTGTAGTTTCCAACAGATCTGTCATTTCCCCCCTTTCTTTTCTTTTTCACCTGTTTGAAGATGAAGATGAAATTTGTTCTCTTCCAGTCTTTTGCAACTTCACCATTCCTTCAGGAGTTTTCAAAGCTTACAGAGAATGGTTCTTCAGTCACCACCATTGATTTCCTCAGGATCTTGGGATATAATCCAACTGGTCCTGGGGAACTTGGATTTCTTTAAATTAAGAAAGTTTCTTACTCTCTCCTTGTCTATCATAAACTACAGGTCCCTCATTTCCCTAGTGGCATTATAATGACTAATTAGGGCTTCATTTCCCTTTTGAGATAAGACAGATAAAAGTAGGTTTTAAGACTATCACCTATTATAGCTTGTTTTTTGTTCGCCTTGTAATGGACATAGACCCCCTTTGACTTTCCTTTTATTTCTGATATATTCAAACAACTCTTTTTTGTTATTTTTGGTATCTCTCATAAGCCTCATACTGAGTTTTAATATTTCTGACAAAGTTCCTACAGTTTGGGAGATTATCTTGCATTTTTTTAGTTATATTCCCACTCTCCTATTTCCTGTACATGTCCCTTAACATGGCTTATTAAGCAAAGCCATTAAAAATCCTACTCAGCAAGATATGTAAAGCCACTCCTTGGGGTATTAGCTTTATGTTACATCCAAATTGAACTTGTTAGTTTCCCTGCACAAAACTCAGAAAGCACACATTTAAAAAACCTTTTTGCATAATAGAGCAAGTTCATATTTCATCCTAAACCATATTTATTTTAACCTTTGCTTGTTGAATAATGGTGACATGGTTTACACATAATAAGCCATAAATCATTGTTTGTAAATACTGGGTCTTATATCTTATAGGCCAAAACTAAACAAAGCACATTATGGGGCATTTTGATGAAGCTATTGAGGCAATACCTTCTACCGTAAAATCCCTTCAGTAAAATATAAAGCCTGGTGTACACTGAAGTCCACACATGCTTTGCTATTCATTCCATTGGTGGTGGGACCTAATTTACAAAACAAACTAAAGACAATTCAGTGAGAATTCTGTGTCAGTTCTGAAAAAGCTACAGACCTCTATGATCTTACACTGTTATTCAAACAATGAAGCTCTGCAAAAATTGTGCGCACTCTGTTCAACATTGCAGCCCTTACCCTACCTCCAAGTTCCTAGGCTCCAACTATCTCTGCAGTTCCTTTTAAGGGGAATGTTGGCTTGATTTAATCAGGATGAAATTGATATGAGTTCTTTCTGCTTCTTGCTTCTCTTCAGTTGGGAACCAGAAAATGTGCAAGGATCCAGGTTAACATTTATCTTCTTTCCCATTTTTGTGCAGAGGGGAATGTGTGAGTGTTGACACTTTGGTTATTCTTTCAATTGCAGATTGGGGCAATGTGGAAGGATCTTTATAATGAGCTCCAGTTCTTGTAGCACTTGAAAACATATGCACTTTAAATTTTCATTCCCTCCCTCCTTCTTTAATAATGGCTGCAGCTTGCAACCTTTGTTGTTAGAAGTACTGGAAAGACACTTGATTGCAATAGCAATGACAAGCTATTAAGCTATCCTCACAACTCTCCATGGGATCTTTAATACAGGAGAAATGTGAGTCTTGGGACATTGGCAGATTCTCCTTGTTTTTTTTTTGTTTTGCCAAAACCCAGACAATTATATACAGTATGCATTGGAAATGTGGGGAGAGGGGTTAGCAACTTGTTCAATTTTGGTTTTGTATGAAGGGGAGGAGAAGAAACAGCATCAGAACAGGCTAGGTCAGCGGTTCTCAACCTTTTCCAGGGTTCGACCCCGGCCCGCATCGTGCATGCGTGGCGCGACGGGGCGCATCGCGCATGCGCGGCGCGACAGCCCGCATTGCAATAGGGAAAAAAATGGCCGACCCAAAAAAAAATGGCCGACCAAAATAATTTTTAAAATGGCGGGCCCGCACCGTGCATGCGCGGTGCAATGGGGCGCATCGCGCATGCACGGCGCAACGGCGCACATCGCAATAGGGGAAAAAAATGGCCGACAAAAAAAATGGCCGACCCCCCCAAAAATATGGCGGACCGCGGTGCTTGGTGACCCCCATGAAATGGTCATTCGACCCCAAATGGGGTCGTGACCCAGAGGTTGAGAACCGCTGGGCTAGGTTGGGGCACTGATTAAATGACTTTTTTTTTTTGCAGCTCCCTATTGGACAACTAGAGAGAATTGATTGACTCCTTGTGTTCTTAGCACGTTTTTGGGGTTCTAAGGTTGAAACAGATAGAGGATTCTCAGATCTGTTTCAGATATCATCAGAGAGATTACAAAGTGTAAACAGTGTCTGACCCAAAGCAAAATTGTTAAGTTCTTGGTTCGTGTGCAAATAATGAAGACACATGGCAACTTTAACAGCTCTTTATTTTTCTCAGTCTCTTTCACAACAACAACAGCAAAAGCAAAACAGGTTTCTTTTAAAGACCAGAGACCTGAACAATGGCAAACAATGTATCTTAGCGCGTCTTGCCTTGTGCATGCGCACAAGGCTGGCGCCGCTCAGTCTGGTCCTGGGCAGCCAGTGCTTTGCGCATGCACACAAGGCCGGCGCCGCTCAGTCTGGTCCCGGGCAGCCTTGGAATGCCCAGGACCAATGCAACATCCCGAACCTGCTTTTGCAGGCTCAGGACACAACAAAATAACTGTCTGATTGATGCCTTTTCCTCATTATAACATCTCCTAAGTATCACCCAGCCCTTGATGTGATGGCATAATGCCTGTTCTCATTAGAGTGATACCAAACAGTGATAGCTGAATGATGCTGGAAGGAAACTATCAATCACTAATCAAGGAAGGCCTATGAATGTTATGAGAAAGAACAAAACAAAATGCACAGCACCTTTGCATTTGCATTTAGAGGCATCTCTGAGAGAAAAATATACCAATTAAAAATATCAAGCTGGAATATCCACATTCTGTTTCTTTGGGCAGATATTTTATTTCTCAAACAGTGATGGTGATGGCATTGCCACACAATTTTATTATCCATTGTATTAACTACATTTTTACTTCCCCTTTCATTTTTAGCCCTACCAATCCCCCATACCATAAACTTCCCAGCCAGCTTCCCATCCTAGCTTCCATCGTCTTAATTTCTGCAAGTCGCTAGTGTCCTGGAGCCTCAGACAATGACCTAGCACAGTGAGGGTGAATGAATCTTTTGGGCTTGGCATGTCAAAAATTCAGAAAATGCCTGACTTGAATTTGCTGGTGTGTCACTCACCCCCGAAACAAAAGAAAAACAATTTTCTATTCTCCCTCTCCCCCCCCCCTTTAGGCCACTCTCAACAGCAGCACTTGGTACCAGCACTGAGGCTGGGCCTGAAGCAGAGGCCTGGGCCTTCACTTCAGCACTAGCACCAACACTGCTGCTCAAAAAGGCTACCTCATACCATTCCTCAAGCCACACAAGCCTTGGGAAATGGCACAATTGTTCCTGTGGTGTAGGGTTCCCCAGGACCTGCTGTGCACTACTTACCTTCAGGCAGTGTTCCCTTTCTGTTGACAGGCCCCTGCGGCCTACCTGAGGCTGCTCTAAGTTGCACTACTAGGCCTTTGGTTTTGAAGTAGCTTCAGGGAATTCTCTTTCATGGCCTCTGCAGCCTCCAAAAAGTGAGCAAAAGCATGCTTCATTCTTGCACAATTTTCAGAGGCTGTGGAGACCACAGGAGAACAAGGCCCTCTTGTGCAACTTCCAGAGGGTCTGGAGGCCTTCATTCTCATCCCATTCTTGCGCAGCTTCTGCAGCCTCCAAAGATCATGCATGAATGAGGTGTGCTTTCAGGAATAGTTGGGTGTTGGTGAATGCTGGTGTATCACCCAAACCATGGCATGTCACCTTTGATACACGTCATAGGTTCCCCATCACTGACCTAGCATAAGGACTATCTCCTCATAAGTGAATAGTTCCATAATAAACTTTGACTATCTTGAAGTAAGGTCCTTCAGTGACAATGCACCACTGTAATTCCTAGCATCTCTCACTACTGACCAAGCCGTCAGGAACTATAATTAGCAATATTTGGAAGGTCATCATCTTCCCTTCTTTAAAGTACACTTTGCTTAGTCTGTCTCAAAGAAAAAAGTAGTGTGAGCAGATAACAGAGAGTGGGAATAAAATTTCTTGGCAGTTCTTTGGAAGGGAAGAGCAGTAGAACTTCTTGTGCATCATCCATCCTCACTTGCTGAACGGGGCCAGAGTTACTTCCTAGAAATATATTTATACTGCCTTAAATTAATTGGCAAAAGAAAAAGAAAAAATACATATATCACGCCATCTTTAACTTCTGTTTTTATTGTTTATATTCTTACATTTGGCTGCAGTTGTTTCTAAGGTTTTTATGGAAGTTTGTACCATAGTTTTTTAACTGGTTTTTATATTCTCTGTAAAAAAATAAAGAGTCTTTGATTGTTGTGGGATAGAAAGAAAGAATGAATCAATCAATCAATCAAACAAACAAAATAATAGATCAAAAATTATTTTAGAAAAAAAAAGAAAAAGACAAGCAAGTCCTGGAATTTTATCTTACAAACAAAACAGGTTTAAAAAGGAGAGATATTTCTCCTTTTTCTTTTATTAGGGAAAAAAATTCTAATGTTCACTGATTATAGATATTAATAATCCATTACTGTAAGTCTGTGTAGCTTTGTCCTCTCAATATTATGTATAATTTATTGCCCATCTTCTACATTCAAAAAACCATATTAAACTCTTGATATGTTACAAATGATGAGGATATAGCCAAACAGAATTTAAAAACTTTGGAAGAGAATGCAGAATAATAAAGTTGGAAGGGACCTTGGAGATCTTCTAATTCAACCTCCTGCTGAGAAGTAGACTCTATACCAGTGGTTCTCAACCTTTTTAATGCTGCGACCCCCAACCGGTCGTAAGTCGAGGACTACCTGTATTTCCCTGCCTGGGAGCGCCGTGCATGTATGGTGCCGCCCCCTGCACCAGCCGAGGCGCAGCTGGCAAGGGGCAGCGACGGCGCAGGGCGACCACCGGCTGAGCCACCAGCTGGCCCAGCCCAAGGGAGGTAAGGCACCCACTGGGCCCCACGCACGCCAACAACCCTCCCTGTGCCCACCGGCCTCTCATCTCCCACCCCTGGCTCTCTTTTATTTACATTTTTAGTAGTTGCTCAGCAGGGAGGGGTGGAAACTTCCAGACAGCTCACCTTCGCTGCAGACAACTTGCAGCACCGTTTGCAGACTGGGACTTTTGGCGGGCTCAGCAGGGCAGAGACAGCCTGGACAATTCCTATTGGCTTTTGAAAGCCAATAGAATTAGACTCTATTCAAGAGAGCCTATTCTATTGGCTTTCAAAAGCCAATAAAATAAGAGGAAGTAGCATAGCTAAGGAAAAGGGGGGGAAATGGTGGACTGCGTTGTTTTGCAACCCCCATGAAATGGTCGTTTGACCCCAAATGGGGTCGCGACTCACAGGTTGAGAACCACTGCTCTACACCATTCCGGACAAATGGCGGTTCAATTTCTTCTTAAAAACCTCCAGTGATGGAGCACCCACAACTTTTAGAGACAAGCCATTCCACTACTTAATTATTCTCACGGTCAGGAAATTTCTTCTTAGTTCTAGGTTAGATCACTCCTTGATAAGTTTCCATCCATTATTTCTTGTCCTGCCCTCAGGTGCTTTGCAGAATAGATTGACCCCCATTTTCTCTGAGACAGCCCCTTAAATATTGGAAGACTGCTATCATGTCACATTTTTAGTCCTTTTCTTTGTTAGACTAGACATACCCAGTATCTGCAACTGTTCATCATCATTTAGCCTCCAACCTCATAATCACCTTTGTTGCTCTTCTCTGCATGCTTTCTGGAGTCTGAACATCTTTTTTGTATCGTTGTGACCAAAACTGGATGCAGTATTACAAATGTAGTTATACTAAAGCAATATAAAATGTACACTTCACGTGACGATACAATCTCTCTGTTGATGCAGCCTAGGATTGCATTGGCTTTTTTTGGTAGCTGCAGCACACTGCTGGGATTCCTAGATCCCTCTCAAAGTTACTGCTGTTGAGAAAGGACACAGACAATGTTAAATAGGAATGGACAGTCTTAAGCAGTGTTTACAGTTTGGAGACTACAGTTCAAAATGTGACAATAATAAAAATGTGACTATAATAAACAATGTGACAATAATAAAAAATGGCAAGGTCGTATAAATTAATGTTCATATTTCTGAACTGCATCTTCACCTACAAGATTATTTTACTCAATTCTTATTAAAATATATAAAATATTAAAATATACAGATGTATTTTTGCCATAATCTCCTCTTAAGATTAAAAAGTTAATTTTACATTATTTAAGGTGAGCTAGTAGTTCCCAAATATATTATTTGAGCATTATTGAAATTTGTATAAATATTTGATGTCAAACTCATAAGCCTCTTTCAGAGTCTTATAAAAACAAGTGACTGGCTTAGGATCTTCAACTGGATCCCCTCAATCAAACCGCAGAGTATCCTCAGTAAAACAAACAAGCAAACAAAACTTTTTGTCATCTTGAAATACTGGAAAAATCAAAATTTTACAGCTTGGATTTCCTGTAGAACATTTATCATATTGAAGAAAACTAGAAACCAACTGAAAAAAGTTATCTGCTGAATCCAAACCCAACTGTTCTGCTTGGATTCAGCTTAAATCCAAGTAAAACTGCTTATATAGAAAAGGTAATACAGAAAAGCATTTGCCAATTTTGGAATAATATTCAAAGAAAATCAACTATTTTTTTCCAGAGATAAAAAAAATAGATGCCTGGTATATAAGGTGACCAACTTTTTTACAATGAAAAGGAGGACACAAATAAATTGAAGAAAAAAAATATCCTAAATAAAAGAAACATTTTATTCATTGCAACAATAATACAGAATACACTATAATATGATAAATGTATAATAAAAAACATTTGTAACAATAGCATTTTATATTGTAGTTATGCTTACATGCCTATTAATTATTATTTAAATGAGTTCTTTTCCACTGAATGAATATTTTTTGTCAATGTATCATCTTCTAACAATATATTGGAAATATCTGAACAAGAAATATCCTTCATGTTCAATTTTACGGTAAGTGCTGCAGCTAGAGTATCAACATTCAATCTTGATTTCTCACTTTTCCAAAAATCATTAGCAATTGAAAAAAAACCTTTTAACTGCTGCATTAGTTCCAGGGCAGAACAACATAAATTGAACAAGAATAAATACATTTTCACATGGAATATGTTCATTTTTGAAATGGCTGAATATTTCCACCCATCTTTTATCAATTTCAATGTGTTTATTTTCCCATTGTATTAATTTTTCAGAATTTAAAAATACATTCAGTCTTCTAATTTCTTCAGAGAGACAATTGTCATCTATTTTAATGTCTGGCATTTCTTTAGATAAAAACTCAACACAAGATTCAGTATCTGTCCAATATACTTGCGATGAAGTCAAAAAACACCATTGAAAACTGTTATTTCCTGTGATGTTTGTTTCAGACCATTCTTGATATATTGAAAACCTGTTTGGTAAAAATTCTGCACTTCTTTGATAAACTTTTCCGTTATGCCCGGATTTGATTCCTCTAAGTCTGACAATTTTCTTTTTATAACTAAAGAAAGAAATTTTTCTTCAAATCGAGTTTTATATTGAAGGATAAAGTTATTCAAAATAAGACTAACTTCTCTAGCTGAAATGTGTACACCTTCAATCTTTTGAATCGTTTTGTGAAAAATAGATGCTTGATTATGTACAAAATACATTAATATCTCAGATATTTCATTATTGAAAAACGATTCCAGGATTTTAGGACATTTGTCTAAACTTAAAAAATATGAACGGAGAGGCTCAAATAATTGTAGAACACGCTCTATAGCAGGTGTTAGAGCAAGCCTTCTGAATATCCTAAACGTTTTTTGTATTGAGCATTCGCTTCTTCACAAAATTGTTTTAAAGTAGCCACATGAACGGTAAAACAACTAAAATACAAATAAATTGTAGTTATTATTACTTCTTCATCAATTGGCACAGCACATGATGCCGTGTTGATTGCATTTGACAAAATATGTGCATTACAACCTATTCCTAGTATTTTCTTTTGGAGTAAATCTTGTAATTTTACATATACATTATTCACTCCTTTGCGTCTTTGCCCACCAAAATTTGTGTTTGTATTATCAGCTGTTAGTGCAACAACTTTGGATTTCAAATTGTTTTCATTTATTACTCTGTATAGATGGTTTGACAAAATTTCAGTAGTTTTGCCCTCAATGGATTCTAAATTTAAAAATTTTACTTGAATGCCCTTGGTAACATTAAAATATCTTACTAGTATTGGATACAATTTAGTTTCATTATGATTGGATGCATCAGATAAACCCGTTACAAATGCTGCAGTTTCCAAGTCTTCTGTAAGTATTTTGTCATAGTAATTTTTAAATACTGATTTAATAATAACCTCGCATTTTGTCCTGGCGCATGAACATTTAGCATTGTGAAACTTTTTCAATAGTTTAGTTGTACAATCCATACTACGAAAACTTTGATTGTGAATTATGGTATGGTATGGAATGCAAATGTTCCCTCCATTGCAGCTATCTGTTTTTCATCTTCAGAATACTTCTAAGTTTTAAAAAAACTTGTTACTTTACAACTGGAAGCAGATGCATCTGATGATTGCTTATGTTTCTTGGTGGTCAGATGTTTCGTAATAGCTGCTCTGCCCCCAACTGTAATACAAAATTCTCTGCTGCAAACATTGCAGACTACAATGTTATCTTTCTTTGATGTGATGAATGGAAATTCCTTATTCAATTTATCGTTGAAATGGCATTTCCTCTTTTTTGATTTTTCCATCCCTAAATGGAAGTTAATCTCCTCCAGGTATCTTTGGGATTAACTAGGAGACGTGTAGATGGGTAGCAGGGAGGGGTGCAAAGTTCCTGCCAATTCACCTTCGCTGCAGACAACTTGCATGTGCAAAGTTTGCCGACCAGGTGTTTTGGCGCGCTCAGCAGCAATTCCTATTGGCTTTTGAAAGCCAATAGGGGGAGTAGCACAGCTCATGCAAAAGTTGAAAAAAAACCATCAAAAAAAGGTCCTGGAATGCCGTTCTGAGCATTGTATGAGGAAAAAAAAAAGCCCTGCAGATTAGTCTTCAAATATCGAAAAGGAGGACATGTAGGAGGACACTTTTCGAGGGAGCACTGTCCTCCCTAAAGGAGGACGGTTGGTCACCTTACTGGTAAACCTAAGGACAGAAGCTACTTTGAGAATGATATTGATCAAATATCTTTTCATTCTTTTATATCAGTCAACACAAATGGAGAAGTAACTGCAGGTTGTGTCCAAAATATCTTGGCACTTCTCAAGCAAATAAAATATCCTGGGGACTGGAAAGATTTCCTAGCCACTGTGAATATGATTTGCAGTTGATTGTATATTAATATGGCTCATGCAATGATGAGATCAATCCCCAGATTTGCAGAGAAGCTATGAAAATGGAGTTGCTTTTAAATTTGTTGAGGTTTTTAATATTGGCTTAGTACACTGCAAGGAAAATCATCTGTGAATTATGTTGCTTGTTCCTTCATTAATCAAAGCCTTTTTTGAGAAGCCGCATGATAATATTTTATTGGATTTTTTTAATGACATAATACAATTATATAATGTTTAACTTGGCTTTCTGAAGTTATTAGGATTAGGTTTACCATTTCCCCTATGTACTTAACAACCTTTCTCCATTCTTAAAAAAGCTGTTTAGTTTTCTCCAGTTGACTTTGATTAACTATCTCATCGTCTTCCATAATGCTGAGATAAATACATTCTTCCAAATATTTGCCAGCTAGATCTGGTCATTGATTCATTTATTGGCAGTATCATTTAATCAGGTTGGCGATAGCATCCCATATGATTTTTCAGCTGATGTCCTTATAGGGTTTTTTTTTGGCATTTTGATGTTATTTTAAAGAAAACTACATAACTCACTGTTGCTGGTAAGATAATAGATGTGAGATGGGTAACAATGAGGTCAGAGGGAGCATCTAGGACAGCAGCTCCCAACTTTTTCTATACCCTACACCCCTAGAACACTTCTGATATATTCTCACACCCCTTACAAAAGTTTGAAATAATGGCAATGAATTATGCCTATAATTATAATTTTGAAAATCCAAGTTTTCGCACCCCTGGAATATTGTCTCGCATCTCCAAGGGGTGTGAGCACCCCCAGTTAGGAGCCCCTGATCTAGGAGAAAAAGAAGCATTATGCCTGGGTACCTTTTTGTTTTAATAATTTCTGTGGTTGCACTAAATAGGCTGTCAAAATGGCAATTCAACCTAAACCAGAATAGCTAAAGCAAATTTGACCTATCTTAGTGGCACAATGAGTTGTATTTAGATTAGCCATTTTCTACATTTCACACAGGTGCTAGGATGTGGTAGGATGTGTGCTAGGATGTGTTTCCAACCTTGGAAAGATTTAGAATCTTTCTAGCACTTACTAGCAACGATAGTTTTATCAGAAACATTTATTGAATTATCCTGCTAAAATCCTTAGGGAAAAACTTAGATTCTTCTTAGGTTCTGACATAATGTAACCCTTTTCAATGCTATGAAAACGGTGCATCAGTTTTATGAGGAACCTTATAGCTTTGGCTTGCACATTCACACTTTTGCATCACAATACTCTCATCGGGCATTCTCATACAAAAGTTACAACTGAAATACGATGAATTCAGTTTGCCCAACTGTGCAAATTTCCATCTCATATTCCTCATATTGGTAACCAGTGTAGTTATTGTAAAACCTTGGGGAGAGAATAGGCAAACAAACTTTCCACAGAAGGCAATGGTGCAATGAAAAGGAATGACCAAACTTGTGTTTTATTTGAATTAATACACAGGATTCAAGAGAAATTCCTCAGAACTGGCACAAAGAGAATGAAAATTGCATCACACTTAAGTGATTTACTGTATTTTTACTTTACTGTATTTTTACTCATATTTACTTTGCTGTAAGAAGCAGAAAGGTGCTAGTAGGTAGAGAAGGAACAAAAAGACACCTGCACCTATAGAAAATCCCTAGATTGATCAATCTATTGACCTATCCATCGGTTTTATTCATTTCAGTAGAAGTTTCTTCCTAGTACAGTGGTGGTGAATCTATGGCACGGGTGCCAGAGGCGGCACTCGGAGCCCTCTCTGTGGGCACACGTGTCATTGCCCCAGCCTTGCTTCCCCCCGCGACCCCCTCCTTTCCAGCAGCCCCTCTGAAGGAGAGTCGCCCCTGAGCATGGCCCACACGGAGCAGCACAGCCAAGGACATGGCAGCCAGGCAGAGTAGACAAGACTCTGCCCTTATATCCCATCATGCACAGTTGATGCTGCAGGGCACGGGCAGAGGGCATGACCGCCATAGCGCTGCTGAGCTGCCGGGGCAATCTGCGGCAGGTGCTGGAGGCGGTGAGTGGTCCTGTGGGCAGGCGGGGCAGGGGATGGGGGGCAGAGTGGGGGCGGGGCAGGGGGTGGAGCAGAGGCGGGGCCAGTTTTGGGGCACTCGGTCTCTAAAAGGTTTGCCATCACTGTCCTAGTAGATCCTTGTTTTTATTGCAAGTGAAAATCTAGGGATCACTTGACCTCTGGTACCTTCTAAACATTTTCTAGGCAATATGGTCAATACTAAGGAATGGTGGGAAATGTAGTCTATCATAATTTGGAGGCGTACAGGTTCTCTATCCCTGAGATAAAGAGAATTGAAGGGCCCAGCTGTTTCTTACCCTTTCATATCAAATATAAGGCAAAAACATATCTAGATATCTAATTTAGCTACAGTTTGATGTCAGTATATCTTTCAGTAAATGTAATGTTAAGCTAATAGCATTTAATCAAAAACCACAGTAACTATATTGGCATCTTGAAAAATAATTTATACTCTCTCTGTCCACATTTGCAATTCTGAGAGATTAAAAAAAATATTGAACAACTGTACTGAAATGGGCAAAATTTCAAATCCCTCTATCTGTGAGAACAAATGCCATCCCTTTGGCTATTCATTTACAATGACTATTCTATTTATTTATGTATTTTTAAAAAAACAATGTCTTGATTAAGAAAGCTGTTCTTTTTTTCCAGTGATTTTTATAAATTTCTAAATGATTTTTTTTGCTTCATTGTGTTAAAAGTAATGGTTTAATTCACATGAGGTTGAATAATACATATTTGAAATCCCTGGAATTTTTGGTACAATCCTACTTTTTTAGGACTGTCACTTGGAAGTGACACAGTGGTGGTAGAATTGAGATCCTTGGTATGATGACAGTTGTTCTTTGCTACCGTAAAACTAGTTATTTCCAGAAATGGATGTGGACAATGAATCAAGTCACATTAAGTGTTTTTTAAGATCCCCAATTACTGTGAGAACTGTCAACCAATCTGAGAGCTTTTTTATTGAAGGCATGAGACTTGGGAGGCTAAACACTACTTCTTTTGTTCAGACAAGGACAAACTTTTGGCTTTGAGAAGTATCAAAGCAAGCAGTTATTCATAGAGGGATCTCTGCTAGTTAGTGTTTCTGATCAGGTCCTCGATTGCCAGCAGTTTCAACATTCTCCTTGTTCTTCCTTCACTTCAAAGCTTATAATATACTTACAAGAACAAAAATGGTTAGGTCACCCATCAGACTAAACAGATTATTTGATTTGGGGTACCCAACTGTGGCTTATAAGTCAATGAACTGTGTCATGCATGTTTAGACAGATTTTTCCATCCAGAATAAACAATACTTAAATCCTGCATGTTGACGGAAAAACCAAGTAGGGCACACAAGCTTAAATTGTAATTATCAACTGAAAAGTCCAGTAAAATAAATCCTATGTCACATGAATGTTCCAAGAATCTTACATGCAAGTGCTATAGCAGTCATTTAACCAGAGACCACAATAGAGATATTTATAATTAATCAATCATAATGGATATAAAGAGTGGTTTGCATGAATCTAATTTGTACTCCATTTCAGCAGAGGTGCACATTCCAATGATTTTCTTAGAATATTTTCTGTGTAAGGAACAATTTCTGTGTCACTATATTGTATTTTGATAATATACCAATAATTCTTCTTGATGGTGCATTTAATAACAGTTTTCATCATGTTTACTTAATGATTGAATGAGCCATAATTGGCAGGAATCCCACATAATGCTAAGCCAATGCTCCTCTAGATGGTGCTGAACAACAGTTTCCTTAAAGATAGTCCCAGCTGGCATAGCCAATAATAAAGGACCTTGGGAGTTATAATTCTGCATTATTTAGAGGGCTACAGGTTTCCAGCTCTACCATAAGCAAGGTTATCCTAATCTCAGTGGTAGGCTCAAGCATCAGAACCAAGCAAACCACATTATAGTTAAATTATTTAAGATTATGGAGACCTATATTCTAGTCTAGTGTTTCTCAACCTTGGCAACTAGTAGATGTGTTGACTTTAATTCCCCCAGCCAGCCACAAAAAAACACTATTCTAATCTAGTCTATCAAGTCATGGAAATTCCTTGGGTGACTTGGTACCAATCACTCCTTTCAGAGTTGTTGCTGTGGAGGAAAAAAAATTGGAAAGAGTAGGTTATAGATGCTACCTTGAGCCCATCAGAGCAAACTGGTTTATAAGTAAGATGCAAATGAATGAATGTATTAATCTGACCATAGGGTCAGATTATTACTTTATTTACTCATCTGAATTATATCTCTGCAAGCTAGCACTTGTTCTTGAGGTTTTTGGGAAAAGCTCTTTCTTTTCCTGGAAAGTACCCTTGCAATGAGATTTTTCAGATATGCAACCCAAGCTGTTTAAATTCAGAGCCAATGCTTTCTTAGAAAGTTGTGGACTTTTTAAGCCATTGTGCTTTAAAGTTGTAGTTTATTTTTACACTCTTTAGCGAAACTGCATTAATAATTTCATCCTGAGGAGTAAGTTTCCAATCAGATCTGTCCTGGTAATACAGGAATATTAATGGATAGTCATCTAACCTCTTTATCTTGATACACACACCAGGCTATAACCAATGATGCTTATTTATGGGCAAAATGGATTCCATCTGTTCCAACAAGCTCTCAGTCCTCCCTCAGTGATTCGTTTTTGGACCTTCCACTTTAAATTGAGAATATGTGCAGAGTGGTGAATGAGAAGAAGTCCTGCAGTACTTCACAGTATTCACATAATTAAAAAGATTAACACAATGATATAAGAATACAGGTAGTCCTCAACATACAACAGTTCATTTAGGGACTGTTCAAAGTTACAACGGCACTGAAAAAAGGTGACTTATGACTGTTTTTCGCACTTATGACTGTTGCAGCATCTCTTTGGTCATATGATCAAAATTCAGGTGCTTGGCAACCGACTCAAATGTATGGCGGTTGCAGTATCCCATGGTCACGTGATCATCTTTTGCGACCTTCTGACCAGCAAAGTCAATGGGGAAGCCAGATTCACTCAACAACCATGTTACTAACTTAACAACTGCAGCGATTCACTTAACAACTGTGGCAAGAAAGGTCATAAAATGGGGCAAAATTCAGTTAACAGCTGTCTCACTTTGCAATAGAAATTTTGGGCTCAATTGTGTTGGTAAATAGAAGACTACCTGTAGAATGAATATGTTTTAGAATAGAATTCTTTATTGGCCAAGTGTGATTTGACACACAAGGAATTTGTCTCCAGTACATAAGCTTTCAGTGTACATACAAGCAACAAGTGATAAATCGTTATCATAATCATCATAAAAATACATTCATCATAAATCATAAGATACAATACTTAGTGATAGTCATAGGATACTAAATAAGCAAACAACATAAATCATATCAGGGTACTAAATAAAACAATTAATATAAATTGTAAGATACAAGCAACAAGGTTATAGTCATAAGAAGATAAGGAGATAGATAATAGGAAAGATGAGAAGAATAATAGTAATACAGCCTTACTAGGTAGTTTGACAATGTTGTGGGAATTACTTGTTTAGCAGAGCGATGGCTCTGTGCAATGCGTCATCTTGAGGGAAGAAGTTGAAACAGCTTATGTCCAGGATGTGAGGGGCTTGTAGTTATTTTCACAGCCCTTTTTCTTTTTCTTTGAACTTTTATTTTTTATTAATTATATATTTGTAAATGTAAACATAGGAAACAAAGGAAAAAATCAGGTTGAGTGCAACTCAACTTAATACATTCATTTTGTACTTGTAAACATTTTTCACTCAGTATATCATGATTTAACCATAAGCTAGATACATTTTCTTTGATTGATGTTTCTCTTGTATGTAGTCTATCCATTTTTTCCAGTCCAACATATATTTTTCATTTGAGTGATCCTTCAAGTATGCAGATATTTTGGCCATTTCAGCCATATGTATGACTTTCAGGGTCCATTCTTCAATAGATGGTAATTCTGGTTTCTTCCAGTATTGTCCCACCAACAGTCTTGCTGCTGTGATCAAATTCAAAATTAAGTTCGTCTCCAGGGTGGTACAGTCTTTTGTAATCCCTAACAAAAACAACTGAGATAGAAATTCAATACGCTTTTTCAAAATGGTTTGCAGTGTCCACCATATTTTTCTCCAAAAAGCTTTAATTTTTCTACAGATCCACCATACATGAAAATAAGTAGCCTCCATACTTTCGCATCTCCAACATTTAGGTTGGAGGTCAGGGTAGATATATGATAGTTTTTTCGGATCTAGATGCCATCTATAAAACATTTTATAAAAGTTCTCTCTTAAATGTTGTGCTTGCGTAAATTTTATATTTTTCACCCAAATTCTCTCCCACGTTTCCATCATGATAGGTTGTCCAAAATTTTGTCCCCACTTTATCATACAGTCCTTGACCAGTTCGGATTCGGAGTCCATTTCTATCAATACATTATACAATCTTTTGATATGCTTAGACCTTTGGTCTCTAACTTGTTTAATTAAATTTTCATCAGTTTGGGATAAACCCATCTTCAAGTCTTTTTGCCATCTGGACCGCAATTGTAAATATGAAAACCAGTTATAAATTATCCCTTCATCTTCTAGCATATTCGAGGACTTTAATGATAACACATTCCCTTCTTTCATGAGGAGTTTACTATAGGGTACCACATCTTGAGCTTGTACCATGTTTATGTTCTCTATTGTGTGTCTGGGGACCGTCCAAGTGGGAATCTTTCCATTTAGTAAGTACTGATACTTTTTCCAGACACGCAACAGAGAGTTTCTCAGTATGTGCTCCTTGAATCTCTTATCCACCGTTTTGTCATACACTAGATATGCATGCCAACCATATAGTAAATCATACCCTTCAATATTCAGTATTCTATCATTGGATAGATTAACCCAGTCACTCAGCGCAACTAGAACCTCAGCATGATAATATAACTTAAGATTGGGCATTTTTAAACCACCTCTTTCCCTTGTATCCTGGATAATTTTTAATTTAACCCTCGGTTCAGGGTCCTTGTGTCATTGTGTCTGTGAGTCTGTGTCAGTGTGCCTGTGTGTCTATGTGATTGTGGGTCTCAGCCCTTTTTCTTTTTATTGATTAGCTTAAGCAATTACAGGGGCTGTTGGTTTGATTTTCGAGCTTGGCAATTTGGCTGCAAATGTTTCATCTCCTTTTGGGGGGACATCTTCAGTGTGCTTTAAATTGTGTTCGTCTGTCAGAGCAACTATTGTAGAACTTTCCATTTTGAAACCCAGAAATTAGCTTCCTGAATGCATTCATGGGTGATATATGTAACTGACTTAAAATCAGCCACCCCTTTGATGGCCACTTTTAATTGGAAACCCCTAATGTGAACAAATAAACACCAACTGCAGAAACCCCCCAAATTAATCTTGTTTGCTCCCAAGTAAGCTGGCATTGAATCAGGCTGCATCTCTGCTCTCCTGCCGTCTCTCCTTCTGCCAAATACACTTTCAAAGTATCTGAAACAAATCAGGCACTGTTCCATAGCCACTGCCTGCCCATTTTTTAAGTGGTGGGTCCTATACTTTCTTCAATAAGACTTGAAATTCTAGTTGTTTGCTCTAAAGAATTACAGCTTTAATATTGAAGTATTTTAAGATTAATATTGGTTCCAAGGACCAGATTCAACTCAGTTATGTGGGTTCTGTCTGTTTTCAGAAAATGAGAGATGGCGCACATATATTGGCTATTGGAGATTTTATCTCCAATTTATTCATTCATTCATTTGTTTTGTTCATTTATTCACTAGTTATATCCTACCTTTATTTTGTACAGTCCAAGGTGGCACATGCATATGCACTCTCAGCATACTTTTGTATCATAATCCTTTCTTGCAATGCATTTTCTAAACAATGTCTTCTTCAAATTAGCAGAAGATCCTTCTTTGCCATGAAGTATGTGCAAATAAGAGACACAGCTGTTGCAGAAAGCAAGGGTCTGATAAATATTTTTGTTACACAACGTAAGAACAAAGTATGCTTTATGGCAGAGGTTTCCTTGGTGCTTTCATGCAGAAATATTTTCCTATCCCCCAAAGTCCTGAACGCCATAAGGTTACTGGGCTTAGCCAAATGTCTGCTTTTCTGTTGTATTTTTTTTAAAATTTTTATTAAAACAATCAACATTAAACATAAGATCATATTAAGAAGCAATCATCATAGAACCTGAAATACAACATTAAGTATTTTTGAGCAGTAAGGGACAACTAGCAGTATGTGAAGAAAAGCGACGCAGCCTTGTATCTGTTTTTTTTAAAAAAAAAATTTATTAATTGTATATTTATAAATGTAAACAGAGGAAACAAAGAAAAAAATCAGGTTGAGTGCAACTCAACTCAATACGAAACGTGGGAGAGAATTTGGGTGAAAAATGTAAGATTTACGCAAGCGCAACATTTAAGAGAGAATTTTTACAAAATGTTTTATAGATGGCATCTAGATCCGAAAAAACTATCATATATCTACCCTGACCTCCAATCTAAATGTTGGAGATGTGAAAGTATGGATGCTACTTATTTTCATGTATGGTGGACCTGTAGAAAAATTAAGGCTTTTTGGAGAAAAATATGGTGGGCCCTTCAGAACATTTTGAAAAAGCGTATTGAATTTCTACCTCAGTTGTTCTTGCTAGGTATTACAAAAGACTGTACCACCTTAGAGACGAACTTAATTTTGAATTTGATCACAGCAGCAAGACTGTTGGTGGGACAATACTGGAAGAAACCAGAATTACCATCTATTGAAGAATGGACTTTGAAAGTCATAAATATGGCAGAAATGGCCAAAATATCTGCATATTTGAAGGATCATTCAAATGAAAAATATATGTTGGACTGGAAAAAATGGATAGACTACATACAAGGGAAATATCAATCTAAGAAACTGTATCTAGCTTATAGTTAAATTTTTATATGCTGATTGAAAAATGTTTTTAAGTGTTTCCTAGCATGGGCTAAAACAGAAGCCAGAAGCACAGGAAACTCCTTCTTTAGAAAAAGTCAATGTAAAGTAGCTGCCTGACAGGAAATATGGTCCGAGATAATGCCAAATTTAGATAATGCCAAATTATCATCCAATTCGGATGAATGTCAACAAACTAGGAAGGAGAATGGCTGGTCTGTTCTTTTGCAGTTAATAGCATCTTTATCTGCCAATATCAGCCAGGGAAGATTTTCATGACAAGCTAAGAGTTATTGTCTATGCACGTCAGCTGAGTTAGTGTTGTTATTACTGGTAAAGGCCTAGAAGCAGGGTTTTCCCCCCCCCTCCATGTCTTTGATCTGAAAAACATCATTCTTGTCCAGACTTAATGGCCTCTAGCTGAGCTGAATCTCTGTCAATCCAAGATTAGCCCCAACTTTTCCTCCTGCTGAGGCTTATGTGCTCTGTAACAACTGCACAGTAGGCAGAAATTCAACTGATGAAACTTGGTCATCATGTTATATTTTTCTCTGCCAAGTAAATATGGCTGCTTCTTTCCAGAAAAGAAACAAAAATGATTTTTGGGAACATTACGATTGCCGTATCTAGGCCTCTAGTAATTATTTTGGTGGTTTCAGAGCAAATTCGATTTATATTAAACTAAAGTTTGAATATAGCTTTATTTAGTTTATTCATTCATTTTCTTATTCTGGCTTATAGGCTGGTCCAATCTTATTCTTTCTATATACTTTTCCCTATTCAATAAGAGCTATTTTTAATAAGATTTCTTTCATAAAAAATAACCTAACCTGCCAGGTATCTTCTTGGGGTCTCCACCCTTCCAACTCCTCTACTTTCGGTCTAGGACAGTGATGGCAAATCTTTTAGAGACCGAGTGCCCAAACTGCAACCTAAAACCCACTTATGTATCATCGGGTGCCGGATGGGCCTGGCCCATTGGGTGGGCGTGGCTGCAGTAATGGCAGACTGGGTGGGACTAAAAAGTTCAATCAAACAGTTCCAACTTTGCGAGATCTTTTTTTTTCCTGCAAGAAGTTGAAATTGATTGATTGATTGATTGAACCTTTTTTTTTTTTTGCGCACGGCGGCGGAGCCCTAAAGCGAAAAGGTCTTATAAAACCTAGCTGAACGCCTAGGACTGGGGCGATGGCATGTGTGCCCACAGAGAGGGCTCTGCATGTCACCTGTGGCACGCGTGCCATAGGTTCACCACTACGGGTCTAAGATGTCTGAGGGCAGCTTTCAGGTGTCATTATACAAAAGCCATCTTTGGTTCATTGTGCAAAGCTATCGCGATGGTTTGTAAGAGATACATCACTTGCTCTTGAATATGGAAATGTCTCTGTTCACAAGAATCAGGAGGGGGTAAAATAGGAGATCCGTATTCCCAGTTTCCTTTTCCTCCAGGTGTAAGCAGGTTTTGGAATATATTGTGCTAAGTATAACCCTAGTGCCTGAATAATAATGAAGAAAGGACTTTTGTTTTGGAAAGTGTTACTTGTTTGCTTCTGCCTTTCCTCAAAGAGCTCACAGGAAGGTATACTCCTTCCATGATCATTCCTGTTAATTTTAGGCTACAACAATCCTGTAAGGTAGGTTGGGCAGTAAGACTATCCTAAAATCATACAGTGAATTTCCATGGCTGACAGTGAACTACTACCTGAGCCTCCCTAGTTTAATTTTAACCATAAAACCAATTTTAAGATGTTTTAATAAATACAACAATGTGAGTATTTGGGGAATACATAGCTGGATCATAACTGGATTCAGAGTTCCAGAGCTGTGTAGAAAAGCTAAACTACATTAATAAGCAGCAAGAAGCAAGAGTAAAGCTACACAACTGAGCAATGCAGCACTGAAAATAAAATATTTCTGATGCTTCTGGCTACTTATTTTCACTGCCAAGAGATTCCCCTTCTCTCAAATCCTTCCATGGAAGGCCCAGCACCAGGCCTGGACAGGAAAAAAAAATGTTCTTACACAAAGATAAAATTCTAGCAGGCTCTCCAAGCCTGAAACCTGTATTTCCATGCCATTGTATTAGAACAGGGCTTTTCAACCTTTTCACTGATTGTACCACTTTTAGAATATGGCAATATTCAAGTACCACCAGTCACCTAGCAAGGTGTCAAAAACTTGATGACCAAAAAAAATGGAAACAAGTGATAAAGTACAGGTAGTCCTCACCCCTCTTTATATCCTCTCTTCTCTCACCCCCTTTAATATCCTCTCTTCTCTCATCTTTTTATATCCTCTTCTCTCACCCCCCCTTATATCTTCTCTTCTCTTCCCTTCTTTTATAGCCTCTCCTCCCCGCCCCTTTTCTCTTCCATGCACCTCCAGCTGATTCCTCTCAAGGCTGTGCTTCTCTGTCTCTCTTTTGCAACCCCCTTCTCTCCCCCCCCCCCGCTAGAATAACAACAGTAGAGAATGAAATAAATCTAGCAGGGCTCTTCCTCATGATCATTTTAGTGTGCTATATACCCTACTCCTTGAGCTAGCAGAATGATATGTCAGATAATTTTTGCTGCTTGGACTGTCAGCCCTATTCTGCTCTTGGAATATGAGATAGTGGTACAATCCTTAAAATATCATTGTGGAACAAGTTAAGGAAGCTAATTGATGGATTTCTCCAAGCTCCTTCCAATTGCTCTCCTGGATGAATGGGTAGTAAATAAGATTGTTGACTTTGACTGCACAGGAGTGCCTAGTTTGGAGCTTTTAACCACCTTCCAAGTTGCTCAACTAACAGGTCATAGGCAAAGAGTAAAGAGCATCAGGGATGCTCCTTCCTGCTTCAGCCCATGTATCTTCTCCATCCCTGCAGAGTGAAGGAGGAGAAAGAGCCCCCAATGTTCCTTGCTGATCCTCATTGCCCCAAGCTTATTAATCAGACAATTTTGCTCAGCCTTTGCATCCTTTGTTGTAGGCAAAGAGGTTGGTTGTAGCAGAGGGGATCTTTGCTGATGCATTTCAAGAGCATCCTCCCTTTTCATATTTGCACTTTTTTGTGCCTGTGACTTGGCAATAAGGCTGGTTATGCAGGCAGGATCAGCACTCTTTCAAAAGAGCATTAAATCTATTTGAAAATAGCTCCCCAAACATCTGAGAAGTACATAATGAAGTAGAATCTCTCTCACTCCACCCTGCTCTCCCCCACTGTCTGCTGATTTGGAGAATGTTTGACGGGCATTGGCAGATCAGCTCTCCACTCTGACAGCCCACGATCAATGAAGCAGGAGAGCCTCTCCTGTTTTACTGGGTCATCTGCTCTGCCCCCCCCTCCATCCTGGGATGCATTTTCCGAAATAGAAAACAAGCTGCTCACAGTGCCTGTGCCACAATTACGGAGGCTCCGCAGCAGTTTCCCAATAATTAGGAAACTCTACTAAAAAAGACAAGAAAGGCTTGGAGCAAGGCTCTGTGGCCAGTGAAGAAAGGGAATCCCTTGAGAGCCTCACTCACTAATGGCAGAGTTTTTTTTCACCCAAAAGTGACAACGTCCCATTATTTCATTTTGATTTCCTTGTCTTTTGCAGGGTGTGTATAGAAGGAGGAGAAAGGTTTTGATTAGCTGGAACAAGTCACTTGGTAAATAAGCTAAGAGATAAAAATAAAAGTTAAGTGTACGAACGTAGCATACACCCACCCACACCCACTTCTCAATGTCTTAGTTCTCCAGTAATTCTCCTGAGTCCTAGGAGAAGGGCGGCATACAAGTCTGAACAAATAAAATAAATAAATAAATAAATTCTCTTGATACAGTCGTGCCCTTAAGAGTCAGGCAAGTGGCCCATGCTGGATCAGGCCAAATCTAATCCAGAAAGCACTCAAAGGCCTCTGGGATTCCCTTAAGCAGCACAGTACACAGGTTGCATAACATTCTTTGGCTTTCTGCAAGCTCAGGTCTAATCTGATGGGGGAGGGAAGAGTTTCCCCAGTAAAACAGGACAGCCAATGTCCTATTTTACTAGGCAGTCTCTGCCACCTCTTGCAAGTGCAACTAAAGAACCAGACTGGCCCACTGTCCAAAGCACAATGGCTCAAGAAAACAGGGCACAGTGATTGGAGGAGACAGGGTTGGCCATAGTACCTGGAATTACCAATATTACCAGATATCATGAATCATGTCATTAAGGAAGCATCTCTAAGCTGTGCTGGGAAGAAAGAGAAAGCATTACATTAAATGCGGAGCAGAGAAAAATGACTTTAAGTTCTTTCTGCCGTAGGCTGGGGACAAGACAAAGGCAACATCATTAGGGCATGGCATTTAAAAGGAATTTGTGGAGCAAATTTCTGCCAGTTAGAGGAGCATGAGGGTGAGTTCCCAGCTGAAAGCTCTTCCACCCAATGGTTGTAATGAGGAGGAGTTGCCAACTGAAAAAACTGACTGTTTATGTGTAATCAATCCCAAAAACACCAATTTATCAGAAGGAAAACTGTGACGTGGCTTTCCATATGCCCTCTACTTCTCATCCTCTCTTTGTCTTTTCCTGGGTAGATGGGTATACTTAGCAGCCTCTACAGAGGCTGAGGTGAAGGTCAAAAAAGCCTTCCCACTTAGTAATTCCTTTCACTGCAGTAAATATTTTCTAAAAATGGGGGGGAGGGAAATTGCAAGTGCCAAAGGAGGCCTTCATACTAAAGTTACAACATTTCCCTGGAAGCTCTTTCTTCTCTCTGTCTCTTTCACAAACACACGTCTTATGTGTTTCTATTTCTTGCTTTCTCAAAGTCATAAAAATATTTCAAAAGCGAAGAGTCACACCAACATCATCCACAAAGTTTATATGCCACAATAAAACTGACAGTCTGCAATTATTTGTTGCTTTTATTAATGTCAGAAGAGAGTTCTGCGAGATAGAGATAATATTGTGCTAGTTGAAAGAAGAGCATTTGACAAGAGATAAGATCCATATCAAAATTATTGGCAACAATAAGTATAAGCAGTGGTACTGCATTTACTTAAGAGACACCAGACTGCTTATTTATTTTCAGATTTGTTAATCTCAATGCCATCCACAAGATGCTGCCCCTTAAAATCTGATTCATATTTTGGGAGTCACTGAGAATCGTGTGGCATAATTTTAATAAATGATGATGATGATTTCTCTGTTGTTCTAATTATTTCTGATTCTACCCTGCAAAAAAAACAAACCCCACTGATTTTACATGGAAAATGGTGATCCTTCTCTTAGGTGAAACCCAAAGAATATTTCTCTCTGACTCAACTCCTACCCAGTAGTTCAAACAATGATTAGGATATTAGTTATGACAGTTTTGAAGGATTTGTTCTTTAAGCTGTTATAGAAAAGGGTGCTCAGTACTTTGACAGATTTATTAGAAAAGGGCCTAAGAAATGCATTTGAAATACACATTGTTATTATATGCACAGTTACCTGAGATAAAATTCTATTAAACTTGAGGGGGAGGGGTGATTATGTCCTTGTGAGTAAATATTAAATGGCATCAGATTACAGACACGATCAGAGAAAGTAGAAGTGCTTCATCTTGGGAGCTGTAAAGCCAAGGTTAAAGATACTTTTCTGCAAAGGACTCCCTGTATATCTTTTTATCTGTAATATGTGAAATTTATAGCACAATTCTATGCATATCTATTCAGGAGTGACTTAGGAAAAGTTCAGTGGGACTTTCTCCTAGGATGTAGGCATGAGAGCGTTTCCCAAATTAGCCATTTTCGAACAGGACTGCAAAAACTGGATGATTATTAGATGGCATAATGGAACATATTAATCTCTGCTCTGCCACTGGGTAATTGTCTAGAGTTTTGCAGCTGAGAAACAATAGAGTTCTCTGAGGACCAATAATGAGAATTCTGGGAACTGAATTTAAACATCTAGAGCAGGGGTAGGCAACCTTGGTTTGTTTATGACTCGTGGACTTCAATTCCCAGAATTCCTGAGCCAGCATGGCTTGCTCAGGAATTCTGGGAGTTGAAGTCCACGAGTCATAAAAGAGCCAAGGTTGCCTACCCCTGATCTAGAGAGTGGCCAGCTTGGGAATGGCTGGTGCCTAACAGTGCAAACCTACTGTTAGACCTCTCTACTCAAAACTGAGTCATTGGCCATTACAGGGGAGCAAAGTTACAAAGTTACTGCTTCATACATGGATTTAAGCCTCATAGAATCCAGTGCAGTTGACATCAGATTGGACAAATGTATTATTGCTTTGGTAGTATTCTATTTTACAAGCTGACTGAAAAACCAAGCCCCATAGACATTTCCAAAGCATTTTACAGATTTACTAGATTATCCAAACGGATGTAAGATTTATTGTGATGATTTTTGTTCTGAGTCTTTTCACAATTCATCTCACTTTTCCTCCATCCAATAAATACGTTTTAGCACAGCCCTTTTCATGTTTATTGAGAAACAAATTCTGTCAACTAACAATAAGCCCATGAAGCAGAGACTTTTTTAAAAAAATGCTTTTGCTACCTAAAGAGAGTGGCATAATGATCTGGACAATCACTAGTTGGAAGCAGTTAGGTTTTCTGTATCTCTTTGCTGCATCAAAGCCAGAGCATAAAACAACTGAAAGAAGCAATACAAGAACAGAAAATGTGGAGAAAGCTGGCCCATAATTTTGCTGAGAATTAGACACCCCTGAACAGATAGCATCAGTAGTTCATCTGGTGCAGTAGTTTGTATTGGAGGACGTCTAGGTTGAGGAAAATTGCTATATGCGTCTGCTTAGAAGCACTGAATTCAGTGATAACCTCCAAATGGACATACATAGAAGTGTGCTAAAACTCAAAGCTCCTGCCCTGCAGAGGTTGTCTGGGTTTTAGCAGCCTAAATATGGTAGCTCTATTAAATGGATTAAAAGTTGTTCCATTAGACAACAGGCCTTTCCTTATGTGTGTGGTTTAATGCATCATCAAATGGCAGTGTTGGTAAAAAAAAAAAAAAGCAGGAACAAATTGGGTGGTTTGGATTGGGGGTTCAAAATGTTCATGCTACAGAACCTATTAATTTTTTAAAAAATTCCCAGAACCCCTGACCAAAAGGCAAAACACTGTTGATAGAAAATTGGTTGAATTTGCACGACTTCCCCCCCCCCCGCCTCTTATGGAACCCCACCCAGTTCTCCCAGAAACCACTTTTTGAAAAACCCTGATCTGGATTTCTGTCTCCACCCTGTATTCAAAGAGACTTGTCCAGCCTTGAATGCCGGCATTTTCAGGTGAGAAGCTCATCAGCGACTTAAGAGAAGTAGGAGGGCTAAACCTCAGGTGACATTCCCCAAAGGTTAGCTTGTCTTATGAAAGGACCCTTCGCCTTTTTCGGGAAAGCTAAGGACCCGCGTCAAGGCTGCTTCGCTTCTGAACCAGAACACAGAATATAACGGGGTTGGAAGGAGCCTGGGAGAGACAAGCCCAGCGCCCTGGGATGAGAGGGAATTTTCGCTTTGCAAGTCGCTCTGGCGACCGTGTAAACACAGTGAGGAAAAAAGCCAGTAGTTTGCGGAAAACAAAACGCGAGGCACCCAAAAAGGCGTAACGAAAGATTTGAGATCAACCCAAGCGGGTGCGAGAAATCATCTTACACGAGTAGGTGGAACAGACGATCCTCCCAGAATCGCCATCATTGGCTCGGGGGGGGGGCAGCGTTTCCGTTTGCGCGATCAGCCAGGAAAGCTGCCAAGAGTGCATTATATTCAAAGGCATGTGGGGCGATCCTCCGTTCCTCCCGGCTCGGCCGCTTCCCCCTGCGAGTTGATTTTCCGTAGACGCGAGGCAAAACTCCGTTCCCCTCAGCCAGCTAAGCGACAGCAGCGCACTTAGTTCAGGACTTCCTGGTAACTTCCTGACTGCTTTTAGGCAAAGCAGCATGCGGCGTGTGTATGTGTGTTGTGTGTGGTTTGTGTGTGTGTGTGTGTGTGTGTGTGTGTGTGTGTGTGTGCGCGCGCGGAGGGGGTGGGTACAGCGGGATATACCAAGTGCGGCACTGCTACGGGAGGCGCTAAGCTTTTCCCAGCCGAGCCCGGTTGCTTGAGAGAGGCGCGTTACCTTTTCCTGCAGGCGGTGAGGCGCCCGCCCTGGCAGAAGAGACCAGCGGCCAGGTGAGAAACGGGTAAGCGGGGGAACGTGGGCCGGGCAGAAGTTTGGAGTCCTGTCACTGAGCGGCCACCCCTTCCCGGGCGGGCTTGGTCCCGCCTCTAATCCATTCTGCCCTGGCAGCGGGCTGAGCTGTAGTTTCTTTCTGCTGCGACCGTAAACCTGCGTGGAGGTTGTGCCGCTAGGAGCGCTTCCCGAGGGGCCCGGGGCGGTGCGCGCGTGCTGATGGGGCACTGAGCGCGGCCCGTCAGAGGCACCGGAGGCGCTTTCGCTGCTGGGTTGAAAACTTCTGTCTCTCCCTCTTTTTCCCCTCGGCTTCCTCCCCCTCCTCCTGCTGTGTGACTCCGCAGCTTGCTTCCTCTTGGGTTGCTCTCGCCCTTCCCGCTGCCCCTTCGTTTTGCTGCCCCGCCGGCGCCGAAGCGGAGCGGTCGCTCCTGTGAAGGAGCAACCCCCGAGACGAAGGCAGAGTCGTCCGTCGCCGGCGATCCCACGCAGAAGTCCGGTGCGAGCGGGAGAAGGAGAAGCGCGCAACTACCGTAGAAGCCTGGTAAGGGAACGGGAAGGCGCAGCTGGTGCGGGTGGCCTCGGGGGGGACAGTCCGGCATTCGCAGCACTCCAGTGTCCCACTCTCTTAGATCAATTATTTTCTTCTCTTCTTCCTCCCTCTTGGCACCTCTTTCATCAGCCTAGGATGTGTCGAAGTCTAAGAGACTTCTTGACCGGACTCGCTGAATTGGAGTACTATATTGTTTTTGTAAGCCGCCCTGGGTCCTAGGAGAAGGGTGGCATATAAGTTTAAGTAAGTAAGCAAATAAATAAATATAAACAGGTGGGAACAAGTCAGGGTTGAGGGTTCTGGATAACAAGCCAGGATTCTGAAGCCCTGATTTTTCCGAATGCCCCTTTCTTCTTCCATTCTTTCCCCTCTTACAAATGTAGACACTTCCCAACATTAGTTAGGCGTCGGGGCTGGCCACGGTGTGGCGAGATGTGTGATAGCGCTTGCACGCTGGCCTTGCCTGTAGAAAGGTGGCGAGTTGGACGATCTTAACGAATTATTTTTGCGCGGCGGATTCCAGCCCACCACGATCTATTGTATTGTGGACTGTGGTTTGGGTTGCGGTGGGGAGTGCTATGTTGCGATTCGTTTGTTTAAGCCAGGTACAATTTCCTTTCGTGCCAGATAACTTATCCTGCTGGAGACAGATGTCTATTCTAATTAAGCCTTCTCAAAATATTTCCCTCTCCCCCTCCCCCAGCGCATGTTAAATGCATGTTCAACAGCCTCTTAACTGTATTTACAATCAAAAATAGATTTTTCTTCAGCTAGTTAACTTCTTTATGAGTAAACAAGTTCTACGCAGTAAAAGAATATTAAAGTTATTGGTAGCCCACAGGTTTTGTGTTAAGAGCAGTTAATATTTGACTTGCTGTATGAACAAGTGCATAAATATTAAAACTGTTGCCAACTTTAATTGAAAGTGTCTCACGGCTTCTCTCCATATTACTCTTGTCAAAAGCTGGTTTCTTTGTTTGTCAGTCCTAATTTTCTTTTCTGAGAGGAAGTCTGATGATATAGATTTGTATTGTTTAAAAGAAAGCACCTATTTCATCATGGCGATTTTAAAGCATTCTTTTAGGGAAAATATTTCCTATCTAAATTGGGTAGGTAGCTTATTGCGAGGGCAGATTTAAATTTCTGGACCAATTTCTGTCAATTATAGCTTCTTCAGGGATGACAGTAATAAACTTTTCAAATGGTTTTCAGCACTGATTCCCTTGGGACTATTCTGAGTTGAAGCCTGCTTTTAAATTTAGGAATTGTTTGTAACTTGTTGGTACTTTGCATAAGTTCTTTCCCAATGTTCATTCAATGGTTTCCATTGCCACAGAAAATAAAATAAAAACCTGTGATAATAGTTAATCTGCTATAACTTTGAGTTTCCTCATCTCCTTTCCCCTGTCTGTGCGTATTGTCCTTACATTTTTTTTCTGAATATTATAGATGGCTTGGACATATACCATTCAGAAAATTTTCAGATGACAAGTAAGGAAATTCCTCCATTCTTGTACAATATAGGTTTATACATCTTGAACTGAAACTTGGCTGTTGCTCAGTTATTATACAGTACGTTGATCCCTACTTTTTTCTCATAAATTCTGTACAATTAGTCTCAGTCAAGATGGAATACTGTATGCTATATATGCCTTCAGGAAGGAACTTTGTTACGTTTACATCCTGTATAGTTTAATAGATCTTTATAAAGCCTAAAGGAAAAATATTTCTGATTTAAGACTCATTTTTAATGGATTGATACCATGTTCTTTGGTAGAGGTGTTTATTTGCTTTGATTTAGGCACATGTTAGAATGATTAGATCTTTTCCACTAAGAGATAAATTATTTAGTTGATACATGGAGTATTCTAGAAAAGCTTAAACTACATTTTTTTCACTAATTAAAGCAGAAATTATCATTTGGGTACTACAGACCTAATCATGTGATGAAATTTATTGTCACCGTTGAATTCAACAAATCCTCTAAGCCAGGAGTGTCAAACTGCCGGCCCTTGGGCCAGTTGCATCATGCAGAGGCCGCGCCCACCCCAGCTCTGGCAATACAAAAAAAGTCACGATACGTCGTGACATATCACGTGACGTGGTGAATTTGACACCCGTGCTCTAAGCTGTCCTGTGTAAGGTTTTATTCTTAAAGTGATTTTATAGTCTTATATATACTGTATATGTAAAGGTTATACATGCTTAATTCTGCATCTAACACTGCACTCCTTCCCACTGAAGCCTATAGGCTTTAGTGAATGTAAGTGAACATAAGATGCCACTTAAAATCCAGTTTGCATAATTGTACCTTTAAAAATGTTCTTACATGTGGTTCTTTTGGTATTATATACTGGACTGTGTATCGTAAGTGCATCGGGAATGAATCTGAAACATTGATTCTTGTTTCTGTAGTTTCTAGTACAAAATAAATTATTTAATCTCAAATTGATTGCATTGTATAAAACGTATCAGAAATATATATCCTAGGAGATAGTAAGAAAGCCTGGTACATTGCACATAGAGTTAGAGTAGCAAATAGTCACTTATTGCTTGCTCAGGTTGACTGTATTAATTAGGTGATGTTGACCACTTCTGTTGTTTGAACTGCCTGTTTTTCAATTATAAAAAACAATACTGCAAGCAGAAACCCACCAAATAGTAATGGCCATTATAGGCTTTATATAAAGTTTGGGGAATTCAATTTTAATTTTTTAAAGCAGCACATGTGTGAGATAACAATTTGCTTCACCAGCTTAGTGCACTTTTTTTTAACAAGGCACATAAAAATTAACTTTTCAATTTCTATATACCTTGCTCATGAGCTGTTCTATACAACAAAATGAAACAGATGCTCTTCTCCATTCCCTAAAAAAAAGGTTACGTAATGCTAAAAATCATTCTTTGGGAAATTACATCATTTGAAGCACTATATTTATATCCCAAATATAAGAGTTGTAGATTCAGAAATCCCTAATTTGACTGAAAACTGTTTTTCATGATTTCTGAATTATTTGGTGCTATAAATGTATGTTTGGAAGTAAGGAGCTTTTTAATCTGAGAAATAAATTTATTCCCCAGGAGTACTCTATCAAAGGCATGCAGTTTCTATCAAAATACTCTGTATACCTTATAATTAGAAAGGTGATGAATGCAAATTTATAAACGCAAATAAAAACATCTGGGGTCCCCTGATTTGTTCTAGAGAAAATAACCAGAGGCGTTCCAAATTTGAGTTAGTGCCTTTTGTGCTAGGCAAATCATGGCTTATGTAAGCTTATAAGCAGGTTGTATTGAGGAAAGTAAGGAGACATAGCTAGACATAGCTGAATATAATTAAAAGCCAATTGAAAGAGTAATTAGTTGCTGTAGTAGAAAGTGCATATAATAGCCTCTCTTATTTATGTGTCCTGCAGTAATGTGTTAGTGGCATAGGGCAGGCAGACTTATGGGATCTCTTCAGTGCCTACAAAACACCAATATTTTATTTTATTTTTATTCAAAAGTGAGGGCAATGGTTTTTAGCAGCAGCCTGCCATTTTTATTCCATAGAAAACCTCTGGGCTTCTTAGAACCCAGTTACCTTCTTACGAAATAAAGATATCCTTACTTTGTTTTGACAAAAACCCTAGCTCCTGTGATTAAAAAAAAAAACAAGGAAGAAATTGGTCCCATTGTTGTTTACTTAGGAGGCTAGAGGGGTTGACTCTGAGGAGAGCTGATGAGAGCTCACAGAGTAAAGCAGAAAGCAGTACAGTTCTGCAGGATGGAGAGGAAAAGTGCGCGCATTGAAGATATAGAATTAGGTATGAATTAATTAATGAATTAAGATGATAGAATGGGCAACATAGACTAGGACTGAACAATGGAGATGGGTGAAGGAACCCCGGAGGGTTAACTTGACAGGAAGGGGAAACAATAACAATTATTAGGGATGACAAATTAGAGACAGAAGTTGCATTCACGATAGTGTTCCTTCTCCCAGGCAAGCAAGTTAAGCTGATTAGTTGTTTTGAGCTTATATAGTTATACAAGACTTTGTGAAGTTTGTAGCACAGCAGTTCCTCAAAATGACAAATAAACTTCAAGGATCCCTCCCCTGACCTAAACAAATGGTTTGATTGAGACTAAGGTTGGGCAAGAATCAACATTTCATCTAACTTCAGTCATCACATTTCAATCTATGGAGAAACAAAACAATACAGGAATGGAACGTGGACTCCATTCTCAAATTATATTTTTTTTCCAGTGGAAATAAACCTCTAACTTCAAAGCCATTTCCTTCAGTGGGAAAGATGAGCCTGCTCAGCTACTTACAGTTTCTGAAATCTGCACCCTACTTTTGAGAAAGCTAGCCTTGTTGCCTCCCCCCTGCCCACTTTATCTTAATTGGCTTAGTGTTCTCCATAGAAGCAGATGCAGAACATCTCAACCCTCCTGGGAGTGAACTCCAGCAGCTATCTAGCCTTAGGTAGTACACCAATCTCTAGGGCAAGAGTCTTGCACCACAGCTTTCGAACCCTATGTCCCCAGTTGGACAGCAATTAACCCCTGGCATACACACCACAGATACTTAAGCTTGGATCCCTGCCAGAAACCTGCTAGACTATCCAGTGATGGTCTTATCCAGGCTTTGTAAGTGCTTGTTCAATTCTGCTGTGCATATTTACACTCCCTACCAATTTTGTCATTCCCTTCAAATTTCTCCATCTTCACTCCTGTCTCTTCCCCCACATGGTGCTCACAGCCCACAGCTTGAAAACTCCAGTAACTGAATGGTGGATTTAACTAATATCTGGCAGCAAAAATAACTTGTCCCCCCTGCCCCCTTTTCATTCTGTTTGGCCAAATACATTTTAGTTTATACCTTCTTTCCAAGGACTATATAAAACGTCAAGGTGGTGGAGGTATGAGGGACATGGGATATGATTTTGATGGACTTAGATAGAACAGATTTAAAAGTAGAGACATCTTTATAAACACAAGTCTTACCCTTGAGAAATACAGCAAAATTGTTCTCAGTTCTTCTGCCACAGGTTTGTGAGAAGAGCCATTTGGGTCCAACCCTATTTGTATATGGTTTGGGATGTGATCTTGAAAGGGAGAAATGATAGCTCTAGGGCAGGGGTGTCAAACACACAACGTCACGTGACGTATTGCGACTTTTTCTCCATTGCCGGCAATGGGGTGGGCGCGGTTTCGGCATGATGCATCTGGCCCACGGGCCGGCAGTTTGATACCCCTGCTCTAGGGAATCATGTATGATGCAGTAGAAGTGTGTGGTAATCTTAAACAAAAACAGAGAACAGTAAATTCAAATAATGGGTTTATGTTTTAAGATGAATTTATCTGTTTGGGATTTGGAATAAATTGCTAGTTCTTCATGATGATGTCAGTGGAAATTCGTAGCGAATGGGCTACGAATCCTAGAGAGAACCCTTCAATGAAGTAAGTTTCTATCAGAGGAATTTTTACCTATGAACAATTGAGACTGGTTGACTGGACAAATAACAATGTTTTAACCACACTCAATCCACATGGAAACTTATACAATGATCTGTTAAAATAATTGAATTTGAGGCATTTTAGTGTCAAATGCTCAAAATAAGATGACAGTCCTCCCTAGTAACACTGTCCAGTTAAATAAAGGGAAATCAAACTATATGACAATCAAGAGTGCAACCGTAAGAATTCCCATCTACATATGCTTGTGCTAGCTGGATTCTGTTTTCATAAGAATCAAGTAAGAACATATCTGTTTTCATTCAGTTTCATAAAGAAGGTGCCTACCGAATCACAGAGAAATGATCTCCTTGCTTCACATATTTTGCTTACCGTGCTGTTAACTATGAGAACAATTCAAGTGCCAAACTATGGATGGACATCTGAAGGGAGCTAATGGCGCAAAGGAAAGGAATTGCATGCTGTTGGTCACAGTAATATTTTGTTAATGCAAATGATAAAATATGAAATTTAAGAAATCCCTAAGTAACTGAGAAGCAGATGAAGACTGACATTGTCTGTTCACATGATTCTTGGTCTACCAGTGGTAACGGAAATACAGGTTGATAGATATGTTGTATTCTTGTCATATATTTATTGAACCAATTCATTGGACAAAACTGAGGCCCCTTTCATAGAAGAAGAAAATGACATGGAAATGATTTTTTTCTTACAGGATACCCTGGATACATATGTATGAATTGTAATATTTATTGATTATAATCTACACATCATTCTGCAGGTACAAAGGGAGTAACCCTGACTAGATGGGAAAGAGAAAGACTTGCATGAGAGTCCTTTTGAGTCCATTCATGTTGTGGAGTGTATGAAAGATATAAAAAAATATCTGATAATTTGCTTTCAAAATTGCATTGCGGTCGGTACAGGTAGTCCTCAACATATGACTGTAATTGAATTATGGGGATAAGTCATGCCAGTCTTAAGCAGACTATGAGATGACCGTGCCCAATTTCATGACCTTGTTTCTAATGGTCGTTAAGCAAATGCTTCAGTCATTAAGTGAATCTATTTTAGCCAGTGGGAAGTAAACACCAGTTCCTGGAGGGGAAAAATGCCATAAAATGCAATCAAGTGACTGCAGGACACTGCAAGTGGCTGTAAATGAGCCGGTTGCCAAGCTCCCAAAATTCAGTTATATGACTGGAGGGGAACAACGATTTGAACTTTGAAACTGGCATAATTAGCTCTGGGAAGGTCTGTCATAACTTTGAACAGTCGCCAGTTGTGAGGGCTACCTGTATTTGTCCATATGCATTTTTGTACCTATGTATATTTTGTATTAATGAAACTTACATAAGAGAATTAAATCGAAATAAATATTTATAAAGCAGCAACCAGTAACTTGTTTGTGGTAAGAGAGAATGAATATAAGATTAAAGAACAAACATATCAAAGTACTAAACAGTGTTTAATTTTTAATCTTATTAGTAATGGCTCAGCTCTGAATTCCTCCAACCCACACAAGAGACAGCACAACACTACAAGAGATTCTTGCATTTTGGCTTCGGTATTAACATTTTAGCAATGGGAAATGGGATAGTACAGTGTAGTATTCTTCCATTAGAATTATCATCAAAACTGCCTTTTAAGATTCTACCAGGTGCTCCATAAACATCATTGCATGTGAATTGCATCAGATTTGTACATCCTGCTAAAGTCTCTGTGCAGATAGACAATACTTGCTATCTTTAACAAAACACCTTTCTTTATGATCTTGGCTCCTTTAAGCTCTCATATATACTGTTAAGAGTTCTGCCTAAAGACAAATATTGCTTTTCTTTTCTAAACAAAGATTGATGAAGTATCTGGGATAACAAAATACATTTTGCCCATGCCTTAGATTTTTGGCATGTGTGTTGTGTAAACTTGATTTTAGAACTGTTAGCAGTGAGATAGGGAAGGAGAGGAGAATGTTGATATGAGCCAAAAATCAGATATATGCGTGGGTGCAAAGTCACCTAGTATTTACATCGTGTTTTTTTTAGTTTGCTTGGATACTGAATAATGGTACTCTATTTACAGTGCATTTGTGATATAGGTACTTTTTCAGTTAAAAGTGGGCTACATAGAAGTTCCCCATGCTAGAGGCCCTTTTAGTATAAGAGAACACAATTCTGCTGGTTTCTAGCTTCTTAATCTCTGCAGTCAGTCTTAATTTCACTCAGCTGTTCATAATTCAGTTTCTTTCTTTAAACAACTTTTCAATAATTAACACTCTTACTTAGAACTGATTTATTAATAATCCCTGCTTTCTATATGGCAAACTTGCAAAGGACTAGCCAGCCCATCAGGCCATTTGTGAATGGGGATTGGGGTGAGTGGGAAATTAAATAATGTCATATCTAGAGTGGTCTAATCTCTCACTAAGTAACTGGACTGTGGCTATTTTTCCCATTCTTTTATTTACAGCAAGATTTGATCAGTATGAACCAAGTCTACTAAGACAAATCCCCAATATTTATTATCAAAGTATAACAATGAAATTGGCTGAGCCTCCCTCTGTGACCCCCCTCACCACAAACTCACAGTGACTACAAACCCCCAACTTATTTCACCCTGTGAACTAATTGCATATCACGCCGTCCTCACAAGTCTGTCATGCATAAAGTTATAAAGTTATGTCCCATTTAGAAGCCTGATGGCCCATGGATAAAAGCTGTTGGCATGGCTGGCTATGTTTCTGTATCTCCTATCCGATGGTAGGAGAGTAAAAAGGTACCAACCAGGGTGTGAGTCATCCCTGAGAATTTTCCTCACTCTGCCAAGGCAATGGGCCCTGGCGATGTCATCAGTATTTTCCATGCCTTTCTAGCGTACGGAATATATAAAATGTAATGTCAGACACAGAATTATTTGAATTGTGAAAATTGATATAGTATCAATATAAGCACCTTGAATTATATTCAGAAGCACACTGACAACCTGTGAGGCTCAGGGACTAGTGCTGTTACGTGCTGAATCACCTGCGCCATTTACGAGCTAGGAGATGCCAAGTATGAAAAACATTGATTTAAAGGATGACAAAACAGAGAGTCAACCGAGTAATGCTTGTCAGCTAACTCAAAATTTGTTTAGATTTGTCTTGTTTTTCCAATTAGTTGCAAGTTAAATTAGTTTTGGTACGTGTTTTAAAAAGGAGATGTCAGTGTGTGTGCGTATACACGCACATACACACAAACTGACATCTCCTTTTTAACACACACACACACACACACACACACACAGAGCCACACACATAAATATTTGAAATAAAAACCCAAAACGTCTATGTACTTATTTGGGAAATACAGATACTTTCAACATAATAGCACTTTTTCTGACTCTTTTCCATCTCTCTGGAGAAATAAAAATATTGAACAGTGGGAAGATCAACAAAACCTTACTGAAAACGAAGTGAATCAAAAACTTCAAATAGTACATTCCCACAGGGTAACCTTTACCCTTTCCCTCCTCTGTGTCAAACAATCATGGGCTTTCTTTAGCCTATCTCCCAAATGCAAAATCTTACTCATCTCTAAACCAGATTGTTGGAACAGCAGAACATGGTCCAATGTTCACTGATTGGCTCCCTTCCAATTGGGTATCACAAGGGCACTAAGTTGGTTTGCTATTTAGGGTACATAACAACTCTTTTTGGCAATAATGTTTTATGATTTCTCTATTACCACAGTCTGCCAGGGTGAGTGGGAAGATCAGGTCAGTAGGAATTCAGGCCAGTCCTACCCGCTTGTTTTGCATGTCCTTTTTACAGCAAATTGTCCTTTATTTTTTTTTAAAGGAAAAACACAAGTATCCTTCCCCTTGTGCTTTTTAAATGTCATTTTGCCTGTCTTGCATGAATAGGAGACTTTCTTATTCCATCTTTCTTTGTTTCATCTCTCTCCATCCCTATTCTGTTGAATTTTTTCTCTAAATGCACTGCAAAAAAGGAATAATTTCTAGATCCCATTGTATAACCACCAGTTTTATTTTAACATTTGAAAGAGACATTTGCATGCAGGAAAAATCTACTGAAATGTATCTTCTGCATGTCTGGGTGTGATGTCTACTACGCATGCATGGTATTTTCTCTTTGGGAAGGGCAGTGGTAATACATAATCCCAAATATTGTGGCTCGTACACATGGTTTATTGCTCAGTATGTAGAAATAACCCAGGCAATAATGATTTATCTAACAAACCTTGGTTAAAAGGTGGGTGTCTGTTCTTCTGTTCGTGATCTTTAAATTGATTTTTATCCTCCCAAGGGCTGAACGAAATGCATGAGATGCTGTCATAATCAAAAGGGCCAAAATGGTTAATTTTCTTTTTCTTTCTTGAATGTGGAGAGCAGATTGTTGTATTAAGTTTTACAAATTTTGCACCTCTGGGAAGCAAAGCGAGGTGAAAAATCACAGGATGACAAATTGGTGTTCTTTGATCTTCAACTCTGAGCAGCATGAACTTTGGCTGCATAATGGAGTTAGGGAGCAGCAACTGGTTGTAGGATGCCCACATTCGGCCTTTCCTCCTGGGTGGTCCTGGCCATACCTGATGACGTTGAGCTGGATGGGACAATGGAAACAGGTGGAATTTCACCCCCTTGGCAGCATTGGGAGCTGATGATCTGAAACAACTTTCAAAATCCAGGTTATTGTTGGATTGTGTATAGTGGAAATGTAAACCCATTTTTCTCAATGTGTATTAAATTAATTATCTCCAAAGTTGTTCTTAGAATTGTGTCATTTTAAACATTTCTCCTTATTTGTAGGAAGATTCAGAAATTTCAGATAAACTTTAAAAAACATTTGTAGACCTAATTCTTGAAAGTGACCACTTCCATAACCAATGGAATGTTGGGAGATAGCAGAAAATAGGATATTGTAATACCAAGTTATTACTGGCTAATTTTGAAAATATAATATTTATAACACATATACATGTTAAAATGTAATGGCCTTTTGAAGGGTTAATTACATAGTTTAAAATCAGAATATCTTGTCCTGCTGTTTAGCATCTTTAAGCAGCAACTGTCCCAGTGGCCTGGAATATTTTACAACTTAACTCAGTAAGTTAAGTGACATACATAAATATTTCAGTATGAAAAAAATTGGAAGACTATTTGACCCAGTTCATGGCTGTTTTGGGAAAATTCTTAAAGCTAGCAAAGATTTGCCATCTGATCTATAGGCCCTTTAGAAAAATCTTCCATGTAATGGGATTTGTTTAAACTAAGAATGCATGTTTGAGATTACAGCTTTTAGCCCAGATACTACAAAAGAGAAATATTGGTGGCAAAGTGCATCTGAAAAGGCAGACCCCAAAAGACAAAATCATGCTTTCCTCTAATGGCAAAACCACATTTATTTTATTATTTTTCTTTCAGTGTTTTGAAAATCCTAAGTATCTTAATCATGAAAGTAAATTAAGCAAGAAGCTGGCATTCAATATTTTGACTGCTATTAGAATAAGAAAAGTGGTAGTTGAAGATAATGGAAGGTAAAGCTTGGAGCAAAATAGTTTTTTCTTCAAGACTGGTCAAAACGCATTGGGGTAAACCTGATGCCAGCCTGCTTACTCATTCCATTCTTTATAAACTTCTATGTATGGGACACTTTTTTCTGAAACATGCCATCTTTCTTTTTTGTTTATTTAAATTTATTCATTTGTATGATACTTACAGCATCTAACTTTTGGTAGCAACTCTTGGTACTTTAGGATTAATTAGAACCATAAACACAAAGAAACTAAAAACAACACACAACAACCAAACATGAAACCTCTGAGGCAAGTTTTATTATTTCTAGATGGGCTCTTCCGGAGCTCTGGCCCATTGCCCGAGGGAGAGAGTCATGTTTTCAGGCCCTTGTGAAGACCAGCAGGGCCTACGTGCGTTTTTTATGTGGCTGTCCTACACATTATGCTTCTTGAGTTCATGTGTCAGCCATTCTGCTTTCTATATTGTTCATATCTGAAAGAAAAATATTTCTGTATTGAAGGTCTTACTGAATGCTACCATGTAAATGTTAAAAATTGTGGATCCTCATTGATACTGTGACTGTTTAGTGAATTTTCATTAAAACACTTCTGTGTGTGTTTACAGTTCACCTGAGTTTTCCTAAATAGATGTTCTCATTCTCCCTTCATGTGGAAAATTATTTCCTCCTCTAGTTATAGATTTCCTGCACCATGCTGTATTTGAACAAAACAGATTTTAATTAAAGGAGCCAGCATTTCTGATCTCATACAGAATATCAGGCCTTATTATAATTCTCATTGAGGTAACAAATTGGAGCATCTTAGTCCATTATTCCTTGAGCTTTTGAAGACCACTTCTATGAAGATCCATCTTCAGTCCTTGTTTAACGCTTGTAGAGATATGATCATAAACCAGACTGGTTTTTTGCAAGGGCAAAATTCCATGTGGCTAGGGAAGTATAAGAGCTCGTCAGCTGTTTCCCAGAAATCATGGCATCTCTGATGTTATTGTGATAGGCCAGTAAAGCAAATATGGAATCTGGAACCTTTCTAGTTCTCTATTCTGTGCTTCCCATAAGCCCCACTTACCATGGCTCGTAAAGATTATAGGAGCTGGTGCTTAGAATAGGTAAAGGATACCAAGGTATTTTTGCCGGTTACACTCAGGATTAATTTGAAGGGTTTTTGTCATTTTTGAGAAAACCATGAAAATGAAAAATGTGTCTATAACTATATACATTCAAAGTGATCATTGTTTTATTATCATTGAATTCTAATTGCAATTCAATCTAGATGTGTCTTGCTAGGGAATGCTTGGAAACTTTACCTGGCCAATATACAGCACTGAATTGCTTTCAGATGCAATCCTTGGTCATATTATAAAATACTGTATTAACTGCTTTGCCTTCTTATTTATTTCTGGCAAAAAAACAACAACAAAAAACTGGTCTTTACTAATAAAGCCCTAACCTGTTTAGTACCAGCATAATCCAAATATCTGTCTTTTGTATGATTCCTGATACATTTGTCCTTCTGCTTTCCTTCACCAAGATAAGCTGGATTGTTACGAATTTGGGGCAGGGTGTCCTCTGTGGTAGCATTCCGGTGATAGAAACTTTTATGAAATAAGATAGATTTGAATTCTTCTTTGCTTGCTTGACTTTCTAGAGATTTCAAATGTATTTGCTCCATTCTTTGTTTCTTAGAGGATTGTCCTCATATTCTTAATTTTGCAGTTTATTATTGCTTATAGAATTGCTTTTCAAAATTCAAATGGTAAATGACTTTCAAGCCTTAAATTCAAAAAAATAATGTTCTAGCAAATGCACAGAGCTGGTGTTAGAACCTAAGCAAAAGCTTAGAATGCTTTGCACAAAAGGTCCTGGGAATTTAGGCTATGCCCACACTCAGGTTGGATGTTTCTGATTTTAAGGATCTGTTTCTATTCATAATACATGATGAGCCATTTCTCTGCTTTTGCTAGTCTTTTCACATAATTTATATGCTGGGTAGAATAGTAAGGTAGATAATTTGTGAATGTTTTAAATTTAATAACTTCAAACACTTTTTGTGGTTGAAATATAATGATACAATTACTGTAAAGAGAGATATGTAACAATCCAGGCATATTCCTTATTGAACATTATTTCAACATTTTATAAATATGAAAGTACTATATAATTGGTTGTGATGTTCGCAGTTCTCCAGCATGAGGATGGATAATCCACAGATTGGGTTTCCTGAAGTCCCTTCTACCCAATTAGACTAAGTCTGCAAGATAGCCACGCCTCTTGCTGGGTCACGTTTACCCACTTCCGACTTAGTCTTCACCCAGTCAAGATGCGTTGGTTCTTATCTCCAGACTCAGGTTGTAAATTTTTCCCCTTTTTTCCTATCCGTGGATTATTGTTCTTTTCTCATTTAGATTTCCTTTAAATCACTCAGCATGAGGCTTGTGTGTTTTTGCTTTTAGAGGCTGTTAGAGCAGGGGTTCTTAACCTTGGCAACTTTAAGACTTGTGGACTTCAACTCCCAGAATTCCTCAGCCAGAAAAGCTGGTTGAGGAATTCTGGGAGTTGAAGTCCACAAGTTTTAAAGTTGCCAAGGTTGAGAACCCCTGTGTTAGAGGCTTCACTCCACCCCTCTCCCATCCTCCCTTTTGCTATTTCCCGGGTTGCTGAAGCCTCAGCACCAGGCTTGTGTGTTTTTGCTTTTAGAGGCTGTTAGAGGCTTTTAAGGGCCTTACTACAGTGAAGGGAGCTTCATAATTCAAGGTTAATTATTTTAGTTTGACCTGAAGATTCTGATTCCTTCTGGCCTCACCACATGGCTGAGGCCACCATTTTCAGGAGGGCAGAGTTAGTGGAGATAGTCACCAAGCACCCCTGATTCCACCTCAGACACATCCACTTTTCATTGCCTCTAGCAATACATTGTGATAGTAAAAATGTTTGGATTGTTTTTCATTGGGAGCTTACTTCTCTCATTTCTCCTGCCTACTCATTGTTTATCTACCAGTATACTGTGCTTCACAGTCCTTACAAGGAGCTCATATACTGGTCTTACCAGTCTCTACAGTCTCTCACTGGGCCTTAGCTCCTAGCCTGTTCCAGACCCATTCTCCAGCATGGTGGATGTAGAATCCACTTGATTGGGTTATTTCAGCCTTCCTGCTCAGAGAGACTAAGTCAGAGCTTTAGTCGCGCCTCCCTTTGGTTGTGTCTTCCCAGTTTTGACTTAGTCTTAGGCTCAGCAGAACGCAGGTTGTATTGGCTCCAGAGTTTTTTTTCCCCTAATTAAGTTTTTTATTAGATAATTTTTTTTCCAAATTGCTAAAATTGATAGGGTTTTGTAGCTTTGGCCACCAGGTAAGGACTTGGTCCTTTCCCTTGAGGATTGGAGCTCCGTGAGCTCTGAAAGGGCTCTTCCCCACCCCCCCTCCTCTTTCCGGCCTTTAGGCTCCTTCAAGGCCTTTCAAGCCGGACTCTCGGGTACTTCAATACCCAATCCGAGCGGCTTCACACAAGCGCAGTCCTCATTGCCTGCCGACATTCCCTCGCCGATCCATTTGCTGAGGAGCTGGCACGAGGGCTGCTGACGGCGTTCCTCCAGATTTTCGGCAGTCTCCTAACCGCAAGTTTCTCTCGCTGTGGGGGGGGGAAGCGGGCGGCTCCGTTCTACAGAACCCGGCCCCAAATCCTTCCTTCATCATTTTCTGATCGTTGTGGGGTGATCCAGGAGTCACGGCTGCCATTTTGACCATGTGGCCAACAGGCGGTCGCCATTTTGGGAGGCCCTCAGGTGGACGCCATTTTGGGGCCTAAAGTTCAGGCCTACTAGGCCGCATTCTATCCCTGCAGTTTGCCTGACTTGTGCTGACAGGTCTGAACGAGGGGACTCTTTCTTCGTATTCATAGTCAACTGTTGGAGTGGTATAGGCGGACACCTCTTGATCTCCAGTGGGTTAAGGCCGGCTAGGCCGGATTTCTTGTTGCTCGCTAGGCGCGTGGCTGTCAGGGCAGTCGTATAATCCTATTTTTACAGTAATTGTTAGTGGATTGGTACTGGTCACAGGTCTTCAGACCTGTTCTTTGGAGTGGGGAATTGTTTGACCACCTGTTATTGTTAGTAGTGGCCTTTAGTCACCTGGCCTAATCGGACAGGAGTAGTCTGCTGTCTGACTGTTCTGCCATTGCCAAGGCTCAGTGTGAGGATCAGTTGCGCTCCATCTCTGACCTTGATCTGCGTGCCTGGGTTCTCCCCACTTCTAGATACCCTTTGCCGGCTCTATCTAGATTGCAATGGCAGACAGCTCTTCGCCTTCGGCATCTCAAGTCTCTGGTGCACCCCCTGCGCAGCCAAAGCACAGATCTATTGAATTGGAAGCAGGGTGGAAGAAAAAGGCCAAAACCAAGCATTTGACTACTAAGGAGACTTCTAAAACAGTCGAGCGAGAGGCCTCGAGGAGACATCAGGCACTGGAGAGGGCATTCTCCAAGGCACAGCGGCTCCTATCCAGTGGGGCTGAAATGGTTCCCCCTGCCCCACTGGATGCTTCCATCCTGGAGCCTCCTTTAGCACCTGTGCAAGAAGCCTCTTGGATTAGTTCTCCTCTGGGGGTAACTGAACAGGTTGGCCCTCCCCACTCCTCATCCTATTCCATCCATCAGAGTCCTGAGGTTGCTCATGTTCCAATGGTGGTTGGGACTGATCCCAGGGTCCAACGGGAGATGTGGTCTCAGAGCCAATTTCAGGCATTCATGCACCATGCCTTTGTTCAATTTATGTCCTCCTCTAGGAGCTCCCAAGTCCCTTCTCAACAATTGCCTCCTCCTCCTCCCAGTTCCCCTCCTCAGCCGGGAGGTGCAGGTTCAGATATCTCTGAATCCTCCTCTCAATTGGGGGAAGAGGAGTCAGTGGACCTGGCCATAGCTGACACGCCCATGTCAGAGGATGAAGAGGCAGCACCAGAACAGGCCTCCACCTCGGGTCTATTTGATCCCTCCCTGTTCAAATCCCTTCTTCTGAAGGCCTGCACTACTACCAACCTGACTTCAGTTCAGTAGGAGAGGCCTTCTACCTCCGCCACGCAGGAGGCTAACCCTTTATTTGCAGTAAAGGTAACTGAGCAAAAGCAGATTCCTTGTCCTCTGGTTTTTTGGGATGCAATGGAGTCTCAGTGGTCCTCCCTGGCATCCACCCCAAAGGAAAGTAGTTTGGAAAAGAAACTGTACAATGTTTCTCCTTCCTTTGCTGCCTTATTGGAGGTTCCATCGGTGGATTCCCCTTTAATTTCTCTGTTCTCTACTTCCGCCTCCCCAGGCGACACAGCAGAGGCTCTCAAGGCGGAAGACAAGAAGTTCGAGTTCTCCTTCAGACGAGCTCATCAGGCCTCAGGGTTGGCCATAAAGGCTGCAACTTCTTCCTCCTTTTTCGCCAGGGCTGCCATCATGTGGCTTCAGGCCTCAGTTCCCCCCAATCAGGTCAGAGTTCACCAGACTCTAGTTAAACTAGTGGCTGCCTCCCAGTACATGGCCGATGCGTCTCTCCATTCGGCCAAGTGTTCGGCCAGATCCATTGCCGCCACAGTGGCCTCTCGCAGACTACTATGGTTGAGGCAATGGAAAACTGACCTAAAGGCAAATGGCGTCTTTCCACTGCCAAGTACGCCGGCAAGGATCTGTTTGGCCAAATCCTTGATCCCTTCATGGTCGAGGGTAAGGACAAGCGTAAGGTCATGGTTCACCCCTCCAAGAAGACTGACAGGCGGCCTCAGCAGGAGTTCCGCAGGCAGTCTTTCCGCCCGGCTGGCTCTTGGGAATGGCGACAGCCCTTTCGGGCAGGGCAGTCCTGGGATTGGCCCAGAAACTCCCGATCCTTTCCCCAGAGGCAGGATCGACAACAGGACTGCCCGAACAGTGGAGCCAGGGGTCAGTCACAGTCCAAACATTCCTTCAGGGATTCAGGTCATCCCTATAGACGTTCCAAGTGACGTCATAGGGAACATTCCGATTGGGGGGCGACTGGAACAGTTTTACCAGGTCTGGGAGCAGACCACCACCGACTCTTGGGTCAGGGACACCATCAGATGGGGTCTGGCTCTCGAGTTTCAGTCGCTTCCCCACGATCGCTTCCTACTCTGTCTGGTCTCGCGAAACCTCTCAAAAGCACGATTGGTCACCACTGCCATCACTCACCTTCTAGAAATCAGGGCCATAGAGGCAGTCCCTGGGGATCAAATTAGGAAAGGTTTCTACTCCATCCTGTTCGTGGTCCCCAAATCATCAGGAGGATGGAGGGCGATACTGGACCTAAAAGGCCTGAACCGGTTTCTAGTTTACAGAAGGTTCAAAATGCAGACCCTAAAATCCATTCTGGCCGGCATCAGGAAGGGAGATTTTCTCTCCTCAATAGATCTCATGGAGGCTTACCTCCATATCCCAATTTCCCAGGAGCATCGCAGGTTCCTGTGCTTCTGTTACGCACACCGGCATTATCAATACAGGGCTCTTCCGTTTGGCCTGTCTTCGGCTCCAAGAGTTTTCACCAAGGTCCTGGCAGTGTTGGCTCACCTGCGGATGAAGCCGGTGCGCGTACAATGCTACCTGGACAACATTCTGGTCCAGTCCCGGTCCCTCCAATTAGCGAGGTCAGACCTGGCTACCACCATTCAAGTTCTACAGGATCACGGCTTTTCTGTGAATTTCAAAAAAATCCACATAGTCCCCACAAAGCGGCTCCTTCACTTAGGAGCCCTGATAGACTCCGACCTTTGCAGGGTCTACCTCTCCCTGGAGCGCCGGGTCAGCATCCAGAAATTAGTATCTCAGATTCGGGGGGCAAGGACAGTTCCTCTGGTCCAACTGTCACAGCTCCTGGGAAAGATGGTATCTTGCATGGGAATAGTCCCTTGGGCAAGACTGCACTCGAGGAACCTCCAGTGGTTCCTTCTCCCTTCCAGAACCTCAGTGCCTCCACCAGGAGGGTCCAGGTCCCACCCCACATTCTCTCATCTCTCCAGTGGTGGACTTCCACAGCAATGTCCAAGGGTACCATCTTCAAGGAGCCCTCCAGGCTCGTCCGGACCACAGATGCCAGTCTGTTCGGCTGGGGGGCCCACCTCCAGAACCATTTGGCACAGGGGCGATGGTCCAGGGTGGACCTCAAACAAAACATAAACTGGCTGGAACTCAGGGCGATTCATTTGGCTCTTCTTCATTTCTCCTCCCTAGTGTCAGGGAAACACGTGTTAATCCTGACGGACAACGTGGCAGCCAAGGCTCACGTCAACAAACAGGGAGGGACACATTCCTGGGCTCTCCTGCAAGAGGCCATGGAACTAGGTTTATGGGCAGAGGCCAACTTGGGCTCAATCAGAGCAGAGCACATTTCGGGAGAGGCAAATCGACAGGCAGACTCCCTGAGCAGGTCGACTGTAGACCACTCGGAGTGGCGCCTGGATCCGAGGCTGTTCGAGATGATCGCGAGCAGGTTCGGCAGGCCATGCCTGGATCTGTTTGCCTCCCCGTCCAACGCCCAGCTCCCCAGATTCTTCACCAGATATCCGACAAGGGGGGCAGAGGGGACGGACGCTCTCTGGTGCAAGTGGCCAGAGGGTCTGCTTTATGCCTTCCCTCCCCTTCCACTGTTACAGGCCACCATCTGCAGGCTGATCCTGGAGCAGGTGGAAGTAATACTGGTTGCTCCTTATTGGTCGTGACGCCCGTGGTTTGCAGATCTAGTGGATCTGTTCCTGTCTCCTCCGTGGAGGTTTCCCCCGGACTGAGTAGCTCTCAGCCAGGGGAGGCTCCAGTACCTAGACCCCCAGTGGCTTCAATTAGCCGCTTGGCACTTGAGCGGGAGAGCCTAGCCAGTCAGGCCTATTCCTCGGGGGTGATCTCTATGATTCAAGCCTCTAGACGCCCCTCGATGAACCGGATCTATGACGCCACGTGGAGAAATTTCTGCCAGTGGTGCATCTCACACAAATTGGACCCTCTTACAGTTACAATCCCTAATATTTTAGATTATCTGCTGGAGGGCATTTCCAAGGGCTTGTCCACTAATACCATCCGTAGGCGGGTTGCGGCCTTGTCCACGGTCCTCACTTGTGACAATCTGGGTCCGCTTTCACACCACCCAGCTATCTCCGCTTTTCTTAAAGGGGTGGCCAATTCTGGTCCTCCCACAGTGCATAGATACCCATCTTGGGATTTACCTACTGTGTTGCAGGCCTTAACCACCGCTCCTTTCAAGCCCCTCCAGTCTTGCTCTTTGCATTTTCTCTCCTTGAAGGTTGCCTTTTTAGTTGCAATCACTTCGGCCAGGAGGATTTCGGAATTGGCCACCCTCTCAGTCAGAGAGGATCTCTGTACCTTCCATGAGGACAGAGTGGTCCTTAGATTAGACCCCTCCTTTATTCCCAAGGTGAACACCGGTTTTCATAGGTCATTGGATTTAGTTTTGCCAAGTTTCTGTCCAAATCCTTCTCACCGTCTAGAACACCAGTGGCACAAGCTAGATGTCCGCAGGGCTCTGCGTCGTTACATTAAGCGTACCTTGTCTTTTCGCAAGTCGGAGGCCTTATTTGTATCCTTTCAACCCTCTGCCATGGGCAGGAAGGTCTCTTCTTCCACCATTGGCAGGTGGATCAGGGCTTGCATTGCTCGGGCCTATGCGTCCCAGTCCTTTCCGGTCCCGGCTCGTATCACGGCTCACTCCACACGCAGCGCAGCAACCTCTGCGGCCTGGTCTACCTAGGCTTCTGTGGAGGAGATTTGCAAGGCGGCATCTTGGTCGTCTCCATCATCTTTTATTACGCACTATAAGATTGATAGGTTTGCTGCGGCGGACGCCACATTTGGCAGACGGGTTCTCCAACAGGTTGTTTCCTCTAGGGAGACACCAGCCTAGACCTCCCCTCCCTTAGGGACATGGGGGGCTTTGGTATGTCCCAATCAAGTGGATTCTACATCCTCCATGCTGGAAAAGGTGCGTTGTCTTACCTGAACGCCTTTTCTCAGCATGGTGGTATAGAATCCACACCCTCCCTTGGATAGAGGTCTAGGCTTGCATATTGTCATTTTTTTGTGTTTTGGAGTCATTGCATCAGACTTTGTCAGGATCCTTTGCCTCGTCAAAACTGGGAAGACACACCCAAAGGGAGGCGTGACTAAAGCTCTGACTTAGTCTCTCTGAGCAGGAAGGCTAAAATAACCTAATCAAGTGGATTCTACACCACCATGCTGAGAAAAGGCGTTCAGGTAAGACAACGCCCCTTCTCAGACTTGTGCTGAAGGGTCTCAGGCTTAGCTCCCTTGTAAGGAGCCCATACTGGTCTTTGCAGTTTTTTTTCACATTGGAGCTCTGTTCCCAGCTCTGTTGTCCAGACCCATTCTTGTGCTGAAGGGTCTCAGGTCCTAATTACCATGCCAAGGACCTATACTGGTTTTACCAGTTCTACAGTTTTCACTTTGGGACATTAGTCCCTAACTTTCTTGTGACCCATTCTCATACTTGCGTGGAAGGGTCCCAAACGAGATGGCTGAAGACAAGCAGCCTCAGCTGGTTCTGGCATCCACCAGTCCTCCAAATAAAAGGAGACATAAATCTTCAAAATTGGAGACAGCTGGAAAATTGAAGGCAAAAGCAAAGGCCTTATCCAGCAAAGCGCCATCCAAGGCAGCAGAGAAGGAAGCCACAAGGAGACATCAGGCCCTAGAGAGGCAGATTGCCAAGGCTCAAAAGGCAACTTCATCAGAACATGTGGTAGCTACATCTGGGACCTCTGAGCCCTCTCCTTTCAGTCCTCAGGCAACCACAATTGCACAGGTTCACAGGCCCTTGTCTCCAGAGGTTGGGTCTCAACCTAGACCTATTAGTCCTATGACATCTAACCCAAGTCCAAGCTCCCCCCCACTTACCTCTCGAGCAATTCCATCAGCCACATTCACGCCCACAGCCACTGGTCTCTGCCCTGAGTCTTCACAGGCACTTGGGCCGGAGCAACTACAATCCATGCTCACGCAGGTATTAGAGAGTCTCTCCTCCCTACAGAGGTCCCAACCTCCGACATCTTCCCAGCGTCGGTCTCAGACCCCTGAGTACGCCTATTCCATTGCTTCCGATCAATCCTCACAGGGTGGGGATTCTTATTCGGAAGTTGACGAATCACGGAGGGCAGCCTTATCAGATGATGAGGATGCTCCTCAGGAGCCCTCCCCCTTTGTAGGCCTCTTTGATCCCACTATATTCAAGACCATTCTAGCCAAAGCCACAGCTACATCCCAGATCGACCCAGACCCAGATCCTCAACCTACCCTTTCCACCAGTCAGTCATCAAATCCTCTGTTTGATGAGCCCAGGGTGACTCAAAGGCATATACCTTGCCCTCCATTCTTTGCCAACACAGTAAGAAAACAATAGGCCAATCTTGGGGCCTCTCCTGTCCCAGGGTCCTCTGACAAAAAACTGTTTAGCGTGGCGCCATCCCTAACCAACCTCCTAGAGGTCCCAACCGTGGACACATCCCTCACTCCCATTTTTTCAAACTCCACCATTGCTGAAGATATGGTCGAGGCATTAAGACCGGAGGATAGAAAATCTGAGTACTCTCTATGAAGGGCACATTAAGCATCAGGATGGGCAGTAAAGGCTTCCACGTCAGCCTCTTTCTTCTCACGGTCCTCTATCACTTGGCTCTGGGAGCTTCAGGACATGATCCCACAGGATCAGGTACGCGCCCATCAAACATTGGGTAAGTTATTAGCGGCGGTTGAATACACAGCCGATGCCACGTTGCACGCCGCCAGATTTTCAGCCAGGGCGATCACAGCCAACGTTTCTACCAGGCGGCTGCTTTGGTTGAAGCAATAGCAGGCGGATTTAGAATCCAAAGGACGCTTGGCCACCGCCCCTTATTCTGGTGGAAAATTATTTGGGGATGTCCTGGAGCCCTACTTGATAGAGAACAAGGACAAGAAAAAGGTTCTTGCTCACCATGCCAGATGATCGGACAGATAGCCTGCTCCTTTCTATCGCAGACAGGAGTTCTGAGGCAACACCCAGGGTTCTGACTGGCTACAACCTACATGCTCTTTTCCTTCCAGATTGGACCGTCAAACGGACCGTTTTGTGCCCAAGCCCAGGCAACAACCGCAGGCTAAGCGGCCCTTTTGGGGCATGGGTGGCCATCCCTATCGGAGGAATAAGTGACTCCAGGGAAGGACCCCCCCATAGGTGGCTGGCTCTCCCTGTTCTCTCAGAACTGGGGGCATATTACCACCGATGCCTGGGTCTTGCCCACCGTCACCAACAGCCTGACCTTGGAGTTTCTTTCAAAACCGGCAAACCGGTTCATTCAGTGTCTGACTCCTTCAAACCCGTCAAAACGGGTTCTCATGAAGGAGGCCATTTCCCATCTCATCAAAATAAATGTGGTGGAACCAGTCCCTCCCGATCAGAGGTTTTACTCAATCCTCTTTATAGTTCCAAAGACCTCGGGAGGATGGAGGGCCATTCTGGATCTAAAACGGTTAAATTATTACCTGATATACGAAAAATTCAAGATGCAAATCCTGCAATCCATTTTGGCCAGCATACAAAGGAATGACCTCCTGACGTCCATCGACCTCACGGAAGCATACCTACATGTTCCAATATTTCCATCACATCGCAGGTTTCCCAGATTCTGCTACAGATCTTATCACTATCAATACAGAGCGCTTCCATTTGGCCTTTCATCCACCCCGAGGGTATTCACAAAGATCTCGGTGGTTCTGGCAGCTCACCTCAGACTGGACTCCATTTGGATCCAGTGTTACCTGGACGACATGCTCATTCAGTCAGTGTCTGTTCAGGCTGCACGGTCGGAGGTGGCCCATACCATAGAGGTGCTCCAGAACCACGGGTTTTCAGTGAATTTTCTCAAGAGCCAGCTGATCCCATCCACGCGGCTTCTTCATCTGGGGGCAGTGATAGATACAACACACTGCATGGTCTACCTATCGCCAGATCGCATAGCCAGTCTCAGGGCCCTGAGATACGGTGCGCCAGGGTGGTTCCCTCTCCCAGCTTTTAGGCAAGATGATCTCCTGCATTGCCATCGTACTCTGGTCCAGACTACATTCCAGACCTCTTCAGTGGTTCCTCCTCCCCTTTCAGAGGTGAAAGCTAACATCCTCCAACAGGCAGGTGAGGTTGACTCCAATGGTATCAAGGTCACTCAGATGGTGAAGTTCTCGGGTCATCGCCAGGGGCTCGGAATTCAGAGAGCCATTGCGGATCGTTCTCACCACAGGCGCCAGTCTCTTTGGTTGGGGGGGGGCGCACCTCCAGTCTCAAATAGCCAGGGGAGATGGTCCAAAGAGGATTCAAAACACAATATAAATTGGCTGGAACTCAGGGCAATTCATCTGGTGTTGTGTCATTTCATTCACAAGGTGAGAGGCCAGCACATTCTCGTCCTCACGGACAACATAGTGGCCAAAGCCCATGTGAACCATCAAGGGGGAACCAGGTCAAGTTCTCTGATGACGGAAGCCAGACTGCTCTGTTCCTGGGCAGAGGCCAATCTGGCCTCGATCAAGGCAGATCACGTCTCAGGGTCAATCAACCAGCAGGTGGATGCTCTCAGCAGGGCGATGGTGGATCATTCAGAGTGGTGCCTGGATCCAGCGCTGTTCCTAGAAATGTCTCATAGAGTGGGTCATCCAGTTCTGGATTTGTTCGCCTCAGCAGCGAACTCCCAACTTCCAAAATTTTTTTACCGATTCCTGTCACCGGGGTCGGAGGGAGTAGATGCTCTGGGCATACCGTGTCCCCAGGGCCTTCTCTACGCCTTTCCTCCGCTCCCCCTTCTTCTGGCTGTCATCCGCAAGATTCTACAAGAGAGGGTGGAGGTGGTTCTCATAGCTCCTCATTGGCCGAGGCGCCCGTGGTTCGCCGATCTCATAAGCCTGTTAGCATCGACCCCGTGGAAGATACCTCTGGGCCTAGTAGCACTCAGTCAAGGGGCGCTCCAACACCCCGACCCTCAATGGCTACAGTTGACCGTATGGCGCTTGAGTGGAGACGTCTGACTGAGGAAGCTTACCCTCCGAGAGTCATTGATATGATTCAAGCGTCTAGACGCCCGTCAACTAATAGAGTTTATGACTCCACTTGGAGGAGCTTTCTATCTTGGATGTCCAAGCATCAAGTCCAGTTGTCATCTCTCACTGTGCCTCAAGTTCTACAGTTTTTACGGAATAGATAAGGGCCTTTCTACAAGTACCATCAAGGGGCAGGTTGTGGCCTTGGCCACTGTACTCTCTTGTGATGACTCTTCCTCACTAGACCATCACCCGATGGTCCATTCGTTCATCAAAGGGGCAGTTAACACTAGACCTTCAACCGTTCATCGGTACCCCTCTAGGGATCTTTTGAAGGTTTTACAGGCCCTTACCGGGTCGCCCTTCGAACCGCTTCAATCCTGTGATCTCAAACTTTTATCCATGAAAGTAGCCTTTCTGGTGGCAGTGACTTCGTCCAGACACATATCTGAACTGGCGGCCCTCTCAGTCAGGGAGGATCTCTGCCTGTTTCGCCCCGATTGCATAACCCTGCAATTAGATCCCACTTTCATTCCTAAGGTGAACTCCTTGCTTCACCGGTCCCAGGAGGTGGTGTTGCCAAGCTTCTGCTCTAGACCATCCCATGACTTGGAACGCAGATGGCACACCTTGGATGTCCGCAGGGCACTCCACATTTATCTTAAAAGGGCTGCTGTTTTCCGTAAGTCAGAGGCACTTTTCCTTTCCTTCAATCCTTCCTCTATGGGACTCAAGGTCTCATCTTCCACTATTCCCTGGTGGATTAAGGCTTGTATTGCCAGGGCATACCAATCACAGTCCTTAGCCATTCCTTCACGTATCACGGCCCACTTTACCTGTAGTGCGGCCACCTCTGCGGCCTGGGCCACTCAGGCGCCCATTGGTGAAATCTGTTGGGCGGCAACTGGTCATCCCCTTCCCCATTTATTCATCACTATAAAATTGATAGGTTTGCTTCTGCTGACGCTACCTTTGGCTGTAGAGTATTACAGTGGGTTGTCTCATCTCCTGCACCACAGGCCCTGTCTGTTACCCCCCCCCCAGGGACAGGCAGGTTTTAGTGTGCCCCAATCCGTGGATTATCCATCCTCATAAAATATAGAGGAATATATGTAAGGGGCGTTGTCTTACCTGAACGCCTTTTCTCAGCATGATGATGGATAATCCACTCCTGCCCTTTAATGATTGATGGGCACTGTGGCAGGAGTCTGGGAACCAACGCATCTGACTTGTCTGTTGCTTCGCCTTCGTCGGAACTGGATAAACGTGACCCAGCAAGAGGCGTGGCTATCTCACAGACTTAGTCTAAATTGGGTAGAAGGGACTTCAGGAAACCCAATCCGTGGATTATCCATCATCACACTGAAAAAAGGCGTTCAGGTAAGACAACACCCCTTACATATATTCCTCTATATTTTATTCACCATGTTAATTTGTATAACTGTGATGCTTCATAATCTGCTTTAATTTTCCAGCTGGTAGGTTTTAATATACAAATAGTTTTTAAACCATTTTAGCTCTATCTTTCCGAGTGGCATATTAATGTTATTCTAGCACTACTTTATAGTAGTTATGGATACTTTTGAACGTTGATCATATTATCTGTTGGAAACAACTTATAAGGTGGTCTAAAATAACTTTAATTTGCACAACTGCTCATTTTAAAAGGCAGCATCTTTTTTAAATAACATGATACCCTTGAATGATCAAGGAGAGAGACAGATATTTTGAGACTAGTGTGTGATGACTTCTCTCAACAAATAGCTCATTGTTTGGATGTGGTTTCCTTTCATGAAGCCATCACAGCACTGGTCAGCCAGATAAGGTGGCCTAGAGCACACAGTGCAGAAGATTATGGCTTTTCAAGCTAAGCCAAAAGGGCGTTGCAACACGAGATAGGAATGTTGGATAAAAATGCTACAAAAAAGTTTGAAGCTGCAGAACCTTATTTTCCCCTTTTTGCTGCTTTGTTTGGATTCAGCTTCATGTAGGAAAGAGGATTCACTTTCTGAAGATGCTCTCTTAATTAAGGTTTGGACAAATATAGCACTAATTATTGGCTTGGACAGGTATATCAGGCATTTGATCCTCTCTTACCAATTCTGCCTACTTTCTACTCTCTCTACACTATATAAACCAGCTGTTTTGTTTGTTGTTGGTCCTCCTGCTTGCCATGTGATATTGAGAAAAGAGATGGAGAGGTCACCCTCTCTCCTTCCAAAGTAATTTACCTGGTACCTGAAATATGCTGTGTTATTGTGGCACCTGAATCGGAATATTGCATATAGTCTAGCCAGGAAGCAACAAGTAGGAGTTCTAACATTATCTTTGTTGTAAGGTTACAGTAAGAGAATCTTGAAAATCTGAAAATACTTCTCCCCTCTCTTTTACTGTCCTGAAAACTAGAGAAGGTTCCTTCGGTGACATTGTCTCCATCTTCACCTTCCTTCAGACTCAGATTTCACTTATCAAACCATTATTTAGGCTGGAGCTCTTTCTTCTGTTTCGCAAAGTCATACATACCATTACAGTTGACCACTAGTAGTTGACTCTCCACAACATGTAAAAGCAGCTGAAGTGGCTTTTTTTACTTTACAAGCACTGTGGTCAATTTATTTTTCCATATCAGAACGAGGGAAGCATGCAATGGTTATCTCAAACAGCGTACTTTTCTTCCTGAAAACTACAAATAATGAGAGTTTGAATGTCAAGAATATGAGGCGAAAGGAGGTTCACTTGCTTTTCTTCTAGAAATACTCCGTCTGGGCAGATTTTATTTGTATAATGGAGAATATGTTGGACAATATTCTTGTGGCTAACATATTCACATAGGTAAGAAGAGATCTTGAATAACGGTGTTCAATCCTATATTAAGCTGGTATCTTGCTTAATTTTTCTACCACATCTCCAAAATCTCCTCTAAAAATGCCTAAGGTGAGTGGAAGAAACCATAATGGCCTAGTTCCAGTGGTGGGATTCAGCCAGTTCGCACTGGTTCGGCAGAACCGATACCTAATTTTTTGTTGAGTTTGGCGAACCAGTTACGATAAATCTGCACAAGCCTCCCTTGCCATCTCCCTCTGCCAGCCCTGGTACCCCTCCACCAGCCCTCTGTTGCCGCTACCGCACTTCCTTGCGTGCACTTCCTTGCTGCTCTGCATCAGCCGGCATCTCCTTTCTCCATTCTGGCAATGGCAGCCCCATTTTCTGCCGCTTTCCTCCCGGCAGAAGGGAGGAAAGGAAGGACGCGTTGTATGGAAGGACACTAAGCTCCGGGAAAACTACTCCAGCTGGAGCTGGGAGAGGAAGGCCAGGCTCCCCTTCCCCGATGGTTCTGCAAAGCCCTTGAGGAGGGGATCCGCTTCCAGCAGGTTTAGCTTCGGCACCTGCTTCAGACGGCAAACAGAAGAGCTCTTTGCTCTTTTTCTCCAGGAGGCCCTTTGAAATTGTCCCCCCCCTTGGGTTTTCTGCCTTAAAATCCAGAGCAGACACATTTTCCTCCTGATCAGCTGAAGATATGGTAGCTACCATTATGGTAAGAAGCTGAATGTCTGCTCTGGATTTTGAGGCAGAAAAGCGAAGGGGTGGGGGTCAATTTCAAAGGGCTTTGAGAAAAAGGGCAAAGAGCTCTTCTGTTTGCCATCTGAAGTGGGTGCCGAGGCTAAAGCTGCAGGAAGCAGATCCGCTCCTTAAGGGTGTTGCAGAACCATCGGGGAAGGGGAGCCTGGCCTTCCTCACCCAGCTCCAGCTGGGGTAGTTTTCCTGGAGCTTACCATAGCGTCCTTCCATACAAAGCAAAAATGGGGCTGCCATTTCCAGAATAGAGAAGAGAGATGCAGGGCAGCAAGAAACTGCTGACCAGCAGAAGGAAGGAAGACTTAAGGACACCCAGGGAGGCAAAGGAAGCTACTGTAAGCCGCCTTTCTCCCTTTCTCTCTTTCTTGGCTGGGAAGAAGGCAGCCCACACAGGTGCGCTGTGGCAGTGGAGGAATACCAGGGCTGGCAGAGGGAGGCAGCAGGGGAGGCTTGCACCCCTCGGTCATGGTGCAAGCCATGGAAGAATTAGTGGAGAAGAAGGAGGCAGCGGCTTCCGCTGGGCAGGTGATCTTCAGGGTGAAGAAGGGGCAGCAGGGACCAAAGAAAGCCCCTCCAGCAGCAGATGCGGCTGTTGCGCGGAAGCAGCAGAGCCTTTTGCTGTCACTCCCCCCTGGGTCCGAAATGGGTAAGGTCCATCCTCCATAGCATGGCAGTCCGGCTTGGGAGGGGAGTGAAAGGGAAGAGGCGGGCAGGCAACTGGGTCACTGAACCGGTCCTGAAGTAAGCAGATACGGGGCATGTGGGGCAGCTCCACCCCCATCCCTGCCCTAGCTTGGTTTTTACACATGCGCCTCTTCAAGGGTTCTGTGATTTCAGAGAGAACCGGTTGTGAAATTATTTGAATCCTACCACTGCCTAGTTCCCACACAGGATCAGTGTTAGATGTGGAACAGTCCACTGAAGTATGTAAGCCAGGGGTTCTCAACCGTGGCAACTTTAAGACTTGTGGACTTCAATTCCCAGAATTCCTCAGCCAGCTATTTCACCCACTTCCCTTTTGAATGAACCCAAAGGAGAGATTGGTAACATTAAATGCTAGCCCTGTTCCAATCTTCCATTGTAAGCCAGATATCTATTTTCCTTGATCTGTTCCATAAAAGTCCCCATGCCATTCCACTTTGCTTCAGTTCAATAGTTCAGCCTCCTCCTTTTTTTCCCCCTTCCCCTGTCAGATGCCTGGCGCAGAATGATGAAAGTGAGCTGCAAGCACATGGCAGATGCCTTGTTCTCAGCCTTTTGAGAAAGGGAATGAGTAGAGCACTGAAGGGACAATTCAGAGGGTCTGACCTTTGCTATTGCCAATTGGACTGTCCCATGAAGGAGCCATAGCCAAGAAGAAAACCCAAAATGATATGAATAGATTGGGAGCAAGTGAAACATATTATAGGACAGGGGCCTTCAACTCCTGGTCCGTGGACCAATACCGGGTCGCGGCATGCCAGCAACTGGTTTGCACAAGCAAGCAAAGCCCCATCCACAAGATGCAGGCAGCACACAAAACCACGCACCCTCCGGTCCGCAAAAAAACCTCTCTCCACGGAACCGGTCCCTGGTGCCCAAAAGGTTGGGGACCTCTGTTATAGGGGAATCATTAGCCTGTGTGGAGTTGGTCAGTTATACACCAGGCTTGCCAAGTGGAGGCATATAAGATTTAGCTAGAGGAAATAATGGATTTTTCCTAACTGATCCAGTCTGCTTTTCTTTCTGGCAAAGTCATCCAAGACATTTAAATTGTGGTGAATGCAGTGTTCACGCCACTCTAGAGACAGACAACTCTAGATTACTTTTTATAATTGGAGATTTGCATATTCATTCCTAACTAAAAATATCAAGGTTCTTATTTTGTTCTTTCCAAGTCTTACTGAACTCTGCTCTAAAGAGTACATGACTGTTAAGAAAGCAGCCATTATAAAGATATTAGGTAAATATTAAGAGTTGTATATTATTTGAAAATAATTTGGAGGAAGTGCTTTGGATTCCCTTGTGTTCTTCACTGAAGCATCCCCTCTTTTTTTTTTAGGTTTTTGTGGAAGGTGGGAAATGTGCTATGTTTGTACAAGACCTGAAGCACCTCTGCATAATAATTGAAGCATACATTGTGTCTGTTAAATATATATGTGTTTGCAATAATATATTCAATATTTGGCAGTAAGCAAGTAATATATGATAAGCATTTTCCTAAAACATACTTCTGGTTAGAATTTTTCATAAAATTGCATTTTTCAGGTTGTCTTTAATCCTCTGATTTCCAGATTTTTGAAGCTATAAAACTTTTTTTTTATGACTTTCTACTTCTGCACAAGAAATTTTTTGGGACTGGTTCCGTGGAGGGTGTTTTTTCCACAGACCAAAAGGGAGGGCGTGGTTTCATGTGCTGCCTGGATCTCGCACATGCGCAGATTGGACTTCACTCACTTGCGTGACCTATGTCCTGGTGGGCTGTAGACAGGTGCTGGTCTATGGCCCAGGAGTTGGGGATCCCTGTCCTTGTTAATACATTTTATCACCATGTAATGATCCTGTTAATGGAAGAAATACGGTATATTTTTTATTGATTGATGTCCTTCCAGTTGCATCATATTCAGATTAGATTTGGGTCTTGCCCAGTGCAGTTTATTGTCTCTGGTCACAATAAAGCATTGGGTTGAAACAAATAATATAGACACACAGACAACAGCCATTTGTAATGTTGTATTACCCTAAAGAAGCATTTCTGTCCTTATTTCAATTATTTCACTATGCTGATAACTTTCTGAGTCTTTCTCTGCTTTAATGTAACATACTTCACAGCCTTTAAAATCAGAGAGTTCTTTCATGATATTTTTTTTTACAACCTCCCCCTCACTGCAACAATTAAGTCTTGGTATTGCATAAGATGCTATCACAATTTTTATTAAATGTTAACAGTGTAAATGTTAATTGACACTTGGAGAAAAAAGGGAGGGTGAGTATTCAAAATTGCATTGGCTCTCTTTTCCACTTTTTTCAGATTATAGTAAAACCTCAGATAGTGCATATCAACTTGCAAACATAATTACTATGAATATCAGCCGGCCAGTCCTTCTGCTGGTTCACCTACTGGGTACGGGTGACTGGACAATTCATATCCTATAGTTACAGGAGGATGAAATATAATTCAGTTTATGGATTATACTTCTCTACTCCTCCCCCTTTTTATGTTTCCACTGTGATGCTGAAATATTCTGTATGCCAAGTCATAACATTTAGCTAAGTGCATGAAATGACTGTGTAGCTCATTCGTTTTTGACCAATTAGGCCAAAGCATTATATCAGAGGTCATTGTGAACGGGAAGTTGTGGTTTTAGATCTTTGAAATGAGAAGCTTTGCTTTTTAGCTTCTACATAGTGTTTATTTTTCTTACTTGTAAGATTCTCCCACTTAGTTCTCTTGGAGGAATGATGTTTATCTCATGATTCTCTTTAGGGTGCTGTATCCCAGTCTGGGCAAATTAACTATTCCCAGATTCCCCTAGCACAGGGCCATGGCTAAGAATTCTAGGAGTTGAAGTCCACATATTTTAAACCTGCCCAAGTAGGGAAACACTGCTATAGGGAATCCCAATGATAGCTTGATTTTCCAGCATCTGACTTCCTCCTATTTAAGTGTGAAAAAAAAAGAAAGGCTTCAAATCCATGATCCATGTTCCGAGTTATTAAACTCAGGAAAACACTTGAATCTTTTCCTTCCTTTGTTATTGTTGTTCTTGAAAGTCAGAAAAAAAAAATCATGAAAACTGGTTGGCTACTTGGGTATTTGTATCAGTTGGATATGAAGGGTTTCTGGAAAACATCCAGTCATTAAATTAGTTAGAATTTCTTTTGACATGCCTTTATTTGGTATGTGGTTTTTATCCTATTCAGAAAACTATTCTCCTTTGGGTTAAGACTTTATTATAATATATAATATAAAATATCTTTTCTAAGAAAATTAACTAAGAAACCAATTGTTTTGATAGGAAATGTTTTTATTCTTTATGTTAGAAAGATATTTGATTAAACATTCTATTTTTTCAAAAAAAAACAACACCAAAAACTCAAAAGAGAACAAATAGAAAAAATAGGAAACTTTCATCCACTTGTTATGACATGAACTAGAAACAATTTGGTATAGTGCCTTAATGCTTTCAAGCAGTCAGACTTACATATCATTAAAGAAAGGGGAGGAGTGAGATGATATCCAGCATGGAATATGCCCACCTGCTCAGAAATCAGATAGACCAGGAAGGAGTGGCAAGGGTGGGATAGCGCGGGTGGGGGGAGCAGAAAGCTGGTGTGGACTTACCTTACCAGTGTCCCTCCTGGGAGATGTTTTGTTTTTTTTGTGAATGGGTTTGCCAAGGTGGCAGCAAGATTGGGAGTGTTCCTACAGTAAGTTTAAAAACTCCAGATGTACTCGTTGGCCCCATATCCAGAAACAAAAATACTTACGGGAATAACCCACATGTTAAGACATCTTTGATTGAAGGAAAGAGACTTGGAAAAATGTAACATTATGTCCCTTCAAGAAGCTACAGCTTGATTCTGCTGTTTTGGATGTTAGCAACTTGTCTCCAACTTTCCTTTTTTGGCATGATTGTTGAGAAGGTGGTGGAACTGTAATTGCAAAGTACACTGGATGAAATGGATTGCCAGAACTCTTTTTAGTCAGAATTTGGGACTGAGCGTGGGTCACATTGATCACTCTTATTGATAATCTTTGAGTGTGGGATGAGGGAATGTAATTTTTCTAATCCTACTTGATCTTTCGGCTGCCTTTCATTATCATAAGCCATAATATTTTTCTGGGCTGGTTGGCTTTTTTTTTCTTCTGAAATTCTTGTGTTGCCTGCTAATTTAGAATTTGTGGTGACTTCTGAAGCCAGAAAACATTAAAGGAGGCACTGTGGATTGTGTTTATTAAAATTTTCCCCATTAATTACATATAGTATCGGATTGTTTCTTGGTGAGCTTAAGGGGCAGGAACAGTCCCTGGAATACAAATTAAATTAAAGAAGCTGTTTTTGTTGGGCAAGTATTTATTTATTTGTTTGTTTCTTTGTTTATTGATTGACTGATTTTTTTTCTAGACTGCCCATCTTCCTTAAGATGGAGTTTTATAGTCCTGCAGGTTTTATAGTTGTGCAACCTCTCTCTCCCTCTTTCCCCACAGAGTTCCTTAGTTTTAGGCATGGGCAAGAAAAGATTACATATTAAAGAGGATTAAGCATCTAGCAGATATAAAGTGCCTGCCACAACAGAAGAGGGAGATAATTATCTAATGGGGTTAGAGCATAAAGTTGTTATCTCAGAACTTGCTAGAGTAATATGAAGAGCTAGATTATCTAACCAGTCTCTCTTCCGGGACTTAATTTAAAATTGCAGGTCAATCACAGGACATTGTGAAGATTATGAGGAAGTGGCATTGTTTTGCAATAGTTCTCCTCTTTCCTGAAAAGTTGGCTACAATCTCTGATGGTGGGTGGGGAAAGGTTTTTTGCTCCTTCTCTTTAACATGTCCATGAAGCAACAACTAGGAGATTACATCTGCTGGCATGAGATGAGATGTTATAAATATGTAGATAATATTCAGTTGTGCAACCCCATCCCTGGCTGGACAGGAGGTGTGAAGGGAGACCTGACGTAGTATTTGGAAATAGTTCAGGTCTGGACGTGTAGGAGAAGGAGTGCCAGAATCTGGGGGCAGAGTTAAAAGAGTGGTCATCCTAGAATCCCTATGTAGCCACAAGCAAATTCCGTTGATCCTTATCTAACCCCAAGCAAGTGATAACTGTTAGTTGAGAATACTCCTGTGCATAGGCATAAGTAATAATAAATCAGTTTAATTGGACCTTCACATGTGGACCAGGTCTTTCATGCCTGACAGGATGAGGAGAAATAGGTTCAGACTAAATCCCATCAAAGAGCAGTGGCTGCGGATTCAAAACTAAGTAATCCACCTTTAGTTATGGATAGTATTGCTTCCCACCAGAGCTGCTTTATAATCTGGGGGAATCCTTCCAGACTCACAGCTCCTGCTGGAATAGCTGGTAATGACTGTGGCTGAAGGATCTTTACGCAGTTACACCTTGTGTACCAATTGTTACTATTTCTGGAACAGGAAGCTTTACTTTTGTCAGTGTGCATCTGAACTATTACAGTGTGGTCCACATGGGGCTGCCTTTAAGGACCATCTGGAAGAATCAGCTTCAATATGCAGCAATCTAGTTAGCTATGGGCATTCCTAGATTTGCCCTAGATTCACCAGTGTAATACCATATTAGATGCCAGTTAGCTTCCAAGCGCAATTCTAAGTGTTGGGTGACACCTTTAAAAACTCTTAATTCACTCAGGAACAGGGTATCTGTATGACCTGTCCTGAGATGACTCTGCATTTCTGATCAGGGAGAGAAGATAGAGGTCCCTTCAGCTGTGGAATGTCATCTGCATAGTTGAGCATTCTCAGTGATGGCTTCTTAGACAGCTTACATGTGGATATCCTGAGCATTCCCTTTTGTAACATGTTTGAGAAGCTGCAAAAAAAAAATAAGTAAAACTTTTTTGGAAATGTTGCACTGGATTGCTGGGTTGTTTTTAATTTATTTCTGTTTTTCCACCTCTGTATGTATGTTGTTAGCTACTCAGTGTTTTTTTAGGAATGAAACAGCATAATCGATTGGAGTAAGTAAATAAGTAAATAAATAAATGAAAGCCAACACTTGAAAAAAAACACCAGCAACTAATAAAGTAGTTTCTATGTTCCTACATTGCCTTGTTTCAGTAATTACATTCTTGTCAAAAATGCTGAGCCTACTGAATAATTTACTTTATATTGGAAGAAAGCAAGGATACAGTTGTAATATTGATAACAGAATTGTTTTTTATTTGGTGAGTTCTATTCTGAATACTGGACTTCGAAAAGCAAAGTTCCATATTTTTTAATTGGGGTACGTAGCCACTGATCTGGAGATATTATGGTGAAAAAAAATAAAAGATGTAAAAGTGATGATACAGCAGCAAGGGAAAAAACAGGGAAACAATTTATCTGTTTCATTGTGCTCAAAGAATAGTCCATTTCACTTCTGTACACAAAGAATAAAACAGAAGAAAGTAGATTAGGAAGAATATGAAATGAATTTTAAAGGATTCCCCCCCCTGTTTTAAAATGATTGGTGTAAAGTCGTACGGATTTGAAAAGTTGTGAGCAGTAGAGAAAATGAATGGAGAATAATTCTTTCAAAATAGAGATACTGTATATGTTTTTCCAATAAAATGGGTGGAGCAAAAGAAGAACACATGGCTGCATAGACTATAGTTACGCATAAAAATAATTGCTGCAAGCTGTTCTGGTAGATACTAGTGCAAATGGGTTTTTTTAAAAAATAAAAATAAAAAAATGCCATACATCTCTGATTATCTCATGAGAGCAAATTTCTTGCTGTTGGCTATCACATCTGTGTATATCATATATACATCCATGTGTGTGTACATAACACATAATCTATGTCAGCTGTTCGTGGCAACTTTGAAAATGAAAGCTGAGATTCCTAGATTCCTAGTTTCAAACACCCAATAACTGGGGTAAGGCACCATTAAAAGCAAAACATATTCACCACCAGTAAAGTGCAACAGTGTACTAGGCACACTGATTGTGCCTGCTGAAGGGATTCATAGGATTACATCCAAGTTCATAAATAGTTTAGTTTGTTGTATTAGCCAGACTAAATTATCAGTTGTGACTTGTTTTCCTTGGAACAAGCAGAGATAGAAATCATAGTTTGGTCTTGACTTATTCTTTTTGGCTTGTTCCTAAAGAGTCATAATGTGTCTAGCAACTATGGCCACAGCTGCTGAAATGAACTAGTGGTTTCAAACTGGAATGGTTTTCCACAAAAGTATCATCCAAATGGGCCAAGTAGTCCTTGGATTACATCAGCAATTGGGATTAGTAGTGCCACTGCTAAACAACATGGTCATAAAGTGCAATATTATGTGACCATGTCATTTAGTGAGGGCAACTTCGACATTCATGGCTGCCGTCATTAAATGAGATCCACATAGATTGTTAAACAAGGACTTAAGGTGACAATGAGTTCCAACTGCCTGCTGTCTTCACCATTGACTTTCCTTATGGGAAAGCCAGCAGGGAACATCATATCACATGACTGTGGCTTTTGCTGCAATGTCATAATCACAAACTGGCCCCCAAGCACCCAGATCGCAATTACATGACCATGGGGAAGCTGTGATGACCTACTGTAAGTACCATTTGTTCAGTGCCATTGTAACTTTGAATGGTCAATCAGAATAGAGCTGGGAAGGAACCTTAGAGGTCTTCTAGTCCAACTCCCTGCTCAAACAGGAGACCCTATACCAGTGGTGGCGAACCTAAGGCACGTTTGCCAGAGGCAATACTCAGAGCCCTCCCTGTGGGCACGCGTGCCATGCCCCAGAGATGGCAATTGTTTTTCTTCAACCAGCTGCCCACTAACTCGCCGAGGTCCCATGTGGCCGAATGCATCCCGGCACGGCTGGTTCCCCCCCGTCCCATCCCGCCCCTCCTGACCTTGCATGCTCTCCTTTTCCCGGGCACGACCCACTGCATTGCCTCCTCAGCTGTCGGCCGGCCATCCAGCTCAGAGGCAGTTTCTTTGAACTGCTGGCAGAGGACTGCAGAGCCCCAGAGTGTGCCAGTCGAGGGGCTGGCAGGCTGTGGCTGCTGACGGACACTGTCAGCCCCCATGTGCTCACTGGCCTCTGTGTGCAGGGACTGATGGTGTCAGGCAGCCGCCGCCCTGGCCCTTGCCTTGCCCCATGGCAATTGCACCCCTGCCCTGCCTCGCCTCACCCCGCAGGACGAGCCTCCTGCCTACCACCACACCTGCAAGAGACCCCCTGGATCTCCCCTGACCCTGCCCACCCCCCACAGGTGTCCCTCCCCATGAGCAACATTGAGATGACCACACCCACCTTGGCCACATCCACAGTCATACCCATCCAGTGGGCCATGCCCATCTGGCACCGGGCGATAAATACGTGGGTTTTGGGTTGCAGTTTGGGCACTCGGTCTCTAAAAGGTTCGCCATCACTGCCCTATACAATGGTCGTTGAATGAATGATCATAACCCAGGACTATTTGTACAACTCTGCATGAAAGGAATCACTGATTATATATTTATGTTAATTGTGCCATGAATGTTAATATATTCTGGCCACCCAAATGAATGAAAATGATTGAGAATGAGTTAAAGGGATTCATTGGGAAGCATGTTTGTGCAGCTGACGCAATTTAGAAATTTCAACACTTCTGTGCCTTTAGAAATGGTTAGGGATGGATAGATGTTTGCCTTTCCACTTGATCTAAGTACAAGCAATATAATGCTTGCAGGCTACAGTCAGCTTATCAAGATTTCTGCTCTATCAGCACCTCAGATACTTGGGTATTTTTATAAAAGCAGCTTATTAGTAAGAAAGAGGAGGCATAGATTACTTTTTCAGAATAAAAAGCACATTATGATTTGATAAAGATTAAACAATTCACAAATATGTAGACCTGGATTCTTGTTTTTCCCCCTCTCATCACAGATGGACGAATTTGCTACTTAATGGACTTATGAGGCATGCTAGCTAACATTACTAATACCGCTATATGAAATGGACTATGGACAGCTTCTCCTCAATCATCTGTGTAAAGAATAGCTGACTTTATCCAGCCAGAGAAGTTTTGATCATCTGTGTTTCACAATATTGCATTATAAAAGACACTGTTTAATGATATCAAGATTTTTTTTTCCTATCATGACAATGTCTTTTTTCCTATGCGTTAAATGTTCAGTTCATCTAATGGCTTCTGCTTGATTTATTTTACCTCTCCTGAATAAGGTCATTAACTTCATGAAGCAAATAATGATACCCTCGTTTGGAATGCTCCTCCAATAAATTACCATAAAGCCCCCATCTGTCTTGTTAAAATAGACAAGTTAAAATCAATGTGTTTATAAATTTATTGTTCTTTGCTGTTACTGCTACAACTGTTTTTGCCTTTCTGATGGTACATTGGTTTTTATGCTATATGGCTTTTATTTTTTAATGAGTTGTCAGACAGGAAAAAAGAGATGTATAAATAATATGATTTATTTATTTATTTTAATCATATTTGTACAGCCATTTGCAGAGTGGGTTAATAGAGCAAAAACTGACATTGTTTCAAGGAGCAATATTGCAACTTTACAATTTTTATCTGGACTTTCTAGGTAAGCAAAAATTGTAATTGACAGCCCAATTTGTTTGTTAAAAAAGATTGTGTGGGGAAGAACCATGTATTTTAAGGTTCCTTTAGAAGTTAGATTGATTATCACAGGTTTTAAAACAATAGTAGAAGTTTGATCTAATTAGCAATGATAAATTCATGAAATATAGGGCATTCTTCAAAAGGGAGGCAAAGTATTTTCTATAGTCACGTTCAAAGCTAATTCAGCTGATATCTAATGGCTATTTAATGGGCCCAAATAGAATCTAACAAGTTTGGATTAAAGACAACATATCTTTAACCAGTCACTAGGAATGCCACTGGGGTCAACCAAGTTTCTGTAAAAGACATAAATCTGTATTAATATCTATTCTATCTTTTGAGAATTTCTCCCTCCCTTTTATTACAGTACTATGATAATGTTACCCTAAGTAGGAAGATGGTGATGGTGCAACCATTCTGGCCCTCCTGGATGTCTCAGTGGTGTTTGATGTCTTTCACCATGGTAGCCTTCTGGACCAGCTTCAGAGGTTTGGATGGAGGCATGGTTTTGCATTGGTTTTCTTCCTTCCTCTTTGACCTGGTCCATTGATATTTTGAGGGGAGGTCTAACCTTCACTCCCTGAAGCAGAAAGTCCTTCCTATGTCTGGTCACTCCTCTCTAATATCTACATAAAACTGTTGGGCACAGTCATGCTGGTGATCGTATTTAAAGATATTATGAGCTGTGAGAATAACCTTGAGGACAAAAGCAATAACCACAGCCAAGGCAATGGTCAGGTAAGAGAGATTTGAGGTCAGAACATGAATGTAATTTGAGAAAGCACCTCAACTTTCACTCTGAGACCTAGTTCTCTTTAGGATAAAGGCAGAGAGGAGAGAGGTGCAACCAGACTTTCAAGATTCTGTTACTGTAACCTTAAAATAAAAGTAGTTTTAATATTCATAACTCAGTTTTCAAATTTGGTCTGCCTTGAAGGGCTGACAGCCTAGTGACTATAATGGCTTATTTATTGGGGAGTGTTGTTTAGGGAGCCAGCATTTGTTTTTATTTGTATTGTTTTTCTGTATGTTTTTATTGTTGTTGGGAGGGTTATGGTAGATAAGATGGATAATCATATAAGTCTTATTAATCCATTATAAAATAGTTTGGAACTATTTTTGTTTTGGGTTTGGCTTTGTGTTGATTAGGAAAAGGGGGCTAACGTAGCCATACATTCTTTTCAGGGAAATTTTGCTTGTCTGTAGTACTTTCTTTGGAAAAAACAGACTGAACGAATACCAGTGACATAACTTTTTGCTATTGTGAGTCTGGAAAACTTTTCTTGACTCCAGGTGTCTCTTTATTAACTCCTGAAAATGAATACAGGTAGTCCTGGATTTAAAACTATAATAGGGCCTGGAAAATTTGTCATTAAGTAGTGCAGTTGTTAAGGGAGACATGACCATTACTTGCTAACGTCCCTGATAACTTTCCCTATTGACTTTACTTGTCAGAAGCCAGCTGGGAAGGTTGCAAATGGCAATCACATGACCATAGGACACAGCAACTCTTGTAAATAGGTGACGGTTGCCAAGTGCCCAAATCATGTAACTCTGGGGATGTTACAACGTTCATAAGTGCAAGGACTCCTTGTATGTCACTTTTTTCAGCACCATTGTATCTTTAGTCATGAAACAAGTGATTGCAAATTGAGGACTACCTGTATTTAAGTGGCAAATTAATTCATATTTATGTAGATTGGTAAAAAAACAGCAACAACACATCAGTATTTATTTAAGCCCCAGGCAACACAATGTGTTAATTAAGCATCCTTTTACGAGTGTCATTTGTGGATGGGGGAGGGGAGTGATGTGACTAATGTGACTGACAGTTATACAGCTGTAATCTGACATCCATTTTACTTCAGCTAGATGACAGGATACAGCTTCATGGAATTTTAGCAACATTATATTCTTCATGAAGATTTAAAAGCCATCAGTCATTTGTATGAACTTGATAAAGGCTTCTTATCAAGGTTTCCTATTTAGCAAAATTGTAGTATGGTTGGTTTGGGAAAGTCTACCTGCATTCTTAATTCTATACTTGTACAGTATTTTGTGTAGGCATATCTCTTCAATGGTGCATTAATTATTGGGACTTTAAAGTTTTCTTCCTCACATCCCCTTTTTATTCAGGTTTTTCTTGGGAATGTGCTTTTGTGTAAGTGGCTGTAAAGCCTAACTAGAGTATGCTCTTTGGGCTTTTATAATTTTTTATAAGGATCTATTTTGTAGTTCCTCTTTTATAGGCAGCAGCACATAATAATACGCAGTCATAGCAACAAGCAAATAATGTGAAAAGTGAATAGTTGTGGCGAAGGGGGTCAATAAAATTATAATGAGCAATATAAGGCACAGATGAAAGGGATATTTTGGTAGACCTCTGAATGACTTGTGATAGATGTCTTAAGAGTTTCTGGTTTTTATTAGTAGCAGTAACAAAAATATCTACTCTTAAACCAATTTGCTAAAAAAATTGAGATAACAATAGAACAGAAATGGGCTTCGTATGGATTATGAGTTCAGCCTTATACTGAGAACAAATAATTGAGATGAAGGTGAACAAGATATGTTTCTGAATGTTAATTGTGTCTTAGTTTCTGTGTTCTAATTGTCATGTTTCAGCAGGTCACAGAATTATATTTTTAAAAGCAAAGAAGACTCAGAAAGCTTAAACTCTTCCTATTCCCAACATACAGTGATAATGAAACCTCGTAATGGGTTACATACTTTCAGTTGTCTTTGTAATGAAAACCTAATGTCAAAATAGAATTGGTAAACTAGTTTAATTTGAGAATAGGTTGGCTATCACAAAGAGTATAAAATAAATAAAAGCAAAATAGGAAATGAACTGAGTAAAAAGATTTGGAAAGAAGAAAGATTCCCCCCCTCCCGTCCCCCACATATAACTAATGAATTTTCCTGGTAGTCCCTTGAAAAACACCAGTGATTTTTGGGGGCAGGGCAGGAGATTTTGGGGGAGGGAGGAACATAAATTAATCCCAGTTTTTTTCAGGACTAGAAGTGATACGGCCTTTCACTGAAAAATCTACTCTTGATCTTAACCAACTTCACTTTACTTCAAAAGCCTAATTTCTGGGCTGTGGGTAATGAACTTTTGAGTTTTTTTTAAATCTTTAAGAGGTAGGCAACCTGATGCTCTCCCCATATTTTGCTCAACAACTCCTAGTGTTCTTAAAAATTAGCCATGCCAGCTGTAATTCCTTTGAGATATACCGGTAATCTAAAAACATACTGAGAGGTACCAGCTTGCCTACCATTGTTGAAGAATCAATCTTTTTTTTTTTTTACAAATTACTATGTGTTACCAAGATCTACCAGTAATAAAACTTTCAGCCCAAGCAACAGTAGTTGTGTGTACTGTAAAAGAGGTTTGACAAGAAGCTTACAGTGTTATGCAATGATACTGACTTTTGTAAGTTGGAAGAAAAATGCTATTTTTCCAAATAGAAATAAAGCCATAGATAAATCCCATAGTAATGTAATCTATGTATCTTATTTTGATCTTGGAGAAAACAGGTGCATCTTAAAAGTGAATGCATAATGAGCGTTGTGCACTTTTCTTTCAACGCATGGGTGTGCAACCTTTTAGCTTGTCTGGGCCGCATTGAGTGAAGAGGAATTATCTTGGGCTGCATGTGAAATATATTATATAGCTTTATAATACAAAATCACATAATGTTTACAATCTTGTAGGACTGTATTACTAGCTGTCTAAGGCTGCATGCAACCCCTGGACTGCAGGTTGTTTTAACGTGTCTTTTTTTTAATATATAAATGCAGCTATTTAGAAGGAATTTAGAGTGTATTATTTAAATAGAAATATGGGAAGACACATTTTTTCTTGTTGTTGTTGAGGTAGGGATCCTTAATAAGATTAATTTCAGATGGGAATAGGAAGAAAAGTCACGGTATTTAAAAATACCTTGGTCATCTCTCCTAATGTAATATAACAGTCCCATCTCAAAAATTACCACATGTAACTTGATTAGAGAAGGAATGACATTTAAGATGGCAAAGGAAAGGAGCACATAAATATGGTTTAGAACCATCCTTTCAGCAGCCTCCTAGAATGGGAGATGTCTCAAATGGTGAATTATTTTATTTGGCAGGTTTTGCATATGATTAGGACATGCACTTTATCTCACAAAATTTTCTTAATATCTCCTTTAAAAATTGGCTTTGTTCAGATTGCTGCTGACCATGTTGGTTGTGAATCCTGGAATTTAATCTACTGCATCCTGGGATATCAAATTTGCAGAAGCTGATCTGGTTGCATCCTTTGTGTTAACTGACAAAATTCAACTTTTGTTCCGCGCTGGAGGGCATACTATTTACAGAAGGTGTCTAATCCATTGTCAAACTTTGTTCTAAACAGATACTGCTTATTTTTATTTGTTCAAAGAATAGTACACAATAACATGAATTTTTAAAATAGCTGCATTTTTAAAGAGCCAATTTTGTACTTATCCGGCTTGCTGTATTTACCTCATTACACTTGATTGGCTTTTCTGCCTTCTTTTTTTTATTGAACAACATAATTTTGCTTATGTTCTTTTATGTTTCTCATCTTTTTTCTAGATTGCTGATTTTAAAGTAGGAATATGAAAACATTTATATCTTAAAATTTTAAGAAAAGTGGCTCTGGAGGTTTTTAAATGACAGCTTAAAGGACAGAAAAGGCAAAGTGAAGCACCCTTTGGTAGCTGCAAATACCCTAAAAAATACGGTCTTGAGGGAAATTATCTTTTAAAATGTATTTAGGTTAATAACATTGTATTAAGAATATTTTAATAGTTAATTTAAAATTTCTTACACATTTCTTATATAAATACTTAAAAGGGATAATGATTGTTTTGCTAAAGTTTATTATTCTTGGAGCCTGGTTACTGGAAGAGAACTTCAAATGTTGCATATATGAAATAACTTTTGTACCAGCAAATTCAGCAAAATTTGACTTTTTTCCATGAAAGAATACTATTTTGAAGTAATGGCAGGCCTAATGTAAGATCAAAGGGGCTCACATTGCGCATCAAATAAAATAAGCTATATGTGTTCATTCCTTGATTTAAAATGTGAATATATGATAGCTAAGAACCATATCCATGCTGTTTAAAGTTACTCATACCCAGAAGTTTGCAGTCTTTCCTGCAATGATTCTAAAAGAGTAATATTTGTTGGTTGCTTCAAAAACAGCCTTGTCAGGCCTCAAAGAATAACAAATATATTGTTGAACAAGCCATAGTCCTACCCCGTCACAAACTGTTTTGATAAAACTGTTAAAAATCAGCTTGCTTATGACAGAGTGAAATGGGTTGAGACCTACAAGCCCAAACTCTCTTAAAGACAAGGCAATATTTTGCTTCATTGTTTATAAGCATAGTAAAACCATTATGGTATGAATAATGTTTCCATGTGCTTGTATGTATGGTATTTTGTTCAGCTTCCTCCATCATCTCTGCTATTTTCTTTTAAAAGGGGGAGAAAATATTTTTGAAAGAAATTGAACACATTTAAAATTTTTTTGCATCTGTAGCTGATTGCCACATCAGAGATAGTTATTAGTTCAATGTATGTATAATTGTTAGAAATCACAGATTATGCATACCTGTTAGTTTGTTTATATGGAAACCTTTTTAAAAACTCTTGATAGGGCATCCTTTAGAAAGAGGGAAAGAGGAGTACCCAAATAATAACTAACTGTAGATTTATATTATAAATCATCTGAATTTGGAAAAAAAACAAATATATTATAGCTCATTTTGGTACAGTGAATATCTCTACTATATGTTATATTTTTTAAAAACTAGATTTTGAAACTGAGTATATGAGAAAGAAGAAACTTGTCCTTTAACAAACCTCTGCTGTTGTTTCACTAGTATTCTGTGGTTCATCCTTTAATAACATAGGATTACACAACATTATCATCCTCTGATTGATTTAGATGCACTATTTTTATCTAATCTGTATTAAGGTATCATTGTGCATCTTTGGTCTTGCAGTGTCACGATAATGCAATTTGCTCTGTGCCTGTGTGTATAAAAAAATGAAATCAGCTTGGCTGAATAAATCCCATCACTAGGAAGAATTGAAAAGATTACTTATGAACTCCGGTTTTTCCATTTGTTCCTCTCAGTAGCAACTGAGCTTTTGTGGGTGTTTTGTTTACTATTAAACATGGATAAAATAACATTAGAATGGGGTATTCTATTAAACATGATGTGCCAAACATATTGGATATCATTGTGCACAAAAGTCTTTGAAAAAAGAGTTGGGAAAAAACTGCAGTATTACTTCCAGGGAAGATAAATGTTTTTAGCAAAGGAAAATCTGAGAACTGATATGGTATTCTAGATAATCCTGGGAAAATTTAAGTTCTAATCCTAAAAGTTAAATAATTAGTTCAGTGGGACTTATTCTAAAACTTTTGTTCATATATACACATACAGCGAGGGGGAAAAGTATTTGATTCCCTGCTGATTTCGTACATTTGCCCAAAGAAAGACAAAGGAATGATCAATCTATAATTTTAATGGTAGGTTTATTTTAACAGTGAGAGTCAGAATAACAACAACAACAAATCCAGAAAAATGCATTTCAAAAAAGTTATACATTGACTTGCATTTTAATAAGTGAAATAAGTATTTGACCCCTTCGCAAAACATGACTTAGTACTTGGTAGCAAAACCCTTGTTGGCAATCACAGAGGTCAGACGTTTCTTGTAGTTGGCCACCAGGTTTGCACACATCTCCGGAGGGATTTTGTCCCACTCCTCTTTGCAGATCCTCCCCAAGTCATTAAGGTTTCGAGGCTGATGTTTGGCAGCTCAAACCCTCAGTTCCCTCCACAGATTTTCTATAGGATTAAGGTCTGGAGACTGGCTAGGCCACTCCAGGACCTTAAAGTGCTTCTTCTTGAGCCACTCTTTTGTTGCCTTGGTTGTGTGTTTTGGGTAATTGTCATGCTGGAATACCCAGCCATGGCCCATTTTCAATGCCTTGGCTGAGTGAAGGAGATTCTCACCAAGATTTGATAGTACATAGCCCCATCCATCACCCTTTGGTGCAGTGAAGTTGTCCTGTCCCCTTAGCAGAAAAACACCCACAAAGCATAATGTTTCCACCTCCATGTTTGACGGCGGGGATAGTGTTCTTGGGGTCATAAGCAGCATTCTTCCTCCTCCAAATATGGCAAGTTGAATTGATGCAAAAGAGCTCGATTTTGGTCTCATCTGACTACAACACTTTCACCCAGTTCTCCTCTGAATCATTCAGATGTTCATTGGCAAACTTCAGACAGGCCTGTACATGTGCTGTCTTGAGTAGGGGCACATTGTGGGTGCTGCAGGATTTCAGTCCTTCACGGCATGGTGTGTTACCAAATGTTTTCTTGGTGACTATGATCCCAGCTGCCTTGAGATCATTGACAAGATCCTCCCGTAGTTCTGGGCTGATTCCTGACATTTCTCATGATCATTGAAACTCCAAGAGGCTAGATCTTGCATGGAACCTCAGACCGAGGGAGATTGACAGTTATTTTGTGTTTCTTCCATTTGCAAATACTCACACCAACTGTTGTCACCTTCTCACTAAGCTGCTTGGCAATAGTCTTGTAGCCTATTCCAGTCTTGTGTAGGTCTGCAATCTTGTCTCTGACATCCTTGGACAGCTCTTTGGTCTTGGCCATGGTGGAGAGTTTGGAGTCTGATTGATTGATTGTTTCTGTGGACAGGTGTCTTTTATACAGGTAACAAGCTGAGATTAGGAGCATTCCCTTTAAGAGAGTGCTCCTAATCTCAGCTCATTACCTGTATAAAAGACACCTGAGAGCCAGAAATCTTGCTGATTGATAGGGGATCCAATACTTATTTCATTCATTAAAATGCAAATCAATTTATAAATTTTTTGAAATGCGTTTTTCTGGATTTTGTTGTTGTTATTCTGTCTCTCGCTGTTAAAATAAACCTACCATTAAAATTATAGACAGATCATTTCTTTGTCAGTGGGCAAATGCACAAAATCAGCAGGGGATCAAATACTTTTTTCCCTCACTGTATATGAGAAAGGACCCCATATAACTCTGCAGTGCTTCTTACTGAGTACATATACACAAAGTCCAACTATAAATCTGAATTATTTGATGAACAGTGGAATATCGTTTAAACAGTTATTATGATGAATATCCATAAAATGCATTTGCAACTTTGTATACATGTGTATGTTTATTTTATATGGTTTGTATAATTAAAGATGGTTAGGTTAATTCTTGGATGTAGCCCACAGGTTTTTTAAGAACACTTTTGGTTTTGAACAGAATCTGAATCAGAATAGAGCTGGAAGGGAACTTGGAAGTCTTCTAGTCCAGCCTCCTGCTCAAGCAGGAGACCCTATATCGTTTCAGACAAGTGGCTGTCCAGTCTCTGTCCAGAGTACTGCTTTTTTTAAGAAACTGAATCCAACACTTGTTTGATTTTGTGGGACGTCTCTGGTTTCATATCAGGGGTATATAACCTTTGCTTGATCAAGGGCTTCATGTGTATTCCCTGTGAGCTTCTGGGTCTTTGGGTGGTAGAATCAGAAACAAATAGGTTTGGTCAAAGCAGAGTAGATATGACTAGATTAAACAGCACACTGTTCTTAAATGCCCTCTGTCAGTTTATTTCCATGTAGCCAGCCTCTTACATTTCTACTGGTTTAAAATCCATTCATTTTAATTTCAACTTATCTCAAAGGGATGCAGCCAAAAAAAAAAAAGAGTTCTGGGGGAAGAGCATGCAACTCTCAAGAGTTCACACTGTGTAAATGTTTTGTGACATAGTCCTCAACTTATGACTAACAATGGTTCAGAGTTACGATGGCCTTGGAAAAAGTGATGTATGACTTAAATGTCTTCACATTTAATCAATGTTGAACCACCCGTACATGTCAGCGGTCACAATTTGGACACTTGACAAATGGCTCACATTTGTAACCAGTTGTCGTCTTGCAGTCACACGATCGCAATATACAACCTTTCCCAAGTGGCTTCCGACAAAAAAAAGTCAACAGGGAAAGCTGGATTCACTTCATGACCACACTAAAAATGGTTATAAAATTGGGTTTGTACCGTACTAACTTGACAATGGTCAATTCTGGTCCTAATGGTTATCGTAAGTCAAGAGCTACCTGTAGAGCTGTCCAAAACATCCGAGGGATGCTTTGCTGTGGAATGCTTTGAATGAAGAAGTAAAGTGAATCTGCCACGTTCTTCTTTACCCTATGGGGCACGCTGGAGAAGATCCCAGAAATGAAGGACCTTCCCATGTAGAGTGTTGTTATTTTGCATTATCCTGTTTTCTACATGGCCAGCTTAGTGCTGTAAGTTATACTGTGCTGTGGGCTAACTTCAGAATTTTGTGGGTTTTTTTACTTTTTAAAAAAAGAGTCGCACCAGACTAAAGAGAAGGATGATTTGCAGATAGATTGATATTTAATGGCTGATTAACTACAGTCATTGAATAGAACCTATATTTTTGATTTTTTACTTGAAACTGCATTCAGGAAAAAGTACTGACATTTTAAAAATGTAAGAAATTACTTGCATTAGATTAAAAATTAAAAGTAAAAACATGACATTTTCAAACTTTTAGATGAAACTGGATTTAGGAAAAAGTACTGAGATTGGAATTTTTATAAAATGTAATGAATTATTTGAATTAAATTAAAAATCAAGAGTAAAAAATATTACATATTTTTTAACTTTTAGTTAAAACTGGATTCGGGGGGAAAATACTGAGATTGGAAATTTTAAAAATGGAATGAATTATTTGAATTCGATTAAAATTTCTAAAATGCCCCAAATGCACTTTTTTTAACATTGTGGGTCAGCTGTTTCAGAATAAATTACAAAGAAAGTTTATCTTAAAAGTTTTTGTGCTGTTAAAAATGGCTGACTTTAGTGGGACTCAACATCTGGTATTCTGGAAATGGTTTTTCAGAGTTTTGTTAGAAACTAGATTTTCCTGGAGCAGTTGGGAAAAGAAAAGCTGGAAAACATGGAAATAAAAGATACTAGATTTGAAATCAAGAAAATATAGTTTTAGGAATCAATCAGGTGTCGTATTTATCCTGTTAGATAAAATAAACAAGTTAGAAGATGGGAGGGAAAAGGAATCAATCATAACTGCCTGAGGCTGTCAGTTGTTTGTACCAATTACTGTTCTGGGTTTATAATAAATATTTAGTCATAGTCATGTCAGGTTTCTAGGAAGCATCAGCCAAATTTGAATCTGTCTTGGGGAGCGTGAGAGGGGCTATTATTTTCTTGCTGACAAAAGAAAAACTTGAAAGAAGGACATCTTTAGAAATTTCACTCACTTTAATTAATCAAATATTTAAATTAAAATACTCCGTTGGTGATAACATGGAAGTTTCCTGATATCTACAGCATACTATTTTCGCTCACAGATTTCTCTTCTAAGTTTTTTAATATTTTCGTCTTCACTGATGTTAGAACCCCAAGAGTACATTGGAAACAGCGTGAGACGGTCAATGCACTTTCTTGCTAACCAACTGGACATTACAAGTGTCCTGTCCCTGAACTATGGCAATTCCTGAAGTAACAACAAAAACAACCTCTCCCCCCCTCCCAGAACAGAGAAAAGGAGGAAAAGTTAGCACTCCCCAGTATTTTTGGTATATGTTGTGTGCATCTTTCCTCCAAAGCCTGAGCTGATGATACGACTTGGCCATCAAAATGCCATTTTTCCTGCATGTACATCCACAGTGATCGTGAAACTGGAAGAATAAAAAATCAGCTTTTCTGTTAAGGTTGCTTCTAGGAAAACTACTATATTGAGAACTCAGAATTCAGGCAGACAGAATGAAGAAATAGGCCAGCCCCAAGTTTCACAGAACTCCATATCACAAACTGCAAAGTGGAAATTTTGCAATTTAATCTGAATCATAACCAGATCAAAAGAAAATTGTTTCAGTTGCCAAAGAGGAATGACATCATGGGAACACAGCAGCATGACCTTGCTGTTGGATGAACACAAATGCCAAATATGAAGGGGCCTGTGTAAGCACATAATCTTTACATAGTAAAGTTTCAATATTGGTGGTAATTTTCTAGTTTATTTGTATTGTGAAGAAAGTGATTGCTGTATGTCCTTTTAAGATGGTAACGTTAACTGATCTTTTGAGCAATGTTTCTTAAGCATGCTTTAATTCCGTATTTAAAAAATACATAGTGTAAGCACAAGCTTAAGTGTATAAGGACTATTTTACATTAAAGTAATGTTTATAATAAACATTATTTTAATGTAGAAAATTATAAATTATCCCTTCCTTCCAAAGGATCTGGTGATTTCTCTCTTGCTTATAAATAAAAGTCTGAGATTGGTGTATGCATTCTTAAATATGCAGATCCAAAGAAGAGTCCTTCAAATTAGGTTTCCTATCCGCGTCTATCGTTGTCTCTGGGTTCACCTCTTTACTGAAATATTAACCCAAACCTTTGCTGACATCTAAGAATGAAAATCCTGTGGCGGAACATAAAACACAGATTTTAGAATAGAAAAACATGGACATATTGGGTTGCAGCAACTCAAAGCTCAAGCAACTGCAATGAGATGAAATCATGGGCACTCCTGCTTCTGAACCAAACATAGTTTTCAGAGAAATTTTATCCTAGTGTTTGCAAACACTACAGCAGGTAATGGACTCCACATCCTTGAATTGTCAGACGAAGGCAAAGGACATTATAGAAAGGCAATTGGTACCACAGGAACTGTTTCACTTTCATCACAGCTATAATCTGTTCTGAACTGGATCCTATCATTCATTCTAGCAATCACTATCCTCTTTCTTTCATTACCGCGATTCTTGTAGAGGCATTGGACCACAATTTACAGGATTGTGACATCAGGGAGTAAGATTATCTACAGTTCAGCTTGTCATCTCCTAAGGATGAGTGTAATGTTAGTTCATACAGAGAACTGAAGTTGCAGAAACCCTGATGTTCATGAATACATCCGTCCCCTTCGGCAGTATAAGAAATGAATTCAGTTCTTTTGTCATATATATGATGTATAGCAACCATAGTTTCAGAATAGCACAATTTTAGAGTTATTATAATCGATATGAAGTCTTAATTCTGTCCCAATAAGTAGAATATTGAACTTCTATTGGAATATTGAACTTCTTGAAGAGAGAAAATCTTAACATCAAATCTAAGTCACTGCTAATAGTTTAGTTAGCAAATTTCTAATGGGTAGAGCAAAAATCTCTCCCATTCAATTAGCTCAGCACTAGATACAAAGCTAGGCTGATGGCGATTGACAGACTTACAATACTTAAGCCACTCTGCTCTCAACTTCATTCAGTTCTATCATAGGAATTTTGCTGCATTTAATACAAGAGGATTGCTATTTCCTAAGGAAAAGTGGATTTTCCAGAGGGTAATGCATTTTCAAATATATAACCACTATTGCTGCTGTAAACCCTAATACAGGGGTAGGCAACCTTGGCTATGCTGGCTCAGGAATTCTGGGAGTTGAAGTCCACGAGTCATAAAAGAGCCAAGGTTGCCTACCCCTGCCTTAATACAAAACTGTCCAGTTCTGTATTCAATTCAATTTTAACTTAAAATAACATTCAACAATAGGCAGGAAATACCAGTTTCAAACTAAAAAAAATTGGGTGTATTTGATGAAATGATTTAATTTTAGTTTGAGACAAAAGAGCCAAACTATGTATTTTGTTAACATATTTGTTCTTTTAAAATCGTTGTTTGACTCCTTTGTAAAACAACTGCTACACTATATGGTGTCACATGGCAACAATGAAAATCCTCTCACTGAAGCTATTGGAGAATCAAACTGAACAATTAGCAAATGAATAATTACAGTTCATGTTCTGATGAACATCATGTTGAGAACTTAGATGAAATGTCTTCTCCCCTGTCAATCTACCTGTTCCCATTCACCCACACCCTCCAAAATTAAGAATGAGTTCTGCAACAGAGCAGAGTTGTCTTCAGTGAGATTATGTTCTCTATAAACTGGTTCTCAGTTAAAAGTGTACAGGAATTCAAAATGAGTCCTTGTTTGCATTTTTCGCAAGGATGCCCCAGGGTAATAGGCTTAATTTGTGCAGCAGTAAATAAATTACTATGTGTGTGCGTTTAACCATGCCATATGTTCAATTGTGTTGAAGAGATCTGAGTGCCTAGGAGACAGTGTGCGCCGAGCAGGATCTGCCCACCCAAGGCACACAAGTGGAGATTGCGTTCTGTGGGTCCTTGCTCCTAGCAAGGTATAACAAGAAGGGACTCAGCAACTTTTCCTCATATTTATAAAAATTGTGAAAACCTGGCTATTTTAAGGAGGCATTTACAGTTTTGAAGGATGTACCTAATGGGATTTGAATACTGTTTATTATGTTTTTGTATATATATATATTTAAAAATATGCGGATGTATCTATTGATTTTTTTTCAGGTTTTTGTAGTTGATTTGATATATTGAGAATTTAACTTTTGTAAACAACTGAGATTCTTTTTGATTGAAGTGATATAGAAACTCCTGTAATAAGTAAATAATGAGGTTATTGCAATTCAGGATTCATTTTGCTACATAGAAGATAGAAATAAGATTAAAGAATGTGTCATAATAGTGATGGAATAAGGGCATTTGTTACAAACAAAAAGGCCCAGTTTCATTTCCTCACATTTTTGGTTAAAATAATCTTTTCTTTAAAAGCTTTTTGGGACTGCAAAGAGCAATTATCTGTTAGAAAAGACAATGTTAGATAATTTGACCACTGCTCTGTTTCACTGAAAGTAGATTTTTGTGTTTCATCAGGTATTATGTAACCAAAGTAAATTATGACCTAAATTTTAATTATTCAAGTCCACACATGAATATGACTCCAGAGAAGTTAATCCTGGCACGAAATAATTATTCTGTTAAAGGGCATGGTTACAAATAATATCTCTGGAGAAGTTAATACTGATATATAATGTAATGCAATATGCTAATGAAAGTCTCTGTGATGTACAGGTAGATCTTGACTTACAACCACAATTGGGCCCAAAATTTCTGTTGCCAAGAAAGTTGTTAAGTGAGTTTTGCTCTAATTTACCTGTTTCTTGTTAAGTGAATTACTGCAGTTGTTAAGTTAATAACACAGTTGTTAACTGAATCTGGCTTCCCCACTGACTTTGTTTGTCAGAAGGCTGCAATAGTGGATCACATGACCCTGGGACACTGCAACAGTCATATATATGTGCCATTTGCCAAGCATCCAAAACATGATCACTTGACCACGGGTCATTAGTGGTCTGCAGTGGTCATTAGTGTGAAAAAACTGGCCATTGGTTACTTTTTTCAGTACTGTTGTAACTTTGAATGGTCACTAAACAAATGGTTGTAAGTTGAGCACTATGTGCATTGCTTAAAGTATTGGCCCAGCATTGGGCCCAATCCAGGTTCAAGTCTATTGGCAGTCATGGAAACCCAGTGGGTGACATTGGGCTGGTCACTGTCTTTCTGTATATTTGTAAAGGAATTTAGCCGATATTAAAGGTATAAAAGTAGCTTTCCTGGAATCTCTGCCATGTCTATTTCTTGATCTGGCTTATCTTATCTGGTTGTCCTTGTTACTAACAGAGGTTTCATAATTTGATTTCAATAAGGGTAATGTTGCTTATGCAAACCTCTTAGGATAATATTTGCGATCTGCTGACAAAAAGTGCCTTTGAAATATTTAAATATGGTTTTGGTATCTTTACTTCAATTGGAGTTACAGAGCCAATCTTTGGGGAATTTGCTTTGAAGTGTTTGAAGTTGTGTGGTCTGAGACCTTAATTGTGTGATTCAAAGCTTTTGAAGCTAGCAGATTCACAAAACTTTAATAATTGATAAGTTTTGGTTATTCTGTGAACCTCCTGCATAGTTAAGAGGTTACACAACCTTCCAGGTGCTAGTGTGTATATATATTGCTTTCAGAATTCACTATTTCCCTGGGTTCACTGAAGAAGATACTCAAAATTAACTTCCCTTTTTTTAAAAAAAAATTATTAAAAGTTTTAAAGATAACATAAAAACTAACACTCATTAATATGAAATAGGAAGAACAAAGAAAGAAAGAAAAAGAACAGAAAAGAACAAAACAAAAAAGTGCAATGAAAAAGATTAAAAAAAAAAAGTTCCTTGACTTCAATCTTAATTGCCTGTCTATTAGTCCCAGAAGGAAAGTCTCTAGTTTTAGAAAATTTAACTTCCCTTTTGGAAAGGTCCAGATTTTATATCACATACTATTTTTAAAAGAAAAAAAAGTGTATTTGGGGGGATGTGTTAGAACAGGGGTCTCCAACCTTGGCAACTTTACGACTTGTGGACTTCAACTCCCAGAAGTCATAAAGTTGCCAAGGTTGGATTATGTCCAATGCTGATTGTTTTAATAAAAGAATTTTTATATAAATAAAAAAAAAAGTTGCCAAGGTTGGAGACCCCTGTGTTAGAATTTACTCTTCTGTGACAAGAAAAATTGATTCTTGCATAAAATTCTTTATATAGCAGTAGTCTGCAACTTAGTTTATTTAGTGAATGTTAGTATATTTACCTCAGTAAAATGCCACAGGGCCCTCTCTGCAAAGTGTGACCTTGATAGATATATTTTCTTAGAGAAAATATAGGCTCCAGAACTGAAGTATCTAGCATTACTTGGGATAAGGGTTAATCTGTATAGAAGTCTTGTAATCACCATTAATAGTGAATTATTATTGTCTGAATATGATTATTGAATGTTCAACTGCTAAATAAAACATTTGTCCTCTCTACCATTCACAAGCAGGAAAAAGTGGAAACCAATGTAAATAATTATGCCTTAGGCAAACTGTGGAATATATATAGGGTCCTTCCCAGTCTCATTATAAATAGCACTTGTAATGATAGTAATTTTCTTATTCACAAAATAGTATGACTGGACTTCTGAAAAATTGTGGCTCTCTCAGGATAGAAAGAATATCTTTTATCTAAAGTTGCTTGGATCCTCCGTACAACTGAAGAATTGCTGTTTGTTTATTGCATAACCCAACAAAGCTAACTGGTAGGAATGTTTCAACAGATGGTTTATCTTAAGACGTGGAACTTACATTTAATTTTAGAATCTTGGAGAATGGTTATGGCATGATTTGAAAAGTTATACTTTAGTGTCTTCTAGTCTGCTATTTCGTAATCTTAATTTTAAGTGGCCTGTTACCTTCTAGTTCTGGCCTGAAGAACATGTATCTATATCAGCGGTTCTCAACCTCGAACGACCATTTCGCGGGGGTCGCCGGACACCGCGGTCCGCCATTTTTTTGTTTGTTTTTTTTTGTCGCGCGCGTGCCATGCACGCACGGTTCGGGCCGTCACGCGCCGCGCATGCGCGGATCGGCCCGTCGCGGTCCGCCATTTTGTTTTTGCTTTTTTTTTGTTGCGCGCTGCGCATGTGCGGATTGGCCCGGTGCGCACGTGCGTGCACCGGGGTCGCACTGCGCATGGGCGGGGCAAGTGGGGTCTCAACCTGAAAAAGGTTGAGAACCACTGATCTATATTGACTTTCTCAAACATCTGTTAATAAAAATGTCTTGTATTTTACTCAAAATTCTGACAATATAGATATACAGTAATATTAAAATGTAAGCCTACTGTATGTGTAGAATTCTGCTGCTGTAGTTGTAGAATATATTTTAATATGCAACCTAGAAGCAAAAGCTTGCTTTAAGTACAAGCAATTCATTTGGTTGAATCTGATACCTGGTGACATCCACATGGGTTTTTTTGTTTTTTGTTTTGGCAACAATACAAAGGTGATCTTTTGCCTTGTATTTTCGAGTTTCAGATCTGGTATTCCTTGGAGGTCTCTCATCCGAATACTAATGAGGCCCAATTCTGTTTAGCTTCCAAGCCTAAAAGTTTTCCTAGTGTTTCTGCCTCCTAAGAGATCAAAAACCTCTCTATGCAAATCACATCAAAATGCAGTCTGTCCTTATGGAAAAACAGTTGTACCTTGAGAATTGCCTCACCTTGTTGTCACCTTCCTAAACACGCCTATTGTGAATGTTTCCAGGAATAGCCTGAGGATGCAATCAAGGTATTTAGATATATATACAGTTCATTATTTCTATGCTTGACTTTTTAGATTGATTGGATTTAATAAGAAGTAGATGTCTGGCTGAAGCCAAGGGATACTAAATTCCTGAGAAAGGAGACAAACCTAGTACTGACAAGCTTGATTAATGACCTAATCTAGATCAAAAAGATGAAAATACAGTAACTAGAACAGGGGTTCTCAACCTTGGCAACTTTAAGACTTGTGGACTTCAACTCCCAGAATTCCTCAGCCAGCAAAGCTGGCTGAGGAATTCTGGGAGTTGAAGTCCACAAGTCTTAAAGTTGCCAAGATTGAGAACCCCTGAACTAGAAGAAAGCTGCCAACATCCCTTTTATATTAAAAATGCTTTGTAAATTGATCCATTCCAGATGTTTTTAGATGAATGTGATTTTCATCGCTGTGAAATTTCAGGCCCCATTTCTCAGGTCAAAGTTGTGGTTTTAAGCCTTCAATGTACATACCTTCTTCTACCAAATTACTAGAATGACCTCTCTTTTGTGTAGTGACTTATTTGGCTTCCAAAACATTGTCTAAGACACTTCTCCAGAGGCTTCCATGAAAACGAAGGACAGTTATTAGGTTCCGCAGATTTTGGGTTGGTGTTACCCTATCAGTAAAATCTTCTTTCCAAGAGGCCCAGCTGGCAACTCTGATTATGATGCTTCTAGCAGTAGAGAATGTCTTTCTGTTTTCCTCAGGATATTGGCCACTGTTAGCCATAAAAGATCATTTATATCTTTTCATACTTACATTTTGCGGCTGTTTTTATTTTAGTTTTTATTCCTTGCTGCAGGCATTTACATGGTGTTGGTATACATGTTTTAATCACTGTTTACTGCTTTTTTTTAAAAAAAATTACCAATACTTTGCCCAAAGAACTTATATTACTGGCTCGTCTAAAAACAAAAATGTTTATGAATACTTTTCTTCATAGCCATTTCCATTTTCCATTTTCCTGTGATTTCCATTATTTCCTTGCTACACACATCAGATCTATCTATCTGCCAGCCTGTTTGCAAATAAGTAAAAGCAGCATGCAGGAAAATAGCAAACTCATTCTTCCTGCAGCATTTGAATGTCAATTGCATTAAAATTTACCTCTTTTTGGGAAGGAGGAAAGAAGGAAGGAATTACAAAAGTAGACTTTACTTTCTATGAGTGTTTGTAGAAGCAAATCTATGTCCACTCTGGTCATAAATAGTTTAGCTGTTAATATCTTTTATAATTATATTGTGTGGTGTCTGTACAAACCTCAGTTTGCCTATCTCCCACACTTGCTAGCTAGCATGAGCTTATGGGAGTTGCAGTCCTAACAGTTGTGTAGAGTGTCAGGTTGGTGAAGATTGACATGGATCAATACACGTGTCCCAAAGAGTATATGCATTCCCTTTATGGCATTCGTCACTTGCTACAACATCAGGTATTGCAACATCAAGTGCATATGTGGAATGGACACCTCAGTTTTTAGTTTTCCCGGAACTTCTGAAGTTTTCAGTCAAAGCAATACAGTTCTAATGCTTTAATTGTATTCTTAAATGCTCTTAACGCATTAAAAGTAAATTCTGAATATGTCATACTTGTTCTTAATATGCAATTTAATGCAGCAAAAAAATCTAATTTATTTATTTTGTTTCTCAGCCAAAAAACAAAAGTTAATACATAACCACTCATTAGCTGCCTTCATTATGTTAAGTTTGCCAAATTACTCAGCCATCACTTTATCAACAAGTGACTGTAAATTATTAAATTTCCAGTCTGCACCTGGAAAATCAACAAAGTTATATTTTAAAAAAAAAAAACCTCTACATCCCCAGTTTCTAAATATATATCTTTGAAGGATACTTACACACAGTGAATCAAAATGGAAAATAATTTTATTTATCTAAAATACTTACATTAAAAAAGACACTAGGGAATTGAAAAAATGTTCTAAGAAAAGGAAAAGGCAAATGGTTTCTACAGTGTGGCCAAGGAAACTATCTGAATATGCCCAGAAAGGCCCTAGGAATTACTGGGTGCTAAAGTGTTCCTTGCAAAGGAAGTGTGCATTCTACTGAGGGATCCTGTTTTCGCCAAGCCTGGAGATGCTTAGTTAATGGGGAAAGATCTCTCTCTATCCTGGCAACAGGAGATTTACGGTAGATTAGAAATGCAGTTACTGCTGGCTCAAGGGTTATACCAGGTATTACGTAACAGGCAAGGATTTTCTTTCTTTTTTTCTTCCTAGCATTTTCCCACAAGTACAGTGCCTGCTTTTTTCAGATCATTGGCTTCAGAAAGAATTGACCAACACAGAGAGAATGACTGGCCCAAAATCACCCATCTGGCTTTCATGCCTAAAGCGGAATTAGAACTCAAACTCTCCTGCTTTCTAGCCTGGTGCCTTATCCCCTAAGCCAAAGTGGCTCTTTACATAACGGGTTAAGGATGCTTTGAGACTAATTTTGGAAGTCAAAGAATGCTCTTTTAAAAATGGCAAGACTCATTTTTACAGGTTTGAAGGGATCATAAGGGGGAAATAGATACCTGGGTCTCCACTCTGCTGACTCAGAAGTGATACTGGCAAAATGTACATGACTCTTGAACTGCTCTTTCTCCAGTACAGGAGATGGAGAATCCACCAATGGGTTTTCTCTGTCTGCCTGCTCTTGAGACCAAGTAGCCAAACTTGACATGCCCCCTCTTGCTAGGAGACCCAGTCTTGACTTGGTCTCAGCTCTTGAAGACGTGTCAGGGTTGGCTCTCTCAGCAGTTTAGCAGGTAGAAACCTATTGGTGAATTCTCCTTTATTAAAAATATCCATCAATACCTGTAATACTTAGAATATTATACTACTGATAATATTAAATAACTTAATACTTCCCCACTGTTTCCCCTGCTGCACTGGGCTCAGTGCTGCGTAAAATCGGAGGGGAGGTGGGGGGGGAGGATGCAACTGCTTTAAATTTCTTTTGTTTTCCCCAGGGCCCTGGGGGAAAGTATTCTTGGGTAGCTCACTGAGCTACCTTAAGAACAATCTTCTTCTCCCCTCTCAGGATCTGAGGAGCTGCATTCAGAGCTCCCACGTTCTGTAAAATTCCATTTACAGGCCTCCGGAGCCGTTTGCAAGCCACAGGAGCCATTTTGGTTGCCGTTTCAGGCAACCAAGTTTTAAAAAGCTGATTCCAGGGCTCCACTTTTTTCAAGCTTCGTTCAGAGGCCACCTTTGGGGCTATCCCCTGGCATAGTGCCCAGCGCTGTGGCCACGATTACCCCAGTGTCGCCCAAACTTCCCTGGGGTTGCTACAGCCCTTTTTCAAGGGCAGAGGGAGTTGCGGCCGCCATTTTGTTGCCGCCTAAGGCAATGAAGAATAAAATGGTTCCCCTTTGCAGGATTTTAAAATGTTTTGCCTTGTTTCTGTGGCTAAATCGCTCTTTCCTTTAGGAAGGACTAGTTCCCTACTCAAGGCACAGCCCCAGGGATTCTAATTATTTTTTTTGACTCAGGCGGTCGCCATTTTGATTGCCACGTGGTTGCTTCTTTAGGCCTCATCAAGCCAGGATTTAATAGTATTACAGGCCTGGGGCTGAACTGGAGGAGCGTGTGTTTTCTCTAAGTTGCCAACACACAGACCATGCCAAATTGCTCAACCACCTTTGTCTTTATTCTTCCTTGCCAGGCCTTACTTCAGGCCCTCTGCGCCCTTCATTGGGCTATCTGGTGCACCTTGACTGGTCACCTAAGGCCTCCGGGCGGAGCCCAGAGCGGGTCCCCAACCGTGCCTTCGGCATCAGACTCAATTGCCGTGACCAAGCCCAGATAGATTTGATTTTCCAGTCAGGTGGTCAGGGGAGCAGTCTTCGTTACTTGCTCCAATTTCACTTCCGCCAACCACTTGCCTGCCAGAGCTTCGCCTCAGTTTCCCTGAGACAGCTCATCCAGGATGGAGGACTTCACCGTGCCTCAACCCATTAGCACGGCTTCCCCATCCTCCAGCTACGGCTGACAGAACACCTCCAAACCGGAGGGAGCAGGCAAGCCCACAACCAAGGCTAAGGCCACTCTCAAGAAAACCTCCAAGTTGGCAGAAAAGCATGCCAGCCATAGGCACCAGGCTCTGGAGAAGTTCTCCAGAGCGCAGAGACAGGATTAGAGATGGATCAAATGGTGGCCCCTGAGTTTGACCTTCCCTTACGCCCTTCAACCTCAGCTCAGGGCGTGTGGTCCCTAACAGAAGCCCTCACCACACCTTCTGCACCAGTTCAGCATACAGTTACCAATATGCCACCTCTTCCCTCGGGTTCAGCTCCTGAGGCTACTTTCACCCCAACTGCAGCAGGGCTCAGGGGTCCAGACCTCAGAGACATTTTCTCCGATGGCCGACTTGAGGCCCTGTTGTCTAGGGTTGTGGACCGCGCTCTAGCAGAACAGTCCTTCCATCCACCTGGACAAGGGGCTTCCACATCAGCTATGTCCCTCCTACGGGGATCCCTATGCTTCAGGAGCCCACTTCTCCTGCACATTCCTCAATGAGCGGATACTCATCTCCGCAGGGTGAGGATCACCCGGACTTCAATCTTTCAGAAGAGGAGGAACTCCCCCCTGAACCCTCCCCATCTGGAGGTCTATTCAACCCAGCTCTGTTTTTTCCCTTGCTTCGCCACCTCAACAGCAAACATTGGGTCAGATCAGTTCCCTCAGCTGCAGGCCACATCGTATTCCAGTCCAAATCCAATATTCTTTGAAACGGTGGCAGCCCAGCACCACGTTCCTTGTCCTTCTATATTTCTCAAGGGGATTAAAAAGCAATGGGTCTCCCCTTATTTCCGTCCATAAGCGGGACAGATAAGAGGATTTTTAGTACCTCTACTGACTTAAGTGATGCCCTAGAGGTCCCCAAGGTGGATGAGGCTTGGACCCCGCTGGTGTCCCAAACTGCGGTCGCTGGGGACATGTCTGAGGCGCTTAAGGCGGACGACAGGAAATGGGAGCAAACTTTCCAAAAGACCCATCAATCAGCGGCTTGGGCAATTAAAATGGCCACTTGTGCGTCCTTCTTTGTCCGAACTACCCTTTTATGGCTTCGGCAGCTTCATGCCAGAGTCCCTTCGGAGGAAATTCAGACTCACCAAGACTTAAGAAAAATGGTGGCGGCAACTGAGTATGCTGCGAACGCGACGCTTCAGTCGGCCACCTTTGCTTCCAGGTCTCTAGCCTCCAACATTACAGCTAGAAGGATGCTATGGTTGAAACACTGGCAGGCTGATGCCAAGGCCAAATGGCGTCTCGCAACTGCTCCATATCTGGCCAATAATCTTTTTGGGGAGGCTCTGACTCTGTACCTTGTGGAGAACAAGGACAAGCAGAAGGTCATGGCTCATCTCAATAAGTGAGCCGACAAACGTGCCACTCGGTATTTCCACAGACAGTCCTTTTGGCCAACAACAGGTGCGACAGCCACCCAACCCTCCCATTCATACACATCCAGGCAGGACAGGCCATATGACAGGTCGGCCTTTCGGCCCAGGCAGCAGAACCAATCCAAGAGGCCATTTCGAGGGGCAGGACGTCCCTACAGGAGGTCCAAGTGACTTTTACACCGCACTTCCCATAGGGGAAAGGCTTGCCCATTTCTTCCATCAGTGGGAACTCACATCCACGGACGCCTGGGTCTTACAAACAATCCAGTTTGGACTGTCCCTGGAGTTTCTGGCCAACCCTCTGGGTCGCTTCATCACCTGTTCCACTTCTCGGGATCCAAACAAACGGGCTTATGCAGGAGGCCATTCAACATCTTCTAGAGATTCAGGCCATGGAACCGGTTCCGCCGGATCACAGGGGAAGGGGATTCTACTCCATCCTCTTTGTGGTCCCCAAGACCTCGGGAGGACGGAGAGCATTTCTAGACCTCAAGAGTCTCAACTATTACATCACATACAAAAAATTCAAAATGCAATCACTCCATTCCATCCTAGGAGGCATCAGGCAAGGAGACTTCCTGGCGTCAATAGACCTCTAACGGAAGCATATCTCCACATCCCTATCCATCGAGATCACTGGCGGTTCCTCAGATTCTGTTACAGGGGCCGTCACTTCCAGTACAAAGCCCTTCCGTTTGGCCTCTCCTCCGCACCCAGGGTGTTCACCAAGGTCCTAGCTGTGATAGCTGCCCATCTACGGAAGGTACTGGTACGCGTCCAGTGTTACCTGGATGACATCTTGATCCAAGCGTCCTCCTTCCGGGTGGCCCAGTCAGACCTGGAATTAACTATTCAGGTCCTCCAACAACACAGGTTCTCGATGAACTTCCAAAAAAGCCAGACGGTTCTCTCATCCAGGCTTCTGCACCTGGGAGCCATCATAGACACCACAAACTGCATGGTCTATCTCTCCCAGGAGCGATTGGTCAGCATCAGGGACCTGGCTCGTCGGGTGTTCAAGGACCGCACCGTTCCACTGGTCTTACTCTCCCAACTTCTGGGAAAGATGGTCTCCTGCATAGCCATAGTTCCCTGGGCCAGACTCCACTTACGGGATCTACAATGGTTCCTCCTGCCATTCCAACGAGTGAATGCCAGCACATCCAACCGCCAAGTGAGCTCCCGGTCCAAACCCTCAGGTCTCTACGCTGGTGGTTCTCACAAGCGGTGGCCAAGGGGTCACCTTTCAAGGAGCCAGAGCGCCTCACCATTACAATGGATGCCAGTCTGTTCAGTTGGGAACCCCATCTATAGTCTCAGTTTGCGCAGGGCCATTGGTCCCGTGCAGACTTGAGACACAACATCAATTGGCTGGAACTCAGGGCCATTCACTTAGCTCTTCGTCAATTCCGACACTGGATCAGGGGCCGTCACGTATTGATCCTCATGGACAATGTGGCGTCCAAGGCCCAAGTGAACAGGCAGGGGAGCACCAGGTCCAAGTCCCTTATGTCCGAGGTATGGCTGTTAGGTTCCTAGGCAGAGTCCAACCTGGCCTCTCTCAGGGCCGAACACATTTCTGGGATTGACAACCAGCAGGCAGACTTTCTGAGTCGCTCTAAGGTAGACCCCTCAGAATGGGGATTGCATCCGGATCTTTTTTCCAAGATCTCCCACAGGTTCGGCCATCCGGTCCTCAACCTGTTTGCATCGTCGAGGAATGCCCAACTCCCCAGGTATTTCTCCCATTATTACCTTCCAGGGGCGGAGGGGAGGACGCCCTGCAGACTCCATGGCGGCAAGGTCAACTTTATACCTTCCCTCCCCTCCCACTCATTCCGGCGACCATCTGCAAACTACTCCAAGAGCAGGCAGAGATGATCCTCGTGGCCCCGTATTAGCCCCAGAGGCCCTGGTTTGCCGACCTGATGAATCTCTCCCGGTCTCCTCCGTGGAAGATTCCCCTGCATTGCGTGTCCTTGCACCAGGGGGTCCTCCAACACCCGGACCCTCAGTGGTTGCAGTTAACCGTCTGGTGCTTGAGTGCAGCATCATGACGCAAGAGTTATTCTCACCACGGGCAATTACCATGATTCAGGCCTCTCGTCATCCAGCGACCAATCGCATTTATGATTCCACCTGGAAAAATTTTTGCCATTGGTGCAGGAGGCAACAATTGGACGTCTACAAATTAACCATCCCTCAGATCGTAATACTACCTTCTGGATGGTCTGGACAGAGGCCTGGCCCCTGTGACCATTCGTTGGCAGGTGGCAGCCCTATCGACGTTGCTCACTTGCGTGGATTCAGTGCCTTTAGCTCATCATCCTAGGATATGCGCCTTTATCAAGGGTGCATGCAACAATAGGCTTCCCGTGGTACACAGGTATCCCTCTTGGGAGCTGCCTCGTGTGCTTCGCGCACTCACAAAGTCACCCTTTGAGCCCATTGCTACCATATCATTGCGGACCTTATCTCTTAAGGTTGCATTCTTAATCGCCATCACGTCAGCCAGGCATATCTCCAAACTGGCTGCTCTCTCGGTCAGGAATGATCTTTGCATCTTTCACCAAGACCGAGTAGTCCTTCGGTTGGATCCCGCCTTCGTGCCCAAGATCAACTCACTCTTCCATAGGGCACAGGAAGTCATTTTGCTAAATTTTTGCCCCAATCCTTCCCATGACTTGGAGCGGCAGTGGCACACACTGGACATCCGCAGGGCCCTGTGGCGTTACATCAAGCACACGGAGCCTTTTCGCAGATCTGAGGCCCTCTTCATTTCCTTCCGTCTGGCTTCTCTGGGACAGAAGGTGTCCGCTGGCACTATAGGCAGGTGGATCAGGACCTGTATCGTGGAGGCATACCAGTCTTCTTCCCTGCCGACTCCAAGTCATATCACAGGCCATTCCACTCGCAGCGCTGCGACATCTGAAGCATGGGCCACTCAGGCATCAGTTGAGGAGATTTGCAGGGCTGCGACATGGTCCTCGCCTTCCCCATTTGTACATCATTATAGGATTGACCGCTTTGCTTCCGCAGACGCCTCCTTTGGTCGGAGAGTCCTCCAGCAGCTGGTCTCCGGGGACGTAGATCCGGCCTTATCTGTTTCCCACCCATCGGGACAGTGAGGCTTTGGTATATCCCATTGGTGGATTCTCCATCTCCTGTACTGGAGAAGGGGCGTTGTCTTACCTGAACGCCTCTTCTCAGTAAGGAGATGGAGAATCCACACCCGCCCTTTAGGTCAGTTAGGCCGGTATTAGAAATTGAGAGCCAACACCTTGTACAGCATCAGCCACTTTCACCCTCGTCAAGACTGGATCTCCTAGCAAGAGGGGGCGTGTCAAGTTTGGCTACTTGGTCTCAAGAGCAGGCAGACAGAGAAAACCCATTGGTGGATTCTCCATCTCCGTACTGAGAAAAGGTGTTCAGGTAAGACAGCGCCCCTTTTGCATCTCTGTATAGAGTTCTCCTTATACCTTTCATTTGTGGCAGCAAGTTAGAACAAGTATTCTAATCCTCTGAAAGCCATAAACTTGTTGCATAATTAAATGCAAAGGGCTGGGAAGGAGAGGGTGGCAACTGCTGCTATGGCAATGTAATATCACACAATACTGTATATTATGGTCATTGTATGAGGTTTAGATTTTTTTTATTGCAGCATATAAGTTGACACACTGAGTAATTACAATTGAATTCAGAGGGGGTAAACTAACCTATTTTGCTTTTTCCTGCTAATCCAAAAGACCTAAGCAAATCCATTCAAAATTAATATGAAACACAGTGGCTGTTGGCTGATTAAATGTTCATTAGAAAGTAAATTATAGAGATGCATGTACACCTGGACTATTTTTCATTAAAAGGAAGAAGCATTTAATATATAAATTTCACACAGAAATACTCTGCTTCATATCAGTTAATGAGAACATGCTTATTAAATCTTCATTATGATCAAAGTTCAGAAGTTGTTCACAACACAGGTTTTTTATAAAAAAAAATCAAAATGTTGACCTAATAAACTTGCTCTTAATAAGAAGTGGGAAAAATTTACAATGTGAGTTATAAAATGAAATTAAGATTAGACAGAGAAATCTAGACAACGCGTGATATGTTTTGAATGGAGAACATGATAAAATATTCTTATGAAAAAAATTGGTATTCTAGAATTGTGTTTCTGGGAAAAATCTTGGAAAGGAAGATAAATATTGATACTAACAATATTTGTTGATAAATTGGGACTAATATAGGAATAAACATTTGCAATGGGCATTCTACTTAAGGTAGCAATTGTAGTTTGAGTGTCGTAGTGGCAAGAATATTTTTATGAATATAGATTATGAATATCTTCCTAAAGAATTTTCATTGTTATAGGTGAAACTCGAAAAATTAGAATATCATGCAAAAGTTCATTTATTTCAGTAATGCAACTTAAAAGGTGAACCTAATATATGAGATAGACTCATTACATGCAAAGCAAGATAGTTCAAGCCGTGATGTGTCATAAGTGAGATGATTATGGCTTACAGCTCATGAAAACCCCAAATCCACAATCTCAGAAAATTAGAATATTATGAAAAGATTCAATATTCTAGGCTCAAAGTGTCCCACTCTAATCAGCTAACACCTGCAAAGGGTTCCTGAGCCTTTAAATGGTCTCTCAGTCTGGTTCAGTAGGAATCACAATCATGGGAAAGACTGCTGACCTGACAGTTGTGCAGAAAACCATTATTGACACCCTCCATAAGGAGGGAAAGCCTCAAAAGTTAATTGCAAAAGAAGTTGGATGTTCCCAAAGTGCTGTATCAAAGCACATTAATAGAAAGTTATGTGGAAGGGAAAAGTGTGGAAGAAAAAGGTGCACAAGCAGCAGAGATGACCGCAGCCTGGAGACGATTGTCAGGAAAAGGCCATTCAAAAGTGTTGGGGACTTTCCAAGGAGTGGGCTGAGGCTGGAGTCAGTGCATCAAGAGCCACCCCACAGAGATGGATCCTAGATCCTTCAAATGTCATATTCCTCTTGTCAAGCCGCTCCGGAACAACAAATAACGTCAGAAGCGTCTTACCTGGGCTAAAGAAAAACAGAACTGGTCTGTTGCTCAGTGGTCCAAAGTCCTCTTTTCTGATGAGAGCAACTTTTTCATCTCATTTGGAAACCAAGGACCCAGAGTCTGGAGGAAGAATGGAGAGGCACACACTCCCAAAAGTACCAAAATCTGGTTCATTGACCGTGGGATTACTGTGCATGATTGGCCAGCAAACTCGCCTGACCTCTATGGGGCATTGCCAAGAGAAAGATGAGAGACATGAGACCGAACAATGCAGAAGAGCTGAAGGCCGCTATTGAAGCATCCTGGTCTTCCATAACACCTCAGCAGTGCCACAGGCTGATAGCTTCCATGCCACGCCACATTGAGGCAGTAATTGCTGCAAAAGGGGCCCAAACCAAGTACTGAGTACATATGCATGCTTATACTTTTCAGAGGTCCGATATCGTTCTATGTACAATCCTTGTTTTATTGATTGCATGTAATATTCTAATTTTCTGAGATTGTGGGTTTGGGGTGTTCATGAGCTGTAAGCCATAATCATCTCACTTATGACACATCATGGCTTGAACTATCTTGCTTTGCATGTAATGAGTCTATCTCATATATTAGGGTCACCTTTTAAGTTGCATTACTGAAATAAATGAAATTTTGCACGATATTCTAATTTTCCGAGTTTCGCCTGTATGTTATGAAGATTTTAAATCGAGGCAGCCACCTGACTGACCTCATTTTATGACAGTTTTTCCAGCGGTTAAACAAACGCAATAGTCATAAAATGAGTGCCACATTCGTTGAGTGGACCCATTGTTTGCAATGGACATTTTTTTTTTTGCTGGAAACCACAACTAAACGTTAGTTTCCATCAAAAAATGTCATCAGTTGTGGTCACGGGACCCTGGAATGCTACAAATGGCTGTAAATGCAAATGAGTTGCCGAGTGTTCAAAATATGATCATGTGATGATGAAATGGAGGCAGCCATTGAAACTTTGAATTTGGGTCGTAAGTACCTTTCGAGGGGTCTGTTATAACTTTTAATAGTTGCTGTGAGATCAGTCATAAGTTGAGAATTACCTGTAGTCAGAGAAGCAAAGCTGGTGGCAGACTTTGAAGGCCAGATTCTCCTGTCAGCTAAATGTTTAGGAGCCATGCACACATTATTAAAACTTGTTTCATATGGAGTGGCATTGATATCAGAGATTGTAATCTGGTTATAATGTTCCACACTCTTCATAAATTCCTAAGGAAAAAACCCTTTCATCATCGCTATGACTGGCTTCTTTCCAGGCCTTCACAAATTGCAGCTCCCCCCATACTTTGAATTTCCATCTTTATCTACTGAGCAGAGGCTACAGGCAATTGTTAAGTCTTCTCCTTCTTATAAATCACATCCTTTGAATACTTGTTCTAATTTAAATAGAATTAAGGTGATGCTGCAGCATTCAGTGGAAGCAACAGATAGGTAAATCCTTTTATACCCTGTCAAAAGAGATCATATTAACAGCAGCAAATACAGTGTTTCTAAGGATCGCTTTAGAGCTGCCTTGAGGATTTCATAGGATTAATGTGACTGCTGGTGGCATTAGTAATTTTGGCTTTAAAAACAAAACAAAACAAAACAAAAAACCTCAGAAATGGCCCATCAAGAAACAAGATTTCACTGAAACAGAGTGTGGTTTAACATCCAAAGAAATAAAAAGCTGAAATTATTATTATGTAATGCACTTTCCTAATTCAGCTGGCTTGCTTAAAGGTTGTTCACCTAATCAGCTGACTTGTTAAGAAATTTCCTGAAATACGTTTCCAGTACATTCAATAATTCTGTGTGTGTGTGTGTGTGTGTGTGTATGTGTGTGTGAGAGAGAGAGAGAGAGAGAGAGGGAGGGAGGGAGAGAGAGAGAGGGAGAGAGAGAGAGAGAGAGAGAGAGAGGGAGGGGGAGAGAGAGAGAGAGAGAGAGAGAGAGAGAGAGAGAGAGAGAGAGAGAGAGAGAGAGAGAGAGAGAGAGAGAGAGAGAGAGAGAGAGAGAGCACATTGGTTTAATTTTGTTCATTTATTATGGATTGTGAACAGAAATGGTGTTCCAGTCCTGCAAAATTGACAGATGGACTCCAATTCTGTGTATAATAAATTTACTATAATTATGCTTAATTACATTTTGTTTACTTGCTCACCCATTTCCTTTTGCACTAGTCGTGAATCTAAAGCTGCCAAGTACACACTGATATAAATATGTGAAACTGGAGTTAAAATAGCATTTAGACTTATATCCCACTTCATGGAGCTTTACAGCCCTCTCTAAGCAGTTTAGAGAGTCACCATATTGCCCCCAACCGTCTGGGTCCTCATTTTACCCACCTTGGAAGGATGGAAGACTGAGTGAACCTTCAGTCGGTCAGGATCAAATGCCTGACAGTGGAATACAGAGTTAGCCTGCAATACTGCATTCCAACCACTGCATCATCATGGCTGTTAATGAACTAAAGCACAGGCCCCCAACCTTTGGGGCACCAGGGACCAGTTACCTGGAGAGACGTTTTTCCATGGACAGGATGGGGCGTGTTTTTATGTGCTGCCTGCATCCCGTGGATGGGGCTTCACTTGTTTGTGCGGACCGGTTGCTGGCATGCCATGGACCGGGAGCAGTCCATGGACCAGGGGTTGGGGACCCATGAACTAAAGTATCAGAATTCAGTGTCCTGGTACACCAGTAAATTATAATTATATTACATAATATAATTAGCTAACTATAATCATCCTAGTTCAGAGGTGTCAAACTCTTTTGACCTATAGATGCATTAGAAATGTTGAGAGCATATTGAAATGGTTGCCAGGATGGTCATACCAATCTTGAAAAAAGGCACTGGACAGAAACACCCAGTAGTCAGCTAAGAGTGTGACAGGCATATCATGACGGTTTCCTGTTCCTGATGAAAGAAGTTGCATCTTACAAAAAGTTTCTTCAGTTAACCTGTCATTGCTTTTGTTTCTTTGGACTAGTGGTGAAGGCCCCAGACTAAAAATCAGGAGACTGGGAATCCTAGCCCTGCTTTGAGCAGGAAAACCAGTTGGGTGCCTTTGGGCCCATCACTCTCTCTCAGCCCAACCCACCTCACAGGGTTGTTGCTATAGGGCAGGGGTAGGCAACCTTGGCTCTTTTATGACTCGTGGACTCCAACTCCCAGAATCCCTGAGCCAGCCAAGCTGGCTCAGGAATTCTGGGAGTTGAAGTCCACGAGTCATAAAAGAGCCAAGGTTGCCTACCCTTGCTGTGGGGAGATAGGAGGAAGGAGTATTAGTATGCTTGGTGCCTTGAGTAACTTATAAAAATAATATAAGAGTATAAATAAATATCTACAATATACATGCTTGGAAGATAAAGTAACTCCAAAGTAAGTAGTTTATTATATGTAAGATAATATTGTTCATGATCCATATTCTGGATCATATCACTTTTCATGTAGCTCTTGCAGTTAGCATGGCAAGTTTTCATGTGTTATCTCAGAGCCATGATATAAAAGGCTCATGTTAGTTAGTCTTAGTTGACTGGACTAGAATGGAAACTCTCCCTGCAATAGCATTGCTGCCTAGAAACAACAGAGATATTACGACAATTTAATTGGCTCTTGAAGTACTGAACATTATTTAAATTAATGAGCAAGGTATTAACTTTTTTTTAAAAAAACTGATTTGTTAGCCAGCTTGATTTTATCTTAGCCTTTTTGCTTGGTTTTCTAAATGTGTTTAAACCTTGGCTGCTGACAGTTCAAGATGCAATCAGATAATACCAAATTCAGATTTTGCTGAATTTAAAGGTCCTTAAGTAATCTCAGCTAACTGCACTATGCAAATGCTGCTTCTGTATTATTTAGTTTTAGGCTAACTGAAATAATGGTTGAGGTTAACACAACAATGAACCAGAACTCTTGATAACCATGGCTTACTTTGGATAGAAATATACTAAATAGCTACATGAGATAAACAACATCCTTAATACTCGATTTTACAGGGAAAGACATAGCCTCCCTTTGTATATATTGAGGCCAGAATTCTTTTTTTTTTAATTTTTTATTTTTTCACCAAACACCATACACCAAAAACAAACCATACATACATAAACAAAATTCTTTTCTTTTAACAGAGCCGTGCTGTACATTCTGACTATTCTATTACCTCTTATTTACATTTTATTTACATTCAATCCTTATGTCTTTTTCTTTCTCTGTTCTAGCCAAATATAACACTTATTCCAAGTTTCGTAAAATTCTGTTGCCTCCTTGTCTTTTAATTCTAGTGTGAGTTTATTTATTTCTGCGCATTCCAAAATTTTATAGATAACCATATCCTCTGTGGGTATGTTTTCATTCTTCCAGCATTGGGCATATGCTATGCGGGCCGCCGTCAGTATGTATATAATGATGTGTTGGGACTGTTTTTTAATCTTTGAATTTATTATGCCCAATAAAAATAATTCTGGTTTGAAATCTATTTTTATCTCCGTTATCTCCTGTATCCAATCTCTTATTCGTTCCCAATACTTCTTTGCTTTAGGGCACAGCCACCACATATGAAAGAATGTTCCTTCTCTAATTCTACATTTCCAATACTTTGGATCTATATTTTTATGCATTTTGGCCAATCTCGCTGGTGTTAAATGCCATCTATAAATCATTTTGTATTGGTTCTCTCTATATGCAGTTGATAACGTCAATTTGCAATTTACATTCCATAGTCTTTCCCATTCCTCTAGGTTTATATTTCTTCCCACATTTCGGGCCCACGCTAACATGGACCCCTTCACTATTTCTTCTTGAGGCCAGAATTCTTATGAGATATCCTGAGTCTGATATTTGAAATGTTTGAATTTTTTTTTAACAGCAATGAGGTCTAAAGTGTTGCTAGACCATCAAAGAGAAAGAAATACTTACTTTGAACTTGCTAACTGTGTCTCTTGAATACTGAACCAGAGACTATGAAGTATAAAAAAAGAATAGGAAAGAATTATTGCATAATTTAAAGGCAAGGGGAGAGTGCAAATAGTGTAAAATATTGCTTTCCCCAGATGCACTTTAACATTTGAAGTTTCAATTGAGATTAATTTTCCAACACTGTTCACTTCTTCTGTATGCATCAGAGCAAGCGAATTCCTTTTAAAGTAATAATGTTAAGCCTCCTTTCCTCCCAATAGAAAACAAAAGAGGTTATAAAATTTACTAAAATATACAACCCTCATTCTAGGAATAGTTTTCTAAAATTACTTACAAAAGAAAAACAACTTACACCGGAGAAGCATTTTGTTACAGTCCTACTTTAAAAACTGAAGGATGTAAAGGAAGAAATCAGTTTTCTTCGAAATTGTCAGATTTATATTCCTCTAAGAATTCAAGATGGTGTACACAGCATACTCTTTATATTTTTACAACAATAATAGTCCTTTGAGCTAAGGGGGCTGATATAGTGGTTGGCCCAAACTCACTCATACTATTTGTATTGTTTAAAGAAGAGCTGAGCTGGGTCTCCTTGGTCTAACACTTTAACTACTACTACTACATGATATCAATTTTGCCATTTTTCTTTTCATTCTGCTTAGTGCCATTGCATACAATTATGCCTTTCTATTCGATATGAGTTGGGGAAGGCAGCTTTCTTCACAAGCAACTACAGCCAGCTAGATTGCATCTGTATAGATCTCCCAAGTTGTTAGCTACTCAGACTCATCATTGCTCTAAGTCCCTGTTGATATATTATGGCACCCTTACTTGGGGATATTCTCTAACTAAAGCAACCAATGACAGGATCTGACAATAAAAATTATGGCTCAGCCCCTTAATCTCCAGGCTGGCCACCCATGGGATTCTGGTGCTGGATCTTAACAAGAGCAGGAGTGAATTGGGCTCATTCCCAAGATGCAACATTGCACATACATGCCCTATAGCAGTGATGGCGAATCTTTTAGAGACCAAATGCCCCAAAACGCCCCACCCCTGCTCCATCCCCTGCCCCGCCCCCATCCCGTCTGCCCGCAGGACCACTCACCGCCTCCAGGGCCCGCTGCAGATCGCCCAGGCAGCCCAACAGCGCCATGGCAGCCACACCCTTTGCCCGCGCCCCACAGTATCAACTGTGCTCGATGGGGCGTGAGGGCAGAGTCTTGTCTACACTGCCTGGCTGCCATGTCCTTGGCTGCGCTGCTCTGCATGGGCCACGCTCGGGGGCGACGCTCCTCCAGAGGACTGCTGGTGAGGAGGGGGTCACGGGAGGAGACAAGGCTGAGGCAACGGCACGTGTACCCACAGAGAGGGCTCCGAGTGCCGCTTCTGGCACCCGTGCCATAGGTTCATCACCACCACCCTATAGCATTGCTTAAGAATTCTAGGAGTTGAAGTCCTTAAATCATAAAAGGGCCATGGTTCCTCACTCCTGCCCTACAGAGACCATGGCTGTAAAGCAGTCAGGTAGTCATAGGTGTGTAGGCAGCTATGGCATGAATATGAACAGACTGGGCTTGATGCTGGAAATAATAAGCTCTCCATTTCAGTTGAGCTTCTGTTGCTTCTGAAGCACAAGAACTGGATCAAACCAACTAAATAATACTCTACTGTACATGCACTACTAAGCTACTTACTCCAGCCCTCAGCTTTCATGAGAGCTGCTTTTTATATGCCACATTCTTGGATTAATCCTTGGCCTCTTTTTATACTTTAGTAGTTTTCTTTGTTGCTGGATGTGTCCAACATGTAATAAACTAGAAGGTTTTACATTCCTGTTGCAGGTATGTTTCACAAAGATGGAGCAAGTGGGTCCCAGGTAAAACTGAATGTCAACCTAAACAATATTTCATATCCTTTTTTTTACTGATACTATGAAAACAACACACCAAAATGAAGTCATTCGTGGGTCATCTGCTTCATACATGATGGCAGTTGTGATTATAATTTAAATACAGTCCATTGCTGTATCCCAAAAGATTATAAGCTAAAAAGATAATATTCTGGCAATATTTTTTTTAAAAAATATCCCCCAAAATGCAAGGATATGTATAAACTTCCTGCTTCCTTAGACTCTGTAGTGTGTAGATAACAAGTCCACTTCCTGCTTTTCAGTCTGAATTTTGAAAGTCATGTCTTTTTTAAGTTAACACTATGTTACCATCTATTGCAACAAGTATCTTCTTCCTTAAAAGTTCACTGTTAGGACAGCAGCATAGTAATTATGGCTGAGCAAAAAAAATGGTTCTTGTAAATTATTATGTCTATTATGTGAATAAATAAGGGTCTTATTTATTCACAAATTTAGGCTTGTGAATCATTCTGTTAATAATCATTTGCGTTTATGTTTAGATATAAAACAACTGGAATATTGTTTCCATTCTGATCATGCTTCTCTATTCCAATAGGAGAACAGAATCATGATAGTACCGGTAGTAACTGTGAGAGGGATCTCGGAGTCCTAATGGACAGTCATTTAAATATGAGCCAGCAGTGTGCTGCAGCTGCCAAAAAAGCCAACACAGTGCTAGGCTGCATTAACAGAGGGATAGAATCAAGATCACGTGACGTATTAATACCACTTTATAATGCCTTGGTAAGGCCACACTTGGAATACTGCATCCAGTTTTGGTCACCACAATGTAAAAAAGATGTTGAGACTCTAGAAAGAGTACAGAGAAGAGCAAGAAAGATGATTAGGGGACTGGAGGTTAAAACGTATTAGGAACAGTTGCTGGAATTGGGGATGTCTAGTTTAACGAAAAGAAGGACGAGGGGGGACATGATAGCAGTGTTCCAATATCTCAGGGGCTGCCACAAAGAAGAGGGAGTCAAGCTATTTTCCAAAGCGCCTGAAGGCAGGACAAGAAGCAACGGGTGAAAACTAACCAAAGAGAGAAGCAACCTAGAACTAAGGAGAAACTTCCTGACAGAACAATTAACCAGTGGAACAACCTGCCTCCAGAAATGGTGAATGCTCCAACACTGGAAGTTTTAAAGAAGAAACTGGACAGCCATTTGTCCGAAACGGTATAGGGTTACCTGCCTGAGCAGGGGGTTGGACTTGATGACCTCCAAGGTCCCTTCCAACTTTACTATTATTATAATCATCATCATTTTATGACTACTTTGGAAAAGCTGCTGAATTATCCAGTTTTCTTCTTCCTGTATGGGCTCCTAGGTTTCTGGTTAGGATGGATTAGTTGGGGGGCACGATAGCTCAGCAGTTAAAGACACTGAGCTTGTCAGCTGGGTTCAAGACCTGAGCTCCTCACAATGGGGTGAGCTCCTGCTACTTGCCCTGGCTCCTGCTCATCTAGCAGTTCCAAAGCATGCAAATGGGAGTAGATAACTAGGTATCATTTCAGTGGGAAGGTAACAGTATTCAGTGCGCTTTTGGCATATAGTCACGCTGACCACATGACCATGGAAATTGTCTTCGGACAACACTGGCTCCCTCAGCCAAAAAACGGAGATGAGCACCGGACCCCAAAAGTTGGACACAACTGACAGGGAAACCTTTACCTTTATTTTACCTCTAATGGATTAATCAACTAGCTGCTTTCTGAAGCAATGAGGGGTGCAAGAATCAGGGAGTATAAAGATGACTTTTCTTCCTCTGGAATTTCAGTTTTTCTGGAACGAATTTCAAAGCAATTGACTATGTGCTCATTGTTGCATGCTTTATCATAGAAAGTTCATATATTCTCTATTAGCCTGTAACAAACTGAGCAATACTATAAATTGTTCAGCCATTGGTTTGCTGTGATTCTTTGTGCAAGTTTTTGTTTTCCTTTGCTCATACCTGTTTATAAAAATTTGGATAGTTTTTATTCATCACTTTTTAAACAAACATAAAATTTATAAAACAATGAAGAATTTTGCTTATCTCCAAGATTTTTGAAGAGATTGAAAGATTGAAAGAAAGCAAACTTGATCTGGATCGCAGTACTTTTTTTTCCAAACTTGTTTCGTAATTAAAGTCTCTAGTAAACTGCCTTTGTGCTCTTGCACGATCTTTACATAGTCACTGTAGATTTTCACAACTCTAATAGGAACTACAATGTTGTACATACCTAAAAATCTGTGTGTCTTTAGTGCAGATCTGGATATGTTGATCACAGCCAAAGACATTTACTTATTCTATCTGTTATTTTAGCTTCTTAGCTAACAAGGGATATGGCTGCTAACAGAACTTTACTAAAGTGAATGGGTGAAATAGGTTCAGCCTTCTAGGGATTGATTAAATCCCTATACTTCTCCCTCTGCAAATACCCAAAACAGAGCAAATCAGTTTTGTACAAATCATGTCAACATTTAAAAGACTTCTGAAGGCTGCAGATGGCCCTAGATTTAGTATAATACAATTCTGTATGAACTTGATTTAATCAAGAATGTAGGCTATCATAAGTGATATGTTTATGAAAATTGAACTTTTAGAACATACTGATTCTCCACAGGTTGCCAGGATAAGACTACTAGACTATATCAATTATTTTTATTGCCTAGGAATTGTAGTTCCATAATATCTAGAAATTCACCGATTCCCACCTCCAAATTAAATTACTCTGTTTAAAAATTGTTTCACAGAATATTGTTACACCCCACCCACCCATCCACCCCCCGCCGCCCAAAAAAAATCCCAGATTATGATGGGTCATGTGGCTCTGTACAGGGAACAAATTATTCTTGCTTTTATTAGGTTACAGTCTTCTGTTGCAGAACTTTCCTTTTGGATGAGCTCCTAAGTATTTAAAATTCGTACTTTATAGTTAATAGTTATGACTCAGGTACTTTTTATTGTTTCTTGAAAATAGTCTTCAGTATATATAGAATTTGGTAACTAAAGGACTGTATTTGGCATGAAGTAAACCAGACATGTCAAACTTGCAACGTCACGTGACGTCGCGCAATGTATCGGAGCTTTTTCGCTGTTGCCAGCAATGGGGTGGGCGCAGCTCCGGTATGATGAAACTGGCCCACGGGCCGGCAGTTTGACACCCCTGAAGTAAACAGTGTTAAGAGGCATGAAGGATTTTCCCATAACCACATATTGTAAACAAGGTTATACAGTTGTATGCAAAAGTTTAGGTACATCTGATTAAATTATACTTTTCAGTGAATCCCTAAGTGAACAGAATCTGCAACAACTTCTATGGCTGCAACGTTCAACGATATGATACGTTTATTGTGTTCTTTGACCAGACATTAAACATCTTTCTGAAAATGAATGCATGTTTACCATTTAAGTACAATTATTCATATATTCAGAATAGAAATAGTGAATGTGGTAGGTGCAGACATTTGGGCACCCTTTCAGTAAGTATTTTTTAACATTTCCTTCGACAGAAATAGCAGTTTCCTGTATGATATGCTGTGTTTTTAATGTAATCTGTATAATTGGCATGTCAACCGCTTAGAGCAGGGGTAGGCAACCTTGGCTCTTTTATGACTCGTGGACTTCAACTCCCAGAATTCCTGAGTCAGCCATGCTAAGTCAGGAATTCTGGAAGTTGAAGTCCACGAGTCATAAAAGAGCCAAGGTTGCCTACCCCTGGCTTAGAGTCTTGGGACTGAAGCCGAAAAAACCCAAAGAAATAAGCACATCTGTAAAAGATGTATAGAAAAGGTACTAATCGAGGAAAGGAATTTCTTCCAGTTAACCCTTTATTATCTGCTGACTGGAGACAAAGCAGATTGTAATCTGCTGTACCAAACCGTCTAAACACAGGGAAAATAAAGTTAGCATAATAAAGTCTGCAAGAAACTTTATTCCTACTTTTCGAGGTTCCTTAACTTTTGGCTTTCTTCATCCAAGTAAAGAATAACACCTCTCATGCCCTGTAAGAGTCATTGTCTAAATAAAAATCAAGACATACCAGTAAAGAACAAACAACAGTCTGCATTACATACATGATTATACCTTTGTGTACCCCAAACATGGGAACTTTCTAGACTAAATTCCTGCTCTTACAAATGCATTACAACTCCAATGCAAAAGCAAGGCTTAAAATTAGATGCAGTCTACACCTCAGAGCAGTTCTATTCTGGTGACAATGGCAAGCAAATTTGTTGTTGGTGTTTCTAGGTGGAATTCAAGGTGCCAGGAATGTTCTATGAAGTCTTATATAGCTCAAAACCTGGATATTTCTGACATAACTTACTACAAATAGAATCTACTCATCCTAAGAGATAATAAGAGGGGACTCGCAAATGGGCTGTCTCTTGTAGAAAATAAGGTGAAACCTAGCTGTTTAAAAAGGCATTGGGAGAAGGTATGAGTGCTGTTTATTAGGCTTTTATAACTGCAGCATGACTATTGTTTTTATGGAAATGTACTGTATTCATTGATTTCTTTAAAAATGTATTATGAATTTAAGCTTTTGTTAGCATCTTAGATTCGTATTTTGATTGAAACATCATAAAAGCTTCTGTAATAAATAATAAAATTCACTGAGAAAAATGGCTCAGTTATCACTAACGCAGTGGATTCTGTTTTCTTCTAGGTTCTCCCCACCCACCCACTCCCAAGTCATTTTTGACTCTTGGCAACAAATAGGCAATTCTACACAGTTTTCTAGCAATTTTTGGAAGTGGTTTGCCCATTGCTTTCTTTCTAAGGCAGAGACAAAATGACTGTCCCATTTGGCTTTTGTGCCTCAGGCAGACTAGAACTCAGTCTTCCTACATCTAGTCTAGTACTTTAACCACTAGGCCTGGGGCTCACAGACAACTGGAGACTTGCTCTTATAGCTCCCTTGTTGAGGTGGCCATTTTTATTTTCCCTCTCCTGTGGTACCTATCTTTTGCTTTTATGGATGTTAAAGATGTTTGTACATTATTCATTTGTTTTTATTTATGGTCTTTATCTCATTGTTGTTTGCCAGCCACAGTTGACTTTGGTAAGATGGGCAGCAAACCAAACTTAACTCTTAGTAACAAGCGAAACTGTGACTAAAAGAGAACTCAAACTTGAAAGGATGTATTTCAAGAGACCTATTTAAAGCAGAGAAATGAATACAGCAGGGGTGTCAAACTAGCGGCTCACAGGCCGGATGCGTTATGTGCGGGCCACACCACTCCAGCTCCGCAAAGGCAAAAAACGTCACGATACATCATGTGATGCGATCGAGTTTGACATCCGTGGAATAGAGTATCTTTAGGTAGCCTTCCCATGATACCTTCCAGATGTGCAGGACTCTGATTAGGAATTGCAATCACATCTGCAGGGCCACAACTCAGAAAGAATTATAAACAAATCCATAACTTATCCTAGAGCAGATTGTGGAGATAATTAGCTTGATGAGGAATAAAGACTGTTTCCATCAGATGTTTTTGTTTTCTAGTGTTTAGCCAATATCATTCCTCTTTTTTCCCTTAAATTTTAATTGAAAGTTCAGTATCTACAGCATTGAAGTGTTTAGGCTTGTGTATGTCAGCAGCCTTCACAATGACCAGCAGCAACACTGCACATTTTGTATTAATGTACCCTTTTTGTTTTCCTATCATTTTGTTTCCACATCAGATTCCAACTATCTAAATTGTTGCTGTCTTAATGGATAGACTATAATAAGCGTCCTTATCTGTCTGTTAGCATAAGAATATATTACTTCATCATTAAATTTTGGTGTCCACTCTGCTTTTGTACATTTCATAAAAACCTAAATATGACAAGATAGTAAAAGTTAACATACTGTAAATCTGTTCAGTTTTATGTACTGTAAGTCAGTTTTTATGACATACAGTAATAACAAAGCTTTCTCAAGAGCAAAAGAATGAACAGTATCGCTAATTCCTGCTCTGGTCTCAGATTTCTCTTATCTGACCATTCCCTTAGCTGCAGCCATTCCTGCTGTTCCTCAAGGTTATTCTCACATCCCATTAGCATTTCTTACATTAATGACTATTAACAATATGTCTTTTGTTGAGAGAGAGAGAGAGAGGGAGAAAGAGAGAGAGACCACTCTTATGTATTGAGGATTTATAGTTTAGTCTGTTGGATATGGCTGAGTTTTAAAGGTAATACTAAGATATATCTTTATACAATTGTTAAAGCTGGTAGAGAAATAAATTACAGATTTGATGAAGATTACTCTAGACTCAGAGTTAGTGTAGGAGTGAAGCATTATTATTATTTTTTTTGTAAAAAATTCTTTTATTGAAACAATCAACATCAAACATAAGATCGTATTAGAAAGCAATCATCATATAACCTGCAATACAACACTAAGGATTAGTCTGGTTTAGTAAACATTCCTCTTATATATGTTCTAACTACTGTTTCTAGTCTATCACATTCTAGCTTCAGAAGTAAATTCGTCTCAGTAGTAGTGCAATCTTTTATGATCCCTAGCAAAAGATCCTGAGGTAGAAATTCAATAACCTGAGGTAGAAATTCAGTACGCTTTTCCAATATTAAAGCAATCAACATTAAACATCGGATCATATTAAGAAGCAGTCCTCATAAAACATGAAAATACAGCATGAGGTATTAGTCTTTGTAAACGTCTGGTTTGGTAAACATTCTTCGCTCCTCACATCAAACCTCGACTATACACCTGATACATTTTATTTGATTGGTGTTTCTCTTATATATGGTCTATCTACTGTATCTAGTCTATCACATATTGTTCATTCGCGCTTCAGAATTAACTTCGTCTCAGTAATAGTGCAATCTTTTGTGAAGCATTATTGTTAACCCTCTTACTCAGCAATTTCCAACTTCTCGGAGCGGCAGACCAGCAGAGGTGGGAGGAGAGGGGATGGTTTTGCATGGGTGCTGCTTTCACAAATGCAGCTCACTTCTGCGGCTCAGTTCTGAACCGGCTTAGGACTGGGGATTGGGGACCCCTGCTCTAACTAACCCCAAGAGCTGGGATTCATGCACATTTGCTATTTTCCTCCAAAATAATTGGACAAATTTATTACTGTTTTCTTTATCAAGCCAGTCTATAGCTTTTAATGGTTTGGCAGCTGTAAAAATGTGCCCAACCTTTCATGGGTTTTATATAATTGCTGCATGAAACCAGATATAGTTAATTCTCAGTTAATTACCATTTCAGAGTAGAGCGATCATCTTCTAATATGGCTGATTCTTAAATAGATCTAAAGTTAACTCCTTGGATGGGACTGGGGACGTAGAACCACAGTACAGATCAGGTTCTTGGCTTCCCCAGGGCCACAGAAAGTAAGCTAGTTTCAGAGGTGGTGGGTTTTTTTTATCAAATTTATTGAAAGAGGATAGAATAAAATTACAAATATCTTATTAACTGATTGTTTGAGGGAGTTTCTGCATTTTTTAGAGAAAATGATAAATTGCTAGGTAATTGTATTTTAATCCAGTCTGCTACTTTTCAAATAAAAATGGATGAGGATGAACCATAATCCCCAGGGGTATGCCATGTCCTATACTTTACATATGCTTCTAACATTGCAAGTCATAGTGGTATTTCTATGATTACTTATCAAGTGGTAATAATTTAAAAGTTTATTCTGTTACGCTTCTAGTATTAGTTAGAGTTGATTACTAGTCATTTCCATTTTAAAAGATGAAAATGTTACATGGCTGGAAACTGCAAGTTTTAATAGGTCAGTGCTTCCATCAACCTGATTTCTTCTTGATGTGTTGTGGAATTCCCATAATTTTCCAGACAAAAATGTCTGAGAAATATTTTTTTATTCCCAGTAATGATTATGTTACAAAGAAATATTATTTCAGGTGGTCAGTTTAAAATATGGAACCATTTGATTGTTAGAAGTTAGCTATTTCATTTTTCTTTCAGATTTTTTTCCCAAAGGGCTTCCTGGATATATTTAATTCGTGTTTTTGTTAAAAAAAAACACAAGTGACCTTTACAAAAATATATTGCAGAAATTCTTAATGAGCTTATCTATGAATAAAGTTAATATGCAGTAGTTTCAGTTACATGTGGCTGCAGAACTAGCAGAATGAATTTTTCTCTACTTGCTTGAGGAAATTTAGCCATCGTTCATTATACCTTACCGCTATGTTATTGGTTATAACAGAGTGATTAAAAAAATTACTATAGCTAAATGTAATAACAAAATTCTGGTATGTTTAGTTGAACAATTCTCCTCCTCCCTCAAATATGGGGGCAATATTTTTATTAGGCCAGTTTGAAATTTGCAAAAATATGCAAATCTTTATCCCCAAATCTCTTCGTTAGATGCTGAAATGTGAAGATCTGGAAATCATTTTTGTGATCTTTAATCAGTGCAGTTTCCTTCCTTAAACTATTGCAAGAAAAAAAAATAATCTTGTATGAGATATTAATGCTCAAATAATGAAATATATAATACATTTAATGATCTGTTCCTTAGTAGTCAATATAAAGTATTTCTTTGAATTGGGATTAGAATTTATGATAATTAATTATATACTTTCTTGTTTTCAGTAGTGAAACCCTTACAAAGATAGGAGTCTGCATGATTAGAAAATGCAACATACCTTGTAAAAAAGTACATTTAACACACAATTGTATTAAAATAGTGAAATTACTATTACTTTAATTTCTGTTGGTGATTTTGCAAATGGAAAGCAAAGGTGCTTTATATAACTGTGTGTTCTGTCAACATGTCTCCCAGAAATAAATATGCCTTGTGTAAATAAGTTTGAGATAACATTTAAAAAATTGAAGCTAGTGATGTGGAATCAATAATTCTCACACCAGAGAAAGCCATTTTATAAACAAGAACAGATGGCAGAAATCTTCAAGGCTAGCTGAGGAACTACCATAACAGTCATTGACCTGGAAGGACAGGAGAAACTCAGGATTCTAATCTTGGGACTGACATATAAAACGTGTTAGTATTTTTGAATATTATTATGTGGGTAATGTGCTGTACTTACAGCTTCCTAATTCTCTGGAGTAATTTTATTTATCTAACTTGGTTTGAGAAATGCAGAGCAGAGAGAAAAAGTAATCCCTCTATCTGGCCTGAACCTTCATTCTATAACTCTCATCAACAGCAATCTGTGATGGCTAGAGCTGATAAGTGCTGTAGTTCACCAAATCTGGAATAATCTTCTCCAGCTCTCTGGGTGGGTGGACCAACTCATCAATTTTCTAGCTGGCACAGTTCTTGCTAAGAATTCTGGGAGTTGAAGTTCCTACTTTGGAGTTTGTGTCTTATGAAGAGCTTCGGATATATAAAATCTGGAAGTTTGCAAGAAGGATGGTTTTATATTCTCAGAAGGATATTTTATTAAGCATATAGCTTTTTCAACAATAGTTTAAATGAAATAAGATTTATCAATCTTGATTTTAATTGTTATAATTTGTACTATTTCGCATATATGGTAATTCAAAAGTTTAATATATATTATTTTTAGAAACCAGATATTTTGCTTAACCTGAAAATAGTAATGCATCCTATTGTAATGTATCCTGTGATTAGTGAGGGATATATAGAATTATATTCTTATTTCAAGTAAGCATACGTAATTATATAAGGTACACAATTAACATGATTGTTTTTCCAATGTAGAAAAAATACTCCTTAAAGTGGGCAAAATCTCAAAGTTATTACTCTAATTTGTGCACAGGCTATAACTATATTGAATGCTAATCATACTATACATGTGAATCAGCCCACAGCTTTCTATGGCTAGGTATAAATAGAGCTTATTACTAAATAAGGATACATCATTTGCAAGAAAAACATTTGAGATATTTTATAGAAGTGTATTGAAAGCAGAACTTTTCCTAAAAAAAAAAAAGGGAAAGATGATTAGGGGACTGGAGGCTAAAACATATAAAGAATGGTTGCTGGAATTGGGTATGTCTATAGTTTAATGAAGAGAAGGACGAGGGGGGACATGATAGCAGTGTTCCAATATCCCAGGGGTTGCCGCAAAGAAGAGGGAGTCAAGCTATTCTCCAAAGCACCTGAAGGCAGGACAAGAAGCAACGGGTGGAAACTGATCAAGGAGAAAGGCAACCTAGAACTAAGAAGAAATTTCCTGACAGAACAATTAATCAGTGGAACAACCTGCCTCCAGAAGTTGTGAATGTCCCAACACTGGAAGTTTTTAAGAAGAGATTGGACAACCATTTGTCTGAAATGATGTAGGGTTTCCTGCCTGAGCAGGGGGTTGGACTAGAAGACCTCCAAGGTCTTCTTATAATTCTGTATTTTCTTATAAAGGAAGTCTTAGTATATGTATTTGCTTGTAATAACACTGTGTGAGAAATTATGTGACATTAAGTAGTATTATTCTCCCCACTCTATTCTTTGTTAAAACAAATATATATATATCAGGGATAGTTTATATATTTTTTTAAAAAACTGTTTTTAAATTGACTATATGTTTCTACGTGGTCCTAGCCTAGCTTAACAGAAATTCTGCATTAATTTCTTTTGAACACATTTTTAGTGCCTAATACATTTATTCATCACCCTTGAAAACCGCTGACTTTGTATACATCTTAACAGGGTAACGGGAGTTACATAAATGGAATTCAAGTAAATCTGGGTATTAAATTGTTCTTGTGCATTGCAGGGAAAATTGCAGTGGCAATCAGAATATGCCCGGGGAAATTAATAAATGAAACATTGCTTGCGTAGTTTGTCCCCTGCCATTGATTTTCTCTTGAAAGTAGTTGTCCTGCCCATGATAAATATTTTACCCTCACTCTCTTTGCTCTAAAACACACAATCATAGAGGGGAGAAAACAGCTGCAGTGAGGGAAGTTTATCTTGCAATGAGAATTCAATTTGTGGTGGAGGAAAAGTTGAACGCTCTTCTTTTCTGCCCACTGAGTCTATTCTACAGGAATCTCTGGTCATCTCTGCAAACATATCTTTGCTGAACAGAAATGTAACTCCACACTAAGGTTTCCAAGATAAAATCGCAGTTCTTATCCAAGAGAGTTGCTAACGCTGAAATGTTTTGAACCCATTTGTAAGATTCTTTCCAATTTACTATTAGATGTATTATCCCCACTGTTCTAATTCTTAACAAATGAATTAGCTTTTTGGTTTCATCTTATCTAGGCTCCTCAAATGATAACTCTTGAAACTGAAGCCAAACTTTTATACCTGCTTATAATGTTTTCAGCTTTCCAAAAGCTGGATTTCTTCTTGTTCTAGGCCTAGGGCATTCTTTCCATGCTTATTGACAGTCAATGTTTTAGAAACCATACTATATTCCAGGTTGGTGTAATCTGGGAAAGTTGGCTAAGAAAAAAATCAGTATGAATGGATGCAGGGGGTCTTGTAGTAGATCCTGTAGATCTTCCATCATCACAGATATCTGGTCTGAAAAAAATAACATTCAGACACCTCACCTACATCAAGGTATGTCTCCCTTTCATACTACCTTATCAACTGTCAGACAAGGCATGGTGTTCATTACACTGAAACAACAGGATTGAACTATGTTTTCCGCACTGTATATTTTACCTCTTAAGTGTTCTGTTGCTTTTTTTCCAGGGACATTCTTAAACATGGTAGAAAATTGTGGGATTTGAGATTAAGAACTACCTGGAAAATTATTTTTTTTTTAATTTGAAAATTGAAACTGTTACCATAATATAGCTACATTTTCTCTTTGCCATAGACCTGAATTTTCACAATGATTGTCCTCATAACACACCTTTCCCTATTTCCCAAAACTTCTATCGTTCCTCCCTATTGGCTGGAAATTATAGAAGTTAAAACGCCACACATTTGAATGAGACCAGAGATTGGATATTTGATGCAACACCCACCAGCTTTTAGGAGGGTACCATATATAGATAGTCCTTGACTTATAATCATTTGTTTAGTGATCATTTGAAGTTACAACACGTGATGTTTTTCAGGTTTGTGGCCCTTGCAGCATCCATGTGGCCATGCGATCAAAATTCAGACACCTGATAACTGGCATGTATTTATGACGGTTGCGGTGTCCCCAGGTCACATGATCACCTTCTATGACCTTCTGACAAGCAAAGTCAATGGGGAAGCCAGATTCACTTTGCAGTTATGTTACTACCTTAACAACTGCAGTGATTCACTTAATGAGTATGGCAAGAAATGGGGCAAAATTCACTTAACTGTCTTGCTTAGCAATGGAAATTTTGGGCTCAATTATAGTTGTAAGTTGAGGACTACCCCTATTTAAAAAACTTTTAAGAAACTCATTCTGTAGCTCAAAATCCTATTGATAATTAGGGCTGTGTAAATCCTTCAAATGAGATCTTTCCTAGTAATTGGGAACAAATATAATAAAGCTGCCCAGAGTCAGCGAGATAGGTGGTATATAAATTTAATCAATAAAATATGTAGTAACCTCTCTTTGAAAGCGTCCATGTCCTCTTTCCAGGGTTCATGCATTTTTTTTTCTTGTGTATGTGTAATCATTTTACTGGGAATGATTTTTCAAAGGTGTTTATTTTTTCCCAGAATTACTGTGGGTATTCGGGTGTTTGTAGGAAAACAGAAATTCCTAGGGATCCTTTTCAAGCTAGAGTTTGTAAGAAATGGTAACATTCAAAGATCTAAAAAGGTACTTGGACAAAGATTTTCACATAGTTTGAGATAGCTTGTTATAACTGTTTCGGTGTTAAGGAAATATCTGGCAAAAAACAGAATACTGAAAGCTTCCCCAACATAGATTCTATCAATACTTGGGAGCATTCATGAGTGAACAGCAACTGCACGTTCTTTAAAGAGTAACAAAAATGCAATGTAAATAGGATAGAAATGAAGGACTTGCTTTACCAGAGTTGGTGCAAAATTGAAAAAAATATATATGAATAGAGATGGGAACAATATCATAAAACTATAGTATGCCCTATACAAATCTTTCCTACAAGATAGGAAATTTCAAATGTTGTGCTGCATACAGATGAACGTAATTTCATAAAAATACAGAAGGAATGACACAGGAAATAATGTCTTAAGATAAAGGGACAAATTCAGTACAAAACAGACTGAACTCATCCAGGTGAGAATAAGACACAGTTTATGAATCAGAATATCAGACCTCTAAAATTACTGCAGAGTCAAGATGGGATGCACATGTTTCACTTATAAGCAAGGCAAATAGCAACAGAAAGTCTGAGCCATGATTTAGACATAGCTTGTACAATAACAGGAATCTTGGGAATCAGCTGGTGACAAGATTCAAAGCAAAGGTTCAGAAGCAGGTGGGCAGCACAAGATCAGCATTCCCAAGTACAAAATCAGCCTATCAACCTAGGTTCTGTTGAGCAGAAGCTTTTATTCAGATAGCTGAAAGCCAGCTGAACCTGGGAGAGGCTCTCAGTGGATCTTTGGGAGTGGGTTAACTCTTTAGAACCGGGGTCCCCAAACCCAGGTCCATGGATTGGCATGTCAGCAACCGGGCCACGCAAACGAACAAAGCCACATCTGCGGGATGCAGGCAACACGTGAAACCATGCCCCTCCGATCTGCGGAAAACCCTCTCCACAGAACCAGTCCCTGGTGCCCAAAAGATTGGAGGCCACTGCTTTAGGAGACACTTGCTCCAAACAAGCATAAGAGTTGTGTATCCTTGCACTATGCTTTTTAAAAATATTTCAGGGTGAAAGCATGGGCTTGAGAATTGTATGAATGTTTAGGATTCAAGACCTGAATCATAAGAGACTTGAACCACCAAGGGTCCCTTTTTTGGCCATGTACCCACCAGACCGGTCATTCTTCACCCAACTGTGTTGGCTTGTTGTTAGACAAAAATTAGGTAACCTCCCCGTAGATACTCTTTTATGGAAGAATGAGAAAAGCTCACTCAACTGATAAAAGAGGCAAACGAGAGTGGCTCTAAACTTCCTGTTGAGCCTGGTTCCTCATGTGAGAGACAATCTAGAAGACTCAGCACCTTGTATCTTTGTTCTCCTTTAGCAAGGACATATCTGGAAAGAGCAAGTCAGCATTGTGATCGGGTTTTTCTTTCAGAGAATTTAGCTCTTGTGGTTCACTGCTACTTATTCTATAAACACAACTATTCTTAAAGCAATAGCATGCTAACAGTGAATTTGCTGAGTGGAAACTAGAATTTATATGTTGTCAAATTCAGTATTGCTTTGAAATTTTCTGTGACGTCAAAGAAAGATATCAAAGAAAGAAATGATTTGAAATCATTTTCCAGATTGAAGAAACAACAGTTAAAGGGGTAGAGGTTTTGTTTGAAGATAGAGAAGGCTTCTGTCTTCAGTTTTCTTACTCGGTTAATAAAGGATGATAGTTCTGGGCCGCACACAGAGCTGTGCTTATCTGGTTTCAAGTAGAAATAAATATGTCAGGCTTATCTCAAGGTTATAAATCCAGTCTATGCATCATAGCCTCACAATAAGACTATTCATGAAAGCATCAAGAAAAATAATCTAAAGATAAACTGAGTTAGATTTTTATGTGTTTGGTTATTAAATTCATATCCTACTTTTCTATCTGACACTAGTATAATTAAAAACAAATATGTATGATTGGATCTCCTGCAATAAAGTTATGTATTTCATCTATTTTGTGCATAAACAAAGTTGAGACAGAAAAAACTCTGCTACTTTGTTAAACTACATGGTCTAAATCAGGGCTTGTCAACCTTTTCACCCATTGTACCACTTTTAGGATATGGCAACATCCGAATACCACCAGATGCCTAGCAAGATGTCAAAAACTTGATGACAAAAAAAAAGGAAAAAAATGATAAAGTACAGGTAGTCCTCGACTTACAACAGTTCGCTTAGTGACTGTTCGAAGTTACAATGGCACTGAAAAAGTGCCCCCCAAACCACAGCCGAGCAAGACACCTGCCTGCCCACCCGGCCGCGCTGTTCCTCCTGTCCGAGGTTTTCATTGTTGTGAGCATTTCTGTTGAGGATTGGCAGCAGGGGTGAGGTGGGGGGGTGTTTGGGTTTTATTCCCCCCCCCCCGTCTGCTGGGTGGTTGCAGCAGGTTTTGGTCACTTCACATGACCCTAATGACACTGTGACCATCATAAATATGAATCAGTTGCCAAGCATCTGAATGTAAATCACAAGACCCTGGAGATGCTGCAAAATTCCAGCTGATCGGCGCTTCTTCTGGGTTCACCAGAAGCACCAGGATCAGTGCTGCTTTCCAGCTGATTGGTGCTTCTTCAGGGCTCAGCAGAAGCACCAGGATCAGTGCTGCTTTCCAGATGATTGGCGCTTCTTCTGGATTCAGCAGAAGCACCAGGATCAGTGCCGAGCTCCAGCTGGAACCTGGCCCTGATCCTAGTGCTTCCGCTGGACCCTGCAGCTCCAGCCATCTCTTGCCCAGGCTTGTGCAGTGCTGCCACTGATTCAGCTCATTCCCCTCCCCCGCTACCACTTTTCTAGGAGGGTCGCGTACCACCTGCCAGGTGCCAGTGTACCACAGGTGGTACCCGCACCACTGGTTGACAAGCCCTGGTCTAAATAAACTATATTTTCATGCTATATTTCTCCCTACATCTTTCAGCTTGAACAAAAACTGAACTTAACAGAAAGTATAAGCAAATAACAATGCAGAATATATCTACTTTTCCCCAAAAAACATCAGTCTATTTATTAAAAATTCCCATTCAAGTAGCAAAGCCCATTTCCTTCCTTTTTTTTTTGCTCAGATTCTATTTATTATCCTGCTTCTTTGAATCTTAGTTAAAATGCTATTTTCTGCAGAAACAAAACAATTCCAGTAGCTTAGAGGTTTGAGCTGAACTATTTTAAACAGTCAAATTTTCCTCATCCTTTCTCTTATTTCCAAATTATGAAGTCTGTACAACTCTACAATTGCTTTGTATGCATTCCTGAAAGGTGATGTATAGCTTTGAAAGAACATTTATGGCATTTTATCACATCACCCTCATACCCATGACTGCTCTTTAAACTAATATTCAACGATAATTAATTTATGTTTTCATTCTGGATATAAATGCAGTATCAGGAATCATTTTTGACTCTTTCTAGAATGTTTTGGAGGACATTGGGTGAGAATTTCTAACTTGACAAATTACTCATCTGATTTTCTCTTTGATATGGAAAGGCTTCAGTTTAATTAACAATAACAAGCAAACATGCTATGTTAATATTTCATAAAACAAAGTAGGACATCATTTTAAAAATGAACTGGAGAAAAAGTTTCAAGTGACAGCTTAAATAATTTTTTTTCAAACATTTGACTATCCAACTTCTGAGGTAAGAACAAAATGCAGTTGAATTCCTCTACTTCTCCACAACACTCACAAGCATAACGTTTAGGTCTAAAAGAGTTGAATCCTCTTTTAGCAGTTCAAAATTGTGGAATGCCAAAGAGGCAAAGATGAAAAATCCATACTGATGTAGAAAAAATAATGCCTCATCCGCAATTGAGTTCCAGTAATTCCATTTTATTTCCGTGCCCAGTTTAGCCTGACAATATTAATTTTTAAACTCCTCAAGTGCAGTCTGAGTACTTCTAGACTGCCTTCTAGAAGACGAAAACAGACTGACTTGCAGACTTCTTGCTTTAAATAGCTGCACGAGACTTGTCAAAGCAAATTCCTTTCAGATAGCTGAATTGTAATTCCCATTGTAGCTGGCTGATGTGACAATTATAGAGAAGCTATAGTTCAGTGGAGAAGCACATGGTCACTACCTTATTTTTATTTTTCCTCACTCTCCTGCTAGTCTACAAGATGGAATATGTTCTTTCCTATGGTGCTCCTTGGACAATCTAGAGCAGTGATGGCGAACCTTTAGAGACCGAGTACCCAAAAACTGCCCCCACCCTGCCTATCCCGTCCACCCCACCCCACCCCACCCCCAGCCTGCTCTGCCCCGCTCTGCCTACCTCCATGACCTGCCGCAGATCGCCCAGACAGACCAGCAGCTTCATGGCGGCCATGCCCTCTGCCCACATCCTGCAGCATCATCTGTGCACAATGGAGTGCGAGGGCAGAGTCTTGTCCCCACTGCCCAACTCCATATGCTTGTCTGTGCTGCTCCACATGGTCTGCACTCAGGGATGACTCTCCTCCGGGGGGGGGTTGCTGGTGAGGAGAGGGTCATGGGGGGAGGCGGGGCTGGGGCGACCGCACGTGTGCCCACAGAGAGGGTTCCAAGTGCCACCTCTGGCAAGCATGCCATAGGTTCGCCACCACTGATCTAGAGACTTCAGAATACATTTCTAGGACTTGCTGGGCTCTTTGACCACATTATTTATCTAATCAAACTTCTAGGCTACCTCAATCTCGGTTGGAACTTTAGATGGCTAACTGAATATAATAACTAGGTTTTTAAAACAGCATTCAAGAAGGAAAAGAAAGCACTAAGAAATGACAATAGAATTACCAAGCACCCATGCTAGAGAGAACAATACCACTAGTTACAAGGCCATTCTTTAGGAGGCCTGCTGAAAAAACCCAGAAATTTTTCAAAAATGCATTACAAAAACACAGAAGACTTGGACTTATACGGACTTCGGAGGAATGCTGTTCCACAGGGCGGGTGTGGCTACAAGGAAGGCCCTCGACCCACTATTAGTAATCGTACTTTACCATAATTAATGCAGTTTCATGATGATTAACTGCAGCATTAACCTTAGCATTTCACAGACATCATGGATGTTTTGATGTCCTTTCCAATTATCTTCTCTTTTGCTTCTCACTTCCCTTTGCGCAAGGAGGCAAATTGTGTGAGCAATCCTCAAATATTCCTCAATAATTCTCAAAAGAAAACAGTGTCATTCTAGGAAGTTCTCTAAGAGGGAAAGAATTTTAAAAGCTAACCCCTGGAGGAGGAGGGGAGCTTATTTCCAAAGACTGACAATAAGATTGCATTGAAGTAAGAAGAGGGGTGGGGAGAGGGAGCAGTGAATAATGTGCCAATAACATTTTATAGTGGAAATGTGCAGAGGGGAGAAGTGACAACTTTTATTTGTCTTCATGCTGTCTAGAGCTTCAGTAATATAGCCCAGTAGAGAAGATCTCTTGGCTAATGCTCCATGTATTGAGATGTGTTTTGCTGACAACTCCTAGATACGGCATACACAATAGTGTTCGGTGACCCGGTCGTCAAGAATGCTAAGCTGTAAAGAGGCTTTGATGCAGACAGTTAAGGGACATCTGGCATGGGAAGGATATGAACAATGTCATGAATTATATAATAACACTTTCTGAATTTCCTAGAAAAGCAAACAAATACCTGGATTCGACTCCGTTTTTTTGTATTTTGTGTTCACTGTAGTGCTGTTCCCTTTCATGCTTTTGTTTTAATGTTACCAGAAACTGGTAGACTCGGTTGTTGCCTTGTTCGTGGTTTTGCCATCTTGTTGATATTTTTCTTACAGTGTTTTTTTTCTATTGTGAGAGTGTTATCTCACAATGAAGTCTTTAGATAAAAAGCATGAATAGCGTGGACCAGATGCTTAGTCTACTTTTTATTTATTTTTATTTATTTGTAGCCCGCTTTTATTATTTTTACAAATAACTCAAGATAGCCAATGTACCCCACACACCTTCCTCCTCCTATTTCCTCCACAAGTGTGTTTCCCCTGTGAGGTGGGTTAGGCTGGCCCAAAGTCACCCAGCTGGCTTTCATGCCTAAGGCAGAACTTGAACTCACAGTCTCCTGCTTTCTAATCTGGTGTCTTCACCACTAGACCAAACTGACTCATTTGCTGGCCTGCTGAGGACAAATACTATCAGAAGCTTTTTTTTTTAGAGCCAAGCATTTCCTGGGAGTATTTGCTGTCTCTAGTCCCCTGATAGGAGTATTTCTATTGGGATATTTACTCATTTATTCAATTTATATCACCTGAATGATTCTGGGCAACTTACATCATAAAACAACAAGCGGAAATAGAAGCAAAATGAAAACCATTTAATCTGTTAATTAAAACAATGCAACTAATTTGTGGGAGAGCACAAAATAAATTACTTACAAGGCAGCCCACCAGCAAGCTCCATGCCCATCACTGGAGCCCAAGCACAATGACACAAACCTTGACTTCAGAGCCTTCCAAGATAGCAGGATCAAGGCTAATCTACAGTAGTGGCCAAAATTGTGGAAACTTTTTGGGAAAAGTGTACAATAGAAATGCCACCTTTGGTTAAGTTTCCACCAATTTTTCTTCTAATTTCTTTTGTTCACTTAATAATACTATTTTACATCGCTTTCTGGGCAACCAGTCAACTCTTTGCACCATTACTTTAATTTTATTACATTTTACAAGCTCAGTAAATGAAAGGGGGAAAAACCCAACCAACTTGATAGCGATCACATAACAAACTGACAAATGTCCTCCTCTCAGCCTCAATACATGACATCGATAACTGAATCCTACTGTGATCTGATTGGCTCATTGCCAAAACAAGATGACACCTGATTGGCTCTCTAAACACTCATGCTCATTGGCTACAATCAGATGAAGGAAAGCTACCTGATATCAACTTAAGCAAATTGTGCTTACTTTTTCTGATTATTTGGCTATAACTTTTCATAGAATACAGTACAGATAATTGAACAAACTATGTTGCATTACATTCTTGATTAAATTATCTTTCCATTGGTATATAATTTTATGGTACTACTCCCCCCCCCCAAAATAACCAAGCTGTAGATGAGTCATAATTGCATTTCTTTCTTTTTTTAATATATAAAATTCTTTTATTAAAACAATCAACATTGAACATAAAAACATATTGTGCAGCAATCATCATGGCACCTGGTATACAATACTAATTATTAGTCATTGAAAAGTATGGCACTAAGAAGGCAATCCTGTATCATTTACATGGGGGTAATTCTAATTGCACACCATGGAAATATTTATTCAACTTTTGTGGTAAATAAGTCTTTGGTTTTTCATGTTATCTGATGAAAACAATATTGTTCAAAGTAGAACTAGACCAATAGACATCTGACTCAATCCATAATGTGAATTTTCCTGGTCATAAAGAGAAAAAGTCTTCCACACGAGAAGCAAAAAAGGTTGTGTGTTGATTATTGTTCCATATGAACTTTTTTTGAAGATATAAGTCAAGTTCTTCTATAGCCCCATAATAATACATTGTACTCCCCTTTTTTAAAAAAAAAAAAGATATTAGCTAAAAAAGTCAAGTGCTACAACAGGAAAGCAAAAAGCTTTTTCTTTATTATTCGTGTCTGAGATAAAGACCCATTACCCATTTTCTTTCAATATCCAGTATCTCAAAATCATATTGTTCCATTCTGAAAAGCTTAGTGATTTTTTTTAGACAAGCTTTTTACTCTTTGTGAACTTAGTGATTTTTAGACAAGCTTTTTGCTCTTTGTGATTCAGCAGTAAAAGCGCTTGCTGTTATGTTACCTTTTCTTCTCCTCATCTTTTTAAAGCAAGCCCTTTCCAAAGCTGCCTTCTCCTAAGTGGTGCTTTCCAGATATATTAGACTACAATTTCAGTAATCTCCAATCAGCATAAAGTGTACTTGCAGTATAATAAAATGTTCCCAAGCTTTTTTTCTAAGAAAAGTGAAGCTTAGTATTCTATCCACTCAGGTAAATCTTATTTTCTTGGTTGCGTAGTTCCCCATGATCCATGATAGAATGTATAAGAATTTGTTCCTTGTTAATTTTCTGCATCCCTTTTTTTTGTGCCAGATAGAAATTGTAGAGGCAACTTAATTTATATGAGATTAGAAGCTAAGTAGGATGTAATGGAATACTAGGACTGCAGGCTAGGCTAGGAAATAAAAAATCCATGAAGAAGGCAGTGACACACAAGTGAATTGTTGTCAAGAAAGCTGCATGATGTTACATCCATTAATCTCCAAGGAATCAAACTCAACTCAAGAGTGTCTTTTAAGTTTTAGATGAAGATAAGCCCCTAGTGATCTAAATGGAATTTAGATCATGATTGACTTGCCTTTCCAACTTCAGTGCGTTAGAATGCAACTAAATTAGTCTTAATTTGACAAATTAAAAGTAATGTTCTTGTTAAATTAAAGATATTCTCATTGGCAGATTGTTGAAGGTATCATCAAGAAAAGTGGTTCTGGTGGCTACTAATGTAAAATCACATTCAGCATACTGTGGACCTTACTATAAAAGCTTAAGTGTATATGCAGGTGCATTAATTAGTTTATGTTTCTCTATTAAGCTAAACCAGTGTTTCTCAACCTTGACAATTTTAAGGCATGTGGACTTCAACTCCCAGAATGGGAGTTGGAATGGCTGTGGAATTCTGGGAGTTGCAGTCCACATGCCTTAAAATTGTCAAGGTTGAGAAACACTGAGCTAAACCATGATGTAAAAGCAGCATATATGGTATGCAGTTGATTTCATGTCTAAATAAACAGCTCTGCTTGTGGTTTGCAATGGAAAGAAAGCCATGGTTCTGGAAAAGAACAAATCAAATCTTCAGTTTAGCTGACACGATTTGCAACCTTTAAACTGGACATTTGGAGAAGTGAAGCACTTCCTTGCTTGTTTGCAGCCAGACTAGATCACGTTTTAGCTTGGTGTGACCAGTTTTGTGTACAATTAACTTTGGGTCAGAATTTCCATCTGCTGCCCTCCTTGAAAGCCAAAATTATCAAATTTATTTTAGATGTTTTATAGCAGTAGTGGGGAACCTGTTCTGTTCCAAATGGAATTACACAACTCTTCATATCTCCCTTGAAATGCAAATGTAATTATTTTCCAGAAATGGGAAATAAAAAAATTAGATGGATATATTTTGCTTTTGGGATTGAAGAGTTTGAAAATAGAATAAATCTAATTTTTAAATTTGATGTAACTATATGTCTTTGTCTTCATTACAAGTATATCTTTGGAAATTATCTGCCCAAGAATGTATATACATTGGACAACATAAAAATGGTTGCAGAGATGATGCAGATAATTTGAGACCAAATTCAATTCACCCCATCTTACCATGTTTATTCTCCACTAATGTCTTTCCAACATAGCTCAAAAATAGAGGCAGAAAGTTACTCTCTGCCCTTCTTTATGGCAAATATAATAAAGCACTTACACATGGAGGATTATGTCTGTTTGATTCTGGAGAAATAGAAACAGTTGAGTGTGCTCTCCTTTATTGCAAGTACTAAAGGGAACTCCCAAAGTATTAGATAGCAGCAGTTTTCCAGCCAAAACAGATGAGCTTAATTCTAAACTATTATTATCAGGTAATAAACAAGATATCACAAAGAGAGTTGCCTCTGGACATTGGGGAAGATATGATATCAGCAGATACCCTCAACTAATTTTAATTGTGCTCCATAATTTATATTTCAATAATAAAATACTTTTGACTTTCTACAATTTTTAAGAGGCCGAAAATAAGTTTTGTTAAATAAATGCAGTACACTGATATCAGCCTGCTCATATTCTGTGCAAATAATGCTTTGGGCCACAGGTAGGTGAGTAAGAGCTTCCAGGAGGTTGCCATGGCAAAATCAGAGCATGAGCCTGTGGGAACTGATTTGATGAATGCCATTTAGAGCCATTGAGTGAAATGCTTCTTGGATGCCAGCAGCAAGGCTTTCTCTCTCACACAATTAATGAGACATTTGGCCATTTAATTTTGTAGCAATTGTCTGAAGCCATGTCCATGGACTATCACATTAAATGTGTCTTAATAAATGAATGGGTGTCACTTGTTTAATTTTGCCTAATACATTAATTACGCAACTGAATATTTATGTTGTGTTAATGCAGAAAGAAGAAATCCACTTTCTTGAAAGAGAGAAATGGAATATTTACCATCAGTACTTGCTGAGTTTTAAATTACTATCTAAAAAGGGCCTTTTATTGCTTAGACTTTGCTTAAAAATTGTAAAACATAATTTTACAGTTTTTGTAAAATAATAATAATGCTCTCCTTACAGAAATTAATTTATAATTGATGCCCAGAGTGTCTTCTCCAGTTTGTAATCATTCTTCAAGTTATAGGAAATAATTTGATTTTGAAATTCACTTTAAATGAAAATAATATTTCCAGAATTCTCATGAGCATGGAAGAAGATGTCAAGATAGCTGAAGGGATAAATATGAGCATCCTGTCTTTAATTCTACTTATGTCACTTTGGTAGTTTGCAAACATGCTGCCTTCCCACGCTTCCACTTCCACTTTAGTCCCATGGGAAAATCATGAGGGAATTCTCTCCTCCCCCCCCCCATTTTTGTTTCCAGACCAGAACATTTTGGTTGCTAGAAAGGTTGCACAGTGATAGATCCCGTATGTAAAAGGAAGCGATAACAACAGACTCTTGGCAACCTCACAGTGATAAGCTAAACACAAAAACAGCATCAAAAGAACTCAAAATATCTTGAGAATCCAACTTCTGTCATGGGAGGTCAGTGAATAAGTTTGGGCTAGTCAAAAGATCCCAGCCCAGAACCATAGCTCACAAAATTGTGGTTTAAGCTATAGCCCAGTGATGATGAACCTTTTAGAGACCGAGTGCCCAAATTGCAACCCAAAACCCACTTATTTATCACCGGGTGCCAGGTGGGCGTGGCCCACTGGGTAGGTGTGGCTGTGGTGGTCATGGCAGACTGGGTGGGTGTGGCCAAGGTAGGCGTAGTCACCTCGATGTTGCTTATGGGGAGGGATGCCTGTGGGGGCCGGGAAGGGTTGGGAGAGATCCAGGGGGTGTCTGGCAGATGGGGCGGTAGGCAGGAAGCTCGTCCTGCAGGGTGAGATGAGGCAGGGTGGGGATGCCATTGTCGCAGGGCAAGGCAAGGGAGGGGCCGGGGCGGCTGCTGCCTAACACCATCGGCCCCTGCACACAGAGTCCAGCAAGCTCATGGGGCTGACAGTGTCCATCAGCAGCCACAGCCTGCTGGCCCCCTCAACTGGCGCACTCTGGGGCTCTGCAGCCTGCCACCAGCAATTCAGAGAAGCTGCCTCTGAGCTGGAAGGCCAGCCAACAACTGAGGAATCAATGCAGTGGGTCGTGCCCGGGAAAAGGAGAGCATGCGAGGACAGGGGGGAGGGAAACCAGCCATACTGGGATGCATCCAACCATGTGGGACCTCAGTGAGTTAGCAGGCAGCTGGTTGAAGAGGGACAGTTGCCATCTCCGGGGCATGGCGCGCGTGCCCACAGAGATGGCTCTGAATGCTGCCTCTGGCATGCGTGCCATAGGTTTGCCACCACTGCTATAGCCTCTATTTATCTGGTGCTTAAGTTGAAATGATATGTCACAAACATATTACCCATTGTATGATATTTTTAATGATAGTTAGCACAAGAACTGGGTTTGTTCTTCTGGGTTTGTTCTTCCTTCCATTAAAATACTGTAAGTGGAGCACAGAGCGCACACTCAGAGTGTACGATGTAAGTGTGGTTTGGAACTGCACAGGAACAAACTGTATCAGCCATATTAAAACTACTTTAGCAAACTGTAATAATAATGAATGGTAGTAATTATAGGAATGTGAAAAATCAGTACATGTTGAAAAAAATAGAAAAGATTAATTTTTCTTTGTGCACGCATTGGCATGGAGAAATTTAACAGTAGATGCAATAAGAATATCTTCTCTAGAGTCTCTGGAGTGAGGAAGTTCATAAATCTTATAAGTCAGATGGAGGACCCGGACTGGAGGAGGACATGGCCCAGGGCACTGGTGGCTGTGGAATCAAAGCCAGATGTTGCATGCAGAGGGCAATAAAAGGGATGGTGCTTCAGTGACACTTTTATGGCCATCTTGATCTTTTTGATCAGGATGGACAGTTGCCTGAAATGTTATAGGGCAGGGGTCTTCAAACTTGGCAACTTTAAGACTTATGGACTTCAGCTCCCAGAATTCCTCAGCCAGCCAGGGCTGGCTGAGGAATTCCGGGAACTGAAGTCCATAAGTCTTAAAGTTGCCAAGTTTGAAGACCCCTGGTATAGGGTCTCCTGCTTTGAGCAGGGGGGTGGACTAGAACAGGGCTTTTCAACCAGTGATACCACTTGTGGTACATTAACAAGTGGCAGGTGGTACGCAGCCTTGCCTAGCCAAGTGTAGTGGGGGAGGGAAAGAGCCAGTGCAGGCAAGGACTTACTGTGAGAGAGTCCTCTGGAGCTGCACAGTGGCTGGGGCGAGGCAAAGGCCCCAGGCTCACTTCTGGCTCACCCTCCCCCATGAGAAAGGAGGGGGAGGGGGTGGAGACAGGAGAGACTATAAAAGGAGATAGTTTGGGTGGGGGGGGAGAGAGAGAGAGACAGACAGAGAAGCAGCCTTGGGAGGAGGTGGAGTCAGCTCTAGCTGCACCAAATGGAGAGTAGAGGAGATGAGGAGATCAAGCAGGCCGGCCATGAGTGATCTACAACTGCTGTGGCAGCCACCTGTGCTGGCAGCAGTAAATAGGCAAGAAATGCAGTTGGGGAGGGGTCACCTTCCAAGAGGAATGAAAAAAGGCAGCAATAGCTGGAGGTGAGGCACGGAGGAGGGAGGGAGATGGAGAGTGGAAGGATTCTTATGTGCTTTTGTTACTTTTAAGTTCTGGGATTTGTGCAGTGTGGGCTTTGTGTTCTTAAGGAGCGATTGGCAATTTCTATTTGGCTGATGGCTTATGTCTCCTGTTAGCTTCTATTGCTCTGCTATTGTTAGCTGTAAGTTTTGCTGCAAGGGATTTTGAAGTATTTTTCTCCTGAATGGATTTTGCCTGTAGCATTCCTTTACTTATGAATGGAGCCATTTGGGGAGGCTGCCTTAGCTGGCAGCCAGTACTTATTTACATTTTTTTTCTTCCTTAAGTGCCGGTTGCCAGCTCCTTAACTTTCCTTTCTAGCCAGTAGCTAATTCTTAAAGGGGAATGTGCCTTTTTAAGCTAGTTCCCTCAATGGCTTCTCTTTTCTGTCTCTGGAGGCTTTTCCTTGTTTGATGAATCTATGGAAGAGGGGAAATGGGGGGTGTTCAAATTCTTCCTTCAGAAGGAGATGGGAATGAGGAAGGGAGGGAGGGAGGGAAGTCCTGTCTTAGCACTTGGCCACCAGCAGCACTGCCATTGACTTTGCTTGTCAAAAGGTTGCAAAAGGGATCACATGACCCTGGCACACTGTTACCATCATAAATATGAATCAGTTGCCAAGCATCCAAATATAAATCAAATGACCCTGGGCATGCTGCAATGGTCATAAGTGTGAAAAATGGTCATAAGTCATTGCAGTGCAATTGCAACTTTGAACAGGTTTGGAGGGGGGTTTTGGGTCAAGTTTTTGACACCTTGCTAGGTGTTACTCAAATATTGTCATATCCTAAAAGTGGTACAATCGGTGAAAAGGTTGAAAAGCCCTGGACTAGAAGATCTCCAAGGTCTCTTCCAACTCTATTCTAATTGATAGATAAATAAAATGAGTTAACTGAGCTTCACCAGTTTGAGGAGTAAATTGCATGAACCAGGGGCTGAAGCCATACACAACAAATTTGAACAATAGAAGATAGTTCTCGACTGGACAGCACTTGCTTTTCTGTGCCTCTCCCATAGAAATATAGTTCCCATTAATCTCAAAATTACATTAGAAGTACAGAACAGCTTCTCAGCCAATCAAGGGCTTGCTGTGGTACTTTTGTATGTCTGCCAGACAGTATAAAGCAGCCTTTGGCAGGTGACTGAGACCTGGTATATACTTCAGTGGATGAATGGATAAATTTAAACTCTTTACACCCTGATCATTTTCTTCCTCCCCCCCCTTCCCCAGTTCTCAGAGCAATTTACTAAACATATAAGACATAAAAGCCACAGCTGATGATTTAATGTATATAAATGGATTTAGAGCAGCATAAAAAAGAGAAGCTACAAATGTATGTTTCAGGGTAAACCAAAATTAGAAAAAAAAATAGAGAACATTTGCATTAGAAATAACCACATTTTTCCCTTGGGTAACTGTCAGTGTTGACTTCCATTGTAGTTCACTGAAAAATTTAAATATCTTCCCCCTCCCATTTTCCACTCTGGCTGATTTTTACTAATGTGAATGAAAATATATAACACTGTTCCCCAATTAGTTTTAAGTCAAGTGATAAGTGTAAGTTCTATCTGCTGGGATCATGAGGTTTCTAGCTGGATACATATAGAAGGTTCCAAGTTTTTTACAGAGGTGGTTTGTTCTTGCCTTCTTCCCAGGGTTGAGAGAGAATGACTGGCCCATAGTCACCCAACTGACTTAGTGCCTGAGGCAGAAGAATTAAGGTCTCCTGCTTTTTAGACTGTAACCCAGGGGTCTTCAAACTTGGCCCTTTTATGACTTGTGGACTTCAACTCCCAGAATTCTGGGAATTGAAGTCCACAAGTCATAAAAGGGCCAAGTTTGAAGACCCCTGCTCTAACCACTTCACCAAAGTAATTCTCCGAGAAACAGTCATTTCCCTCCCCCCCCCACTCTCTCTCTCTCCAAAAAACCCAAAACCTGATTCCTGATTTTTTTTTTGCATGCATTGTTTCCATTGGTTTACTTTTTATTTGTCTAGTTCATGTAGCTACCCTTCAAAAGCCTTGAGAATTGAATAGGTTGGTTTCTTTCCTACAATGCCCCACTGCAAAAACAACATATATGGTGCAGTACTGTAAAATAAAGATAGAGAGCAACTATTTGCCTAGCTGATAGTATGTGCAATTAGCTGGAAAGCTCCTCGGTGCTCTTTACGTGGCTTACCGCTCTACCAGCTGGGAGCTTAGTTTAAACATTTCAACATTTTGGAAGCAAGAAAAATTCTACTAGAGCAAACAGTGAACAGAACTAAAGCAAGAAGGCTGTGGTATTTGTGCTTCCCTCCAACACAGAAGTAGCTAATGAGATAAACACAGGTTTCTGTTTAAGCCTGATGTGCTTTATTAATGAGCAGCTGGTTGCTTTTTCTCTTTCAGTCTCTTGAGAAAAATTGTTGAGTACAGACTATGTACGGAGGGTGCAATTTCTGATAGTCCTCTCCAGTTATGTCATTATCTCATATTAGCGCTTCTCCCCCTTCTTACAGTTCAGAGCAGAGGTCCCCAACCTTTTGGGCACCAGGGACCGGTTCTGTGGAGAAAGGTTTTTCCACAGACCGGAGAGTGCGTGGTTTCGTGTGCTGCCTGCATCCTGCAAATGGGGCTTCGCTTGTTTGTGCAGACCACAGACTGGGGGTTGGGGACCCCTGGTTTAGAGGGCTATAAGCTTCTTTCATCTTTCTTCGCTTCTCTGCATATTACATTGGCTGGTAATCATTATTGTAAGCTTACTTTATAGATACTGATACGATTAAACTATAAATACTGGGGAATTTCATAATATTGGATGGAATTAACACTCCTTGGGTTTTCCTTTTCAAAAGAAGCTCACAGTGCAGCATCTGAAGTGGCTTTTAATCTTTTGGATTGAGATTTGGCAGTAGAACCCAGAAATATCTGGGGACAAGAACCAACCAGTGGCGTTGGTGGGAAACAATGGAAATGGAGAAGGTGATGGACGCAGCATCATAGTTCAAGTGCCCATCCCTTTGGCTGGTGTATACATGTCCGGAAGGGCAGGTCTTCCATTGTAATGCTCACTTCACTACTTTGTCTTGTTGACTTTTGACTTTTATCTCATGTATACTGCGTCTCACTTACTTTAGCCATGCAGGGGAATTCAGTAGGGAAAGCTGTTTGGAAGAATTAGCGGTAAAAAGAAACCAGGCCATCAAAGAACATAGTGGCTTTATACCACCAAAGCTGACACCAGCCAGAACATAGAAAAACTCAAGTAAGGCAAAATCAGAAGATGTGGAGAGACCTGGCCCATAGAATCACCAAGAGTGATTGAATAACATTATCGTTGTCATCACTATCACCATCATATTGGATCCACCTATAACCATAAACAAACAAACAAACAAACAAAATCTTGTTCAGAATCTTGAAAGGGATGAAAGTTTTAAGGATGGAAGGAATTAAATTGTGACAATCAAATAACAGACATACATTTGCTTTCTTGTTTTTGATCATGCCCTCTGCTTGATCTAATGCAGCGGTTCTCAACCTTTTCTGGGGCTCGACCCCGGCCCGCATCGCGCATGCACGGCGTGACGGCCCGCATTGCGATAGGGAAAATAATGGCCGACCAAAAAAAATGGCGGACTGCGGTGCTTGGTGACCCCCGTGAAATGGTCATTCGACCCCAAATGGGGTCGCAACCCACAGGTTGAGAACCGCTGATCTAATGGTTCTGAGATTGTCCTCTGCAATTGGAGTCAGAAACTCTTTTTTTTCCCTTCCAGATATTTTTTAGGACATTATTGAATGGAAACTGCTCCAGTTCAGTTTGAATTAAAGATTTGAAATTCAGAAATGTCAAACAATTAATTCAAGCTGAGACTCAATTTGGGGGGAAAAAGGTTCACTGATAAGTTGTAATGAGAAAGGATAAAAACAGAAGTCATGGCTAGATAGATGGGTGGACAAAAACAGCAGGGGGAATTGAATTTTTAGAGGACAATAACTCTGCCAAGTTTCAGCTGGATGCTTTCAAGGGTTCACGATATTTTTTTTAAAAAATATTCCATCTTATTTCTTTTAAAGCAGATACAGCATAGATGAGAAAAAGACAGCCCTGGGGCCGCCAAACTGTCCAGAAAAATGTCTTAATTTGCTAAACTTACTCAACAGGTATCTGCTCCAACTTAAAAAATAAAAATAAATGAAAACCTGCTTAAGACGTATGCTCTCAACTCCATCTACTTTTTCTAGGATACCAGATTTGGCATCATACTTAAAAATGACCAAACCCTTACAGACAGGATAGGATTGCTTTGCTGCCTCTAATGGCTGGATTCTCTGACATTGTGAAAGAACTAGCAAATTTGTGCCCTTCCCCCCTCCAACATTTAATCTCTTCTCAGCAAGATTTAGAAAAATGAAGACTGGTTTGTATTTAAGGAATGGTGTAACTTTGCTACTTCTGATCACTGAGTTTGGATGCCAGAACAGTGGCATGCCATGACTGGTTATCCTTCTGCAAAGGGCACCCCTCCCTTTGCATCACTGAATCACTGGGAAGATCCAGTTGTGTCATAATTGTGGCTTGCAGGTCATATGTGCCTTTGCAAAACCTGTTGCAAGAGGAGTCAATTAGAAATCCCTTGGCTGACAGCCAGAGTGGAATAGCATGTATACACATGTCTAACGCTATGATTTTTATCATCTTCGCTATCTCTACTGGATATCTGGCTTGATATGAACATAATAGATATGTGTGAACACATCTACCACCTTGCTATGATATTGTGGTGACCTGCTTATTGTTAGCTAAGAACATGTCCTCACAACAGAGCCTCCATCTTGGTGCCAATCTGCCACAGAGACATGATGTCAGCCTTGTGAGATAGTCCAGATAAGAAGCACACCCAGGATTGCTAGCTCTGTGTTGTAAAATTACATTAACAGACTCTTGCATGTCTAAAAGTACATCTCTTTCCCCCCCCCCTTTGCCTTCACAATCCAAGAAACTAGGGAGGGTCCCTTCTGAGACTTTGCCAAGTCCACACTGCTGCTGCAGACTCAATTGCCTCTCATCTGAACATTGACTGATCTGTGGTTCCTCTTCCTCTCCCAAGGTCATTTCCCCATATCATTTCCACATGCCCAAACTGAATCAAGGTGGTCCAACTGGAAAATGATATTTTCCTCTTAGAACAAGGAATGTCACACACAGGAGGGATCTGAAGGAAGTCAGGGACCTACAGCGCTCCAATTGTCCCTCTCCTATGCAGTCATGAGCTTTTGGGGGCCTAGTGTTCTTCGGCTGCCAGAGAGACCAGAACTTCTCTGGCAAGTCAGAAAAAAAACGTTTGCAGGATTGGGAATGTTGACTTTAGGAAATATCTCCCACAAGGTTACCCTCCACAGCATCTGCTCTTCTTTTCGTCATGACGATTTTACCACTGCTTATCTTGCTTGCCATCCCTGCCTCGTTCCTCTCCTACCAGAAATTCCACCTTTCCCAGTCTTTTCGTCTTTCCTGGACAGCAGCGCTGCCAAAGGAACAGGGAAGGCAGAGAATCCGTTCTTGGCCAAGATGGGGCAGAGAGGCAAGCAGCAGAGGAGAATCTTCCTTCCGCTTTCCCTGCTTCTTATTCCCCCCCAGCAGCAGCAGAAGGAAACCATTGCCCCTTTGCTGACCTTGTTTCAGAAATATGCCAAGAGGAACTCTGGGAAGGCAACTGTTTTCCAGTCAGCCTATTTTCCTCCCATCCTCTTGCACATTGCATCAGAATGTGTTGCTTCAACGTTGTTGTGGAAACCTTCTTGGCAGGGAAAAAAAGCCTAGAATAAGACTGAAAAGAGAAATTTAAAATTATATATATTGGATATAAGGCATTTTAGAACTATGGACTGAGTTAAGGATTAAATCTTTGAATAGAAATAAGAAAAAATGGGTGATTAATTTATGAAAATTACTATATAATGGAACGAAGAAAAATGAAGAGATGTTCTAGATCGGGATTGAATTAATAATTAATTGAATGTGATTTTAATAAGATGATGTGTTCTCTCTGATATTATGGATGATAATTTAATTGGATGAAAACAGAACCTTGTTTAAGGGACTCAAATGATTTAAGGTTGTTATTATTTTGTTAACAAAAAAATGATGGATTAGATATGTATAGGATAGATTAATTTTTATTTTAATTGGGAGATATTTGTGGAAGAAGAAATAAATAAGATTTATGATGAAATTAAAGAATTACGACATATTTAGAAGGGATACCTGAACTGATAATGTGTGTAATTGAAGTCAAATTTAATTATGGTCTTGTAACTGCACAAAGCTTTAAAACAGGTTTAGGATTAATAGAAATTTAAAGTAGAAATAGACTAGTCTAAACATATAAGCTATTTGAGGGAAATAGAGAGGCAATATTTGATGTATTGATTGAATTACTTATATATGTTTTGTTTTTGGATTTTTGATTACCCCAGCCCCACGGTGTGTCTCGAGCACTTTGTATTAATTAAAAAACCAATAAAATTTGTTTCTTTTTTTAAAAAAAGAATGTGTTGCTTCAGCAACCAAACCCATAACAGAGGACTTGATCAGACTTTGGAGAAATTGCCACATGGCAAAAACCAAACTACAGGTAGTCCTCAACTTACAGCTAGATGCTTAGCAACCACTCAAAATTATGAAGGACCTCCCTGCAGTAACTTATCACCTGGGTTCAAAGTCCCAATGGTTTCCCTTCCCCCCATGGTCACATGAGCGCACTAGGGGCACTTGGCAGCCAGGCCACATGTACAGCTGTTTGCACTATCCCGCGGTCATTTGACTGGTTTATGACAGTGTTGCCGAAAACTGGCATTTACTTCTGGGTTTTGGCAAGCAGGGCTATGGTGAACCATGGGTTCACTTAACAACATCACAAAAAGAGTCATAAAATCAGATTGGTCATGTCGGTGACCCAATTTACAACCGCCATCGGTTATGACTGTGATGGCTAGGCTCCATTACCATTGTAACTCAGGCCCACCTCTATTAAAAAGAACTTAAAGGTAACCACGCACCAAGACTGAACTAGCTCTCAGTTTTATATAAGTTTCTCTGCAAATGCTTATGTCATGGCCACGAATACTGTAGGAATTTTTAATAAGTTCAAACAGTCTAGGTCCAACTGCATACTGTTCTAGCTGTTTTATTATATTTTCCTAACATCAGAAATATTGTGAGGTTTTGACATCTATATTTAGTTATCCAACTCGCTTTTAGGCTCACAAATGCATCTTCCAAGAGAACTTGCTTGAAATAAGTGAGCACAAGGAGTTGTCCTATTAAAAATGGGGGCGGCCTTTGGATTGCTTTTTCAGGCTTTCTTTTATTTCCTGTTTTTCTTGCAGCTGACTTATTTGTTTTGGAATTCCTGAAACAACTTTCCAAGCATTTCTAAAGTATTTGGCTAAAAGAGTGGATATATTACCTAAAGTAGAAGACCTAACAACTGAAAATATTTGATAAATATCTTAATATTATGAATTGGAACACCGTGGAAGAACTTGTTGGGTACAATGGAGAAGATAACCACCGTATGCATTTTGGTCATGGAGATAGCTAGGGAACACAGCATATTGTCAGTGTTAGGTCTTGTGTGTGTCCAAGAAAAAAGTTCTAATGAAATAAAGCTTCTAGAATATTATGCTCATATAAAACAGTGGTAAATGGGAAAGTATTTGGCTGCAGAGCTGCAATAAACATCTCTAAACATCTCTCAGCCTCCCTGAGTCTGGGGAGAAGGGCGGCATATAAATTAAATTAAATAAATAAATAAATGCTAGAGAGAAATATGAGGATTAATTAAAGCAAGGATATACAAATTCCATTTAGCCCTCCCTTTTTCTTTTTCTTTTTCTTTTTTTTGGCATGGACAACGGCTGCATTTAGGGAGAGATTTACTGTTCAAAAAGGTTGTAATCATGAGGATAATGTGTGCAGAGTGTTTGGCAATGGAGAGGCAACAGAATGGGCTTTCTAGCTGTTTCATTAAAAGGTTGGAATGGAATTTGCAATTTGTGTTTGCCGAAAATTTTCTGGTATTATTTTGTTGTTTTACGAAGGGAGATTTCCGTGGATGATTGGGCAATGCAAAAGAGGCTGCAGTGCATTTGTGACAATTGTCTTTTCTCTTCATTGCTGAAAATTCCACTAGATCGAGAATCCCTTTACAGTGGAAGGGGTGCTATCATTTGGTGCAAAGCCACTTTTCAATACATTGTGAAAACAAGCTACCAATTGTATACTAATAAAGCAAGAACGTACTTGCACGATAGTCCTCATTACTTTTTTCCCCCTCATATGCTGTAACAGCCCTCTCAGTAACAATGCATTTCAAGAAAAATGGGGGGAAAAGAAACGTACAGTATTCCTTCTGAAGAAATAATTTAGCCACCCAATTTATTTAAAATAAGCCACAGGCTTGAAAAAGCAGAATATATAAGGAACCTATTTCCATACCTTCTTCCGTGTACGTGCTTAATACAGCTACATTTTGAATTTCAGTTGTGAGAAGAATGAACTAATTTTTTTTTGTCCTGTTTTCAGCTCTTAGATAATAACCAAGAACAGAATGGGGAAACAGAACAGTAAATTGAGACCGGAAGTGCTGCAGGATCTCCGAGAGAACACCGAATTCACAGATCACGAGCTCCAAGAGTGGTACAAAGGCTTCCTCAAAGATTGCCCGACTGGCCATTTGACTGTTGATGAATTCAAAAAGATCTATGCTAATTTCTTCCCATACGGGGATGCCTCAAAATTTGCAGAACACGTGTTCCGCACTTTTGACACCAATGGCGATGGGACGATAGACTTCCGGGAATTTATAATTGCGCTAAGTGTTACCTCTCGAGGAAAGCTTGAGCAGAAGCTGAAATGGGCCTTTAGCATGTATGATCTTGATGGCAACGGTTACATTAGCCGTGCTGAAATGCTTGAAATAGTGCAGGTAAGTAAAAAAAAATGCTAAAGCATCTAACTAAATGTTAAGGCAACCTAGTGCAATCAGCTATTTAACTTAATGCAGTATGGCAGCCATTTTCAACCTGGTGCACTTGAGATATATAGGCCATGCTGACTGTAAATTATCTCCAGTAGCACCAATTTTGGGAAGACTGCTGTCCATAACCTTGACCTTGCAGTTTATTTCAGCTGAAGTACCTCTTAGAATTCTATAATAATGATGATGATGATTATGATGATGATGATGGAAGGGACCTTGGAATCAGGCAGGAAACCCTATACCATTTCAGACAAATAGCTGTCCAGTCTCTTCTTGGAGCATTCACCGCTTCTGGAGGCAAGTTGTTCCACTAGTTAATTGTTCTAACTGTCAGGAAGTTTCTCCTTAGTTCTAGGTTGCTTCTCTCCTTGGTTAGTTTCCATCTGTTGCTTCTTGTCCTGCCTTCAGGCGCTTTGTAGAATAGCTTGACTCCCTCTTCTTTGTGGCAGCCCCTGAGATATTGGAACACTGCTATCGTGTTCCCCCTCGTCCTTCTCTTCATTAAACTAGACATACCCAATTCCACCAACCGTTCCTTATAAGTTTTAGCCTCCAGTCCCCTAATCATCTTTCTTGCTCTTCTCTGTACTCTTTCTAGGGTCTCAACATCTTTTTTATATCGTTGTGGTCAAAACTGGATGCAGGATTCCAAGTGTGGCCTTACCATTCTAAGTGTGTCAGTACATGCATGTACAGATAGTCCTCAATTTACGACCACAGTTGAGCCCAAAATTTCTGTTGCTAAACAAGACAGTTATGAAGTGAATCTTGCCCCATATTACGGCCTTTCCTGCCCCAGTTGTTAAGTGAATCACTGCAGGTGTTAAGCTAATAACATGGTTGTTAAGTGACGCTGGCTTCCTCATTGACTTAACTTGTCAGAAGATCGCAAAAAGCGATCAGACAACCCCAGGACATTGCAGCCCATCATAAATACATGCCAACTGCTAAGCCTCCAAATTTTGGTCACGTGACCATGGGGATGCTGCAACGATTGTAAGTGTGAAAAGTGGTCATCAGTCACTTTTTTCTATCCTGTTGTAACTTCAGTCACTAAACAAATGGTTGTAAGTTGAGGACTGAGTAAGTGAGATGCAGGAAACGGTATGTTGGCTTGGAAAGTAGTCATCAGATTACAGATCCTATTTTGCATACAGTAGTATGAGTGTACTTGGCTTAACACTGGCTTTAGATGTGCATTATTCTGGTATTTATGCACCAACCTCTTAGCATTATCTGGAAATACTGCATAAAACACATATATAACAAAGGCTGATAACTTAGTCTATTCCTTCGTTTATTTATTAAAAATTTTAAATGAAAATTTTGATTGAACAAAGCCATGATTTGTGGCAGAGCTTAATCCCGGTGGGTCCATCTAGTCAAACTCATGCCATGTGGAACATTGTGACTTGGATGTAAGAAATGATAAAGAGCATGAATTTACAAATAAAGTGAAGGAAAAAGAGATACATTGTGGAAAGGAAAGGAGAAAGGAAAGGAAAGGAAAGGAAAGGAAAGGAAAGGAAAGGAAAGGAAAGGAAAGGAAAGGAAAGGAAAGGAAAGGAAAGGAAAGGAAAGGAAAGGAAAGGAAAGGAAAGGATGCAATAGAATTGAACTAAGTGACCTGATCTTATGGAATGATATTGATGAAAACCTGGAATGAAGTTGTAGATTTAATTGTGAACAAAAGAGCTAAAAGTATAAATTGGTGTCATCTACATTGTTGTAAGTGTACATGAAAGAAGAATTCATAGTTCAGTGACAGGTCATGTTACATGCTAGTGAATGGTAATAATAGAAAAAGAAAGGATGAACTTTGGAGAAAACAGTGTAATATTCTGAATGAATGCAGTCCCGGGGGGGGCAAAAATTATTTTAGATGGCATGAAGGCAATGAGATGAGAGAAAATAGAAAAAGTGGTAGAGATATTTAGCAGCCCAAGAATGAATGAGAATGGTGGAATCTATTTAAATACATAGTTGAAGCATAAACCTCTTCGTGGATAATTGTAGTAAAGGAGGAAAATAGTAAAGGGCAATAGATTTGACTGCCTTTGGTGATATCAGGGGCAATTAACCAGGAACAGGAATTAAGTTCAAAACACTTCAAGTTTATTTTATGCTACCTATGCACAAGAATCTGATTTATTAACGGTCACAGCAAATTGGTGTTAGATAAGAGTCAACGGAATTTATGGGGCAGTCTGGACTTTGGTCTCTTTTGGGAATGTAGCGACTCCAATCCGATGACGCGTTTGATCCTGCTTTCTCCTACAGTTTACATTAGAATCAGAATTAAAGTTAAGGGTTGTGAGGAGTTCTGAATATTGTTATTGGTGTCAACAATGGATCTTGGGAAAAACAGGGTGTGAAAGTGCAGATAGAATAACTATAGGGAAAGGAAGTATTGGTGGTTAGTTTAATCTCCCAACAGAATGTAATGGCAACTAAAGGACATGGAAGCTGCTTGAAAGACAGAAATGAATTTGTTTACAGAATACCAATGAAGACTGTGCATCTGTTGTGGCGCCCACCCTCTGGAACCAACTGCCCCTTGAAGTCCGCGTTTCCCCCACTCTCCTGGCCTTCCGAAAGAACCTTAAAACTTATCTTTGCCGGCAGGCCTGGGGATGATTGTGGGTTGTGGTTCGAAAGTTGTGCGTGTGTGTTGGGTACCTATTTTTAATGTTTTGACGTTTTGTATATGTTGTGAGCCGCTCCGAGTCTCCGGAGAGGAGCAGCATACAAATTAAATTAATAATAATAATCTGTTCTCTTTAATAAGTAAATACATCACATATAAATCAATAGATGGAGAATATGGGCATATATTAGATACAAATCACAGCTCAGGAATTTTTTAAAAATGCAGAACTTGTTGAGTGTTTCTTTAGTACCGGTACTTGTTTTGTATGTTTTAATATATTTCACTGTAATGGCCTCTCAGATTTTTTGTTTTTGGGGTTGTTTGTTTTTTAATTTTGGACTTCCAAGAAATATTTTAATCTGTTTTTCCTATGTATTGCTATCCCTACAAAGGCAATCTATAAAATGGTGTCTTCAGTCATGAAAATGCCAGAGGATGAATCAACTCCAGAGAAACGAACAGATAAAATCTTCAGACAGATGGATACCAATAATGATGGTAGGTTTTGTGAGTAAACTTTTGTGATGTGCTTACCAAAGATGGGGATAACGGTAGTGGACATCTGTTTAAAACTGTTTAATCTAGAGTCAAGAAATCTGTACAGGGAGAAATTATTGCATTTTTTTAAAAAAAAAGTCTAAAGAGTCCTACCTGTCCATTAAAAAAAAAAATTCTACAATCAGACCACTAAAGATTTCCCTTGTTTATAAAGTTGTCTCTAATATGCACACTTATTTTCCTTAGATTAACTTTTTTTTCTCTTGCATTCTGTTTTCCTCTTCCACTCTCTGCCAAGCCATGTAAAACTTTGCAGGCACGTGTTTTGCAATGGAAATAAATTATTGAAAAGTACTACATTTATTCTACTTTGTACAGCTCGCTCTAGCTCTAGGTTTTTAAATCTACAAATAGGAAAGATAAGCTGATTTGCACGAATTTTGTACAGAGTCCATTAGAATTTCAAAGAGTAATTAAAATTGTAGATCTCTGTGTTACTTCAGACTGGCAGCCATTATCTCTGTCCCTCCAAGTAGATTACTAAAAGGAAAGATAGCATTTTCCCCAGTAGGATCTTTATCATTGTGTTTCTCCTTCATCTACCGTATTTTGCAACCGAAAAATACGGTAGAGGCTGCCTTTGGAAGCAGTATCTTGCTTCAGAACCTTTGATCAGACAAGGTTAGGAGAGAAGAAAAAGGAAAGCTAAGGTTCTGTGTGGTGCAGAGGCTTCTTAATGGAACCATTACTGTTGAAATAGGTTCCTGCAGTTTTTTGGTCATGGGTCAAAGTCCAAATGTTTCCTCAGCATTGCCTGCTAGCACAGTGGTTCTCAGCCTATGGGTCGTGACCCCATTTGGGGTCGGACGACCATTTCGCGGGGTCGCCGGACACCGCGGTCCGCCATTTTGTTTTTTGTTTTTTTTTTCTTCGTTGCTCGCGTGCCGCGCATGCGCGGTTCGGGCCGTCGCGCGCGCCATGCATGCGCACTTCGGGTCGTCACGCGCGCATGCGCGGATCAGCTGTCGCTCACGTGCCGCGCATGCGTGGATTGGCTCGTCGCACGCGCATGCGCGGATCGGCCCGTCACGCACGCGCGCGTCAGGGTCACGCCGCGCATGAGCGGCGCAAGTGGGGTCTCAACCTGAAAAAGGTTGAGAACCACTGTGCTAGCAGGACATGTGTCTATTTGCATGGAAATACTGTACATTAAAAAGAAGTACCATACTATGACTGGTATGGTGGGAAGTTTTTGGGCACTAGTTCCTCAGCCAATGAGGATTCAGAAGATATCAATATCTCAAAATATAACCAGAAATGAGTCCTTTGAAGCAACCTATTGCCATTGCTTTCCAATAACCTCTGAAACAAAGGTGATGTTATGTCACTTTCAAGTCTCAACTTCCATACTTAATCCAACTAATCTTAGTCCAACTAACAAATGATGAAAGATGCTGGGAGCAGGTTCCCTGCCTTAGTGTGCATTCAGCTTATCTTCCCTGAGACTTTGACATGAGCACTTCACTACTACGGTTAAATAAGTTTTAGATACCTACAAAGATGGGTGGAGGGGCTAAACATTTACTCGGATGTCAAAATGGGAAACTGATTGTTGTGGTTGTTGCAACAAATATAACAGTAAAATAGGAAAGGCATTGGTATTCTTGTATTCTTCATAAGAGAGGTCTATCAGAGTCTCCTAATTCCACAACAATTTAATATATAATCATAGTACTATTTAGAGCACAGGGTGATAATTTGATCAGCCATCATTAAGTTTTGTTCAGATTAATCTGAGCTGAATCAAGGAAGATGCAGCCCATTCAAAGAGACCCCACTACCACCACCATAGGTTTCTGCTTGCATCTTACCTTCCTTCCAAGACTAGACATTGTCATCTTGGGGAGAAGAATACCTTAGCAGTTAGTGGGGGATTTTAGTTCAGACTGACATGGTCCATCTGTACCACAGCAACGATGGAGGCTGGCTTTTGATTCCCTGTCAGGAAATAGTGATACAAATGTCATTTACTGAGGATCTAGTCCTTATTGAAAACTTCTGCTAGCTGTTGCTCCCTTCCAAAGGTGAGAGATGATTGCCCAGGAAACAGAAGAAAAAATATGTTGAGACTCTGGAAAGAGTGCAGAGAAGAGCAACAAAGATAATTAGGGGACCAGAGGCTAAAACTTATAAAGAACAGTTGCTGGAATTGGGTATGTTTAATAAAAAGAAGAACTGGGGGTGACGTGATAGCAGTGTTCCAGTATCTCAGGGGTTGCCACAAAGAAGAGGGAGTCAAGCTATTGTCCAAAGGCAGGACAAGAAGCAACGGATGGAAACTGATCAAGGAGAGAAGCAACCTGGAACTAAGGAGAAATTTCCTGACAGAACAATTAATCAGTGGAATAACTTACCTCCAAAAGTTGTGAATGATACAACACTGGAAGTTTTTAAGAAAAGATCAGACAACCACTTGTCTGAAATAGTATAGGGTTTTCTGCCTGAGCAGGGGGTTGGACTAGAAGACCTCCAAGGTCCCTTCCAACTCTTGTTATTCTGTTCTATTATAGAAGTGTCAACTAGTAGGCGACTGATATTTGTGCTCTTTGGATGGTTTTGTGACCATGCATAACTTACAAGTACAATCTCTTTTGAGACAAGTATGCTGCATAAATGCATCTGGGATAAGCATCAAATAGCTTGCCTATTTCTAATTAACTCAGTTGTGAGAGAACTTAAAATAAAAGGATAAATATGCACAAACCATTAAAGTCACCATGACGGCTGAAAATTATTTTCTAGTAATATGATAGAAAAATAGAAACCCAGAACATAGTACAGGTAGTCCTTAACTTACAACCAGTTGCTTATCTACCATTTGAAATTCTGATGGACCTACCCTGGGGGGGGGTACTTATGAGCCATATATGAAGTTCTGACGCTTTCCCCCCCCCTCCCGTCATGGGATGGTGCTTTGGACACTTGGCAACCAGGCTGCATTTGCAGAGTCCTGTGGTCATGTGACCATGATTTATGACAGTTTTGCTTTCGGTTTTTGGCAAAATTGTGCCTCTAGCAAACCAGTTGTTTGCTTAACAACCATACTGTTCGCTTAATGAATCTCAGTGATTCATTTAGTGATTCATTTAATGATCATTACAAAACTATCTCAGTGATTTGCTTAATGATCACCACAAGAAAGTTTGTAAAATCTTTCAGATTGCTTTACGACCATCCCAGCTATGATGGCCTCCAATAAGATTGTAACTTGAGAGCATCCTTCTGTTGTTACTCTTTCCGGCCTAGAGAATTTGTTCAAGCAGAGATGGTCTCCTCAAAAAACTGTTTGTAAAAGCTTATTGTGCTTGTCTAAATTATCCTAGAAATATATCACATTCCTCTGCTCCTTTCTGTTTGCCCATCTAAAGAATTAGGAAATAAGAATAATACTTGAGGGCAGAGTATTTCACAGAGAAGGTGGGGGCTTGTTACCTTTCACCATTGTCTGCCTTTCCAATGGGAGCCAAGGTCTTTGAAACAGTAATTCAGAATCTTGATCAATAAACTCACATGTCAAAGAAAATGCATTCTACATGTTGCCTGAGAATGAATGTAGGTTGAAAAATGTTTTTTCTTCCGGTGGCATTTCTCGTGTTTTTCGTAATACAGAAGTCTGCCCTGATTTAATAGCAATGGAAACCATTTGTCCCACACATTACCTAGTGTTTTATAAGGAACAACATGCTGAAACAGACCAGTCCACAAACTGACTCACTTAACTTAGTCAGATTGTAATGTCCACTTAATTTCAAATATTTTGGCATCATTAGTTCGTAATCCTTTAATCTAGCTCAGGGAGGAAATTGTATTTGGTTCAAAAATGTGCCTGCCTGAGATTCAGCCGCCTGCCATTTTTCAAGTCCGCCCTTCAGCAAAATGTCAGCTAAAGGAAGCAACAGATCAGCACTGAGGTTATGCTTGTTTTCATGTCATTTTCATTCAGGGTTTTTACGTTTTTCTTAAAAACTTTAGAATTGTAACAGGATGTGAGAATTTTGTCTGGTTCTTAATTCAGATTGTATCTCGGAAGTCTACATTATGTCAGAGTTTCCTCAGCCAACCCTCCAAAAAACAGCATTTTGGTTCTTTGGAACGAGGGGGGGGTGGTATCTTTTTGGCAGTCTATCAGATCTCATGTACAGTTCTTTTTACACCAGCTGGAAATGAGCAGACGGCTCTTTATGTTCTCTGTGTGGCAGATCAGATGTATAATTTTCTCTCTCTCTGTTCCTTTCAAGGTAAATTATCTCTCGAAGAGTTTATAAAAGGTGCCAAGAGTGATCCCTCGATTGTCCGGTTGTTACAGTGTGATCCAAGCAGTGCAAGTCAGTTTTAATGAAACTCTGGACAGTTTGCAAAGAAAATTACTGGCTTGTTCAAGCTTTGCTCGTAAATGGATGCCTTCAACCATTCCTCATTGGTTAGTGGATGAAACTTTGTGGCTGGATTGTCTCTGTATCCAAGTGGAAAAAAAAAAAAAGCCTCACTCTTCTCATCAGCTGCGATACGACTTCTCTTTCCAGTATCCTAATTCTCTTTTTCACTCCGCATTATTGTTAGGACTCCCTCTACACATTGACTGTAACCGAAGGGTATGTTTACATGCAGGTTAAAAGAGGGAGAATGGTATTCCTCTTGGTTAATCTAAATGGATGACTCCAAAAAGATACTATGTATGTAATTTTCATCTGCTGTGCCAGCAGCAAAAGACAGTTTATATCCCAGAAAATCACTATGGAATGTGGAATAAATTAAGCAGATTTTGTTTTTTAAAAATGGCATGTCTCCAGTTTCCTTCTCAATGAGGAAAATTGCTTGTGCTTGCAAGCAGTTCTCACTGGGAAGAAAACTGGAATCATGCTGTTTTTTTAAAAAAACAAAATAGATATACACATTTAAAACATACATATACATAAGTTGTGTGTATATATATGTGTGTATTATATATATATATACATGTATGTATATATATATATATACATACACACACACACACACACATTTTACTTTTTGAAGTAAAAATTAATATTTAGGTCATATTTAATATATGAAGTAGACCTCATCTTTCATTTCTTTTAGTCGTCCATGATTATTATTTTTTTAAGAAAAGGATGATGATATTTATACATAGTCAAGTTGCCATTAAGGCACTGCATGATTAACTGTTTGTGGGTATATCACTGTTTTAATTACTGGTTGCAACACTTTGTCCATTTTTACTGTGGATTGTTCCAGCATTTACTGTGTTTAATGAAGACTAAAGAGGAATCATTCTGCTTCCGTGTTTCACAGTGATGGGCCACTCACAATGGCTATCACACTTCAACAGGCTTTTGAGTGAGGTGAGGTAATTTGACAAGCATTTACTATGATCCTCCTACCAATTTGTGGCTGTCCATCTCTGTTAATAGTCTTGTGCATTCCAGTGTTATTTAATATCTGCTAATGCCAAGAAATGCTGATTGAAATAAAGGTGAATTTTCTTGTTGATCTATGTTATCTTTTACTCATTGGATGCTTTGAATTTGCATGCAGCATAATTTCTTTCTAGGAAACAATGAAAGGATATTTCAAGAGTCAGTTTAAAAAGAGCGTTCATACAAATTGCACATGAGTGAATATTACTCCAGTCTTCCGCAAATTTTAAATTTTAATTGAATATCAGCCTAACTCAGCAATATTATTTTTATTCAGAAATATAGCTAGAAGTTCTGGTTTTGGTTTTGTTTTTTTGAAATAGATTTTCTTATATATAAAACAAGATTACATATCCTGACATACCTTTGTTATAGGAATTGGATTAAGGCAAAAGATAGTACTGGCAATGGAGCTCTGGACAATAGGTGGACAGTAAAACCTGCCAAGTGAGAATGAACAGCACAAGGATAGTAAAGCCAACTTTTGAAAATCCATATCTCATCCCTAAAAATGCCCTTTTTTTATTCAGCCTGAAAAGGGTTACGGCTGTGGTCCAAGGGTTACAATTCTTCTCTTAAAAATAAAGACAACGTTTTTATTGGGTGGAGTTCAACTACTGTTGACTAAATGGACATTTTGGTGTATTTTATGCTGGCAGTTTAGCATGGAAGCGATTTGCCATTCCATTCTTTCAGCTTGATTTTCTATGAGGCACGAAAGCCAGCTGGGTGACTTTGGGTCTGTCCCTCTCAGCTCAACCCACCTCATGGAGTTGTTATGGGGAAGATAGGAGGAGGGAGGAGTATTGGGTATGTTCATCGCATTGTTTTTTAAAAAAATAATAAAGTTGGATTTTTTAAAAAAAAAATCAAATTTTCAATGCGGCATAACATGCTGGTAGAAGAACAAGAATTGTTTCCATAGCGTTGCCAAGAAAACAAAATGGATGTATCATTACATCAAGGTCAGCCCAGAGTGATGTAAAAGTGCATGAGCTTTCTTCCAGGTAAACCTATTTAAACTTGTGCCTGCATTAGGCCACGTCATCTGAAATGGGTTATTGGCTGTTGAAGTCATTTCCATGCTGCATTTCTATAAGCAAATTCAAACTTTTGAGTTTTGTGTAGTGTATACAGCATGCTGAAATTCCATCATCCTAACCTACAGTAGTTGAATGGGATTCAGCCAAAGCTTGCATGGATAAAAGAGGCTTCATTCATCTGCAGGAGATTTAGATTGAGTAAACTTTTTCACGTGTTGAACCCTTCATTCCTTCAGTCAGTCATTCAGTTCCACAGTTCTAAAATCTGTTCTGGAAAGCCTGAGAAGAAGAGGCTGGAAAGGGAAGGAAACTGGTGCTTCCCCTTCCCGTAAAGAGGCATGTTTCTGCAGTATTTTCTGAAGAATTAGCACTTAGAATCACAGAAGTGTGCGTGCGTGTGTGTGCATGTACAGGCACATTTATGTAAGTCCTTGTGTTTTGCAACCATACTTGAAAGCATGCTTTGAGGTCAGCTGTGTGTTTATGAAACATGTAATTTAGATGTTATACTGGCCACTGACCTATAGGAGACACTGTGATACATATTAGATGCTGGGCCTTAAAAGGGTTGAACATAAGAGTTTTTAACATGCTAAATATTTCAAAATCTGCAAAAAAAATTAAAATCAAGAATTACAAAATAAAGCTGGTTTCGAGACAGAGAGAGAGAGATGATAGTTTGATTCCTAGAAAAATTATGGCATATTTTTAAAAGTGCAAAACTTTGCCTGAAATAATTAAGTAAAAGTATTTGATGAGTTGTGTAATAGTGGTTAAATATGCACGTGGCAAAGGGCAACCTCATCCTATTGTTCTGTGAACTACGGATTTTCATTCCTCTGCAGAGCTCTAAGCAATAAAAGCTTTGCCCAATTCCAGTCCCTGAGGGGGGGGGGGAACCTTAAGTATATAATGTTTCAAATTGTAAAAGATGCAAGGATCTACAACACATATGAAAGATGCTTCACAACACCTAAAAATTATCTCTGGAAGAATTAAAGGACCTGTGTTTGCAAAGCACACATGGTTACTTTGTTATTTATTGCTTACAGATGGGAAGACTCAACCATGGTAGGTCTTCCAGATAAATGGAAGTACAGCTGCCTATCTTTGGATTCCTTGCCATTCTGACTGGTGATGCTAGTCTGTGGAACAGAAAATAAATGAGAAGATGATTATTATTAAGTGTAAAGCAGACAAATATCTCCCTTATAGTGCAGGGGTTTTTTTTCAATTCACAGATCAAACAAAAATTTCAAAAGATACAACATCAATTAGCCATCAGTAAAATTGAATGAACAAGAAAAATCAATGAAAGCTTTAATAATGTACTGGTACTGCTATCATTTTGAACTGGATCCAGAAAATAAAAGCCAGTTAAAATAGAAAAAAAAGATATTTTATGATTTTTACAATCAATAGTAGTAAATTTGCTGGTGATATTATGAGAACCAATCTTAGATTCTTTGCATATTTCAAAGGCATCTTCAATTAGAGCACATTGGAGAAATTTAATACAGATGATGCTACTCAGAACACAATGATTTTCTCTGAGATATGGGAAAAGGTGTTGATAAAAAGACTTAAGTGCCACCTGAGCACCAAGGAGAAGACCACAGTGCTACCCACAGTAGGCCATGTAACTATTCTAGAAATAAACATATTCCCAAACATTTATATTGTCCAGGTTAAGAATCTGCTCATCCGAGTTTTAGATTCTAATCCACTGTCTTTGATAGAACAAAGACAGCTTAATAAAACCTGTCTATTGATTTCACTCAATACTGTATGCTTACATAGATGTTGAAAGCATAATGTGAATTATTTCTTCCGCTCCCTCTCCCACTCTCATTCACAAAATACAACACATAATATGAAGATCACAAACTGAAGCTGTAGCCTCCCAATAACATTTTCAGAAATCTAGCCTTCAGGTTCAGCAAGCCCCACTTCAAAACAGTACCACCACAACCCTCATGGTGGCCATATAATTCAGAGATTATGGGTCATCACATCAAAAAGTGCTAAGAGATCCAGATCGTGTAGAAAGAATGTTTCCTCCTTGTCAAATACCAAAAACAGTTCAGGATTAGATTAAAATAACCAAAGCTGAACCCAAACTCAATCTAGGTGATCCTTCAAACTGAGTTTTGTGATGCACTTTAATACCTTGTCAAAATAAGTGATAAGCTGGAAGTTTAGATAGAGATATTTCTGAATCTGATGTAAAGACTTCCCCAACTCTTTGGTGAGCTTGGATGCAAACTTCTTCAGATCTGTTGGATGTACGGCCTTGATTTGGGCTTTTCCAATATAATAGGTATCTGAACTTGGAAAAGAAGCATTGGGAGTTAAAGAATAGAATTGCATTTCTGTTCCTGAGGTTGGATCCTGGTTTATACCTTCAAAGGAGGAAATCTGATGCACACTAATCTCCCTTTGAGTCTACCAGATGTCACAGGATTATAGCCACCTAAGCATTTTCAGAATTTATCTCTTTTGTCACTTGGAAAATGAAAAGGTTTCTGCTGTGAAATGTCAAATCACTACAGATTCCAAAGTTAGAGCCTTCAGGTCTGGAATGCAAAAATCTAGATGGCAGTAAAGAGGTAGAAGACAAACTATTTGCGACCAGCTAATGGTCATCTGGATTCTTGCACCTTGGATCTGATACCCTTCTAAAGCTGTTCATATATTTGAAATAGTATGTTATCATATCCTGTATTGTCATAGGTCAAAGACTGTGTGTCTATGTAGTCATTAGGTATTAAATCAGATGGAATAGCACCTAACTGGTATGCTGCCACCCTGCGTATTTTAAAAAAACTGAATAAAAAATGAATATTGCCTACTAATTGTTTTGAGACTGGAACTAAGCTCAAAGTTTGACGGGTAAAATAATTCCCTCATGCTATGTATTGATAGGGATGGCTTAGCCAAGAAACATAAATAAATCCTCAACCTAATATATACTTTCATGGAAAGCTAATAAGTGCATGGAAAATTAATCTGCTCGGCTTTAAGATCTCAACCAAAGCCACGATCACTACTCAATAGCCCTTTAAGACTTTATGTCTACCCTTTCCACCAGCTCCTCTTTTCTGTTAAATTCCCTGAACATTGTGGATTATTAAATTCTTATCTGTCTATTAAGAATGTATTTGGTGAAGAAGAAAAAATGAAGACAGAAAGTCAGTGGATTGGAATCCTTTTCTTCATGCCTTACATTTTTCCCAGCTATCAAACTATGTAGGCACTATTTTTGCAAAACACTTCAGTAATGGAAGACGTCAATGCATACATTACAGCCAAGCACACCACTGCACTCTTGTACACTCATAATCACTGCACTCTTGTACATATCATAATCAGTGATTATGATATGAGGAACTTGCATATGTATGAGCCGTCCTAAAAAACACACCAGAAAAAAAAAACCCTGCCTTGCAATTGAGGTGAGTAACACATTCAGCGGCAAACCAAGGGTGAGAGAACCTACAGTCATAGCTAGATTGGTCATCCTGATGCAGACTAGTCCAGAAGGCCCAGTGTTTGGAAACAACCAAACTTCCAATGTACTTTGAATTGTTTGTAGAAAGTGAGGGCTTCCTATAAATGTAAAATGTTAGCAGATTGTATTTCTAAATCATCCAACGGTAATATTCTGGATAAACAATGAGGCTATTTAAAACATTAAAACCATCATCAATACGTATGTTAGAGCAGCAAATGTGATTCAATAATTGTTTCCAATAAAAAAGGAAGTATCATTAAAATTGACCAAACATCCTTTGAAATAGGGTGTCCATGGGGTAACTCAAGGCCACAAACTTGTTCTCCCTTACTTAATGTGTCCACACCAACATGAATTCATTCAGGGCAATTTGTTGGCCATAATAAGATGTAAGCTGTGGCTAAGACAGACATCCGATCTCAGTTGTGAAAAACTTTAGAAGAACCCTTGGACGTTATGGCTGGCTGACCTTAAGTGGAACCTGATGGCCATCCAAAGTGGGAGCTAGGTACGTAGTGAATAAAACCACTGCCTGGATTCTAAAACTACTGACTGCATAATTTGAATCCAGATGGATTTTTAAAAAAAAAAAAAACCCACAGCCCTCAGCTTCACAAGAACATGTTGTAGGTAATTTCACAAAATGCCCACTCTATACCCACTGAAAATTCTGAATCATTTTCAAACTCCTTTTAAAGAGAGTTACTATAATGCTGGCCTTTGGTGATAAGAGCGTGAGACACTGATGCCAAGGCTTCCTTGTCTAGAAAAGTCACTAATCCAGGAGAGCCACCAAATTCTTTATGGAAAGAACAACCCATCCAGAATCCATAATATGAGGAGAACTTCAGCTCTGGCCTCGAGAAGGAAGAAGGAAAAGTAAAATTGTGACTCACCCCTGGGAAATCTTTTAGCACGAGAAAGAAAAGCTCTACCTTTCTTTTCTTGCCTTTTAAAAGGGAACTTTTTAAGCTTTCAAGATTCTGTTAATATACCCTACACAATAAAGTAGCATCCCTGTGGTGTTCTTCACTGGGTTTACCTCAGAGATTTGGCACAATGGAACTGTTATAGAACCAGGGGGTCTCTGGAATGTTCTTGTCCACCCAGAACCTCAGCGCCTCCAGACATTGGGTTAGGACAGCATCACCAGCTAGGCCTGGATGATGTACGATTGAGTGACATCAACATACTAGTGATAGCTCATGTCAAATGAATACCTGGACTCTTCTTGTGGTGAGTTCATAGTGACATTAAAAATGGACTGTGAAAGTAACAAATTTGGCGGAAATGGCGAAAATATCAGCGTACTTGAAAAATCGCTCCAATGAACAATTTGTGACAGACTGGAAACAGTGGATAGACTATATCCAAGAGAGACACCAATCAAACAGAATGCAGCTGGCGTTTAGCTGAGGCTCGATGGGAGGAGGGAAGAAGGGTTAACAAATCAAATGTTTACAAAAACTAACACCCGATGTTGAATGTATATGTTCTATAACTAATGCCTCTAAACATAACCTTATGACTAATGTTGTCTGCTTTAATATTGTTAAAGCGGACTGAATCTCTACCTCAGGATAGGAAACTTTTACCTCAGGATCTCTGGTTAGGGGCTATAAAAGATTGCACTAGTAATGGGATGAAGTCAATTCAGAAGCGTAAACGAACAATAGGCGATAGACTAGATACAGTAGATAGACCATATATAAGAGAAACACCAATCAAACAAAATGTACCATATATAAGAGAAACACCAATCAAACAAAATGTATTCGGAGTATACTTGAAGATGGAAGGGGGGAGGGAAGAACGTTTACTAAAACAGATTTTATTATTTTATTATTTATTTATTTTATTAAATTTCTATACCGCCCCTCTCCCGAAGGACTCGGGGCGGTGTACAGCCTAAACTTTAAAAAACATATAAATATACAAAATTTAAAATAATTAAAAATAAATTAAATCATTGTGCTATGTGCTATGTTCTAGGATGATTGCTTAGCAATAGGATCTTATGTTTAATGTTGATCACATTAATATTGAACCAGATAAGAGAAACACCAATCAAACAAAGTGTAACAGGAGTATAGTTGAGGCTAGACGCGAGGAGTGGGGAAAAGGCTTACTAACTCAGACGTTTTCAAAGACTAATGCATAGCATTGTATATCAGGTGCCATGATGATTACTGCATAATATGTTTTTATGTTCAATGTTGATTGTTTTAATAAAAAAAATTATAAAAAAAAAAAAGAAGCAGTGACAGAGCCAAGCCTCAAGACACCACGTGCTAGAATACCCACCAGCTGCAGTGTTTCTTGCATCTCCACCAACTGGAGTTGTCCAATAAGGTAGGAGCTGTCAGGCACAAAGAACCAGAATGACACAGTGAGCTGATCAGTTTCTTTATAGCTACTTGCCTGTTTAAAATAATCTCGTCAGACTGACTGCATTCTCTCAGAAGCAACCAGATAAGGGGCTCCAGGGACTTTAGGAGAGGTCAGGTCTCTGTTGTTTCTTCCCCTGCAGGGATTTCAAACTAGCCAATCTCTTACCTTCACCCCCCCCTCCAGTGGCAGATTCCACTACCGAGCAGAGTCACCATAATATAGTCCTTCTGATCACCAACTTCAGTAGATGGCTAGAAGCTGGCAAATGTGACAAGTACAAATCTGACAAAATAAAACTCAGGACAAAGATAACAAATTTTGTCTCTGATGGGATCTAACCAAAGTATCCCAGCAGCCTGCTGGAGTCATGACTTTCATGCTTCTACCCAGTAGAAATCACTGTGATTCTAAGCAACTGTCAGACAAGAGAAATGTGCCTGTTTCACCAATCTTATTGCCAAGGTCTTATTGAACAAAAGTCTCATACCTGGGATCAATCATATCCAGCCTTTGTTCTACTTAGAGGCCAGCGTGGAAGCCAGAGGCATTCTTAGAAATAATAACAACCCTACTGTAGAAGCTGATACATTGCAGCAGCCAGCTTCCCATTCAAGCAAAGAAAAAAAAAAAGCCATTCTCCTAAGCTAGTAAATAGATGTATTTTATTGCATGCAGATGCAGGGTCAAGCTATTCTCCAAAGCACCCGAAGGCAGGACAAGAAGCAGTGGATGGAAATTAATCAAGGAGAGAACCAACCTACAACTTAGGAGAAATTTCCAGCGGAACAACCTGCCTCCAGAAGTTATGAATGCTCCAACACTGGAAGTTTTAAAGACGAGATTGGACAACCACTTGTTTGAAATGGTATAGGGCAGAGTTTCCCAACCTTTTTGGCTTTGTGGACTGGCGGGGGGTGGAGAGGGAATGGTTCCATGCATGCGTCGGGCAAGCACACGCATACACACACCTCCATTGGCATGAGCAGGGGCACATGTGCCTGCCGCTCATGCAAATGGAGTGCACATGCACACATTCACCCACCGCTCGCATGAGTGGGGATGGACAAGCTCGCATGAGTGCGTATGGACAAGCTCACCCATCATTTCCAGGGCCTGGTTCCAAAAGACTCAAGGCCGGATGGTGGCCCACAGCTCAGGAGTTGGGGACCCCCGGTATAGGGTCTCCTGCATGAGCAGGGGGTTGGATTAGAAGGCCTCCAAGGTCCGTTCCAACTCTGTTAATCTGTTAGATGATGCAGTAATAATGTAATGGACCCGGCTGGTATGAAAAGAGCTCTTGCTCCGTCTGCAGAGAAGAGGCTTTAGAGATATTTGGGATTGGCAAAATGAGTAAGTCAATGATAATTTCCTATTCCCCGTGCCCCCTTTGTTCAATCTTTTTATGGCTGGAGAACATGGATTGTAAATTTTATTACCTCTCTTTAAAATACGAAATACCTAGTGTATCATTTATATTATTCCTCCAGTTAGGAGCCTATTCAGTAATTATTTTGGCTTATTATGCTACAGCACTTCTTCTAAGTTAATATTTATGAGGTTGAATCTAATGAGAGAGAAAACATGCTGCCTTCATTAGAAATGCAGATGTTGAAATTTATTCAGATTATAACAAAGGCGAGTCAAGGACCCAGCTTTTGTTTCAATGGTGGTGAAGCCGACCACGGTCAAAACATACAGTATGTTTTCTAAGCCAGTTGCAATGTTGGCAGGATACACTGGGCTACAGTTAGTCAATCACAAGTTAGTAAAACGTGTGTAAACTTTTGTAAACTCAGATTGTGTGGCTAATTTATACAGGCATAATGTCAAGCATCAGGGAAATCAGGAGATTCAGGCAGTTCAAATGAGTATAAAGATTTATTGCAAGCTTAAGCTCTCTACAAGAATCTGAACTGCTAACGATTAAAGCAATTTGGCAGTAAATAAGGAATTCATAGTGGGCTGGACTTAGATCTCTTGTGAGCATGAAGGGACTCATGACTGATGACATGTTTGACCCCTCCCTTGGCCTCAGCTTGGTTATCCCCTACACATATCATATCAAGAAAGTAAACATCCCAATGAATAATAAATAGTAATAGACTTTTCTGCATCTACTGGATGACATCTGGTAATCTACCAGAGTTTTGCAGTCTGGAAATGCTATATCATAAAATACTAGGAAATTAAATTAATTTGGAATATTATGCTTATGTTGATCATGGGTAATAGTGCTATGCAAGCATAATTATTCTTAGATAAATATACGGTACAGGCAGAACATGAGATAGAGATGGATGGATGAAGATAGCCAGAGGTACTGTAGTTAATACGTAGATCATGCACATTTCCATTTGTGCAAGAGGCAGGCAGTTATTTATAAAAATAATAAAGGCTGAAAAATAATCTTTAAAAAAATCTGTATCTCTTTTCTGCCATCTGGATTTTTCAGCCTGGTAGCCCATCTTCCACCCCACCTATTTCAGGCCCCTTTCCTCAAACATTTTGGTCGTATTTGAATCACTTGCCTTCCATTCTCCAAATAAAAATAGGAGCAAGTGAATAATTTTAGTTGATTTATCCATCTTGCACAATGATTGATGTCCCATCTTTAAAGCTGTAATAATAATAACAAGCTAAATATACATCTCTGAGAATTATCCATTGCATGTAATGCAGACAAAACAAAATGTGGTCTTCTCAATGTTCTCCTGGGCATAGCAAAGCTGTCTCAAGAGACTAAGGGCAATTCTCGCAGAAAAATGCAGTTGTCTGGTGTTTTAAAATTTTTATTTATTTATTTATTGTTGGTTTCGTTTGCATTTTTAACATTAAGAACTCACAGCAAACATGTATGTTGCTTATCGACTGGATTTCCACACAAGTGTATTACATCAATGGCATTTTTGCAAGAATGTAATTTCTTCACCAAGACCCAGTTTGGTGTGGTAGTTAAGGCACCGGGCTATAAATTGGGAGACAATGAGTTCTAATCTGGCCTTGGGCGAAAACTGAGTTGTTGACCTTGGAGCCAGTCCCTCTCTCTCAGCCCTAGGAAGGAAGCAATGGCAAACCACTTCTGAAAAACCTTGCCCAAAAAATTGCAAGGACTTGTCCAGGCAGTCTCCGAGAATCAGACAAGATAGAACAACAACAACAAAAATCTTTACCACAGAATTAAAATTTTGCAGACGAATAAAACCACTCTTAAGTGGGCAGTAGGTCAACAGCATTATCATTAAAATGATATGTTTAGAATTGTATTCTCTTTCTCAGTGTTTTTGAAATGTTTCTATGGCTCTCACTATGGGATAGGCCTGGGTCTAGACCAGCGGTTCTCAACCTTTTTCAGGCCGCGACCCCGACCTGCACCGTGCATGTGCGGCGCGACCTGCCCCCTGCGCCGGCCGAGGGGAAAAGGGGAAAAAATGGCAGACCGCGTTGTTTGGCGACCCCCGTGAAATGGTCGTTCGACCCCAAATGGGGTCACGACCCACAGGTTGAGAACTGCTGGTCTAGACTGAAGTCTAGAGACTCACAGTTGTCTTTCATGTACAAGTGTTACATTACTATTTTACCACATCATATGCAGTGAACTGAACATTTGGTTTCAATCATTAGGTCCCTATAAGTTTTCAGGAGGAGTTACATTGCTTGCTGTGAAAGAAAATGAATGTTGTTTAACATCAGAATTCACCCTTGCTAATGGGAATCTATGGATGTCCCATACCTTATACACACATGCGCGCGCACACACAGAACCAGTTAGTGTAGTGCTGCCCTAGAAACCAGGAGAGTCTGAGTTCTAGTCCTGTTTTAGGCATGAAAACTGGCTGAGTGACTTTGAGCCAGTCACTCTCTCTCACCTCAACCTACCTCACAGGCTTGTTGTTGCTGTTGTGAGGAAAAGAGGAAAAGGAAGGAGTATTATGCATGTTTGCCATCTTGTGCTACTTATAAAGCAATAAAGGCAGGATAAAAAAAATCTAATAAACTAAATATTGTTTCAGGATCCAAATAATCTGGCACGATGGTCACAGGATCAGTGAGACCACGCGATTTACCTTCCCTTTGCTCCCCGCAATCTTTCATTTTCAAATGAGCTTCAGAGCCTTACTTTCTGCTGCTCTATCTTTCAATAGCACGGTAAGGCAGCATCTGCTTTGGGGGATCCAAGATCTTGTAAATAATCTGTTTACTGAGGCAGAAGAAGGCTCTGCCTGCACAGAATGTATCAGTGATCCTGATGTCAGTGTGATAATCATCATCCACAGAGACCAGGCTTTATGCTTCATCTTCCAGCAAAAGAGTGCTATTTCCACCTCAAAAATCGCCATCCCTGTTTAAACAAGTGATTATAATTTTGCCTAACTGAGTAATAAAATGTCATCAAGCAAACGACCCAGACTCAGAGAGCACCAAGAACTCCGCAAGCAGCACTTAAGGGCAGCCTTGTCAGGAGTGCGGTAGATATTATAATAATCCCAATATGCCTTCAGTTGCTATTATCTGGTTTCTAGGTTCCTGGAAACTAGCAATGGCAGCTGCTCCATGATGCTTCACAATTTAGCATCAAGCAAGGCTCCAGACGGGGTAAAGGGTCCAATGTGAGGGGGGTAAGATGGGAATATATCCACTTGCAGTCAGTGGGCTTCCTGAATTAGCACACTGCATGAATTGCAGCTGTATAGTTGATGCTTCCCTGTTAACTGGGAGAGAGATGGAAGAACAGTTGTGGGTTGCCAACAAGGAGCTGCAGACAGGTGGTATGCTTGTACTCCTGTGGAGTCATGTCTCTAGGAGGCTTCACCGAATCATATAATAGTGAGCTAGTTTAGCTAGAGATGTGCTCTGCTGTAAGAAAAGTCCTACATTGCTAGTCTTTGTCATTGCTTTGGGCACAGATAGTCCTCAATTTATGACTAGTTGCTTAGCGACCATTCAAAGTTATAACGGACCACCCAAAAGCTACTTACAATCCTCTTTTGAAGTTCTGATGTTGACACCCAGGGTCACATGACTGCATTTTTGGTGCTTAGGAAGCAGCCCGCATTTATGGCCATTTGCGGTGCCCCACGGTCAGGTGACTACGATTTACACCTGTTTTGCCAGAAACCGTTGTTTACTTCTGGTTTCTGGCAAAAAAAATATCTCCTGTTGCAAACAAAGTAGTTTCTTAACGACTGTGGCATATGCTTAACAACTGCTGCGTTCGCTTAATGATGTGGTGACCTGCTTTATAACCATCATGAATTATGATTGCAATTGCTAGGTTCAATTACAGTCATAGCTTGAGAATTACCTGTATTTGGATTTGTCCTTTCCTTTAACTCTGTGTTTCTCAACCTTGACCATTTTAAGGCATGTGGACTTCAACTCCCAGAATTCCACAGCCAGCAATGCTGGCTGTGGAATTCTGGGAGTTGAAGTCCACGTGCCTTAAAATGGTCAAGGTTGAGAAACACTACAACTACTATTTTTATTTTGTTAGAGCATGTCCCGGGAGACTTTGGTCTTCCCATTCTTTATTAAAGACTTGATGAATTCAGTTATTTTTCCACCTTTAGCCATGCTGGTAAGAATTATAAGAATAACTATTCAATCTGGAAAGCCCCTATTTAGGGAAGGCTGCTTTAATTTACCACGCAAGACACTGAAAAACAACCATACTAAACTTCAATACCAAAACTCTTACAGGACTCATTTCTATCAGTCACAAAATAATATTACAAGGAACTACTACCACCTAGTGACAGATAAACTAAACGCAGCAAAGCTACCTTTCTGGGAAGTTTGTTTTTTTTTAACGTATTTTTTTTTCTGTCCTAAAATTTTATTAAGTTGACTTAACAAGTTTTCTTCACAGACCCTGAGAAGTGTGACATTTAAAGAGTGGTTAATGTTGATCCTGTAATAAAATTAAAGACTAACCTGAACATAATACTGTTGTTATCATTTTCTGAAAAATAGAATCGTACCTTTCAATATTTTCCAAGTTGAAATTTCAAGGCAAGTTTATGCAGGAAGTGACAGAGAGAGGGATAAATTTTAACAGCATTGATTTCCCTTGTATTTCCAAAGAAAATCTGAGCAACTGGGTCATGTTTCTTTTTCCAACCTTATACAATTTCAAGACTAAGATATCTTAGCATTGGCTGCTCTGTAAAAAAATTAGTCCATGTTCTTTGAGATGCTCAGTTCTGAGGTAATCCTAAAATGAACTGAAATTGTCCTGATAGTCATGGAAAACATGCCTTCCCTGGAAGAGCACTCCCATTTCAGTATCCCTTCCTTTCTTCAATAAACAGTCTTGGTCTTCCTGTTATACCTTTTGAGATCTTAGAAACATCTTTTTCTCTAGAAAAAAGAATGGCTGCTGTGCTATGACTTTGCAGTTTTACAGCATTCATTCCCTTGTTTTCAGTGTTGAATGAAATCATAATTTTAAGAGCCATACATATACATATACTTATACAAATACTACACACACACACACAAATATAAATCTGTGTTTATGTAGATCTATATGTATGTGCTGTGTATATATCATCATATCATCATCATCATTCTAGCCACAGTCTAGCCACTGCAGTATGAAAGCCCCTTCCACATGTTTTTGATTAATATGACTAATATGGTCCAGAGCTTTCTTTTGCCAGTTGGGCCCACAATACTTGCTGATGTCATCGCTCCATCTTGTTTTAGGTCTCCTTCGTGAACGCTTTTTATCAAGTGGGGTCCATTCTACGACTGCCTTGGGGCACCTGCCATCAGTTCTTCTTGCTATGTGACCAGTGGGGGGGGGAAATGCACGCGCAGCAAACTGCCATGCTTTCCCCCCCACAAATCTCATAACCTTTTGATACCCTTTGTCTTAATGAAGCAGCCAGAAGGTCATACACTTTTGACTTAATACCTCACCTTTTGACTTAATACCTCACCTACCTAACTTATTATCTCTTCCTGTCTTTGTTAGTTCCTTCTGCTTTTCCTCTCCCTGTATTTGTTTTTACCTGGTCTTTGAACAGGTAATATGTTACCGTACTAGAAAATAGTTGCTTATATGAAGGAATTTTCCAATGAAGAAACTATATGTCAGCATCTACTGGTTAAACTTATGAATGTAAAATGTCAGCATTTAATGGTAAAGCCTATGTATGTAACAAGTATATAAGAGGCAATAAACTCAGAGTTTGTCAAGCGGTGTCCTGCAGCTTCAAACCTCTGCTCAAGACATGCCTGCATCTTTCTCTTAGCGTCTTTACAGACCAGCATTGCAATTCTTTTACTCTCTTGATATATGTATATATGTATACACGCACATTTAGATACACAAGCACGCACACACATACACAGAGACACATGCATTTTGTTACTTTTCTTCTTTGTAAGCTTCTTCTTATATCATAGAAGCAGGGTTTAACTGAATGGGGTATTTAAATGCCCTTGGAAACGCATCCGTTTCTGAGCAAACCGGGTCTTTTCTATCATTATTCAGACATAACAGTTACAGAACAAAGCTATCTCTGGCCTACTGAACTTTTAAATAATTCAGCATTCAGAATTCTTGAAACAAAGCCTAGAGCAGTGTTTCTTAACCTGGGCAATATTGCCCCCCAGGGGGCAATTTCATTTTTCAGGGGTGTGATGGAACGAAAGGGGGCGATATGAGGGCGACGGAGCAAAAAGTTTTGGGGTCTCTCTCTCTCTCTCTCTCTCATGCAGATTTGCCCCCTCTCAGGGCTCCTGTTTGGCCCTGCGCCTGGGTGCCCCGGCCCCTGGAGAAGCGTGGCCAGGAAGTCGCTTTCCCTGGCTGGCCCCGTCCGAGGTGCACGTGGCTGGGGAACCGCGCAGGGAAGCCCCGAGATCCCTGCTGGAAGCAGCCCTCCAGAGCCTCAGCTGGGCAGGCCAGCCTTCCTGCAACCTGTGGCCCCGAGGGAGAGCAGCCCCTGCGATCCCCAGCCATGGGGCCGTTGGCCCAGCTGGCCGAGAAGGCACGCCGGAGTCCCAGCTGCTTTGTTGGCGAAGAATGTGAGGTGAGCAGAAGATGGGGGGAGAGAAAGGGAGGGCGGAAGCATTTTCCAACCAGCAGCAGAAGAGCCCCAGCCGGACCCGGGGAAGTGCCTGCTCCTGGGGCCCAGTGCCGGCTTCCTTGCCCTCCTCCTCCTCCCCTTCTTCCTCCTGCTGCCCCCGGGCAGCAGTCCCGGCTGGGGTGGCAGCCGATGGGGGCATCGCTCTCTGGGCAATGCTGGTGGGTAGTGGATCACCGGAAGCACCACACGGTGCGGAGCGGCCCCAGCTCCTCCAGCACAACAGATCTACCAGTGGCACAGGAGGCTCCAGTGTTGGTCCTTGCAGGAGGCGGATTGTTGCCCCGGTTCCGACTCAGAACACCGGGAGCACAGGAGGTTTGGTGATGCAGCTGACGGGGGGCATTCCACAGATGCCCCGTGGCCCTGACTTGAGCCTGGGAACGCCAGCAGCACATGGGATGGCCTGCCAACGTGACCATGAGCCGGGGCACCCCTGCAGCCCTTGCGGGCAGTGGAGCTGGGTGCTTCCAGCGGCAACAGGGGATCTTGTGCTGCCTCCTGCCCCCCCCCACCCCTTTGGCGCCCTCTGCCTTTCGTTCTCTCTCTCTCTCTCTCTCCTCACCTGGAAAAAGAAGGGGAGGGAGGGAGAGGAAAGAGAGAAAGAGACAGGGAGAGGGGAAAGAGAAAAAGAGAGAGAGAGAGAAAGAGAGAGGAAAGAGAGAGGAATTATTATTATTATTATTATTATTATTATTATTATTATTATTATTGCCTCTCTCTACCTCCCTCTCTCTCTCTCTCTTTCTCTCTCTCTCTCTCTCTCTCACACACACACACACACACACACACACTGAGTGGTGAAGAGGATTGACAGACCAAGGGCAGAAAGAGGGAGAGAGAGGGAGGGAGGAGAGAGAGAGAGAGAGAGAGAGAGAGAGAGAGAGAGAGAGAGAGAGAGAGAGAGAGAGAGAGAGAGAGAGAGAGAGATCCTTTTGACATCTTCATTTTATCTTCATTTTATCTTCATTTTAGATGTCAAAAGGGTTCTGCGGCTCCCAGTGTTTTGTTTTCGGTGGGAAACAGGTCCATGTTGCTCTTTGAGTGTTTTGGGTTGCCTACCCCTGATCTACCCATACAGTGGCATGCCATTGGCCAGAATAGGCAGTGATGGAGGGGGGAACGCTTCTTTCGAAACATCACATGCTGTTTTGTGTGTCCCTTTGTATTGTACTGTTTTAGCGTGCACTCCAGTTTGATATTATATTTTCTTTGGGTCTTTTTAATCCTTTTTACAGTGTGTGTGACTATATATACTTTCCTCGAATCTTAATTTAGTTTCAGAGTTTTCGTCTTGAAATTCTTAGTTCCTGCATTGCGGTTTGTTCTTATGCCCTTTTTATATTTCTTTTTGCATCTTAAATTTCACTTGTAATTCAATCATTAAATGTTACTGTTTTTCTTTTTCGGGCATTTCACTTTCTTGCAATTGAATTTTGTTTTCAGTGGTCATTACATTTAAGTGTCTTGAATAAATAAGATAATAATGAAATACATGTATCACGAAGTTTGGGAATAAAGTGACGGGTGGCACTTTATGGGAAAAAGACTGGAAATAAATTATTTGCATCATATGTCCTGATGACAATTTTAAAGAAAATAAAAAAAAGTTTTTGCATAAATTGAAGAATTATTTCCTATGTTGTGATTGAGAGGTTATGTTGGGGGAAGGGGGCAATGACAACTTCCTCATTGGCTCAAGGGGGCGATTCGTTCAAAAAGGTTAAGAACCACTGGCCTAGAGTAACAGGGCAGTCATTCAGACTTTGCTATGGCCAGATAACTTCTCCTACTTTTCCTTCCCTTCATCTTCTTCTTTTAAAGGCTTCCTTGGTTTAAAGATTTTTCTCTCCATCCCTATGAAATGTTCCATTGAGTTAGTCATTGTCCTGTGGTTTGTTTTTCAAATATGAATGTGCTTCCTGCCATCTGGATCTGGAGACCTTCTTTGTAAATAAAGGTGGACATCTGGAGGTCAGCTCTCCTCTATGTAATCTTCTTGGGCACCTTCAGAATGGAGAACAAAAGACACTCTGTTGACAATGCCTAGTAGGAGAGGACTTCTGGCAATGGGGAAATGGTGGGTGGGAGGAGGGAGTAGAGATGATCCAGAGAAGACTTATGGGTAGCCTGGAGGAGATACGAGGATAACTCAATGATTGTATTTCTACAACATTCTTAAATGGTTTATTTGGGCTAAATATCCCTCCCCTAGTCAATCATAGGGAGTAAGATTGTCACACTCTGCTAGAGAGAAGTTCCCTGAGGATGGGCTCCAACATAAGTCCAAAAGCTTGGATGACTAAACCTCTGATCTTGGTGGCCAACCCAGATTGGATCCTGCAACATTATCCTGGGACACGTATATTCACTTTCATTAGAAGATCATCCATAACTACGTACCGGTATCTCCAGTAAAGGAGAATATTTGTAGCATAATATTTGTAGAGTTGAAATGTGGGGCCCTTGGTGCTCTCTGACCTTGATTGTTTTCTTACAGATGTTTCACTGCCTAAACTAGGAAAGTATAATTATCCCCTCCTACAGTCATACAAAGATGAATTTGTAGACTGGCTTTCCAAAAACAGAGCATCTCCTTTCTTTCACTTCTCAAACCCTTCACTGTTGGTATATTGGGGGATGAAGCAGGATAACCACCCCAATTGGGCTACTGCGGTTTATTGTTATTGTTTTCAGATTTTTTTTAAAGGCAAGGTAAAGTGACCGCCTCCTAGAGTTCTTTATGGTTACTGAGACATTCGTCACAAATAGCTGTTCCTCCTATTAGATGCATATCAGCTTGTTTATTTCCAATTCCGCCAGGAAGAGTTTATCCCAAGGTGGAATCAGAACAGTGGATTGCTTATTTAAATCATATTAACCATGGCTTAGTTAATCCAATGAGTGTCACATGATAAACCTAAACAATAAGCTAAGTAAATGGGGTGTGTTTGTACAATATGTTATGCTAAGGTTTGTTTAGTTTATGTAGTCATTTAATGAGCTATTTGAGCGAGAGAATTGCTCATAAGAGAAAGGAACCATGAGAAAGTTGGGGCTAGGGAACATCCAATAGGAAAAATAATAGAAAGTGAAGAATGGGGAAACTGGATTGAACAGGAGGAACACAAACAACATTAGGTCAGACTAAGGATGTTTTAAGACAGCCAGAGAGAGAAGGGAGTAGTAAAAAGGAAGACAAAATAATTACCAACAGTGTAGTTCTTGATTTTTATGTTTTTTTCAATTGGATATAATTTTGTAAGATAGTGAAGAATACTTGGAATAGGTGGATCCTATATAAGGATGGTATGGAAAAGAGAAGATGATTCTGCATGAAAATAAAACTAAAGGTCAAAGAAAAGGGTTTATATATCAAATTTCAGAATCTATCTCTGTCTTGATGACCAAGTTATACCTAGGCCTTGGCATGGCCAGGGCATTTTGCTGAAAAAGGGAGATACGGTAGAATGAATCAGAAAATTGCTGTGTCAAAGATATAAATTGTTTAGGAGCATTGGCCAGTTTGCCCTGATGTGAAATTAGTGATTACAATTGGCCATACATACCGTGACAGCCACTTTGTGAAGAAACACTTTATAATGATACTCACTGCACATTTTAACATTCTGCTTCCAACTATCCCCATTTTTCTTTTCTTTTGCTGTTATTTCTTTTGAATCCTCTTTTCTTCTGATCTCTTCTTGTATATCAGATCTCTTTACCTGAACTTGACTTTCATCTTTAATTTTCTTGATTCCTCTTGAGCTGTCTGAGGCTAGGCCAGCTCTCAATCTTAAGGGCTTTGATCTGATTGATATTCTGTGTCATGAAGTTGTGGAATCTTAGCAACACATACATATTCTCCAGGAGGATCTGTCTCCAGCCTGGTCCTTCAGGAGCTTCCAATGGTGCACCCATGAACATTGCAACTGAATCCATCCTTCTTACAAGTAGTTGTCCTTGTCTCCTTCCTTCTACCATTTCCAACATTATACATTTCTCATGTGAACCATTAGCACTTTAGATGAGGCCCAGGAAAAAGTGGAACTCAGTGCAATTGATGCACACTGTGGCTTTTAAAATACATTGCAACTAAAGAACTGGCAGCAGCATTTTGTAATAGCAGCAGTTTCCAGATACACCCTCTAAATTGGAACACCCATGAGTTAGAACTTAAGGCCTGTCTCTGCTGTCAAAGCAGGCAGTAAGAAATAAAGGGTCCTTAGTGAGCCTTGCCAGGAACAATCCCTGAAATAATTTTGAGATGCCAATTAGTCATCTGTGCCTAATTATTGGATTTGAATTCCACCCCTCTCTTTTTTTTTTAGAAACTGATGAAGTGGATGGAATGTCCATGGATCCTGGCTGCCAAACTCCAGATAACCACTACACACAAAAAGTGGTTTTCCACTGCTACACTGTGGTCATTTAGATTTTTGCACCCCAAGCTGAATAATTCTAGTGAGCACAAGATTCACAAGAACGTGTGTGTTAATAAATGTATTAGTTATTAACCCAAGGTTTACGTACATGAGCATTGTTCACACAGCATGCTTAACCCAGAGTTTAATTAACCCAATCAGCTGGAACACAAAAATGTGCTGAACTATAAGCTAACTACCCAACATAGAATAGAATAGAGCTGGAAGGGACCTTGGAGGTCTTCTAGTCCAGCTCCCTGCTCAAGCAGCAGAACCTATACCAGGAGTAGGGAACCTTGGCTCTTTTATGACTCGTGGACTTCAACTCCCAGAATTCCTGAGCCAGCCATGCTGAGGGGACAGGGAGAGGTTTCCAAGCTGAGCCAAGCTGGCTTAGGAATTCTGGGAGTTGAAGTCCACAAGTCATAAAAGAGCCAAGGTTGCCTACGCCTGACCTATACCATCTCAGACAAGTGACTGTCCAGTCTCTACTTAAAAACCTACAGTGATGGAGCATCCACCATTTCTGAAGGCAAGCTGTTCCATTGATTAATTATCCTCACTGTTAGGAACTTTCTCCTTAGTTCCAGGTTGCTTCTCTCTCTTTGATCAGTTTCCAACAATTGTGTCTTGTCCTGCCCTCTGGTACTTTGGAGAATAATTTGACCCCCTCTTCTTTGTGGCAGCCTCTCAAATACTGGAATACTGCTATCATGTCACCCCTATTTCTTTTTTTTCTTTAGACTAGCCAAACCAAAGTCCTGCAGCCATTTTCATAGGTTTTAATCTCCAGGCCTTGGATCATCTTAGTTGCTCTTCTCTGAACTTTTTCCAAGGTCTCAACATCTTTTTTTGTAGTATGGTGACCAAAATTGGTTGCAGTATTCCAGGTATATCTATAGTATTTCATACTATGCCACAAGCTAGCCAATCACATTTCAGTTGAGAATGCAGTGCAAATCACTTTATATATCTTGTTGCTCTTTTTGTTCTTCTCCCTTTTAAATAAATTCCAATATTTGTTTTCCTTCTTTTGTTATCATTTTTCCCTTTTCAAAAATGTGGAAACTAGAGGCACAGGGCCATATTTTGATTGGAAGTCATCTTTCCTTTCCACAGTATTTATGATATATACCTAGTTCCAATTATTCCTTTCGTGGCTAACTCATGTTTTGGGGGGCAGTGGGGGTCTTGGGGAAGAGGGCTTCTGTGGGTTGAATTTATAGAATATCATCTATGACAGCTGCAACTACAAGGATACGTTGTAAGTGCCTTTGTAACTTCAATGTGATTTCAAACAGTTGCTGAACAAGTGATATTGAACAGGAACTACCTGTAGCGACATGATGTCATTGAAAGAAAGCAATTGCTTTTGTCAGATTTAAGGATTTTTTTAAAAGTGGGGATGTGAATCAAAGGACTGTGGGAAAGGAACTTGTTTCCACTCTTCAACTTCCACCCTGTCCAACACAGCCTGATTGGACACATTTGGACCACACAGCTTAATGCCCATGTTAGATGATCACTGATATTACCCTTTCAAAAGCCATTTTTTTTAAAAAGGCTCCTATTACTATTTTAAAAAGAATGTTAATGTGTTGAAAGGTGTGCTACATTTAAAGCATGAGTTTTGTTACTGTTATTTTAAACTTGAAAATTGAAATAAGGACTCTCCTTCTAGACCAGGGGTAGGCAAACATGGCTGGCTCAGGAATTCTGGGAGTTGAAGTCCACGAGTCATAAAAGAGCCAAGGTTGCCTATCCCTGTTCTAGACCAATTCCAATTGTCTTGTCCATTTCCTATAAATTGCATTTTTTAATAATGCAAATGAGGATTACTAGAAACAGGAGAGGCCTTTTGGGGTCTCTTCTTAGCCAGAAATGATAGACATGGTAATTAGCTCAAGATCAGAGACCGGTACAAACTCATTAATCCATGAGGGGTCCTTGGTGCTCTCTGAACTTGGTTGGTTTCTTGCAGAAGGTTCATTACCCAAACTAGGTAACATCATCAGTGCTAGACCATTAATCATTAGTCCACAGGAGAAAAATGCTTCTAATTAATTGAGTGAAAGCTCTTGGTTGTTAGTCTTCTATCCCTTGAAAAACCTAATTTGTTTAGGGAAAGCCAGCTTTGCTACAGTTCAAAGATGGAAGAGCCAAGCCACCCACTTGTGATAATTAATCACTATTCTAGCTAACATTTTTTTTACATAAATAATTAACAAAAGGATGTCTTGGGTACAAGAAAGAAAAAAAACCTTGTCTACCCTACAATAGCCTTGTGTGAGAGAGTTAAATTGCAAATAAAATTTAGTAAATTAGGTGCTGCAGTTAAGAGTCTCTCAGATAAATACAACTGCGAAAAGGTATATAGGAGAATGTTCATTTCTTTGTAAATAATTCCAAGTTTCTCTAATAGTGCAAGATTTTGTGACGTAACATTTCTATAGCTATCAAAAGTTGTGAAAGCAAATGTTGACCTTTGTGTGCTCAACCGTCCCTACTCTAGCAGAACAGTTAGGGTAACTTGAAAAGCAGCAAAAGTAGTTTAGCCGTAACTATGCAGAGTATTCAAGAATTTTCTATTTTACAGATATAACAACCTGAGATCCTTTAAATGTTACATCAGAACACATCTTAGAAAGTTGAACTCTAGATTTTTCAGAACTAATGATAAGTAAAACAAAAAAGCCATTTTTCTGACCTTTGTAAATCTTTCCCCGTTATTTGTCAAAATTATTTCAGATTTCAGAGTACAAACCTATTGAAAGACAGGCTTTCTATTCATATCAAAGCAACATAGAATTAGTGCTACTGAACATCTGAACCAAAGGTTGATTCCATAACATAAACCCATGAAAGAGGACCATGAGCTTTCTACTGTTATCATTTTCAGGCCTTAGAGTAGGCCTTGGAATAAGATCTTTAATGAAACTGCTGTATCATGAGAGATTTTTATCTCTAGGATTCCCTGTGCTTTTCTAAGATAGTAAGAGACAGTTTTGCAAACAATAAAATAAATGATATGTGTTAAGGATGTACATTTCGGGTAAGTGTTCTTGATAACTTAGCAATTCCAGCTGTAATAGGAAAAGGGGAACTTACTTCGTCAAAATCGGCATTAAGTAGATTTATGATGTTAGCATGAGATTGAAAAGAAAACTATATTTCAGAATCCATTATTATGCAGAGTATATATTTTACCCTGGGAAGAAAAAAATATCTAGGCCCCAAATTATTAAATTGTCAGAGTTCGGGAAGTTTTGGATAATTAGTTCCTAAAGTACAGAGCCAATTGTAGTAGTTTGGATTTCATACAACAAACCTATATAGCTCGTTTTATACACGTGTAGCGTAACCCCCTCAGAGGCCGCCAAAGCCCAAACCCAAACCCATCTAGCCCTCCTCCCCTTCAGTTACGCTCAGCAGCTGCGCTCTCAAGGCATTGATAGAATGTCCTTTTTAGCGGGAACTCACGCGGAGTGAAGGGGTGGCAAGATCTTGTCATCAAAGGGGTTTACAGGAACAAAGATGACCAACACCTAGCCACGGCAGTCAGTGTGTGACAGTGTTTATCAACCCTCTAGCAGTCGTGACAATAATAGCCAATGGCTTGTGGCAGCAGCTTGGGAAAACGGGGGGGGGGAAGGCCTTCCGGCTCCAGGCAGCAACGGAAAGCACGAGCGAAGACAGTCAGCGCTTAGCAGCAACAGCTCGCCCCGTGAGGGCAGCTCCCCACAATGTCTACAGCTTGCACAGGTGAGAATGATTGAAGTTCAGATGGCCGCTGGTCTCCGAAGCAGTAGCGGCCAGCCTCTCCTTCTCGTCTGTCGGCACTCGTAGTCCCAGGTCTCTCTATGCCAAATCCGCCCCCTTTCTTTCTAGTTAAAACCTAAATTTAAAACCCCATCAAGCTTTTCCTCTTCTCACTTTTACCCTTTCCTTTGCTCAGGATATCCCCCTGCGAAAGAAAGCAATAAAATTCCGCTTTCTCGCTCTCACTCTCTCCTTCCCTCTATTTCAGAGGAAAAGAATCATATAAAACCCCAAACTCTTCTTCGGCTTCACCTGGTCTTTCCCCGACAACAACAACCACCCCTCCTCCCTTTCTTTCCTTCCGTCCGATCCACACCTGCCACGCCCAAACTGGCTGCAGCTGTCCGAGCTTCCTACTTCCCTCTCTCTGGCCAGGCTCCCGCAAAGGTTTTCGGCCAGCCCCGCTACACACGCATGGTTCTAAAACACTGAAAAATAAGATTATAAAGTTGAGTGACAAAGTTGTGATATTTAGTAGTTGTTGCATCAGTGAAATATGTATGGAATGAGTAACCATGGATAATTTCAATACTGAGAGGCTAAAGCATATATTAAATGCAAAGAAATATAATCACAAAACCCATAGTGAAGATAAAATATCAACTGTTTCTATATAGGGATTACACATGAGTTCTTGCTGGATTGTATTCCGACACATACATACTTAGAAATTCTACTATGCTTAATGAAATGGATTCCTAAGCAATGTAAACAGGAATGTACAAATCATTCTGGATTTGCTTTGCTAAGATGATCCTTAAGGCATATATCCCATACTTTTAAAGTGCAGCTCCAGAAAAGATGCTGATTTGTGTATACTGTAGTTTTCAGCTTAATGCAACTTTAAAGTCAGTATGCAGTACTTTCTATATAAATCCAAAGGTGTGACAACTGAGGATCTTAATATCTACTCAGTCTAGTTCACAAACAAAAAAAGAACTGCTGTTCTATTATTTTGATAGACTTTATTGAAAAACAATCAGGTCACAATAATATATGCAGACCATTCTGCCAAATATACAAGCTACAAATGCTTGTTTGACAGCCAAAGTTCAGTTTTAGTAGCATACTTGAGAAATGAATAGAAATCCATATAAAACAATATTCAGTTTCCATAGGAACACACAGATAAATGTGACCTCCCCTTCTACTTACCTATCTTGTTACATTTACACATACCCTAAGCTTTCCAAACATTTAAAAAATCTAGGAAGAATTAAGTTAATGGTCCCCAAAGTCCTATAAAAATTCATCCCTAAACTTGCACATTAGCTAACAGTATCTATACGTTAATGCTTGCTGAAGTACAAGCTGCCTGATGGTGTTCAATTCCACTTTCCCAGGCACAAGAGAGTGGCAAAGGGACATCCTGGTCCTCTACTTCTGCTTGAAAACCTTGCTTCTTTATCCGTTCCATTAACTGCCTAACATGGGAGGGGAAGAAAGAAAAACAAGAGTTCAGCACAAATCTAAAAAGTATAAGATATAATAATTTCTAAATATACAAATTAACTCTCAACAGCTATTTAAAGAATGAAATAGTGGCGCAGATACCTATTTTGGTGACATCATTCCAGCTGCTCTACAAAAACTGAGCAGTGAATCTTGAGTTAAATATTGCTCTGCCCGTGTCGTCCAGCTATTCCAAGTCACAGATTCCCTTCAGTTGCAAGCTTTATTTTGTAAATCCTTGGTTTTTTTAAAAGTGTGTGTGTGTGTGTGTTATAAAATTTTGCTACAGAGGGAGGAAGCCTAGTGAGAAATCAGTTCTAAACAAGGGCACTATACCTTATAGAAAACCCAAACTATGTCCTCCTTCCTCTTCACCAATTTTTCAACTCAAGTTTATTCACAGCTCATTTAAATAAAATTAAAGGGACTCTCACTGCACTTTCTAGAGAATGAAAAACATAAATGACAAGAGTACTAACCATGCTGTCCTTGACATTACATAGTGTATTGTTGGCCTTTGAAATCCATTGAAGGTAGAAGCAGCTGCCACAGTATAGGCTCCCATGTTTTCAAACAGCATCCAATCCCCAACCTGAAGTTCTGGTAGGCCACAACGCTCAACAATACGATCAAGGCCATCACAAGTTGGTCCCCATATACTACAAGAGTAGACTCTCTCATCCAACTTAGATTTCTGGAAAAAAAAAATTAAACACACAATCAATTTGCATAAAGATCAATGCAAGATAATATATTGAAAGTGTACTTTGATAAAGGTACAGAAATCAAGGAATAATCAAATCAAAGAGAATTTATATTCAACTAGAAAGTAGTATCTTTGCAGACTTGCTCAGAAAACAACATTTTCTAGTCCTCATGGCAGATAACAAGATGGATTATTATAACCTCAATAATCAAGAAATGCCCCAGAACAGCCAGCCTCTCTCCTCAAGCTGCCTTCTAAATGATGATTTTAAAGCAAGTTGAAGAAAAACCAGCTGGTCAGAACCCAACGCTTTTAGGTTATAAGCTAGCTGGGGGTGTACAGAGATGTGGCATGCATAACCATCGGTATATTGTAAAAGCTTCCCCATCCTACAGCTGAATTTGTTCCTTTTTGCCTGCTATTTTTCTACCTGTCTTTTCCACACTAGGAAATATTATGGGAATCAAGGAACTACAACACAACTTTGGCTAACTGTATGATTATTAATTTAGATATGGAATCTCTTTGCTAACTTTAGTTGGGAATGTTGTGTTGATTATGATGTGTATATCTAATTAGTTGTCTTGGACAACTAAGACTGTTATCTTGGAACAACTGTTTCAGGTTTTGATTCAATAAACTTCTCAAATTGTTCTACAGCATTGTTGAGTTCTGTGGTAATTATGCCAACGGATAAAAACCCTGAGGGAAGAAAGTAAGTCCTCTATGATTTTCCTCCTCCCAAGACAAAACATAAATAAAACTGCTTAGTATGGATTTTGAACTTTGCTCTACTTCCACTGCATCATGCTAAAATAAGAAATGCAAACAGTAATTATAGTTTTCCTGAGTGATTTCTCATTTTCTTTTCCTGGAAAGGGGATACATTACTGTACAGAGTCTGGAGTTATTAAGTTGTCTGTCAACACCTGTTACCTAAAGCTATATTCCTATAGACAAGTTATATAAACATGTATTCTGTACCTTTTGCAAAACTGGCTTAACATGCGCATGATCATACAAGATGCAATTAAATGATCCATATACTCCATCATTAACATAATACATAAGAGTTTTGTCATTCAATTCTTCTTCATCTATTTGGAGACAAAAATGAACACTTTCATTACAGGTAGAAATTCCAATTCTGAGCTTTCTGCCATATTTTCATTTACTAAAAAAAAAATCAAGCATGGTACTAAATCAATATTGTTAGCCTTTGCATTCAGGTAGAACTTGAATTACGATCACAACTGAACTAACATTTTCTGTTGCTAAACAAGAGAGTTAAGTGAATTTTGCCCCATTTTACAATCTTTCTTGCCACAGTTGTTAAGTGAATTACTGCAGCTGTTAAGTTAGTATCATGGTTGTTAAGTGAATCTGGTTTCCCCAGTGACTTTGCTTGTCAGGAGGTCCCAAAAGGTGATCACGTGATCCTGGGACACCGCAACCATCATAAATATGAACTGTTTACCAAGCATCTGAATTTGGATCACATGATCATGGAGATGGTGTAAGGATCAGAAGGGTGAAAACCCCATTACGTCACTTTTTTCAGTGCCATTGTAACTTCAAATGGTCACTGAATGAACTGCTGTAAGGATTATCTGTACTTTTTCACATATGCAAAGTTTCATCATTCACACAGGAAAAAAAGATGGTAGGCCTGCATTAAGGACAACTGCAAAATACAATTATTAAAAATTGTGGTGTGTGTCTCAGAAAACAAATTAGGCCAACCATCCCTCCACTTATTTTAAATACTAAAAAAGCTAGATAGGAAAAAGGTATCTGGATGGGCCATTTCTTGGTTCACTTTGCAGATTTTTTTAAGCAGTAACAAGAGGCCATTATAGGGAAAGGGAGACAGCAATACCAACATTTTTATACAGTTATGGGGGGAAATCCTAAATAATAGCAAAAGGAAAAGTTTCTTTTAAGTGTTCTCGTTAATGTGAATTCCATAGCAAACATAATTCAACTGCTTTCCATACTACAAACTAGAAATTGTGAAACATAAGAGAACTCTGTGCTGGGCTTTAAATGACAACTGTACCCTATTGTCTTCCTGATTCTAATGTAGCAAAGAGTGAAGTGAGAGAATATTAATACCCGGTCTTTAATATAACCGATTGCTTTTCTCTCTTCTTGGCTCCCCAGTTTTGGTGAAGTTTTTATTTCTTTATGCCTTCTTGGCTATAACATTTCTAATTTTAGAATTATTATTTTTCCAGTTATATAAAAATCTACATTATTATTACATACCATCAGATCCAGTCTGTTCCTTTATTACAATCTTCTTTGCAATTATGTTAACAGCTAGTGTAAAAGCTGATGCAACATAGTATCTGCCGGGTTCAGCAATAATTTTCACTCCAGAATCAGGAGGAAAATACTTGTCCAAAGCTGGATTAATTATGTTAGTTATCTTAAAAGTGAATCAGAGAAAAACAAAAATTAGAATCAATTTTTACATAAAAAGACATTTTTTCCTATATCTTTACATTTTAGCTAGCTTTCGCCATTAAACTTTTACTCCAAGAGATTGCAAAAGAAGAATCAAATGACAGGATATATGAAAAAACACATTTGAAACTTAGATGTTACATTAAATGTTATGCTCTTTTTTAGAGAAAAGTACACTTCTGCATTTTTTTAGAACAGAGGTTGAAATAATAATAGTTTACAAAACAATTTGATCATGACTTTTAAAAGTTTTCTCATATTCAGTAAATTTCCAGATTCAATTAATTTTCTAATATATTTTTGTGCAACTGTTTCAGCTATACATGTTCTTTCATGTTAGATTGGTCAGATAAAATTAGATGGGAAAATGGTTTTATCATCCTAATTCCTCAGATACATTAAAAGTCAGATTTCCATTCTAGTACATTAAAATATCTAATTTAATCTATCCAATTCAAGCTTTGAGTTTGATATTTAGTAACAAAAATGTTATCGAAATACACATAGACAATTCCTGGGAACACTTTTTCAAGCTACATAACTGGCTATACTACTCCTTTAAAATACAGGAATTCAAGATCATACAATAAAAATCCAGTGTTTGATTTTATCATAAAACAACTTATTTTAATTTTAAAGATATACTGTTAACACTGCATATGCTTAAAAAGAAAACCAGAATCAAGATGACTATGGAAAAGAATTGTGAAAGTTTCTGTGTGAATCAAAAGTAATAATTATGTGTGCATGTTATGTGGTTTAAAACAGTCATACCTCTTCAAACTTAAGTTTTACATCTTCAGAGCCAGGAAAGCCACCGCCAATATCAAGCAAATACATGTTGAAACCAAGTTCAGCCTAAAATGCAGAAGTATTAATTTAATAATGTTCCTAAGGCACCAGTCAATTTTATTACCTTTGTGTACCAATGGCTCCATAAATACCAAAAGGACTTGTTAACTAAGCAATTATAAAAATTGTTGTTTTAAACAAGATATTTAACTAATTCAAGATATCAGTCTAATTGATTCATAAAGAATACTAATTATATTTTAATACTTTGCATTCAACAATGAAGTAGAAACTTCCCAAGAATCTTATTAATGCTCAAATAAATTAGACAAGTGCTTAGATTGTACTTACCCCCATATCGAAAACGCAACGTGCATCAGAAATGGCTTGCACAAAAGACTCAGGATCTGTACATCCACTTCCAACATGGAAACTTGGGGAGAAAATTGGGTAGAGTTTAGCCATTTTTAAAATGAGGCTAATGGAAAGAAATAGGAGCATTTTTCCATTTATTTATTTTTTTACTTACCTGACTCCAATAATATGTAAGTCAAGTTCTTTTGCTCGCTCAAGCAACAACCTGCTGTTTTTTAGTGTGGCTCCAAATTTAACACTCAGGCGACAAACTGCTTTTGAGTCATCTGTTGCAATTCGTAGGACCAGCCTAAATAATAGTGTAAAATTAATAAAAACTCTTTAAAATTAAGCATACGCATTTGTATGTTTTAAAGAAAAAAAAATCTCTCGAGTATTTTAAGGAAAATAGCAAATCCTTTTTGCCAAACAAGTTGCACCATGTCTTTTTCTCTAAAACAATGAGCAAAACATTATTCCCCTCCAATTCACAAACTAGTAATTTTATCTCAGTTTTTTTAGTTACCTATAAAGACCAATAACAGAAAACCATCTGCTTGCAAAGATATCTTACTTGGCTTTGGGGTGGGCTCTTGCAATTTTCATCAGCTCAACTTCACTATCAAAGGTCATCATCTGTACACCGTTATTTGCAGCATGCTTAATTTGAGAGACCTGCTTGCATGGATTTGCATATATTATACGTTCCGGGGACACTCCAGCACTTTGGACCAGTTGTATTTCAGTCTAGAAGAGATTAATTTCATATGCACACATATAAAACCTCAAATTCAACAAACCAAAGATTTATCATTTAAAGTTAGCCACTTACTTTACTGGCACAATCAAATCCTGCCCCAAGACTAGCCAGAGTCTTCACTATAGCAATGCTGTCGTTGCATTTGACAGCATAGAATGGAAAAACTCTAGGAAGGGCTTTGTACCAACGCAAGTGTTTTTTCAGCACATCTCCAAGGTCGGCAACATAAAAAGCATCTTTATCATCCTAAGGACAAAGACAAGATTCATAATCGAACATACAGTTGCCAACTGTTGAACATTATGAATAGTTTCAGGCATTTTTTAAAAATGTTAATTAACTAATATACTTACTGAAGAAGAAACTTCATTTATTTTTTGGTCTACAATATCCTTTGCAGTAAAGCCTTCATCAAGGAAACTAAAGTTGAATTCTTCACCACTAAAGCTGTTCATCTTGTTCAACATTCAATTACACCAACTTAATTTTCAATGGAACAAACTGTAAACAAAAAAGATTTCTTTTTTAACTCATTATCTGAGTCAGCCAAGTGAAATAAGAACTACAGGAACCTGATGATACATTCTTTATTGTTCAGTTAAGATGCAGTTTGACTCAACACCAGAATAATTAAGATGTAAAAATAGAATGCAAGTCACAAAGTCTATTTGTGCTTATTACTCTGAAACACCATGTATATAGTCCGATAAGCACTAAGGGGAAAGTCTTGGTACAATTACTTCTGGTAACGTATCAAATTATCAACACAAAATACAATATGCAATAGCCAAAAACAAAATCATAACATGGAATTTAAGTGACCAGTTCTGTGAACTAGCTGCTTCATGAAATTCTGAAACTGTTACAAATGCCTAGTTTTTGATACAAGCCCCTTAATAGGATTGCAAAAAGTACAGATATCATTGGCATATAAATCACAATCACAAGTTACAAAATGCTACTGAACTTTATATAGATAATTAAAAAAAATAAGGCAACTGGGAGAATGTGGATTTATTTATATCAGTGGTAGCTATAGGCGGAATGTGATAGTAGTGTACAAGCTATCTCCATACTTGGAGCCAAATGAGTGCGAATTACTCAGAGTATAGATATGTTCTGAATAAAACTCAGTCTTATAAAACTACTTGTCAAATGCAGAATTCTTGAAATCTCAAAAGTTTACTGAGAAAGTGTGTTAAAAAAATTTTTTAATGTATTTTTGCTTCCTTCTTTGCACCAAACTAAAGCAGCTAAAATGTTTAAATGCACAGTAATTTTCCAACACTTCTTATATTTTGAACCTGTTTCTTGGCAATCAATAAGAATATTTTTTAAAAAGTCATTTTATCAAAAAAGCAAGGAAAGCAAAATTCCTGAATACATCTTCACTGACTGTATTAAATGTTGTTTTATTACAACATCTCTACATAAGTTATAATGCCTCTCATTCTATGAGGCTGCAATTTTAGACATTCCTGGAAGCAAGTGTACCATTTATGGGTTCAAAATTCATACTGTAACACTAAAATTTCCACAACAAACCCAGAATATACTGAGTGTATTATTGTTCATCACAGAACCTCTTGAAAAGCAAATTCAGCTGAGCTTTCACCACAGTACATTAACAAGAATGCAAGAACATATGCTACTCCAGTTATTGATAGAAGCACAATCTTTATTGTAAGCATATTCCTCTTGCAATCCCAAGGTACGTTATGTCCCAAAATTTCTTTATGGTGCCAAATAGTATCTTATATTTATACATGATTTTTTTTTTCTTTGTGGCACTGTCCTGCAAGTACAGGGTCTACTTTTTTCACACCAACTGAGCACTGGGCCATTGGTTGCAATAGGAACTGATCAATTGATCACCAGAGCCTCATGTAGTGGGCTGAAACTGGCCCAAAATTACCCAGTCAGCTTACATTCTTAAAATGGGACTGGAACTCACATCACCTGGTGAATTGGCCCCAAAATCACCCAGCTGGTCTCCTGGTTTCTAAGGTCTCCTGGTTTCTAAACCCTGCACTAGATCAAACGGGGCTCTCATTGATAACTCAAAAGCTCTAAATAAATTATTGAAGACTCATTTATGCCCGACAGGCTTGGGGCATATGAACTGTACTCTGCCCCTGGGCCTACGAATGTGCCTCCATCAGTGACTGTGTGTTGCTTGTGATTGTATGTGGTATGAATGTGTTTCGGATTGAATGAATGTGTTTTGGATTGGATGGTTGATTGTTATTGGTAAATCAATTTTATTGTATCATTGTTGTAAGCCGCCCTGGGTCTCAGGAGGAAGGGCGGCATAGAAATTTAAATAAAGTAAAGTAAAAGCACCTCTTATTTCGTAAGTCTCTGTTATTCAAGTATATCATTATTTTCCAGGAATAAATATCTTTGTAAGGCTGCACTGCAATTAACCAACCTCATTTACATCAGAAATACCTCATCCATTATCTCTTTACATCAAGTAAACTCAGCCACAGTAAAAAGTAGGCCAAGTCCTCTCTGCCTCAGGGCCACGTCTGCCTTTTCACCAAAGCAGTTTGAGAGCCTCAGGGTGACCAAGCATTCCCCCCCCCACTCCACCCCAGCTTCCCAAACTGACCTTACGTGGCACAGCACAGCTCCGAAGGGGAACGGGGAGGATGGATAAGGAGGTCCAGAAAATAATGACTTACAGTGGCAATAATGCCTTTTTTTTAAGGACAACGCTTAAAATAAAATAAAATAAAATCGACAGGCTTAATAAGCCAAGGCGGGCAGTCCGACAGCCGGTTGTAAGCGGCGTCTGAAAGTCATTGTGGAAGGCAGGAATCAATGGAACAACAAAAGCAGCAATTCTCATTGTCTTCTTCGGATTCCCCCCTTTTACCAACAGCTATGCAAGGCCACCAGTCACTCTCGTGACGTTTCTCGGTTTCTTTTTTTTTTTCTTTCTTCACCATTTCAATACTTTCCAGCGCTTTATATGTTCGCTGCAGTGAAACCGCAAAGAAAGCCACCGCCGCAGTGTTCTTCGTTCTCAACTTCTCCTCTCCGCCCCTCCAAAATCTAGCCAGGAAATGGGGCTGGGGGGGGCGTCACTGCACCAGCCGCCCCCCTCCCCGCCCCGAGAGTCAGGCATATTTCCCCGAAACCTTGTTTCCCCCCCCCCACTCCTCCAGTGGCCGTAACCGCCAAACCACCGCAATGGGGTAAAGGGCCTGGCCGCGGAGGGGGGGGTAAAAGGCGGCGTGTTAAAAAAAATATCTACATATGGGTCAAATTAAAGAAGCTAGCAGCAAAAAAAAAATCGGCTTTGGAACCGGTCCTGGTTGTGAAACGAATCTGCCCGGGGAGTAATTTAGGGGAGCTTTTTCAGGGCAGGAATCGGGGATTAATTCAAGGACGCCGTAGCTGCAAAGCTCCCCGCGTCCAAATTATTGATTTCACGCTCGCGCCGCGAGATCGCTCTGGATTTCCCCCTCGGATCGATCCTTTCTTCCCACGCCGTCCCCCCACCAGCCCGGCCTCGGCTTTTGCCTTCCGCCACTCCATCCACGTGGCCGGCCCGCCGCCCGCCTCTCCGCCCGGCCTCTTCCCCTCTCACCTCAGGCGACAGCGGTCCCTTTTCAGCGGCGGCGGCGGCGGCGGCAGCAGCCTGTTTTATCCTGCGCGGCAGCTGATGGAGGCCAAGCGGGCAAGTCTATATCCCCTCACGCCTCGCGGGCTGGGCCCTGAATAAAAGCGGCGAGAAAGAGCCCGCCGCCGCTGGTGGTGGTGCTGCTGCTGCTGCCGCGCAGGTGAGCGGCTGCTGCCGCCGAGAACCTCCCGACGTCTGCGCTTGACAAAGCCAGACAAGCGCCGCAGAGCCTCTATTTATAGGCCCCGGCCTGGTTACTATGACAACGCACCAGCTCAAACCAGCCCCGATCGGCTGCGACCGGGCCGCCGCGTTCGCCAACTGCTATTATGACGTCGGGCAGAGGTGGCGACTGTGGCGTGTGGCCGAAAGGAGATTCTATATATATAAACTATATATATACACACACACACAGGGAGAGACAAACCCCGTTTCCTACCCCCCCAACACACACACACACACACACACATATATATATATATATATATATTACCCCAGAGACGTTGCATAGAAGGGGAAAAAGTGAGCTTCCGGCCCAGATTAAAATTTTCACACATGCGGCATTAGTGACAGGAGGTTACTATGTAAAGGTTATAAAACTCGGGAAAGGCAGTAGAGCTTCTGGTTGTTTCTTTTTATTAACACAATAGTAATCTGTCTTTTCTTCAGCTAATTATTATTTATTCAATTTACATAATCGTGACTCTGGCCCTCTTCCAATTAAAGCATAAACTATTTCAACCCCACCCCCAATAAACAACCAATGCAACACGCTAAAATGCCGGCCGGTTTGACGCATTTTTTTCAAACCTACTTTTGTTCAACTTAAATTATGCAACAAGTCCTCGTGGACGGTGAGCCGGAGAGTGACTACGGACGTTTATATTAATTCCGATAAAAGCACAGACGACATTTGACACCTTCAAATATAAAGCTTATATGTGGCAAGTTTTGGAGAGAAAATAGAGCAAACGGGTCTTAAATCCGTCTCCATTTTTTAAAAATTCATATTTCCTTGCTTTTGCCTCCACGTGGATGTTTCTGTCATTTGCAGTCGAGAATCGGAAGTCTGAGCCAAAAATTCTCAAGGCTGAATGCATCTCTTGGTACCAATTTTCTCTTTCCCCTCCCGTCGAATCTTTCAGCAACGCATTTGTCAAGTCAGTAATTACGCATTTATGTCAAATTTTTAAAAGGCAGAGGAGGGAGTAAACATGCAAATTAATACTCAATTGTCCTAAGTTCAGACAAGCAGGGCAGTTCTGAGTTTAAATCGGGCCACAGGCTAGAGCAGACTCCTACATTTATGGACCTTCAGAAATCTTGAACTCTCTGCTGGTCTTTGACCAAATAAAAGTTTGATTGATGCTTGCTGAATTCTCTTTTGACAGGTACTACACCAGTCTGAACCATACTTTCCAGGGGTTCTCAACCTTGGCAACTTTAAGACTTGTGGACTTCAACTCCCAGAATTCCTCATCCAGCAAAGCTTGTTGTCCACAAGTCTTAAAGTTGCCAAGGTTGAGAACCCCTGCTTAGACTAAGCATTCTTAAAGAAACAACTCTGAAGCATGTAGGAAATCACCCTTAAGTACACAGTCCTCTTGTATTGTTGGTTGAGTAACTTATTTATTATTTACTTACTAGGATTTGTATGGTGTCTAATACATTACATTATGTAATACAAGAATAACCAAATCATAATAATTTTGACCTGGAAAAAATATTCTATGGAAGACTAAACTTTGATCATACCTTTCAAATGTTGAATGTTGCCTAGTGCAAATCTTTTTGATTTTAATGACCTTAAAATATTAATAAAAAGGACTAGAATCTGGTTCTGATACTGGACCACCTGCAATGACTCTCTTTAGGCAAATGAGCTTCCAGGAAATTATTGTGATAGAATTCCTTAAACTTCACCAAAGCGAATGTTTCAGGTCATTGTCAGCTATGGAAAAACTCCTGGCTGGAGGTACAGGTCCTTCTAATCTTAGCAGGAAAGCCATCTGATACACATCACCTGACTTTCTAATTATAGAATCCAAGAAAACCAAAAATCAGGTGTCTATGATTTTGTCTATTTTGTTGTGTACCAATAGTTTTTCTATTGATAAATCGGGATCAAATCAAATATTTGGCAGATTAAAATAAACCATCAGCCACAAATTCTTTTTATAGATCTATGTTTTGGGGTTATGGCAGACCACATGACAGTGGATCTATGGCTTTCATAAATCTAGGTAGATGTTCTGATATGTATTTTCATATACTGAGGACATATATTGTGTATTTGATTTTGTGCCATAGCAGGATTTCTAATAGTATTTTTGATATTGACAAATATATACATTTGCATATGTATGGGATCCACGACCAAGATCTAGGATTTACAAAAGAACAGTTCTATGAAACTACATTTCCATTATTGTTAGTGCCATCGATGTGCATCTATGTATAGAAGTCATGGGGATCCATGGGGATCCATATCTATCACCTTTGATTTCGATTTTGCAATACATTGGTACAATAAAGTTTAATGCCTATAATTTCAATACAGTCTATCTATATGAATAACAGCCATCTTTAGAGCTTTGATTTTGAAAGCTTTAAACTGAGAATCTATATCAGATTCTATAAGGATCTGTCTCCCAAATGTCTAACTTTGACACTGACATTTAGTTTGGATTATCTGCCATCAACTCTTGGCACATCAACTCGGATTTCTCTAGCTCATCCTTTTTTTGCCTCTACTAACTTTAAAATGGAAGCCTACTTTTAATGTACTTGCCAGTGCATGATTTAGGAGGGGAAAAAAGTAAAAAGCAATTGAAACATCTACTTATAAGATTTCAGTAGCACAGAAGCTTACATTTTTATACTTACAACTTTCTTAAAAAACCATTTTTTTCTAATTCTGATTAGTAACTTCTAACATTGTAGGATAAAGTAAGGGAGCACAGCTTAGAGACATTCAAGAACAGGCTATACATTTTATATATACATATACATGTATCTAAGCTAAGGATACAAATCATTGGAGAAAGGCTTCAACTGATGGGGAGGAAAAAGCCTGTTGAATAGTTCTATCTTATTTACCACTAAATATTGCCTCCCATATTACAAAATATATTCTGTAATGTAACAAATATGTCCTTTTTTAAGAAGACAAATGATTTATATAGGTTTGATTTTTTAAAAATGACAAGTTATGAAATACATGTTATGAAGTAACAAGATAACATGGATGCATTTGCCTATATCTGCACTTACCTGTACCTGGTTTTAAATCAATAGAGCTTTAATGTGGGATACAAAGACTTGCTTCTCAGAACTTACTCAAAAACTATCTTTACAGCACAAGGTGATAATAGCTCTTGAAGTAAACCCTAACAGCTGGTCTTTGATTATTTACAACTTACACATGGGCTTGTGCTGTCTTAACTAGCAGTTGAGAGAACTTAATCAAATCTCATTAAATCCCTCCACATGTCTTCAAGGAAAAAAAAGTTATTTGTGTAAAGTTGCTGAAAGCTACCTTTTTATCTTTGTAATTTTTTGACTATTTCCTGCCAAAATTCATTCATCATTTCAGATTTTAGAAGTACAATTCTGTTGAAAAATAAATTATTTCTGTTCATGTCAAAGCAAAAGTAAAATTAGTGCCACTTGCAAGTGAGCTAAAGAGGTTATTTCTGTAACATTATCTAGTGTCTAGTGGGCTTCTTGCTGATATTTCCTACAGCCTTGAAATAAGGTCCTGTAATATACTTTCCATGTCACATGGGGAACCTTTATCTAGAGGAATCCTCTTATAGATGGCAGAAGACTATGTCCTAAAACAGAAGAGACAAGGATCATCTATGTATTTGAACCTTAAAGAGGAGTTACAGTGTAACTTCCAACCTCTCTTTAAATTAGGGGTGTCCAATCTTAGTAACATTAAGATCTGTGGACTTCAATTCCCAGAATTTCCCAGCCAGCAATTCTGGGAGTTTGAACTCCACAAATCTTACAGTTGCCAAGGTTGGACAACCCTGGTTTAAATGATACCATTCACTATCTATCCTTTGCATCTTAGGATTCCTTTTCACAAGTTCAAGTGCTTTTCTTCAGGGGGCAGAAAAGTATGCTGGCATAAATTGTGCTGCCCTGATTACTAATGCCTGTATGGCCTCAGGCACAAGGCCAACAAATACTGCTGCTACTACAGATTCACAGAGGGACAAGCTAAGAGAAGCCATTGGTAGATTTCCTTGGCTTTGTTTCCACTCCCACTAAAATATCAGCTGATGCAAATCACCTCCATCAGTTGCTCTCTGTAGTGCAAGATGGAGGCAAGGCTTAGAGAAGAAGTAAGAAATGTGATGTAAAGCAAGCAATGGAAAGACAATATCCCAATTTTCCCCATTTCTGTGGGAGCCATGATCTCTGAAAATTTGCTTTATTCTCTCTGGCCATCCTTCCTCCTGCTTGAATGACCCAACCTAGTGCTGCTGTTTGGCCTATGGGAAGTGCTGCCCTAGTGAGCTCCAAAAAACACAGCGGACATCTGGAGATTGGTTTAAAGTCAAGTAGGCTAAGGCAGCATAGCTCTTTCCCCATTGTCATGAAGTGCTTCTATTTCCCTCAGGCTGCATAAAAAAAAGATCTGGACTAAGCCATATCTATAAAGAATCCCACTTACAACTATTGCTCTGCAAAACTAGATCTCAAACAGGCCATCCTTCTTATTCCTCTGATTCTTTTCTTCTGATCTGAACATTCCTTGCTGTCCCAAATTGTCTCAGTCCTTCAAGATAGTGTAGTCCAGACAGGAAATCCAAACCATGACCACCAATACACCTTTTATGGTGACAGTATCTTGCAAGTCTGAAAGTATTTCCTCCCTCCCCTTGCCTAGAGAACTAGGGAGGATCCTGTTTGAGATGCTTTCCCTACTCCCGTTCCTTCTGTGGGCTGAGATATCTCTTATCTGAAAATTGCCTGTCTGTGGCTCTTCTTCCTGTCTCCCAAGGTTCTTCTCATAGTCCATAGTCAAACTGCCGGCCCATGCGCCGGATGCGTCACACCAAAATCGCGCCCATCCCATTGCTGGCAATGGAGAAAAAGTCACGATATGTTACGTGATGTCACATGACATCGTGTGTTTGACATGCCTGTCATAACCCATTATAGTGTGATTGAAATACACCAGAGGTATTCCGGCAGGTAGAAGAACCAGCCCCTTTCTTTGTTCCCTTGAGCCCCAAACACCCAGATAACTCTGGGACGCTAACAAAACATAAAAATAGAAATGTATTGTTGTTGTTGTTGTTGTTGTTATCTAGCGTATGATGAGAATATGGAAGAAGAGAACATATATACCCAGGCCATGTAATTCTAAGTAAAACTTCTATAGGGGTATAGCAGTGGCCTCATAACTGGATGTCCAATTCAGCTACCCAGGCTTCATGCAGATCTTCTAGGGCAATGGTTCTCAACCTTCCTAATGCCGTGACCCTTTAATACAGTTCCTCATGTTGTGGTGACCCCCAACCATAACATTATTTTCGTTGCTACTTCATAACTGTAGTTTTGCTACTGTTATGAATCGTAATGTAAATATCTGGTATGCAGGGAACATGGTATTTGTTTCTGAAGTTGAACCATTGTTTTTCCAAACAGATACTCTCTTCAAGTATCATCATATATTTAAATACATATATTTAATAAATGCATGGACACACTTTTCCAGAATTACTTGAGGACAGTGTCCATACTTTATGTTTCTGGACCAACCACCTCAATGGTGACTCTGGGCCAATCTCTCTCAGAGGGCCTGCCTACCTCACAAGGTTGCTGTGGGAACCAAACAAATACATCATTTTAATCTCCCAGAGAAAAAAGTGGGATAAAAATGTGATAAATTATACACAATGCCCTGTTTTTTCTGCTGTATGCTCTCTCCTCATGCAAGTTATATTACTAATTTATCACAATGGTTCCAATGATAGCCCCGAGACATCTGTACACACGCTTTTCTTAGTAGCTCCCAAAGATTGCTATCTTGGCCAAAAGTACTACTTCATCCATGAAGAACAATAACAACGTAGGGAAGGAAGCAAGAAGATAAACAACAGCACAAAAGAGGCAGTGCCCAGCATTTCACTTTTGAAGAAAAGAGCACCTGGCAAGAGTCACCAAAATGCCAATCTGGATTAAGAATCCGGCTTCTTTCTGCACACAAAGGCTTCACAAATCATTTGGTTTACCAAACGCATCGTCCCAGGTCAATACGCTCTGGAAAAAAAACCCTTCACCAGGAAAGTTTAATGGGCAATTCTCGGAAGATCCCGAATCCCTGGGAGGCGGTGGGGGGGGAGAGAGGAGAAGAGAGGGGCTGGGAAGCAGGCTGCAGGTCACCACGTAGCATCCACCTTTTTTTATATATAACACCCCCCCAAGCTTCTAAAACGAAAGTAAGACTTGAGCCATAAGAATCATGTTTCTTTAGCTCAGCTCCCCGCGCTGACATTTCATCCCGGATGCACATGCCAAGAAAAAGGTGATTTGCTCGGCGAGCAATCAACAATAAAAAACAGAGAGAGGAGGAGGAGAAAGGCTTGGCGCTTCGCTTCTGGAGAGACCTGCCACGAGGCCACTTTATAAAAGCAGGAGCAAACAAATCCCAAAAGTGCACAAAGCTAAAGCCGGGGAGGGGGCAAGGGGAAAGGCCACTGAAGCCAAGCCACTGAAGGGCTTTCACTAACAAGGTCTCGGTCAGCAGCAGCAGCAGCAGCAGCAGCACCTTTTCAGAAGGGCGGCCAGGAATAAAATAAACTGTTCGCTCCTTTTGCTTTCTTCCAAACCTGCACTTCAGACGCGCTTCCCAGCAAGCACTTCGGTACCCGCGGGATTTCCCTCTTAGGAAAGGAACACTGAGAAGGGGCTGCTCGGGGAGGACAGGAGACGCAGCTGCGGCCCTGTGGACTCCCCCGCCCCCCCTCCGGCACCTGGGAATCGCCGCTCCTAAGACCATCGGAAATATGTGTTTGCCAATGGTCTTAAGCGACCCCTGTGAAAAGGTCATTCGACCCCCAAAGGTTGAGAACTGCTGTTCTAGGGCAAAGTTCCCCAACCTTTCCAGCTTGGCGACTTAGAAGGAAAGGGAGCAGTAGAGAAATGTGTGCACGTGTCGCCTGTGCATCCATGCGCAAGCAGGCACATGCACAATGGCAGTGCTAGCCTGCATGCACATGCGCAAGTGGGCCGCATGCACCCATGGCATTGTGCTGGTGCACACACGCATGTGCAAATGGGCCGCTGGCACCCGCGTGACATTGGTGGAGGTGCCAGCATCCCCATGCATGTGCAATGGGGTCACTAGTGCCCACATGGTGATGCTATGGCGAGTGGGGTGGGGCTCACCAGCTATTCCCAGGGCCCAGTGGCCAACAATGGCCACAGACCATAGATTGGGGACCCCCGTTCTAGGGAACCAGAGAGTGCACATTGTGGGCAATGTATTTAATACTTTGCATATCAACACCATCATCGCAACATGGGGAATCTTTCCATCCCCACTGATACAGGGCAGAGGCACGTCTTCCAGTATCACACCTAATTCTGTTCCATTTTGACCAGGCAGAGCGAGGCAGGTCAAAACCAGGTGGTTTGGTAGACGGATCATTAATGGTCAGGCCACAAGAAGGTACATTGGACCATTCCCGTATCCAGGCATTCTCTGGGTTAAACTGGGTAGACATTAAGTGAATAGCTGTTTTCCAAGCTGGCCTATGGGATTTCAATCTCGTGATGGGCTGTGCTTTGTCCTGGTGAATAAGGAGAGCCGTGTTCAGCATTGTTGATCATATTCGAATGACAGCTTGTTGTCTTCTAATGTAGGGTGGTATGATATTGCTAAGTACTGGTAACCAGTGCACAGGAAAGGGATGCAATGTGCCATAGTTGATACGCATTGTCCGGAGGAATTGGCTATCGACCATTTGGGTGTGGGCATTGTTAAGCCACATGCTGGCACCATATTTAGCTGTGTAATAGACCAAAGGCAAGGCTGTTGTTCATAAGGTGTTAGCATCAGCATCCCAGGATATTTCAGCCAGTCTGTTCAGGTAAATTTTTGCAGCTTTTCAATTTTGCAGCTATTTTTTTTCCAGATGTTGCTGGAAGATTAGTGATTTGTCCAATGTTACCCCCAGGTACTTCAGAGAGTTATTATATTGTAAAATACAATTCTGGAACTTCAATGAAGGCTGGACATTTGTGTACCTATTGCTGAGGTGGAATATGGCTAATTCTGGTTTTTTTTAGACGTGGTTGGAGGTGACCGTTTTTGAAGTAGTCATACATTTTTTGGAGATCTTGAGATAACATGTTTTCTGTATCACTGAAATTGATCCTTTGGACTGTGAGATTGATGCCATCGGCATAAAGAAATTTCCAAGAAAACGTTTGAGGCTGGTCATAGATGTACAAATTAAAAAGAGCAGGGGATAGCCCGATCCTTGTGGTAGTCCATTATTCATGATATCTGCTTTTATTGAATTCTGTGAAAACCTGAAATAATAGATTTTTAAAAAAATAGAAATGTACATATAAACAGTAAAAAAAAAACAACCCAATAAAATATGCCAACTAAATAATCTCTCTCAGCAAAACTGTCAACACAGAAAATAATACTAGCTTCTGACCTTGGAGTTTGAGGGAAGAGAAAATGGGGTCACGTGGACTTCAGGAGGGAGACTCTTCCACAGGTCAGGTGGCAGAGAAGAGATATCTCCTAGGTCCCACAAGATTACATTATTTTACAGAATGAATTTGCCCCAGGTCCACATGAGACCAGCAGAAATCACTGGAAAAAAAGGCAGCCTCTTACGTACTCTGAAGGACTTTGAAGATGATAACCAGGACCTTGAATTGGACATAGAAACCTTCTGGAATCTATACTGTGGCTCAGATAGCATACCAGCTGCAGCTTTCAAATACTTTTCAAGGAGAACCCCACGCAAATAAAGCACCATGAAATAGTCAAACAGGGAAGTGACTAAGGCATGAGTAATTAAGAACACAGTCTCTCAAACCAGGAACAAGTGCAACTGGCTTGCAAGCTGGATTTATACTAAAACCCTCCTGGCCATGGCTGCCATCTGTTCCTCAGATAGTTTAGGAGGGCCCCAAATTTTGTACCAACTCAATCTGGGGAGTGGTATCCTATCCAGTTAGCAATGTGAGGTCTCCAGATCTGTGGGGCTCTTAAAACTCATGGCCACTCGGTCTTGCTTGGCTGAGACAGAGCCTGTTCTTCCCCATCCAGGTTGTCCCAGCCTTCTGGTCTGGAAAAGAACCTGGGCAGAAAACAACCTAGGCAGCCCATGGTCAAGTTGTATATAGAGTATTGATGATCCTTAACCCCATGCCAAGACAGACTTTCATGGGATCTTTGGGAAGGGACACTTTCTATTGTCCAGAAGTAATGTGTTTTTTCTGGTGCAGAAAAAGCAGAAGCTGTTTCCCTCATCTTGTAGGACAGTGGTGGCGAACCTATGGCATGCGTGCCAGAGGCGGCACTCAGAGCCATCTCTGTGGGCACGCGTGCCATGCCCCAGAGATGGTAACCATCTCTCTTCAACCAACTGCCCACTAACTCGCCGAGGTCCCACGTGGCCGGATGCAACCCAGCATAGCTGGTTTCTCTCCCCCCTCTCATGCCTCCTGGCCTCCCATGCTCTCCTTTTCCTGGGCATGACCCACTGCATCACCTCCTCAGCTGTCGGCCATCCATCCATCTCAAAGGCGGCTTCTGTGAACTGCTGGAGGTGGGCTGCGGGGCCCCAAAGTGTGCTGGTCGAGGGGCCAGCAGGCTGTAGCTGCTGACGGACAATTGGTCCCCATGCACTCGCTGGCCTCTATGTGCGGGGGCCGATGGTGTCAGGAAGCAGCCGCCCTGACCCCTGCCTCGCCTTGCAACAATGGCACCCCCACCCTGCCTCGCCTTGCCTCGCCTCAGCTTGCAGGACAAACTTCCTGCCCACCTCCCCACCTGCCAGAGGCCCCCTGTATCTCCCCCAACCCTGCCCGGTCCCCACAGGCATCCCTCCCCAGCAACATTGAGGTGACCACGCCCACCTTGGCCACACCCACCCAGTCTGCCATGACCACCACAGCCATGCCCACCCAGTGGGCCACGGCCACCTGGCACCCAGTGATAAATAAGTGGGTTTTGGGTTGCAGTTTGGGCACTCGGTCTCTAAAAGGTTCGCCATCACTGTTGTAGGAAGTGACCTTAGCAAGGTAATCACATCCTTGAGGCATATCACAACATAACTTGTACTTGTCTCTCAATAGATGGGCCCTCCTTCTCTTACTCTTTTGCATAATGCACAAAAACACAAATCTTAGTTGTCTCTCTCATATATGCACTTGATTTATTTATTAAATACACATTGGATATAATATATACATGTAGGATTTTCCCACTAGCTTTCAATTTGTTACTACATACTATACATACTATAAACTAAATAGGATTGTCTTTCTACCCAGGAGAAGAGAAACTTGCTCTTTTTTTCACAATGGCATTTAGCTAAGGTTTACCTCTACGTTGTCAGATCTTAAAAATCATCGCTTAAAGTTTCTTTCGAAAGTGGGATTAACTGCAAAAGCAAATAATTATTATATTGTTTATTATAAGGTGACCAACTTTTTTACAATGAAAAGGAGGACACAAATAAATTGAAGAAAAAAATATCGTAAATAAAAGAAATATTTTATTCATTGCAACAATAATACAGAATACACTATAATATGATAAATGCATAATAAAAACATTTGTAACAATAACATTTTATGTTGTAATTATGCTTACATGCTGCACTCCCACCTGCAGCCACCCCACCAGCATTGCTGCCCCGCTGTGTAGAGCAGGCCCCGCGGCTCCCAAAGCACCAGCTGTGCCAGCTCCGGCCCCGGGGGGGCAGCCCGCCGTCGACACACCCTACCTGCAGCCGCCCCGCCAGCACCACCACCCACCCTGCGCAGCCCCATGTAGAGCAGACCCCGCAGCTCCCACAGCACAGGGGGCAGCTGGCCACTGCCACCCCTCATACCCCCGCCCGCAGCAGCCCCGCCGCCCCTGCCTCTTGCGCCCGCAGCCATTATTGCCCTAGCAGGGCCGAAGATCAAGAGAAAGTTACCATGGCGTTGCCACTCCAGTCTCCTCCAGGTATCTTCGGGACTAACTAGGAGATGGTGTAGTTGGGTAGCAGGGAGGGGTGCAAAGTTCCTGCCAATTCGCCTTCGCTGCAGACAACTTACATGTGCAAAGTTTGCCGGCCGGGTGTTTTGGCACACTCAGCAGCAATTCCTATTGGCTTTCGAAAGCCAATAGTGGGAGTAGCACAGCTCATGCAAAAGCTGAAAACAAAACCCATCAGAAAAAGGTGCCGGAATGCCATTCTGAGCGTTCTATGAGGGGGGAAAAAAGCCCTGCAGATTAGTCTTCAAATATCGAAAAGGAGGACATGAAGGAGGACACTTTTCGAGGGAGGACAGAACTCATAAAAGGAGGACTGTCCTCCCTAAAGGAGGACGGTTGGTCACCTTATTTATTATTATTATTATTATTATTATTATTATTATTATTATTATTATTATTATTATTATTATTATTATTGTTGTTGTTGTTGTTGTTGTTATTGAGATGAGACAGATTTTTTTTAAAAAGTCTGATTTCTTAAACAATTTAGTAAGAACATATTTTTGAAAGAGTAGTCCCACTTTTTTAAAATTATTTTTTAAATTTAAATTTAATTAATTATGCAGCTCTTTTTCTGGATACAAAATGAAATGTAGTAAAATGTGCTGGTTAGTTTTTATGACCCTAGGAAGTGAGCCCAAATGTAAATAGGTTACAAAGCCCTTGTCTATATATGTCTCAAATCTCAATAAGTACATCCAAGGTGTACAATTTAATTTCCCTGCATGAATATCCACCCAGTGCTGACAGGCCAAATTGCTTTTACTTTGAAAAGTAGGTCAGTGGTTCAGCAGTGGAGCATGTGAGGTAAAAATTAAAGGGAAAGTGGCAAGTTAGCACATGATGATTTTTTACTCCCATAGCACGTTTCTCTGGAACATGGCCATGTATGTCAGTGCAACTATTCACTCCAGCACAACCTGCTTGGGCTGGGTCATATGACCAGAAATCCACTTTATATAGTCTAACCAGAGATCCAGGTATTGGGTGGAGGTATCAGGCCAGGGTTTGTGAAACAGGCCGGTCTCTCTTCAGAGTATCACATCAAAGTTACTTTTGTTCAAGTGGGTCATTTAAGGGTTTGATAATTCTGCAGTCTTTGACTAAATTTGTGTCATTGCATTATTACTGGAGCATAACTTTCTCATTGGGTTGCGGTAACATCTTAGAGTATGTATGTATAATATTAAAACCATTGCAGTAATTTTGTTCTACTTATGTCAGCAGCTTTAGGCAATTAAATCTTTATATTCATACATTAGGTTTTCATATAACAAAGTGGTTTCAGTTTTTTGTCTGTCAGAAGAAAAACTACCCTGTCTTGATAGAAAACATTAGGGAGAGGTTAAAAGTAGTTATTCAGAAAGAGTTTGAAATAGGATGCAAGTATATTGTATATTTCATATAATTTGTTCCAAGATATTTGTGTGTATATACAGAAATCCTTGACATATGACCACAGCTGAGTCCAAAATTTCCATTTCTAAGCAAAACAGTTATTGTGAGTGTTGTATACTTCATTCGTGTGCAAATGATGAAGACACATGGTGATGTTAAACAGCTGTTTATTCTTCTTCTAACAACAACAGAACACAAACAAAAGGCACGCAGGCCTTTTTATATGGCCAGAAACCTGGACAATGTCAGCCAATGCGAACAGAGCGTTTTCGCACCTTGAACATGCGCACAAGGCTGGTGCCGCTCTGTCTGGTCCTGGGAAGCTTTTGGAATGCCCAGGACCATTGCAACGTCCCGAGCCTGCTTTTGCAGGCTCCGGACACAACACCCCTCCCCCCTAGATGAGACATACTTTGTGCACACACATGTACGTCATGCATTGTGATTTGTGTCATACAGTTTCAGTAATCAAATGCAAGGAGTATGGAATACTCGAGTCTGCCCTCAGGCAAACCCCCTTCAATCTTTATTAATACAATAAATGTATCCAAAATTTTAAAAAAAATAACACAAAATAATCTACCACGAGTTACTCCCGTTATTCAGGGGCCTCATGAAAAGAACCCTCAAGACTTGACAGCAACTTCACAAATTCTCTCAGATGTTTGGGTGGGCACTTGGCCCGCTGCGATCTTCTAAGGCCAGGAGAGATTGCCTGGCCCACCTGCTCACCTACCAGGCTAGGCAGGCCAGGGTGTTGCTGCCCTAAATTCCCAGGTGACCCGCCCATCCGCTGGCTGGCTGGACCCTCTAAGACCAAGCCAGCATACCTTAGAGGGGTGGAAGTTCCCGAGTCCACAATGGACCCTTCTTGGGAACACTGCCCCTCGAACCCAAAGCCAGCAGATGGAGAGGGCTGGGTAGTGGAAGTGCCCCAGTACTCTGTGCCCCCCAAGCATGTGCCCGAGGTGCCAGAGTCAGGAGTCACCTCCATGGCAACCCTCTTTGCTGGTGAACTCCTTTTGGGAGCAATTGCAGAATTTGGCAAGCGCTCCTGATGGAATTCTTTTTGTCTTCTGCTTGTGATGTGTGTGGATACCCCCAGTCAGTCTCCCTGTCAGGAGCACTATCTGATATATATGAATACTGTGGATACCCCCGGTGTGACTTCCTGTCTGGAGTAATTATGGATGTGCAGGATGACCCCCTATCCAGTGAATTCCTGTTAAGAGAACTTGCAGAACCTTGGGATGAATCCCAAATAGCCTCAACAGCAGCTAGAGATGGCCTGATAGGCATGGGAAACTGTGACTCAGAATGCATATTATGGTCCTCCTCCCTCCCCCCAGAGCCAGGAGCGGAAGGGTGAGAGTCCAGTCTCCAATGCAATTGGTCTATGTGTCTGCGAAGAACACGGCTGTCTCCCAAGGCAACTTCGTATGACAATGGCCCAGAGACCTTGCAGACCACAGCTGTGACCCAGAGATGTCCAGGCCCATAGTTTCTTGCCCAGACCGGATCGCCCACCTGGAGTCTCCTAGGTGCCCGTGGTTGTGACACCTCTGAAGCCACCCAGTCAGGGTGCAACCTGTCCAGTTTAATGATGAGGCGGTGACCCCAATGGAGTTCAGCAGAGCTCTTCCCTGTGGCTGTGCATGGGGTGGTGCGGTGTGCAAGAAGGAAATCTGCTAACCTGTGATGCCAGTTACCATAAGTCAGTTTCTTGAGGGCATCTTTGGTAGTTAGCACCATCTTCTCTGCCAGTCCATTGGAGGATGGGTGGAAGGGAGTCGAAGTTGCATGGCGGATCAGGTTGGCCTGAAGAAAAGCCTGGAACTCAGAAGAGGTAAATTGAGGGCCATTATCTGAAACCAGAACATCTAAAAGACCGCGTGATGCAAAAATTCCTCTCAACTCCTGGATGGTCCTGGCAGTAGTAGTGGAGGAAACAGGAACAATCTCTAACCACTTAGAATGGCTATCAACAACAACCAGGAAGAATTGCCCCTGAAAGGGCCCAGCATAACCTCTATGCACCCTAGACCATGGGGTTTGAGTTTCCTCCCACCTATGTACTGGTGCCTGAGGCATTTCAGGCCGAGACTGTTGGCACACTTGGCACCCGTGCACCTGGGCCTCGATGGCTTTATCGAGCCCAGGCCACCAAAGATGGCTGCACGCAAGTGCTTTCATTCTGACTATAACAGGATGTCCCTCATGCAGAGAGATCAAGATTCTAGACCTCAATGAGGCTGGGATCACAACCCTGCTACCCCATAACAGGCAACCCTTGAATGTGGAAAACTCATGCTTCTTGTGCCAGAAGCTTTGGAACTCAGTATCTGGGCACTTGTCAGGCCATCCTGACAACACCCATGTCAGCACGTGTGTAAGCATGTGATCAGTGGCAGTTTCTGCAGCCACGTCCCTAGCATTGAGGGGAGACTCAGGTAACTCCTGAATGGACAGAATATTAATGGCTGGAGCTGGAGCTGGCTCTAATTGGTTCAGGGGTAATCTGCTCAGGCCATCTGCATGACCCATTTCTTTTCCTGGTTTGTGGACTAATGTATAGTCATGTGCTGACATGAAAATGGACCATCTCAGCATACAAGGAGAAATTATATGTGAGGTCTGTTTGTTAGTGGTAAACAAACCAAGCAGAGGCTTATGGTCAGTATAGACCATGAAATAGCGGCCATATAAGAAATCATGAAATTTCTTAATGCCAGCCACTATGGCCAAAGCTTCTCTGTCAATTTGAGCATAATTTTGCTCTGCAGAAGACAGAGTCCTTGAGTAATAGGCCACAGGGACTTATGTCCCATCAGCCTTCAGATGGCTAAGTACAGCTCCCACCCCATAAGGAGATGCATCGCATGCAATGCAAACAGGCAGTTGCTCATTGAAATGCGCTAAAACAGCATTGGAAGTGAGCAAGGCCTTAACCTCCTTGAAGCTCTTGTCATGGACTTTAGTCCACTGCCAAGGAGCCTGCTTGTCTAAGAGCCTGTGTAATGGCTCTGCCATTGCAGCTTTATGTGGGAGAAATGCATGGTAAAAATTTAATAGCCCCAAGAAGGCTTGCAGCTCACTCTTAGACTTAGGGCTTGGGGCCTGCTGGATAGCTTGCAATTTAGTTTCAGCAGGGTGAATGCCTTGAGCATCTATCTTGAATCCTAAGAAGTCAGTAGAAGTGACTCCTATCTTACATTTATCCTTCTTTAGTTTAAGGCCTGCTTTTCGAAAATGAAGCAAGACAGCCCCTAATCTCTCTGCTAAATTCTGAGATGACTCCCCAGCAATGAGGACATCATCAAAGTAGGGACAGACCCCAGGAATACCTCGAAGTGTGCTCTCCATGACATTTTGGAATATGCCAAAGGCTACATTTACCCCAAATTGCAGTCTCTTGACCTTGAAGGCCCCCCTGTGAGTTACAATAGTCTAGGCCACTGCAGCTGCCTCATTAACAGGTAGATGTTGATAGGCCTGTGCCAGGTCAAGCTTCGCAAAAATGCGGCCCCCCTTGAGGGAGGCCAGAATGTGACTTACCACAGGCACTGGATAAGTGTGCTGTTGCAGCGTCTTATTCAGTATGCACTTATAGTCTGCACATATATGTATGTCCCCATTAGCCTTTAGAGGCATTATTATGGAGGTTTCCCATGGACTTGAATCCACAGGTTCTAGAATGCCCTGCTGGAGCAATTTGTCCAGCTCAGCATCGATCTTGCCTTTGAGGGCAAAAGGTACCCTCCTAGACTTAACCCTGATGGGCGTGATGGTTGGGTCTAACCCAGCGGTTCTCAATCTTTTTCAGGCCGAGACCCCACCTGCGCCGCCCATGAGCGGTGCGACCCCGACCTGCGCCAAACATGCGTGGCGAGACGGCCCGAACCGCACATGCGCAGTGCGCACACGATGGCCCAAACTACGCATGCACGGTGCGTGCGCAACGACCCGAACTGCATATACGCAGCGCGACGGCCCGAACCGCGCATGCGTGGCGCGTGCGCGACGGCCCGAACCATGCATGCAAGGCGCGATGGCCCGAACCGCGCATGCGCGGCGCACGCGCGACGGCCCGAACTGTGCATGCATGGTGCGCGCGATGGCCCGAACCGCGCATGTGCGGCACACGCAGCGACCCGAACTGCACATGCATGGCGCGCGCGTAACGGCCCGAACCGCACATGCGCGGCGTGAGAGCCCGAACCGCACATGTGCGGCGCAACACCCCGAACCGCACATGCATGGCACGTGCACGACGGCCCGAACCACGCATGCACGGCACGACGGCCCGAACTGCGCATGCAAGGCACGACGGCCCGAACCGTGCATGCAAGGCGCGCGCGCTACGGCCCAAACCGCACATGCGCAGCGCGCACGCGATGGCCCAAACCACGTATGCGTGGCGCGCGCGCGATGGCCCAAATCACGCACAGATTTTGGTTTAATACTTTTTCCATGAGGCCTGATTTAGTTCACCTGGGCCTAAACCTTGCATAGAAAAACAACAGCCAATATTTTTGTTTTCCACAATAGCAATATAAAAGTATAAAACTAAAAACTGATACGTGACAACAGAATTGGCTCTGTCATTTGGTAGAGTACAGCTGCCATTTAAAGCAACATCTAGAACAACGGTTCTCAACCTGTGGGTCGCAACCCCTTTGAAGGTCGAATGACCCTTTCACAGGGGTCACCTAAGACCATCGGCAAACACATATTTCCGATGGTCTTAGGAGTGGCGATTCCTGGGCGCCGGAGGAGGGGGGTGGCGGAGTCCACAGGGCCATGGCTGTGTCTCCTGTCCTCCCCAAGCAGCCCCTTCTCAGCACTCCTCTCCTAAGATGGAAATCCCGTGGGGACCGAAGCGCTTGCTGCCTGGGAAGCCCGCCTGGGAAGCACGTCCAAAACGCAGGTTTGGAAAAAAGCAAAAAGAACGAACAGTTTATTTTATTCCTGGCCGCCCTTCTGAAAAGGTGCTGCTGCTGCTGCTGCTGCTGCTGACCGAGACCTTGTTAACGAAAGCCCTTCAGTGGCTTGGCTTCAGTGGCCCTTCCCCCCTCCCCCTCCCCAGCCTTAGCTTTGTGCACTTTTGGGATTTGTTTGCTCCTGCTTTTATAAAGCGGCCTCATGGCAGGTCTCTCCAGAAGTGAAGCGCCAAGCCTTTCTCCTCCTCCTCTCTCTGTTTTTTATTGTTGATTGTTCACCGAGCAAATCACCTTTTTCTTGGCATGTGCATCCGGGATGAAACGTCAGCGTGGAGAGCTGAGCTAAAGAAACACGGTTCTTGTGGCTCAAGTCTTACTTTAGTTTTAGAAGCTTGGGGTGTGTGTGTTATATATATATATAAAAGGTAGATGCTGCGCAGTGACCTGCAGCCTCTCCTCTCTCCCCCCCCCCCCCGCCTCCCAGAGATTCGGGAATCTTCTGAGAATTGCCCATTAAACTTTCCCGGTGAAGGTTTTTTTTTCCAGAGCGTATTGACCTGGGACGATGTATTTGGTAAACCAAATGATTCGTGAAGCCTTTGTGTGCAGAAAGAAGCCGGATTCTTAATCCAGATTGGCATTTTGGTGACTCTTGCCAGGTGCTCTTGAATGCACTGTTGATTTTCTTCAAAAGTGAAATGATGGGCACTGCCTCCTTTCTGCTGTTGTTTATCTTCTTGGTTCCTTCCCTGCATTGTTATTGTTCTTCATGGATGAAGTAGTACTTTTGGCCAAGATAGCAATCTTTGGGAGCTACTAAGAAAAGCGTGTGTACAGATGTCTCGGGGCTATCATTGGAACCATTGCGATAAATTAGTAATATAACTTGCATGAGGAGAGAGCATACAGCAGAAAAAACAGGGCATTGTGTATAATTTATCACATTTTTATCCCACTTTTTTCTGTGGGAGATTAAAATGATGTATTTATTTGGTTCCCACAGCAACCTTGTGAGGTAGGCAGGCCCTCTGAGAGAGATTGGCCCAGAGTCACCATTGAGGTGGTTGGTCCAGAAACATAAAGTATGGACACTGTCCTCAAGTAATTCTGGAAAAGTGTGTCCATGCATTTATTAAATATATGTATTTAAATATATGATGATACTTGAAGAGAGTATCTGTGTAGGAAAAACAATGGTTCAACTTCGGAAACAAATACCATGTTCCCTGCATACCAGATATTTACATTACGATTCATAACAGTAGCAAAATTACAGTTATGAAGTAGCAACGAAAATAATGTTATGGTTGGGGGTCACCACAACATGAGGAACTGTGTTAAAGGGTCGCGGCATTAGGAAGGTTGAGAACCACTGATCTAGAAGATGGCATCCTTATTATAGGGCATTGTGCTCAGCAAATTGTTGTCCCGTGACTAGGGATGAAGTAAAATTCAATAGGAAGTCTAATCAGACTCACAAAAGAGATACAGTCCATCTTGCTCTTTATCTCAGGCTGCAAGGCCGATCTATTTGGTAATCAACAAAAGCTTTTGAAACATTTATCTCATTGTTTTAATCACCTTCCTCCAGAACCTTTATTATCTTAATAAATTTCTGCTTCACAAAGTATATTTCTCTCTGATGTTAACATTTCTAATATATTCCATCCCAGCCTCATAAGTGTTCCATATTTTCCATTGTATAACCGTCTTGTGTACTTACTTTGAAACAATGACCTTATTAAACTACCACAGTAATGGCTTTATATCATGGATGGGCAACTGTTTTAGCTGGAGGCTGCAGTTTATAGGAAAAGAATAGGAGGAGAAGGAAGGTGAGGACAGTGACCTCACAATGTCGCTTAAGGGAGTGGAGATGGGATTTTGACTTAAAGTACCAGTTTTTCTCAGCAGACTAGTTTTTCTTTCTTGGTGTGTTTGCTGCCTGCCAGAAAACCAGGAAGAAATTATACCATTGTTCATCCAACAAGGATATGCAAGCTCCTCTGCCAAGAGTTAGGATTATGGGATCTTTGGGCCACAGGTAGTAGCCACACCTGATTTATACAGAGGTCTATCTATCTTCTCTGGGTGGGAAACATCTTGAGAGGGTAATACACTTTTTACATTGTTGCACAAGCTGTTGGCAATTAATTCTATAGGGTGGCTTCATTGTCATCTGCAATAAATCCTCTAATTCAGCCAAGCCACATCTGAGAATTTTTGGGCAACTCAAGCTAAAGAGTTAGGCTAAACCAGGAGGGATCTCTGGGTTTTTGTTGTTGTTGTTGTTGTTGCTGAATACAGTCTGAAAAGGCAAGTAAATTTTTCCATCAATTTTTAAATTCCTCTTTCTAGGAGTAAGACCAGGTTACTTACGGGACCGTCTGCTGCCCCATGAATCCCAGCGGCCGGTTAGGGCCCACAGGGTCGGCCTTCTCCAGGTCCCGTCAGCCAGACAGTGTCGCCTGGCGGGGCCTAGGGGAAGAGCCTTCTCTGTTGCGGCCCCGGCCCTCTGGAACCAACTTCCCCCGGAGATCCGTGTCGCCCCCACCCTCTCCGCCTTTCGTAAACTGCTTAAAACACACCTCTGCCGGCAGGCCTGGGGCAGTTAACATCTTGCCCCTAGCCAGTGTATGTTTGTGTGTATGTTTGTTCAATGATTGGTTTTCTCTTAACTTAGGGGTTTTTATATATGTATTTTAACTTGTGATTTCTATTTATGTTGTGAGCCGCCCTGAGTTCTCCGGAATAGGGCGGTATAGAAGTCAAATAAATAAATAAATAAATAAATAAATAAATAAATAAATAAATAAATAAATAAATAAATAAATAAATAAATGAATAAATAAATAAATAAATAAATAAATAAATAAATAGATAGATAGATAGTTACTCCCATACAATCCCTAAAATGTCCCTCTATCCATCCATACAATTTTTAAAACTAGATGAAGAGAATGAGAAAATGTCACTCAAGTGCACATGTTGGAGTGGACTTTGGATCAGGGCCATTGACCATGGCTATTAGTGTTGGACAAATCCTGATTTAATTATGGGGTTGATATGTAGGACTACATATGCCCGCTATTATAGTGGCTTGAACCAATAAATGGTTTTATTACAATTTCATTCTGCATAATTAAAAAAAACTTTGTTGATAGGTGTCATGCGATTATATTTTAAAATCAGCTGTCTATGTATGTTTCTGCATATTTTCAGGTTTAATGAACTTCAGCTAGTAGCCTAGAGTTCCTCTGTTCGGCTGGGGAATTCTGGGCATTGAAGTCCACACATCTTAAAGTTGCTGAGATTGAAAAACATTGGCCTAAAATAATCTTTTTTCACTAGAGAGACAGAGACTCTGGAGCACAAAGAGGAGGCAATGAAACCTCAGCAGAGTTCTATGATTATATCCTAAAGCAGTGATGGCCAACTTTAAGAGACTGAGTGCCCAAACTGCAACCCAAAACCCACTTATGCATTGTTGAGTGCTGGGTGGGTGTGGCTCATGGGCTGGGTGTGGCCAATTGTGGGTGTGGCCCATTGGGTGGGCGTGGCTGCGATGATAACGGCAGACTGGGTGGGACTAAAAAGTTCAATCAATCAATTCCAACTTTGCAAGATCTTTTTTTTCCTGTGAGAAGATGAAATTGACTGATTGAACTTTTTTTTTTTTTTTTGCACCTGGCAGTGGAGGCCTAAAGCGAAAAGGTTTTATAAAACCCAGCAGAAGCCCTAGAACTGGGTCGATGGTGCGCATGCCCACCGAGAGGGCTCTGAGTGCCGCCTCTGGCACCCGTGCCATAGGTTCGCCACCACTGTCCTAAAGAGTGATTATGTCCTAAATGCAAAGTCTCCAAGTAGGAAAAAAAATGTCTTGTAGAGTCTGCTCCAAATAGACCAGGAAGCAAAGCTTTAGACACACATGAATGCTTTGCTTGGTGTTCAGAAGATATTTGGCTAGTGAAAACAACTCTCACTGACATTATAACCTGACATTATAATCAAACTGGAAATAGTTTGTCATCATTACATATTTTGAGGATGGTCAAATGTAAGGCAAAGTTCTGGCCTAGAATCAGAATTTTCCTTTGCTGCAGAGAAAGGGGGGGGGGGAGAAAGGAGACCACAAAATGGCTGTTATAGCCATCTGATTAAATTAGCCTCAGTTCCAGGAACTGGTGGCCTGAAAATAATTTTAGGTTTCCTCACCCCCCCACACTGCCCCCCAGTTAAATAAACCAAAACAAGCCTCACCTAATCTGGAAAGGTATCCTGCCAGCCTGCATGCATCTGAAATGTAACACACCAAAGTGTGCATAGACTGGCTTGAATGATGCATTCTTCAGAATATCAAATTTGGGTTATTAACTTGTGAAATGGGTTGAACAATTGCTTAAAAGGTAAGATGTTAACAGGCAATTAATTCATCCAAACAAATCAATATTAAATGAAAGAGAATATCAGTGTAGCAGATTGTTATAAAATACAAATGAGAGAAAATATGAAAACTGGCAAAATATCAGCTTAAACTCAGAGAATTATATTGCTTCTTTTTCTAATTTTGCTTTTTTTCATACATAATTAGCACATGCACTCACATAACTCAGAGACAAGCCCTTTTATGTGTCTAATGGTCTTTCTTTTTTTCTTTTTAATATAAAATTCTTTTATTAAAACAATCAACATTGGACATAAAAACATATTGTGCAGCAATCATCATGGCACCTGATATTATACACTACCCAGTGTCCTACATTTGTCAGCCAGATGCTTCCTGATATCTAAAGTCAAGTATGGAGAGTTTAATCTCCTAATTAAACACTGAAGCAATAATCCAGTAAACTGCCCAAATCCAACAGTCCTTGTGAAGTGTGCAGAGATAGATTTTCCTGATTGCCCAATGCAGGATATTATAAGCAAGAATAAAGAATTGGACAGCTTGGCCAAATATTATGACCACAGGAATCAGAAACAACTGTCAGATTGGTTTTATGCTCTCCTATAGTTGTGAGAATTGCTCCACCACACCTGAAAATGCAATGCTAGAGCTGGAAGAAAGTGTAGAAAATGACACTGATATTTTCTGCAATTTCTTCTAGGAGATATCTGGCTTGTAAAAATGAAGAGAAAACACTACAATGGTAAATAAAATTGGCATAAGGAGGGAAGATTCCTATCTGCCCACTCTGCGGTCTCATAATGATGAGAAATTCCAAACTTCTCATATCGTATTTTAAACTGTGGAATTTATTACCATGAAATGAGTGATAGCCTTGGCTAGTTTTCGAGGGCAATTAGATAAAGTCAGGGCAATGGGTCACAATGGTTGCTGTACGTGTGTATCCAGGATGTGTCTCCATAACACTTGCTGGCAAACATGCACAGGAGGGTGCTATTGTACTGGTGTCGTGGTTACATTCTCCACACTGGTTGGCTGCAGTATGCTGGTTTAATACATCTTTGATCTGATCGATACTCTTACATTTCATGAAATTGCATGAATTGGTCCTTTCTTCTTTAGAGTAAAATGAATATGAGAAGATAAGTATCAGATTTTCTTGGTTTATCCTGAGGATTTGAACTAGATCTTATTCATTTTTTCCCTCCAATCCAATGTCCAAAATTGCTAAAAAAAAATACAGTACCATTTTGCACCCATTACTGGAAGCATTGGAATGGAGAGGTGGTGCTTTCATTTTTTTTAAATGAAAAATGAAAGTATTTTTTAAACTTTTTAAAAACCTGAGGGTTCAAACCATTTTTTCCATGTCCCTCCAGAGAGCTGCCATTAGGACTAACTACCCTCATCCTTCATTCTTTATTGAGAAAAGCCCTTAGTTATGGAGAGGTTGCTGAATGAATGTTGGTCACTCTGATGGGTATTTAAATGCTGCTATGTATCATTTAAATATGCCATTTAAAGTTCTTTAAAGATGCCATTTTTTTTGCCACGCTTTGCCTTGGCTTAAGACCTGTGAACCCTGCAGGAAAGATAGAATAGAAAGCTTTGAAATAAATAAAGGAAAGTATGGAGAACCAGAATCATCCAATACTGGAAGAGCAAAACAAATCTTTAGTTAATTACAGCACTGGACATACTTAAGCTTCTTGTGAAAGGAATTAAATTTGGTTTAACTAATCTGTAAAATACTAAGACTATGTCAGCACCTGACTGAAGCAGCATCTTTCTTTGGAGGAGTGGTAAATCATGGCTGTGACCTAGTTTTAGACTGAAATCATTTTCATCATTTGAAATGTGAGTCATTCCATTGTATAGTTGACCGGGGCAATCCCTAGGAGTGTATTCTGGCTATGAGAGAACATTTAGCAACATTATGGGGTATTCCACAACTAAGTCAACCCTTCGAACTACAGATAAAATGAGATTTTTCACTGGTGCTGGCTTTCTATTAAATGTTACGAATGCATAGGATTCTAGAATTAGAAAAGGCCCTTGAGTGCAGCAGAGGAACCCAGGTTAAAGTACCCCAGACAATGGCTGTCTAGCCTCCACATGAACATAGTCCCTGTAGAGGAGGCTGCTTACTTCTCTAGCACTCTTCCACTATTAAACTGTCCTTATCATTGGGAAGCTTTTGCAACTTTCATCTGGAATCTGCATTCTCATAATTTGAATCCCTTATCTGTTCTATACTCTGGAATTTAAAAAAAACAACCAGATCTTGTCTTTACTTTTCAGATATTGGAAGAGGGCTGTCATATCTCCCATCACCCAACTTTTCTCAAGGTAAAACATATCTAACACCTTTAGTCTCCTCTTACAAGCCTTAGTTTTGAGACTCCTGATCATCCTCTTTACCCTTTTCTAACATGCTTCAGATTTTTTTAAATCCATCTTAACTTGTGAAGCCCAGAACGTTACAGTAGTTGAGGTGGGGTCTGAGCAAACCAAAATACAATCAAATAATTTCTTCCCATGATATAATAATAATAATAATAATAATAATAATAATAATAATAATAATAATAATAATAATAATAATAATAATAATAATAATAATAATGTTGGAAGGGACCTTGGAGGTCATCAAGTCCAACCCCCTGGGAAGTATCCTCCCGGAAGTATCATTTAGAAATGATACTTCCGTACTTCTAAATTGTAGTTGCCGTTTATGCAGCCATATCACACAGCCAGCTCATGTTCAAGTTTCAATCAAGGACTACTCTTGATCTTCACAAACACCATCACGAAAGTCTGATGTACCTCATCTATCACCACCTGCAAGTTGCTTTCAGTCAGAATGAAGAAAAACAAAGCCAGTGGCATACCGTAAACTCCATACCTTTCATCCATGTGTGGGATGACATGTTTGCTCTTATGTCTCTTAAATGTCTGGTTCTTTACCAGAACCTTTAGTTTAGAAAACAAATGTCTTTCTGCATGCAACTGAATATGCACTGATGATAAAGCAAGGTTCTGATCCACATGGGCGCCAATGAACCTAAAATTATATCCACACTGGGTTTTGTTCTCCTGCAAACATGAGCTTTGAACATTGTTGGTGAGGATGGGGCTTCTTTGGAAGGCTAATCTGATGAAATCTCTGGCTTTCAGAACATGTAAATGGACTTCTTGCTTTAACATGAACTTAATTTAGTCCTTAATTCCTAAAATAATTAAGTTCTGCAAATCATACAGAACAAATTAAAAGGCGGTAGTGGGGGCTTCTAAAATAAAGTTGGAACATGAACAGAGAGATTACTATAACAACAGAATTTAACAGAATAAAAAGGCTGACACTGCGGGCTTCCTTGCCAACCTATCCGCTGACATCTCCATAGTCTGGATCATAAAAATTGCTTTTTTTGTGTGTATTCTGGGCACCTCTTTGATGTGCTGTAATTTATTTTAGAAAATGGGCACCAAAAGCTACCAGTATTATAGCAAGCCAAAAGCTGAAAATGAAGACTAGTAGCATTAGAGTTCTATTTATTATATTCAAGACTGTCATTTTTCTGCCTTGAAATGCAACAGGAAGAAGGAAACATGTATTCTGTTCTGTTTTTAAGATTTAGATTCCACCTTCCTGCTAGAAGCTCAGTCCTAGGCCAAAACCTTAATACGTAAGCCTTAGTGGCTCTTTTACTACCTCTTGAAAGCATGGGTTTCAAGCGGAGAAAGTTAAAACATTAACTGAATGGGATTTAGGCCCAATTATACATTTAAATAGAGGAAATCTCATACAGATTTCTTTGGATATAAGCAACAAATTATGATTTAGTTAGCAATCCATGATTCAGTACTTTAAATCAAACAGAACCACCTGTCCAGGGGGAAAATATATATTGATGTATACAACTCCCTCTGACCTGCTGTCCCAGGTGAAATAAATAAATTCCATACACATTAACAGTAACTGAAGTTCATAGTGGACACCATGTTAGCAAGAGTTGCATTAGATTATGTTTATAGTGTCACATAATCTCAAAATATATAATGGAAAGCTTATTGCAGTATCAAACATGGATTGTACATTTTAATTCTTTGCCTAACTAGAGAAAAGTCCAGTTTGAAAAGTGATCTGATTCATTCATTTATTTTCATAATTATAATAACGTTTGTATTACATGTTTGTATGTGTATGATGAATTAAACTTCACCTTAGTAATGTTATGATGCAGCTAATTTGTTTATGGGAGAAACAAAGATATGTTCCTTTATTAAAATACCTAATTAACTTTCCTGAGTTTTAAACAAAACTCAGAACAATGCTAAATTTAAAGGTATATATGCATGAAAGGAGAAAGCATTTTGTTTTTGAACAAAAAATAATCCTACTTGAGACTTTCTGTGGTAAAGATGCATTCAGGATACTTCCATTGTTTTCCTTTTGCTTGAACCAATTCTCAAATGGCTTTTTGGAGATAAATAAGAATTCAAAACAAGCCCTGCCCAATTGTATTTTGTCCTAGAGCAATGTTTCCCCAACTTTTTCCTTCATTAATGAAAACTACTTATCAGAAAACCTTTTTTACTCAATACAGATAAAACACTTTAAATCAATTTAAATGTCCCTGCTGTGATTGGGCAATGGGTTTGTGTGTCATTACCCAAAGAAAAAACACTTTTAATCACTTTGGAGTTATTTATCCAGATTTGGGAAATATTGCTTTGAGGCACAAAAATAGGGATATGGTATTCCATGATGAATTTTTCTAACTATCCAAACTGTAATTGCCTCAAATTATTATTTTTTTAAATTGAAAACCATAAATCTGAAAGAAAAGTATGAAAGATAAAAGTATGCTTTTTGCATCATTAACTGCCACATGAAGCCTAGCAAAAAGAGAGGAACACAGTTGGATTTACCCATGATCAACAAGAAGCATTTTTCTTTACTGTAATTTTGTGTAAGTCTTTTTTCTGAAATACATGAGGGCTTATAAAATTTACCAAATTTCAATCCATGGAAATCAGGGATCCCAGAGTTTGGACACATTCTGTAAGTTAGCCCATTTGAGGTATCTTGGTTGACAAAGTTTTGCTCTATGATGCACTGTTTCACCCAGTTAAAGATTGTGGAAATGAGAGTTTCAATAGTATATAGATTGATAAATTTCCTCTTAGCTTATGCTTATTGTATAATTGTTGCTACCTTCTATCTTTCTCCTCCACATTTCAGCCCCAGTTCAGATGGACCAGTGGCTGTTATTTTACCGCCTAACTTTCAAGGTTTGTTTTTAAAATCAAGGCAGCTACAATGTCGAAGTCAGTCTAAGCACTTGGAACAATATGCTAGAAGTCTGGATCATTGATTCTAAGCTCAAAAGGGTTTTGTTGTTGTTTTAAATTCAAAACAGTTGTTTTGAGTACAGAATGTTCCATTGTTAGAATATCTGCACATCCATAATAGGTTGAGGTTAAAAATTAGTGATTGGTCTGGAAAATTGTGAAGCCATATATCAGGTCTAGCACTATGAAGAATAAGGCTTCACCCTTGCTTCAGCTTACCAGAAATAGGACAAAAGGAGGACATTGTTCATTTTTCCTTATGCCCTCCATCCTCCAGGCATAGCCCTAAGATCAAATATTGCCTAGCTTTTTAAGTATCTTGGTTCGTTTTTGAAAAATGGACTATTTTTATAACAGTAATTATGCAAACTTTTGTATACTGTGACCTTGTAAATGGTTTGATTCTTTCTTTCCTTCATCCATCAACAGACTTGATGGCTTTGATCAGTGGTTCTCAAACATTTTTGTCCCAGGCTCCCTTTATATCAGACATGTCAAACACAAGGCCCGGGGGCCGGATGCGGCCCGCGAAGTGGTTTCATGTGGCCCATGAAGCCATCTGCTCTGGCCCAGGCCGGCCAGGAGCCGTGTACAATTTTGTGGTGGCCATCTATGCTGAAACGCATTCAGTCTTAGCTCCATAAGCCCCCCCCCCCGCATGGCCTGAGAGGAACAGTGAGGGTCCTCCAGTGGACCATGCCTTGGCACTTGCCCTGGTCCCACCCCTTTCTGCCAGAGACCCTCAGATCTGTCCCACTCCTGCCCAGGCTCTCACAGGCACCCTTGACGTGAATGATGTAGAGCTGGCCATGCTCACCCAGTAGGCCGCACCCACCCTGGCCACACATCTCCGCCCCCTGAGGGCAACCGCAATGCCGATGCAGCCCTTAATTAAATTGAGTTTGACACCCCTGCTTTACATGCTTAAAAATGATTGAGGACTCCAAAGAGCTTTGTTTTATATGGGTTATATGTATTAATATTTAGAAATCAAAACTGACAAAATGTAAAAAATATTTATTGATTTGATTTGTGGCCCCCTTGAAAGAGTCACAGAAACCCCCAGGATCCCAAGATCACAATTTGAGAACCCCCTAGCCTAGATTTACATGAATTTATTTCTTGATTCCAGCAACTGGCTTCAATCAAGCACTGTCATAGCTAAGATTACTGAAGTCTGTGGTTCACATGGATCATCATGTGTGTCCTTCGATGGACTTGCATTTTTCAATGAAACCTTGGAAGAGAGGCTGCTTAGACAAAGTAGCTCTTCCTATTTACTCTTGCAAGCTGTGAAATAATAAACTTCCAGCTCTAATCCCGTCAGATAATTAGTTCCCTCTTTTGTCCTAGCAGGCTCCCAGTACCTGCTAGGTATGTAATCCTCATTAATATTGGATCTTCCTTTGCTGATGCTTAGATCAAGCAAGTCTGGAGGTGGAGAGAGAAAGACAGGTTGCAGGACTATAAAACATGAGTAATGAAAGCAAATCCCTTTGTGAGTCAAATTCTGGAGATGGAAAGGCCCTTGATGTTGTAAGTAATTAATGGGGAAAATTATATGATATTGTTGATCCATTGCTGGCATCTCCTTTAATGTCCTTTTGCTTCAGTATCCATTCTGCAAATTCTGGATTAGCTGGCAACCTAAAAATTTCAGAAGACCATGTATTTCTATTTGAAATTTGAAAAGCATGTATCATCAGTTCTATATTATTGTTAGCATATATTTTGGAAAATAAAGATCTGTTGCAAAAATATTGCAATTGGTGAATCAGTCTCCAAAGAAGTAATTTCTTTTTCTTTTTTCTCAAAATTTCTTAGTTTTTATACAAGAGTTAAAATACAAACTCACAAAAGAACAACTAAGGACAGAATAAACAGGGCAGACAAAAGTGCATTTAAAAAAAGAAAAAACACACATATTGTCCCCCCACCAGTTGAATACTGATAAATAAATTACAACATGCATGGGATAGAAAAGGTGGATAGAGAAAAATTCTTTTCTCTATCACACAATACCAGGACAAGGGGGCACTCCCTAAAGCTCATAGCTAAGAAAGTGAGGACAAATAAAGGGAAATATTTCTTCACCCAGAGGGTCGTTGATTTATGGAATTCACTTCCAGAAGGGGTCGTGACAGCTGTCAGCCTTGACAGCTTCAAGGCAGGGCTAGATAGATTCATGGATGCCAAGAGTATCGGTGGTTATTAAAACGGATGTCCATGTGCCGCCTCTATGTTGGTTGAGGCAGGCAGGATTCCCTTGAGTACCATTTGTTGGAGGTCAAGGGAAAGGGAGGGTTTTGCCTTCTCTTTCTGCTCAAGATCCCCATGTACAATTGGTAGGCCACTGTGTGACACAGAATGCTGGACTCGATGGGCTTTGGCCTGATTCAGCATGGCTCTTCTTATGTTCTTATGTTCTTATGTTAACATTAGTAGTTTTTTGCCCTTGCGAAACAGATCTACAATATATAAGCTTCTGCAAGTCTATTTACCCATTCAATTTGACCTACGATTGATTTACTGTAAAAAAAAACCCCACTGTAAACAAGTAAGCTCAACAACAGAAATTAACTTCAAAACCCTCTGTGAACAATCCATTATTGTGTTTTACTCGTAGAAAGTCTGCAATGGCTTCAATTTCAACCTTAACCACATTGCCTCTGGTCCATCCAGTATCAAGTATCCTTGAATAATTCTTAATAATAAAACTTTTCCTTAACATTATAACTAAGGTCTATATTCCCCAAAGTCATAGATCTCTGTTGTAGGGTATCTCCACAGCATTTACTACCTTCTATTCTTCTAACTGTGGTGGCTCAGTGATTAGAATGCAGTATTGCAGGCTAACTCTGCTCACATTGCCAGAAGTTCGATTCCCTTGATCCTGACCAGCTCAACGTTGACTCAGCCTTCCATCCTTCTGAGGTCGGTAAAATGAGGACCCAGATTGTTGGGTGCAATATACTGATTTTGTAAACTGCTTAGAGAGGGCTATAAAGCACTGTGAAGTGGTGTATAAGTCTCAGTGCTATTGCTATTTATTGTTCAAAAAGTCCATACATTTTCTTAAGCAAGTCCAATTCATCACTCCATTGTTTCACCTCTAAAAAATTTTGGATTCACAGGTCTTTCAGCTTTCTCCACCATGTAATTTTCCTGCAAAATTCCTTCTCTTCCAACTCTGCCATCAACAAATAAATTTCCAATTCATCTGATTGCAAATCTGATTCTGCTATTACCTGTATAATGGCCTCTTTAGGTTGATATATAATTGCTATTGCTTCATTAAGCCTTTTATCTAAATTTTTGAAGAAAGCTAGTAGGTTAAAACACATTTTTTTTCAAGGGCTTCCAAGAAAGCTTTTAATGTCTTCATTTTCATTTTTAATGTAGTCCAAAAAATGTAGGGAATTCCTCTCAGGGTCAGTCTGACCGCAAGCCCACAGTAGAAAATGCCTCATTAAGGGGAAAAAATGAGAAATATTCAGAAATAAAATACAGTAAAACAACAAGTTCTTGTAAAAGCAAGTGAAATACAAATTCCTTACTGTAACAATCCAGCATAAATCAAAGCATTCTCACTACAAAAGAAGAAACCTTCATGCCATCAACTTCCATATGGTGAAAGCGGAAGTATTTCATTAATTAAAAAAAAAAGTTAAGACTTTTTTTTTTAAAAAAAGTCATTACATTATCATGGTTTTTATATTACATTGTAATCCAGCAGGGGGAAAGGATAGTTTAGCATTCAACCAGATGTTTAACATTTGAAATGTAAGTCAAAAATGAAAACAAATTCCAAAAGTGATGTTAAAACAAAAACACCTTCAAAAATCCAAATAGCTGATAGGAAAAGCTGGAAACCCAACACTCTGGCCATTCTTCACCATGAATTGTAACCATCCAGGTTCCTCTTCACGGGTAAATAGTAAGGTGACCAACTTTTTTAAAATGAAAAGGAGGACACAAATAAATTGAAGAAAAAATATTGTAAATAAAAGAAACATTTTATTCATTGCAACAATAATACAGAATACACTATAATATGATAAATGCATAATAAAAAACATTTGTAACAATAACATTTTTTATTGTAATTATGCTTACATGCCGCGCCCCCGTCCGCAGCCGCCCTGCCAACACTGCTGCCCTGCTGTGTAGAGTGGGTCCCGCGGCTCCCAAAGCACCAGCTGTGCGGGCTCCGGCCCCAGGGGGCAGCCTGCCATCAACACATGCCGCTCCGCCAGCATCACCGCCCACCCTGCGCAGCCCCATGTAGATCAGGCCCTGCGGCTCCCACAGCATGGGGGGGCAGCCAGCCGCTGCTGCCCCTCACATCCCCATCCACAGCAGCCCCGCCGCCCTGACTCTTGCACCTGCAGCCATTATTGCCCTAGCAGGGCCAAAGATCAAGAGAAACTTACCGTGGGATCGCCGCTCCAGTCTCCTCCAGATATCTTCGGGACTAACTAAGAGATGGTGTAGTTGGGTAGCAGGGAGGGGTGCAAAGTTCCTGCAATTTGCCTTCACTGCAGACAACTTACATGTGCAAAGTTTGCCGGCCGGGTGTTTTGGCACACTCAGCAGCAATTTCTATTGGCTTTTGAAAGCCAATAGGGGGAGTAGCACAGCTCATGCAAGAGTTGAAAAAAAACCATCCAAAAAAGGTGCCGGAATGCCATTCTGAGCGTTCTATGAGGGAAAAAAAAGCCCTGCAGATTAGTCTTTAAATATCAAAAAGGAGGACATGTAGGAGGATACTTTTCGAAGGAGGACAGAACTCACAAAAGGAGGACTGTCCTCCCTAAAGGAGGACGGTTGGTCACCTTATAAATAGTACAGTCTTCTGAGAGTCATGTGCAAGTTCTGCTTTGGCAGCAAAATCAGCTGTTTGTTGGCAGAAAAAAAAGTGCTAGCCACTCAGGATACTATTTTTGGAAGATCTCCTGAAGAAGTAATTTCATATACATGTGGGCCTAAACAGATATTAGTTTTTCACTATAATTTTTGTTGCAAATGCCAAGAAACTTGGTAGTTAGTATGTCCTCTCGCCTCCTCCCCATTTGCCCTTCATTCCAATTGTTCATTTCCTCCTTTGCCTGTTCAGCTATATTTGCCCTGTCAGTGCCAGATGAAGAATAGGAACTAAACACTTTAGCTCAATTTGAAATTTAGGTTTTAATAACTGAATATACTATATCATTTTAAAACTACTTATCATTGCTAAAATCCAAGTTGTACAGGTAGACTTCTCTTACTCATTACCTCATTTAGTTATTGACTGAAGTTAGGATAGTGTGAAAAACAATTTTGCAATTGGTGCACATTTATAACCACTGCAGTATCTGCAGTCACTTGATCACTATTTGTGTGCTTTGCAACTGGTGCACATTTATGACCATTGTGACAGAGTTTCCAGTCCAATTGTGGATATTAAGAATTACTGTCTGGGTAATGCTAATGTCCGGATAATCCTATAACTCACTATTTTGGTTTGCATCAAATATATATTTATGCAATCCATGCAGTGGTGGGATTCAGATGGTTCGCACCAGTTCAGCAGAACCGGTAGCTAAATTTTGCTGAATTTGGAGAACCGGCTTAATGCACAGTGCTTCCGGAAGTTCAGTCTAGGCCTCAGAGTAAGGTGACCAACTTTTTTACAATGAAAAGGAGGACACAAATAAATTGAAGAAAAAAATATTGTAAATAAAATTGCGTTCAGCAGCAATTCCTATTGGCTTTCGAAAGCCAATAGGGGGAGTAGCACAGCTCATGCAAAAGTTGAAAAAAAAACCATCCCAAAAAAAAGGTGCCGGAACGCCATTCTGAGCGTTCTATGAGAAAAAAAAAAGCCCTGCAGATTAGTCTTCAAATATCGAAAAGGAGGACATGTAGGAGGACACTTTTCGAGGGAGGACAGAACTTACAAAAGGAGGACTGTCCTCCCTAAAGGAGGACAGTTGGTCACCTTACCTCAGATGTCTGGAGGAGGCTTCCCAGGCCTAGAACAGCCTGCCGGAAGTGCGTGGATGCCACTTCCAGAAGTCTGTTCTAGGCCTCGGAGGCCCAAGCCTGCATCCAATAAGAGAACCGGTTGTTCAGGTATTTGAATCCTATCACAGAGTCCATGTATAGGTTGTGTTCCTTCAGTGGAGAAACCCTAACTATAAGGTGATAGGATCTAATCCAGGGGTCTTCAAACTTGGCCCTTTTATGACTTGTGAACTTCAACTCTGAGAATTCCTCAGCCAGTGTGCCTGTTTGAAGACCTCTGAACTAATCAGTAATCTGTAAACTAGCTAGCTTGATAATATAGTTTAAGGTTTCATTGACTCCTTGTTCTTTCAAATCCTGCAACATTTTAGTCATGGGGTTTTTATTAGACAATACAAAATACATTACTTATATTTACCTATCATTTAATACCTTTTACATTTGTATTACAATTATTTGTTACAGAAAATTAAGGCTTGATAGAATGTTCATTTTAATGGCTGCAATTCCTCCTTATCAAGACATTTTTAACTTTCACCATTTAAAAACATTTCATTATATTTTTCTCAATCTATGAAAAATTATATTTAAATAATATTTATTGGTTCTTGTCAAATAAGCTCCTAGGTATTTTAACTTTTTAGCAGTAATATTAAAACCTAGTATGGTATAAATGTTGTTTCTTCAGCTCGGTTCCATGTCAACAATTGAATTTTATCCCTGGTTAATCCAATATCCTGAAACTGTATGTATTATTAACAATTCTAAAGAGTACTTCAGCTTTTGACTAACTGTAAATACAATATCCTCAACATATAATTTCAGTTTATATTCCTGAGTTGCTAATTTAATTCAGTTTTTGTTTCCTTGATATATCTTCTCTGTCAAGATCTCTAATCCTTTTAAGAATATGCTAAGATAAAAGGGACAGCCGTTTCTTTGTGATTAAAAACCATTTCCTATAATCTTAGGGGGGGTTTTTGTCTGTTACTCTGTATCTGTAAAAAGAAATTAGAGCCACAGTTCAACTTCTTCGGAATCATAACCAAGAAAGGCCATTCCAATTTATCAAAAGCTTTCTCCACTTTAAAAATAACCATAGTTGCCTTCTTGCTGTTCTGATTTATTTTATATGTCAGTAACATTCAAGATGTATCTGATGCTGTCACTCCTGTGTTACTTTGTGAAAATTCCAGTATGGGCAGGATGTTTTAATTCAGTTAAAAGACCATTTATTTTCATTGCAAGTATTGCTCATGAACTGTAGTACAGATAACCCTCGACTTACGACCACAATTGAGCCCAAAATTTATGTTGTTAAGTGAGACATTTGTTAAGTGAGTTTTGCCCCATTTTACGACCTTTCTTGCCACACTTGTTAAGTGAATCATTGCAGTGTTAAGTTAGTAACCCGGTTGATAAGTGAATCTGGCTTCCCCGTTGACTTTGCTTGTCAGAAGGTCACAAAAGTAGACCCTGGGGACACTGCAATCCTCATAAATATGAGCCAGTGGCCAAGCATCTGAATTTTGATCATGTGACCATGGGGATGCTATGAGGGTTATAAGGGTGAAAAATGGTTATAAGTCGCTTATTTTCCAGTGCCGTTGTAACTTTGAACCATCACTAAATGAACTGTTGTAAGTCAAGGACTACCTGTACAATTAATAAAGAAATAGGTCTGCAGAGGGCAACATTTTAGAAGGACAAGGCAGGAAATAAACGGGGCTTCTCCCAATCTTTTCTTTCTTCCAAATAAACAAATAGTTGGTCTTCCCTTTCTTGCTTACTGGTTGATGAGGGTGGTGATGTAATATTCATCTTGTGCTCTTCAGTTCATGTTCAAAGCAAAAGGTGAAGAATCCCTTAACTTCAAAGAACTGTGATTGTTTCCCCATCCCCAAAAACAGGTAGGAGGAGACTAAAGCATAGGTATACAGAGCCAAGTGTCTGAAATGGAAGGTTGAGAAACTTTGTTATTAGCCTAACAAATGAATGGGCTTTGGACAGGCTGGCTGCCAGCAATGGGTACAGCCACAGTGAGTAGTGGCATCCCCCTGCCAGCCTACAGCCTCCATTATAGAGATATATACGGAGAGTCTATTCACCTATTCGTTCTCTTGATTCTTATCATGTCCCCTAAATTTGTGCTAAACCTTCACTGAGTGGGAAGTGATCTTGGGCAGAGAAGCACCCTCAGCAAGGTAGAATGCAGAGTAAGCCTTCCCTTATTAACAGTGACTGTTCCTCAAAATATCACTACTCCGCAGTGAGAGCCTTTAAGATATTCTTCAGAAACCATGGTGGAAGCTCCTTTAAAACCTTGTGAAGACATGCAAAATCTGTTATCTCCATCAGTGGTTGAGTGCAAATGGAACTACAATGCCGTTTTTACTTGTGGATAAGTCAAGAATTTTAGATGCCAAAATACAGCCCCCAAAACTGGTTAAAAATTTGAGTGTCAACTAGAATAGAACTTAGACTAGAATAACTTTATGGTCACTTTAAATGTACATTAATCAGCATACATTAAAATGAAATTTCATTGCATTCAGCTCTCAAAGAGTAACCATCTCCAATATACACTATATAAACATGACAAAAGATTTTGCATATATCCACACACACACACACACACACACACACACACATATATGATACAGAGAAACAGCACAGTCTAGTTCAGATGTATACATATACATGGCGAGAAAAAAAGAATCCTGTGAATTTACAGGATGGATGGCATAAGGAACAAAGCTGTTGCAGAATCTAGTAGTCCTGCTAGAAATACTTCGACACCTCCTTCCAGAGGGGAGCAACAGAAACAGACCATGAAGTGGGTATGTGGCGTCTCTAACAATGCTTTGAGCTCTAAGCATATAGTGCTTATAAGCAGGGTCCTGAATTATGGGAAGCAAGCTTCCAATAATCTTGTCAGCTGTCCTTACCACTCTCTGTATGGACCTTCTATCTGAGGCTCTGCTACCACCAAACCAAACAATGATGCAATTTGTTAAGGCGCTCTCTCTGTAAAAAGTGGTCAGGACAGAAGGAGAAAGATGTGTTCTCCTCATCCAAGGCAGGAAATGTGGATACTGGTTTCACGCTTCACTAAGGATGACATGTAATTATCTGCACCCCCAGATACTTAATGCTGTCGACCACCTCCACAGCCACAGCCTTGTTACAAAGTGGAGTATGACTATGCTAGCTCTTTCTAAAAACTAATCCTCAAATGGATTTATACACAGGTATATACAGTATTTCCTTTTCTCCTGAGATTAGGAAGTTGCAAGCTGAAGTGAGAAACTCGGGTCTTGGGGGGGAGGGGGTTGAATGAATATCTTGGACAAGGGGCAGAGCAAAACATTTTCTGGACTGAACACTTGGACCTACAACCATCACCTTGGCACATATTCTGTATGATGATTGGTTGTGACTTTTCTCTTTGTTGATGACATTCAAATTTCAGCCAGAGAAAAATACCGCTCAGTACATTTACAATGCTGTGTGGAAGAGATATGAGTACACTACAGTTGATTCCAGCTGTACTTCTTCCAGCTCTAGCAGATGGGTATGATTGATTCATAATTCACAAAGGAGTATTGGTCAGTGCTTAGGAAACATCCACAAACTCTTCAGATCAAGAGAACTACCTACTCTGAGGTCATGAGCTTCAAAGGAAAGGCAAACCTCTGTTTGAAGAGAAAACAATAAATTAAATCCCAAAAGGAGAAAAAAAATCCTGAGATTTGGCTCCACTACATTCTGTGCTGGCTTTGCTGCATTAATACAACTATCATGATTGCTCATTTCAAGGGAAATATTTTTCCAAGCATGAGATCAAAGGGGGGAAAAAAGCATTTTGGGTCCCAAGCACAAGGAACTTTTGAACAAGTGAGTCGGGATTGTTTATGTATCTAGAAATGCTGTGACAAAGAAAGTTATTTTCATGGGGCTTAGTCACAATAGCGTAAATCAAGCATTAATCAGAAGTGGACAGCAACTACTTTATATTTTTCAAGGGACTTTTACCGAGATTGAATTTTAGGTGGACCCAATGTAATTCGTGTTTTTAGTAGCATGAAGGCAGCCAGACAGAAGGCGCCACTGTATCTTTGTCCTAAAGCATAACCATGTTAAATATAAAAGGATAACTGAAACAATATGAAGCAGCTGATCCAGCCCCTTGCAGGAGATACCTAGAGCAGGCCATGCTGATGAAGTTTGATTGTCTCTTTAAATTCTTTGCAAAGTAGCAATTGGATTTTCTTTTTTAAAAAAATGTGTATAAATGTATAGTTAGTTGCTTGGGACATGTCTACAAAGCATGTCAGATGCAAAATTGTTGTATTTCTGTTAGGCCAATTCTTCAATTTCAGTGCCAGAAACACCGAATGTAAGCACCTACAAGGGATAAGCTATATGGTTTCTGGGCTATATTGCAGGCGTGGGTCTAATTTGGTGTTTCCTAACCTGAGCAATTTTAAGACTTCAGTTCCCAGAATTCCTCAGCCAGCATGCTGAGAGGAAATTCTGAAAACTGAAGTTTATACATCGTAAAGTGAGTCAGGTTGAGAAAAATTGGTGTAACCCATCACAAGATCCCATTTAACCCAAAGCATACTAGCAAGTTTGTTGTCCATTTCTCTTTTGTGTGTTCTGTGATACTCCTTATGAATCCAGTATCTCACTCCTTTTTTGGACACATTTCCCCAAATAGAAAAACAGGGAGCCTGTTGCTCATTACTCTAATTTAAATATATTAAATATATATTAAAGAATATAAAATGCTTCTGGAAGTCTTTAAATTTCTCAAAACAATAAGAATAAATTACCTGTGAATGTAACACTTTGCAACACATAAATGCTTTAAAAAAAGGACACTCGCAGAGATAGGCCAGATCCATTGCCAAAACGTCAATGGGAAAAACAGATTAAGTCTAAAATAAGAAGGTATGGTATGTACAAGCAATTCAGGCAGATACCTCCCTAACTCAGATGAGTATAAGGGTTTCTCGGGGGGGGGGGTAAAGCGTTGTCAGATTTGCAAGATTCTGTTACTATAATAAAAGTAGTTTGAGCTTCCTTATGGAGTTGGTTTCTTGGTTTGGTCTACATGATGGGGCTGACAAATGCTTTCTTTTTTTACTTCTGCCTGAACTTTCATTGTGTATGTATTTGCATTTGTTTCAAAGTACATACATATTGTTTTCAACTCCTTTCTTTCTCCTCTCTCTCTCAGGCACACACATGCACAATAACTTCCATTGCCTTGGATGCCAGGATCTTCCATCTGATCGTTTTGTTTTTGGCATGTTGTGTAGATGCTTCGTTCCCTGTTAAATCTAATCTGGTGTTTCATTGGATGAAGGGAAGGAATTCCTGACATATTTTAGAAATAAAAGCTGGAATGAATGAAAAGAAATGAAATATATAGAAAATACAGCTGTTCCAGCTCACCATTGTTAAGGACTACATAATACTGTAAAAGGGCCTTTAATATTCCTGCTTTCCTTCCCCCCAAATCTTGGGATTTGTTGGCATCTTGGCATCTTTTTAGATGGAGTAAGGAAAGGGCAACCCTTTAGATGCAGTCCCAGCAGCTCCCAGCATCCCAATCAGGAATGTAAGGTATGAGGTACTGGGAATTGTAGTTCAGCAAACTGAGAAGAGTTTAGAGACCTCAAGGCAAAGGTAAAAGAGCCAGTTTGTCGTTTTCATTGGTCTCTAAGCTGCTTGGAGAACCTATCCAGTTGAAAGACAGAAAAGCTTTAACATTTAAACAAGTGTTAAATAAATAATAAATAATCCATCAATCGGTCATATATTTGCTTCTGCTTGTTTTCTTGTCTGATTTAGCAGCAATGGTGTTCTGAATATATGGATGGCTTAATTTTGAAAATAATGTGATAAAACTGCTCCATTTCAGTTCCTCTTTATTTTTCTTTAAGCTTCACTGACTAAAGAAATGGTAAGTTTACTTTTCATGGGGCTTGCTTGTATTATCTTCTGTTGGCGCATGCTTTCATTTCAGGTTGGCTGATCAAAGAGGCTGGGTCTTTCTTTTTGCTGGATTTTTGCAAACAGAAACTAAAATAGCCATCTCTCCAGAGCGCTTTCATTTGTATTCCCGCATTGAGCAGGGACAGGGCTAGATGGCCTAAACCAGGGGTAGGCAACCTTGGCTCTTTTATGACTCGTGGACTTCAACTCCCAGAATTCCTGAGCCAGCCAAGCTTGGCCTAAACAAGCCCTACCCCTGGCCTAAACAGCCCTCCTAACTCTAAGATTCAGTGATTCCTAAATTCAAGGCAGACTTAAAGACAAAATTCAGGGAGCTTCCTGAAATGTTCAGCTGTCGTATTTAAAAAAAAAAAAAAAAACCCCACAAAACAGAATGCATCGTTGCATGCTGATTGGCATGCCCTTGGAAGTTAGTTTTAAAAAGTTGTAAAAATGTAGTTTTAATCCTAAAAATACATCCCTTTAATTTAGTACATTAGCATTGCAGGGCGATGCTTATTTTGGAAATAAAGCAAGCTGAGATTGGCAAGATTGCCGGCTATGGTACAGCATTGTTTGCAATGTTTGTGCTGATTTTACAGATAGTCCTTGACTTATGAACGGTCATTTCAAAATTACAACAAACCTTCCTGGGGGTACTTAGGACTCAGTTCTGACAGACATTGCCTCCCCCCCCCACAGTTACGTAACTGCATTTTGGGCAAGTGGCAACTGGCTCGCTTGTATAGCCGTTTGCAGCGTCCCACGGTCACATGACTGCATTGTAGGATCTTTTTGCAGAAAACCAGAATTTACTTTTGGTTTTTGTCAAAATCTGTCCATAGTGAAGCATTGGCTTGCTTGACTGCTGCAGTATCTACTTAATGACTGCCACAAAAAAGGCAGTAAAATTGGCTCAGTCATGTGGGTAACTCGCTTTATGATCATCACAACTTATGACTGTGATGGGCAGACTCCATTACAATCATAAGTCAAGGATTCCCTGAACAATACAGGTAGTTCTAGACCAGCGGTTCTCAACCTGTGGGTCGCGACCCCATTTGGGGTCGAATGACCATTTCACGGGGGTCGCCAAACACCGCAGTCCGCCATTTTTTAAAAAAAATTTTTGGTCGGCCATTTTTTTATTATTATTTTTTTTTGTTCTCCATTTTTTCCCCTTTGCGATGCGGGCCGTCGCACCGCACATGCGCGATGCGGGCCCGCCTTTTTTTTTTTGGTCGGCCTTTTTTTTTTGGTCGGCCTTTTTTTTTTTTTGGTCCTCCATTTTTTTTCCCCTTTGCAATGCGGGCCGTCGAGCCGTGCATGCGCGATGCGGGCCGGGGTCGAGCCCCGGAAAAGGTTGAGAACCGCTGTTCTAGACCTACAACAGTTCATTTAGTGACCATTCGAAGTTACAACAGCACTGAAAAGTGACTTGTGGCCATTTTTCACACTTATGACCGTTGCAGCATTTACATCCGGATGCTTAACAACTGACACATATTTATGACAGTTGCAGTGTCACGGGGTCACGTGATCCCCTTTTGCAAACTTCTGGCAAGCAAACTCAGTGGGGAAACCAGATTTACTTAACAACTGTGTGACTAATTTAAGACCGACAGTGATTCACTTAATAAATATGGTGAGAAAAGTCATAAAGTGGGGCAAAACTCACTTAACAAATTTCTCACTTAGCAAATTTTGGGCGTAGTGGTGATTGTAAGTTGAGGACTACCTGTATATCTTTACTCTCCAATTGCTGTTTTGGGGTTTAGTTTTCTCTGTAAAATCCTATGTATATTTTTGGTAATAAAATAAAAGAACAGTCTTGAATATATTGATAATCCTTTGGGATGGAGCAGTCCAGAATTGGATTTTACAGGGAAAGTCAGGCTAAAAAAGAAAGTGTAAAAAAGTTTACAACATGACTAGTTATTCCCACCTGGTCCATTAAACATATTCAAATAGTTCATGGAATAGAGTTGATACACAACTGCTAAGTATAACCCTGTGAATCTCTGAATAAAGGAATAACTAGGGTACTTTTCCTCGACAATCCTTATCTTCTGTAATTTAAACAAAGATAAAAATGTTTAATCAGTCTAAATATTTTAAATTGTTCACTGATGAACAGCATCTATTGAATGTAGTATTCAGTCACATTTTTTGAATGGTGACAAACATATTAATCAAATTTCATATTTCAGATATGTGAACTGAGAAAAAGATGTGGCAGTGTTAATGGGCTGTCCACAGATACAATGTTTGTACTCCTTCATGTTTCAAAGTACTTTCATTTTCTTTGTGAGTTTGTTTGTATCCCACTATTATTTTTACAAATAACTCAAGGGTGCAAACATCCTTCCTCCTTATATAATTACATTTATCTGCACTCTAACATGTGCATCGTCTCTGATGTTTCCATACAATATTCCAGTTTGCTTTCCTGGAGCATCAGTATAAAATAATTATGAAGATACAGGACTTTTGCACCATGGTAGAGTACAGAGTTTGTGGGCATTTCATCTGTTACTACCTGTTCCTCTAGCTTAGTGTTCACATTTAGCGACTTAAAGAAGTGTAGACTTCATCTCCCAGAATTCCCGAGTCCACACCTCTTAAAGTCATCCTGTTTGAAAAAAACACTATTCTAATTCCTCCCTGGTAGGAATTAATTAATTAATGAAGCTAGCCATGGTTTCGGAAATGTCTCGGACAAACTGATGGAAATCAAAACATGGCAGGCAAGCTAGTTATCTTCCTGGGGCCCTTCCAAACATCTTGAAACAGGGCAGGAAGTGTAGTCCCAGCTGAACTGATAAGTAACCTCCTCATTGAAAATAAATGCAGTTGCACACCCTCTACGGCCATCATCCTTTCCGAGAAGTGTGCCAAATGTTAAGTGTCTTCCCTGATTCATACTTCCTGCAGATGTGTCTTCTTGAATTTCCCTTCCAAGTTGGGCCTTATTTTAAAGAAAATAGATGGTCCAAAGGGAAGACTCTTTCTATGCCAATGCAAGTGGACTGAGATATACCATTTACTAAGGAAGCTGTGAGCCTGTAGGCGGAAATTAGGTATCCCAATGCTATGAGGAGTTCACATGATCAAAGTACTGCGCACGCAAAAGCTGGGCTAGCACTGGTGTTGGGTTTGCTTTTAAATCTTCTAAAGTTCTTTGTTGGAAGGCATGCAAGAGCCCTCCTGCCAGGCACACCTGTGACAGGAGGAAAAGATAGGAAATCACTAACTATGTGTTGCAATGTCACCATACAAATCCTGCCCCTTTTGTGTTTGTGATGTAGCTATCGTGGGTAAGTTAGCACAGGCTTGCCCTGTGACATCACAGCCCATTTTTATTCCTTTGATAAATACTTGGCTTGCTGCAGATGTCCCTTGAATAAAGTCCTGGCCTATGTGTGTGTGTGTGTATCTGTATAGTTTATATACCAGGACTTTATTCCAGGGGCATCTGCAGCAAGCCAAGTATTTATCAAAGGAATAAAAACATGGGTTGTAATATATCAGGTCTCACTTCCAGAATTTGTGAAATGTGGGGTCCTTGGCGGTCTTGCAGACATTTTGTTACCCAACTAGGTAACTTCATCAATGCTAGAAGAAACTGGGGTTGGGTCTCTACAGAAAGCAAACTTCATTCATTTCTAGCACTGATGAAGTTGGGTAATGAAACATCTGCAAGAAAACAACTAAGCTCAAAGAGCACAAAGGACTTATCATTTTAACCCCGAGCTACAAATATTTTCTTCAATTTTTGGACTGTAATACTGCAATGCATAGTTTTATTTTAATGTGGTATTCAATCTATATCAGTGGTGGTGAACCTATGGCACGGGTGCCAGGGACGGCACTCGGAGCCCTCTCTGTGGGCACAAGTGCCGTTGCCCCAGCCTTGCCTCTCCACGAGTCCTCCTCCTTTCCAGCAGCCCCCCTGAAGGAGAGTCGCCCCCGAGTGTGGCCCACACGAAGCAGCGCAGCCAAGGACATGGCAGCCAGGCAACGTAGACAAGACTCTGCCCTCACACCCCATCATGCAGTTGATGCTGCAGGACGCGGGCAGAGGGTGTGGCCACCATAGCGCTGCTGAGCTGCCTGGGCAATTTGCAGCAGGCCCTGGAGGCGGTGAGTGGTCCTATGGGCAGGCAGGATGGGGGATGGGGGGGCAGAGCAGGGGCGGGGCAGGGGGTGGAGCGGGGATGGGGGCAGTTTTGGGGCACTCGGTCTCTAAAATGTTCACCATCACTGATCTATATATCACCTCACTGGTGCTAAGCTGATTTACAGATACAAAGCTTCAGGAAGCAAATGTCTTAAAGTTACACGTTTTAGAATGAGTTTGTCATCCTGCTTCTCTCAGATACAAATCTGAGTACAACTCAGACTACAGAGTACAATCCCATTATGCTTAGCCAACCCTATCCCTACCAATTCTCACTGGGGCTGATGAGAGTTGCAATTGAGGCATTGAAGAAATTAGACTGGGAACAAAAGGGTTAAAAATCTTAATGCCATTTTTACGTGCTATATGTCAAGTCAAAAATAGGATGTAACTAATGCTTTAATGTGTATAAATCAGCTGAACTGATTAAAGAAAAAGACTGGAAGAATACCATGATCAAGCCACAGATTATAGTTTGTTTGTAAGCTGCCAAGTTTTTTTCCCAAAGAATAAGGAAAACCAGGGCGTTAGTTATTATACTACATTATATTATAATTAATGTATTTTTGTATATTTATTTATTTGTTTGTTTATTTAATGTACTCTAAGAAATAGGTAGCATGCTTTTGGATCTATTTTTATTTATTTCTTGTCTTGATATCTTAATCAATGTCTGTTGTCTTGAATTTGTCTCCCACTAACTTTGAATGTTGACACATCAGATTAGATTATTTGCATAATGACATTTGGGCTGATCTAGGAAATTTTAAAGCCTTGACCAGATGTGTTTGTGAGGGGAGATGCTTTAATCAGCAATTGTTTTTATCTTCACTGCAAAACTTGCAGCCCCACAGACACTCTCACAGTACATTATGTTGTATAATTGCTTCTACATTTGCAGAGTCTATTAGGATTGAGGAAAGCAGTGCAAAAAAGTCATTTTACAAAGGATAGTGTTTGTACAAGCAAAACATCCCTCTTTGAAGCAGTGTTATCCTACTTGGCAACTCATATGTGTGGACTTCAACTCCCAGAAATCAGCTACCAACACTGGAGATTTGGGGGGAGTCTGGTAGTTGAAGTACACATGCCATAACGTTGCCAAGTGGGACATTGGCTCACATAAAACTCTACAGAGTTTTCTCTTTCATAAAGTTTAACATCTACTTTGAGACATCCATTGGAAAATCTCTCTTCTTTCCCTCTCACTTCAAAAAGTTCTGGAGATCCTGAACTTCATGGTAAATTAGATAAGGTCTAACAAGAGACAGTAATATCTCCTACCCAACATATAAAGCAAAATGTGAATGGGTAGTAGTCCTATCCTGAAAAAGGACACCTCTAGAAGGCTATAAACCCATATTCCATATTTGGTGGAAAGCAAAAAACCACAACAGTGTGGATCTCCAAATGAGATTTTCACAATGTTCCTGATTCACCTAGTCATGGAGCTGCTACTGATAGGAGACAAATAGGGCCCAGATGACACCAGGCTTGATTACAATCACCTTCCATTGCTTAGAATCATAGGACTGGAAAAGGCTGAAAGGCAAACTAATGGTCAGTGTGCCCATTGACAGTTGTCTCACATGGTCCTTGAAGCATCACATGCTCACAGCCCGAAGATCCTCCTCTGAGTTGCAGAATCTCTGTGACCAATTCGTCAGAACTCAGATTAAAGCATGTAATAAGTGCAAATCCAAGCCATGGAATAATTGGGGAAATTAAAAGGGCAGCTTGAGGCAAGTTTGCAAATTACAGGGAAAACAAAGTTGTGTGTCTCCTTGAATCAAGATCTGAAGCACATGACTTGGGGTTTATAGGAAAGATGTATCTTCATAAAGCACCAAGTATCCATCAATACACACAAAATGAGCAAACATAACATTATATCATGACTCCTGTGTTAAGTACTTTGTTCGCGTGTGAATGATGAAGACACATGGCGATGTTAAACAGCTCTTTATTCTTCTTCTAACAACCGAACGAACAGGCAAAGGAATGCAGGCTTTTTTTTATGTGGCCAGAGACCTGGACAATGTCAACGAAGTAACAGTGTTTCCGCGCCTTGCGCAGGCGCACAAGGCTGGCACCGCTCTGTCTGGTCCTGGGCAACAAACGCTTTGCGCATGCACACAAGGCTGGCGCCGCTCTTTCTGGTCCTGGGCAGCTTTTGGAATGCCCGGGACCAATGCAACGTCCTGAGCCTGTTTTTGCAGGCTCAGGACACAACACCCCTCCCCCCCTAGATGGAACATACCTTGCACACAGAAATGTGCGCCATGCAATGGAAAGAGTGTCATACAGTTTCAGTAATCAGATGCAAGGAGTGTGGAATACTCGAGTCTGCCCTCAGGCAAACCCCCTTCAATCTTAGTAATACAATGAATGTTTCTGAAATAAAAAAAAATACTACAAATATTTTATCACAAGTACTCCTGTTATTCAGGGGCCTTGTGATTTGACAGCAACGTCACAAATTCTCTAAGATGTTTGGGTGGGCATTTGGCCCGTTGCCGCCTTCTAAGGCCAGGAGAGATTGTCTGGCCCACCTGCTCACCTACCAGGTGAAGCAGGCCAGGGCGTTGTTACCTTAAATCCCCAGGTGACCCCGGTGAGGGTGCCTGGCCTACCTGCTCGCCTACCAGGCTAGGCAGGCCAGGACTTTGCTGCCCCAAATACCCAGTTGATCCGCTCATCTGCTGGCTGGCTGGACACGCTAAGTCCAAGCCAGCATATCTTAGAGGGGTAGAAGTTCCCGAGTCCACAATGGACCCTTCTTGGGAACACTGCCCCTCAAACCCAAAGCCAGCAGATGGAGAGTGCTGGGTAATGAAAGTGCCCCAGTACTCTGTGGCCCCCAAGCATGTGCCCAAGGTGCCAGAGTCAGGAGTCGCCCCCATGGCCTTTGCTGGTGACCTCCTTTTGGGAGCAATTGCAGAATTGGGCAACGCCCCTACTGGAATTCTTTTTCTCTTGCTGCTTGTGATTTGTGTGGATACCCCCAGTCAGTCTCCCTGTCTGGAGCACTATCTGACATATATGAATAGTGTGGATACCTCCGGTGTGACTCCCTGTCTGGAGTAATTATGGATGTGTGGGATGACCCCCTATCCAGTGAATTCCTGTTAGGAGAACTTGCGGAACTTTGGGATGAATCCCCAATAGCCTCAGTAGCAGCTAGTGATGGCCTGTTAGACCTGGGAAACTGTGACCTCAGCCTTCAGATGGCTAAGTACAGCTCCCACCCCATAAGGAGATGCATTGCATGCGATGCAAACAGGCAGTTGCTCATTGAAATGCGCTAAAACAGCATTAGAAGTGAGCAAGGCCTTAACCTCCTTGAAGTTCTTGTCATGGACTTTAGTCCACTGCCAAGGAGCCTGCTTGTCTAATAGCCTGTGTAATTGCTCTGCCACTGCAGCTTTATGTGGGAGAAATGCATGATAAAAATTTAATAGCCCCAAGAAGGCTTGCAGCTCACTCTTAGACTTAGGGCTTGGGGCCTGCTGAATAGCTTGCAATTTAGTTTCAGCAGGGTGAATGCTTTGAGCATCTATCCTGAATTTTAAGAAGTCAGTAGAAGTGACTCCTATCTTACATTTATCCTTCTTTAGTTTAAGGCCTGCGTTTTGAAAATGAAGCAAGACAGGCCTTAATGTCTCTGCTAAATTTTGAGATGACTCCCCAGCAATGAGAACATCATCAAAGTAGGGACAGACCCCAGGAATATCTCGAAGTATTACCCTATGTTGGCTGGGGACCCTGGTACCTTTCAGACGCAATTCTTCACGAGGTTGGACCTTCTGGCGACCCAAACAGACAGATGCGATGTGGCCTTGCCTGCCACACGGTCTGCAAATGGTGAAGCAGAACCTGCAGTCAGCTTGCTTGTGGCGTCCTCCGCACCCGAAGCATTGAAGAGATGCTGGGGCCTTGTCAGCTGGCTGGTGAAGTCTACCCACCTCTTCTTCAGGATCCGCTTCCGATCCTTCTCGAGCGTCCTCTTGATGGGCAGTAGCTATCTCTGGAGGGCTCCTGGTGAGCTGTAAGGTCTTCACAGCCCCGCCTGCTGCTTCCTCAGCTGTCACCTCTCGTAGTGCATCTCGGAAAGAGACTTCTTCTTTAGCAAAAATCTTCTGCTGTAAATCTCTGTTCCTTTAACCACATATGAAGCAATCTCGCAGTCTCTCTTCCAGATCCTTGAACTCACAAGGTCTGGCTGCTCGCCTTAAGGTCTCAATAAAATCCGTAGCAGATTCACCCGGCCTCTGGTCCCTCTTCTCAAATGCGTGCCTCCAAGCAATAACAGACAACTTTGGCTGGAAGTGTTCCTTCAACAGTTTCTTCAAGTCAGTATATGTTACTGACTCCAGAGGTGCAGGGGCCACCAGGTTCTCTGCGATTTCAAAAGCTTCCTGTCCACAAACACACAAAAGAGTTGCAGCCTTCAAGCCATCTTCAATAATCTGATTTACTCTGAAGTAATTCTCCACCCTTGCTACATAGGAATTCCATCTCTCTGGGTGTGAGACATCAAAATCAGACAAACGGCCAATCTTCACCATCCTTTAGTTTACAACCTTCACCACTTGTTCCTCTGCAAACTGCTATAGGGGAAAGAGTCCTTTAGCCGACCTCATCCTCCAGCGATGCTATACTGGCAGGCTGGGACGTTGATTCAGATGCTGTCTTCCCCTCTTCAGGACTTCCTGTATAAGTCTTTAAAACTTTTTTTTCAGCTTGCAAAGAATCCCACCCTCGTCGCCAGTATTAAGTACTTCGTTTGCATACGAATGATGAAGACACATGGCGATGTTAAACAGCTCTTTATTCTTCTTCTAACAACTGAACGAACAGGCAAAGGCACGCAGGCTTTGTTTATGTGGCCAGAGACCCAGACAATGTCAACAGAGCGTTTCTGCGCCTTGCGGATGTGCACAAGGCTGGCGCCGCTCTGTCTGGTCCCGGGCAGAAAACGCTTTGCGCATGCGCACAAGGCTGGCACCGCTCTGTCTGGTCCCGGGTAGCTTTTGGAATGCCCGGGACCAATGCAACATCCTGAGCCTGCTTTTGCAGGCTCAGGACACAACATCCTGTATGATAAGCATAGAGAGAAAATAAATGCTCTGGAAACAATGCTTTCAAAAAATCAATTCTGTGGCCGGATCCTTGGGGTTATTCAGTGGATATACCCATCCGTAACGGCACATTAATAAAAATAGATTCATGATATTGAACATATGTTTGAATGGAAAAGGAAATATTCTATAGTTTCCATCACACGCACAGAGGTCCATGTGACAGATTTGAATGAAGCACTGAAAAAAACTTGTTCACTACATGGAAATTAATACAAGGTCTACTATATAGTCCATTCTTGCTCAAAAGCTTGGGGTCACCATTCACCCATAGCCAGAAAGAAAGTTAAAGGTGCCAGGTCTTCCCTTGGATAATTAAGCTCTTGTTCAGTCTGCTGCACATGGATTTTATGTGGAAGCAGCATGATTCAGGAGTGGCGATCTTTTTAAGCATCTGCCGCAATGCTTACACATTATGTGAAAAAGTATTTGTCTGGTTTAGGTTTATCTGACTCTTTGCTTCCCCCCCAAGTATTATCAGATCTCTTTGTGGTTTCTAATAATATACAAAGGAAGTCTGAGTAAACAAATAATACCCACTTTGGGTGCTTGTTTTGTTTATCTCACCAGCACATCCAAGATGTGATAGGTCAGTATGAAAAAGTGAACGCTCCCTTTAGATTCAGTAACTGCAGCCAGGAATGTTAGCCTTTTCCACTATGATAGCTGCTTCACCTTGTAGCATAAGTATGAGCTGCTCATTTCTAGTCCTACCCCCACCATTTCTAGGCCTGTCCTTTGACTTGGTCATTCCAAAGATTGTGTTTGTTCTTCTTCATCTCTTCTCGCACAGTCTTGCTTGTAGGCTTGGGGCCATTGTTGTATTGAATAATGTAGTGATGCTTTAGCCGATGAACGGATATTTCTACCTGGACTATGTATACAAAAATAAATTTCTACTTCATTCAAGGTCAGTAAGACACTCACATCCAAAGGTAACAAAACATCTCCAAGCCATAAGTTTGCAATTCTCAAGCTTGATAGTGGTATGGTATGAAATTCTTATGGTGGAAAGCAAAGTTTGGTTTCTAACAAGTATAAAGACATCCTAGAATAGGTGATACCTGGCTCAATAGTAGTAAGTGAGAGAGGGATCTTACAGTCTTAGTGGACAATCACTTAATAGAGGGATAGAATTAAGATCACATGAACTGTTAATACCACTTTATAATGCCTTGGTAAGACCACACTTGGAATACTGCATCCAGTTCTGGTCACCACAATATAAAAAATATATAGAAAGAGTGCAGAGAAGAGCAATAAAGATGATTAGGGGGCTATAAGCCAAAACATACGAAGAATGGTTGCAGGAATTGGATATATCTAGTTTAATGAAATTAAGGACTAGGGGTGACATGATAGCAGTGTTTCAATATCTCAGGGGTTGCCACAAAGAAGAGGGAGTCAAGTTATTCTCCAAAGCAACTGAAGACAAGACAAGAAGCAATGGCTGGAAACTAATCAAGGAGAGAAGCAACCTAGGACTAAGGAGAAATTTCCTGATGGTTGGAACAATTAATCAGTGGAACAACCTGCCTCCAGAAGTTGTGAATGCTCCAACACTGAGGTTTTAAAGAAGAAATTGGACAGCCATTTGTCTGAAATGGTATAGGGCCGGGGTAGGCAACCTTGGCTCTTTTATGACTCACAGACTTCAACTCCCAGAATTCCTGAGCAGGGGATTGCACTAGAAGACCTCCAATGTCCCCTCCAACTCTATTATTCTGTTATTCCATATAACCCCCCACTTCCACTTTTGACTCATCTGTCCTTAGATCTTTCCTTCAGATATTTGGAGGGTTTTGATATCAATACTTTTTGGCCATCTAGAGCCAAGCAACAATACTCTTCTTAGTGACCAGTGGCTCCTGCCTTGCCATTCTCCCATGAAACACATTTTAATCTAGCCCAGCGGTTCTCAACCTGTGGGTTGCGACCCCATTTGGGGTCGAACGACCATTTCACGGGGGTCGCCAAACAACGCAGTCCGCCATTTCCCCCCCCCTTTTCCTTAGCTGTGCTACTCCCTCTTATTCTATTGGCTTTTGAAAGCCAATAGAATAGACTGTCTTGAATAGAGTCTAATTCTATTGGCTTTCAAAAGCCAATAGGAATTGTCCAGGCTGTCTCTGCCCTGCTGAGCCCGTCAAAAGTCCCAGTCTGCAAACGGTGCTGCAAGTTGTCTACAGCGAAGGCGAGCTGTCTGGAAGTTTCCACCCCTCCCTGCTGAGCAACTACTAAAAATGTAAGTAAAAGAGGACCAGGGGTGGGAGGTGGGAGGCCGGAGGGCACAGGGAGGGGTGCTGGTGCGCGTGGGGCCCAGCGGGTGCCTTACCTCCCTTGGGCTAGGCCAGCTGGTGGCCCAGCCAGTTGCCCTGCGCCATCACTGCTGCTTGTTGCGGCCGCCCAGGAGCGCCTGGGCCTGCCTGCCGCCGCCCCGAACAGGCGGTGGCCAAGGTAAGGCTAGCGGGGTAGCGGCGGGCACAGGGAGGGTTGCTGGCGTGCATGGGGCCCGGCCAGTGCCTTACCTCCCTTGGGCTGGGCCAGCTGGTGGCCCAGCCGGTGGTTGCCCTGCGCCATCGCTGCCCCTTGCCAGCTACGCCTCGGCTGGTGCAGGGGGCGGCACCACGCATGGGCGGCGCTCACAGGCAGGGAAACACAGGTAATCCTCGACTTACGACCAGTTGGGGGTCGCGGCATTAAAAAGGTTGAGAACCACTGATCTAGCCCCTTTCTGAAGGCAGCATCATCATCATCAATAGTGAATTTAGTCCAGGTGACAGATGCCTGAGAATCTCTGGTTGTTGTGTTGGGGCTCTTAATGATTTCCTGGGCAAATTTATGCTGGGCTCTTGGAGTGAGATTTAACAGGAGAGCCCATTTTAAGAAATGAACTACTCTCCCAAATTTCTATTTCAAGACTGTGTGTCTGATTATGAATTGGTATAATCCCCAAATTTTAGAAATGGCTTTGTAACATTTTCCACACTGGTAAGCTCCGATCATATTTTTTTTACCAGGGGTCTTCAGAAATTTCTTTGGAGGAGGATATATTGTGCCTTCACTCTGATCAGGGAAACCAAAAATTATGAGATTGTATATTAGCTCTGACTACTAAAGTACTTCACAAGTGACCCTTGTTCCTCTTCAACTGCCTAGTGTTTCCCCACAATTTCAAGATTTGCTTTTCATATCAGTTTTCAGGTGATTTTCATGTCTGTGTTAATTGTGTCCTACAATTGTTTTGGTCTTCTGTATGGGCATTTGTCATCGATGTTAAAGTGATACTGCAGGTGATGGTGTGGCTGATAGAATGTGGCTATGCCACCATAGGCATTTTCCCCATATTTTCTCTGTTATTGGTGTAGTTCCAATCTGTGGCCAGATTGTATCAGTGCTGATATATGGCATTCTTTATGAGTTTATTTATAATTAAAAATATTTGCCACATTACTCTGACAGATAAAAAACTGATTTAAGGAATGAAATTGTGCTAGGTGATTAACAGCACTAATGTCAGAACAATTTTCAGGATCTATGGGACTAAAAAAAATTGTAATCCACAATCACTCAGTTAAAAAGTGATGTGATGGTCACTAAGAAGAACTAAATACTGGAACCTAAAATAGCTTTACTAATGTCACTCATTAGCAATAGTTGATAGATGATTATATATCTATATATCTATCTATATCTATCTATCGATCGATCGAAAGATAGATAGATATAGATCAGCGGTTCTCAACCTTTTACAGGCTGCGACCCCAACCTGCACCGCCCATGCGCGGCGTGTGTGCGGCGGCCCGCATCGCACATGCGCGGTGCTGCCCCCTGCGCCGGCCGAGGGGAAAATGGGAAAAAAATGGCGGACTGCTGTGTTTGGCGACCCCTGTGAAATGGTCGTTCGACCCCAAATGGCGTCGCAACCCATAGGTTGAGAACCGCTGATATAGATAAATACAAATACTGTATAGATATAGATATAGATATAGATAGATATAGATTAGATATAGATATAGATAGATATAAATATAGATATATATATTTATAGAATAGATATAGATATAGATAGATAGATAAATAGATAGATAGATAGAGATAGACAGACAGACAGACAGACAGACAGACAGGCAGGCAGACAGGCAGACAGTCACATGTTGTTCGTGGTCACATTGCTCATCTTTTTAAAAAAATGATTTCATGGTAGTTTGTGTGGAATTATATGTAGTGCTAAACTGATAAGCATCAACAATAAAACGCTTAGCTTGTAGAGCAGACAAAAAGAAAAGCGATATTCATGGATCTAAAACCATTCATCAAGATTAAAATCTTGGAGAGAAAGCAGGGGGGTTAATTTCACAACTTAAAAGCAAAGCATTCAATGTTTAGGGCAGTCACCAGATAACCACTCTGATTTCCCTCTGTATGGAATAGATTTATTGATGGAGTTCTGGGCTAGAAGCATGAAACCCACACCTGAGGTCAGTGAAACTGCTGGCCCAGAAACCAGGAGACAATGAATTCTTGGTCTTTCTTTCGTCATGAAAGCCACTGGATGAATTTGAGCCAGTCACTGTCCTTCTCGCAGCCTAACCATCTCTAACCAGGGTTGTCACTGTGGGGAAATAGAGGCAGCAGAATTAGATAAGTTCTATAAATACAGAAATTATTGTCCCATTCACAAACAGATGGATCTTCTAGTCTCCATCAGATCTCCATTCGGGGGGAAAGCGTTTGGGTGCCTATGGAGCGCTTGGGGCAGCTCCATCCCCTCCCCCACCTGCCTCACCTTGTGGCGGTGGCACGGCACAGCAGTCCACGCGGCCTCCTGCTGCGAGTGGCTGTGAGCTGCCACAGATGTGGACCAGCAACCACGCAGCCTACTGCTGGATGGGGCTGTTGGTGCCACCACCACGGGGCAAGGAAGGTGTCAGGAAAAAAGACATGCCCCGAAAATAAGACCTACTGCCTCTTTTGGAGGCAAAAAAAATAAGACTTAGTCTTATTTTCGGGGAAACACTGTAGATAGATAGATAGATAGATAGATAGATAGATAGATAGATAGATAGATAGATAGATAGATAGATAGATAGATAGATAGATAGACAGACAGACAGACAGACAGACAGACAGACAGACAGACAGACAGACAGACAGATGATAGGTAGTTGGATGGATAGAGATAGAGATGATAGAGAGATAATAGAAATAAATAGAAGACAGCTATAAATATAAATATATTATTAATCATAATCATAATAGTGATATTGGAAGGGACTTTGGAGGTCATCTAGTCCAACGCCCTGATCAGGCAGGAAACCCTATATCATTTCAGACAAATAGCCTATACCATTTCAGACAAATGACAGATAGATAGATAGACAGACAGACTAGATACGTAGGTAGGTAGGTAGGTAGGTAGATAGATAGATAGATAGATAGATAGATAGATAGATAGATAGATAGATAGATAGATAGATAGATAGATAGATAGATAGATAGACAGACAAAATATCATTATCACCCTCATCATCTCATGTAGTTGACTGAGTCTGAGCCTTCTGCTTGGAGGAGGGAGACTACAGTTAGTCCCTACCAGAGCTCAGCTAGGAGAATGTGTCAAGGCTATCTGTTTCCAAGCTGCATACACTAGACATAGCAGGACTGTTGACACAGGACAACCAAATCCTGAGTTATGCCTCATTGTGCAGCAGAACAGCTGATTACAAATATTAGGCACAGGAGCCTTTCCTCTGCTCAGGGGTCCAATTGGCTAAAAATGTAGCTATGAAGTTGCTTTCTCTTAGTAAGGTTACAGTTACCTGTATCTGAAGACACTATTGTAGGAGCGTTGAGCAACTCCTGTTTTTGCAAGTCACTGACAGCATTCACATATATATTTGACACTGGTGCCCAGAGAATCCATCTTAAATTAGGACTACAAAGGGGCCAAAGCTATAGGATTGGTGTTTGGTGGTGCATTAAGTTGTATTTTTTTTTTAAAAAAATTCCTTCTGCATATATTTACTTGGCAATATTAGGAGAGGTAATAACTCCAATCTCATTTGTTGTCTCAAACTGAGTAATTAAAAATGCCTCTAGCCATAGAAAACAGAAGAAACAATATGGACTTTTATAAGCATCAGAAAAGAATGGGCCGAGTCCACAGTTAAAAACACGTTATGATCCGAGGAAGCTATGTCACATTTCTCCCTATCTTTTGGATGTGATCAGGATCAAACTCAATTCCTCTGTTTGCCTAATCCCCATCAGATCTTGATTAACTCTCCCTGCCCCCAGACAAAGCTCCTGCAATCCCTTCTACAACTCAAAGGCGGCCCTAATAAGGAAGTTGCAACACAGAAACAAGGTTAGACACCCCAAAGGTGCAACTTCAATCAGTTTCATTCTTTCAACTTTCCATCTTCAGATCTGCTCCAGCTCTGCTGCTGCTCCTGAAATGGTCGGGTTGAGAAAAACCATCCTTCAAAGAATCATATATAACCATGTTATCAGTCAGTGGAGTTCATTTTTCCCCCTCCCAGGTGGCTCCCTGACTTTTGCCATGCCTCTTACTTATCCAGGTAATCCTTCCATGATTTCTTCCTTGGTAAGATTTGCCTCCAAGACAGCTAACAGCTGATTGGTAGAATGTTTTGGAATTGTCTGTGCTCATAGCCAGAACAATCTCACCTACCGTAGTTGGAGCCAGTGCTCACTAAGACTATTTGAGAAGTCTCTTTCCATTTGATTTAGTATTGTCTGATTGGGCATTTTGCTCCTAGAAGTAAGTAAGTATGTATGTATGTATGTATGTATGTATGTATGTATGTATGTATGTATGTATGTATTTATTTATTTCTTGAACTTATATGCTGCCCTTCTCCTAAGACCCAGGGCGGCTTACAAACAATGCAATAAAATTATAACAATAAAATTTATCACATTCATACAACATACAAGCTCAGTCAACTCACATTCGCTGATGGAGGGACATTCCTAGGCCCAGGGGCAGAGCACAGCTCATACGCCCCAAGCCTGTTGGCATAAGTGAGTTTTTAACAGTTTCCGGAAAGCTAGGAGGGAGGAAGCAGTACGAACCTCTGAGGGAAGCTGGTTCCAGAGGGCTGGGGCAGCAACGGAGAAGGCCCTAGCCCTAGGCCCCGCCAGATGGCATTGTCTAACAGATGGGACCCGTAGGAGGCCAACCCTATGTGCCCTAACCGGTCGCTGGGATTCAAGTAGAATCCTCATATTCATTCATTCATTCATTCATTCATTCATTCATTCATTCACTCACTCACTCACTCATTCATTCTTTGATGCCTCTTGATTCCTGGCAATTGCCTGGACAAGTTATTCCAGTTTTGCTTGGTGACATTTTTCAGAAATGGCTTGCCATTGTCTCTAGGGCTGAGGGAAGGTGACTGGCCCAAAGCCATCCAGCAGGCTTTGTACCTCAGGCTAGAACCTGCAGCCTCCAGGTTTCTAGCCCAGTACATTAGCCATTACACCGAACTGCCTCTTTGTACCATTCACGCCAAGGAGCAACACTAAATGCAACAGTGGGGCTTCTTGAAGTTTTGCACCATTCATAGCAAAGGACCAAAACTTTTAAATGCCTCATTGTTGCATTTAGGCGTCACTTCCTGTCCTTTTCTAACTCCAACCCCCAAGCCATCGCTGCATGACAGAACTGGCCCAGAGACTCAAGATCTTATCCTAGGTCCAAAACAAGTGGATTAACACCCATAGATAGGGAAAAAGAACAACATAGGCAAACGCTTCCACATCAAAGCAGCTTTTCCTGAAGTTCACTTTAATTTCACTGAACTCATTTAACAGCATGGCGGGGGAGGGGAGGATGGTTGTCAGTTCTGAAGTGACAGGTTTGCATGATGTAGTTTTTAATCCACCATTTATTTGGAGGGGGAGGGTTAAAGAGGAGCATTTAGATCTAAATAGGTGCAATAAATACAATAAATAATCCTCCTAAATGAGTTGCTAGAACTCTACAGTTGAACTGAAATGCCCAAGGAACTCATCCACAAGGGCCTCCAAAACTGAAGAGAGAATTCTTCATTTTGATCAACTCTTCATTTTTAATAAAGTTGTCGTAGGCCTCTCCTGTGTTGGGCAGGGAAATGATTTAACATCCTTGACTACTCTGGAAAGCGCACATTTAACTATGCGATTTGCATTAAATCTTCGGCAGTATCAACAGGGAGATAGGAGGCCCTTTAATAGTTGTCTGCTCTGGCAGTTGTTTTTATTTCTGCTAGGGGTTTTTGCCTCCCTCCCTTTAATTTTTGATATGGTTTCACTGAAACCTTGCCGGTGGTTGAAAGTGCAAAACTGTTTTGGAAAAACTTTGGCTTAATAAAGGAGGCCATCCCCTATCCCAGGGGTAGGCAACCTTGACTCTTTTATGACTCGTGGACCTCAACTCCCAGAATTCCCAAGCCAGCATGGCTCAGCTTGGAAACCTCTCCCTTTCCCCTTAGCATGGCTGGCTCAGGAATTCTGGGAGTTGAAGTCCACGAGTCATAAAAGAGCCAAGGTTGCCTATCCCTGCCCTAGCCATTAGCTTTACGAACCAAGTCTCTGGATGAAGAAATGGAGATTTGCATTGGTTGAGAATCAGATACGTCAACGGTCCCCAACCTTTCTGGCTCCAGGGACCGGTTTTGGAAGAAAATTTCTCTCCCATGGACTGGGAAGGGGGGGGCAGGGAAATGGTTTTGCGTGCACCAATCTAGACCCCGCGCATGCGCAGATGAAGCTTTGCTCGGTCACCCACCACTTGTGCAGCCCAGTTCCCAATAGAGATTGGAGACCCCTGAGAAACATAATTGAATAAACACATATATTAAATGTGTTTACAGAAGCTGTTTGCATAACACAGATTTTAAGTCCTCTCATTAATTTGGACTTTCTTGCTCTAATGAGGATAGAATTAAGACAAGCAAGGAACCAAATAACACTTAATACATAGAAAGAAGTGGGTCAGTGATTCAGAATCCTGTTAGTAATATCAAATATAAAATCAAGGAATAGACATGCCCACAACAACCATGGGACTGGCTGGCACCATGAAAACCCCTTGTCCCGCCTCTATTAACAACTGCTAACCCACCATCTTGGAATTCTCTATCTTTTGAAGTTTTTATAATACTGTTTTATAATTTTAAAACTGTTAATCCTAAATTATTCTGATTTTAGTGGTTGATTTTATTATTATATAATTTATAATTGTACACCACCTAGAGTCTCTCTCTGAGGGAGAGGCCGGTTAAAAAAATACAAAGCATAAAGTATATAAAGAAATAAATACTTTATCCCTCATCACCACAGACCAGTGGTGGCGAACCTATGGCACACGTGCCAGAATTGACACTCAGAGCCCTCTCTGTGGGCACGCGTGCATTGCCCCGGAGATGGCAACCGTCCCTCTTCAACCAGCCGCCCGCTAACTCGCTGAGGTCCCACATGGTTGGATGCATCCCAGCACTGGTGGTTTCCCTCCCCCCCCGTCCCATCCCTCCTGGCCTCACATGCCCTCATTTTCCCGGGCACAACACACTGCATCGCCTCCTCAGCTGTCGGCCGTCCGTCCAGCTCAGAAGTGGCTTTTCTGAACTGCTGGCAGCGGGCTGCAGAGCCCGAGTGCACTGGTCAAGGGGCCGGCAGGCTGTGGCTGCTGACGGACACTGTTGTCCCCCATGTGCTCGCTGCCCTCTGTGTGCGGGGGCCGATGGTGTCAGGCAGCAGCTGCCCCGGCCCCTCCCTTGCCTTGCCCTGCGACAATGGCATCCCCACCCTGCCTCACCTCACCTTGCCTCACCTCACCCCGCAGGATGAGCCTCCTGCCTACCGCCTCACCTGCCCCACCTGACAGGCGTCCCTCCCCATGAGCAACATCGAGGTGATCATGCCCACCTTGGCCACACCCACCCAGTCTGCCATGACCACCACAGCCACGCTCACCCAGTGGGCCATGCCCACCTGGCACCCGGTGATAAATAAGTGGGTTTTGGGCTGCAGTTTGGGCACTCGGTCTCTAAAAGATTCACCATCACTGGCATAGACACTATTCAAGCAATGGGAAAAACATTATTCTTGACTCCTTAATGGAATATTGAAAAGAAATTCTGTAAAGGAAATGATGTAAAAAGAAAGGGGTCTCTCTCAGCACAATTCATTCTCTAAAAACCGAGCAGTGAAAGTGGGTGTGGTTAAAAACAGAAAGAGCTCAAAAATGGAACTGTAGAGGACCGTCCACCCCAATGCTTCCCTACAAGAAAGGAGAGTGGTCCGGAGATGTAAAATGAGGGTAGAACATTTATTTTATTTATTTAGCATATGGCATTCTCTAGACCTTCTCACAATGATGTGTTTTAAGCCAGATCACGAGGACTGTCTGGCTGCCACTGTGGAAGAATTAGCCGACTCTGTATTGTTGCCCAGGAGACGCCCCAGTTTAGGATTCCTACACTCTTCGGGGAGGCATCTTCCTTGTTCCCCGAGGGTAGAGCAGAACTCACAAAGACACAACCTTCTATTCCAATCTCCTGAATTCAGTACAGACGCCTCCTATGGCCACTGCTGGTAAAGGTGGGGAAAAAATCTAGAAGCCATTGCCGTTCACTTTCCCTATCTTTGTAATAAGGCAAAAATAATCAGGCTAGAATAGCGTTTCCACTGGTGTCTGCCCTTGAAGAAAGGAGAATTCAATGAGACACCGGCATTGCATGTGGTTATTCACTAAACATTACCAGAGAAGAATATACAGTAAGTGGGTTTCAAGGAAATCCTACTTTTATGGTAAGGTGCTGTCTCTTTCTAATAAGCCACCTAATGGGAGTCATTGTAGGTTATTTAAGAAATTGTTATATTAGAGTGTGCATGAGTGTGCCTAAGTGTCAACTAACAAGTAGAAAATAGATCGGATTAGTCCTTTGCAGCTTCATCGACATTCGACTAACTGTGACTCATGGCGATGGAAGTATTGTGGTTTTTTGAGGTTGCAAGATCTGGTGGCTCACAATCATTAAGGGAACAATGGATTCTGGAGTGCATCAGTACATTCTACAGGAGAATATAAGAATGTGCATGATTAAAGCTTAAACCAATGTGAGACATACTGTACAGCATCCTAAACACATAAACGATTTTACAACAAAATGGCTGAAGTAGAAGAAACATTGCATTATGGAATAGACAAATCAAAGCCCTCACCTGAACTCAAAAAAATAAAATAAAAATAAAATAGTGGCATCACCCAGAGCTCATGTGAAGTAGCTAATGTGGGTGATTATTGTATTATTGACAGGAAATAGGTTGAAATCATTGCTACTAAGGGAAACTAAAGCTTCAAGTGTTTTTTCTAATAAGAACACTGATGAATGTTGGCCCAGTGAGTTCAATAGAGAAAATACAGTATTCTGTTTAGTGTGTTGTTTGTTTAACCCAGGGGTCTTCAAACTTGGCCCTTTTATGACTTGTGAACTTAAACTCCCAGAATTCCTCAGCCAGGAATTCTGGGAGTTGAAGTCCACAAGTCATAAAAGGGCCAAATTTGAAGACCCCTGATTTAACCAGAACCTCATTATTAATAGGATTTAGATAAAGTTCAGATACTATTGGAGGTGTGTACTGCAGAATTCCTAATAATTCTAACGAGTTCCCAGATATCCTTTCAGTTTTCCCTTCCTAGCTTTTCCACAATTTTTCTCTCAAGTTAATCACTTTGATTATACTCTAAAGAAAATGATGGAAGGAGTGTTTATTCTGAGAAATACATCTCTCTTCTGGAGGAAAAACCTGTTGGTAACATAGGAAGTGGGGATAATAGTTGATTAAATTTTCCCATCTAAAGTCGAAGTTATTTTAAAAGAATTCATAAAACTTTAGTGCTCACACATAGAAACATGAACCCAGCACCTGAGTAAACTGACACTTGACTATTTAGAAACTGCTGAAATGAAATTCACATTAAATATATCGTTCATATTGACAGACTGTAGGCTCAGTCTAACCCTAACCCAGTGTTTGTCAATAGTGAAAATAAAAAGTTACAGTAGATGAAATATATGTAAAATCAGAGCAGACATGAATACAGTACCCAATGTAGGAAAGATTTCTTTTCAGGTTCTGTTTAATAAAATTGACATCCATGGAATTGCACACAAATCTCCCATACACTGATTTAAACTTAGCTCCTCTTCAGGAACACAAACAGATTACTACGGTATCACCAAGGACAGCTCTAAAGTAAATCCTTCCTTTTGTTTTGGTAGAATAAAAGCCCATTTTAACCTGGGAAGAGGTGAAGCAAATGTTATCTTCACTGCTTGGTTGTCCGAATATGCAGTACATCAACAAGGCTGTGTACTATTGTTCATATGCCATAAAAATATAGCAAGGTTTCCCGATACTTAAGAAGTAGGGCCATTTGAAGTATCACAATATTATTCACGTTTATTCACGTTCACATAGAATGTACACCTATCAGCCACCACACACATGGTTATACAATAACCAACTGCTGTCTCTTCAGAAACATTACAGTTACACGTCTGGGGCAAACAGGAGATCCACTATGCTTCCCCACAACATAATTGGGCTATGGACTGTTTTCCTCTGTCAAAGTGGAGAACAATCCACTATTTAAAAAAAAAACTTCTGGGTCCCCAAAAGAAAAAAAAAAAGCCAAACTGCTCCATCAATGGAAGCGTCGCCTCTTTCCCTGTTTACTTCTGAGATGGCCAGCGGACCGGCGGACTTTTCTCCTCTCTTCGTGATGGAGTTTCTCTGCTTCCTGCTGCTTTTTATGCTGCTCGGACTGAAAACAAATTACAAAAATCACTTAAAGGCAACCTCATCATTTATATATCCAATGGAGTTCATTTGAATAGGACAGATTATCTCTTAGTGGAGGGAAGAGACAAAGTGCCCCCCTCTTCTCCTTCCATTTGTATCTTTTTCCCTTCTCCATCTTCACTTATGGGTTGGGAGACAAATGAGGAAAAGGGAGAGAAACCAAAAGCTTTGGGGATGGGAATGTGATCATTAAATTTGCAAGTAGCTTCACAGTCCCATAAAAGAGATAAGAAGAAATAGTGTGAACATGCCAAAATAAAAAAAAAAATAAAACTTAATGAAAAGTTTATTAAGGAACATAAACAAGTAGATAACTGGTTTTTTTTAATCTGCTTATAGTGTTAAGCATTCACGGTTAAGTTTAGATGCTAAAATTATAATAGTTTGGTCCACTGTGGGGGAAAAAAAAAACCCAGGGTTGCTTTGTTCTAGATTTCCAGGCAGAAATACAAGTGTGGCTGGAGGGGAAAATGTGAAAAATCTCAAGGAAAATGTGAAAAACATCTCCTCTTCCACTCTCTCAGAACTGATAAAAACCTTAAAGATGTCTACAATTGCAACTTAGGCTGTAGGCTGAAAATTCCTATGTTAGCTATACCAAAATACTTCATAGAAGCTAGTTAATTCACCGAGCCATCTGGATACAATTAAGAGAAGCAAAATTTGTCTTTTTGATGCAGTACTTTGAAGCCCCTTTTCAGTTTATTTCAAACAAATCTACTTTTTTTTTTTTTTTACAGTTATGTAGTATAAATTATAGCCTGGTTTCTAAGAAACTGGTAGCAGTTTCCTACCGTATTCCCACTTCCGGTCACCTTGCCTATATGCTTTTTGTGAATGTGGGATGACACCTGAAAAAATGATCAAAGCAAAGATGGCGAGAGGGGCTGCTAGGAAATTGAGGAGGGGGGCTACAGGTAATGTGCATGGAGGGTGAGGATGGTGGTGGTGTGAATATGAAAGAAACTAAGGACTATCCCATTTCTGCTCTGGCTAGACTTCTGCAGAAGCCAAGTCAATACCCAGCAGAAGCATAATGCTATATGGATCTAGCTGTCACAACACAATCAGACAAAGATTTAGCACCCCTCTCACAGCTAGTGGCAGCAAATTAAAATATGCAAAGCGAAAAGGGAGAGGAACAGTAATCCACCCGCCGTGCGCAAGAGGAAAGCAGTCTCATCCGAAGGACAACTTAGTACTTCTACTGCATTGGTCTTGACGGTTTTAAATTTAGGATTGATGCTTACCTTTTTTAATTTAAAGGTAACCTGCTTACTTCCTACAGTGGTATCGTGTACGCTAAGTGCGCCTACTCTCTCTTCAAGTTGCAAGCGATCTCCGAGTGACTTTCTGCAAACAAAGATGAGAGGATGAATTCAGCATCTACTTTCATGGCCAGCATATTATCTCCCGTATAGTTAACTGTCTGTGCTTTCAGAGCAAATGGAACAGAAATTCACCACAAAAATGAGGAAGGGAGGGAGGGAGGAACCAAGCTAATTAAAGTATCTTAAGACCACTTATAATGATCTTTACATTAGGATAGGCCAGTGGGCTGATAGGCTAGTAGACTATGGATCCTATAACATATCAGCCTAAGACCATATCCGGATTTAAGGGCCCATGACACTGGCACAATGACGCCACATAGGCCTTGTGCCTCCCTATGCACAGCCCATCAACATTTCGAAGGAGTCAATGGAGTTTCTAGTTGCACCTCTTTTAATTGGTGGGCAAATGAATGGATGAATTGAGAGAAACCTCTTCACTACATCTGCGCTATGAAATCAACTGCCTTTAGCAGAAATCTGAAATCAACAGTACATCTTAATCATGAGCAATGAAAAAAAAAGCGGACAAATCACTGGAATAGAATAAAATCGTAGTCTTACTTCTTTAACGTTTGCTTTTTGGCAGTGTCTTGGAAACTTCTAAATTCTTCCCCAGCTTTAATCTCAAAAAACGTTGGTTCCAGGACTGTTTTCTGATCCTCCTTGAACCTTTCCTGCCGTTTTACTTTTTCCTCTTGGCGTAGAAGTCTGCGCTGTTTCCTGACCTCTTCAACCCATCCTTTTTCATCATCTGAAGACTCCGAAGTTTCTGCATCACTTGGTTTTCCTTCTGGCTCTTCCTCTTCTTCCTGAGGACAAAAATAGTCAGTTAAGAAAAAAAAAAGAATTAACATTCCTTAAATGAACCATTTACCCAATTAGGAGTACGTGACACCTTACAGATGGACTGTTTGGAAAGGACGTTAACACAAGATTGGGCAAGACATTTTCAACAGAATGCCTTTATTGCTAATTACCATCACCAATGATCTACAATTCTATCTGAGCTGCTGAAAGATTAAAGTACCCCCTCACCCAAAAGGACAAAACATATCCAATATAAATTAGATTTAATATTCCTATTGTTGAAAGGAGAAAAAAAAAAGGATCCAAGACTGCTAGGAAGCAAAGTGTGTGCTATATAGGGCCTCCAACTGCTCAACTTAAGAAGCAAATATCTGAAATTAGGAACCAACCTATCAAGAAGCAGTAGAAGGGAAAATAAAAGAGACCCATCCCTTGATTTTATAATAATTCAACAAAACAACAACAACAACCCTTTCCAAAGATAAAACAGTGGCAAGAGAAGACCAACATAAAAAGCTGCATTCTTAAAAAATACAGAAGTATGCAAGAGTTGGGGATATAATGATATAATGGGAGGGAAAATAATTCCACAGCATATGTGCTATCAGTGAGTAACCCTGTCTTCACAATATCTCCCAGGACCAATCTGCAAAATTGTGGCACAGAGAACATGGTCTCATCCAAAGACTGCAGGTGCCTGATGTATCTGGAGATGATTTTAAAATAGCCTGCTATGGTACTGAGCTTGTGGCAAAGTGCCAACTAATGCTGATCTTTTAGCAGAGGGGTGACTGGTTCATGTTGAGGCACTCTAGTTAGTAACCTAGGCGTTGAATTCTGCACCAATGGTACTTTCTGGACTACTCACAAGGGTATGCCACAAACAGCAGTTATAGTAGACCACTCTTGAGGTTGCCTATGCAATGAATTACTATAATTAGGCAATTCTTCCCAAGGGCTGAGCAGAACTAATCTACCAGTTTAAATTCATAATATGCTTCCTAGCTATGAAGGTAGCCATCAGTAGATCCAGAAACAATCCTAAACTGCATATTTGTTCCTTTGTGGGAAACCAGTCCAAGCTAGAACAAGTAGATCCCCTACTTTCTATACAAATTATAATTACATTTATCCATCTCATCTTTCCTATTACCATCTCCTATTGGTATCTTAGAATTTATCAGTTTGTTGTTCATATGTACACCGAGAGCTTATGAACCAGAGACAAATTGCTTATGGTTCCAATCACACCTGGCCAATAAAAAATATTCTATCTATGAAGCAGATACGCCTAATGCTTTAAACTTATTCTGCAACAATATTTTCACTCCTGGTAAAATTTTTAAGACCGTCACCCACTTGCATATGACCAGAGTGCATGCTGCATTCCCATTTGGTCCAAACTGTCCACATTTTTCAAGCTTTTGGGCTCAAAGAACAAATACAGTATAAAAGGAAAAAGCCATTCGTCGTGTTTGATTAGCTAGCCATGTATGCCTGTGCACAAGTAAGAACTGGATGTCTGATGCAAAAGGAACAACACAATGATCTCAGATCTTGCTAGGGCTTCTTAGCACACATTAACTAAACGAATGGTGGGGATAGAAAGGTTGAGAAAATACGATTATATTGAATCCTCCTGGGATCCTTCTCAAACAGTAGAGGGGAAATTACATCTCATTTTTTTTTATAAATAGCTATTGGAGAACACTAGAAAGTCTCAAATTCTCAGATTTTACCTCTCCCGAGGCTTCATGGTATTCTAACATCTTTAACTTCTTCTTCCTTTTCTCACTCATTTTAGAAACCAGTGGGTTCAGCAGCCTAAACTCTTCACTCTTCTCATCCACCTGGAAATCAGGATTCTCAAACATGATTTTGAAGCGGTCATCACTAAGGATGCTAGGCATTTTCTGGAAGAAAAATGAAAATGGAAGTTGAGAAATAGTTCCCTCGCTTAAAGTTTTCCAAATACATCTGCTAAATGCATTTAAATCTCCAAAGACCTTTTGCAAAGCAAGCAGCAGCTTTGTAAAATAAAATTAATATTTTTCCCCTCCAATGAGCTATCTTTATTACTTATTTAACATCAAGCTAAACCAACTTTTTCCTGCCTTTTAAGAGTTTGCTTGTGGGACTATAATTTCCTCTTCACATATTCTCCATTCGAGGAGTTTTTATGTTTAGTTTTTCTTCTACTGTCAGTTGTTTTGAGTGCCATTTGTGGTGGAAAGGAAGGTTGTTAAGTTAAACAAAGTAAAACAAATGCAACAGCAGGTTTGTGGAGGAAGAAGGAAACTGCCAGGCAGAATGTTTTATGTGTTTTCTTCCAAATTCTTTACCGGTCCTTGAAACGTCCACATTACTTACCTAATATTATGCTGACTTAGACTTATTTATCTTACTTTAGTTTATTTTTATTTCATTCGTTTTACTTATTTAACTGATTTTCATATACCTATTTGCACTTGTGCATAATTCAAAATAAAGATTATTTTAAGATCACGGTGACAGAAGTGATGGGGGGTTGCTGCCTTAAATGTATGAGTGATAGTCCTCAACAGAATCCTTTGCGGATGGAATAAATGGAATTTTTCTGTAATAACTCCCATTGTTTGGAGAACACCTTTCTGAGGAGATTCATGCATCCCTTACTGAAAATTGGCTATAAAGAAATAGCTGGTATTTGGTATGTTAGTGAGGTTCTTCTAATATCACAAGGTGTCACGCTTTTAATTTCATACAGGGATTTTCTTGATAGCGTGGTTTTATTGCTAGCTTTTGAAAAACAGCATGCATGCATACATCAATTGTGTCTTGTTGAATTACTCTCAATAGCCCCTGTCAACTTGACCAGGGTTGTGATCCCCACCTTTACCTTAGGTAGATTTGTTTTGGAAAATCTGAAGCCCAGCCTATATTGGTCAAGGTACTTGGGATTTAAGCAAGGTTAGTATGGCAATGTCTCATTTACAAATTAAAAGGCAGTTTCACCTTTAAAGTGAACTCTAATTTTAATTAAGATTGCAATGTTCTGACAAAGCTATTTAATCACTACTTGCATTTTAGGAGTTAGAAAAAGGTCACTTGAGCCTGGCTGCTGGAAAAATACTAGCACCTGGGAACTAATCTTGTCCAACAACTTGTTTGGACAGCTGGCCAGAAAGGAAAATTCTCTGAGTCACTAAAATTGCCCTAAAATATGCATTAAATTTAACTAACACGAACTGCTTTGCGATTTAACAGGAATCAGAAGTTGCTGGGATAAAATAAAAACAACTTAAACGTAAAGTCGAACTTAAAATGCCAAGAGGCAGGAGCACAGTGTTCCGATCAAATAACTATATCACCCCGTTTATTGCGTAGATGAGTAACTTTTAGTTCATATTACTTAAAATACTTTACATTAGCCTTACTATTACTATTACTTTACTATTACTACATCACTATTAATTTCAACGTAACCTTTCTATACAGGGATGTGCCTAGTGCAGGGGTAGGCAACACTCGGCTCTTTTATGACTCATGGATTTCAACTCCCAGATTTTCTGATCGTGTTTTGATTAACAGAATCTCATCTCAGCAAGTAAAGCTCTTTTAGTTCAATCATCTGAGTATCATTTCCTGTCATGCTCTCCAAGGATTAGGATGATATCAGTCTTAGCCCTGTCATCAGAGGCCCAATAACTGGAGATGATAGGATAAGTCGAAATAGGACTTTCAAAGTTTCTGATCCCTCATGAACTTAATACCCCTCCATCACCCCACACATATCCAGATACAGGCATCTTTGAAATACCGGTAGCACCACTGGCCAATTTCACTTCATATAACTAATATAACAGAAACAAGGAAGGGCGACCCACCTTCTGTTTCTTCTTTCGAGCATTTTGTAGCTCCTCTTCTCCCTCCTCAATCAACTTCAGTGCAAGTTCTTTATTAATTCTGGGAAGTTTCTAGTGAATAAAACAAGCATGGATCTCTTTTAGTGTGGCACCTGGCACCTTCAATGTATTGGCTGATTAAATATATGAATTGCTGTACAGACAATAATTGTATATAGGCTATATAATGATTTGGAATATGTCAAATTATGTACTAAGTGAAAAAACAAGCTCAAGTTACATCTACCCAGATTTCTTGGATAATTTGAGAAATCCCAAATTATTTAGAAGGTGTTCATACCAGGGATTTCAGTAGAAAACATCAAGACCTTGGATCTTTCTGAGATAGCCAAGGACAGTGATGGCAAACCTTTTAGAGACCGAGTACCCCAAAACTGCCCCACCCACTCTGCTCCCTCCCTGCCTGCCCCGCCCCACGGCCCACAGGGCCACCCACCACCTCCATGGCCCTCCGATTGCCCAGGTGGCCCAGCAGCACCATGGCGGCCACGCTCTCCATCCGCGCCCTGCAACATCATCGCACAATAGGGCACAAGGATGGAGTCTTGTCCCCACTGCCTGGCTGCCAAGTCCTTGGCTGTGCTGCTCTGCACAGTCTGTGCCTGGGGGTGACTCTCCTCCAGGGGGGCTGCTGGAGAGGAGGGGGCTGGGGCGACAGCGTGCGTGCCCACAGAGAGGGCTCTTAGTGCCCCCTCTGGCACAGGTGCCACAGGTTCGCCACCACTGGCCAAGGACTTCTGATTTTACCAATGGCTTAAGAAGAGGATCACACTTATTTTCACAACAGAGCAGTGCATGCTTTGGAAAGGAGTTTAAAAAATGGTTTCAGACTTTGTCACTGCTTCCGGGGAATCCACTTTTAAAAATTAAGAAGACTCTTAAGGAAACGCAAAGGGCAAACCTGATGGACCACTGGGTGTTTTTTTCTGCCACCAGGTTTCTATATCTCTCTGTTTCTTCAAGCAGCAGCAGCACCTTTTTTTTTTTCCAGATTCACAAAGAAGCCTGAAAAACTTTGGGATCCCTCCTCCGTGATGCAACGTGAGCCCTGAGCACTATGCCGTTCATATTACAACCGCTGGCTTTTTGCCAAGCTAGCACAAAGTAAAATTCAGGTTGCTGACTTATCACCTGGTTCAAATGTCATTTCTCATCGGGAAAACCCAATCTATGTAGGGGCTACATAATTCCTTCCATCAAGAATGGTCTTTTTTAGAATATGGATTCCTGCTGATAGTTAAGCCAACGCCAGTACTGCCCTTTGAGAGCTCACTACTTACCCCAGCAAGGTCAAAAACAAAGAAAAACTCTGTAGCAGGTGACGTTGTGCTCCTTTCCTTCCAGGTGTAACAACTCTCAAACACTCCAAATATACTGTTTACATCTAGGATTCTCTCCTTCATTCTCTCTCTTCGATAAACCTATCCCGAATGAGCCAAGCTTCTTCTTTACCTTTAGCTGCACTCTTTGTGCACGTGTTTCTTCTATCTTCTGCCTAATTTTCTCCCTTCTGTATTCCTCGTAGGCAAAAGGATTTACCATCATTTTAACCTGCAAGCACAAAGCCACCAGGGAGAAAAAGGGAGAAACCATAAATCATGGCATAATGATTCTTCCATTTGATTTAACACTCTTATTTGCTGGATTTATATTCAGGGTTGCTAGCAAGAATGAGAATAAATCTAAAAATCAAGCTACGTACTAATTAAAAGTTGCTGAAAGATGGCAATAAAATGAAACTCACAGCAGCCAACTAAATAAAAGTCATCTCATCCATTCAACCAAAAGTCTGCCTGAAAAAAAAGGGTGCTCTATAAGGAAGGGAGCCAGCTTGACTACTTTGGGCAAACCCACATACCTTATGGTACAATCGTATGTCCATGAAAAAGCCATGCATGTATGCCCGAAGAAGGGGTGATCCAATAAGATGAGAAAGCCCTGGAGACAAAAATGGAGGTTTGGGGGGGGGGACAGAGAGAGGGAGATACATATATTGAACATGACTTTAATATAACACAAAATTTAGAAAATAAATTTCAGAGTATCCATGACCAAAAAAAAAAAGTAATCTTGTGGTGCCAACATTATTATAGACCAGGGGTTCTCAACCTTGGCAACTTTAAGACTTGTGGACTTCAAGTCCCAGAATTCCTCAGCCAGCAAAGCTGGCTGAGGAATTCTGGGAGTTGAAGTCCACAAGTCTTAAAGTTGCCAAGGTTGAGAACCCCTGTTATAGACTTTTGATTCCAGGTCACCATCACAGATTCCCTGCAAAATCTAAGATAACCACTTTATGTTACTTAGCTATAAATCTTTAAAAATGACAGTTTTAAGTACTCCTAAAGTTTTAAATGCAAGGGACAAGTAGATTTGAAAAAAAAATCATATTAGATTTAATGTAAAAGTTATATTATTTTAAAGTTTATTTTTTTTAACGTAATGCTTAACTGGCTTCTCCCAGGTAAAATATATTTATATAGAGTTTTAAGAGTTTATTACTAAATTAAACAAGTTTAATTTTCCTCAATTACTAATAAAGAATTAAGTCTCAAGCAGCTTTTAAATTAAGGTCTTCAGCAGGAAAATTATTCCTGCAAAAATGCTAGTTACATTTGTTATTTCTTTTGCATAATACCGTCAGGTACCAAAATTGTACCTTATTCGTGATTCGAATCAGCTAATATAAGCCATTCTTTCAGCTTAGATCAAGGTAGAAATCAAAGTTCTCAATTTGGACTAGGAAAATAAGGAAATCAAAACAGGAGTCTTCTACCAAAGACCTGGTAGTGACAGGAATGCAAATACATTTCATCTTGAAGTACTGTATGTTGCAATCACTAAGATACATAAAGGTACAGTGGGGGGAAAAAGTATTTAGTCAGCCACCAATTGTGCAAGTTCTCCCACTTAAAAAGATGAGAGAGGTCTGTAATTGTCATCAAATGTGATTGTCTGGATTTTTGTTTTCTCATTTTGTCTCTCATAGTTGAGGTCTACCTATGATGACAATTACAGGCCTCTCTCATCTTTTTAAGTGGGAGAACTTGCACAATTGGTGGCTGCCTCAATACTTTTTTTCCCCACCGTATAAGTAAATCTGAGGTCATACTCAAAGGAAAGAGGCAAGACAAAATAAATCACATCTACAGCGGTAATACTTTACCAAGATTGTCAAGATCTTTTCTTGTTACAAATTTATAGTCATCATAAACTGTTGTCTCTGGGTTCTCCTCCAGCTCTTCTGTCAGATTATCAAGAAATGAGCACCACTTTGGAGCAGGACCTAAAACCTGTAGATATATTAAAATCAGATGTGAAGGCAAATTATTTTGGTGAAAACCCAATGACCCAATAGGTCTGAAAATGATTGTTTCCCTTTCTTCCCAATGAGGCTGGCTTATCCCTTTTCCACTGCTGATAACAATTTCTCTTCTGCTTACTTGGTTCACACCCAGCGAACCAACATTAACTGAGTAAACTTCAATATGTACACAGCATTATCAAGGTGCATGTTGAAAGCTCGCTCTTTCTCCAGAGCAAAGGAAAAAAGAAATAATGGCACCTACAGAATGGAACTTTAATGCCCCACTTCCTTTTCAAATCAATCAGTGACAATAACACAGGGAGAAGATAAACAAGACATTTCAAAAGAGAACAGCGGCAATCTAAGCAACCTGGATTTCCCTACTCCAGAGCAAAATATATTTGGGGGATGCTGAGCCTATGTGCTCTTCATATAACGATTAATGTCATTGTAACTGAGACCATGTCAGCCTTATCTACCATCCACACAACTCAGCTCAAGGATGAGAAAAATATTTGTACAGATCAATAAAAACTGCCAGTGCCAATTATCTAAATACGCGTTCACTGCCAGCATACTCCAAGTACTTCTTTGGAATTTTTACTATGAGTTTAATTTTTCAATACACACATGAAAAGTTGTTTGTGGGGAGGGGGTCCTACAAATTATTAATGATAAAGTTCTACATAACTGTGAATAAAAGAAGGCTCAGTACAGAAACATTCAACCTGTGTTGTCAAATGTCTTGGAGTGGCACATGGCAGTTGCTTTAGCACAGGGGCTCTCAACCTTGGCAACTTTAAGACTTGTGGACTTCAGCTTTGCTGGCTGAGGAATTCTGGGAGTTGAAGTCCACAAGTCTTAAAGTTGCCAAGGTTGAGAACCCTTACTTTTAGCAAGAGACCTCAGTAGGGAAGCATAAATTTTCCTGATAAAAACAGCTGAAGATTTGGGTTCCAATAAATATGTTATTTCATTATTACTATTAACTGTGATCTCCCATCTATTTTTTTCCCTATCCTTCCACATTTCAAGGCTCTGACCTGAAAAGTGTAATTATAATTTTTCTCAAACACCCAGAGAAAAACATTCTTTCCAAATTAGTCATTAAATCCTCATCTTGTGGTTGAGCTTGTGCAAACTACTGACAGCTTCCCCATTAACCTACTTTCTGGTTTATTGAGAATAAGGCTGTTAATTTACTTCACTTTCCTTTCAGTGTAATGATGCCATGCTTTGTCACAGGCGTCCTTTTCTTTCCCACAAGATACACCCAAGGATGATCATTGCTGCCATTCAGTTTTTCTCCTCTGCTCTAGACAAACACAACCCTAGCAATCTCTTAGGTTGATCTTCCCCCAAAATACACAAGGTCACATTTCCCCAACCTTAATTATACCATCATCTATTCTTTCTTCACTCAGGGCTGCCTAACTATGGGAAAAGAGTTTATGTAGGATCAACCTGACTGCAGATTTCAGTATTTCCAGGTAAAGTTCATCGTCACGTGTTGGTTTTATACCCGTTCTATTTACAAGCACAGACAGGAAGCAGATGGGTACTACCGTATTTATCTGCAGGCACTAATCTGAGCCCCTGGAACAGCTTCGGGTAAGCAATTCTGTGAAAAACCACATCTGAGAAGGAAAGCTTTTAAACTCCCCTCCACCAGAAGCATGCACATTGAAAGACAAGCCACACTGAATAATATTCATTTATGGCCATTACACTGACAGAGCAAACCTCCAACCTGCTGCCCGGGAACCATGCCCTTTTTTCTCTTCCTCTCCTCTGAGAAATCAGAAGCAAAGGAAAGAAGAGCAACTGGATTTTAAAGAGCTGAAGGAATGTATAGAGCGCTGATGGCGAACCTTTTAGAGACCGAGTGCCCAAAAACCGCCCCCCGCCCCCACTCCGCCTCCCGCCCTGCCTGTTCCGACCCCATCACCTGCCCTGCTTGCCCACAGGGCTATGCACCGCCTCCATGGCCCGCCGCAGATCACCCTGGCAGCCCTGCAGTGCCATGGCAGCCACACCCTCCACCCACACCCCGCAGCATCATCTGCATGCTATGGGTCGTGAGGGCGGAGTCTTGTCCCTGTTGCCCGGCTATGTCCTTGGCTGCGCTGCTCTGTGCAGGCCGCGCCCAGGGGTGACTCTCCTCCAGGGGGGCTGCTGGTGAGGAGGGGGCCGCAGGGGGAGGTGGGGCTGGGGCGACGGCACGTGTGCCCACAGAGAGGGGTCTGAGAGCTGCCTCTGGCACGTGTGCCATAGGTTCGCCACCACTGGTACAGAGTTTCAGCACCAGGGACTTGTCAAGCAGGGATAAGAAAATCTGTTTCAATTAAAGTGCTCAGTTCTACACAACTAGTAAAAGACCTCTCTTCTCCTGTCTGATTGACCTCCCTCTTCAGTCTCCGTTTCTGCTTCTGTATCCTTTTCTTCAAAAAGAAAGTTAAGGAAAAGGAGGAAAACAAAAGAAAAATAAAGTTTTTGCTTTGCTTTTCGGTCACCAGAGGTCTGGGGATGAATCCATTGCTGGCCTTCACACCCCACCAAGTGGAATATCATAGCAGCCTTCTCCAATCAGGTGGTCACAGCGTGCTGGGAGTTGCACTGCAACACACTGGGAAGGCTGTACTAAATATCCAACAGGAAGCCAGTGGGCCATAATGAAACTCTGCCTAGAACTGTGTTATGGAGACGATGAGCACAATCTTAAAAATACTGAATCCTATGGATCTTCCTATGGAAAGCAGTTTTTTTTTCCCTCCGTGGGTGTCCTGCTGGAAGACACTGCCCAAACAAGGTATAATGGGCATTATTATATTTCTGTGCTAATGTTATGCGTTTAGCAGTCTAAGGAATTCTAACATTATTATCAGTCCAGACCAATTCAGCATTATGCTTTATGCGTCATCCCACAATCTCGCTTTGATTTCTTTCCTCTCAATCACTGTTGATCACTATGAGGATTAGGGATATATTTGCTTGGTCTTGTGAGCGAGTTGCTCCAAGGAGGAGAACCCATCAGAACTCCAAACAACAAGAAAGCTCTGACAGAGATGATTTTTCACTCATTTCCTTCTTGCTGTGCTGTTTTTTTTTTTTATTATTTCTCTCCCCTTTAGGTGGCCAAAGGCAGGCCTGTGTCTCCTTGAACAGCCCTAGTGCAAGATCAGGCTCATCTCTTATTCTGAAGCTTGCTCGTTTCTAGGCCAGATATTTAATATAGGATGTGTCATCTATATTATAAGATGGAACAAATGGCAGGGTTATTCAAACATGCAGTGGTGAAAGAAATCACATGAAAATTTAGAACATTCATTATCTTGCAATGCTGTGACCTACAATGTGATGTGAGTTTCATCTAAACCTCATTAAAAGATCAAGAGAATCTGGTTAAATAAACAACAAAAGGAGGCAACGTCAAGACTTTTTACTGAACATACTCTGCCAACATTCACCGCCTTTGTTGGGGGAAAAAAAAACCCCACTCGTGCCACCTCTTTTGACAGCGGTAACTTCAGTCTAATGTCTTCTGCATCTATTAATCAATCCTTAACATCAGCTTGAAGGTATTTTGACTTCTTTATAGAAACTATTTCAACTCACTTCAGATTATGACACATTTCAGCTGGATTCAGAGCAGGACTCTTGATTCAATCATTCAAAAAGCTAGCTCCATTTACCCCAGGGGTTTTCAAATTTGGCCCTTTTATGACTTGTGGACTTCAACTCCCAGAATTCCTCAGCCAGGCTGAGGAATTCTGGGAGTTGAAGTCCACAAGTCATAAAAAGGCCAAGTTTGAAGACTCCTGATTTACCCCCTTAAGAGAGAGGACTATCCGAGGGCTTCACATACATTCCAACTAAGGAAGTCAATATTAGTCAGTACGATCAAGCAAGGGATGACGAAGTATACTGTTTGGGCTGATTTTTTAAAGCAGAATTTTTCTATTAATTGAATTTAGATGAAGTGGGCCAGAGTACTGTTGGACTACAGACAAATCTAAAGATTCAAACACTTTCTGGTACTACTCCAAAATAATCCTGCTGCACATTTCTCCACAATAATCAATTGCCACAGAATAGAGATGCAGGTCAATAGAAGCTAATTAGGATAGAGGAGGCAATCAGGATTGTTTCCAGAACAAGAACAGAACAGCTGAACAAAATACACGTTGCCTTGCCATCTTCTGGCCAAATGAAATCTTGTATAAGTAGACTCAACAGTGCTCTTCATTATTTGACAAGCATGCTAATCCATCAGTTTGGGGAAAGCATCTTCTCCTAGTTTTACAAGCTTTGGAAGGATGCGTTATATTGAAGGAGCATGCCAGTTTTTTCCCTAAAAGTTTGAATGCAAAAGCAGTTACCTATAATTTCCAAATATTCCCCCAAATCCTTCCTGTACCTAAGTCTACAATTACTTTGTAAAGTAGCAGAAAGGCCACTGTTTAAATCAGGGGTCTTCAAACTTGGCCCTTTTATGACTTGTAGACTTCAACTTCCAGAATTCTTCAGCCAGCGTGCCTAGCTGAGGAATTCTGGGAGTTGAAGTCCACAAATCATAAAAGGGCCAAGTTTGAAGACCCCTGGTTTAAATAAACTTCTGGCCAAACAATATGTCACTAAATTAGACTTCATATTCGTAATAGAAAGGAGCTGTCATGACAGCTTCCTTTGGTTATACATCAATTAATATCTGCCCATCTCACTAGGTATAACTACCCAATGGCTTTTATAGTTTCCAAAATGTAAAGGTGGAGGTATAATTCCATCAGCTTGAGGACTTTCCATGACATAGTGAGGACCATACTCCATTGTGGATACGGTCAGGATGTCTTGTAATGCTCATGGTACCTATAGGATTTTAAATCTTCCCAACTGCACACACACACACACCAAAGGGGAGGGGGGAATAGGCTTGAATTTTTTTGGTTTTCCCAGCTCCGGGGCTGTAACATGGTTGCTGCAAGCCACATCTAGTTTTTTTGCTCTCCTGTTCCAATACAGCTAATCCTGACCTGAGGGATTCTATTTAAACCCAATGTGATGGGAATTCCAAAGCCGCATTGGTTAACTTCTAAAGGTAGTGTCTGTTTTTATATCTCTGAAGAGCTTCCTAATTCTCTTTCAGGATAAAAATTCACATTTTAAAATAAGGATGTTACAACAGATGGGACATAATTAAAAACTGAACAGGTATTTTTTTAAATGAAAGAACGGAAAACACGTATCAAGCCAAGTTTGAACATGGCATGAACGTTCTTGTATTATTAATGATGTATACTTATTTCCACATGGGCATTTTCCAATATTCATCTGCTAAAGCTGTATCTATTAATATAAACATCTCACCTTCTTCACGCCCAGTTCCCAACCTATTCAATGGTGTGTCTTATTTAGGAAGTAAATCAATAAATAATCATATGACTCCTATTTCTACACCCCCTCCTCAAAATTTTGAACTGTCTGTGCAAAATCTGGGATCTCTCAACAGAAATCCCAAAAGTGGGCAGGGTGTGGTTCATGACTCCCCCGCTTCCTTCCCTAAAGCCTTTGCTCCTGGTGTGGTTCTCCTGCCCCCACCTATCACTCTCTGTTTTCCCCATAACCATTTCCCCTTTGGGAGGGTGGGGTCCTGGCACCCTTTGTGCTGAAGGCCACATGCAGCCCTCAATAGCCCTGATACCTATCTCTAGATTCCCAACCCATCTTGCCAATTAACATTAATGTTCTATGTGTCAGAGGTGGGGAAATTCCTAATTCAATGAAGAATAATCATATTAACTGGTCAGTATAATTTTGTAAAATTATTCAATTCAATCACACTTTTATATTTCCCTCACTCATTTTTGCTTTAGTCCTGCCTACATTGTGAAGTGCAGCCCACAACGTGCTACCTAAAGTATTTCTCTGCATAGAACTTTTTGTGATCCCAGAAATGTCCCCCTCCCATCCAGACCCACCTTAGTCCATAGTCTACCACCATCCTTTAACTGAAGTATCTCTCTTTCACATCTGCTTATCCAGCTGCTTATCAGGACTGCAGGGTCTCCTCCCACACCCGACACAGCGGTCCAAATGTGTTAAAAGATTCTACAGGATGGCCACAAAATTACTTCCTGAGAGTCACACACTGGATGGCTTCCGCACCTATGCCCACACACGCGCATTTCCTTTGAGGCAACATGTTATGATGGGAAGTAGAGGATTTCCTTTGTTGTGAATAAGCCCAACGTGCTACTTTTTAGATTGAAAGTACTTATCCAAAAACAGATAGGAAGCCCACATTTCCTGTTTTGTGGAGACTCAACAATTGTCTGGCAGATTATACTCAAAAAATATTGGCAGATGAACCGCAAGTATTTCGCCACATTACCATAAGAAGACCCAGGAAAGAGAAGGTACAATTTCTAGGGAAATAAGTTAATGCTGGGTGTGAAATGCACAAGTAAAGCAACATGTTTCTTTCCAATCTATTTTCTATTTTATTTAGTGCTATGTTTACAGTTTTAACACCATTTATTGGTGAAAAAAGTTGATATCCAATGATCAGCTATTTTACATTTCACTGTGACTGCACAAGACAGAAAAAATCTCATTAACCAAGCTTTGTCCACAGTGGAAATCAAGGGGAAATTATCATTTAACTTCAAATGACTGTAGACATTTTTAAATAAGTTTATTGCTTTATCATAGACAATAAAATAAAACAAACAAACAAAATGAAACAAAACAAAAACATACATTCGACCCTAACCAGAACAAAACAGAAAAGAAAAAAAATAGTGTGCAAAAACAGAGGAAAAAGTGGTCAATTAAATTTAACATTTAATGTGTAGGATCCACCCTGGCTGACTGTAGCAATTTTTGGACATAGGCTGAGCTATAAAAAAACCTTGATTCTAATAAAAGGTGCAAGACTAGAGGGCAACAGGAGAAAATTGAAATACAGAATTCTCCTTTACAGCATCATAACCTTCTTGCTCCTTCAAATACATGTTTTATTTATTATTTGTATTTATTATTAACTCTTTTCACAGGTCCACAATCCTTTGGCAATATTTTCCAGACATTCTGGAGGAGACTGATCTGAGTTATCACGCTAATATCTAGGGACGATATTGAAAAAGCCATGTAGTCAAGCAATGTATTCATGGGAACAAATTGCCTCTAATCAATCTCCCAATCTAACTGCAACTCTGGGATCTTCTAGTGCTCTCCCACTGCAATACAAATGAAATACCACCTTGCTTAGGTCGGCCAATGGAGGTACTGCCATGATGAAAAGACAACTTCAATGAAATAAAATAAACTGTAATTTCAGTGGGACAAGAATAAAAAGCACGCATGAAGTACTACTGCTGTTTCTTTTTCAACAGCAGTGTAACTCATATACTCAAAAATGTATATAATCCTTGTAATTGAATGCCAACTTTAAATACAAAGAGTACAGATCTATTTTATCATGCCCAGAGACAAAACAGCAAAGCTCACTTAACAACTCATATTACTTACAGGAATGTAGTAGATGTTCATTTTAGGGGTTTCATTGGCTGTGAACAGCATTCCTGTGGATCAAAAAAATTAAGATTGTTGGTCTCAAATGCAGAATTTTTCCTCCATTTTAAACTTTGAGGAGATTGAACTAATTAAGATTATTAGTGGGAGTAAAGCTGAAATATCATACATTCCAAAGTCATTTTTTAAAAAAAATTAACAGGTCCACTGATATAGCAGCAACTCTACCTCAGACAGAAGGATGTTTAACCCAAAGCAACCAGAAGTAACCACCTTTTCTCCCATCTTTCAACATATACCTTGCATTCAATCAAGTACACTTACAGATTAATTAAGAGAAAAACATAAATCAGTCCAACACTGATATTTGACAAAGTAGAAATTGTTTTTCTTCTATAATATTGATAGCTTTGGAGCAGGGGGCAGCATCTTGTTTATCTTTAATTGTCAACAAGACCATTGTTTTTATCTGGGATATTATACCGAGAACCAGATTCTAACAACCAAGAAACTTAGAATAAATCTGGATTTTTGAATGTTGCATTATCCCGTATAGTTGACTTCTAACAATAGTAAGAGATATGTTCTAATTAATATCTATAACTTAATCCTTGAACACGGGGGACAAAAGTGCCATTTTAAAGCCAGATGGTATTACGACAATCTTTGCAGATTTTTTTTTTTAAATCCAACATTTATTTCCATAATTCTACCCTCCTCACTCCTGGACAAGAAGGTTAATAATATAAAACAAGAACACTAATCAAACTACAGCGATCACAAAGACTTTTTAAGCACGACCATCCATAATAACTTCCATACACTGCAGTAAAGATGCAAGCAGTAAAAATCCATAGCTTCCTGTAAGCACTCTAATTAAACTCTGCCAATCCCATCAAAATGGTATCAGCTTCCTGCAGAGTTACAGATTTAGAGTGACAATCTGCAGGATCCTGGCTCATGTGAAAATCAACATGTACACAACTGTGTGCAGCTTCCAGCAGGAAGCCAAGATTGTCTGAGTGACTTTGGGGGAAGGGAGAGGTAGGGCTTAACCATAGCACAAGGACGCCCAAGTTTCAGAACATACGAATGGAGCTCAAGGGATACCCTATTTAAAGCAGGTAGATCTTGTATTTTTAATTTCCCGTTCAAAAAATAACAGGCATCCAATAAAGATGCTCCCCCCCCTTCGACACCAAAAAGAATATAATGGGCTCCTTGATTAATTCAGTAGGAAGAATCTCTACTATTCCCCACTCCAATATAAACTTAAATTCAGAACAATTCTTTAACCGGGGGAAAAATGTGTACTCATGCTGTGGAGGGACCTTTTCTATATGCCTGTGGAAGAGTACTTCCAGAGAAGCACTAGTAAGAACATGATATTATAAAACACTTCTCCAGTTAGGTGCCCATTGAGCTGCAAGCTACACATTCTCATAGTGGTACTTGTAATAAATCAGGAAGGCAACATACTCAAACATGGGTGGGGGGGGAAATCCTGACTGCTTTGAATAATCTCATTAGTAAAAGACAACGTACGGAGACACTGTTAAGACATCATAGACATCTGACAGTGAAATTTTGTAACGGAGGAATAAAATGATCCAATTCTAATATGATGACATTTTCAATGAGAGATGAAGATTTTGGAATTTAGAAATGAACTGGTTAAAAACCTCTATGAAGAATAATGACAAAATATATGTCTACCTTTACATCTCAAACTCATCACCCCTTGAATGGGACAGGTTTTTTAGGAAATCACAACCAGTTCTCTATCCAATCCTCTTGAAGGATTCAGTATACAGTACAGCCCAGTGCTTCTCATGCTTCGCATCTATAAGCTACAGTATGTGGACTTCAATTCCCAGAATTCTTCAGCCAGCATGGCTGGCTCAGGAATTCTGAGAGTTGAAATTCATATATTTTAAAATTGCTAGGGTGAAAAATATTTTTGCCCGTAAGAGCGAAAATGCTCCAATGCTGTTTAAAATTATTAATAATTCTGAAATGGTCAACAGATGATTCATTCAATAATGTCAAAGGGTCACCTCCTTCCAAATTCTCAAGAAATTATCTAACATTGGGCAGCCAGGAAAGCTATAAGTCAATCTGTATGACCAGAAAATCCAGATATTGTTTCGTACTTTACCTGAATTGGGGTACAGGCAAACGTCATTAATATTATGTTCAGGTTCTATAGATGTGAATATTTTTCCCTGAAAAATAAAGTCACACAGTTCTTAATGAGAGCATACAAAGGAAGTAAGGAATTTCATATTATAGAAAGAGGATTCTTTGGGCAATGAGATGGATAGCATTTAAATTCAATAAATAAATTCTTTAGACAGTAACTCATTGTCTGCCAAAATATTGTTATTGTCTTCATATTGCTAATATTAATTTGGAAGTGTGTGCAGTTAAATAGAACAATTTCATTACTATTTCAGAAAGGAATTGGTTCAGTCTTCAATTTTACTATGTTATGTGGAGCCTGATTTTTATAGTTGTTGCACTCTGAAATTTTAGTACTTTTTAAGAGTGTAAAATCTATCTATCTATCTATCTATCTATCTATCTATCTATCTATCTATCTATCTATCTATCTATCTATCTATCATCTATCAATCCATCATCCATCCATCCACTAAATTGTTACCTGAACCATGCAAAGAATATCTAGCAGCAAATTTCCATGTCCAAATTACATTTCTTTTAATAAACAACATGCACCAAATCATAAGACTATCCATATTGTCAAATGGCACAGTCCAGTCTAAATCTATTGATTTAAGTGATTGTCAAGTTTATCAAAATCTCTTCTTCAGAAAAAGAAAGGATTTCTTAGCTCTGGCTAGACTAGACTCATCTTTATTGCCAACAAGCTCTTCTCCATAGCACATAGCTCTTCACTTCCACAACGTGTCCTCTAGTATTTCCAGTTCAGTAGATAATCCATAACTGAGGCACAAGGTGATTGTAGCAAGCACCATTTTCTATCATTTGAAGGCAGATTCTGTAGCCACTTTAAGCACCTCACATTCCTTGGCAGCCAATCCCACCTACTCCCAAAGTATTTAGAAGAGGACAATCAGACAATTGTGTTGCTAGGTATGAAGAAAGCAAATTACTCTTCTGGTATTTTTCTGCTGGCTGGAGTTGCAAAAAATAAAAATAAAAATTGGCAAGCAAATTTTGAGGACACAGATGTTGAAGATTTTAACGCAGCAAACATACCGGCAAGGCTCATATACTGGAGATGTTTTCCTTGAGTAAGTGTCAATTAAACACAGTACTACAAGCAAACCTCTGCCAACCCAGAATTCCTATCTGTCTGCTGGATCAGCCATTGCCTTACACTTTTTATCCAACGTGCATGAACATACGTTTTTCTGGGCCTTCAAAGTAAGTATTTTTTCCCTTTCCGTGGGAAGTATGTGGATTTTCCGTTCCACTGTAATATTTTCCACACCCTATTTCAATGTTTTCATGTAGAGGAAAAAGATGTTTGGCCAGAGCCAGATTTAATTTAGAAGTGAGTGTTATCTATAAGGAGGTATAAAAGAGGAAAGAAGACCTACTGCTTTGAAGAGAGCAATTTATTGTATTAATGACCGCAAGATGTTTGAGATAACCCCAGCCCCTTTCCTGTCTCCCATAAAAACAACCCCCCCCCGCCCGAGACAAGTGAAATGTTAAATTCTTTTTGTTCCACAACATGCTGGGATCAAAATACTGGGAAAATATTATGCAAAAATCATGGTTGTAGCAGAAGAGGTTTGTGGTATGCCGGGAAAAAGGTGAGGAGCCCACCTTTTTGGTTCTTACATAGAAGCTCCCTTTGTTTGGATATGTATTCCTAAACTGGTAGCCTTCAAATATGGGCTTCGTTTATTGGTATCAATCAAATTTATACCCCGGTGGAGTCACAGGAATCTTGGCAGCTCACAAAATATACAATACAAATGTACAATATAAAAACATACCACATAAAATAATTCAAACTCAGAGATAACATATCAGACCAGCAAACTCTTCAAGAAAAAAACAGTCTTCAGCTTTTTCCAGAAGGCAGACAGTGTCAGAAATAGAGAAAATTCCAATGGAAGGGCTAGCCCAGGGGTAGACAACCTTGGCTCTTTTATGACTCATGGACTTCAACTCCCAGAATTCCTGAGCCATATATATAGCTGGCTCAGGAATTCTGGGAGTTGAAGTCCACGAGTCATACAAGAGCCAAGGTTGTCTACCCCTGGGCTAGTCCTATCTCCCTGAAAAGCAATACTTCCAGACTCTGGACCCCCTTGATTTCTAAGTATGAGAAACAATCAGCTGCTTCTCCCAGCATAATCAAAGAGGCCAGGCCAACTCTAGTGAGGAGATGCAATCCTCTAAGCAACCTAGCAACGTGCCATAGTTATAAGTTGAAACCAGCACCTTAAATTGCACCCAGACTTCAGTCAGCTATCGGCATGGCCCCCGTTGGGAATTCTGGAGCTGGTGGACATCTGGAAAGTGAAATAGCTGTACTAGAACAAAGGCCAGATGTGTGAAGATTAGCCTATGAAGGTGCCATGGCATAGACTTAAGAGTGGCCACTCTTAGGGGAAAAGGTAACCATCCTAAATTTAGTTTTCACTGAATCCAGGATGAGTCGTGACTCCAAGTCTGACACTGAAATAGGATTTTTTTTTTTCCTCTTGTGAATTCCTCCCGTCACTTGTTTCTTTAATAGTTTCATTTTGCCTCTAGGTACAATACTCCTCCTTTCCCTCCCTGTTTAATTCTGGGACCTCACCCACTTCTGCTGCTTTCTTAATAATTAAGAAAAAGATTTTCCTCCAACCTCAACTTTGAAACCAAAGGATGAGATACTTTCCAGCTCCGGGCAAAGCGGAAACATAAAGCTGCTTCCTATCTTACCACCTTCCAATTACAAACAACCAGAGGTGATTAGGGAGTAGCCAAGGCAGATCTATTAGATTTGTTTTATAATAAGGAGACTCCTCATTTGGAGACTACTCACTGAGTTCTCTAGAATCCCATACGGTAATTTTGCTGTAGATACAGTTTAAAAGTCCTTGGGGTGTGTGTGTGTTGTATAGTTACCAGTCAAGAATGGCTGCTTAAATCATTATGATTCTACTCCCCAAATCAGAAAAGGCTTGGAAAGTGGACAATGACCCAAAGTGAATCTGTATAGCAAAAAGTTGAGAACTCATTTCAATTTTGATATTCAAAATTCTTGGGCGCTGAAATCATTAATTCCAATTGTATCGTTTACACCTTGGCTTTAGTTGGTGAATTTTAGACTTGACATCAATAAACAGATTCCGCAAGTCTGATACCTGTCTAGCTCTCTTCTGTCTTAAAGACTTTGTTAAGCCCACAATTCAAAATTAAATGCACTTTAATCTTGTGCATAAGCACATAGACTAAAATGCAAAGGTGACGCATGAAGGGAGACAATGTAATAGAACATTTGCTTCACACTCATGAGGTCCCAGGATCAATCTATGGGGTATCCAGAGAAAAACTCTGATCTAAAAACCCTTGAAAGTCCCTGTTGGTTCCCATAGAATAGATTATTGTCTCTGTATAAAACAGTTTCTTTTGCTCATAATCAATAAACAAAATTTTAAAAGGACAAATCTCTCCAGAATGGCATTACATGTAGTCCTCATTTATCGACCGCAATTGGAACTGGCAACTCTGTCACTGAGCAACGTGGTCATTAAATGTCATGTGACCACACCAGATTTATAAGTACCACTGCATTAAGTGAATCACCTGCGGTTATTAAGCACAACACTGCCTGACAGCGACTTACGATTTCCTGCTGGCTTCCCCACTGACTTTGTTGGAAGCCAGCTGTGAAGGATGTAAATCAGTGTTTCTCAACCTTGACAATTTTAAGGCATGTGGACTTCAACTCCCAGAATTCCACAGCCAGCATTGCTGGCTGTGGAATTCTGGGAATTGAAGTCCACATGCCTTAAAATTGTCAAGGTTGAGAAACACTGATGTAAATAGTGATCATGTGACTGAGTGATACCGAGACCATTATAAATGTACAGTGGTTGCAAACTGCCCAAATCATAATCATATGATTGCAATGCTGCAATGGCAGGAAGTTCAAGGACTAGTTGTAAGCCTACTTCTGCATAATCTTGAACAGTCACTGAACGAGGTAGTCAGTAAATGAGGACCGCCTGTAATATTAAGAATGAAAGAAATATCTTTCTCCAAACTAGCTTGCAATTGCATTTTTAATTTTAAATTATATGTAGGGAGGGAGATTAGAAAAACTAAAGAATTGGAAAAGCATAAGCACGTAGTCGTAGGCAAATGTACGTAAAGTAAGATCAAGCCATAACACACCATTTCCTTTAGTAATGAACAAGGGCAGATACCAATATTGAGTAGAAGACCATTCGTGAGATGGGACTTTGGGTTTCCTTCCTCCATCTATAACAGCGGTTCTCAAACTGTGGGTCGTGACCCCATTTGGGATCGAATGACCATTTCGCGGGGGTCGCCGGACACCGCAGTCCGCCATTTTTTTCCCGTTTCCCCTTGGCCGTCGCGCACGCGCCGCGCATGCGCGATTCGGCCCATCGCGCTGCGCATGTGTGGTTCGGCCCGTCGCGCGTGCGCCACACATGCGTGATTCGGGCCGTCGTGCGCGCGCCACGCATGTGCGATTCGGCCCGTCGCGCCATGCATGCACGGTTTGGGCCGTTGTGCGCGCGCCACACATGCGCGATTCAGCCGTCGCGCCATGCATGCGCGGCTCGGCCCATCGCGCGCACGCCACGCATGCACGGTTTGGGCCGTTGCACTGCGCATGTGCGGTTTGGACTGTCACGCGCGTGCCACGCATGCACGATTCAGCCCATCGCGCCGCACATGTGCGGTTCGGGCCGATGCGTGCGCGCTGCGCATGCGCGATTCAGCCCGTCGCACCGCGCCTGGGCGGCGCAGGTGGGGTCTCGGCCTGAAAAAGGTTGAGAACCGCTGATCTATAAGAAGAAGCACAAGGACCGTAGGGAGAAGGACGTCTGCTCTCTTAAAGTTACGTTTATAGAAACGGGTAACAGTGTCTGCTCAAGGTTCAGTCAGCCCTATTCAAAGCAATGACCAAATCTTATTTTATGACCATATAAATACATTTGAATCCCAGGACATATTCTTTGGTGTCTCGGTTGGTGATGTTTATCTATTATTCTGTGAAAAGAAGGCTCCTTTATGGACATTTGTGACAGTAAGAAAGATCCTTTAAAGCAGATGCACCCAACCTTTGGGGCATCAGGGACCGGTTCCATAGAGGTTTTTCTGCGGACCGGTGGATGTGTGGTTTTGTGTGCTGCCTGCATCCCACGGATGGGGTTTTGCTTGTTTGTGCGGACCGGTTGCTGGCATGCCGCGGCCCGGTACTGATCCAAGGACCGGGGCTGGGGACCCTTGCTTTAAAGAGCTGGGGAACAAGAATGCCATATGGCTGTATAATAAGCAGGAAGACTAGAAGAGTGAAAGATGATCAGCAGTTGTGTCATTCCTGCAACTGACCTTGTTGAATTAGAATGATAATATGAAATATGGCTTATCCCACAAATTAAGCATTTGGGGATTGTAGCAATACCGTAGGACAGACATGTCAAACACAAGGCCCGGGGGCCGGATACGGCCCACAAGTGGTTTCATGTGGCCCGCGAAGCCATCCTGGAAACAGTGAGGGAACGGCCCCCGCTGCCTTCGCCCTGGCCCAGACCAGCCGGGAGCCAATGTACAATTTTGTGGTGGCCATCTATGCTGAAAGGCATTCAGTCTTAGCGCCACAAGGCCGTCTAGAAACAGCGAGGAACCAGCCCCTGCTGTGTCGGTCCCACCCCCTGGGTGCATACTGAGGAGGTATCACTCTTTGTCAGGAATGAAGAAATGGACCATGCCTTGGCGCTTACCCCGGTCCCACCCCTTTCTGCCAGAGACCTCAGATCTGTCCCACTCCTGCCCAGGCCCTCATAGGCCCCCTTGACGCGAACCATGTAGAGCTGGCCATGCCCACCCAGTAGGCCACACCCACTCCATCCACACCCACCCAGTAGACCGCACCCACCCTGGCCACACCCACTCACCCCCCCCAAGGGCAACCAAAATGCTGATGCAGCCCTCAATGAAATTGAGTTTGACATTCCTGCCATAGATTTAAGATTTTAAATTTTGTATGTTTTGGGTTTTAGGATTTTGGCCAAATGATTTAATTTATTTTTAATTATTTTAAATTTTGTATATTTATATGTTTTTTAAATTTTAGGCTGTACACCGCCCCGAGTCCTTCGGGAGAGGGGCGGTATAGAAATTTAATAAAATAAATAAATAAATAAATAAATAGGACTTTCAGTTTTTACAAAATCCAAGACATGCAAACACCTTTTATAGAAGAACTGGAACACTTCTACTTAACTAAACAGAGTTAACATTATGATTTATCTGCATACCAAATATAAATAAAACACTTATTTTTATCTTGAATGGGGCACCAAAAGTAAACATGCTATTTATGATTTAGTTATAACAATAGAAAGTAGATGGTGTTCAGACAGAAGACATGAATCAATATCCTTACCGTGTCCTGGTTCCATAATTTTATAATTCGTGAATCAGCAGAAATAATCAGATCCAATGCATTGTGGAACTGGATTGATTTGACTGGTAGACCGTATTGGTGATCTTTCATTATTAATGGATTACTCGACCGAAGATCATAAAGTAAGACCTGGTGCCCAGAAATGATAGGTCAATTTTCATGGTCAGGTATTGTTTAATACAGGTACAAACCTAAGATAATATTTATATTTTCAAATTGAGAATAATAAAAGAGATATTTTGGGTTATTGAATATTCTGTAAATCCACCACAGGAACTTTTAAGTAACAAAATCTCTTAGAATAATTCATAGTATTGGTCTGCAAATCAAGCAGTATTAAGCATTATTTTATTTAGAATAACTATTACATACTTTTATCAAAACGCTATGGAATGGACTAGCTCAACCCTCATCCATTGTACACTTGACAAATCTCTATTTATATGTTGCAAAATACAGGTCACAGTGTATCATTCAACCATCAGTTTGGCTGGCCTACAGTGATCTCATTACATTCAAGAGCAGTGTTTTATTTACCCTTTAAAACTTTAGAGGAGCTAAAAACCACAAGAAGCTCTCATCAATAACCCAACTTAACATGCAACACATCAACTAACCCTTTTGAAGAATCCACAAGTGTCTTAAGTTTAGACTAGAATTAAGCAATCGGAATTACAATATTCCAGCACCATATTCCCTTCACAAGTGCGCCTTATTGAATTAACTTTCATCCATCTATCCATCCATCCATCCATCTATCCATCCATCCATCCATCCATCCATCCATCCATCCATCCATCCATCCATCCATCCATCCATCCATCCATCCATCCAGTCAGTCAGTCAGTCAGTCAATTTATATGTCACCCATCTCACTCTGCAAAGTAAGTCTGGGTGACTTACAATTAAAAACATAAATATTAAAATATTAAAAACATTAAAAACATTAGGTACAAAGCTAAGAAACAAAAGGACCTATTAGTCCATCAGCCACCCTCAACACAGAGCACCTCTGTCAGAACCCCAAACCACCAAATCCAGGTTTTAATGTCCTTCCAGAAGGCCAAAAGGGCGGGGGCAACCTAGCCTCAGTCAGCAAGGAAGTTTACTTCATAGCCCTTGAGGAGTGCTGTAAGAAGGTGTACACATAGCATACCTGCCCTGTAGATGTTCCGACAGCCATCTTCAAGCTTCCATCAAACTTCAGGGCGGAAACAGCGGGCAGGCCACCTACCCTGGGAAAATTCAAATACACTTCATTCAGATGCAGTAAAGGTCATCATAATCTGGACCCAGACTTAAAAACCCCAAATCTGAATCTGACAGCGTATTATTTCTGTTAGAAATACGACACAGGAGAGATATTTAGAATATGTCCATACTCTTGATCAGCAGTCACGCTGTTTAAAGCGCAATCCAGTATCCCAACACGATTTCTCACTCTAGGGTCCCAGCATTCCACCTTTCCCTGAGAAAAACAAAGCAAAATGCCACTCGGTTATTCTGAATAATTCACCATGGTTCACCTGCTTCCTGATCTGCTTTTTACAGAAATTACCGAATTATTTTAATGCACACTTATTCCTCCAGTTTAAATATTTTGCTGCAGTCGAATCTGACATGATTTCCCCCGATTCTGAACAATATAACTCAGGAGATTCCAAAGGCAGAATAGCACAGAGCTCCTGCAGAGGATCAGCCAGCTGAATTTTATGGAGTACCTGAGCTCTATTCGGGAAGAAAGGGCCCTAAGAAGCAGTTAGTGTAAACTGTGATTGTCTGGTTGAGCATTTAATTGGTATAATTGTTTGCTCACTCCAAGCTGAAGCTGGATAGAACCCCATTAAGATTACAGAGACAATATCTACCAGTACAGGTAAGTCTTCAAATTACAACCAGAATTGGGAATAAAATTCATTTCTTACTTGTTAAGTAAGTCTTGCCCTATTTTATGACCTTTTTTGCCACGTGTGCTAAATGAATCACTACAGTTGTTAAGTGAATCAGGCGGTCACTAAGCAAATCCAGCTTCCCTCGCTGACACTGCTTGTTGGAAGACGGCTGGGGAAGCTTGCAAACGGTGATCACATGACCCCAAGATGCTGCAATCGTCACAAATACATGCTGGTTGTGCCAACCGCCCAAATTTTGATCACATGACTGTGGGGATGCCATAGCAGGTCTTAAGCACAAGTACTGGTTGCAAGTCACTTTTTTCAGTGCCTCTGTAACTTTGAACCCTTGCTACATGAATGATTGGTAAGTCGGGGATTACTTTGAGCTTCAGGAAGTGGAAGAGGATTTTTCGATTATGGTAGATGGACCCTGCCTCGCCAGGCTGTTCACGATGGCCAGCTGAATAAGGATAAGCAGCTGAATCTAAGCAATGGCCAAGACCCCTTTGAAGGAAGGGAGGAGGTTCCAGCAGCCCTGAAACAGGAGCCACTTTGCTGACTCCTCAAGAGGGCAGCCTCTGATCCATCTTTGACGGATGACCACTATCCAAACTTGTTCTAGAGAAGATGGTTGCGAAAGCAGTAGATCAGTAATTAGAAAGCTCTCTAGGAGATGCAGAATTATATGGATCCATGGCAGTGTGGATTCAGGCCTGTCTACTTAGGAATAAACCTTGTTGAGTTTAAATAGAATAGATCTACCGTATCTACTCTTAGATAGAAGAGTCGATAAAAGGGTAGAGAAGTGAAGCTTCAATAATTGTTATTATTTAACTTTTTTTACAGTAAAATGCCTCCAGCCAAAATGAACAAAAAGAACAGCCAGCAACATCCTTTTCCAGGATACATTTTTTCCACTTCCCAGTTATCTTTTCTTACTTCCAAAAATCAATGTCCTCTGCTCAGTATTTAATAGGTAACATTTGTAGAGATTCTCCTGCTAACATTTTCCATTAAAATTTTTAAAATATATTTAAAATGTATTTCTAGAAGCTTTACATTTTCCTTACATCTTCTCCTATCTGGGCAAGTGATGCTGTTCTGACCCAAAAATTGAACCAGCTCTTGAGAATGAGTATACAATTTTAAACTCGCTTACCTCAATCGTCCCAGTGGCAAATAAACCATGTACAGGATTTATGTCACATACATGATTCTCTCTAGAAAACAACAATAATACGTGTTTAATACAGACAGGGAATAAAACCCTCAAGAACCATGTTTGTTAGAAACATTAAAACCAATCCAAATATGTAGAAAGCAAAAATATTATAGGACAAATTGAATGCAGTGGCTTGCGTTTGAATTACTGTATTTTCTTTCTAATGTAAAATATGCATCATAATATAAATTCAAAACCAGAAATTACCACAGAAGAAATAATCAAACATTTGCTTTTCCCCTAAAATATCTCAAATACAAATGTCTTAATTCTTAATAGGCCATCCTGGCCCAATCTGCAGGTGATTTAAACAAATGCTTTATAATCTGGGTACAAACCAGAGGGATGTGTATATTAAAAGTAACTCCTCCCAAGAAGGAGCAAATCCTCAGCACTCAACTATTATTCCTAGTTCAAATGTCATAAGAAGCCATCTTAGCATAGGGAATCATGGCTTGTTTTACAACTTGTGGAAAGAAAACACCAAAACTAAAAAGAAAGTGAGGGCTGCAGGCAGAAAGATTCCTTCTGCTTTTGCTGGACTATTTAGCCGATTTTAGAATTAGGGCAATAAGCCAATGCTGACCAAGAATAATGTTCAACATTTACAATGTACATATAGTATTGTATGTATATGTACAAACACAAATACACACAGACATACACATATAAATACCAATACCAGATTGTTTAGAAATTAGCTTGTGATCCATTTATGGTGTTTTTACAGAGATCTTACATAGTTTGGCTCCACCTACTGGAAAAAGATTCTTACATTAGAAAGCAGAAGATATACTTACGAAGCATCTGTTTGTAGAGAATTCAAGTATCTTCCTTGTTCCAGATTTAGCCTGTATATTTCAGAACTGTAACAAGAAAGAAAACACTCACTTTGCTTTTGATTCCTGAGTTTTACAAAGAAAGATAAAAACCATGCAGGCAAGAAATGATGAATTAAAGACAGTTCTGCTAAAGATAAAGAAGTTAACTGTGATGGAATGAAGAGCCAGTGAGTAGATTGGCTCTTCGCTATTCTTCTCTGGACAGGAAGTGGACTTGTAATGGTCCACAAGTGTTCCACACAGCCGTTTGTCCCAAGGAGACTGCAACACAATCGTTTACTGCATGTTTAGAGCTCTTGGAGACAAGAAAATAACCATCCTGCTCAAACCACAATCAGCAACTTTAAGGACACTAGGTTTGCATATTTCCTTTTCTAGTAATTTTTGGCCATTGCTTGTGAACTGCTTTTTAGGTAACAGGAACATCTGGATTGATATGTCTGAAAACACCGGGTGAGTGACAAAAATCCCAGTACTGTACAATACTTCTGTATTTTTGTAACAAAAACAACATGGACCTGTCTCTGAAGTCAAGAGGAGATCAGCTTGCCTTGAAGGGGAGTTTAAAATAATATATAACAAATGTAAATATTATAAATATATAATTATAAATATAAAAAGTTATAAAAATATATTAGATATATAACAAAGGTTTTTAGGCATTGCTATCTGAGAGTCAGAAATTCAATCGTGTCACCCAAAGAGCCATTAAGACAGTCTGCTCATAGCTACTCTGAAATTCTGCCCAGGCTCTCTACAATGTACAGAGATACTGGTAGATTCCTCACCAAATGTCAATTGGAAAAATGTAATTTCAATGTGAATTTTGAACATAACTTCACTTTCTCCTTTTTTTATAACAAATCAAGAAAAAATATTTGTTTTATTGTTTGGAAAGAATATAGACCTAGCCTTGGTAAAAGAGGAAGAATGAGCTTCCTCATTCTAAGGGGAGATTTTCAAAAATGATTACTTAATTTTGAGAAACAAAAAGCATGAAAAAGAAACTCGAAAATAATCCCACCTTCATTTTGTTTGGGGCGGAGACAAACAGAATCAAGCTCTCAAGATTCTGTAATTCTATCCTACAACAGTATAGAATATTTCAGCAATCTCAACTGTGCCTGTTTATTGACCTTGCCAATCCCAAAGGCTGACAATTCTTACACTTCCATGGAAAGGACTGGATTACATTTCAAAGTTGTAATTAAACATAAAAACGCTTTTTTAAAATCTCATTTAATTTTCCAAGATTTCCAGTTATGATTTTTGCAGTTCTTTTACAAATATTTTTGAAACGAATTTAGGTCCTCAGTTATTCACGTGATTGAAATGTGCACAAATATATTAGAAAACTATTTGATTTCAGAAAAGCACTGCAGCAGTTGTGCTTGACTTAGACAGAAATGTTTATTAAATAATTTCATCACTTTACTCAGGGAGAGAAAGAAAATGAATTTTTAGAGAAAAAAAAAGAACTAGTCAAAACGATTTCCCACATAGAAAAATAAAAGTAGAATTTAATAATGATTCAAAACATCACCAATACCTCGCTCCTACAAAGTATAAGTCGCAGGATGGATAATGATATGAGAAATCTCTTCCAAATTTTGGTATTCTTGTCCTGTAATAACGGCCATGTTGTGAATGAAATTCCACGTATCTGTCATTGTGCAAGAAAACGATCTGAAAAATATAAGCCACAAAACTGCATTGCGAGAGGATTACTTCTCCCAACTGATACTCTTATAAAGCGTCATTGAAACAAAACAAAGCAATTGTTTAAAACAAAGAATTCATCATTAAAAAAATACTATGTCACTAGGGCAGGGGTAGGCAACCTTGGCTCTTTTATGACTCGTGGACTTCAACTCCCAGAATTCTGTGCTGGCTCAGGAATTCTGAAGTTGAAGTCCACGAGTCATAAAAGAGCCCCTGCGTTAGGGCTATGTAAATCCTTGAAAGGATGATTTGCTTCAGGAGTTAACTAGGGCCTTTTTTTTAATTTTTTATTAAAGCAATCAACATTAATCATAATAGCATACTAAAAAGCAGTCGACATAAATCATAAAATACAACAGTAAGTATTAATCTTTGTATACGTAAACCAGGGGAAAGTTCAAGCTACCTGCTATCCAACCCAATACAATCGATTCAATTTTGTAAACATTCTTCACTCCTCACGTCAAGCCTCAACTATACGCCAGATACATTTTATTTGATTGGTGTTTCTCTTGTATATATTCTATCCACTGTTTCCAGTCTATCATATATTGTTCATTTGAGCGATCTTTCAAATATGCCGATATTTTAGCCATTTCTGCCAAATTTATTACTTTCAAAGTCCATTTGAAAGGTATTTCTGGCTTCTTCCAGTATTGTCCCACCAGCAGTCTTGCTGCTGTGATCAAGTTCAGAATTAAGTTCGTCTCTGTGGTAGTGCAATCTTTTATGATCCTAACAAAAACACCTGAGGTAGAAATTCAATACGCTTTTTCAAAATGGTTTGGAGTGTCCACCATATTTTTCTCCAGAAGGCTTTAATTTTTCTACATGACCACCATACATGAAAATATGTAGCCTCCATACTACCACATCTCCAACATTTAGGTTGGGTGTCTGGGTAGATATATGATAATTTTTTCGGATCTAGATGCCACCTATAGAACATCTTATAGAAGTTTTCCCTTAAATGTTGCGCTTTCGTGAATTCTACATTTCTCACCCAGATTCCCTCCCACGTTTCCATCGTGATAGGTTGCCCAAAATCTTGTTCCCACTTTACCATACAGTTCTTGACTAGTACAGTTTCAGAGTCAATTTCTATCAGTACACCGTACACTCGTTTGATATGCATGATCCCCTCCTCTCTAATCTGTTCAATTAAATTCTCATCAGTCAGGGATAAGAAGCAAAGGTGCAAAGTGAAGCCGCACCACACTTATCTTTACTGAAACAAAGGGGATCTATTTCTACATAACAAAGAGGTTCTCCCTGGTCACAGGGGCTACTGCTTGTCCTGCAGCCCCTTGAGGCAGATCACACACCCTGCCTCATCTCTGTCAAGGGGGACCAATGCATATCCAGGAAGTGCTTTTTCTCACTGAGACACGACAAGGGTCTTCCAAAAGTGATGCTCCTCAAGCAGCTCCTTATCTGGGATGGTCTGAGGATTTCTCCTCTGGGCAGGGAGAAGACCTCCAAGGTCCTCTCCGACTTTATGATTCTGTGACAAGGTAAATTCTACGAAGCACGTGAAGCCTCTTTCAGAAACAGAGAAGATACAACAAGGCAGAGGGACATCACATTCGTTCAGTTTAGTTCTCTTTTTTGTAAGGGCATACGGCAGGAGTTGCAAAAAAATGGATTATGAGTTTTACTTTATTAGCTTCACACACACACACACGCACAGGAGAGACGGTTTAGCATAGTGGTTGAAACCGGGAGCCCTTGAGTTCTAGTCCCACCTTGGGCACAAAACCAGCTGGGTGACCTTGGGCCAGTCCCTCTCCCTCAACCCTGGGAAGGAGGCAAAGACAAAACACGTCTGAAAAAATAAATATATCACAAGGACAGGAAGTGGTGCCCTATAGTAAACTTGTATTGGAAGAAGAAAATGGGTTTTCATTAAAGCCACCAAATACGCTAGCAGATGAAGGAATAGGGGGTACCTGGCTTTCATATTTGCAACTGCAGTCTAGGTGGCAAAAAGACCTGAAGAAGGGTATATCCAGAACAGATGAGAATTTAATTGAACAGATTAGAGAGCAGGGGATCATGCATATCAAACGAGTGTACGGTGTACTGATAGAAATTGACTCTGAAACTGTACTAGTCAAGAACTGTATGGTAAAGTGGGAACAAGATTTTGGGCAACCTATCACGATGGAAACGTGGGAGGGAATCTGGGTGAGAAATGTAGAATTCACGAAAGCGCAACATTTAAGGGAAAACTTCTATAAGATGTTCTATAGGTGGCATCTAGATCCGAAAAAATTATCATATATCTACCCAGACACCCAACCTAAATGTTGGAGATGTGGTAGTATGGAGGCTACATATTTTCATGTATGGTGGTCATGTAGAAAAATTAAAGCCTTCTGGAGAAAAATATGGTGGACACTCCAAACCATTTTGAAAAAGCGTATTGAATTTCTACCTCAGGTGTTTTTGTTAGGGATCATAAAAGATTGCACTACCACAGAGACGAACTTAATTCTGAACTTGATCACAGCAGCAAGACTGCTGGTGGGACAATACTGGAAGAAGCCAGAAATACCACCTATTGAAGAATGGACTTTGAAAGTAATAAATTTGACAGAAATGGTGAAAATATCGGCATATTTGAAGGATCGCTCAAATGAACAATATATGATAGACTGGAAACAGTGGATAGAATATATACAAGAGAAACACCAATCAAATAAAATGTATCTGGCGTATAGTTGAGGCTTGAAAAACAAAACAAAACTGGAGAGACTTCTCTGGGTAGACTCCAAGAATAGGACATAACTGAGCAAAAGAAAAGGTTCACACTGCAGGCTAAGCTATGGTATTTTTTTAAACTGTAGTCCCAAATTTACTATTTACACATATAATTAAAAAAAATAGAAGTTGACCTACCTTTGAGTAATCGTCTGATAAAATATCAAATGTGACTACTGGGGAGATGAAAAGTAGATTATAAATGGCAGTCAGTCATAGAGTAACTATTTCACATCATGCTTTACCCCACTTTCTCAAAACTTAATTTTATCACCCGCCAAACACTCTCTGATCTTACAGCCAGAGTCAGGGGGCCAGACCTGGACCAAGCACGGCCATTACAGCTCTCCATTTGCCTCCTCACCCAACCTTTTCTCTCCTGGGCTTGTGATCCATGGTACTGCTGCATCTTGAACCAAGAACCTCCATAACAAGAAGAGCAACTTGTCTTTCAGTCCAGACTCTTACTATTGTAAAAAGGTTTCAACCTCTCCCAACCTTAACTTACGGGACCGCCTTCTGCCACATACTTCCCTACGACCGGTGAGAGCACACAGGGTCGGCCTCCACCGGGTCCCGTCAGCGAAACAATGTCATCTGGCGGGCCCTAGGGGGAGGGCCTTCTCTGTTGTGGCGCCCACCCTCTGGAACCAACTGCCTCCTGAAGTCCGCGTTTCTCCCATTCTCCCGGCCTTCCGAAAAAATCTTAAAACTTATCTTTGCCGGCAGGCCTGGGGATGATTGTGGTTTGACTGATGAATAATGAGTGGGTGTTTTTATTGTATTTTTTTTAGATATTTCTTGTTTAGGATTTTTATTGTAATTTGTTGTTTATATATATGTTGTTAGCCGCTCCGAGTCTCCGGAGAGGAGCGGCATACAAGCCCAAACAAATAAATAAATAAATAAATTAGGTTCAAGGGCCCAAGAGAAGCAATGGCAAGATTTATTTATGTACGACATTTGTGCATTGCCTGATTCTCTTTGACCCTGGAACCCCTCCAAAGTTGCTTTCATGGCTCTCCATGGGCTACCTGCTTTAGAATCAGTTAAGTGTAAGCCAAGAGGTAGTAGCTCTGCACTCATCCTGGATAAGCAACAAATGAGTGCAAGTCTGCTTATTGTTTAAATATCCTGCCCAGAACAGATCAGTTATCGGTTGTTACAGAACGTTATATCTTCTAGGTGTTATATTAGAAGATAATCCTCAAAAAACCTCAAGGGATCATTCCCTCACAGAGCCCAAAGAATGAAGAGGAGGATCCATGTCCAGCAAGCTTTCTCCTTCAATGATAATTTGTTTAAAATCAGGAATATTTCAATGTACTGCCCAAACACAGTGAAATTTTAGAAAAAAATTCCAGTTTGCCACAGTCATATATTTTTAAAGAATGAATACAATTCAGTTTTCTACAATATATTTTCCAAAGAACAAAAATAGCATACATTGAAACTGCTACATCTTCATTCTTGAAGACCTAGCTTTTCCCTTGGCATTGCGGCCAAGATGTTAGCTAAGCCTGATTGGTATGAATGTTTTATTATGTGTTATGGTTAAGTTTTGAAGTCTCGATTATATTATATTATATTGTACTGTATTGCAGGGGTCCCCAACCCGAAGGCCGTGGACCAGTACCAGGCCGCAGCATGCCAGCAACCGGCCCACACAAAGAAGGAAAGCCCCATCCACAGGATGCAGGCAGCACACAAAATCACACATTCTCTGGTCCATGGAAAAACCTCTCTCCACGTAACCAATACCTGGTGCCCAAAAGGTTGGGGACCTCTGCTGTATTGTATTGGTCTTATTTTATTTTGCTTTATATTGGGTTTTTCATGTATTAGCTTCCCAGAGTATTATTAGGTTGAGATGATTACCTTATAAATTATACAAATAAACATAGTACAACTATTTATTTATTTATTTATTAATCAAATTTCTATACCGCCCCTCTGCCGAAGGACTCGGGGCGGTGTACAGCCTAAAATTTAAAAAACATATAAATATACAAAATTTAAAATAATTAAAAATGAATTAAATAATTTGGCCGAAATCTCCATTTAAAACCCAAAACATACAAAGCTTAAAATCTTAAAAAATACTCAGTCCCCCTAAAACATTTTGACCCTATTGGAACCGAAGCTTCTATGCCAGGCCGGCCTGTCGAAAAAGGAATGTTTTTAGTTCCCGACGGAAGGTGAGTAAATCTGTTATTGTACGGAGTTTGGGGGGGAGCTCGTTCCATAACGTGGGAGCTCCCACAGAGAAGGCTCTCCCCCTGGGGGTCGCCAGCCGGCACTGTCTGGCCGACGGCTCCCTGAGGAGGCCCTCTCTGTGGGAGCGTACCGGATGGCGGGAGGTATTTGCTGGCAGTAGACGGTCCTGTAAGTATTAATAAGAAAAACATTCAGACCACTTAGGGTGCGGCCCCTATCTGCTCCCCAAGAAAAATACTTCACAGACCAGATGTGTACTTATTTCTAAATAAACGTGGATTGATTTAACTCTTTGAGATTTTTTTTTCCCCTTTGTGCCTAATTTATCCATACTGTTTTCCATCATAATCAAGATTACTAACCTTCGGCATCCAAGCATCTTTCAAATTTCATGGATAACTGATAGGTATCAAAACATCGGACTCTTGGCTTGTATGTGCCTGTTAAAAAAATATATTTAACATCAATTCAGAGGTTGATTTCTTTAAGAGATTTTGATCTAGTAATTAATGGATGGGCAAAACAAAAATAATCTGAAATTTTGTTCTTAGTGAAATTCAACAATTAAATTGGTCCTAGTTCACACATATGCAAATGAGTTTCCATGCAGGCCAAATATGTACATATATGCACATATATGCACATGTACATATGTTTATAAAAACTGCCATCCAGGGCTCCCATAGCAGCCATTTTATAACAGTGACTAAAATACGTCCTTAATACTGTTTAAGTGTGTCCTTGGGACCAACAAACCCTTTTCTAATTTCAATATTACATCAAAATTCTTTTTGATGCTGTAATATAAAAGAAAATCGAAACATTAATGCATCGGATATAATCTCTACTCACAGTATCTTTCTTTAAGGCTCCCAAATGCGCAATGATCTACTCTCCTAACCTTTGCAAGATTTAGTGCCAGCAGACACTATATTAGATTTGTCTGTAATCTCAGAATCCAACCCAGTATTCCTCAGTCATAATTTGACTTTGCAGGCTTATTAACTGGACCTGGTTTTAGCCAAACTTACCTGTTGCCATTATGTACTGCCCATCTTGTGACACCTTGATCTTGGTGCTAACAGCAGGCATTTCAAAATCTTGGATAAGTTCAATTCTTCTATGAATATCTTTAAAATATGAAATAAAATTTGAAGAAAGACTGCATAGCAAACGCATCCCTACTGTTGGACAATAATGGCATCAGCACTGCTTAACATTGCCCCACTTGGCCCTAGATACCTTTTGTATACCCTATGCTTATGCAATTTGCTCTGTAAAATGTTATTGCACAAACACCCTCGCCTTTTGTTCCTTCTTTGCATTTACCACACACTGCTGCTACACTCACACCACTGCCATGAGCCTTGCATCTTTTTCCTCAAATGTGCTTCGGACACACTAACAAAAGAAAATGTATCCTTCAAATTATCCTCAATCCCTGCTAACAACATGAATACATCTATGTGGTTTTTTTTTTTTAACAGTATAGTTTTCTCATCACTTTTTTTCATACAATGATTTTTCTATTTCTGTCTAGCCTAAAGCCCTTGGATTTGCTGATGATCTCCCATTAAGATATTAACCAGGTCCAATTCTGCCCAGCTTTTTCAAGAACGAATCCAGAAGCTGCCACCCGCAGTGACAATAAAATAAAGAACATTTTTTTTCTTTTGATCAATTTTTCTTTGTCAGTTTCTGAGTTTTCAGTGTTTCCATTACAACACTGAATTTTTGCTGTTTATGTCTCTTGGGTCAGTGTTTCAGAGAATTATCTCGTTTCTTCCCCCACATGAAAAATATTTTTAGTTTTAAAAAATCTGGCTTCATGTATATACTATGCCATTTAAAACTCCTTTTGTTTTTTTTTTAAGCTATTAATCAAACATAGCAAGTTCAGAATATTCTGTACTGACTAACACAACATGCCAACTCCCAGAACAAGACTAACTAGAATTGAAAAAAGGAAGAAGTCACAAAGGCACTAAAATTACACTTCTACCAGACATTTATGCACTGAAGGACCTCACTCACTGAGCATGAAAAAAATAACTTTCAAATCTAGATGCTGTAAAAATGTCCATGGCAACCATTCAAACAATCAACTAAATTTCACAAGACACTATTATTTTTAAAAAATACTTTGACGGTTTAAACACAGACAAGAAAACAGAAACATAAAGAGAAGGCAGGATATGTTCTTCCTTCCAACATTAATAAAACGCAGAAGCTATGATTGGAACATGTCTTCAGCTTGGTATCATGAAAATTTTTTGTTGGAATCTGAAATAATATTAACATGCACAAATGAACATAAGAACTCTTTTTAGAATACAATAAAGGCAACTCACCAACATTTTTCTTTTGCAGTGCTCTTTTTTTTCTATCAGAAAGCCACTATAAAAAAACACAAACAAAAACGCTGACGTTTAATGATTTGTGGAAAAGACTAAAGAAAGGTTTATATTTTAAAAAATCTTCATCTAAACGTTCTCAGCTTACAAAGGATTAAACATTAAAAATACAATAAAATCAAATAAAATAATAATTGCAGCAGGATCCAACACAGTAACTGCGTATTCACAAGTGCTGAAAAGTCACCTGATTCTGTAACTAAGCATACCTTTACCATCACAAGAGCATATTACAAAATTAAGAACTCGGGGAATATGTAAGCAGTTGATTAGAAATTTTCATCTCAACTGTGCAGGTGTTTTCAAGATAATTCACTGCAATCCCTGTAGCTTTATTTTTCTTTCAAGAAGCTGGAGACACTATATTTCTGCCTTATCTGCTTACAAATCTTACATCATGCAATAAAGATCTAGTGAATTTGGTACAGTAATACAGTCAGAAAAGTGCTGTTTCAAAAAAATACTCCCAATTTTCACACAAAGGAAGTATAACATTTGCAAAATAACATGTTAAATACATAAAAACAACTTTTTCCGGTTTTGTATCTGCCAGTGTGGTAGAATTTAATTTCTAGCCAGTGTATCAATAAAATATTGACTCTTAAATAGCCCAAATGTTCACAAAAACAAGAGGGGGGGGGGAATACTGCATTTTTCTTCTACGTATTCTGAGAATTAGTTTAAGGAAGGCACATTTCTTTTTTTTATAAGATTTTTATTGATTTTTTCATACATTCAATAGTACTTGTTCAACAAACGTCTGAGTTTTACATTCACAAATACAGATTTAATTCCTAATCCTTTATTCTTTCCTCTAGCCATTGATAAAATAAGTCCCAAGTTTGATAATATTGTTTCTTCTTTTTCTTTCAACCTCAAAGTCAGTCTATCCATCTCCGCACATTCTAGTATTTTTTTAATTATTTCTTCATCTGACAGTATTTCTTCATTTTTCCAATACTGTGTGAATATAATTCTTGCCGCTGTTGTTACATGTAAAATCAAATATATGCTTTGCTTATCAGTCTTTTCTGGCATTATATCTAATAAAAAGAAAGGTACACTTCTAAATACCTGTACTTACACTTTGCAGAATTCAGTACTAGACATACATAGGACCACACTGTGAGTGATATTACTTGTTTACCAACCACTCGTTCAACAACCATTCAAAGTTACAATGGGCTGAACAAGGAGATTTAAGACCCCTCCTTGAAGCTGAGGCCCTGGCACCCTGCCCATGATCATGTAATCATGGTTTAGGTGCTTGGCAACTGGTGCATATTTACATTGATTGTAGTGTCCAGCAGTCAGATGATCACCATCTGCGGTCTTCACAGTCAGATTCTAATAGTCACATGACCTTTTATTTTACAATTGTGTCACTTAGCAGGTGATGAGACTACCTATATATCTATTAAAACCTAGATCTTGATGAATAAAAATAATCACCTTACCTAAATTTTGTCAGTATTCTAAAACAGAATATGAATAGAAAGGACCTCTTTTGGATTGTCTACAGCTACCAATATGGTAATGCCAAGCATATTTTGCATCTCATTACAAATTCCTCCAAGGCTCATTTAAACAAGTCTTCATTCTCCCAATCAAGTCAAGAGTTATAAAAAGGAAATGATGTCTGTAGCACTTTAAAATGAACTTATCAAGTCTAGAAAAGTGTGGAGGGCAACTCCCAGATTCCTTAACACTGGCCAGGAAACAAAGTTGTGGAATGCTGCCTTCAAGATTAATACGACAAATGTTCAGAGTAAATATTAAACATTAATGATCTCAAAGCAGCTTACTTTTAAGTATAAAGAAGAAGATAGCCTAACTTGTTGCAAAAGCATGAGATTTTATGGACTGCTTGTTTTCATCGGAGGGTCCAACAGATTTAAAAGGCGAAAAGATTTGAAAATCAGCTGCCTTAGAGAAACTAATAAAGGAGAATATTTGTAACTCAGGACCGAAATGAGGAGTCCTTGATACTCTCTGGCCTTGGTTTTTCTTGCAGTTGTTTCATTACCCAACTACGTAACATCATCAGTGCTACGTGCATCACTAGCACTGATGATGTTACCTAGTTTGGGTAATGAAACGTCCGCCAAGAAAACAACCAAGCACCGAGAGAGCACCGAGGACGCTTCAGGGAAATTTCATCCAGAGGTTCTTGCAATATTCCTTTCTCGTCATCTTCTAACATTGGCCATGCGGGCTTCGAGAAGCCGGAGTGGCTCTCCCGTAACAATAGATGTTTTTCGTAAGGCCAGAGATACCCTTTCCCGGGTAGCGATCGCCTTTTCGACCTGTATTGATAGGGAACTTGAAGCGCACGATCCGCCTTTGGGCATCGCGCAGAGCGAAAAGACGCACGCTCTATATTCTAAGAAGCGCAGCGCGCGGCAAGGCGGAGCGCGCGGACAGGGCAAAGGCGGCGGTTTCGCGCTCCCGCATTCTCACCTCCGGCAGGCTCCGGCCGGCGCTCAGGCTGTAGATTTTCACCTCGTTGAGGCTGGAGACCTGCATACCGGCCCTCTTCCCGGACGAGTACCGGGCTTCACTTCCGGGAACGAGAGGGAACTCTTCCGGCCATAGAGTGGAGAAAAAAAAAACACTGAAAAGGCGGCGGGTCGTGTAAGCATAGACCGTCAACCATGTGATCCCATCGGAAGCATTTTTGCGCTTCGTCCTTTCGGGCTGGATCTTTTATTTCTTTTTTCCTTTTGCTCAGAAAGGAGAGGCTGGAAAAGGTTTCCAGCAACTCTGAACTTGGCTCTGGATCAGGTGGGAAGTCCCTTCGCGAAGTGCATACTTGAACGTGTACACGGAATCCTGACCCCACCCCCCCTTTCTCCAAAGAATCAGAATAGACCTGGAAGGGACCTTAGAGGTCTTCTAGTCCAGCCCCTTGCTCAAGCAGGAGACCCTACCATTCCAGACAAATGGCTGTTCAGTCTCTTCTTAAAAACCTCCAGTGTTGAAGCAGCCACAACTTCTGAAGGCAAAAGCTGTTCCACTGGTTAGTTGTCCTCACTGTTAAGAAGTTTCTCCTTAATTCCAGGTTGCTTCTTGATTAGTTTCCATCCATTTTTTCTTGTCCTGACCTCTGGTGCTTTGGAAAATAAATTGAACCCCTCCTCTTTGTGGCGGCTTTCTGGCAAAACAGGGCCATTCTTCCCTGCTGAATGTGGCCTCAGGCGATTCTTCCCTGCTGAATGTGGCCTCAGATGTGTTCTTCTGTGCCAGTTGGTCTTTATGCCCAAGTTTTTCCTTGGGCAACCCCCATCCCCAAAAAGAGCAAGAAAGAAAGCCGGAAGTGCTTGGTCTTGGTTGCCATGCCATTCCTTGGAAATTGTCTTTTCCAGGAAATTCCATTTCATTCTGGAGGAGCATAGTGGTGGCTTTCTACTTTCCATTGCACCACACCACTTTTTGCTCAATTTCCCCAGAGGTACTGGGGTAAAACTACCTTTTCTAAAGATGTGAAAGTCCGTGTCTGAGAAAAAAGGTGGATATTTAACTCTTGTGAGTCTTCATCTGTCCTTTGGACTAGCCAACTGCAAATGACAGATTTAAAAGTCGCTTCTACAACGGTAATCAAACAAACTTCTACAGTAGACAATAATAGCAGCAGCCAGGATAGTTTGTTAAGTAGTTTTGTAAAATTTGTAGGTAGCATACAAAGTCAGTCCTCAGCTTTTGACCATAATTGAGTCCCAAATGTCTGTTGCTAATCAAGGCAGTTGCTAAGTGAGTTGTGCCTCATTTTACAATTTTTTTTCACCACAGTTGTTAAGTGAATCACTGAAGTTGTTAAATGAATCATGTGGTCATTAAGCAAATCTGATTTCTTCTATTGACTTTGCTTTGTTGGAAGCCGGCTGGGAAGGTTACAAATGTGATCACATGACCCCAGGACAATGCAATTGTCATAAATACATGCCGGTTGAATTTTGATCATGTGACCATGAGGAGGCTCCAAGGTTGGTTGGTGTGAAAATCATTCATAAATCGCTTTTCTCAGCTGTTGTAACTTCAAACGATCAATAAACAAATGGTTTTAAGTCAAGGAAGTACCTTTGAAATTAGCAGAAATATATTAAAAGTCTTGGAAGAATATACTGTAACCATCTTCGCTAGCTGCTAGGCATATCTTTTTGGAAAACCATTCTGGAATAAGAGGAGCTACCATTGAAACAGTCCTTCCGCTGCCATCTTCAACACCAGAGAGTTCCCAGAACAAAACTGAAATGAAATTAGGGTGCACACAGAAGTACAAAGAGGTGTTCCCCCCCAGGTACTCTGATCTCAAGCTACAAAGAACTTGATGAATTAAAATCAGCACTAGAATTGTGACCAGAAATCAAATAGAACCAGTGAAAAATCATATTAAGCTGACCAATTATGTTGGTAACATCCTATTACAATCACTTCCCTTGCTGCAATGAGTATGTATATTTCTCCGTGAATGTATTTCATATAGGAAAGAGAATAGTTAGGATATATATCTGGGGGATTGATTTTAAGCAGTTAATGTTGATCAGTACTTATTCATTATTTTTTTTCTCCTTCTAATGTAGAGTTTGTGAGTGGCATATGGGCACATACACATACACGATGTGCAAGTGTATCTCATTTGTATGTTTACTTGAAATGAAGAAATAACTGTTCACATTATGAATTTAGATAATTTACTAATATCAGCTAAAAACTGATTTTAACTAATGTTTTAACTGTTGTTACTATATCTAAGTTCATAATATTGGGAGCTAGCCCTAGAGAGGATCTTTGTCTCCATTTAAATAGATTATTTTTGTCTATTCTTTATTTTAGAAGTGGGTCATCATAATGTATGTTTGTGTTCCTTTCTAATATAAATACAGTAAATGAATATTCTAGAGCATCTTAAAGGCAACCACACAAAAATTACATTGCAATAAACTGAAATATCCAGGCAAATCAACAAGGCTGTATTCTAGGCAAAAGTCATTCTGCAGGACAACAACTACGTCTAAGTATCAAAACAAGCCTAATCCCTGGTTGAAATAAATAGTGAAATTGATTACTAAATATTTTGTGTAAGAACTGAAATTGGTAAACTGGGAACCACTGGTTTTCAGGCTACACTGAATCTTTATGAAACAGATGTCTCCCAGCATCAAGGTCACAAAAAGGACATTCAAATTTCACTTGAATTGAAAGGTTGAAGAAATGACCTGGAATTTAAATATTGGATGAAACATATAGACAGATGATTTTGTATACAGCAATAGTCAAATCATCTATGATTTCTGATTTTTCTGCAAGAAAACAACTTATCTAGCCATATCATCTGAAGTTCCTGTTTATAATCAAGTTGCAGAAATATGAGGTGAAGTGTCTGTAGATTTATTGCTAGTCTGGGCATGAAGTCAACACATCAACACAAAAATATTGATATCAAAACTGGCAAACAGCATACAGATATTATTTTCAAGCAGATTATCCATGCAGAGTCATTAGATCAGAATAGCATATACAGTCTTTATTTTTTTAAAAAAAAATCACTATCTGCTTTTGTAAATGGTCACCAACCCTTTGGTCATAGATTATTATTTGGGATGAATATACATTCACAGAAATTGAAATCAGTGGTGTTAGTTTCACTGGGGGTGCAAAACCGTTTGATCAAAAATTTCTGAAATAAGTTTTACTTAAATGTGGATTTCCTCTTTTTTATTACTTAGATCAATATATGATATTCTGCTCTATTTTCTTGGAATTTTACAACTGGAATTATATGTTTTTCCTCTCACAGAATCTTATTTTGTGAGGGGACAATCATGATGTCAAGATGACCTCTTATTTTTAATTTGATCCAAATTATACAAATAAAATAATAAATTAGGCATTTCAGGTACAACAGTGATAGCTAACTCTTATTATATGCTGATAGATTGCATCTTATGGATTTTTTAAAACCAAAATCAATTGATACTGGGCAATAATTTATGATAATAGCAGCACTATGGACTATATTGGCACACAAATAATGATCTGAAGAAAGTAATGACAAAACACTTCTATAACATTGCTATATGAATTTGTTCATCTAGTCCCACCTTAGGCACAAAGCCAATTGAGGGACCTTAGGCCAGTTCTTCCCCCCCACACACACACACATGGGGGGGAGAGAGAGACTAACAATTTGAGGCTTCCTTACTTTTAAAAATCTACTGAAATTGATGACACTATATCTAAATATAGGTTAGATTCTCTCTCTTTGACTGAGTAATAGTTCATTTGACACCATTGCTATAGAATTAAAATGTTAATGTCAAAACAACTTTATCATATATGTATTTTGACATGTACAGGTTGCCTTTTAAAGTTGTTTCTTTCTTTCAAAACACCATTGGATCATGTCCTGAATGTGATGAAGTAATTCTTATTTTTCCTACAGCAGACTCCTCCCTTCACCCTTCCTTAATATATTGCAAGACCTTTTGAATTCAACAGGATTTTTAGATAGCAGAGGCATATACATACGGTATGCGCGTGCGCGCACACACACACACATATATATATACTTTTTTTAATTTCTTTCTCCCATATTTGGGCCGACAGGGTGCATCAAAAAACAGTCAAGGTAAATATATACATACACACATATACACACACACATACATACATACATACATACAAACATACATACATACATACATACATAACAAAAGCCGTAGAGACTGGGACATAGGCCAATTATTTTCCTTTTCTACCTGTGCTGGAAATGTTGACCCACTGCAACCAGAAATCAAGATTCAATAACTCTCTTTCCAAGGAACCAGGAGAGAGCCCTAATATTTCAGCATTGAGGAGATAATTTCTAGGAAATGCCTTGTAAGACAATGAATACGCATTGCTGTTTCACTAGCCATGCTGCTCACTTCTTCAGAGTGGAAGTGGATACAACCGAACTCCATCATCTATATCATAATATGGATTTTATAATTTTATAATCCCATATTCAATGGAGTGCAGTGATACCCCTCCCCAGACAATTAGGCCATTCTCTCCATTTTAAATTTCCAAAGTCAGGAAGGCATTCAGAGATAAGAAGACCTTGGTCCCCTCAAATGATGGCCCTCTGAATTGGGTGCACTCTTATTATATGCATTAACCCTGATGCTAATTTCAATCCACCTTGTGCCAGTGTGGTAAACTGCTGAGAATCTTTGGAAATGGAGTGGCTTACAAACTGAAATCAAAACAGGGATACAATTAAACAAATTGCTGGCTGCTGTCTAGAGACAAGTGATATCATTTCTCTCTATTAAAATCTTGTGCTGCTTTAAAAATTAATAAATGTATCCAGGCCTCATTTTAAAATGGACTGTAATTCATATCATATGATACAGTTTCAATTATCAACTAGACAGAGTAAGTAAAGCTAATTTGCTTCAGAAGGGAAACCATTATTTGAAGGAGGGCATAATTAACTATGACCAGGGATGAAGAAAGGTCACATTTTAGAAATGGGATAGAAAAGAGAAGCCACCAGGGTATATTTTGGCTCTTCTTTGGGAGAAAGTAGAAGAGGCCCTACAGTATATGAATAATATAGGGCTGAGAGTTTTCATAGTTCCATTTCCATGTACAAACCCAATGTTTATTATTATCTCTGCCTGTTTTCAAAGACAGAGAACCATGGTTACAGAAAGATAGATAGGACTTAGTCCAATGCTTATTTTTTTTTAGGTGCAATTTAGAAAAATCTAGGTTATTACTTCATGTGCGCTTCAGATCTTTTGAAAATTCACAAGAAGCAACCAATCTCAGCCATATACCAAAATGGCTTGGTGGCACCTCTGAGACTGGCAGTGATGGAAGGAAGGGAAGGGAAGGGAAGGGAAGGGAAGGGAAGGGAAGAGAAGGAAGGAAGGAAGGAAGGAAGGAAGGAAGGAAGGAAGGAAGGAAGGAAGGAAGGAAGGAAGGAAGGAAGGAAGGAAGGAAGGAAGGAAGCGCCAGCCTGGAAAAAGTTCTAAACTTGCAGGGGTTCTCAACCTTGGCAACTTTAAGACTTGTGGACTTCAACTCCCAGAATTCCTCAGCCAACTTTGCTTGGCTGAGGAATTCTGGGAATTGAAGTCCACAAGTCTTAAAGTTGCCAAGGTTGAGAACCCCTGATCTAAAGCTTCCCTGTCTGGGTGTGTGCGCGCCTCCATCGTCTGACGGAGGACGGGACCTCCCTGAGGAACCGTCCATCCCTGGCAGGCCTCTCGAGATCTGAACCACGCCAAGGCTGGGAGGGGGAGGCCAAGGAGGAGCTTCGGCAAGCGCCACTGGCCAGAGGAAAGCGGCGGGATGGGTCTCTCCTCCCTCCTGCAAAAGGCGAAGCCGCCGCCGGTGGCGGTTCAGGTGCGGGTGGCTCCGCACCCTGCAAAGTCCAGTCCTCCCCCTCCGGCATCTCTCGGAGCTGCGCCTGCTGCCGGCGATGGAAGGGGCCGCCGCCGCCACACGGTGAGGAGCACCTGTGGTGTCTCCCGAGGACGTGGGGTAAGTAAAGCGGCGGGAAAGTTTTCCCACCGCCTCCTTAGAGAGGCCGGTTGCTGCGCTACTGCGAAGCTCCGGCTGGGAGGGGGGCGCGCTGCGTCGCTGGCTTCGCAAAGAGACCCGAAAGACTTAAAGCGAAATGATGGGATCGGATCGTATCGGATCGGCCTCGGGGGAGTTTTCTACCGCTCGGTCCATTTTATTCCACTCGGATCTCGGCGCTGCGTCTTGGGAATAGAATGCGCTATTTGTTAGTCGTTGAGCTTGGCCGTTTACGTCCCTTTCTGTTTCTAAAAGCAGTTAGGAGTGATGGGAAAGGCATTTTCGCCGAGCCGTTGTGAGCCACTTTCAACATCCAAGTAGACGTAAGTTATCCCAATAAAACTGAAAGCAAGCCTAGTTCGTGATATTTTTAGGATGCTTTGGTTGTTTTGTGTTTGAAAGGCAAAAGGCATGAATCCATCCCAGGCCATTTTAGAAAGGGGTCAGTTTTGCCTTGGAATCAATTATTCGAAGGCCCACTACTAGATAAATTAAAGATTAAATGATGAAGGGAGAATTGAAGAACGTTGATTATGATCCCTTTTTTATACCTATTAAAGCTATAGCCAACCGTTTCCCCTTCGTTTCATTATGGTTTCCATTTTTGAATGATCTTTCTGGCTTAAAGGATGGCTACATAGGATCAACCACACTCATTTGTCCCTAATGATAGCAAGCAGTTTCTGCAGATGGCAGCCTTTAACTAACCTGGCTTTCTCTGAAAAAAGCTAAGCAGGAAGGGAACTGGTTAAGGAAAAGATAGGAGACCACTAGGAAATCCCAGGGCTGAAGGCTAGGTTGGAAAACTGAAAGTTTCCCAAAAGACAGCTGTGGCAAACACCTTACCATGAACATAGATGCATCCATCTAATAGCCAGGCGTCAAGCTCCTTGTAGATAATATTTATCTTTTTAAAAACTGATAAAATTATCATAGATGCTCATATATGAACTGCAGGAGAAAACTGCTTCCTCTGCACTATTTCTCATAATGCCTTAGTAATTTTATATATACATTTCATTGTTCTGATATTTCTGAACAGGATGGCAACAAATATATATTAACTGCCTGTCATTTAGATTTTTACAATGAAGTTGATTTTTGTTACTTGTTTTGATATTTCTAATATAAAGATGAAGGACAAAAACTTCTAGAATATATATTCTAGCATGCTGGCTGGGGAATTCTGGTAGATAAGATCCATACATCGTAAAGTTGCCAAGTTTGAAAAAAAAATGCCTTAACATTTCTTCTCAGATAATGTTTCTTGCATTGGAATTATGAACAGCTCAGCCTATTACTTCTGCAAATAATTGTGAATTGTTCCATGTTCCAGCACCCTTGCAATTAAAAACTCCTCCCTACTAACCAGATGAAACAATCCAGGCAGGGAGGGAGGGGGAGGGGGAAAAAAAGGAACTACTTGCCTATTGGTGACTTTGAAGAGAAGGTCACATTTAATTTTAGATTTGAATTGAAAGGTGATAGAAGTTTCCCTGTATGGATTGAAATACCAATAACGTTTTAATTTTTTTAATGGATTTAAAGGTTTAGCTGATCTATTTTTGTGTTTTTGTCTGTTCCCCCCCTACCCTTCTTTAGTTGTAGTGATTTGTACTCGGGGGGGATCCTTTTCTACCATGTCAGAGTTCTGGCTAATCTCAGCTCCAGGGGATAAGACAAATTTGCTTGCCTGGGACCGAATGAACACCGTGACTTCAAAAGCCAACCTATCCAGCAACAGCAAGTTCGCCATCCCTGACCTCAAGGTAAAAGGTGGATGAAAAGTTAGAAGGGGAGAGGGAAGAAAGAAGAGCAAGACAAGAACAGTGCAGGGATCAAGCATATTTCTTCTTCTTCTTTAGTAGAGTGGGTCTCCGTACAAGGAAAATTAGTCTGAATAATATCTTTCATTCTGAAGGGCTTGAATTCTATGTGCCATTATTATCAATCAGTGGGTTAATTACTAGCCGAAAAACCTGGAGATTTAATTTGGTTCTACTCAAGCCTGTCGTTTGCAGAAAATCTCAAGAACTAGACAATCTATGAGCATCCTTAATGGTCACGATTCCAATTAAATCAAAGGGGAGCTCTGCCATAGATAGCCTTATACAGAGACAAATTAAGTAAGATTTACTCACAAATAAACGTAAACGCAGTTGTAGCATTAATAAACTAAATCTGAATGAATTCAATGAGACTTAGTCCTAAGGAACCATACATTTCATTTGAATGGAGATTCATCACATTTTAACGGGTGTCTATAAAGAAAAGGGGGTGAGTGGGAATTATAACATGCACACAATGTCATTGTGTCATATTTTACCATAATTGATTAAAAAATCATAATTTGTACTAATGCTGTTAGCATTTGTATTCAAAATAGGTCTTAGTTATTTCAATATTCATGCTATGTAGACTTTATCATAATTTAATTGACAGAACTTCAACTTATTAAATTACTTCTTCAATAACATCCTGCACTAACAAGTTAGTTTATTTTGGTTAGAGTACTAGAGGTAAAAAAAAAATACAGGGCTTAATAATATGACTATGATAGAAGTGCTGACTGGTATCTGAAAAATCACCTTCACTATTGGTAAAGATACTGTTGGTATCTTAAAGTGTAATAATTTCAAGAAGAGATGCAATGAATTTATTTACTGCAACTGCTTTCTGCCCACATTATATATAAATAAGGTAAGGCTCTCTCATTTTAAAGAAGAAATGTTTCTTCCTACTGAACTTTGTGAGGAAAATATATGTTCTGTTCAGTGCCTTATGATTGTATATACAATATACTGTGAGTAATAAAGCTGTTGAGGAACACCGATAATAAAAATAGGGAAGAAGTCTTGTAGAAGTGGGTTTATAATCACATGATGATATGCAGTTTTTCCTTTTTTAGAATAGAAGAAGAGGCATTTCAGTCATGTTCTATTAAGAGAAAATAGTCTCTCTGATTGACTTTGGCTTCCTCCAAGTGTCCTTAATACTTTGATTACACAAAAGGACATCCAGGCCAAAAATAATAAAAAAGATCATTCTGGCAAAACAGTCGTGCAACTCTTCTGTTTATGTTAAAGTATTTGTGTTCCCTTCCACAGGTAGGAACTCTGGACACGCTGGTTGGCCTCTCAGATGAGTTGGGAAAACTTGATAGTTTTGCTGAAAGGTAAAATAGAACTTATTTACTGCACACAAAGACAAATGCATGTTGTTTCTCCAGGTCACAGGGTTCCTGCCTGAACCCAACTCTGACTTGTTTAAGCTTGGCCTTAGAAGTCAGCCAGATCAGGCAGGTTTGGTTTTATTCTGTTTAAAGAAGAGTTGGGTCCAAACTCCTGTGTTTTATTTTGAATCCAATATGTTTGGATCTAGGGACACAGCCTTCGCCCCAAGTAGTCAGCAAAGTCCCTGTGAAAAATAGTCCCTGCCCTCTTCATCATTCTATTCTATACAATTATTCTGAGGAGCCATTACAGATATGAATCAGGGGCTCATAGTAATGGGAAATGTGGGGGAAATAGCATTTTTTTTGCGGAAGCACTATGGATGCTTTTAAGAATATCAAAATAGCTCTATTCAGTTTTATTTGGCAAAAATGTCCATCTATAGCTAAACCTGCCCCCCTCCCAAGTCTTCAGTGTTCAGTAATAACACTGGTAATAACCACCACTAAGAGACACAGGACTACTAAGATGCATTAGCAAAGAATCTGGGAAAGAAAATATTATTATTATTATTATTATTTATTAAATTTCTATGCCGCCCTATTCCGAGAACTCAGGGCGGCTCACAGCATAAATAGAAATCCAATATTAAAATACTACATAATAAATATATAAAAATACATATATAAAAAGAAAACCTCTAAATTTAAGAAACCATTCATTCAACAAACGGTTGTTGAATGGGTGAAAATGAAATATATATCTGAAACACTATAGTGAGATTTGGCAGCCTAGAACAAAAGTTGGATTTTTGGGGGGGCGGAAGGGTGGCTAGGATGCTCCCCAGTCCTTTTCCCTTTTTACAATGAAAAGCAGAGTCAAATGGGCAAGGCAGATAAGAAACCCTACTTTCTCTCATTTCTTTTTCTGAATGCCCACTTTCCAATTCTCTTCCCCCTCTTGTCTATAGAGATTCTCAGTCATCCAGGTCATGGTTGTCTCAAAGGTGCTTTTTCAAGTCAACTGGATTATGGTGTTTTTTTTTCCCTTGAGGAAAAAGATGTTTTGCTTCTCATCCAAGAAGCTTCATCAGTTCTGGCTGGATAGTGGTGGGGATGGAAGGATTAATCCTAATCCTTCCATTACTCTCTCTCTCTCTCTCTCTCTCTCTCTCTCTCTCTCTCTCTCTCTCTCTCTCTCTCTCCCTTCCTCCCTCCCTCCCCGTCCTCTCTCTCTCCCTCCCTCCCTCCCCCCCTCCTCCTCCCTCTCTCTCTCTCTCTCCCTCTCTCTCTCTCTCCCTCCCTCCCTCCCCCTCCTCCTCCTCTCTCTCTCTCCCCCCCCTCTCTCTCCCTCCCCCCTCTCTCTCTCTCTCTCTCTCTCTCTCTCTCTCTCTCTCTCTCTCTCTCTCTCTCTCTCTCTCTCTCTCTCTCTCTCTCTCTCTCTCTCTCTCTCTCTCCAGCCCGAATTGATGAAGCTTCTTGGATAAAAAGTGAAATATCTTCTTCTTCCTCAAGAGAAAAAAAAACATAGTGCAGTTATGTTTTGAAAAAGCAGCTTTGAGTCTTTCCCCTTTTCTTCTTAGTTCTTGCATCTGTATGAAAGGTTAGAAGTATGAAGTTGTGTATTTTATTGAGCGGTTGGGATTTTTTTAAAAAAAAATGCAGAACATATGGGCCTGTTATTAAGAAATAGATTTGCTTCTCCTCGGTGGAACATTATTTCTCAGAATTCATCTGTTTTCTGACTAGGCTCCTAAGACTGCTACTCTTATGGTCACCAAGAATTCAACTTTGCTCTATGTGTAGACATCCATTCCTAATTATGGTGGTGCCAAAATGACAAGAAATGGGTTGCCACACTGATGCACATTTAATCTCTTGCCTGCTCCCCATGTAGATTTTCATTTTCGTTTATTTATTATGAATTAAATTTCTGCATTACCCATCTCCCCTAAGTAACTCTGGGTGGTTTAAAATAGCATAATAAAACAATATAAACATCTGAATAAAAGCGGAGCTAAAAACAAGAGTTAACAAGTTAAAGCTTATAAGTTAAAAGGGAAAAGATAAATATTTTTAAATAAAAAAAAATTAAAGTTAAAAATTCAGAAGGCTGCAAAGGTTAACGAGGCAACGGGAGTCCCCTCCAGCCACCAGCCATCCCCAGGGTTATGTCATACTCTTAGACCCCCAGGCTAATTGGAAGACCCATTTCTTAACTCATTTCCGGAAAACCAGAAGAATGGGGGGGAGCTCGCCTTACCTCTGGGGGGGGGAGATTTTCCAAAGGGCAGGGGCAGCTGCAGAGATGCCTCATAATAGCAAGATTTCTGCCACGAGAATTCAACCCACATTTGTATTAACTGCATCATTTTATAGAAGAAGCCGAAAGTCTGATGTTGAAGCTCATCTGATGAAAGAACTGACTTGTGTGTGAGACTAGGGTGTTATAAAAATGAAGGCAACAGATGCTGAAGTCCATGGACAAAGAGGAATTGCTCTGAAGCTATGCCAATGAACTCAGCATTTATATTACAGTTTGCAGAGAAGCAGGTTGTTAGTGGAACTGTTGTTAGATCAACATATGCAGGAAATGCTGGTACATCTAGCTAGGCAGCAGAAACCAGCCGGCGCTGCTTCAGACCAGCGTGGCAGGGAAGGGGCAAGAGTTTTCAGGGTCTCTTGTTTCCCTGCAGTTTTATTACTTATTTATACAAGGAGGCCGAGTATTTTTCCATGTCACTTTGAAGCAGCCCGTGGCATTCTGATCTCTCTGCCCATCCGTTCTTGAGCTGTTTCCATCTCGGATGGCCCGCTTTCCTTGCAAACCTATTTTTAAATGCTCACCAAAGTTAAAATGGTATAGAATAAAGGTGAGAATCCTGGGAAATTTGGGTGGAGACTTAATACTTCAAAAGCAAGTTAATGTCCATTTCTAAATATGTTTATTCTGGAGGAAGCGCTTTTGGACTTTTCCAATTCTGCTACATCAGTGTTCCATTACATGCACAAACGCACACCTGGAAGAAATCAGCATCTGTGGATCCCATGGGCTTCAAAAATGCTTCCTCCATTCAGGCTACTACATATATACACACTCTGATTCCAGGTGTGCTTTTTCCTGTTCCCCAACAAGCCACACCTTATTTTCTTGACAACGATAGCAGTTGGGAAACAGACTTTGTAACATAAAGAACTTACTAGGACTGAATTATTAGTCCCATCCATCAGAGTTGGGGACAAAACAACAGGAAGTCATGCACTTAATGAATGAAAGAAAAGAGTATCTTCTTATTTTTAGTACCAGAACTCAATAGGTATTTTGTACAATACCCAACACACACTTAAAAAAAAAAACCAGCCAATTCCCTTTTTTTGTTATTGAAACTTCTTGTTAATGCATCACTGTTTTTGATCTGTCATTTGCTCGTTTCTGCCTACACATTGGTTCTCACTTTAGGGACTATGAAAATGATTTTTTTTTTACTATCTAGCTGTAAGTTATTTCATGATTCTTGAATTAAATTGAACTAAAATGTCACTGTTTTGTTCTTGTATGAAGTGTAATAAAGAAAATTGCCCAGTATATTGGAGAAGTTTTAGAAGATTCAAAAGATAAAGTACAAGAAAACCTGCTGGCCAATGGAGGTAGGCCTTGAAATCATGGATATATTGTTGAGTTTGGATGTTGTTTGTTGTTTTCACTCAGTTTCCAGAAAGAATTGCTGGAATTAATATGCTCATTTATTAGAAACTTAGATGGTGCTTCTAGTTTTAGAGAATAATGCTTTTTCTTCACTGCATTATATGATTAAAAAATATGATTGTCTTACAAGGAGTCCAGATTCCCAGAGAGATGACTATTACTCTATAATTCCATACAGATTTATTCTACAGATCACAAAAGTATTTAATTGTTTCTAATGATAAGGAGAAATCCTTAATGGCAGTCAGCAGTGAAACATTTAGCACAAGGAAAAGTAACTATAACAGATAAGAAGAAGAAAATCAACTCAGGCTAAAATGACATTTTAAACTGCAATGTCTTGAGAACATTGCAATTGACAGCCTTTCACAGGCTAAAGTGAGACATGAATTGCTCCAAATTCAGCTTTAGTTCATACCCACAAACAGAGATTTTTGTGCAATCTACTGAAGATTACCTTTAATGAACTGTTGAAATGATTATTGATAGCATAAGACCAGAATGGAATTCTGTTCTTTGGCAGACATCTTGCAGAATAAGGCTGCCAAGTGATAACTTTACTTTTTAAGTCAGGTATTTTTGAAGATCAATAATTGCACTTACTATATTTCAGGCACAAAGGACAAAATGAAATGTCTAAAGGGTATGTTGTGTTTGGGGGGCAATGTGTCTTGGCCAGCATGCACTAGGGTGTTTAATAATAGAGTCGAGCCCACATCTGGTTGTAGGGGTACAGTGATCAGGTTACGATGGATTTCTCTAGTAACAACCCCGTAGCTTGATCACCATCTCCCTATGACTCAGATTACTTCAGGTTTGCATCCTAGATTACGGTTGATTTTTCCTTTCCCTCAGTCTTTTTCTTTCTTTTTAACTTACTCTGCATGTATAGTGAAAGGAACTGTAGTGACTACTGGAGTGTGTGAAACTTTTTGCATGCATCTGTTTTCTTATGATCAATCGTATCATCAGTGTTCTTAAGTGTGTAGTTTTTACTTAAGCTGTAAAAATTCAGATGAGGGTTTAGTGGCAGCAAATATAGCTTGCTGCTGCCACCTAGTGGTTATTTAGATTTTGCAGCCTGTGTCCAGGGCTCTTTTTCACAGGTGAGGGCTCTTCATTAGTCCTTAAAGGGGAAAACAAAAAACAAACCCCCCAACACCATGTTGGCATTAGCAATGCTGTCCCTTTGCCAGGCTACATCTCATCATACTTCCTTTATGTACCTATTGTAGCCATTTTAAGGAAAGGAAGTGGTGATTCCCCTTGTTTCATTTCCTGTCCACCAAGTTATGCTTGCTGATTAGGAAACAGTCACCAATCTATTTCCCTCATGGGTGAGGAGTGAGGATGGGTGAATTAGATGATTGGTTAGAATGGCAGATTAGCCCACTATGAAGTTGCCTGACTTATACTTGGTCCTCAACTTATGACCACAACTGGGACCAAAATCTCAGTTGTTGAGTGAAGTGCTCATTAAGCAAGATACCCACATGATTGCTTTGCTTAATGGATGCAATCCTGGCACTTGCACTTGCAGTCATTAAACAAACTTGTGTGTCTCCCAGGGCCTCCCTTATCCCTTGAGACAACATATGCTCATTTCGTTACTGTTCTACCTCTCCATTCAGGAGCTGAAAATCTTCTTTGCTAAAATCCAAACAGACACTCCACACACAACCTGGGCCAGGCCGCCCAACCCGCCTCTCTGCACCTGCCTGAGGAAGTCCATGCTCATTACTCTACCATGCAGCCTCTCCCTGCTCTGCTTGGATTTCAGCTCCTCTTGTCTCTGGAAGCTCTCTGAAAGAGCTGCCTGCTGGAGGATTTCAGCTTCCTTCCATGCACAGAAGGAAATCCCTTCAGTGGGACGCAGGAAAAGATGAAATCTTAAGGATTTCAGCTCCATTTCTGCACTTTGCTGAAAGGGTTCAGCTGCCCTTGGCAAGCAGTTCTTTCAGCCACCCCAGAGGTGAAAAGGTGTTTTCTTGGCAGGCGGCAGCAGCAGCTTGCAACCTTCCCCGTCAGCTTCCTCAGTGACTTTCTGGGGAAGCCAATAGAGCAAACTTCAAATGATAATCACGTGGTTGCAGGCGCTTGGCAACTGTTGTAAGTGCACACAGATTGCCAGGCACCCAGATCATGATCATGTCACTGTAGAGATGGTGGTGCAACATTTTATGATGGTTGGAAGTGCTTTATGGACCATAAAGCACCATTTCCAAGGCCGTTGTACTTCTGGACTCTTGTTAAACAAATGGTCATAAGCTGAGGACTATGAACATGGGGATCGGGACACGGGAAGAAGTGGAAAGGACCACTGCCAAAGCTCCTTGGATCACTTGAATTTGTCAGTCAGATCATTTCTGAACATGTGCAGGATGTCCTGAAAAAGTGCTAAACCTGTGTTCCAAGGTATCTTGGATCCATAAGTATGGAAGACAAGCAACAGGTGAAACAGAAAGGAGTTCTGATGCTGTCAGCAAGTGACTTTCCATTTTAAGCATCTGGCAGTAGCCAAAAGACAACCATGCAGAACATGTGTGTGACAAACTGACCTCCTGAATCACACAATTCTGGATGGTCTACACGTAACCACAACAGATATTATTATGGCACCTACTGCTGTCAAAGCCAAAATAGAGGGGACAAACTATCCCTTTCTCTCCTACCAAGGGGGATATATGTATCTATGATGTGGTGTGCAAAGGGTCACAAGAAGTGAAGCTACACAAAGTGATCTGAGAGCATTGCCCAGTGGGGATAATAATTCTTGTCAGCAGCAGCATTGGAAAGCTTTTACTGGTGACAGACCATAAGAGCACATTGTTGGCAGAACCCGACTCTTTCTCTGCAACATAGGACTAATGCTTTTTCAAACAACAACAACAACACTAAACCCACTTATATATTTTAATCCATAATATAAGGGAGACCATGAGTTCCAATCCTGCCTTAGCTACGAAAGCCAGCTGAGTGACCTTGGTCCAGTCACTCTCTCTCAGCCTAACTCACCTCAGAGAGTTCTGTTGAAATGAATGGGGCAGGCCTTGTGAGCAAAGCACTCTCTGTGCACTTAGAATGACAATCACAAGTTATAGTTCTGTAATGGATTATTTGCATTCATGGTTTATTCAAAAGAAATGAGTACAGAAGAATATGTGAGAACTACAATAAAGTGCGGCACGGTGGAATATTTCTGTTTAAAACCCATTTCCTTTCCTTTCAGGAAGGAGACAGAAAGTCTTAAGGCAGGAGTATCAAATCTTGACAACTTTAAGACCTGTGGACTTCAACTCCCAGAATTCCTCAGCTAGGAATTCTGGCTGGGGAATTCTGGGAATTGAAGTCTACAAGTCTTAAAATTGTCAAGGTTGGACACCCCCAGTTGAAGGGAAAGGAAAGGGCCAGTTAGTTAGCACCATGCGCACTTAGGGTGCACTTAGGAATTTTACAAACAGTTTTGGAAGGAGTCCATTTGCTTCTTGAATGTCCCTATTGAGCTGTCTCATACATATTTTATAGAAGATGAAGCCTGTTGATTTCAGATCTCCAAGTCCTAAATTCTTGCTGTGCGCATTAGATTTTCCACACCCAGGGAATATAAGAAGGTAAGGTGACTCTTTCTAGGAGAAGCAACACTCTAGAGAAGGACTTTGAGATACCAAGAGGGAGCCAGTCTGATACCCCAAAGGGATTGCTATAGGCATTTGAAAGAGACACACTGTCCACTAAGGCAGAGGTCACCACACCTGCTTACGTGCCAGTCAATCATTTATTTCTTTAGAGCATCTGGATTTGCATTGTGAGTGTTGAGTCCCATAAGTTTCTTGCACATGTATTCTCTCCCAACAAAGGGGTCTCTAAGTGAAGAAGGTTTCACTTAAGAATTCCATTTTTTTGTGTCTGTATTATTAAGGCCTCATTAAAAACTACACAAAAGTTGCTGGGGTGTCTAGAAGCATCCTTGAATGTTCTTTCTTCTGTTTTTTTTCAGCTCCAGATGTTTGTGTGTGTTTGTTTGTTCCTGCACACATGTATTATTTAAAACATGGCTTTAAAAAAGTATTTTGCCCTGCATTAGGTTCCCCCCCCCCGATCATTTCTACTGCCCTGCTTTATCTCCACGCTACTTTTGATATCATAGCAAAGGTCACTTGAAAGCTTTTGGGTGGTACAAGGAGGACTGCAGTGGGGATCCCAGCATTAAAGCATACAATTCAGGATCCAACCCTCCATGCATTCCTTTAGTTTTAGTTTCTCCCACTGCCTAGCAAAGTGCCCTTTATGCACCCGTTAATAGTCATGAATTTGGTCCTTATTGAAATACTAATCCAATTAACATTTAAAAAGCTCCATCTCCACTGAAGAGCTATAGCAAAGTCAAGCAGAGTGACTTTCCTCCTGTAACGAACAGGAAAATCTGCGGATATCTCATTTCAAGCAGCTTTTATGTTCACTCAGAGTAACGTAGGTTGGTAGATTTTTTTGACACAAGTGAAATTTACGTGAGATTTTTCACACTCTGAGTATGTTAGATAGTCTCTGCACATGTTATTTTTTTTTATCCCTCTGGAAATAAGCCCCAAATCTGATAAGTTTATAAAAGAAAGCAGTCCCCTTCCAATATAAAGATTTTATATGTTTGTTTGTATCCTGCCTTTATTATTTTTACAAATAACTTAAGGCAGTGAGCATGTCCAACATATCTTCTTCCTCTTATTTCCTCCACAATAATAATCCTGTGACATGGGTTTGGCTAAGGGAGAGTAATTGACTTCAAGTCACCCAGCCGATTTTTCAGGCCTAAGGCGGGACTAGAACTCCCAATCTCCTAGTTTCTAGCATGGTGCCTTAACCACTAGACCAGGCGTAGGCAACCTTGGCTCTTTTATGACTCGTGGACTTCAACTCCCAGAATTCTTGACCAACCATGCTGGCTCAGGAATTCTGGGAGTTGAAGTCCACGAGTCATAAAAGAGCCAAGGTTGCCTATCCCTGCACTAGACCAAACTGACTTTAAAAGCCAGCCACAAAAAGGAGAGAACTAAAACTACAAAAGCAGTTTTTTTAAAATATATAAAATAAGTTAGGGGTTTTTATGGTTCCCCAGCCAATATGAACTATATCTTTCGGGACTCCAGTTCTTGCTGGTTGTTAGCTGTGAAGCATTTTGGTTCAGTGACACATTATGTGGGCCATGGAGTCTCTAACCCTGCCCTAAATTAAACCTAACTATTACTTTTAATCACAATCTTTATTCTCTTATTTGCTAACTATATTGATAAGATGAAAACTAAGATGAATATATTCCTCTTCATGAAATTAACTGGGTGAATATTTTTAAATTGTAAACAATTGGCACAGCGGGCCTGCAGATCTGGATTAGTATCTAGAAAAGGGAATAAATATAAAATGGCAATCCTTATCCAAGCCATATCCTAAATGCAAGCTAATCTGAATGCAAAAAGAATACTTTATTCTCAGAATAATTCTTATACGCATGCAATTCACTGGATTTATTTTTATTGTTTCAGTTGATCTGATTAGTTACCTGACAAAGTTTGAATGGGACATGGCCAAGTATCCAATAAAACAGCCGCTGAAGAACATTTCAGAAGGATTAGCAAAGGTAATCATTGTTTTCCCTCCTTTCTCCTATGCTGAGAAGCACCTTATAAGAGCTGTTTCTCGAAAATGATAATAAAATGCAGTTAATTAAGTACATTTAATTACTTAGGACAACTTCCTTAGGAACCCAGTTCTGGAAATGATGGGTACTGATTTGCTTTGAAATTTATCAGAAGGCAAACTAGGGCCTTTTCCCATACTGTCAAATTCTAGCATTATGGAAAATATCTTCTTCTTCATCTTTCTCCCCACAAAGATATTCTTGTCTGAGAAGAAAAGAAAAAAATAAACATGTAATATCTATGTTGTCCTAAGAAGTATCTCCTGTGACTTAAGGAGACTATTTAGCTTATAACTCTAAATATATATATTTAAGTCTGTCTTAGAAGCAGTCACAAGTCTGTCACACAGCAGTTTTCAGCAGAGGGAAGGCATTTATTTCTGTATCTGTAAATCTGAATTACAAGTGTGCATTTAGTGAGGGGTTTCACCCTGGTACAAGGAAGGATTTTTTTTCTAAGACCATAACAGAGCAAGGATAAATCAATTTCTTCCTTCCCTTCTCCCTTCAGCTGGTGTTAAGAGAGAAAGACAGATGTAGGTATTTAAATTGCAACTAAAATGGAAACTAAGTTTAGTTTTGGCCCTTTGGTAAGTCTAACAATAGAATCTATATTCTTTGTAGACTTTTGCATGTATGGAATTATTAAACCGCTCGACTTTAAAATGGATGCAGAGTTCATATTGCTCAGCTGGATTTCCTTTTTATGTTTAGCAAATTACACAGATTGAAGCAGACATGAAAAGCCGAGCAGCTGTCTACAACAACATCAAAGGAAATCTTCAGAATCTGGAAAGAAAAACGATGTATGTGTTTAGATAAGTTTTAATGGATTGCGTTTTCTGTATACATCGGGATACTGTTATGACCTGGGGCTGGGCACTGGCAACACAGCCGAAGTGAAAGGTTAACTCCCTTTTATTGCTCCAACTTTCCCTCAAAATTCCCACCATTCAGTACAAGTCCAAGAGCAAGTTCTAAACACACACACACACACACACACACACACACACACCCCTCTCCAATAGTTCCTGGCTACTAGAAGTCCAGGGGAGCAGCACAGTTCAGGAAGCTTGGTCACTGGGTGTCGCAGAGCTATGTCACTGCGAAGTCCAGCAAGGGCCAGGGCCAGGGCTAGGCAAGGCAAGGCAAGGCAAGGCAAGGCAAGGCAAGGCAAGGCAAGGCAAGGCAAGGCAAGATGTTGGTAACAGCAAGTGTGGCTAGAAAAATGCAACGCTTGTTCCCGACAAAAGTTGTTCCCCACGGCTTTTCTTTAAATCCTATTCCTCAGGTGAGCCTTGTCAAGAGGGGTGGGGCGCCCTCCTTCCAAGTAGTCGGGCCGCGTAGTCGTGCTCAGGGATTGGGCAGGGTAGGTAATTGCTCGTCTCTGGAGCTCCATCGCTCCTTTGCTCTACTGCCTGCCCTTTCCTCCCCCCTTGATCGGCCATCCTGCATCCTCTCTTCTTCCCTGGCGACCCTTCCGAAGGACCTGGGACCGCCTCGTCCATCTCCTCTGGTCATTCCTCCTGGGCCAGAGAAGCAGCGCCATCTCCCTCCGTGGGTCTGAGCTCCATCTCCATCTCCTCCTCCTCCTCAGACCCTGGCTCCGAGGAGGCCATGACAGATACTGACTTCCTATGACAATGTCTTAACATGTTAGCTCAGCGGTTCTCAACCTGTGGGTCGCGACCCCATTTGGGGTCGAACGACCATTTCACGGGGGTCGCCAAGCACCGCAGTCCGCCATATTTTTTTTGGCCGGCCATTTTTTTTCCTATTGCGATGCGGGCCGTCGTGCCACACATGCGCGATGCGCTCCGTTGCGCCGCGCATGCACAGTGCGGGCCCGCCATTTTTTTTTATTTTGGTCGGCCATTTTTTTCCCTATTGTGATGCGGCCCGTCGTGCCGCGCATGTGCGGATCGGCCCGTCGCGCCGTGCATGCACGGATCGGCCCGTCGCACCGCGCTTGCGCGGATCGGCCCGCCGCGCCGCGCATGCACGGATTGGCCCGTCGCGCGCGCGTGCGCGGCACGGGTCGGGGTTGCACCGCACATGGGCAGCGCAAGTGGGGTCTCAACCTGAAAAAGATTGAGAACCACTGTGTTAGCTGCACTGGAATATAGTAATACAGACAAGTACTATGGGCTTAATCAGGGAGTGGGGTTTTGGTGCTTTTGAGTCAATATTGATGATTTCTAGTCACTTTCTGGACGTCAGCAAGTTGCCATTGCTTGCTTCCTAAGGCTAAGAGAGTGTGATTGGCTAATATGTATTCATGCCTAAACTGGGACTAAAATTCACAATCTTCCAATTTCTAGCCTAGGGCCTTAATCTTTGCATCAAATTGGCTATCTAGTCAGCTCTTTAGTGGATCTGCATTAATTAATTAATCTGTTTAAATAAAATTTAAAAAGTGCCTAGTTCCTCTAAGCTTACTATACGGTATAATGGCTGGATTTGCTTTAAGTTTGTCCAAAAATTCCCTGAAAACATTTTCTTTCTAGTCATCCAATTAAGCATCGACTTAACATTTAGAAAGTATAAATGGTGAGGTAATCCTGTACTGATCCTTTCTGCCTTTTTTTCCCCCCCAGAGGAAATCTTTTGACCCGAACATTAACAGATATAGTGAACAAGGAAGACTTTGTGTTGAATTCCGAATACCTCATCACTCTCCTTGTTGTAGTTCCTAAGTAAGAAAAAGTTGGCTTTCCTATGGATGGATTTAATTGTAACGCTCAAGGTTTACATAGTGTTTTAGAGAAAAATTTCTGTATACATGACGTCAGTTTTGCCAGGAAAATTTTGGTGAAATGAATTGATAGAAAGTCCTCTACTAACCAAAGAGTTAATGGAAAAGGACAAGGTTGGAGCCCAGAGGCTTTATTGCCTATCATAAGTTCCTCAGCTCCGTTCTGCTCAAATTCACACTGTGAATGTATCTACGGGTATTCTTTGCATAATGACTGCCTTGTTAATGACCATTTGAAGTCATTTTGGCATTGAAAATGTAATTTTATGATCGGCTCCTTGCACTTGCAACCATTGCAGCCATTTCTGCAGCTACATCAGGGGTCCCCAATCTTGGCAACTTTAAGACCTGTGGACTTCAACTCCCAGAATTCCCCAGCCAGCCATACACGATCAAGATTTGGTCACTTTGCAATGGCAGAAATTTATGGCCATTGCAGCATTCCATAGTCAGAATATCACCATTTGCATGCTTCCTAACTGGCTTCCAAGAAGCAGAGCTGATTAAGAAGAAACCGGCGGTAAAATCGCAAGTTGTGGTCACTTGGGGTCTCACTTAACAAGCATAACAACCATGGCAGACAGAAGTGAGGTTGTAAGTCTGTTGCAGTCACATGTCTCGCTTAATGACTGCATCGCTTAGTAATGTAGTTGCTGGTCCCAGTTGTGATTGTGAAGTGAAGTTTATCTGCATTGTAAATAGGAGCATTCCACGTGACAGATTCGGAATACAGGTAGTCCTTGACTTACAACTGTTTGTAAGTTACAACGGCACTGAAAAAAGTGACCCAGGACTGTTTTTCACACTTATGACCACTGTGGCATCCTCCTGGTCATGGGATCAAAATTCAGATGCTTGGCAACCGACTTATAATTATGATGGCTGCTTTGTCCCGGGATCAGGTGATCAACTTTTGCGACAAGCAAAGTCAGTGGGGAAAACCAGATTCACTTAATAACCGTGTAACTAATTTAACAACTGCAGTGATTCACTGAGCAACTGTGCCAAGAAAAGTTGTTCACAGGAGGCAACATTCACTTAATGAATGTCTCACTTAGCAACAGGAATATTGGGCTCCGTTGTGGACATACGTCGAGGACTGCCTGTACTACGGGGCAGTGACGATTTCTTTATTTTTTGAAACTGTAGATGCTGTTTTTTTTCTTTGTAAAATAAATCCAAGGATGCTGGCACACACAGAACATATTTTGTTTAGGCTTACTCAGAAGTAAAACCCATTGAAATAGAGCTTGGTATTTATCGACAATTCCTCAGCTCCTCTCCATCACCATATTAGTATTTGCTTCAGGTAGATATAGAGAAGGGGGGGTGAACGAGGGAAAGAAGAGCATCATGGAATCCTTGTAGACAAGATTCGATATCCAAGTAGCCCCTCCAGTCATGATTTACCCCAAAAAAGGGAATTCAAAGTTCTGATGGTCAGCTTCCCTCCATGGTTATGTGATTGAACTTTGGGCACATTGAGACGCAGTTGCATTTACAGCTATTTGCGACGTCCCGCAGTTGCAAGGCCACATTTTATCAAAACCTGACAACTTCCATTTTCTGGCAAAGTTGTGCAAAACCAAACTTTGGTTCGTTTAATGATCTCAGTGTTCGCTTTACGACTGCCACCTTTGCTTAACGACCACTGAAAAACAGGCATAATTTTACAACGTATCACAGTATATACGACCGTAAATGGCGGGCTCCATTACACTCATATGTAGAGGATTGCCTATATGTTAGAACGGATTCCAATTGCAATGAGCCTGGGAAGTTTCCCGAAAATGGAAACTTCAGTATGAACTCTGAATGCTCACCTCTCAAATCTTAGGCCCAGCACCGTGCTTGAATCCACTTTTGTCAGCTCACCCGGGAAGACAATTCAAGGGTCTTAACGCTAGCTGTTTACACTGGAAGCTGGCTAACCCTTAGAAAAAAATGGAATGGGGATCGGGTAACCTGTGTCTTCCAGCCCAGGAAGCCCAATGCTCTTCCAATGGAGATTGAGTGGAGCTTAAAATTTCAGTTCTTCTTTTTAAAAAAGTTTTGGTTAAAGGGTAAAATGAGTGCCTTGCAGAGAACAGCACAGTTTTAGCCACTTTCGGAATTTGGCACAGAAGATGCTGCCTAGAGGCTCAAGCTGATGGAAATTGAACATCCTTGTCACACAGGGTCAATTTTCTTGCGGTGCTTTCCCCCCCTCCCCCCACGTATCAACTTAGCATTAAGATTTTCTGAATTTCTGTAAAGAGAAGTGACAATCATTATGCTTAAAGTAGCCCTTTATACAGAGATACTGTACAACATTTGTCTTGTTGCAGATCAAGCTATGTGCAATGGCAAAAAACATATGAATCACTCTCGGATATGGTGGTTCCTCGCTCTACGAAGTAAGTACAACTTTTGGACTGCCTTGTTTCTCTAACAGATTTCAACCTTATGCTAGTAAGAATCGTTGGGAGTCAGGTGGCATGCAAGTTTCATAAATTATTATTTTTTTTCTGAATGATCTCTCGGTTTGTTCATGGAACAATACTGAGGAATGGATGACAAGTAAGGCAGTCTTAAATACCATGGCTTTTTAATCAATCCGATCATTTTCAAATGCTATTGTGTGGATTAAGAAACTGCTGAGGAAGTACCGGTAATTGAATCTGACAATTACCAATTACGACAGGTTATAATAATTCTGACAATTACCAATTACAACAGGTTATAATAATAATTAACAATCACAATTACACACTCATTGTTAACTGCTTTGGCACCCTGTCAAGGAAAGGCAGGATAAGTTTTAGAATAACTGGAGCAATGTATTTGATTCTTCCAGGATGATCGCTGAAGACTCCGAGGGAGGGCTCTTCACAGTCACCCTGTTCCGAAAAGTGATTGATGACTTTAAGACCAAAGCCAGAGAGAACAAGTACTGTTTTCTTTCTACTTCTATGCCAGAAAAGCAAAATAGTTCAAGCTCTTTCTCCTGTGCTGAAGTGAAACTAGACATGTCCATGCAGTTATTCAGCAGAGCTCTTGAATAATTTGCACATGGCTGGATCCAGGGACGAGTCTGTTTGCATCAGCAGAACAGGAAGACCGGGCAGCCAATTCTTCTCTGCCTTCCATGAATCTCCAGGATGTAGTGGGGAAAGTCTATTATATGAATGGACTTCTATTTAGCTTACGTTAAGGACACACACCATTTAGCTATGTTTTAACCAGATTTTAAAGGATATGTTCATACATGACTATCTAGGACTAGGTCAACCCCGAAGAGATAGAAAAGAGAGGAAGATCATTTTAAAATATCCACACCATTCAGCTATGTTTTAACCAGATTTATTTAAGGATATTTTCATACATGACTATCTAGTTCAGTGTTTCTCAACCTTGACAATTTTAAGGCTTGTGGACTTCAACTCCCAGAATTCCACAGCCAGCATGGCTGGCTGTGGAATTCTGGGAGTTGAAGTCCACATGCCTTAAAATTGTCAAGGTTGAGAAACACTGAGTAGGTCAACCCCGAAGAGATAGAAAAGAGAGGAAGATCATTTTAAAATATCCAGTTTAGCCAAGTACGTTCATGGAACAATACTGAGGAATGGATGACAAGTAAGGCAGTCTTAAATACCATGGCTTTTTAATCAATCCGATCATTTTCAAATGTTTGATGCTTACATATTAAACCTTGAACAATCCTAACCCTTGAACAATTTGAGGACTCAGTTACCTGAAACAACCCGTTCTGTTGAATCATAATATTTACAAACAATCATTTTGCTAATAACACCACCACTTGCAGGTTTCCACATAATGCTAAGCGAGAGACGAGCTCTCTCGGTGGTATCTTCTATGTACTGTATGAGATTCCCCCTCTGGGCTAGGCTTTGATTACAGGTGGTCCTCAACTTATAAATGGTTGCTTAGTGACTGGTCAAAGTTACAATGGATTTCCCTGAGGATACGTGTTACCCAGTTCTGAAGTTCTGACAGCCACCTCCCCAGTCATGTGACTGCATGTCAGGTGCCTGGCAGCCAGCCAGCATTTATGGATGTTTGTGGCATCTGGTCACATGAGCGTGTTTTATCCATAGCAAGCCATTAGTTCACTTAACAGCCATGGTGTTTGCTTAACAATCGCTGTGAAAAGTGGGTTCGTCACATGGGTGACCTGTTTTACGACCATCGTGACTTACAACCATGATGGGAAGTCTCCATTGCAATCCTAAGTTGAACTCTACTTGGTATCCGTGGAAGATATACTCTGTTTAGGCACATCATGGAAGTGTATGAGTGCCTGCTTGAACTTGCAAGTTATTCTTATACAAATATGTTTTGGATTGTGGCCTAATGAGGTGTCCATTGGGAAGGCCTCTAAAAAGTGAAGATGTTGGGGGCTATCACAAAATCAAAGTCTTGCCCCTTTTTCATGTACACATGATGGCTATATAAAGGGACAAGACTTCAGTTGGGCCTATCTTCTTGAATGTTTTGATGATTCTTCTTCCCCTTCCCCACCACCACCTCCACTGGTGCCTCTGTAGCCTAAATCATCACTTATTTTGACCACTGGCTCTCCATCCAAAAACACCCAGGGTGGCTGTTAAATTCAGAGAGGAAAGATAGGATATAGGGAAAAATAAGAAACCCTTCATAACTTCAGCTAATGAGTCACTTTTTCCAGTCTGATGCATCGGGAGGGACTCATGGAGCTGAAAATAAAACGAGCTTATTAAAGGTGACAAGAGCTCCTGAAAGCTTTGAAAATTAGTCTAATGTGACTTACTCCCACGCTGCCAAAACTTACCTTCTTTCCCAGCTAAGCTTTCAAAGTGTACCTTGTGGTTTAAAAGAGCATTTGTGTTCAAAGGCCCAGGCAGGGAACAGCTTTCTAAAAGCCCAGGTGCTGAATGTCTACACTGATTTCTTTTCAGGTTCATGGTGCGGGAATTTTATTTTGATGAAAAAGAACTGAAGTGTGAAAAGGACGAAATGAGGAAGTTAGCTTCTGATAAGAAGCAACAGTATGTGAGTAAACTTCAAGTTGTGCGTATTGACTTCTGTGCCCCACTTGCTGACTGTTTGCCAAGTTACCAGACGATCTCACTGTTAATGGTTTGCCCAGAAATGCTATACATATTCTTGGGATGACAGCCAAGACAATTCATTATCCAAAAGTGTTGTTCACACAACACATTTAACCCGATTGCTGAATTAATCCATTGCCACAATCTGCATGACTCATTGACCCATGAATTAAATCAGTGACCTACGTTAGCACCGCAGGCTAAACCTGAAAAAAAAGGAACCAAATTTAACACATTGTGAATACAGCTATTATGTTTGTAGTCTATGTTTACAGGTCTGGTTACACCTGTAAACTTTTGGAATGTGCATATGTGTGGTTGAGAACTAGTTTGCTGTAGTGGTTAATGCACCACGTAAGAAACCGGGAGAATGTGACTTCTAGGTTGGGGCTCAAAGCCACTTGGGTAACCTTGGGCCTGTCACTCTCTCTCAGCTCTAGGAAGGAGGCAAGGGCCAACCACTTTTGAAAAACTTTGCCAAGAAAACTGCAGGGACTTATCTAGGCAGTTGCCAAAGCCAATGCTGATTCAAAGGTGCATGCATGCATCCAGATGCATGCACGCATGTACGCAAACAAACAAACACACACAGTCTTATTAGGTACAAACCAGTGCAGTTTTCTCTCATCAACACAGTGTTTTAATATAATGGTAGATGTAGTCCAGAATAGTACTCTTGATTTTCTAAAAATGGGATTTTCAACTGTCTTCCCTGTGAATGGATGTTACCTAATTTTGTTTGATTAATATGGCCATCCATCTTACATAAATACCTTTGGGCAGTATATAAGGATTAAAAACACACAACCCACAAAATATAAGCCTTAGTGCCCACAGATAAAACAGTGACCCCCACTCTCAACTAGTACTACTCTCCCATAACAGCAGCAGTGGACATCGCATAAACTTCCTGACCCAAATGCCTGGGGAAATCATTATCCTCTGAAGGCTGAACGGAATGCAACCCAACAGACACCATTCAGATGGGTTGGCTAGCTCTTCTGCAAGTTTTTCCCAGCCAGAGGTAGCACCACGATCTGTAGGCTTGACTACTTGAGTCATTGGCTAATATGTTTCACCCATTTTTGGAGGGCTTGAATTTTGAAGGAGTGAATGGGTAACTGAAGCCTCCATAGACTTTACTTTGTATGAAACTCATGAAAACATGCCATCAATGAATATCAGTGAAATAGAGGTGGACTTTTGGGGCACAATTGTGAGTTCTGGAGGCCATAAAATAGGATTGGACGTATATGGATGTGACAAGCTCTGCCTGGATGACAAATTCCCGCTATGTCAACTCTATTTTTGCTACCAAGGAGTTTTTTTTAAATCACTGGATGCTGAATCATATTACCTGCATCCTTCCTGGGAGGGGCCAAGGATCACAATTAGCCATTTTGGTTAAGTATTATGGGAGCATGACAATACCTAAATGTAATTAAAGACTCTGTTTAATTTAAGAAAGTGGATTACATTGCTCCTCACACATTTCATATTATTTTGTGAAATTTTCAAAAAAATGGGCCATCAGTTTGGAACCTTTGAGAATTATATTTACAGCTCTTCTATTAACTGATATTGTATTTTACTCATTAAAAGGGTCCTCTGTTGAGATGGTTAAAGGTGAACTTCAGTGAAGCATTTGTGGCTTGGATCCATATAAAGGCACTAAGAGTTTTTTCAGAATCTGTCCTCAGGTAAACATGAAATTTCATAGGATACATTTTTCCTAAAGCAAAGCACAATTTCGGTTCAATCATTACAAATCTCGGTTGACCAGTTTAACTTTCTCATTGATTTTAAATATACTTTTGGGGTAACTTGTGGCTCTTCAACATTCCAGGAATAAACAAACTGTAATTAGGCAAATGTTGTGATAGAGTTAATAAACAATCTTTGATGCAGTTTAAGACTAAAAACTCCTGGTCACAAAGAAAAGCAAAATGAGGATAGTTGATAGGTAATGTGAAAACTTCTTGCATTGCTTTCGGCTGCTGCCAGTTTAAAACCCGTTGAATTTGTTCAAGATATGGATTACCAGTGAACTTCCAGACAATGCTACTTCAGCCTAATAAGAAATCCATGAAGAGGTTGAGAGAAGTACTAAATGCAATTTTCAAGCATCTGGACGAAGTAGCAGCAGCCAGCCTAATGGATGTAAGTATGCCATTGCAGGTGACCTGCCAAGAGGTAGATGGCAAACAAGGGCTGCGGGAAGCATAGGACAAAATGGGTAGTGTCTCCTAGTCTGACCCTTCCCCTCATCTCATTTTTGACAGCTGCCTTCTGCCTCTCAATCAGGAGGCTGTTGAATAAAAGGTAACGATCATTTATAGCCGAGGTGAGGAACTCTGGCCCCTTTATGATTTGTGGACTTCAACTCCCAGAATTCTTAAGCCAGCATGGGAATTTTGAGAGTTGAAGTCCACAGGTTACAAAAGTGCCATAGTTCCCTAACACAGTATGTGTGGAACCCCAGGGGTGCAGTTACTCCATCCTTAAATTGGCTTACCTTATTCCTGTAACATCTGCTGTGAAATTTTCAGAAGATCTAGAGCAGGGGTGTCAAACTCACAATGTCACGTGATGTGTCGCAACGTATTGCACCTTTTTTCCCCATTGCCGGCAATGGGGTAGGCGCGGTTTTGGCATGATGCATCCAGCCTGCGAGCCGACAGTTTGACACCCCTGATCTAGAGACTTCTAATGAGGGATCAGCTTCGTTACACTAAGTCTGGAGATTTCCAGTTTAACATCTGTATTTACTGCTTGTTGGAAGTCTTTCATTTCACAGTACTTGCTCCTGTTATGGTTATTGATGTTTCTTAAGTATCCTGACATTCAGTAAAAACTGTAGCACCTATCTATAAGTTTGAAGGACCTCACCCTACTTTATTTTAATCTTTTCCCAGACTTCAGTTGACATTCCTGGCTTGCAGCTAAGCAATCAAGACTATTACCCCTATGTCTATTTCAAGATTGACCTCAGTCTTCTCGATTCCAGCTAAAGTTTGCTGGGCCAAGTGTGACTTGTTTTTCAGTATTGTTGGATATGATTGTGAACGAAATGTCACCCACTCAAGCTGCTTTGTTTTTAATACAAATATAATAGGAATGTGGCCCTTTCCATGCAGAAAGAGCAAGTAATTTTAAGCACTGTTAACTGTAGTTCCTAGATTTGGCTTAACGATAAGCAGACTAATTGCGTTTTACCATTTTAACAGTTAAAAGATACTGGAAGCTTTTTTCTGATTATATTAGAAAACATGCTTTGCAAGGTATTGTGTTATAATTGTATTTATTGTAAATAACCCTGATCGTCTAGGGTTTTAAAAAAAATTTAAAGGTAGTTTAAGGTAGAAATATCCTGGAGTCATACATCTGTAATTTGTTTAGTGTATTGATTCAGTCAATACAGCAGTTACACATTAAAATAGGAGGAAATATGTTTGGGAAATTAATTTTAATTTAACTAGTGGCTTCAGTTTAGCATGTAAGAAATCCAGATAGAAATTTTTTCTCTCCTGTTTCAGAGAAACAGCTTTCCCTTCCACTGAAGACTGACTCACTGTAGACCAGGGGTTCTCAACTTTGGCAACTTTAAGACTTGTGGACTTCAACTCCCAGAATTCCTCAGCCAGCTTTGCTGGCTGAGGAATTCTGGGAATTGAAGTCCACAAGTCTTAAAGTTGCCAAGGTTGAGAACCCCTGCTGTAGACCTAATACAGAATTTGAAATCTCATTTTTTTCCCAGTTTGTTGAAAGTACTATGGTCTTTTAAGTGTCCAACTTGGATTAGAATAAATGGCAGCACTTCCTCTCACCACCATTGGTTGACAATGTTACGGTATAGATAAACCTCCTTCAATGCTGCTCAAAGGGTAGTTTACACATACACACACACAAAAATAAAGTCCAACAAATGGCTCCAATGATGCTGGAGCCTTGGAGGCCCTAGAACAGGGGTGTCAAACTCGCAACATCACGTGATGTGATATATTTCAACTTTTTTGCCATTGCTGGCAATGGGGTAGGCGTGGTTTCGCTATGATGCATCCGGCCCATGGGCCGGCAGTTTGATACTCCTGCCCTAGAGTAAAGTGAGCCTTTTTTTAAAAAAGAGAAATTTTGCTTTTGGGGGCAGGAGAATATAATACTGATACTTGGGATTTTTCTTATATCCTTCCAAAGAAATCACGTCTTCTGTTATAGGAGTATTATACTTTACAATTTAATATTATACTAAAATTAGTCTCAAATCATAATTCTGGTCTATCTGGGAACATTATTTGTCAGAGACAATGAGAATTAGCTGATCGTTTACTATTTTTCTTGAGTTACCATGAAGGAACATTAGTCCTTAAAGATTCCCACTGCATCAAGATAAACCTATCACACATTACCAGTAAACATGGCATTTCTTTCAATTCTACAGAAAAATAACAGTTGAAAGTATTTAGAGAGAATCCGAGGACCCGGTTCATAAAGCTTAGTTGGTTTTGTGTGAAACATTTCACTATAGTTTGTTCAAAACAGCAGAATTTTAAAAGTGACTGGCTTAATACAAACACAGAGACATGTATCATAATATGGCTTCAAATACTGCACTGATCTAGTCAAAAGGAGATCTCTGGACACTGTACAACACTGACACAGAGTCAAAAATATTGTTTTATTCTTTCATTGAAATGAAAGCTATGTTGCGGGGGAGGAGAAAAAAGAATCACATTTTAAAACTAAGTACAACCAAAGTCTCAAGTTACAATTGACCACCACATGCCAGCTAGATAACAAAACAAAACAAAACAAAAAACAAAACAAAAAAACAAGAGCATTTCAATGAAAGATCAATGTTGTTCTCAAAATATCTGTTGCACTGGATACAATTTCACTCAATAAAAAAAATTCATAGAATTTGTGAGATATTTTTTCTTAAGAGATGCTCAGTTCACTAATGACCATGTCTCCAACCGCTGCTCTCTCGGCAAAAAAGGCCACTGGTAGATAGATCCGTGTGATGCAAAACGTTCTTCTATCCAATCCAACCACAGCCCAATGTCTCTCAAGAAACAAAGTTATCTTCAGGCTCTCACAATTCATCCTTCTGAGTATCCCAGTCATCAAGATCTATATCGCTGAGATCAATATCCTCTTCAGCTGGGAGCTGGGAGACAATGGGAGTGTGAATTGATGAGGTGTTTATCATGTATCACCATACACTCCTTAGAACAAGTTTCAACCCCCCCTAAGATGCTGAGAAAATACTGTTCAAAAGCAAACAACGCTACTATTAGATAGCTTCTAAAGAGACCTAAATCCTCTCTTGTGCTTTTTTAGTTTGTGTACAACTGGCAAGTCACTTTTCTGATCTTCCCTTAAAAGTATAAATTACACACCCACCATCTTATTTTGAAGGCAAGATTTTTACCATTCAGATAAGTGATGCAATTAAAGTGGAGTTTCACCACCCACAATATCATTCAATCTCATTGCTGTTATTTTAACTCTTTAAAATCAGCAGAAAAATTAAAGCTATGATTAGTGTCTGATGGTTAAGATCAAAATAACTGGGTTTACACTGCATGCTAAGTCAAATGTTGGCTTAACATAAGGGAATTGGGCTACATGTTTATTTACAGCTCTTTGGCGTCTTGATTCTTGTTCTGTGTCCTACACTCAAGCTGCTAAATGCCTACAGAGATGTATAGCAAAATCATCCACAGTAAATCAATGTTAACTCAAAAATGGCCAAGGCATTATTATTTTATCTTTCTACAAGATAGACTGTTTCTTTTTCATTAAGCAAACTAGGATTGAAACAAGCCCAGGTATGACATTTTGTGTGGCTTCAGTGAACTCTGGAGCAGAAATTGCATTGAAAAAAGTAGAAGCCAACAGCAGATTCTAAGCAAACAAAGTTGAAAATCTACGTAAGCTTTAATGTAATCTGAACAGCTGGATAAACAAGTGAAGTAGGAGTGACATTATTATCAAGTTCCTCTTTATAACCCTTAATGCAACAATGCTAAGAGTATTTGAACATTTGGTGAGCAACCTGCATCAGGACAGGAAAGAAAAAAAGAAAATAGTCTGCACAGGAAGCATACCAGAATAAGCTCCAACAGGATACAGAAAATAAGATTATGCCAAAAATAGATAGGTAAACAAACGTCAACACTTTCAGCAAAATCCAAAAGAGAACAAAGATACAGAGCCAAGTATAGAACTAAGATGGCTTCTCACAGGTAGGGTGGGTGATAGAAAAGAGGAGAAATCAAAAGAAGCAGCAAAGTTTTAATTAAACAGATGTTTTGAGTACAAGCTTTAGAGCAGGGGTTCTCAACCTTGGCAACTTTAAGACTTGTGGACTTCAACTCCCAGAATTCCTCAGCCAGCTTTGCTGGCTGAGGAATTCTGGGAGTTGAAGTCCACAAGTCTTAAAGTTGCCAAGGTTGAGAACCCCTGCTTTAGAGTATACACTGAAGGTTTATCAGGCTAACTACATACTGAGAGATTGACTTGATAGTGAACCAACTTTCAATGCTTCAACCCTAAAATGTCCAAATAAGTTCTCTATGAACAAAGAGATAAAAATGGAGTCTCTTACCTCACCATCTTTGCCATCCCAGGGCTCCACTGTGTTAATTTTGGCAAAAGCGCCTCCACCAACTGGTGCTGTGGACCCTCGTCCAACAGAAAGTTCCCTAAAAATTGAATGAACATTTAGAATGTTCTCTGGCGGTTCACATTTGAGAACCACTTTGGCCTAATGATTAAGGCAGCCGGTTAGAAACTTGGTGATTATGAGTTCTAGTCCTGTCTTAAGACATGAAAGAAGGCCAGGTGGGTGACTATGGCCCACTCACTCATTCTTAGCCAACCCACCTCACAGGGTTGTTGTGAAAAAGAGGAGGAAGAAGTAGCAGCCATGATCGCCATCTTAAGTTGTTTATAAAAATAATAAAAGACGGGATATAAAATGAATAAGCCTGACGTGATGAATTATATACTGAATAACACTGACTGAGACTGGTAACTGGCCCACCTTCCCCCAGTTAAAATTTCATGAGATTTCAGTCATTTCTTTAAAAAAATGGGAGAGGAGTTAAAGTAGAAAAAGATGGGATTCAGGAACGCTCCTGAGCAAAACAGTCTTTTTGTGTTCAGAAAGGAAGTCAACTAACATGCTTACAAAACAATTATTTTCCCCTCTGACTGACAACTGCACTATTTTTCACTGAAACTCGTCAAGCACCACAACATTCGTAGGATTTGAGGTACCAACAAAGAAGCCTTACCTCAGGAATTCATTAATCCCCTGATCACTGAAAGAGCCTTTCAGGAGGGCGAATTTCATCTTTCGGGCATTAACGGCTGCCATGGCTGGATAGCCAAAGCCACCAATACCCAAAGAGCTTTCAAGCTTAGACTGGGCTCCGGCTTCTGTCCACAGCCACCTTGGATAAAAAAAAGAATTAGGTGTTTATCTCAAAGCAAACCACAGAAGATCACATTTCTCTACAGTTCCAGGTCCCCTGGCATCACCCAATTTCTGTTGCAAGCTGCAGAGCAAAAGGGATGGAGACAGTAGATCAAAACCAGCTGATTTCCTTAAGCCTCCCCTACTCCAGTTTGTAAGCATTGTAGGCTAGTCTATGTTGGCCAGTAGCATCTTTGTCACGGAGTCACTATTTTCATTTCAACAGGAACACAGTTTGGTCTTCCCCCCTGCCCCCAAACCGAAGCACCTTCTGCTATAATCTGTAACTTACCCCCACATCTTCCTTTTGTATTTGTCTGCCATTTTCAACATGACGTCCAGGTAGGCATTTCTACCTGCAGCTCCTGTTTAACAGAAATCATAAAAAAGAAAGATCACGTTCGAGGCCAGTATAAAAGCCAAAGGTAAGGGGAAATACTGTTTTGTTCTTCTTACCTGTGTCAAGTATATGGGGCAAAACAGAAATGATACAAAGTTGGTGAGCATCACACGTTTGCTTTAAGACATCTTCATTAATAATCTAGGAGAGACAGATTTATAGATTCAAACTCCTAGCAATTAAGGAGTAATTACTAACTTGGCTGATGCAACTACAAAGCTAATTCTCCTACCAGGTCTCCTCTTGCTCAATATTTTTTTTTAACATGGTTAATTTATTTGCCCTGATAGGAATTTCTCCAGAATCTCTATACAGGTAGTCCTCGACTTATGACAACAATTGTGCCCAAAATTTCTGTTGTTAAGTGTGACATTGGTTAAATGAGTTTTGCCCCATTTTTACAACCTTTCTTGCCACACTGCAAGTGAATCACTGCAGTTAATAAGTTAGTAATCCAGTTGTTAAGCGAAATCTGGCTTCCCCATTGACTTTGCTTGTCAGAACGTTGCATAAGGGAATCAAATGATCCCGGGACATGGCAACCGTCATAAGTATGAGGCAGTTGCCAAGCATCTGAATTTTCTATTTATATTTATTCGGATTTGTATGCCGCTCCTCTCCGAAGACTCGGAGCGGTCACATGTTGGTCATGTGACCCCAGGGATGCTGCAGAAGTCGTAATTTGGAAAACGGTCATGACATTTTTCAGTGCCACTGTAACTTTGAATGGTCACTAAATTAACTGTTGTAAGTCAAGGGCTACCTGTATTCTGACATCATTAAGACTTTAAAACAATTTTGATCTTCAGAGCTAAGGCCAGAAGGATGCCCGAAGTTTTCTTAATTCATAAAGTTCACAAGAAACATTACTAAAATTAGTGCCTACTGATCACGCCATTCTTGCTCATGACCTTTCAAAGGGACACTCCCTCCCAAAGCTCTTTGCAAGCAAAAGTCACTGTATCAACGCAGCTCAAATTGAAATAAGGGCAGACATTTCAAAAAAGGGCTCGAAATTTCCAACCACACAAATTTAATTAAGGCAATAAGAAAGTTTTAAGATAGTTTGGGATAAATCCAGGAAGAAATCAAGTTTAGTTTTATTGCTCATTTTCAAATAAAACTTTAATTTGAACTATCTATCTACCTATCTACCTACTTACCTACCTACCTACCTACCTACCTACCTACCTACCTATCTATCTATCTATCTATCTATACACATACATACATACATACATACACATATATATAAAACATCCCCTTAATTTTATCAATAAAAAGCATCATAACAGCAAATTTTGTTATTGAATTATGATGGCTATGTAGCTAAAATGGGATTAATGGGGTGGAGGGGGGTAACCATCTTGCACAGGTTTGCAGAGGAGAAAATATTAAGAGTTCTGTGAATACATAATAACTAAGAAAGGGTCTGAAATGGAAAATGGAGTATTTTGAAAGACTGCATGAGTGTCTCACTGGACAGAGGCACCCCATACTGCAACACTGTGTTGTGATTTCCGTAGGAAGTAACTGCTTGATCAAAATGAGGATACCTCTAGGAGTTCAGGCGCTGGTGCATTCTCTGAAAACAAGTCCAGAGCCCGAGCAATGATATCTGTTTTTGTCCTTCCTCCATCATAGTCAACAGGTTCTTCTCCCTTTTGGAAAATTTTTATTGTTGGGAATCCACGGATCTGAAACACAAATCAAAGAATTCATATCAGAGTGAGCACAAAAGGTAATTCACCTTGATATTTGGTGAACTAAACATTAAAATAAAATAATGCTTAGGGTCACTGAATGTCTGCACAATCGAAATTCTCTAAAATAGCCGGTATACAAAACTCTCCCCTGCCACTTCATGCCATCCTTGAATACAGTGTAATTGGGAGTTTAAAATATTATCTTAGGCCCAATTTTTCAATTTTCCATATCTCTCTCCCTCTCCCTCTTGCATTCAGAAGTATTCAGACCTCCACTTTTGTCAATTTTGTTATGCTGCAGTCCGATTCTACAGTTGTTGAAATTCATTCTTTTCTCATTAATCTACACATAGTACCCCATAATGACAAAGTGAAAACAGAATTTTAGAAAATGTCTGTAAATTTATTAAAAAGAAAAAACTGAAATATTACATTGTATTTAGACTCTTCACTCAGTACTTTGTTGAAGCAACTTTGGCAGCAATTACAGCCTCGAGTCTTTTTGGGCATGACACGACAAGCTTAGCACACCTCGATTGGGGGATTTTCTCCCATTCTTCCTTGCAAATCCTCGCAAGCTTAGTCAGGTTGGTGGACAGCCATTTTCACGTCCCTCCAGAAATGTTCAATAGGGATCAAGTCAGGGCTCTGGCTAGGCCACTCTAGGACATTCACAGAGTTGTCCCTAGACAACTCCTGTGTTGTCTTGGTTGTGTCTGTCATGTTGGAAAGTGAACCTTTGGCCCAGTCTGAGGTCCTGAGAATTATGGGACAAGTTTTCATTGAGGATACTTTGCTCCATTCAGCTTTCCCTCAACCCTGACCAGTCTCCCAGTCCCTGCTGCTGAAAAACATCGCCACAGCATGATGTTGCCACCACCGTGCTTCACTGTTGGGATGATATTGGGCAGGTGATAAGCAGTGCCAGGTTTCCTCCAGACATAACGCTTAGAATTGAGGCCAAAGAGTTGAATCTTGGTTTCATTAGACCAGAGAATCTTGTTCTTCACAGTCTGCGAGTCCTTCAGGGGCATTTTTACAAACTTCAAGTGGGCTTTCATGTGTTTTGCACTGAGAAGAGGCCTCCATCTAGCCACTCTGTCATAAAGCTCACATTGGTGGAAGGCTGCAGTGATGGTTGTCCTTCTGGAACTCTGTCCTGTCTCCACACAGGATCTCTGGAGCTCAGTCAGAGTGACCATCGGGTTCTTGGTCACCTCTCTTACTAAGGTCCTTCTCCCCCGATTGCTCAGTTTGACTGGGCAATCAGCTCTTGGAAGAGATCCGGTTGTGCCAAACTTCTTCCATTTGAGAATTATGGAAGCCACTGTGCTCTGTGAGAAGGACCTTAATAAGAGAGATGGCCAAGAACCCGATGGTCATTCTGACTGAGCTCCATCTCTGTGTGGAGATGGGACAGAGTTCCAGAAGGACAACCGTCACTGCAGTCCTCCACTGCTCTGGGCTTTATGGCAGAGTGGCTAGATAGAAACCTCTCCTCGGTGCAAAACAGCTGAAAGCCCATTTGGAGTTTGCAAAAAACCACCTGGAGGACTCTGAGACTGTGAGGAACAAGATTCTCTTCAGTGCAGCAGCAACAATTTTATTGTAGTCTTCCCCAGATCCGTGCCTTGCAGTAATCCTGTCTCTGAGGTCTGCAGGCAGTCTTTGACCTCATGGCTTTTGCTCTGCTACAGTATACATTGTCAGCTGTGAGGCCTTCCAAATCATGTCCAATCAATTTAATTTACCACAGGTCGACTCCAATCAAGATGTAGAAACATGTCAGCAACGATTCAAGAGAAATGGGAGGCACCTAAGCTAAATTTCATGTGTTGTTGTTGTCTGAATACTTACGCCAATGTGGTATTTCAGTTTTTTCTTTTTAATAAATTTAGACATTTCTAAACTTCTGTTTTCACAGTGTCATTATGGGGAGTGTAGATTAATGAGAAAAAATGAATTTCAACAACTGTAGAATCAGGCTGCAGCATAACAAAATTGACAAAAATGATGGGGGATCTGAATACTTTCTGAATGCACTGTATCTATCCCAATGTTTTAATAAGAAAGTTCCTATTATGGTTTATACAAAAGATGCTTTCATACCTGCATTTATTTATTCAACAATGCTCCAGTATGTAAATGCTTAAAACATTCCATGCAATATAATGTTGCCATCTTAAAAGGGACATACTCTCCCTTCTGTGTTATTTGCTTTGCCACTCGCACTATATACTCACCCCATACCGACCGGCTACCCTCTGGTGCACGGTAGCATCTACAGCAGCTAGTTTCACTTTTCCCTTTGTTTGCTCCTTCACTTCAGTTGCAGCTGATGCCCACTCTGGCTCCAAACTGTAGAAGGAAATGCATTGTTACATGTGGCCGCTTTCCTTTTAAAAAGAACAGCAATAAATTACAACAGCAACTTACAATTAAAATCACTTTAAAAAAAAAAAGAATGGTTAAAGCAGGGGTTCTCAACCTTGGCAACTTTAAGACTTGTGGACTTCAACTTCCAGAATTCCTCAGCCAGCAAAGCTGGCTGAGGAATTCTGAAAGTTGAAGTCCACAAGTCTTAAAGTTGCCAAGGTTGAGAACCCCTGGGTTAAAGTATGATAATTCTCAGGTGATAGTTGGGCTCAAAATTACCACAGGTTGCTACTTACCTAATTAAAAAAACATGGTTGATAACAACTTTTGCTAACGGATCACAATGACTGCTGAATAGACCTCAAAAGGATCTTATGACTTGACAACCTGGGACTACATTAGCCCCAATAACCATTATCAATGATCAGATTCCAGGAACCGGGATGCCTAAAAGGCCTACTCCTGCTTTACAAAAGACTAGGATTTTCACCAGTTTTGTCTTAGATGACAACAGAGGAACGAGTTCAGAGGAGCACCATATTAAAAGCAAAGGAAAAGAAAGAAAACCCAAGGTTGCTTAAATATGGCTCACGTACCTACAGAGATTTCAAGCGTAAGCTGCATTTCTGTACTTGAGAACTCCACTGAATCAAATGGGGCTAACCTATCGGTAGATTGCATTATCAATATTCTTGCACACAACTACTACGCAAACAACTGGTTTCCCCTAGTACAGCGATTCTCAACCTTTTTCAGGCCGAGACCCCACCTGCGCCTATGCACGGCGCGACCCCGACCTGCGCCGTGCATGCGCAGCGTGACAGCCTGAACCGCGCATGCGTGGCGCGATGGGCTGAACCACGCATGTGCGGTGCAATGGCCCGAACCGTGCATGCGTGGCGCGCGCGACGGCCCGAACCGCGCATGCACGCGACGGCCCGAACCACGCATGCGCGGCGACACGAAGCGCGCATGCACGCCGCGACGGCCCAAACAGCGCATGCGCGCCACGACGGCCCAAACAGCGCATGCGCGGCGTGACGGCCAGAACCGCACATGCGCGACGCAACAGCCTGAACCGCGCATGTGCACGCGACGGCCCAAACCACGCATGCGCGGTGCGACGGGCCAAATCGTGCATACGCAGTGCGACGGGCCAAATCGTGCATGCGCAGTGCGCACGCGACAGCCGAGGGGAAACGGGGGGAAAAATGGCGGACTGCGGTGTCCGGCGACTCCCGCGAAACGGTCGTTTGACCCCAAATGGGCTCATGACCCATAGGTTGAGAACCGCTGCCCTAGTATGTATTTATGTAAATATGCTGTACAGCCAGAACACTTACTTTTTGCAATGTCCACACCAGGGAGCATAAAATTCTACCAGCCAGATACTGTCACTGTCTAACACATTCTTATCAAAGTTATCATCGGTCAGTTCAATCACATCCTTTTTGCCGGCGCTTCCACTTTCATCACTGCTCTATTAAAGAAACATAAAATGATATTTAGTACTGCAGATTTTACTTCAATTCTAATTATTGATCACAACCGATGGATACATGCTTTCTAGCAAAAAAAAAAAAAGAAAAGAAAAAAAGATTAGGATAGAAACTTATATATAATGTTTTAACTTATAAAGAAAATAATCCATCTCTGCTTGAGATCATAGTCTGTACAGGATGGAAAATGTAAAAGCGAAGTCAACCATCAATTATTCAAATTGAGTTTTTCAACAAGGAGCATCTTGATGCTCTAGTAGTGAAACTAATCAGTAGAGCTTCACTTCCTCTGCTTCAGCAGCTGCAGGTGTTGCCCTGAGAATGGGGAATTTAAATAAGAGTAACAGACTTGGACCTTCCAGTCCAATCCCTGTGTTCAAGCAGGAGACCCTATAGCATTTCAGACAAGTGTCCAGTCTCTTCTTAAAAACCTCAAATAAAAGACTTCTATGGCTGCCTATCTGAGATCTATGCAGCCTAGAAGTCTTGCCTTCTTCTATGAGTCTCTTTGAATTTATTTATAGCCATGATGCCTTTATAAAAAAATAATAATAAAGAATTTTTAACAAGATAAAAACAATGAAATATGAAAGAAGAAACAAAAAGACAAAGAAAAATATGATGAAGTGGCTTCTAATCTTCTTACATTGTATTTTCCTATCTTTTTTTTAATCATCAAACCCTTAAATCACAAGTTCATACGTGACGATGTTGTTCTTTCTAATGCTTATAGCCCTGATTTCGAAAGCATCCGTACAATGGAGACACCAGTAGTCTGAAGAAATTCTTTGCCATTCATTAACTCTCCAATTCTTTATTATCCTGTATCCACCCACTGTCATTGTCTACCCCTTTTATTCTGATAATTGTCATTATCCTCTACTAAGAGCTCCACTTTTTTTTTTTTTTTGCAAAATGTGACCCATTTAAATGAGCAAGCCAGTTGAGCCCAATTCAAGGTGTTGGTTATTACCTATAAAGCCCTTCATGGCATGGGACCAGGATACTTACGGGACCGCCTTCTGCCACATACTTCTCTACGACCGGTGAGAGTGCACAGGGTCGGCCTCCTCCAGGTCCCGTCAGCGAAACAATGTCGTCTGGCGGGCCCTAGGGGGAGGGCTTTCTCTGTTGCGGCGCCCGCCCTCTGGAACCAACTGCCTCCTGAAGTCCGCGTTTCTCCGACCCTCCTGGCCTTCCGAAAGAATTTAAAAACCTACCTCTGCCGGCAGGCCTGGGGATGATTGTTGATTGTGGTGTGATTAATGAGTATGTATGGGGTTTTTATTTTTAATGTTTCTTGTTCGGATTTGTTGCAATTGTTTTTATATATATGTTGTGAGCCGCTCCGAGTCTTCGGAGAGGAGCGGCATACAAATCCAAATAAATAAATAAATAAATAAATAAATAAATAAATAAATCACTCAAATGCCAATGTTACTAGTCGTCCTACAACATCTTTGCAATGAGCAGGAGTCAAAACCTAAAAAGGGTACCTGTTTTCCAGAACTGTATCCTCCACCTCTGCCACTAAGACGATCTTTTACCAGTGACCGGACGGCGCTTAAAGCAGAATCAACAATAGCATCACTGGTCCTGCCTCCTGAGACAGAAATGAAAGGTAGAATGCTAAGTAATTATGAAAACTCCACATATATCAACACTCACATTTTCTTTCCAGCAGCGCTAGCCACCATTTCAGCTCCTTTAATAGAAGGAGGCAAAAAATGTGTGGCTTCTTGGTGTTGCACCAGGACACATCACTGGAGGCTTCAGCCTTGAATTGGAAATCCAGATTTTAACGAATCAATATGCTCCCTGCAATGGGGTGGTGAAGGTATGCTTCTGGATGTTCTGAACTACAACTCCCAAGCAGCTCAGCCAGAAGGGAGGTGTGCTGGGAATTGAAGTTCAGCAGCATTTGGAAGACCGCAGGTTCCTCACTTCTGCTCTACAGCAAATACTCAGCTCTTCAACCAAATGTAATGCAGCCATAAAAGCGGGAAATTCTTAGGAATTTCAAGCCACCAAAAAAAGGACCCAATATATTATAGCAGTCTTTTCTACTTAAACTAGGCTTGTGGTGAACAAGAGAAAAAAAAATATCAGTTTTGTTCAAGGTGCACATCAGCAAAAAGAATGTGTTTTCTTAAAAATACCTTGGTAGTCTTCTGCTTTGTGCTTGTTAGCACCAAAAATCTTGATAGTGGGAAACCCTTTAACACCATATTGACCACCAAGAGATTGATGTTTATCTGCATCAACTGCCCCAACTTTCACAACACCCTGGAAAAAAGGAAAGCTTTCAGGTTAGAGAAACAAGACAAAAAAAAAAATCCTCCACAAAGACAAGGTAAAAAGTCTGTTTTGTTGAATTCACACACATCTGCTGACTTTAGCCCCAAACCATGGATATGTCAGTTCATAAACACATTCATTGAGAAATGCTGGTTTTGGCTTAAATGTTGCCTTTGACTAAGCAGTTTCATGAACTTAGAAGAATAATTCAGCTTGAAAATAAAGGATGATGTGTTGATCCTCCGATTCATCCTTTAAATCAGTGTTCCTCAACCTTGATAATTTTAAGGCCTGTGGACTTCAATTCCCAGAATTCCACAGCCAGCATTGCTGGCTGTGGAATTCTGGGAGTTGAAATCCACAGGCCTTAAGATTGTCAAGGTTGAGAAACACTGCTTTAAATGCAAGAAAGTCATGAAGACATGCACCTACACTAAATATGTTCTCTGTCTTTGGGAGCATCCTATGTGGTTTGCCATGACTGCAACTGATCAAGACAATATTACTCAGGCAGTTCTCCAACAGCAAATGCCGGCTCATTAGGAAGCCAAGGTGTCGCTCACTGATTTCCCATTCATTGTTAACAAAAACCCAGCATTACCAGGCTCCCTTCCAGTAAATCTTTTAAGAACGTAAATATCTGCTGTATGTAATCTCTGATTAAAAAAAATATATAACGTAAATAGGGCTGCCAGCAGTTTCAAAATACTGATCTGTCAACCATAAGATTTAGTCCAATTTGCAAACAAGCAACACACCTCTGAAATAATATATTTTAGAAGACAAAATCAGAATAAAAAAAAAAACCAATAGGGCACAAGCTAATTATAACAATCCTGGACAGAAGGTGTAACAGAAAAACTGTGGTCTGAAGGCCCTTCTATGGCAGGGAGCTTCCTATCAGCTTCTCAATAGCAAGCCATCTGCCACTGCAGCAGGGAAAACATGGGAAGTGGTAAAGAGGAAGACCCAAATCCTGTCACTGCTCCAACCAACGTGGATAGAACTGGCTCTGAAATTATTCTGTGGAAAGCTTATAGTAATGCCAAAGTCAAACATCTTATATTTAACTTTATATACAGGCGGATAGATAGGCCCTCTTTTGACACACAGACTTCGTTAGGCATAATAAACAAACATCATTATCCTTAAAAATGTAATAAAATGAGATAGTCCTGGAGACTTTTTTTAAACAACTCAAAAAAATGAAGCTAGCACCCACCAGGCCTCATGGTTCTCCCCACGGCAATAGTGGGTAGTGTGCGACCTTCAGAGGTTATTTGAATTCCAATTTTTATCAATCCTCATCAATGTACCCATTTTAAGGAATGGCAGAAAATACATTCAAGAGATGAACAGGCCACGTATTTATTTTTCAATCAAAGAAAAGGGACATCCTAGAGATTGTATTTTCAATGTCATTAATTTTTAAGACTGTTAAGATGCTTATTCGATGACAGCCATCTTCTGCTAACAAAGGTACCAGTTGATGAGTAGAATACCTGCTTTTATTGCACATAACCCAAGTTTTATTTCTACTATTTCATGTAGCCTGAGAAAGACCCAGAACTGCCGTTCCCTTTGAAGCTATTGAGTTAGATGAAACAGTGCTATCGGTGGCTGAGAATCACTTAGCTAGACAGTAGTTTAATTGGGCTTTATTCTATCTTAATGTACAAACCGAAATGGCTTAGCATTATCTATGAACAGAGGGATTCCATTTTATGCAGTTGCAGGCTAAAAACCTGAAAACAGTATGAAAGCATGAAGCTTAGGCTAGTCTCTCTCTCTTCTGTCTTAGGAAGAAGGCAACTGCAAGCCACTTCCAAAAATCTGGACAAAAAAATTTCAGGGACTTGTGATCAATGAGAATCAAGACTGAATCAATCATGCGTGTGCACAAACCACACACATTTCCTTCCCTTCCTATGCTCTCAGAAAACAATAACCCTATCAGCTCAGCCATAAAATACTTGAGAAACCAAGAAATGCTGATAAAACTGGGAGAAGATGCTAGGAGTAAAGCAAAAGGCTCTGGGAAGCAAGACCAGTATAAGATAGAGACATTGTATCTCCACCATTATCAGATCTGCTTTTGCTGTCTCTGGTACTAAAAGTAAACAATCTGAGTTTCAACAGAAGGGCAGATTGGTCTCTGTTATAAAGAAACTCTTGGGAAAATCTGTGTGTGTGAGAGAGAAAAAATCTCCTTTAGAGCACGTGAGGTAAAAATATTCTAACAATAAGGTGCAATTAAGGATAGGGGAAACTCAGGTTGAACTATCTCTTCCTTCTTTATGGAAATTCAGAAAGTGACTCTAGGCTTTCTTAGCCCAACTTATCCTACAGGTTTATTGCATGGGAAAAATTGGAGGAGGGAACCAGTACACTCTCTTGAATTCCTGGAAGAACAAGTAGGATGTAAATCTAATAAAGATTATTTATGGATATGCTACTCACTTTTAAGGCAGTTGCAGCTTTCTTCCATTCTGGTGTCAATCTTTGGCAATGGCCACACCTTTCAGAAGATAAAAATAAAAATATAATCTTCCAACATTTGATTTATTCCAAACCAAAAAGATTCCTTATATGAATCCTCACACTGAAAACTATATAAGGCAGCTTACAGTGGTTATATTCCAAGTGATGTCCCTGACTAATTTTCATTTTTCTAGCATTCCATGCTGTTTGGAACCAATGTTTGTTGCTACAACTTCCCATTCATGTGTAACTTTGCACAAAATTGAAAGAGATATTGACGGCTAGACATGTCTCTTGTCCTTTAAAAATTTTTAACAAAACTTGCCATTTCTATACAACTAATTGAAGTTCAACACATACAATTCAATCACAGCATTTTCACAGTAGGCAGGTGACATTTTGCTGCAAGGTACAGATCCTTTCTCCCAGAAAAAACAACAACAACCAAAGTTGGCGACCATATATACTTTTGTAATAACATAAATCTTCCAAACATGAGAACAAACTGGAGTTGTAGAGGACGGTTATGACTTGTCCAGCCTTCAACAAAGATTTACACTCTTATTTCATCTACTGAAAGATGTGGGAGCAGCATTTATACTGGTATCACCACTAACACATACAGATCTGCATTTAATAAGGATGGTTAAGGCTTATCTCCATCAACTCTCCAGGGATGCTGGGCCTGTAGATTGACTGTGAATTTCAGGAATTGTGATATCAACGTCTCCGAAAGACAGCAATGAGAAAGACTGACTCATGTATTCCTGCACACCATCTCACTTAACCATAAGAGTAATACAACCAGAACAGTCCAGCTAAAGATGTTGCTTTGAGATGCAAGGCATCAGTTGCAGAAATAACATAGCTAAAGTCTACACGTGAACAAGTGACAAACAGAACAAACAACCACCATTTTTTTTCAAGGCAGCCGAGTTAATACGTACCATGGTGCATAGAATTCTACTAGCCATAAACTGTCACTCTGAATAACCTCTCTGTTGAAATTTGTTGGTGTAAGTTCTATAACATCATCACTGGAAGAATACAAGCTGTTAACAGCCAAGAAGAGGGTGCAACTTACAGTACCTAGGATGCAAACAGAACAAGATTCAGATAATTACAGACAAGTATTATATCTTTTGGGTCAAAAACAATGGCTAAATTAGTGGTAAAACAATGTAGGAGAACCCCGGTCCGCTAAACCAAAAAGAACAAGAAATAATTTATGTGCAAAACATTTCTACAGTGAAATCCCATTTTGAGTAGGAAAAAGCTCTGGCATTGCGAGAACTCTTCCAACATCCCCACAGATCTTTTTGACCTGTACTTATAATCAGAACGTCCTTCTTCCAGTAAGATCAGAATACTAATGGAATATAGTGAAGTTGGAACAGATAAAAAAAAAAAAAAGTAAAACCAGAATAGATTTTAGGATTGGAACTTTTCCTGCTAATCTGGCACTTCCATTTCCTCTCTAGGCAAGTGTGGCTGCCTGAATTAAAAAGGTAAAAGGCTATTTTTCTCATGAAAACATACCTACTCATCAACAGGCAATATATATCGAATATACACAAAGTAATTTAGCGGTAATGCTCTTCCTGCTTAATCCAGGAATTCTCTGATTTTGTGGATAAGCAAACTGAGTGGGCACTGTCAGTCCCGCTTGGGTGCATGGGCCCTGCCAATCTTGTCAGTTTCTAAATTTGCTTTGATCTCTCATAATCAACAGTTCAAATCTTTCTGACTTCATCCTTTATATAACTTAAATCAGGACTTCCTGCACACGCTGGATCCCTTTGGAATTTGGCTTCATTCCTAAATCCATTTATAGGGGGGAAAAAGCTCCATTAGACTGAATGAAACCATTCCCAAGGAAACAGGCCAGCATGTGTTGACTCACATACTATACTATATGTGGGAGCGGTTCTTCTGCTTTCAACAGATTACACCACATTTTGTAATGCTGCTGAATTGCATGTTTTATTATATTTTTTACTGCTGTGTTAAGGTGGTATGTCTAAATTATCCTGCTTTGAGATTTGAATGAAAACTGAACTTTATTAGGATAATATGCTCTGTAATGAAATCAAGAAAGCAAGTTTAACCTCTTGTCCTCATTAGGTTCTTTTTGGAAACGTAGTCTTTAATACCCAAATATTAATTTAGAAAGGATGTGCCCTGATCAGTTGGCTGAACCATTTATTTGAAGGTTATTTTGCAATAATTAGTCAGCCCCAAAATGTATCAATCTTCTAAGGCAGTGGTGGCGAACCTATGGCATGGGTGCCAGAAGCGGCACTCGGAGCCCTCTCTGTGGGCACATGTGCTGTTGCTCCAGCCTTGCCTCCCCTGTGACCCCCTCCTCTCCAGCAGCCCCCCTGAAGGAGAGTCGCTCCTGAGCATGGCCCACGCGGAGCAGTGCAGCCAAGGACATGGCAGCCAGGCAGTGTAGACAAGACTCTGCCCTCACACCCCATCGTGCACAGTTGATGCTGCAGGGTGTGGGCAGAGGGCGTGACCACCATAGCGCTGCTGGGCTGCCTGGGCAATCAGTGGGCCCTGGAGGCGGTGAGTTGCCCTGTGGGCAGATGGGGAGGGGGATGGGGGCGGGACAGGAGGTGGAGCGGGGGCAGGGCCAGTTTTTGGGCACTCGGTCTCTAAAAGGTTCGCCATCACTGTTCTAAGGTAATGTAATCTACATGAAAGCACTGAGAAGTCTTTCAAATTCTAGTGAGATGGGCAGCAAATAAATTTAACAAATAAACAGAAGATGGTCCCTGGAACAGAAATCTGCATTCGATTAGCAAGACTGATCATCAGTTGGCTGCATAGCTGAAGCATTCCAATACAGATACTATTCAATATAATTGTAAGCACTTTTATTTCTACAAGACACCTTCCTAAACCAGAAGCTCTTGGAAATTTACACCCAACACTTGTTTTAACATGCAATTACCATCCATACCTCAATCACTTGATTTATATGAAGATAACTACAAGTCTGATCTAATGCCTGGAAATGTATATATGCATGTATATATTAGAAATGCCCAAAATTTGTATTCAAGAACTGGAACAATTCTATACATCCCTAAAAGTAATTTATATGTGTTTGGGACTGCACTACAGTAAAAAAATTTCCCTTATGATGGGGGGAAAAAGCCTCTCATCACAGAAAGTATCTTTGTTCAACTGAAAATGCTTAACAGCAGGAAAGCAACGTGGTGCCTAAGATCAATCCCATGCCACTCACAGCAGGTTTTTTTTTTAATATGCTTCTTAATTGAAATGAATAAAGTGCTGACATACTGGAAGTGAAGCACAAATCTCTTGCATCAATCTAATTTACAAAACTATTTCTGGATCCCATACAGTCTATAAAAACATGAAAATCAAGTGTGGCTGCCTGAAGCCCTGAGTTCTGTTTCTCCTGCCTTGGCTGTCTACAAAGAGCTTATAATGAGCACCCTGAGCAGAGGCGTCCTTGGGAGGTGAGGGGGCAAATGATAAAACCAGGTTTGTGCTTAAGTTCTGCCCCTTTTACACACGCATCATGACATTACATGCCCACACAAAAGAGGCAGGGGTCCTGACGTGAGCCCTGCATTGCCATTTTGACGAAAGCACTGGCTCGTGCAGATACCTCCAATCTTCAGGTGGGCTAAAAAAGGGAGCATGTCATGGTGTTAAGATAGTCATTCTAAAGCAGACATGTCAAACTCGCGACGTCACCGTCGCTCAACGTATCGGGCCCTGTTGCTATGATTGATGGCCTGTGCCCTAGGATCTGTAAGAACTGGATGGAGCATAGGTGGGACAAGAAATCATGAAGCCTGGGACAAAGAGACTGCCATGTCATGTGCTTGGAACAAAGAAGACAAAGGAACAAAGACCCATGTGGCTTGACTATGAGATTTTGGAGTAAACAGGAAATGAGGGAGGAGCCAACAGGTGGAGGGACGTTGTACCAAGATTTGAATCTACCGGCCACAGGTATAAGCTTTGCCATTGGCCACAGGTGTAGCTTTGCAGTGTAACCTTGCTATTGGCCACAGCTATAACTTTGTCATTGGATGTTTGTAACCATGTGATGCCTTATGTAACCGCCCACTGTAACATTCAATAAAAAGGGAAAGCAGCCTTCTTTCTGGGTTCGCTTCACCCCAAGGAAACCTGCATCCATGCTGTCTCCTTCAATCTGGCTATCCTGAAAGAACCCGCCATTGGGGCACATTCAAGAGTGCCACAGGGCCCGTTTTGCCATTGCCTGCAATGGGGTGGGCGCAGCTTTCAGAGGATGCATCCGGCCCGCGGGCCGGCAGTTTGACACCCCTGTTCTAAAGCAAACTTTTCTAATGGCAATCATTTTGCAAAGTTTCCATGTGTCCACTGACCCTAAAACACAGGTAGTCCTCGACTTGCAACAGTTCACTTAGTAACCGTTCAAAGTTACAATGGCACTGAAAAAAGTGCCTTATAACAGTTTTTCACACTTACAAACATTGCAGCATCCCCACGGTCACATGATCAAAATTTGTACGCTTGGCAACTGACTGATATTTATGATGGTTGCAGTGTCGTGGGATTGTGTGGTCCCCTTTTTCAACCTTCTTACAAGCAAAGTCAATGGGGAAGCCAGATTCACTTAACAGCCGTCTTACTAACAATAACTGCAGTGATTCACTTAACTGAGGCCAAAAAAAAAAGTAGTAAAATGCGGCAAAACTCACTTAACAAATAACTATGGAGATTCTCAGTCATACGGGTCAAGGTGCTTTTTCAAGAGGCTTTCTTCTTTTTTCTTTGAAGACCTTTCCCTTCTCATCCAAGAATCTTCAGAGCTGAAGAAGCTTCTTGGATAAGAATCGAAACATCTTCAAAGAATCACTGAACAAATGTTTCAGCAACAGACGTTTTGGACTCAATTGTGTATTGCCTAATCCTGCCTTCTCCATGCTAGAGAAATGATTCGTTTCAGAGTGGCTACTTCACATTCTTCTGTTCTTATTTGATTTATCAGTGCTAAAAAGGTCCACAACCCTAACCAGGTCTGGTTGCCCTCAGACAAACGATTCCAAGGGGATCGAAGGAGATCAACAGGATCTCCTTCTATTTTAATGCGAGAAGCACAACAGCACTACCTGAGACCCACTTCAGCGGGCACCAAGCTAAACCCAGACTTCAATTTCCATTCAGCCTGCATCTAAATAGCAGGGTGCAAAACGCTGTAAATGGGAAGAGCTCTAAGTGAACTGGAAACAACCGATCCGAGTCGAAACTGCCCTTAAAAGCATTACTGGCAGGCTCAGCCCAGCTCATTCCCAATCTTTCAGATTTGGAAGCATTTTGCACGTCCCAAACAGGCGCCTGGGTCACCCAGAGAGCCGCCGAAGAAAAGGGTGGCAAACCCGCCCTTCAAACACGGCTCGCGGGGCTGGACTGTCTTTTCCTCTTTGAATAAAGCGCGATTCCTACTGCAAAACGGGGAGAGACGGGAAGGACCCCTGGCCTTTTCCTATTTGTGTAGCGTATAGCATAGATCAGAGCATGAGGAGAACAGTGATAACATTATATACGGTAGAAGGAGCACATCATACAATGGCACGCGAGCTTTCCTAAAATTGGGTGCATAAAAAGCAAGGCAGTTGCGTGATAAAAGCCATGCCTGGGGGGGGGGAGAGGAGAGGGCAGAACCCACCTCGCAAGGAGCAACCACACAAACGTAGAAACCACATATAAGCCGCCTTAAGGAAGGGAAAAAAAATAAATCCGATTTGACTTCTTTCCCAAGTTACCCCCTCGCATCCCCGAAAACGCTTCTTCAGACTGTAAATTAGACAGCCCGGATCGCTCTCCTCTTTTAAAGGACCGGCTATTCTAGAGCGATATGCAGCAGATTAAATCCGAGAGCCCCAAGGCTGGAGAACCTCACGCAGTCCATTTAAGGCTGACAATCGGAGGGGGAATTTCTTACGCCGACCCCACCATTAACCCTCCAGACCCGTCCTCGCTTCCACTACGCTCCAGATCCGGAGCCTCTTCTCCAAGGCTGCGCCTCCCTCCCTCCTTCCAATTACCAAGCAAAAATCGCTTTCCACTCAACGCGCCCATGTTGCGCTCGGAAGACCTCCGACACAGCTCACGCCGCCGCGACTCTGCCGCTCCTCTCCCAGGAGAGGAGCAAATGTTTCAGCAATCCCCGCCGTGGCCGCCGCGCATTGGTTGTCGCCGCGATCCCTCTTTTGCATAGCCAATGGGAAACGGACGGGTCAGGCCCGGAACGAGGCGTGCAAGAGTTCGGATGGGCGGGGCTAATGAAATCTCGGCGGAAAGGAAATGGAAAGGGAATGAGGGTCAAGGGGTTGTAGCCGGCGCCGCTCGACCACCTGCTTCCGGCCTCTCTTATTGGTACTCTTTGGTTGAGTGGCCATAGAGCTAGGGAAAAAAGGGAAAAAGAAGACGTGGAAGGGAGGGATTTGCGGAGCAATGAAACTGCTACCGTGGCTTTAAAGCTTGGCGCCATGCAGATAAGCTAGACAGTGTTTCTCAACCTTGACCATTTTATGGCATGTGGACTTCAACTCCCAGAATTCCACAGCCAGCATTGCTGGCTGTGGAATTCTGGGAGTTGAAGTCCACTTGCCTTAAAATGGTCAAGGTTGAGAAACACTGAGCTAGGAGTCCAGTTCCCACAATTCTCAGTTGGGCTGGTGGGGAATTCTGAGAGGAGTCATCCTTAACCTTGTGGAGTGGATCCCGAGCTGCAATAAGAGAGCCTGTCTTTGAACATTTTTGCAGAAAATAAAGGTTCGAAAACCCAAAGGTGCTTTTCCGGGAGGCTATTGGGCTTTCTTGTTTGTCTTTGAAGACGTTTCGCTTCTCATCGAAGAAGTTTCTTCAGCTCTGATTGGACATTCCCACTATCCAGTCAGGGCTGAAGAAGCGTCTTGGATGAGAAGCAAAACGTCTTAACCCCCCCCCCCAACCAAGAAAGTCCAGTTGTCTGCTGAAAAAAACACCTTTGGGACAACCATGACCTGGATGACTGAGAATCTCCAACAGACATAAAGGTTGAAAAGAGTTTGGAGATGTCTTATTCAGCCTTCTGCACCGCTCTCCCTACCCTTTCTACCTGCTACTTGTAAGATGGCACTACATAGATATTTGGGGTTAGCATTATATTTTTATCCTGCCTCCCATAGCTCAGTGTGGGAAACATACCTAATATTTCTGCCTCCTATTTTCCTCACGATACCTAATAAAACGTGCACACGCTATTATAAACCTATATCGCACAGCAATGATTGCATGAATCAAGTATGGGAAACCAAGGACAACAGCCTGGCAACTACATCAGATTGATGTGTCAATACTGATGGTAAAGAAAATCCATTTAAGTTTGACCTATTGCAAACAAACAACAATTTCATTATAGAAGCTATGAACACGAGTACTTTGAGATTCAACTTCTATTGACCTATAAAAGTGATGGCAAACGTTTTAGAGTGCCGAAACTGCAACCCAAAACCCACATGCATCATCGGGTGCCAGGTGGGTGTGGCCCATTGGCTGGGCGTGGTTGCGATGGTAACAGCAGACTGGGTGGAACTAAAAAGTTCAATCAATCAATTCCAACTTCACAAGATTTTTTTTTCCTGCGAGAAGTTGAAATTGACTGATTGATTAAACCTTTTTTTTTGCACACGGTGGCAGAGGCCTAAAGCAAAAAGGTTTTATAAAACCCAGCTGAAGGCCTAGGACTGGGGTGACGGCGGGCATGCCCACAGAGAGGGCTCTGCGTGCCGCCTCTGACACCCGTGCCATAGGTTCGTCACCACTGACTTATAAGAAGCTTTTTGTTGTTAGGACAATATTTGGATTAGGAGCCAGCTTGACTATCTTTATTTAGCAGGTTTTGATAGTTCATAACAGGAAAGCATATAAGCATGAAAATGCATTTCTGAATACTATGAGAATAGATTTCCTTCTGAAGAGTGGACTTGTCAAAGTCAAAGTTTATTTCAGTGACTGATTGCATATAAAATTCTAAAGTCAATATATGCTCAAAAGCGAACAACAGTATAACATATTAGTAAACTTTAAGTAATAATGGCCTTCCAACCAGTATCTGTCAAGTGTGATAACACTGAACAGAAACTGGATGAGCCCTTCATCTTGGTTAGATAAAAGATAAACAATATAAATTCACGGCTGTTCTTTTTCATTTTTATTGTTGATTATAAAAAGAATATAACAAAATAAAAACCAATAAACAGAAAAAATAATGTAATAAAATTGTTGTTGTAGTTAGCTGTGAAGTCGTGTCCAACCCATCGCGACCCTATGGACAACGTTCCTCCAGGCCTTCCTGTCCTCTACCATCTTCTGGAGTCCATTTAAGCTCACGCCTACTGCTTCAGTGACTCCATCCTGCCACCTCATTCTCTGTCGTCCCCTTCTTCTATTGCCCTCAATCTTTCCCAGCATTAGGCCCTTCTCCAGTGAGTCCTTCCTTCTCATTAGGTGGCCAAAGTATCCATTATTAAACAATGACTTGAACCTTGATGACATAAAGAAATATTGGTTTCCTGTCCCATGCAGAGAAGGTTGCTGGATTCCACCTGAAACAGGCTCAGAATAAACTCAACATATGGATTATACAAAATTACTTTTATTCCAGGTATCCTCAAGACATTAACTCACAGTTATTGCAGAAGTTCTTCCAGAATGTAGGTTGTAATCTGGACCCATCTCGTAGGTAAAGGAATAATGGATTTCCCCATTCTACGTAAATGTTACATGCCGCACAGAGCTCCTAGCCTAGCCATGAGGCTAGGATTCATGGAAGGATAATAAAAACCTGGCACCTCACAGGATATCTGGTAATAAACCACAAGACCCTCCCAGTGGCCAATTAGAACACAGATATAACCATGTAACAACTAAACTACATTTCCCAGAAGGCTACCCTTAAGGGGACAGCACTTTAACCCTTAAAATGCTACTGGCTCTACACACAATTTCCTAAGCTAGCTTTACACTCTGACCAGATGGTTAAATACTGGTCCAGCACATTCCCCGCTTGGAAATATACAGTTTCCACTATTAACTAACCATTAACTAGAATAAGCAAAAACATAGCATCAAACAATGCAATTTTACTATTAACTGACTATTAACTAGAAAAGGCAAAACATAGCATCAAAACATGCATAACTATAACTGAGATAAAGGCATAACATCAAACAATGCAATCATGAGGTAAATACAAAACATGCATAACTATAACTGAGATAAACAAAGGCATAACATCAAACAATGCAATCATGAGGTAGACACAATATGAATACCTAGTTCAAGGATCAATCTTCAAGTTCGGTCTTCCTCAGCAGCAGTACCAAGTTGGTGATCGGTCTGGCGTAAAGCCTCTTCACGAGAGTCTGTGAATCACGACCTGACTTTTGTGGCTTCGTGAACTAGTCCATCAGAACTGGGTAGAACTTGGTGCACAAGTCCCATGGGCCAAGAGTTCCAAGGTGCGTCCTTGTCTCTCAGCAAGACAAGGTCTCCTTCTAGGTTAGGCTCTTTGGTCTTCCATTTGCTGCGATCCTGAAGGGTAGACAAGTATTCTTGGTTCCAGCGCTTCCAGAAGGTGTTGGCCAGCAGTTGAACTTGTCTCCATTGCTGTTTATACATGTCTTTGGGAACAAAGTTCCCTAATGGTGCTGGCCAGTTGCCTGTCTTCTGGGTTAGCAAGGTGGCTGGGGTGAGGATAGTTAGATTTTCAGGATCAGAAGAAACTGGAACCAAAAGTCAAGCGTTGATGATAGCTGCTACTTCTGCCATGAGGGTAGTGAAGACCTCATGCGTCAGCATGGGTATCTTTGTTAACATAGAGTCCAGGATTTTGCAGGCTATGCCAATCATGCTCTCCCACGCTACTTCCATGTGGGATGCATGGGGAGGATTGAATGTCCATACACAATTTTGGGCTTTTAGGTACTTGTCAATTGCTGAGTCAGGGCAAATGCCTTTGTCAATCTGTAAGTCCTTGCAGGCTTCTAGAAAGTTAGTTCCTTGGATGCTAAGACATGTGAACAAGATGATTACTGCTATGCCCAATACGCGGAGTCTCCGTTTGGAGGAGCATTTGAAGCGTGTTGGTTCTAGGAAATGGTTAGAGGACGGTTTCTCTGTCTTCTTGACCATTGCCAACAAGCAGATGGTCTGGATGGTCGTTTTCTTGTCCTATCTGAGCAATTTGCTGGGTGCCTGAGGTAGAACATTGGCATCTTGATCTGGATCTAGAAGCTCATAATGTTCTGGTCTGTGTGACATCAGGCTGTCTGGACGAGCCAATAACTCAGGACCCTTTAGCCAGATCGATTCTGTCAACTGTGATGCAAGAATGGACCGTGTGGCCTGGTTCGCAGGGTTCTGATCTGTTTGCATATACTGCCATTGCTCAGGGTTTGAAGATAGTTTAATCCTTTCTGCTCTATTGCTTACATAGACATAGAAGTGTCTGCTTTGGTTGTAGATGCAGCCCAATACCACCTTGCTATTTGTGTAGAAGGTGGTGGATTGTAGGTCTATCGTTTTCGTTGTCAGGTTGCTGAGTTTTACGGCCAATATGGCACCGCAGAGTTCCAACCTTGGTACGGTGTGGCCTTGTTGTGTTGCTAGTTTCACCTTTCCAGTGACGAAACCGACGTAAATGAGGCTCTCCTCGCCATAGACTCTGATGTATCCTATGGCTGCTATCACCTTCGTTGATGCATCTGAGAAGGCAAGTAATTCTTTCTTTTGTATGGCGGCGGGTGAGATGGAGACATATGTGCGTTGCATGCGGATGCTTTGGAGACAACTTATGGATGTATGCCACGTCTCCCAGTCTTGCTTCTGTTCTGGCAGCACAATTGGAAAAGCTCTCGTGTGTGGAGAATGAATAAGTTTTCAGTCTATGAAATTACTTGTCCTCTAATCTCATGGCAGTTGAATTTGCTCAGGAGCTCAGGAAAGGTTGGGGAGCTCTGATCTAATGCAACCCCCTGCTCAAGCAGGAGACCCTATATCATTTCTGACAAATGGCTGTCCAGTCTCTTCTTGAAAATTCCAGTGATGAAACTCCCACAACATCTGAAGGCAAACTGTTCCACTGGTTGATTATTCTCACTGTCAGAAAATTTCTCCTTATTTCTAGGTTGAATTTCTCCTTGATCAGTTTCCTTCCATTGTTCCTTGTCTGGCCTTCGGGTGCTTTGGAAAATATGTTATCCCCCTTCCTCTCTGTGACAGCCCCTCAAATATTGAAACACTGCTATCACGTCATCCCTGGTCCTTCTCTTCACTAGACTAGCCATGTCTAGTTCTTGCAGTTGTTCTTCATATGTTTTAGCCTCCAGGCCCGAATCGTCCTTTTTGCTTTTCTCTGCACTCTTTCTAGAGTTTCAATATCTTTTTTATCGTGTGATGATCAAAATGGGAGGCAGTATTCTACCTGTGGCCTTAACTAAGGCTTTATAGAGCGGTACTAGTACTTCAGTGATCTTGATTCAATCCCTTTGTTAATGCAGTTTAGGATTGCATTGGCTTTTTTGGCTGTTGCCCCACACTGCTGGCTCATAGTTAATTGATTTCCACTAGGACTCCAAGATCTCTCTCACAGTTACTTACCCTCTCACAGCTATTGAGGTTTCACCTAATCTGTACGTGTACTTCCCTCCCTAGTTATTTCACCCAGCCTATGGAAAGTGCCCAATCTCTGCTTGCATTTTCCCCTAGCAGTGTCTCACACAAGCTTTTGTACATATTTTGTGAGGGAAGCAGTTACTACTTAATGGGATGTAACATCTGTGCAGAGAGAAAGGGGAAGGATCTCTTGTAATCTTTTTCTGGAGCTTCATGTAAGGTACCCCAAAGGCCAGCAGGTGGCAATGTTTGCTATGATGCAGCCACATGTCAAGAAGGCCTAATGAAGTGAAGTCATTTTGTATACTGCTTCCGAAAATGAGAGCAGAGGGCAGTATAAAAATACTTCAAAGCTTTTATGTTGACATTTGTTCTTTAAATCAAGAACAAATGTCAGCATTCGGAGCAAAGGTAAAACAACCTGTAGATCTGACATAAAAAAAATTATCCTATCAAGGGTTCCCAATCCTTTTTTAATTTGGCAGCACCACACATTAAACCAGGAACCGCCATAGGATTATCACTGCTTGCATTCAGTATGGTTGCGCCATCACATCAAAAGGATGCATTCCAGAAGATTCATACCAGTTCAGGAGCAGAACCAAAAGGATTAGAACAGGATCAACTGATACTAGAGAAGGAAATAGTGACCTTTAGCAGCCCACATAACTGCAACAAGACAAAATACCAATGCAAAGCAAAATGCATCAGGTTTTCGGCTGCGGTGTAACATCTGAAAAAAGCCAGAAAGTTCTTGCTGCCTTTATATGTCAGGATAATGGAAATAAAGTTATACAGAATAATCTCATATGGGTCTCGTCAGAATCAAAACTCTCTGCCTGACTTCGGTGAGGCTGTTTTTCAGGTAGGTGGTGTAGGATTGGAGACATAGGGTACAGTCCTATGCCACGGATTTGAGAATGAGCCCACATTAATCCACTGGGATTTAGTTCTCAATATCCTTATATAGAATGTGGTTGTTTAATTATTTGTTTGAAATACTTGTTACTTAGGCCAGGGCTTTTCAACCTTTCCACCCATTGTACCACTTTTAAGATATGGCAACATCCGAGTACCACTAGCAAGGTTTCAAAAACTTGATGACTAAAAAAAAAGGAAAAAAGTGATAAAGTACAGATAGTCCTCGACTTACAACAGTTCGCTTAGTGACTGTTCGAAGTTACAATGGCACTGAAAAAAGTGCCCCCCAAGCCACAGCCGAGAAAGACACCTGCCTGCCCGCCCGGTGGCGCTCTTCCTCCTGTCCGAGGTTTTCATTGTTGTGAGCATTTCTGTTGAGGATTGGCAGCAGGGGTGGGGTGGGGGTATTTGGTTTTTATTCCCCCCGTCTGCTGGGTGGTTGCAGCAGGTTTTGGTCACTTCACATGACCCTGGGACACTGTGACCGTCATAAATATGAATCAGTTGCCAAGCATCTGAATGTAAATCACAAGACCCTGGAGATGCTGCAACATTCCAGCTGATTGGTGCTTCTTCAGGGCTCAGCAGAAGCACCAGGATCAGCACCAAGCTCCAATAGAAGACTGGCACTGATCCTGGCGCTTCCACTGAGCCCTGACAGCCCCGAAGAAGCGCCGATCAGCTGGAAAGCGGCACTGATCCTGGCGCTTCCGCTGAGCCCTGACAGCCCTGCAGCTCCAGCCATCTCTCGCTCAGGCTTGTGCGGTGCTGCCACCGGTTCAGCTCATTCCCCTCCCCCGCTACACTTTTCTAGGATGGTCGCGTACCACCTGCCAGGTGCCAATGTACCACAGGTGGTACCCGTACCACTGGTTGAAAAGCCCTGACTTAGGTGATTTGGGAAGTCTGTAAGTCAATGTTCTGCAAAACCATCTGCAGAATTTAGAAGCAAATTTAAGATGGCCACCAGATAGCAGCCAAGAAATATTTATTTATTTATCAAATTTATATACAGTAGCTGCCCACCACACTGAAAATGATTCTGGGCAGTGCACAAGAATAGATAAAACAGAAAATCTAAAAACAGCAATTACGGATATAAAAACCTAGTAATAGATATCTGAAAAACCCAACATACAAACCCTCAGAGGGAGAATAAGAAGTGGCTCCTTCAACAATGGGGCCATCTAGGCAGAGGTCTAGTTCTGTGAGAGTCTCAGGCTGGTATACAGGTAGTCCTCGACTGACAATAGTTCATTTAGTGACCGTTCAAAGTTACAATGGCACTGAAAAATATGAATTATGACTGTTTTTCATAGTTATGACCTTTGCAGCAGCCCCATGATCATGTGATCAAAATTCAGATACTGTGATCTGACAAGCAAAGCCAATGGGGAAGCCAGATTCACTTAACAACTAGGTTACTAACTTATCAACTGCAGTGATTCACTTAACAACTGTGGCAAGAAAGGTAATAAAATGGAGCAAAACTCACTTAACTAATGCCTCACTTAACAACAGAAATTTTGGGCTCAATGGTAGTGACAAGTTGAGGACTACCTGTATAAAAAAAACCTTAACTTGTTGCTTCCGTCTAGTGGTCTTCCAAATGTTTGCAATCCAGAAATCTTAGAACTTAGATAATCAAGAAGTTTCCTTTTAACAGAATTCCAAGTTAACTAGTTGTTTAAATATGAGATGCATACATACCCCAAATAGTTTTTTTTATTACAGAACTGTACTAAAATTCTTGCCTTGTAGCTTTCGTTCTGAAAATTTATCTTCAGAAGACTTGTACAAAGTACAAAGTAACAATCCTATGCCCTTTTACCCGTGAATAAATGCAATTGAACATCATAAAGCTTAATTCTGAAGGCTTGAAGTGCACAATGTGTCTTTGGTAGATTAATCTGCCAATTACTTATACAGTAAAAGATAACATGTCAAGGGTTGTGTTCCCCCCCCTCACACACATACTTTGGAGCTAGAGGGCCACCCTGAATGCGCCAATGATCCAGATTGGTTGGGATTCCCCCCCCTAGTTTTAGGTGGCAGTTTTGTGGAGTAGTTTTCAAAACTGTGGTAAGTCTCTTGTAGCATTTCTACTGCAGTTTTCCTGTTTGAAAATGGTGTTATATTGGGCCACCAATGTTCATAGTAGTTATCAGAGAAAGAGATTAACAGAATACAGCCTGCTTGTACCATTTTCAGATTTTGCTTTTCAATATGTGCCTGTATGACTTCTGATTAGATGATGGTTCAAAGAAGGCAGAGACACTGCTTGTGTTAAATATGAATCTGATTCTGTAAAGTATCATATGAGATTTCCCTTTTTAAAGTGGAATTTTAAAAAAAATTGCAGTAACTGTATTTATACTGCAAGTTCTCTAGAACAGTGATAGTGAACCTATGACATGCATGTCACAAATGACACACCATGTCATTTTTGGTGACATGCCTAGGGACCACATGAGAATGCAGCCTCCAGACCCATCCATTGCTTCTTGTTGGAAATTAATCAAGGAGAGAAGCAACCTAGAACTAAGGAGAAATTTCCTGACAGAACAATTAATCAGTGGAATGACTTGCCTCAAGAAGTTGTGGGTGCCCCAACACTGGAGATTTTAAAGAAGAGATTGGGCAGCCATTTGACTGAAATGGTATAGGCCAGGGTTTCTTGTTGGAGCAGGAGGTTGGACTAGAAGATCTCCAAATATTTTTAGAATATGTAGTACCATGCACAAAGAAGTTAGAAGATATTAAAAGATCGTCTTGGACACATATGGCTGCATTTTTTACATTTGCCAAACTGACTTTCTAGGTCTAGGAGATGAGTGTCCACAACAGAGATTCTTTTGTGCCAATGAGAACGTTTAGAAGTTAATAGCATGCCAAAGACATTTACCCACAATAGTTGCCATGGATGGATTTGCTAAGACACAAGGTGAGTATAGCCCATCGTAATACACTCATTTAGCAGGAAGGAAAATAGGAAGATTGCTTCATTACACTCGGTATGATTGATGAGGGTGTCACATCAAATCAGTGTTGACTCCTAGTTACCACATAGACAGATCCTCTACAGCAGAGGTAGGGAATGTTGGCCCTTTTATGACTTGTGGACTTCAATTCCCAGAATTCCTGAGCCAGCCAGGATGGCTTTCAAATTCTGGGAGTTGAAATCCACAAGTCATAAAGGGGCCATTGTTCCCCACCTCTGCTCTACAGGATATTCTGTCCTCAACCTGGCCTTTCAGGTCTTCTAGTAATCCATCCATTGCTGCTGTAACTAAGTCCATCCACCCTGCTGCTGGCCTTCATTTTCTTCTTTTTCTCTCTGCCTCTCTCAGCATTATAAACTTGTCCAAAGAGTTTGGTCTTTGTATGATGGCTCCGAAATACGATAATCATTGGCAATCTGAATCCAAAATGAACTCTTGTCATCCCAAATTAACTGGGCAGGAAATACCCAATTTTCTGGTAAGTGATATACCTGCAAACAAATCTGGGTTCTAGTCATCCAATATTTTATTTTATTTTTCTAAGAGTACCTATCTGAAATTCTAAGGTATGCTTATAAAGATTCTTATAAAGGCCCTTTGATACTGCACTTTATTTTGTAGCCTTCCTTCCTTCCTCCCTCCCTCCCTCCCACCCCCTCATTTATTTTCTTTTTCTCTCCTTCCTTCCTTCCTTCCTTCCTTCCTTCCTTCCTTCCTTCCTTCCTTCCTTCCTTCCTTCCTTCCTTCCTTCCTTCCTTCCTGTGGTTTTTTCTGACCCGAGGACTCTCTCTTTCAAAGTGACCACATTATTTAGTTTTGCCCCATAAGAAGCAAACTTTAATTGTGCATTTGTTGTCCAAGATCCATAGATCATATCCCAGATTAACTGAACTACATTTCAGTTGGAACTCAGCATACTTTCTTTGTTCTGGGCATAAAGCCACATGGGTCTTCTAAAGAAAATTTGTCCAGCATTGAGTTTTTAACAGATTATTCTCAGACAAATGCTTTTATTTTATTTTTTTTCAGAGATCACATGTGAGGGCACTTCTTAGGTCACCTCCAACTGCTACTGTGAAGTGTAACGACAGCTCAATTTTGAGATGGCCTTCCAAAGGCCATCATTAATGCATGCTTTTTCACTTTTCACTTCAGATTTAAAAAGTCTTGAATACCCAAGACTATATTTTACCTTTTAATCCTTTGATACAATTTTAATGTTACCTTAAACATAGCATTTATTTTTAATCATTGTTTCATGTTGATATGTTTTGTGTTGGTTCTGTTTTACTGGGCAATCACCTTAAGATTCCCTATTAGAACCATTTCTTTGAACACTTTCATGTTGTCAGCAGCTTCACTCCCCCAAGTCAACATCAAGTAGCTTGAAGATTGTCCATATTTTTTCTGTTTCCGCTAAGAGGAAATATTGAGAGCAGGAAACAAAAGTCCCTGCCTCACTCTGAGCTTCTGAAGGAATCTTCTCACTTATTTACGTTGCTGATGAGAAGAAGGCTGGGTCATTTTACCCACTGGCTTATTATGTGCTGAAGTAAAGAAAATTTTCTTCCATTGGGAAATGGAGTATCTGCTTCCCACTCTCTCTCTCTTCTCTCTTCTCTCTCTCACTCATTCTCTCTTTCTCATTCTCTTTCTCAATCTCTCTCTTACTCTCTCATTCTCTCTCTCTCTCATTCTCATTTTCTCCTCAGGGCTGCGTCTTAAGTCCGCTGCTGTTCTCCCTGTTGACCCATGACTGTTGTGCTAGGTTTGCCACCAACCATATTGTGAAGTTCACAGATGATACAACAGTAGTGGGCCTTATTCAGGATGACAAGGTGGAAGCTTACCACAAGGAGGTTGAGGGGCTGGTGAACTGGTGTAAGGAAAACAGCCTAGTTTTAAATACTGGAAAAACCAAAGAGATCATTACTGATTTCAGAAAAGGCAGGCACAGCCACACTTCTCTGTGCATTAATGATTCACCTGTGGAGATGATTACCAGCATCAAATTCCTGGGTGTGCAGCTAACAAGTGGGCTGACTTGGTCGCTCAACAGTGAGAAACTGGTGAAGCGGGCACAGCAGCGCCTGCATTTTCTGCGTCGCATGAGAAAAGCACATCTTCCTTCCCCTGTCCTGACCACTTTCTACAGGGGGACGATCAAGAACATCCTGTCATACAGTATCACAGTCTGGTTTGGAAGCATCCCTGCTTCAGACAGGAAGGCGGTGCAGAGAGTGGTGAGAATGGCCGAAAAGATCATTGGCAGTTCCCTCCCTCCCATCCAGGACATAGCACATAAGCGCTGCTTGAGCAGGGTCCATAAGATTATCTGGGACACTACACATCCTCTTCACGACCTGTTTTCCTTGTTACCTTCTGGAAGAGGCTTCGTGGTATCCGTAGCAGAACATCCAGATTCAGCCATAAGTTTCATTCCATACAGCAGGGCTTTTCAACCTTTTCACCCATTGTAGGATATGGCAACATCTGAGTATCACCAGCAAGGTTTCAAAAACTTGATGACTAAAAAAAAAAAAGTAATAAAGTACAGGTAGTCCTCGACTTACAACAGTTCGCTTAGTGACTGTTAAATGCAGATGGACTGCTGATGGGTTTGTTCTCCTATGTTGTGCCATGAGTCTTCAAAGAAAAACAAGGAAAAGGTGCTTTTTCAAGCTGTCTCTTGAAAAAACACCTTTGGGACAACCATGACCTGCATGACTAAGAATCTCCATAAATATTAAGGCATTGGTATTTAAACCTACGAAGCTCTGCATGGTTTGGCTTTAGGACATGATTACCTACTAGACCAGGGCTTTTCAGCCTTTCCACCCATTGTACCACTTTTAGGATATGGCAGTATCCGAGTACCACCAGTCGCCTAGCAAGGTGTCAAAAATTTGATGACCAAAAAAAAGAAAAAGGAAAAAAGTGATAAAGTACAGGTAATCCTCGATTTACAACAGTTCGCTTAGTGACTGTTTGAAATTACAATGGCACTGAAAAAAGTGCCCCCCAAGCCACAGCTGAGCAAGACACCTGCCTGCCCGCCCGGCGGCGCTCTTCCTCCTGTCCGAGGTTTTCATTGTTGTGAGCATTTCTGTTGAGGATTGGCAGCGTGGGTGGGGTGGAGGGTGTTTGGTTTTTATTCCCCCCGTCTGCTGGGTGGTTGCAGCAGGTTTTGGTCTCTTCACATGACCCTGAGACACTGTGACCGTCATAAATATGAATCAGTTGCCAAGCATCTGAATGTAAATCACAAGACCCTGGAGATGTTGCAACATTCCAGCTGATCGATGCTTCTTCAGGGCTCAGCAGAAGCACCAGGATCAGCGCCAAGTTCCAGCAGGAGCCTGGCACTGATCCTGGCACTTCCACTGAGCCCTGACAGCCCTGAAGAAGTGCTGATCAGCTGGAAAGCGGCACTGATCCTGGCGCTTCCGCTGAGCCCTGACAGCCCTGAAGCTCCAGCCATCTCTCACTGAAGCTTGTGCGGTGCTGCCATTGGTTCAGCTACCACTTTTCTCAGATGATCGCGTACCACCTGCCAGGTGCCAATGTACCGCAGGTGGTACCTGTACCACTGGTTGAAAAGCTCTGCGGTACAGGATTAACCTTGTGAACTCTCAAGCTTCCTTCTTCTGTTATATATTCAAGATGGACAGTATTTAATATTTATTAGCTGCGTATATGTAGGGGTATGGGTCTATACATATGTTGTTCATAGTATGTTTAGGTGTGTGTCATGTATGTGTTTCATTTTGAGAGCGGGCAACTAAATTTCATTTTTGATGTGTGCCGTTGTGCCCACAGTAAAAAAATGACAATGAAGGTTATTATCTTATCTTATCTTATCTTATCTTATCTTATCTTATCTTATCTTATCTTATCTTATCTTATCTTATCTTATCTTATCTTATCTTATCTTATCTTATCTTATCTTACCTTACCTTACCTTACCTTACCTTATCTCTTATCTCTTATCTCTTATCTCTTATCTCTTATCTCTTATCTCTTATCTCTTATCTCTTATCTCTTATCTCTTATCTCTTATCTCTTATCTCTTATCTCTTATCTCTTATCTCTTATCTCATATCTCATATCTCTTATATCTTATTTTATCTTATCTTATCTTATCTTATCTTATCTTATCTTATCTTATCTTATCTTATCTTATCTTATCTTATCTTATCTTATCTTATCTTACCTTACCTTACCTTACCTTACCTTTTATCTCTTATCTCTTATCTCTTATCTCTTATCTCTTATCTCTTATCTCTTATCTCTTATCTCTTATCTCTTATCTCTTATCTCTTATCTCTTATCTCTTATCTCTTATCTCTTATCTCTTATCTCATATCTATTATCTTATCTTATCTTATCTTATCTTATCTTATCTTATCTTATCTTATCTTATCTTATCTTATCTTATCTTATCTTATCTTATCTTATCTTATCTTATCTCATCTCATCTCATCTCATCTCATCTCATCTCATCTCATCTTATCTCATATCTCATATCTCATATCTCATATCCCATATCTTATCTTATCTTATCTTATCTTATCTTATCTTATCTTATCTTATCTTATCTTATCTTATCTTATCTTATCTTATCTTATCTTATCTTATCTTATCTTATCTTATATCTTATATCTTATATCTTATATCTTATATCATATCTTATATCATCTTATATCTTACATCTTACATCTTATCTTATTCTCTCTCTCATTCTCCTATTCTCTCTCTCTCTCATTTTATTCTCTTTCTCATTCTCTCTCATTCTCTCTCTCATTTTCTGTCTCTCATTCTCTGTCTCTGTCTCTGTCTCTGTCTCTCTCTCTCTCTCTCTCTCTCTCTCATACACACACACACACACTCATGCATGGACACTTCAGCCTATTCTCTTTCAGTTAAGCAATACTAGGAAAATGCAGAAAATGAATAAATACTCCACAGCAAAAGAAATAAAATATATGGCCAATGAAATATAGCTAAATCTTGCAATACATTTGCTACACTTTTCTTATCTTTCAATGGCTGCAAACTATACCGTAGTAGGTATTAATCTCCTAGAAATTCAGTGTAGTAAATGTAAGAGATGCAATAATGTGCATCAGAATTGGCTTCTCTAGTCCTTTCTTTTTCTTCCAGAACCATTTCCCACTATGATTCATGTTTGTCCCTACTAAAGAACGATCCGTTTCACATTCAGAACTTCTTATAAGATGAGTGGAGTCTTCAGGAGGGCCAAAAAAAAATTAAAAAAAATAAATGACAGAAATGTTGTGGTGGTGCAAAGTCCATTCCTTTTGGACATGGACTGCTCAAATCTGCAATGAGGGAACGTGTTTACAGTGTGATGCTTCTTCCATCATCTTGTTTGTTTTGTTCCCCTGAAGATGTGTTGATCATCCTTGCCTTTCTCACTGTTATAATCGTTCATCACGATCAAGGCAACTATGCCATTCCATTTATTCCTTGATTCACATCATTTCCCAAACTGAGGTTGTTTTGTAGAAATTTCAGTTAGGCCACAGCTGACCTAGCAATATATCAGTTCAGCTTTCCAGCACTGATCATCACTGATATTGCTTTGTCCCCTATATTGGAAACAGAGAGGTCCAGAGCTCTTTCACAGTGGTGGAAATCAGTGCTCTACTGCTTTCGATTGATGTATCCTGCTATAAAGAAAACAAGACTGGAATGCAGGAGCAGGCATTTGGTGGGAATCTTTTGGACAGTGTCCATCATGCTTCTGATGATAAGCAATATTGGATTTATACAGCTTCACAAAATTGTTTTCCCTTTGTCAACATCCTTTTATTGTGTGACACAAAACACAAAAGTGAGCTTGGTTTGCTAGATGAGATTTGCAGGAACTGAGCAGAAGTTTTATGCCTCCGAATCTTGGATGCAGTTTCTATGAAATTTAAAACATAATGGACTTTATACAATTAGCTTTGGTTCATGTTCTGCTTGTTACAGCTCAGTGCGATTTCTACATTCTTATTGATAAAGCTACTTAAAAATGAATGCTAATTTTTTTTTATTCAAAGGAGCTCATCTATGTCAATAAGTTTGTACTTTTCTGTAACCTATCTTACTCTTTGCTGAAAAGTGCAACGCATATGGACAAAAAGCTGCATCCACTTTATACACAAATTTCTATTCTTGTAATGTGACTTTCTTTTGTTCTCATTTTCTCCCCATTCCTCCTTCCTTTTGTCCCAAGCCCTTTCCCCCAATTCTCTTCCTCTATTTGGGAGACATGCAGAGAGAAATGCTGAAAGAGAAAGATAATCTGTTCTACTGGTACTGGCAAATGCCACTCCGTTAGCCAAATCATTGGATATAATCAGTGTTTTTTTTTCTAAAAAAAAAAAAGGTGCCAGAACTCACACATGTCACACAACCCACCTTGCCTACCCTACAAGGTTCCATCCAAAAAAGGTGCCGGAACTCCGTTCTGGGCGTTCTATGAGAAAAAAAGCCCTGGATACTGTATATTACTACTATATTGTCTTCTTAAAACTATTGTCAATACTCGAATGTATGAAAGATGAACAGCTCGGATGTTCCTTTAATTACAATTAGGGAATAATAGTCCATAACAAGGATGCAAAAAATGTAATAAAAAGACCCCATGTGTCCTGTCAGTATACTTTTGTAGAGCTGAGTATCTTAAATTGCTTTGGGCAAAGTGTTTTGATCTTTCTTTACATTTTTAAGATTTGAAGACTTTTAAGGGACAAAATAGTCCTTTAAGTCTTGCAGATGTTTAAGGCGCCTATTGCAATCTTGAATTTCCTTCCAGCAATTTTGGGAGTGTGGTCTTCAACTGTGAAGTGCAAAGCCTTGTATAGCCATTAAGTTTATTCAAGGTTATGTTCTGATCTAAAGGCATCATTAATTACATTCTTTATGCAATGCTTTGAGTAATATATGGTGTTTCATATGCCATTTCTACCTGAAAGTTATATTTCTGTGTGGAATTTCTTAAACTCAGGGCTGAAGATGGGATAAGGAGATATTTATTTAAATCTATGATGATAACAGGCATATAACGTCTGCATGTACAGTATGTTAATAAGGTATGCAGGCACACACACAGACACACACACACGCACACACCACACATACAAACAGAAGAAAAACCAAGACCAATTGGAGCATTGCTCTGCAGATACACTTCGCATGCGAAGGATAAGCACTTCTGATCAAATTGTATATTTCATTCTCTCTGTAAACATAGCAAATTAGGGTGCATGCTTGCTATTTATATGGATTCAACATAAGAAAACAATATGGTAAGTACAGACATTTAGGCACCCTTTCAGTCAATACTTTGTAACACCTCTTTTGGCAGAAATAATAGCTTCCAAATGCTTCTTTTTGCCAGCTAAGAAAGTGAGTAAGACGATTTGTCACATGTTCTGCCATGATCTTTGGTTAAAAGGTTGGCTTCTGTTCTGGATGAGTAACATCAGGGAAGGAGTATAAGGGGAAGCACTTTTTCTTTTCCCTTTAAAAGTGCGAAGTGGGCAAAGTCAATGATTTCAGAGGACCTTCAGGATCCCTTGATGTTTGCAGAAAAAAATGTTCTCTTTCTATCCTTGCTGAAAATGTCTTCTTCTAATGTTGCTTCTTCTAATGGAGCTTAGTCTTTTTTCAGTCACCCAAGAAGTAAATGTATAGACTAAAGTTAACAGAGTTCCCTTTGGATGGAAGGACAAAATGTGTTTTTGCAAATGGCATTGAAGACTTCCTCTTGGGAAACTGGGGGCAACCAAAAATGCCGTTGTTTCATTTTTGCATTAATATCTTAAGTTTTGAATTGCAGCGTAAAGCTGCTCTACTTTCCTTTGCCCTAGATTAGACTTTATCCCACCTTTATTATTTGGATAAATAACTCAAGGCATAAATCACTAAGGTGGGTCTAGAATTCATCATCTCCTGGTTTCTAGGCCAGCGCCTTAACCACTAGTGCAGGGGTCTTCAAACTTGGCCCTTTTATGACTTGTGGACTTCAACTCCCAGCATGCATGTGAATTTTGATCACCTGACCACGGGGATGCTGCAACAATTGTAAGTGTGAACAATGGTCACAAGTCACTTTTTTCAATGCCATTGTAACTTTGAATAGTCACTAAATGAACTGTTGTAAATCGGGGACTACCTGTAATCCTTCTACCTCTTCAAACAACATGAAGATGCCATCTGGGCCACAAGATCATGACTGCTTCTTGGCTTTGTTGTCAGGTAAAAGCCAATGTGTGCTATGTGATGAACTTGAACATTTTGTTTCCTCTGTAAAAAGAGGAATGCCAATCCCAGCAACTTACGAACAGGATGCAGAGGCAACCTAACATTGATTACTGCAGAGTAAGTTATTCTGTTTAGCTGAGTCTTGGGTCTCCATCCTTTTTCGGCAAAAAATGACATAGGACCCTCCACCAAGTTCTACTTCACAGAAAGAGTCGTGGAAGCTTGGAAGTAGTAGGCCAGTCATCAGTAACTGAGTTTAAACTTGCTTGAGATAAACACATGTCCATCATCTGACCTTAAAAACAACATACCATAAAAACGGATAAAATATAGCAAGAGTAATTAAAAAAGAATAAATAAATTAAAAAGGATAACAAATAAACTCGAAGGGCAGGCTCGCAGGAACCCTTAGGTCCCCAGCTGCAGATGAAACTGGTGAGATCGGTGAAATTGCCCAGGTGTGACAGATGTTCTCTTCATCCTTGTATGCAGAAGGGGGGGGAGGAGGGGCTACTAAAGTTCTGAATCCAGAAAGCTGGAAAGTAGAAATCAAGTGACAAGTGGATGAGCTGCTAACAGAAAGGGCAAAGCAATTTATAACTTCAGCAAGAATAAAAATAGGTGGCTAATTAGCAGTCTGTCTCCAAGGGGAACATCTTTGGCACTTTAAAAAAAAAGAAAAAAGAAAGAAAGAAGCCATTATTACATCTTGCTCAAATCATCAGAACGCTAACTGGGAAAATCACTTGCCATGTTATAAACTCCAAGAATATTTCCAAAGTCCCGCTGGTGCTACTACCCGGTATTGCAGAGCTATCTGACATTGGTCTCGGCTTTTACTTAGTACCCAGCCTGCCAGACACATTGGGCTATGCAACTCCATATGGAGAATTTTCACAGCGGCTGAGTAGGGTAGGAAGCATCACACTGTAACTTTACATACAGAAGGGCTGCCATTGTGTTTCTGGCCTTAGGAATTAATGTGCTTGTTTTGTAGTCTCAGCCGCTGACAGTAGCTGTCTGACCTTGTTTAGGCTTAGAAACTAATTGGAATCAGGCCAGGTTAAGTATTTGGATAGCAAAGAGTTAGGAAATTCCAAGGTAGAATGAAAAATAAAAATAAAAACATGTGATGGACCAAGTCAGGAAACAGAACTAACAAGTGCTGCGATTTTGATTGATACAGGGAATAACAATAGAACCTTGATAGCCTGATTGGAATTCTCTCTCCCTTTTATATCAAAGAGAATCAAGGCAGGTTAATCTTAAATTTCTTTTTCACCCCCTCCTGTTTTTCAGAGCTAAGCCGATATTTATACAACTGCCCTCACATTCCTTCCTTGAGGCTACCTCCATACTCCTCTACAAAATGTCTTGGAAAAAAGGTTCTTGCATGACTATTGTAGTCAAGAAAAAGCATGTAGGTATCATGCAGAAATTGGAAAGCCTTTCAGGTACACTGGGAAAAGGGACATTATATTTGCTTTAATCATATATTCATTTCTTATTCTTTTTTCCTTTGTGACTGTAAATCTTGAAGTAGGAAAGTCAGGGCCATGAAACTGAATAAGTTTTATTTCTGAGTAAATATATATGGGACCACATTGGGAATTTATTATTTTTATGTCCCTGTGTTTTTTCCTATGGTTGAGATTTCCACTAGAGTACAGTCCTGAAAACTCAGGCTAGCCATTTCCATTTCCATTCCAATCATACTCTTTCCCCCCTCCTTATTAGTAAAACTTAATTCCCCAACTATTTTTGCTCAAGTAATTTTCTTTCTTTCTTTCTTTCTTTCTTTCTTTCTTTCTTTCTTTCTTTCTTTCTTTCTTTCTTTCTTTCTTTCTTTCTTTCTTTCTTTCTCTCTCTCTCTCTCTCTCTCTCTCTCTCTCTCTCTCTCTCTCTCTCTCTCTCTTTCCCTCCCTCCCTCCCTCCCTCCCTCCCTCTCATATTGTAAATAAGCAACCTTGTCACATTGAGTGGGTAAATAAGCAGATTGTCAGCTGTTGTCCCACAGTAAGTAAGTTTGTTGGTGATCCAGGTTCAGTTTGCGTTTCCAGAGATTAATTCCCACTTTCTCACAATCCAGTGGATAGGGGAAAAAACCCCTCTTCCATGGTATGTTGGAACAGCCACATGAACAGATTTCCAGCAGCAGTGCAATGAGTGAGAGTACTCCTAATCTCATGTATGACTTTAGGGGAGATTGACTGCCTTTCTTCCTTGGGCCAATATATTTCATAAACACTTGTGATGAATATGAACACTAAGCAGAAGATAAGACCACCTGTTCCTCTCTACCAGCTTGCATTTTCTTTACTGGTAATAACCATCAAAGACAGTAAACCTAATATGTCCCATGGCAGGATGCTTCACCTCATCATTTACATCAACATAAACATACTGTACCTACTAACTCCCCATATCTTACATAATACAAAAGATAGATGTTGCAGTGAGGACAGTTTTGGGTCATTGATAGCCTTTGCCCATTATCATATTTCTCACATCTTTTTCATCCAGGTGTTTTCTGGTGGAATAGATGCTATCTTACGTTGGTTTCGGCCAGTAGTGGGATTCAAATACGTGAACAACCGGTTCTCTGTGTGGATGCTGCTTCCAGAAATCTATTCTGGGCCTAGGCAACAAAAAATTAGCTACCGGTTCAGCTGAACTGGTGCGAATTGGCTGAATCCCACCACTGGTTTCGACACCTGTCCTGTTGCAGAACAATACAATACTTGAGGTGACCATTTTGATTCACAAACAGTCCAAATGGCTAATCAGGCTTATCTTGCATTTTTCAGTTACTTAATGTCACTATGCTATTTTGTCTAATTTAGGAACCGTTATATCCAGAACTTCACAAACTCTAACAGTCCATTTCACAGAAGTCACCATAAGTATATTATTTTATGCAGCACAAAAGGTTGCGGTGAAAATCCCAACACATGGCTGGGGATGAAGGCAACTTCATGGGTTCTGGGGTGTGTGAGTGGGATTTGCTGTTCTCAAGAAATGACAGAGCTCTGGTTGGCCACAAATGGGGGCAATGCCTGTGTCTTTATAACTGGGAGATCAAGAAGCTACCTACAATGCAGCCTTGAAAACTCAATCATGCAAAGCTCTGTGAGAAAACAGAAACTTGTCATTCTTATTTACCAAACTTTTAACATCGCCAAGGTGAACAGTTCCCCAGGGTTGACAAATGCGTTAATGGAATTGCACATGTTCCTATCACATTTGTGAAAAGAAAAAAAGAAAAAGAAAATACAGATAGATTCAAAGTGGTCTGAAGAGATGCAAGATTAGCTGAAGCTCTGGGGATTGATGGAAATCTCTTTCTTACTTAATGGGCTGATTGCTCAAGCCATTCTCTTATAAATAGCTCAATTGAGTGGAGATTATAGAGCAACTAGATTATGCATTGGCCACAAAACCTATAATCAGAAGATGGGCCAAGTGGCATTGTGAGATTACAAAGCCTTTTATGAAGATAAATTGCTGGAATTATTTAATGAGTCAGAAAAAGAAAAAAAATATTGCTGCTAGGAATGTAAATTAAAAATGCAGAGTAATCCGCATTAAAGCATCTTGCCTGGCAGAATAGCATTAGAGAATATTGCCTTGAAATACAGAAAATAATTATCTCCCACCCCTGCAAAATAAACAAAACAAAACAATACAACCTGACATTAAAAACTCAAGAACAAAGGGAATTTGTTCCCTACAACCAATTTAGAAAGGAAAAGAGTAAACTAACAATAAACAAAAACCCACCTGGGCAATGTGTAAAGATAATGTGTTTATAGGTCTTTGGTTCTTCGGGTTTTCTCCCACGTAGAATTTGAAGTGTCTTGGCGACGTTTCGACGAAGTCCCATTCGTCATCTTCAGGCTGATGCTTTCGGCTTCGTGCTTCTACGAGCAATGTGTGACTGTAGCTGTTTCTTCCTTTTAACTGCCAGTGGGGGTTTGAACTGATTGGCTGGGAGCTCAGCTGTGTTCTGATTGGGTGAAGGTGTGTTCTGATTGGTTAGGGGCTTGGCTGTGCTCTGATTGGATGGGGGGTTGGCTGTGCTGTGATTGGATGGGGGAGTGTTCTGTTTGGGTGGGGGCTTTGTTGTGCTCAAGTTAGTCTGAGTTACAGGGGGATTAGAGATGGTGAGCTGCATAGCTATTTGGCTTCGCGTTCGTGGTCGTGCCTCATCTTCATGGTGGGTGTCAGTTTGTTTCATGTATGGATTGGAGGGGTTTAAGGTGGCTAATGATGCAGCTGTGGTCTGGCTTCTGGTTTGTGGTCGTGCCTCATCATCGGTGTGGGTTTGGGTTTGCTTTTTGCCTGGATGTGTGGTGGTGACATCCTGTGTGGTTTTTGTGAGTGTAGATCTGGTGTCATTCTTTGTGTTATGGACTCGTTTGTCAATAAGGGCAGGTTTCCAAATGGCTGGTAGGCGGGAGGTATCATCTCGTTTGTTCATGCTGTGAGGGCATTTTTCTATCTCGATGGCTTCTCTGATTATTCTGTTATTAAAGTGTTCAGTTTTGGCAATAGTTCTGGTCTTTTTGAAATCAATTTCATGTCCTGTGGCTTTAAGGTGTTGGACCAGGGAAGAAGTTGGTTCCTCTTTTTTTAATATACACTTGTTCCCTGCAAATTCTTCCAACACTTTTTCCATATAGCTCCAGCTGTATGGATTGTAATTGTACTTTAACATAAAGAAAAAAAATCAGAACTGATAAACATATACAAGGGGAACTCTGCAAAGAAGAGAAGTCATATGGAAATCTTATCATCTGGGCACTGCAACTAAAATACCCAAAGAATAGAGGCTCCCTAGAAAATAAAATTAATATGTCATTGCTAAAGCTATATTTTTGAAACAACCAATTTGGTCTAGTGCACGGGTGTCAAACTCGATCGCATCATGTGATGTACCATGATGTATTGCGACATTTCTTGCCTTTGCAGAACTGGGGTGGGTATGGCCTGCACATGTCACATCCGGCCCGTGGGTCACCAGTTTGACACCCCTGGTCTAATGGTTAAGGAGCTGGACTAGATCAGGGAAAACTGAATTTTATTTCTGCCTTAGGCCCAGAAGCCACTGGCCAGTCCTTCTCTTTCAACATAATGAAAAAGGTCATGGGAAAACACTTTTGAAAATGTTGCCTAGAAAGCTGCAAGTTGTCCAGATGGCCACCAGGAGCCAACACTGACACAAAGACACAAATATATATATGTATATATAGCACTATATTCTTAATTAAGGAAATCATTGTAGAAGAATCCTGATGACAGTTCTGAAGGACAATTTCCTCAACCCACCAATCTCCATATATGGTGAAGTATGATGCCCATTGTTCCAAGCCAGGGTGATATTGAGAAGTTTTACAGTGCAACCCATCTGGAAGGTGATGAGTTAGGAAAAGCTGCAGTAAGACACAGAACAAATTCCTGCAGTTCTAACTGAAGATTTGGCAAAACTGTGACATTTTCCAGCCCAAGGAAGAGTTCATTTCTTGTGACGAACTCAACTGTCATGAGAGATGTATTATTTCTTTGAAATGCTGTACTATTACTGAAAAAGGTAATTTGCCTTGAAGTAAATATTGGCTTCATCAATACTTGAGTTGCTAATTTTTCCTATATTATGATTATTAAAATAATTATATACTGCTTACTATACTCAGCATATCTAGATGGGGTAGAAACTTAAAGATTCAGTATTGTATGGTGCAGGGGTAGACAACCTTGGCTCTTTTATGACTCATGGACTTCAACTCCCAGAATTCCTGAACCAGCATGGCTGGCTCAGGAATTCTGGGAGTTGAAGTCCACGAGTCATAAAAGAGCCAAGGTTGTCTACCCCTGGTATAGTGCAAAGTGTTAAACACTAGAAGTGAAGAAAGCCACCTTCACATCCATTGTGAGGCATAGAAGGTCACTGGGGGACTGTGGGCTAGCCATTTTCTCTCAGCCCAATATACTTCTCATAGTTGTTGTTGACGTGGGAAATCATGGGAGGAGAGAGGGCCATATATGCCTCCTTGACCCCTTGAAGAAAAAGCAGAACTAAATCTATCAAGCAAAGAGAAAATGCCTACAAATGTCTACAACCAGGAAGGTCTCTGAGGGGTGATTAAGGCAGTCAAACATTCCTATGTAAGAAGGTGCCATATCTCTGATCTTTGTCCTTACAGCATGGGCAGAACTGGTTGTGAGGCAATCTCTTCTCTCTTGATGTTGTGCCTCCTTTCCAACTTGAGAAACTAGGGAGGGTCTTTTCTGGGTCTTTTGCCCCGCTGCAGGCTATGCAGTCTTTTATCTGATTATTCCCTACGCATGTTTTTTGGCCCATTCTCCCAAGGTCTTTCCCACATACCATTACAGAGGATTGGAAACAAAAAAAGAGGTAGAATGGGACCAGATTGTATGAATTAGAGAACTCCTGAATTTCTCACAGTGTCAACAGAAAAAATAAACAAACCCCGATAACCATTCTTTTTTTAAAACAATCAAGAAATCTATTGGAAACATCTATTGGAAAATCAATAGACACAGAATGAAATCTTCTTATGAATTAACACTATCAAGTTGACATAAGAAGTGCATTTTACATTTCATAAAACCAAACTTTACTGATTTGTCAAGAATGGATTTTCCAATTCCTTATTCTATAGTTTATATATATTACAAACATATATTTCATCAGTTTCATAGGCAGCAGACATACTTGAAGGTGCAAGAGATATTATATATATTTGAACTAAAGCTAACTATTCAATTCTATAGGTAACTAAGACATAATTAAGATTGTTGGTAATTTATATAATCCTCAAAAGAACTCCAGATCAAACTCCAGCAATAGATGCACAATACACAGAATTTTAGTAACATTTTAGCTTTGTATTGTATGCGACGTCTGCATGGTCAATTCATAAATCAGGGACTTGAACCCAGAAAATTGAATGAAGGAAATTACACGTAAATTACCTATGGTTAAATGTGTCATAAGAGTTCAGCCTTTGATCTATTTTTCCTTTGAAAAGTAACCTGACAATTTCAGTCAGTTTTATTTTCTTCTGGCTGGCTTAAAAGGTCTCACTGTGATTTGATTGCAAGATAATTGGTGAATTCTGTCAAACTAATGTATCCATCTGACTACTATAATTTTCATTTACTCTATAAGGGCAAAGAAGGAATCTAGTAGCTTTATTTGAGATAAGTAAGCAGAGAAAGCAAAGTCAAGGTTTCAAAAGATTCCGTAGCAATAAGGAAGATCAACATTTATTTTGTGTTAAAATTTGTTAAAACTTTATAAAATTTAATAAAAATAATTAATAAAAAAAAGGAAGATCAACATTTAAAACATAACTAACACATCATTTCAATAAATCCTTGTAAACGATGGGTATTCACAAGATATGAGGCTAAACAGAGGTGGTCTACTTAGCCCAGCTCAGCAAATTGTGTGTACCAGCCATTGTAGTTATTTGATGTTTCAATTTATTATTTATTTTATGTATTGTGTGATACGTATTATGTGAACCAAATCAGCAGTGATGATGCAGTGGTTAGAATGCAGCATTGCAGGCTACCTCTGCTCAGGACCATGAGTTTGATCCTGACTAGCTCAAGGTTGACTCAGCCTTCCATCCTCCAGAGGTCGGTAAAATGAGGACCCAGACTGTTGGGGGCAATCATGCTGACTCTGTAAACTGCTTAGAGAGGGCTGTAAAGCACTATGAAGTGGTATAAGAGTCCAAGTGCTATTGCTAGTTAATTTAGTACGTCATTTTATATCCTTCATTTATTATTCAAATTTATATAGCTCTCCATCTCATATATACCTGGCTCTCAGTGGCTTACCAACAATGAAAAGATATGAAAATAACAAAAAAGCACAACACAGTAATTAAAAAAACAAGGAAAACAATATAAAGCATATAAAAACATTAAAATTCATACAATTAATAATACAGAGAGAGAGAGGCAGGCGGACAGACTTCCTGTTTCTTTGAAGAAAGTCCCAGGGATACTGCTGATTGGCAGCTTCTGTAGCAGAATTTTTATAAATTGTATTTATTCATCAAATTCATATTCCACAGCAATCATAGGATTATGGCAGGTGACAAAGTAAAATGTATAATAAATAGAAGAACATAAATATAAGACAACTGAATTCCAGACACAACACATTATATCAGTCTCCACAAGCTCTCTAGAAAAGCTTGATCTTCAGCTATTTCCAGAAAGTGGACAGTTTTGGAGGCAGATGTCCCCTGGGAGGTGATTCCAGAGGGCTGACCCCATCACTGAAAAATCACGCTTCTGGGCTTCAGCAGGCACCTGGAAGCTAATAGGAAGCGAGTGAAAGGTCTGCAGAACAGGCAATAATATATGAGCCAGTTTGGTCCAGTGGTTAAGGTACCAGGCTAGAATCCAGGAGATTGTGAGATCTAATCCTGCTTTAGGCGTGAAAGCTGGCTGGGTGACTTTGAGCCAGTCACTGTTTCTCTCAGCCTTACCTACCTCACAGGGTTGTTGTGGTAGAGAAAATAGGAGGAGAAGGTGTGCTGGATTGGATATGTTTGCCTCCCGAGTTATTTGTAAAAATAATAAAGGTAGGATACAAACAAAATAATGAAATAAATATGGCCTGCGCTCTACATCTGTGAGTACTCAGGCACTGTGTGCATTTTGTTTTAATAATAATAGTAATAATAATAATAATAATAATAATAATAATAATAAAGTTGGAAGGGATCTTGGAGGTCATCTAGTCCAACCCCTGCTCAGGCAGGAAACTATACCATTTCAGACAAATGGCTGTCCAGTCTCTTCTTAAAAACTTCCAGTGTTGGAGCATTCACAGCTTCTGGAGGCAGGTTGTTCCACTGGTTAATTGTTCTAACTGTCAGGAAGTTTCTCCTTAGTTCTAGGTTGCTTCTCTCCTTGATTAATTTCCATCTGTTGCTTCTTGTCCTGCCTTCAGGCGCTTTGGAGAATAGCTTGACTCCCTCTTCTTTGTGGCAGCCCCTGAGATATTGGAACACTGCTATCATGTCCCCCCTCGTTCTTCTCTTCGTTAAACTAGACATACCCAATTCCAGTAACCGTTCCTTATATGTTTTAACCTCCAGTCCCCTAATCATCTTTGTTGCTCTTCTCTGTACTCTTTCTAGAGTCTCAACATTTTTTTTACATTGTGGTGACCAAAACTGGATGCAGTATTCCAAGTGTGGCCTTACCAAGGCATTGTAAAGTGGTATTAATACTTCACGTGATCTTGATTCTATCCCTCTGTTAATGCAGCCTAGCACTGTGTTGGCTTTTTTGGCAGCTGCAGCACACTGTATACTGAAGCTTTTGGGTGGTCTTTAAAAGTAAATCCACATAGGGTACATTGCAGTGTTATTATGATTGGTCACACAGTCAGCCAGATGGTTAGACTGGATTTGGTATTTTTATCCACATATCAAGTCCTTCCCAAGGGCCCGGGATAGCCAGATCTGGATGTTTGATGGTGTTACGGATATCTTCTCAGGATGGAAGCTGTTCCAAGTAAAGCTGCCTTTTGCAATTGATTTTGTCAATGCCAGTGGTGTTCAAGTGGCAGTCTAGTTGTTTTGGGATTGCACCAAAAGTGCCTATTACTGTTGGTACTACCTTTGTTTTCTTTTGCCACAATCATTCTACTTCTGTTTTCTGTTTTTTTCTGTTTTGTGATTTTCTCTAGTTTTATTTTGCTGTTTCCAGGTACGCAACACCTGGAAACAGCGAAATAAAATTGGAGAAAACCATAACATATAAAAATCAGAAGGAAGGAGCTCCCCTGGCTACAGCCACCACCTGATGATACCAGGCCCCGAACTGCTGGAGAACCTCTCCCAGCAATCTCATATACAGGTAGTCCTCAACTTACAACCGTTCATTTAGTGACTATTCAAAGCTATGACAGCACAGAAAAAAAGTGACTTCTGACCATTTTTCACACTTACGACTGTTGCAGCAGTCCCATGGTCACGTGATCAAAATTTGGATGCTTGGCAACCAGTTCCTATTTATGATGGCTGCAGTGTTCCCGGGATCATGTGATCACCTTTTGCATCCTTCTGACAAAGTCAATGGGGAAGCCAGATTCACATAACAACCAGGTTAGTAACTTAACAATTCTAGTGATTCGCTTGACAACTATGGCAAGAAAGGTCATAAAATAGGGCAAAATTCACTTAACAACTGCCTCACTTAGCAACAGACATTTTGGACTCAATTGTGGTCATAATTTGAAGACTACAAGTATATGCTAAATACCAAAGGGAAGGGAACTAACATTCTGAGGCACCCCACAAGGAAGTAATCACACTACGGATCTCTCTCTCTCCCCCCCCCCCGACTGCCCTATGTTTTAAATTCGATTTACAGGGAAACTGTAATTTGAGTAATCATGGGTTTTATCGCTCAGCATTTAGTATGCCATTATGATTAAGCTTTGGCAGGGAAATGAGGAGGGTGAATATGCTTACAAGGGTGATTCATACTCTAGTGAAACCAAGTATGGACTCCGTGTTCCATTTGTTCCAAAATGTGGTATACAAACTCGATTATCAGACCTCATTATCAACGTCTCAGCAAAGTTGTCAGAGAATAGTATTTCAGGATGGATGCTGTCCAAGATACTAATGAGATTCCAAGTGCTAAATAAAATCATTACAGTACTTTTAAAGTGATCTAAACATTGTTCCTTGATGAAAAATAAGCAATGGCTGGTCTTTCTTGGTTTAACTATAGGTGTGTCATAGGGGATAGAAAGGTGTCCTGACATTTTTTTTAACAGACATATAATAGTTTTTCCCAGGATACTAATGATGTATGCAGGCAATAACATGGAAATATTACATTTTTCAAAAAAAATATGTCTATATTCTTAATAAACATTCAGTGTTGTGTTACATTTAACATTCTTCTCAGGTACAACCCCCTTATTGAATTGCATTGAGATGAGCTACATATTTTAGTGGCTGATGGACCTCCAAGAGTTTTGCCATCACAAGCTTTGGGGGAGGACATATAACAGGGGTCTCCAAACTTGGCAACTTTAAGACTTGTAGACTTCAACTCCCAACATGGCTGGCTGAGGAATTCTGGGAGTTGAAATCCACAAATCTTAAAGTTGCCAAGTTTGGAGACACCCTGACATATAAAATGGAAGACACTTGGTCTATAATATCCAGGCACTTACAATTTTCTAGCTTCAATGGAACTAACCTGAATATAGCTATTTTGAGAAGAGCCTCCCTATCTTTACAATCAACAATAACAACAACAATCAGGTCTCTTTTTAACTTCCCCACTTTGTATGCTCAGTGAAAGGAAAAAAAAGAGACAGAATTGAGTTTCCTTCCCTTATTTTCTTATTTAGACATCTGGCTCAGAACCAGAACCAGAATCCTTCTGAAATTAACATAAAAAAGATCCACAGAGGTGGAAATGGAGCCTGAACATTATGTCAAATCACATGAAGCCAAAACATTTGCCTCCGCTTTGCCAACAATTCTCCTCTTGCCCATCTATTTCATATTGACTCCTGAAAGCACTCTGGAAATTTGGCTTCAGCTGAAAGTTGATATTTCCTCTGCAGAATTAAATTACATTTCCATTCATTGTTCACAGTATGAATTGGGAGCCGTTTTAGAGGGCCTTACTTCAGCAATACAGTATGTCTGCCACATTTTATCATTCTTGTAACTTAACACATTCTCAAAGAATTTAAAGAAGCTGACTATACATAGGGATGTTCAACTAGCTTGTAAGGCTGATCTAAGGTGACCCAAGGGCTATATTTGTACAACATGCCTACTTGTTTCTTAGAGTACCCTGGTAACTCAGTTAACCCCATTCCCTGTTTTCCTAAGCTAAGCTGTGTCATAAATTAACAACTTTGGCTAGTCTCACACAACATGGGTAAGAAGTGATTTGTTTATTTATGGATCAATGTGTCATATAAATCATTGTGTTTCTTGAACAAATATCTGAATTTCTTCAATTCTGGATCTGACATGCTACTCACCACACTAAGATATATAATTGCAGAGGAAAAGCATATGTTGAAATCCTGTTATTTGATCCAGAGTGAATGCTGGACTTCGTTTGATGCAAAAATTAAAATCCTCTTGTTTATATCTAGATCATAAACCGGACGAGGGTTCAAGAAGCTCTCATTTTTTTACATTTTCAATAGCTGAAACATAGTAGGGTCCCACTTCTCATGTTCACATCAACCCATATCATAGAATGGCAGCTTCCCAATGGCTGTGGGTACAAACTGATGCAGAAAAGTTTGTTCTCAATGGATTAGCCTCTTTGTTTTTAATATATGGGTGCCTGCCATTTTGATTTTTGTTTGAAAATTGCACAACCACAACCAATATTGGGATGCTCTTCTCCCATTCTACAGAACAGCTTGCCTTCTGATATCTTAACTACCCTATCTTAACTCGACTTTGGAGGAAGCTTGAAGACACGGCTCCTTAGGAAAGTGGTTGGGGAGAATGAGGATTGACTTCTGTCTCATTGGGAAGGGCCATGAAGGGATACTGTTCTCCTTATTGTGGTTCCATGTTAAAGTTTTTGTTGCTTGTCGAACCATATGGAGAGAAGCAATGTGCAAGCCACAATAAGAAAGTAAATAAAATGACGTCTTAATATCTCTTAAAATTATACACATAAAGCCACTACAGAACAGTATTAGCTAAAAGGCTGATTTTAAGAGACTTGAATTCACATTACAGGAGTCATGATTGCCAGTAGTCAGTTACTAGTTTGACAGATCACTGCGTATATCAGTGGTTCTGGTGATATCTTCAAAACCATGTTATTAAAAAAAGTATGTCACAGCCACAGGTACTATTAAGGCAGCGGTTCTCAACCTTTTCCGGGGCTCGACCCCGGCCCACATAGGGAAAAAAAATGGCGGGCCCGCACCGCGCATGCGTGGCACGACGGGGCGCATCGCGCATGCATGGCATGATGGCCCGCATCGCGATAGGAAAAAAAATGGCCGACCAAAAAAAAAATGGCCGACAAAAAAATAATAATGGCAGGCCTGCACCGCACATGCGCGGTGCGACGGGGCGCATCGTGCATGCGTGGCGCAACGGGGCGCATCGTGATAGGAAAAAAATGGCTGACCAAAAAAAAATGGCCGACCCAAAAAAAAAATAAAAGAAATGTCGGACTGCGGTGCTTGGCGACCCCTGTGAAATGGTCGTTCGACCCCAAATGGGGTTGCAACCCACAGGTTGAGAACCGCTGTATTAAGGGCAATAGTGATTGCAATATTGTTTTGTTCTTTGTTCTTAGATATTCTAGGAAAATTAAAAAAGACTGGGAAAAGGACTGGAAACAACTGGTGGATCAGAAATGATCAATGATCTTGCCTGAATCCGACTCTAAAAATTAAATGAAGGAAGCTGTTCCATATTAAACGGCTCCAGAGAAGGCAACTCTCATATACATTTTTTTCTGTTATCGCCTCATCAAAAATTCTCTCCCCCCCAAACCCCCAAATCATCAGTCCTTGAAAACCACTGTTTAAATCAGTTTGGTTTCTCATCTGACAATTTGGTTGGAGTAAAACAGTTGCAAAACTGATTTCCACAGCTAACAGATGCCACCTCGGGATTATAATTACATCCTTGTTAACAGAGGAAGAAGATTTGAACGGTCTGTCACTTCTTTTTCTGAAAGCGTTTATTAAAAAGTCCCACTATTTTCTCTTACTTTCAGATGAGTGCTGAGTTGTACAATGAAGAGAATCACAAAATTCAAATCTCATCAAACTGCAATCTTAAGTCACCAGCAGTCACCTGTTGCCCTTCTCCTTGACCTCTCTTTTGGGGGGGGCCTGGAGAGTGTATGTGTTAATCTAATCATAGGTTCTACTTGTTCCCCTCTCTGCCTGCTATGGTGTAGCCCAGCAGGCATTAAGTAGTCTATGACAAACACCAGGTTTTGTAGCATCTCCCAGGTTGCTTTGGCAACAGAACTTCCAGTTGAGGAGATTTGCACTATATAACTGAAATGGCCAAGCTGAAAGAGTAGCATGGGTTTGCCTATACAAACCTATCACCTCTACTGCAGTTATTGCTAATAACCTCTGGTATTTGCTCACATCAAGGGCTGATGAAAGACAGGTGTGTTTCCTTCAGGGTATAAAGCAAATCGCTTGTAAAGTGTACTGAGAGACAACGCAGTCATGTCGCTGATTCCAAATCTGGTTTCAGAGCTGCTAATTTAACTTCCAACTGGGCATACTTGTACCAGTCCCACCGAAGTTGATGGATCCCATTCTGACTGGAGACATTTAAGATTGTTCAGCAAATGCATAATGAGACCTTTTTGTCCCTTATATATTTCAAGCAGGAATGGCCATGACATTTACAACAGATGCTGAACAGTTCTGTCTTTACAGCAAAGTCATATCATTGACGCTTGGTAACATCAGCTAGCCTTGCTTTAAGCAGCTGTTTCCATGCCTTGGTGAAAAGCTTAGATATGTTACCAAAGCTAGAAATCAAAAGAGACAACTAGCAGAGCTTGTTTAGACTTAACATGGTTCCTTTCATATATATTTAGATAAGAACTCCCATGATCTCTGATTAAGATGAAAACATTTGGTGTAGAGATTCAACTCTGATGGCCATTGGGCAAGATAGAGAGAGTTGTGGACCAATATATCTAGAGGGTACCAGCTTGAGAAAAGTAGCATATGTAGATTTGGTAGAGCAGTGCAATCAGTTAAAAAGCTTATGATGGAGCCTTACAATCCTTATTTTTGTGGAAACCAGGGCTTTTTTTCTCGTAGAACGCCCAGAATGGAGTTCCGGCACCATTTTTGGATGGAACCTTGTAGGGTAGGCAAGGCGGGTTGTATGACGCGTGTGAGTTCTGGCACCTTTTTTTTTTTAAAGCACTGGTGGAAACTATAGCACTAAAGCAATTAAAAGACTCCTTAAAGAAAAAGCATGGCTATCTATGAACATTATTCAAACAAGCTTCAAGGATATGAATAAATATGCACGTTCATACTTTCAATTATTTATTTCTACTTTGGCCTATTTAAATCTCCAATACACAGGATTTAAACATAGGGCTATCATATCTGAGCTGTAAAGTTCTGGTTTACTCCTAGAGTAAATGGCAGGAAATTGTTCTGAAGACATCTTATGTTTTTTCAGCCCAGTTTCAGAGTGAGGTAGAAAGAAAATGAAGTAAGACAGGGAGAGGGAAAATATACCTTATAACTGAACTTTCATATTTTTATTGCTGTAGTTAGCATTAATGGTGGCTTTACTGTTTAGTAGAATCTATTATTTATGCTGTCTATAAATGAAGAACAATAAAGGAAACTACTCAGAAGCAACTACATGTGTCATTTTTGGAGCCTGACATTAATCTTGCCAGATTAAAGCAACTATTGCATAACTACAGATATATATCCTGGGAATCACTAGGGAGGAGCCATTTTAACCCTCTTCCCACTGACTAAGCTTTCCAAGCTCCACTGCCTCTTTGCCCCTCCCTATTGGAAATCCAGACTACATTTCACCACACTTACACATTCTGAGCTGTAGGCTAAGTTAATGTTAATGTTCCTAAATCAGTTCATCTCTCTCTTTTCCTGTGCAACTTCCAGCCTCAAGAATACTTTCCTACAGAAGTTATATTCCCAGCTTTAATCTCTCTCTCTCTCTCTCTCTCTCTCTCTCTCTCTCTCTCTCTCTCTCTCTCTCTCTCTCTCTCTCTCTCTCTCTCTCTCTCTCTCTCTCACTCTCTCTCTCTCTCACACACACACACACATACACATACACATACACATACACACACACACACGTTTTTGAATTGGCCCTCCCTTTTATGGGATTGGCCTTCCCTTTCATGGGATAATCTTCCTAAGCTACTTCATGCTCTGATTGCCAAGCAATTCCTGACCCAGTACCTGATACCTTGCACTGTTCTGGAGCTCCTTCAAACTATCCCTCCTTCTATCATTAGTGTTCCATTGCTGAAAGGCACCAATTTAAATTGCTGGTTCAACTCAATAGGCCTTGAGCATAGTCACATCAAGTGATTTGGAAGATCTGTTTGTTAACTGTGCCTGGGGCTCAACCTAATTGTCCAGCCAGACCCAACTGGCATTTCTTACTTCTAAAATAGCAATGTCACGGTTGAGAGCTTTTTGTCAACCAACCCCAGTCCCTCATTGCTTTTTATGGGACACTGTGAGGCTGGTTTAAGGATAACTTAAGGATGAGAAAGGAGTATTAGGTATGTTTGCTGCCTTGAATTATTTACAAAAGTAATAAACGGGGGGATAAAAATTGAATAAATATGAATGTGGAGAAATATATGAATATGTTTGTTAAAACTAGTTTTGGCTCTGGGTCCTTTTCTTTTTCTTTTTAATCTCATGATTTTAACTTCTTCGGCTTACTTACATATGTAAATATGTGTTTCTGAAAAATGATGTTGACAATCTAGGATTAGTTATTAATTCTCATTTGAACAGTCAACATTAAATCAGTAAGCTGAAGGCTTCTGCTTTAAAATGCCAGTTACGTTCTGCAAAATGCTGCAGGTTTGACTATTTTTGGATTGTAATTATTCCCTCTGCTAGCCACAGCCAATTTCATATGAAATGCCATGAAATCAGAGAAACCTTAAGGCACATACTTAAAACAACTCAAGCTGCCTGCTAATGTGTGATATTTTTGGTTCAGTACTTCAAATTTGAGCACTATGAGAAAAGCAGCCCTGAAGCCAATGGAAGTTTTATCAAAGTTAGAACTGCAGGATTAGATCAGCATTTACTGTTAAATTTGTTCCCCCCCAACGTTTGTGTGTGTGTGTGTGTGTGTGTGTGTGTGTGTTGTGTGTATATAATGAATAGAACCATCTCACATTAAAAAAATTGGTATGGGCCACAGGTCTCAAAGGGTTAGATTTAGCCTTACAGTTCTGTATTAACCTAAAGTTGTGTTTGTGAAAGGAATCAAATAGGATGACACACAAGTAATTTCTGTTGACTAAATTTCCTTCTATTGGCAGAATTTTATTCTGATGGATTAGGAAACATCCCATTTAAAATTCCACTGATCTGCAGACAGAAAAATCAGCCATTGGATCTATAAGCAGAGAGGATATAAAAATATGATACAGAAAAAGCAGAAGGAGAATGTTATAGTTAAAGGTAAAATCTGAGGGCAGACTTAATCAAAGCATTAAAAAGGCAAACAACTCCTTAATGCCCTCTTGAGGCATATCCTGAATCTGAACCACAAAATGGCTAAGGTTAAGATGGAATACAATTTTCCACCCGTCAAATCTTGGCTTAGATAAAGTAGTGGCAATGAGTAAGACCATTGTTGTTTTGAGGAATTTAGTAGTGACATATTTTGACTTCTTCATATTAAGAGATGTTTAGCAGTTTAGAGCTCATTCTGAGCTAACCTTGTTTTTTTGCCCTTGTTTACTGAATAAAGGAGGACGGGTTGTTAGTGGGGAAATCTTCACATAGCTTTTCTAGCTGTGAAAGTCTCAGACTTTCAAGTCTCATTCCAGTCATGTGAGGCTCAGGTCTTGCAGTAGCTTGACCATAGCAGGGCCATGAAGTCATGGAGCCAAGTTTTGATAAAAAAGCAACAACTCTGGGTTATTGTTATTTGCTGGGAGCTTCAGCATGGAACCTAGTACTGAGTACTGTGGAAACTCTAGAACAGGGCTTTTCAACCAGTGGTACATGTACCACCGGTGGTACTTTGCCACGTGGCAGGTGGTACACGACTGCTAGCCAAGTGTAGCAGGGGAGGGGAATGAGCCTAAGCAGCCTAAGCAGCCTGCAGCTGAATGACTGTCTGGGCTCAGCAGAAGTCCCAGAAGCCAGCAGGGCTCCAGCTGATTGGCTCCAGCTGATTGGTGCTTCCGGAAGCAGCTCTGAGCTGGAGGTGGACTGAAGAAAAAGGGCGAGGAGAGGAGAGGCTATAAAAGGAGGTGATTTGGGTGGGGGAAGGGAAAAAGGACAACGGGAAAGGTTTAATCCATTTAAACAAATGAAATTAGTTTTACCCCTTTAATTGAGTCTGTTTATGGCTTTTAGAAAGTTTTCTTTGAAGGTAAAGAGACTTAATTTAAAGCTAAAGCTTTTCGTAATTGCCGGAGCCTTTCAGTCTAGGATTGCAACATTATGACATGTGACACGCCTGAGGCAGCTTAAAGAGAAAAAAACAACCCGGAAGCTTATTTTGTGAGCCTTTCTTGCTTTGCACTTGATTCCTGTGTCTTTAAGGGTACAGGGAAGGGATTGGGGGGTGCATTCTTACTACTGTGGAAGAGCTCAGAAGGGAGAGAGGAAGAAGGGCCAACCAGCTAAACTCAGGAGTCTACAAACTTTGCAAATTTAAGACCTGTGGACTTCAACTCCCAGAATTCCTCAACCAGCTATGAGGGCTGAGGAATTCTGGGAGTTGAAGTCCACAAGTCTTAAATGTGCCAAGTTTGAAGACTCCTGAACTAGCTGGTAGTGGTGCATATTAATAAACATGGATAAATTCATCATACATTTGTCAGTGCAAAGGGAAAGTGATTCAGCAAAGGAACAGGCACTGAAGAAATTAAAACTGGTACTTTTTTCTTTTTTTCTACAGTTTGTAATATTTTATTAGATTATAGAATAAAATACAAAAATACAAAAGCAAATAGTAGGACGCAGTGGGGAGGAAAAATGGGGGAAAGTGAGGGTGAGAAGGGAAAAAGAACAGACTTCCTCTGTTGCAGTAGCATTAACATTGAACCTCAACTTTTTACTTTTCCATAATATTATAAACTAGCCATTTCTATAACAGCAAATGAATCTAATCAGTAAAACCCCAAATCTCCCCCCTTTTTTTAAGTCATCAAGTTTTTGACACCTTGCTAAGCGCTAGTGGTAATCAAATATTGTCATGTCGTAAAAGTGGTACAATCTGTGAAAAGGTTGAAAAGCCCTGCTCTAGATTGCATAATACTCTTGGATTCCCCCTCCCAGAAACCTAAAGTGCCAAAAAGGCACTGGACCAGGATACTTACGGGACCGTCTTCTGCCACATACTTTCCTTCGACCGGTGAGAGCGCACAGGGTCGGCCTCCTCCGGGTCCCGTCAGCAAAACAATGTCGTCTGGCGGGTCCTAGGGGGAGGGCCTTCTCTGTTGTGGCGCCCACCCTCTGGAACCTACTGCCCCTTGAAGTCCGCATTTCTCCCACTCTTCCGGCCTTCCAAAAGAATCTTAAAACCTATCTTTGCTGGCAGGCCTGGGGATGATTGTGGATTGTTGTTTGAATGATGTATGTGTGTTGGGTTTTCTTATTTTTAAGTTCTTTTGATTTGGACTTAGATTGTGACCAATGTTTTTATATGTTGTAAGCCGCTCCGAGTCTTCGGAGAGGAGCGGCATATAAGTCCAAATAAAATAAATAAATAAAATAAAATTGGTAGAGCCAGGTCTTTATACCCTTCCAGAAGGCCAGGAGAGTGGGGCCTAGTCTCAAATTTTAATAGAATTACCCTGAAGTATTATTTAAAGTAATTTCTGAATAGTGACATATAGAGTCTTCCTTGTGTTGTCTAACTAGTAAGAGTTTGGCAGAGGAAAACGAAGTGTCGTCTTGATAGATGGAGGCTGTTAAGGATGATGAGCATGGAGGAAACTGGCTCACTGGCTGATAATGTCCGTACTTTCAAAATGACATTATTGTTATTCTGAGGAGTCAAACATTGCCATGCGGTCCTTGCGTTCGAGGCATCGAATTGTGTTGAGAAGCTTGTGAGAAAATAATGGAGATGACGCAAAATTGTATCCATTTTGCTCCCTCCCTTGCACGTTCCTGTGGACAATTTCCTAACAGTGAGGACAATTAACCTGTGGAACAACTTGTCACCAGAAATTGTGGGAGCTCCATCACTGGAGGTTTTACAGAAGAGACTGGACAGTCACTTGTCTGAAATAGTATAGGTCAGGGGTTCTCAACCTTGGCAACTTTAAGACTTGTGGACTTCAACTCCCAGAATTCCTCAGCCAGCTTTGCTGGCTGAGGAATTCTGGGAGTTGAAGTCCACAAGTCTTAAAGTTGCCAAGGTTGAGAACCCCTGGTATAGGTTCTCCTGCTCGAGTGGGGGGCTGGACTAGAAGACCTCCAAGGTCCCTTCCAGCTCTATTCTATTCTATTCTATTCTATTCTATTCTATTCTATTCTATTCTATTCTATTCTATTCTATTCTATTCTAGTACTGAAAGGGGTAAAAACGTGTCTGCATTACTACATTATTTACACATCCCTAAACTATCTGAAAATTTACACAAGGGATAGATAGTGGAATAAACTTGATGTTACCTTTGTTCCCCAATACATATTCAGAACTGAAGCCCTTTGTCCAGTTATAACGTTGCAATTAAAAAGAAAGGTTCATAGATATGTCCTTAGCCATTAAGCAATTTTCTGGTTTGCTGACTCGAACTATGGGCAGAGTCATTATTTCTAAATGTCCTAACCTAAAGGATGAAAAATACAGAAAGAGAAAAGAAAAAAAAAGGGGGGGGGGAGAGTGAGAAAAAACCAAAGCTGTGATTTATGGAAAACTACGTACCTCCAATTTATAAAATTAAATTGAGAATTATGATGTTCAGAAAAATACACATCTGCCTTCTTGAACAATTTGTTCTCACAGTGATGATAAAGAGACTGAAAGGATATTATCAGATGTTATCACATATCCCAGAGATCCACCTAATTTCTCTAAAACAGATTTATAAATAATAACTTAGCATTACATTTTAAGTGGAAATTTCTTAAAAGGTATGGGATCAGGTAGCAATCACAATTTTGTTTCTCTTGCAGGATAGTGAACAAGAATATATGTACAGTATGCGTGTATCAATCTCATCAAGGTTTACTTTTACAATGAGATGTAAGCAATGCCACAATATTGAGTTAACCTTTGATCCTGTTTTAGTAATTGCCAGTGTTGATCATTCAAGGCAGCCAAAGTTTCCCATCTCCTTGATATGTCTTACTCTGGAAAATTTATGAGATGCCCTCCCTTTTGTTGTTTGGGAAGGTGGTGAAAATGAAGGTTTTTCATAGCCTTTTAATTAATAATCTCCAGGTGTTAATGGTGCCAATTGGGTGCATTCAAATTCTTTTGGATTATAACTTCCAGAGTTTTACCTATATTGCTTACAATTAAGGAATTATATCAGCCCATCTTAAGAGCAGTAGTTTGGGAATACATAATCTAGTCCAGGGGTTCTCAACCTTGGCAACTTTAAGACTTGTGGACTTCAACTCCCAGAATTCCTCAGCCAGCAAAGCTGGCTGAGGAATTCTGGGAGTTGAAGTCCACAAGTCTTAAAGTTGACAGGGTTGAGAACCCCTGATCTAGTCAAAGCCACCTGCTCGGTGAAATGTCAAAGAAATGCCCTGGCACTAGAGAGCTTCTGTGACTATGTTTTGTTGTAGAAACCCATTCATAAATTAGTTCATTTGCTTCTACTATTTTAAGCCATCAAATATAGCATTGGCACGACTTACTGTCTAGTGAGGTGTTGATGACAAAACCTTCTGCCTTAAGTAGGTATTTGCATATTATAACAAGTAGGGTGTATTTGAAGAGAAACAAAAGCATGTTTTATCTCAAGTATAATGGGAAAAGTAGCCTTTAGAGATTATTTTTATATTTGGTGTACAAATGGGTCATTCCTTCTTTCTGCTTCATTTTAATAACTTTGGTATCAACCTCCGGCTTGAGTATCCAAATAAAGTCCAGGATTTCTTTCATTTCTGAAAATCTTACTGTTTTATTGAATACATGACATGGTATAGGCAAAGAAAAAATAACTCTAAAATCCCAAGATATCTAACCAAAACATATAACAATGATATTCTCAGCCAAACAGCCCAGATGTCCACATAGTTCATGTAAACACCTTCTTATTGTTTTGAGATCCTTCTATTATCTTCTTCCCAGCGTCCTCAAAAAGTTTCCATACATCGGTGTTTCAAGAAACATCTACAGATCATTTCTCTAATTAATTCAAAACCTCATCTCTCTCTCCCCTCCCACCTGACACCTTGAACCATTTGCCACAGTTGTTTAAATGAAAAACATAGGAAAACTGAAATGTATGTTTTATATTAATCTTAAGGCATCAAGACTGCCTTCTGCCAGTAAATACCTCCCCTCGACCAGTTCGCTCCCACAGAGAGGGCCTCCTCAGGGTGCCATCGGCTAAGCAGTGTCGGCGGGTGGCGCCCAGGGGGAGAGCCTTTTCTGTGGGGGCACCGACGATGTGGAACGAGCTCCCCCCAGAACTCCGGACGTGTCATGATCTCCGCACCTTCAGAAGAGGATTGAAGACTCATCTCTTCAATCAAGCCGGCCTGGCCTAGATCTCCTCGGGTTTTAAAATTTTTAAACAAGGCTGTTTGGGTTTTAGAATTGGGTTTTTAACAGGTTTTTAGCAACAGCCTTGTATTAATTTAATTTAATTTATTTTTAAATATTTATTGTTTTTATGCTTTTATTGGGTTGTGAACCGCCCCGAGTCCTACAGGAGAGGGGCGGTATAGAAATTTAATAAATAAAATAAAAATAAATAAATAAAAACCAAAGACTGAATGATCTGAAGATCTGGATCTTTTTCCAGGCCTTTGGTGAGGATGAGTGAAGCTGCCTTTTAATATAGGTTGTTTTCTCTTGTGTCCACCCAGTTTTATTCTGCCATCATTATCCTTTTTTTGCTCTTTTTTTTGCTTGTTGTTTTTAGTGTCTTGTTTTCATGTTTTAAATCATTTGTAAACCACTCGGAATCACTGGGGGGTCAGGGAGCATATTTATAAATTTAGTAAATCATCATCATCATCTCAGTCTCTTATCAGCCTCTTAGCTGGGAATAATACTCAGCATCTTGGCCTCACCCATGTGGCTCATGTGATGTTCACAGCTCTAGCCATATAATATTATCTATCCACTACAATACCCTCCCTGCACAGATTCATGTCAGTGTAACACAGGTTCATATCGATATAAAAGAAATTTACATTTCATGAATAGAAAATTAAAAATCATAGTCCCAAAAGAACAATTGAGAAAGCCTTAGTGGCAATCAGTATCTACATCAGGGGTCTTCAAACTTGGCCCTTTTATGACTTGTGGACTTCAACTCCCAGAATTCCTCAGCCAGCATGCCTGGCTGAGGAATTCTGGGAGTTGAAGTCCATAAGTCATAAAAGGGCCAGGTTTGAAGACCCCTGATCTACATCACCGTCCTTGGGTCACACTAATGCTTCTTGAGGATGCTCTATACAACCCAGGAATACAACCTCATGAGAGGTTGGTATCACATGAGCCAAGATCTTGTCCTAATGTAATATTTCCCAAAGCTAAACTTCATGAAATTGTAGAAGGTTCATTTTCACTGCTATCTGTATGACAGGACTAATTTTCATGGGGGAGATTAGAGGGCCAGATTAATAAGAAAGAACAGACTGATGCAGCAGCAGTTTTCATCAGTCGGGTGATTGGAAGTTTAGAAAGACAGAACTTCAAGAGAGAGAGGGCCTTTATTCCCAATGTCAGAAGATTTCTGCTGGACATGCAAAGCTAAATAATTTGGAGGAAGTTTGTGAGTACCAACACTTTTATTTGGGAAAAGGACAAGTATAATTAAGCATAAAGCCTCTCGCTACAGCAAGCAACATGCTAATTATTCGGCTATAGGATCTGTTAGATGACATTGTGATGGAACTAATGCTGTCTCCAGCAATGACTTGATCACACAGCTGTCAGGGTCTACTGCCAAAGATAAGGTCCATTGCCAACTGTAGGCTTACCTGGATTTCCATTCAGTGCACCCAGCAGCTTTGGGGATTGATATTCTCTTAGGACCTTTCTATATATAAGAGATACACTGCTATTGGGAGTGGCAGTGCTCCCATGCCCCCCAAAGAACTGGGGACCTGAGCTGGTATCTCAGCTAATTTAACTATCATCTCAATTCTTCTGCACAATAAAAGGTGCTTCCCAGATGAACTGGCAGAAAAGTATCAGGAGATGTGAAAACTGGTCAAGTCTTGAAGGAAATTATAAAAATGGATGGGAACTTTTAATAGTTTGGAGCCCTCTGGCATAATGAGGTCCCAAGGATGGTTGCCTCTTGCTGCGATTCTTCTAGAACAAAAATCTGGCTTTGACCACAAAACTTTGAGGAGTGTGTATGTGCAGTTTTTAATTCAGAAACCGAATTATAAAAGTTGTAAACCTACATTTGTTTCTAAGTGCCCTGAGTCTCTGGATCAAACAACAACAAAAGTAAATGTTTCGAAAAGATCTTTTTTATCCTCAGTTTGTCTTCTGTTCTTCCAAGCCTTTCTCATCTTCTAATCCTTTTTATGCAATGGCATAACAGGTGGAAATGCATTAGCACCTGGGTCATTCAATTCAGAGATTCATTAAGGAGGTGGGTTCATTTGAGCCATATTAGAGATGGAGCATAAAATCCGTAGACTTTCAGAGAGACAGCTTATCTATAAACCTGTGAAAATAATGCTCAAAACAAAGAAGGAATAAGAAGCAAAGAAAAGCCAGAAAGGGGTCTGTTTCTGTCAAATCAACTTCTCTGTTACGTATTCTGAACGTACTTTAAAATCCAAGAGCCTATTAGGGCAATCAATATGTAACTAGTTTATGGTTAATTTTATTTGGACCGTTTTCCTTTTTACAACCAGAGATTTAGCTTCTTTGCTTATAAGGGAATTTTGCATTAAAATCTTACCATGGATAAGACTGCGCAGCTGGTTCCTCATGAAGTTCACAAGGTGTAAGTTCTATAATTCTTAAGTCAGAACTGAAGAAGCTTCTTGGAGGAAAAACAAAGTCCAGTTGCCTTTTGGGACAACCATGACCTGGATGACTGAGAATCTCCATAGACATATATATATTTAAGCATCTAACAATCTAAAGCAGGGCTCTTCAAACCTGGCCCTTTTATGACTTGTGGACTTTAACTCCCAGAATTCCTCAGCCAGCTGAAGAATTCTGGGAGTTGAAGTCCACAAGTCATAAAAGGGCCAAGTTTGAAGAGCCCTGATCTAAAGCTTCGTCCTTTTTAATTTTCTTGTTGCACTGAAGGAACAAATTGATTGGCCCATCACAGTTAAATTTTACTCCCCTCCTCTCAGACAAAATGTTTCACGCTGACCCCATTTAAAACACAGGAAAATTTGGAGGCCCAAATGGTTGCACCTTCTCCCACTACATACGGTTCTAACAGGTTCTATTCCCACCTGTTGCATTCTTTCCCAAAGTACCTATATTTGGAAAATATTCCAAACTTTTCCTGCAGAATAAAAGTGTTATTTTTCCAGAATGTTGTGGACAACCTTTTAGCAGCATCTCAGTGCCCTAGGTTTTTCCTTTTGTTGGAATAAGTGTTTTTTCCCCTAGAAGATTCCTAATTCTGGCAATCTAAGGGCATTGCAGTTATTTCCTCTTTTCCTCATTAATAGATTTTCTCCATCATCATGTCAATTAATTATTATTAATTAATGTATTAGAGGGTGAGAATGAAAGAGATAGTTGAAAAAAGCAGAATAACCTCAAATGAAAGACATTTTTAAAAATACCATGCCTAAATTAGACAGATTAAGCATCTGCACGATTTTGAGAAGAGATACAGAGAGATTTCTCTGAAGGCAGTTATAGCTTCTGAGATGCAAAGCCTGGAAGAGTGGGATGGGGCATCAGATTGGGATTTTTAAAGTTGCTGCATTTCAAAAACCTAACCTTTAACAGCTCTGTTTTTTACATGACACCAAGACACTTCTCGGAGGATGCGGTGCCAAGCCAAATAGCTTGGTGACATCTTTCCAGCAAGATGGCCAGTTCAGTTATCATCAGCTGCTTTCTTTTAGCCACCCTGACCTCTCAGCAGCTGCCTTTGCTGGCTAAGAAGCATGTAAACAGGATCACAAGCTATTTCCTCACTAATAAGTTATGGCTTCCTCCAGCCACTAGTGGGGTAGTGTGACCTCTGTTTTCATTATTGCTATATTGGCACAGGGATAGTGGGTGGCACCTTGAGATACTATAAATTGCCAGTGAGGAAATGGCTCAGTCATTCCATTTTCTTTGGCGTGATCGGCTTCTTTTAATCTACTGCAGAGGTCTTCAATTGGTTTTGGCTGACAGACATACCTGAAATGTTGAGAGTATGTTGTGGGCTTTTTCACGAAATGATTTCACAAAGTGATTGCTATGGATAGCGTGATCTGATGTCCACCTCCTGAGGATGCTTCCTCTCCTGCTATGTAGACTCTCCTGTCTTCCTTGTTCTGTTCATAGCCCCAGATTTTTTTCCCCTCTTCAATTCAATTGTGTCTGATACTCAGGGACTACCTGGACTAGTCCCCTGGAGTTTTCTTGGCAAGGTTTTTCAGAAGAGATTTGCCATTGCCTCCTTCCTAAGGCAGAGAGAACATGACTGACCCAAGGTCAGCCAGCTGGGTTTGGGCTATGAGTCACAGTCTCCCAGTTTCTAGCCAGGTGTTTTAACCACTACACCAAACTGGCTCTCAGCCCCAATTTACATTTTTCTTTATTTCTGGGTATAGCACAGTGGTGGGATTCAGCCAGTTCGCACTTCGGCAGAACCGGTAGCTAATGTTTTGTTGCCCAGGCCCAAAACAGACTTCTGGAAGTGGCATCCACAGAGAGAACTGGTTGTTCATATATTTGAATCCCACCGCTGGCATAGCATATATCCCAACAAAGCAGCAGACTCATTTTTATTTTTTCAAGAAATGTATAGAGGACCTGAATATTTTGTGGCAAATAAATATCAGTATGGACCAATAAATAAATAAACCTTGTTACTGGAGGCTGCTTTAAAAACTGGTTTCTGGTTTGCTTTATTTTTTTTAAAAAATTAAACAATGAATACTTAATTTTGTTTTAGATATTGTAGGAACCTTTGCAGATGCCATAGATCAGCGGTTCTCAACCTGTGGGCCGCGACCCCATTTGGGGTCGAACGACCATTTCACGGGGGTCGCCAAACACTGCAGTCCGCCATTTTTTTTTGGTCGGCCATTTTTTTCCCCTTTGCGATGCGGGCCGTCGCACCACACATGTGTGATGCGGGCCGGGGTCGAGCCCCGGAAAAGGTTGAGAACCGCTGCCATAGATAATATTATAGGACACCCCTCCCCCATCTATCAGATGGACCTCTTGCTATTTTTTTTAAGGATCTGGGAAAGCAGTGGAATCTACTTTTAAAACTTGACATCAAACTGTGATGTACCAGTCCTCTCTGATAATTTCTGGATTTTGCATTTGGAGATTAGCTTGAGTTAAACAAAAATACATTGTGCGTAACTTGAACCTGAACGAAGAAGCAACGGATGGAAACTAATCAAGGAGAGACCCAATCTAGAACTAAGGAGAAATTTCCTGACAGTTGAAATGATTAATCAGTGGAACGGCTTGCCTTCTGTAGTTATGGGTGCTTCAACCCAGGAGGTTTTTAAGAAGAGATTGGACAGCCATTTGTCAGGAATGGTATAGGGCAGGGGTAGGCAACCTTGGCTCTTTTATGACTCGTGGGCTTCAGCTCCCAGAATTCCTGAGCCAGCCATGCTGAGGAGAAAGGGAGAGGTTTCCAAGCTGAGCCATGCTGGCTCAGGAATTCTGGGAGTTGAAGTCCATGAGTCATAAAAGGGTCTAGGTTGCCTACCCCTGGTATAGAGGTTCCTACTTGTGCAGAGTGTTGGACTAGAAGACCTCCAAGGCTCCTTCAATTCTGTTATTCTGATATCTGTTAAACCAAGAGAAAACAATGAAGATGGAGAAGTGACTGTGTTAAAGCCATGGCCCATGTATTTAGTCATTGGTGACACTAAATATTATAGAAACAGATTAATAAGTAGCTCTTTGACCAGTTCAGGGATGTCTGCAGAGTAGGGCACAAAAAGTCAAGATGATGGCTTGTCATGATCAAATCTCTGCTATTTTTATACATGACCCAGAGCTTCAGTCACAATGATGTAGTCACCATGTTTGAGTTTTTTGAAAATACTGGTATACTCTTTGTCTCTTGACTGCTGAAAGAATGAAATAAGAGGACTCCAGTTATGCTCACCTGTTGGAAAGACAGTATGCAAAGGAGTAAGCCAAGAAGAAAACAACAGCAGATTCCTAATTTCAAATTCTCTTGATATATCTACCTATTTATACCCATTATAGCTTTGTGAATAAATGCTTCCCCCCCCAGATGAAATTATATGACTAAGACAGAAGAATATTTTAAGAAGTGTAAACCACATGTTTTCATGCTTTTTTTGAGTTGATTTAGGCAGTTATTTATAGGATCATGGTTCAATTAATTATTTTGTTCAGAGCAGCCCACAAGTGACAGTAATTATCTAGCAGGTTCTTTGTCCTCTTGCAGTTCGTACACCCTCATCTCACTTGTGCAAAGAAGAGAGTATGTATGTGGGCATGATGTTACTTACTTGTATTTGTTTGTTTTGATACCCTGGTGTGGTAAGGACTTTGGAGATTGGGTGGAGGGTGAAAATACAAATGCATCCATGACAAGAAGAAAACAAATGTGTGTATGTGCAAGTGGTGTTGTGTTGAGGGGAATAAAAACAGCTTTTTAAATCAAGAACTTGGCTTGTGACTTGTGAAGTGTCTAAGTCAGTGGTGGTGAACCTATGGCACGCGTGCCAGAGGCGGCACTCAGAGCCCTCTCTGTGGGCACATGTGCCATTGCCCCAACCCCGCCTCCCCCGTGGCCCCCTCCTTACCAGCAGCCCCCCTGGAGGAGAGTCACCTCCAGGCATGGCCCACACAGAGCAGCGTAGCCAAGGACATAGCCAGACAGCAGGGACAAGACTACGTCCTTGCGTCCCATAGCATGCAGATGATGCTGTGGGGTGTGGGTGGAGGGCATGGCTGCCATGGTGCTGTAGGGCTGCCAGGGCGATCTGCTGCGGTGGGCCATGGAGGCGGTGCGTGGCCCTGCGGGTGGGCAGGGCAGGGGGTGGGCGGGGGCAGAGCAGGCATGGTGGGAGGTGGAGCGGGGGCGGGGGACAGTTTTTGGGCACTCGGTCTCTAAAAGGTTCACCATCACTGGTCTAAGTTATGTATCTGTCCATCTCCGTTACTACGGTAGCAACGAGCAGGCAAGATTAGGCCTCCGGGGAAACTAAACAGGCTTAGTGGGGAAGAATCTGCCAGGATGATGCTGATGGCATTTTTGAATGGCTTCGCTTTTCTGATGGGGTCTTTTTCTTGTTTTCTCTCAAGTTTGAGCTGTCTTGATGAAGTAATCCCTGTGTTGGCAGTGGTTTGTTCTCTGAGCTCGTTGTTTAGTTTCCCAATGGCTAGGTAACATTATCAGTGGAACTTCATTTGAAGAGTTTTATTTCAGTTCTCTTCTGCTTTTTAACAGAAAAAACAACCCATTGATGCTAAAACTTACCATTGTGGGTTTTTTTTCCATGCAGCTACTTCCTCTAAAGATGCTGGCTTTGACTAACATAGGATTGTGGCCCTTCCCTCTACAGGAAGTCCTTGACTTACAACAGTTCATTTAGTGACCATTCAAAGTTTCAACGGCACGGAAAAAAGTGACTTGTGACTGTTTTTTGCAGCATTCCCCATGATCACGTGATCGAAATTCAGAAACTTGGCAACCGGTTCCTATTTATGATGGCTGCAGTGTCCTAGGGTCATGTGATCCACTTTTGAACCCTTATGACAAGCAAAGTCAATGGGGAAGCCGGATTCAATTAACGACCGGGTTACTAATTTATCCATTGTGGTGATTCACTTAACAACTGTGGCAAGAAAAGTCACAAAATCGGGCAAACTCATTTAACAAATGTCTCACTTAACCACAGAAGTTTTGGGCTCAATTGTGGTCATAAGTTGAGGACTGCCTTGTATCTGAGTGCAGGCTTGGATGATGCAAAAATCAAAATGCATCCATTGTCCAGTAAAATAATGCCCATGCCTTGGTTGGATCCATGATGTTTTCTCTCTTGCCCCAAAGCGGTCAGTTTTTCATCGGTCAACATTTGAGGAAGAAAGAAAGAACGTGCTTATACCTAATCACATAATGGTCTCCCTGTTTCCTGAAGAGCATTTTGGAATAAATCCTGTCTTCACTAACTGAAGAATTTTACAAGGGAAAACAATCTCTAGTCTTAGACCAGGGGTAGGCAACCTTGGCTCTTTTACACCTCAGGAATTCTGGGAGTTGAAGTCCACAAGTCGTAAAAGAGCCAAGGTTGCCTACCCCTGTCTTAGACCAAATCCAGTTCCTTCTTGATAATTCTCAGAGACTCTGTTGACTCTAAGAGTTGAATAATAGCAATTTCTCGTATGATCAGGCAGGGAATATAACAGCTACATGAGAAACATGCAGAGACTTATTAAGACTTATTAAGTCTAAGCCAACCAAACCCTAAAATTATCCCTCCCCAAAACACAGCTTCATCTGTATATTACTCCAGTGGTGCTACTCTGGATCCCCTTAAATTTCTCCTCAGTAATAACAGGAATTCATAATCAAATTGCTTATCCATTATCTCTCCTTTGAGAGGCATGTGGGAGAAACCTTAATTCTGTGTCCAACACAATATTTCACAGAAGATCAGTTTTGTAACCGTATCCAAATGCGTTTGAAGTCTTCCTTCCTGTTGTTGCAGTTTAGGCCAAATGTCTGTACAGGGGTGGTGCCATAATGGGAAATATACTCTGGGATCTCATATTCTGCTAAGTCTTGGTTTGTTTTAATTTGTTGAAAATGGTCTAGTGCAATGTTCTATATAAAATGCTTAAACATGAACTGCTGTTAACAAACCACATATAATATATCTGAATGTAAGTATCACTGCAATTTAATGTGCTCTTAAGTTTTGCATTTTCTCAATCGGTGTCATTGTTGAGATTTCATTGTAAAGACACATTTCAGTGCACAAATATTATCACTAATTACACTTAATTGAGCTAGAAAACAGTTTGTGTGCATGCACACATAAGTTACATTTGGGTTTATTGGATATACACACAGATAGCCAAGAATGAGTCATGTTCTTTTAATTGGCTACCGAGAACAAATCTTGATTAGCAAAAGTCAGAAGAATTTTGGTAGCACTTTTTTGTTACATGTTTGTTTTTATTAAAAGGCATACGTTTTCGTGAAATTCACTTCATCAGTTATATGGTGTTTAGCAAAACAAATTTATTAGAGAAAAGAAACTATTCAAACATGCTGCAAGGGATGTGCGATCTCACTTGGAGAACACATTACATGAAAATTGTGTCGCATGTGGTAAATGTAGCCTCCTGCAGTGGAATGATAGTTTGTGAGTTTTAAACAATTCATCTCCATTCTACAATGATTCCAAGAGAAGCCAAGATTGTCGTCTTGGGATCTGTCAAATCTAACTGCACAAGTAAAGACAGATGAAACTGCTCATTTAATTAAGGTATTGCAAATTAGTTCATCAAGGTAGTAAAATCAGCATAAGGGAATTAGATCGTTTCTGTTACCCTGAATGAGGCAAACTGAAGTTAGGGTTGTGACTAAGCTCCAATGGTAGGTGATTGTTTTGCTCACACCCGGACACAGGGAAGTGCTCTGCTATCTTCCTTAAGATAGTCATTGTGCATGGGCTGGCACTGGGGAAGGCATATTAATCCCCCCATTATGTCACATATAATAAACAGTGATGTTTTACTTTTAAACAGCCCTTTCTTCTCCAGCTTCAGTTTCTTCCAGCCTTGGAGATAATTGCCAATCACTTAAGACCCTTCAATCTGTCCAGATATCACCCACATCCAATTGTGTTTTTTCCACAGATCTTGAAAGAAGAGATCACAAAGAAGAAAACTGTGCTGTCTGTCTAGCCTTTTCGTTTGCAGTACTAAACGTGCTCTTGCTTTATTCCACCAGAAGAGGGTAGACTTTCAAAAGCATTTGACGTCAGCCTGGAATTCCTATTGTGCTTAAAAACAGCAGAGGGAAAACAAGCACAACTTTCTCCTTGGCACCTTGCTAGACCTTGCCTGGAGCAGATGGTGAAAAAACACCCCAAGTCCTTCATTACAAAAGGAATGCAAAAGGTTTTCCCTTGGAAGCTGGGAAGCCACGAGATCTTGCAAAAACTGCCAGTGGAACTTAAGATTGTTTTCCTCTCTCTCTCTGCCAGAGCTGTCCTGTGTGGGTACTTTTTGTTCTACAGGAATACAGCCTTTTCTCTAGGGATGATCTGCTTCTGATGGGGGACCCACGCCACTTTGGAAAAAGACAGAGCAATTTCCCCAGCGCTGGGTGAGTTTCCTTAAGCATTTCTTTCTCTGCGTTGAAATTTGTCAGGACAATTCGAATAAATGTGCTCTGATTCAGAAGCAGCCAGATGATTTGTCTCTTTACGGAAGCTTGTTGCACACTTCACAAGGCTTCGCAACCGGCAGATAGACTTGGGTCCCCTTTCCTAGCCCAGCTGAAAGTCGTTGTGGTTCAGATTGGCTAAGACACAGCGAGTATTGGCTTTTTGCAAAATTACCCAAGGTTTGTCCAAGGGAAGAAGCTACTGGAAACACAGCTGCAAGAAAATAATAATTTTTAAAAATGACCGAGAATGTTAGTTTGCAAGAGCTGGACAGCGACAGGTCAGAAAACAGTGAAGAGATGGAGATTATTGTTAATGTTGGAGGCGTAAGGCAGGTGCTGTATGGGAACCACCTGAACCAATATCCCGACACAAGGCTAGCAGAACTTGTGAACTGTTTATCAGGAGGATACGATACGATTTTCTCACTTTGTGATGACTACGATCCTGGGAAACGAGAGTTTTACTTTGACAGAGATCCAGATGCTTTCAAATGCATCATCGAGGTTTATGATTTTGGGGAAGTTCACATGAAGAAAGGCATCTGTCCCATCTGTTTCAAAAATGAAATGGAATTTTGGAAAGTGGATCTGAAATTCCTGGATGACTGTTGCAAAGCACACCTGAGTGAAAAAAAGGAAGAACTTGAAGAGATTGCCCGTCGGGTCCAGTTGATCTTGGATGACTTGGGAATGGACTCCTCCGAAAACAGCTGGACCAAGTGCAAAAAATGCATCTGGAAATTCCTGGAGAAACCCGAGTCATCCTACCCGGCTCGGGTTGTAGCCATCACATCTTTTCTACTCATCCTGACCTCGTCTGTAGTGATGTGTGTGGGAACCATCCCAGAACTGCAGGTGCAGGACTCTGAAGGTAAATCTATAGAGCACCCAGTTCTGGATAAGATTGAAACAGCTTGTATTGTCTGGTTTACTATGGAGTATGTCCTCAGACTCATCTCTTCTCCCAAAAGGTTGCACTTTGCTCTTTCTTTCATGAACATCATTGACATTTTTGCAATCCTTCCTTTCTACATCAGCCTCATCCTGACCCATTTGGGCACCAAATTGATGGAATTGACCAATGTACAGCAAGCTGTCCAAGCACTTCGGATCATGAGGGTGGCCAGGATTTTCAAACTGGCACGCCACTCCTCAGGTCTACAGACATTGACCTATGCACTTAAGAGGAGCTTTAAGGAACTGGGGCTTCTCCTGATGTATCTAGCAGTTGGGATCTTTGTATTTTCTGCCCTGGGTTACACAGTGGAGCAAAGTCATTCTGAAACATTGTTTAAGAGCATCCCTCAGTCCTTTTGGTGGGCAATCATCACCATGACCACCGTGGGTTATGGAGACATCTACCCAAAGACAATACTGGGGAAACTCAATGCGGCTATCAGTTTTCTTTGTGGGGTCATAGCCATTGCCTTGCCCATCCACCCCATCATTAACAACTTTGTGCGATACTACAACAAGCAGAGAGTGCTAGAGACAGCTGCCAAGCATGAGTTGGAACTGATGGAGCTCAATGCAGGGGACCAGAAAGGCAGCGGTTCCCATGATAAGCCAGCGCACCTTCTGAGGAATAGAAATGAACATTCCCGATGGAGCAGACACCAGAAATTCTCCTATAGTGACACTTTCATTCACCTCCTGTCAGATGATAACTATTACCGAACCAGGCTTCAGAGTTGCAAGTAGTCTGCCACCATTCAGAACTCTGGAATAAAAGAGAAATAGAAAGGACTCTTTTGAGGTCAGATGTTTTGCACAGGCTTAAAACACACAAATGTCTCTTTCTTTTGGTAAGTCATGGATTAGACAAACCGAAGAGGGCAGAGAATGTATAGCCAAGTGTGCTGATCCAAGCTGCCACTTTAGGAGCCAAAAAGATAAATAAAACTAAAGATCTGTGAGTCTCTTGGCCAGTTAATGTTTCATGATTACTTATGCAACCTTATAAAATCACAAAAGATGTTCTGCATAATAATAAAAGCAAAAACACATGTGTATAGAGCTGGTCAAAGATGTCTCTGAGTTGCTTGATAGAAAAGTCATTTCAACATTTCTGAAAACTTAGTATATTTAGCACAATGCAATCTAAGATTTTTACAAGTGAAATCCAGTTGAATATGTAATACTCTGGGAAATGTGTTTTTAAAAACCTGTAAGATTTGGTGATTCAAATCTTCCCTTTTTAGCAAAGAAAAAAGATTGCTCCCGAAGATACTATAATAAAATGATATTTATGCCAAATAAGAGGGTCTTCAGTGGATATGTTTTTCTTGTTATGATTTCATTCAGTTCCTTGTAGGAAAGTTCTATGCTTTAAAACTTTACACTAAGCCTTTAACCCTTTTATAAGTAATACTGACATTCATTTGTCTTCAGTCTTGCAAAAAAAGGAGAAATAAAAGTGATCAAAGAAAAATTGTCACAATAGCATGTATTCTATTTATAGTGGTGAGATGTTTGTGCAGTTTCTAGCAATACAACATTTGATTTCTTAACAAGAGGATAAATCTCTCACGCAGCCTATGTTCTGAAGGATGGGTATAGCATGGAGAATTTACAAAGTGATATCTGTGGATCTAGCAAATATAGTCAAGCAAAACATCTTATAAATCTAGGGGGATTTTAAATGGCCAGAGTCATTTATTTCTGGATGGGGTTGCTTTTTGTGCTTAGAATTTCATAGTACAATTATTCAATCCAAAAGTGATAGATAATTTACATTTTAAGAGTGGCAGAAGAGAACTAAGTAACTGAAGTTCTGGGAATATCAGAAAGGATACCATAAATAGGTAGATTTAAGCCAGATCACCCTACTGTAAAAAAATAAAATAGAAATCGTGTCTTCTGGCATACAGAATGGCTACAGTTGCAATGAAATTTATTGGAACTGGAGTTTGATTTTGAAAACATATATTTCACTCACCAGCACCACTCATTTTTACAAGTCATGCGATGAGACTGTCTTGGATCATTTTCTTATGTGAGGGCTGTAGATTTGTTTTCCAAGAAGCTCAGACACATTGCCCAATGCTGGATAGCCGAGACAAATAGACGACCTTTTAATTTTGTAACACTCTTTTGCCAGATGTAACAAGATGAAGGCAAATGTCCTCTGCCATTGTACTTGCTCTCTTATGTTCAGTTCTGATCCATCAAATTGGAGGGTAATTTTTAAAATTAACCCTGGTGCTTCTACTCTCTTCTATTACTTGGAAGATCTCAATAAGATGGCATGCTATTTGGGGGGCAAGTGGAAAAGGGCTTGAGGCAATATTTAAACCCCTCATTTTTTAAAAACCTTGATTTTAATTTATTGCGTTAAGAACAAATAAAGTTGCATAGAAGGTTCTCTCTCTTTTTCTAGCCTGATAACCACCCCATAATATCAATGGAGGCAGAAGCAGTGATTCAGCAAAGGACATCTAACTTTAGACTCGTGGCCAAGAGGGATTTTGAATCATAGTCTCAGGGTTGTTACATTTGGAAACAAACAATTTACCACTAACTCTACAACAGGAAATAGATTCTTGTGGATGACGATAAGGATGTAAAGTAAATTGTAAGTGAAAGGATTTGGAATTCTCCAAATGCCAAAATGCAAGTGTTAAATAAAATTGCCAACCAATCATTACTGCAGCCTTTAGTACAACTACTCTTGTTTAGCATTAAATTCATGTGGCAATGATTCCTTTTAATAAAACTAATTAATTCTTTCGTTAGAGATCTGAGTAAGAAGCAACACATACTTTCCACCACTCCAGAAACACATTAAGAAGGTACAGGGTTACTTCCCACATTGGTGGGAAGTAGGGAGGTGGTAGGAGGAGGGAGGAGAGAGAGGGAGGTAGAGAGGGTTGGGGGATAGAAGTTGAGGGAGGAAGGACGAGGGGGATATGGTGGGGGGTGTCGTCGAGCAATACCCATAGTTACTTTGGTATTTTAGTTAAGTGTTTTATGCTTTGTTTTTGGGTTCGAAAAAGTTGTAAACGATTTTATTCAGTTGAGTTGTTTTTTTTATATTGAATTATTTTTTGTTATACTTACAATTATAAAATTAATAAAAAATTTTACAAAAAAAAGAAGGTACAGGGTTCTTCTAAAATAAAATAAATGATAGAAAATAGCTTCCAAACTAGACCATGGGCAGATCTATGACTCTACAAAGCCCAAATCCATCTCCACAAAAATCTAGAAACCTCTTCACCATAACAGCTGTCAGCCTTATCAGGTGAACCAGACAGGAAACATGATCAGATAAGTTAATTCTACTTTATTGTGAAGCTTTATTAAGAGAACCTTGCAAGCCTGAGAGTAAAATTCTCCTGCTATCACCTTTACAGTCCAATAATGTAGGGAAGATCTCCTGTGCTTCTTACTCTGCCCACTGTACAGCTGTGGGCTATGTCGTCTCTTACAGTTTCTGACCATTCCTTAGACCAGGGGTTCTCAACCTTGGCAACTTTAAGACTTGTGGACTTCAACTCCCAGAATTCTCTTTCCCTAATCTCCCAAGGTCATTACATCAACAGAGACAGTGTGCCTGCCCAAGAGGCACTTTTCGTCTTTTTCCTCCCTTCTCCATTAGTTGGGTGCAGAACTGACATTGTTTATTATTTACTTTTCAAATTTACATCCAGATTTGAAAGCCAAGAAAGTCAAGTCCACCGTTCCTAGCTGACTAGCAGTTGTAGTCTGAGGTAGCTGCTGCCTTCTCTTGGTTATTCATAAAGTCTTCCTTCATAGTTGCAATGCTGGATTTTGACTAAGTTGGCCCAAATTCAAGTCCACCTTCAGCATGGGAGTTTGCTGGGTGATTTTGGGGCCAGTCACTCCATCTCACTCCAGTTTATCTTAGAGGATTGTCACTATGGGATAAAGGATGGAATTGATCCTGTGGAATAGAGGATTGAATTGGTCCACCACTAGAGGAAACATGATGCAAATTTATCACCAAACAACCTTTCCTTGAAGTATTCATTAAACTGTTGGAACATAAACAACAGCTTATAGTTTTTCTTGGGAACAAGGATCTTGAGTGGCCCACACTTATTTTCTTTCTCCAAAAAATGAGAAGTTCAAGAGATACAGCACTTACTGAGATCTCATTGTATTTGAAAGAAAGCTGCTGATTTTATAAATTTATAAAAACATTGATTCATTACAGTTAATCATACTGATTGATTGATGACCAGAGCCCTCTTTTTCCATTTCAAGTCTTGGGAGAAAGAGTTACTCCTCTCAATTTTCTATAACTCTTCCTTTCTCTATTCTGTAAAAAGAACAGTCAACTGTAGCCCAGTGAGACAAATGCTTCAACTCCCTTCTTTCAGGTATATAATGGGAGAAGATTTATGGGTAAAAGAGATTGCTACACCATCAAACAATCCAGCCAGGACCGCTGTTTAAATACTGTATAATGTGAATTGACTGGAAACAGATCCTCAGATCCCTATTTCTGCAATCCAAATATGTTGGAATAGGGCTGATATTTTTTCCCCTCTGCCCAGTTTCTCCATCTGCTGTGGGTCTTGTGGACAACAGTTCTACCATCTTGCATAAACATTAACTCTGGACTGAATCAAGAGATAGCTGCATGGTACTTGTGAGTGGCAGGACCCTGCAACATCCCCAAATTAGACAAAATGCATTAACATAAATCAAGATTCAAAGTGGCAGAGATCTTGGAAGATCTTAGGCTGTTTGCATAGCAGTTTACGAGATATGGGATATTTTTCATGTATTTTTTTGGCTCCCTCTCCTGATCACCCACAGTTCCTATGGCTTGTTTGCCTAAACCTAGGAGAGATCAACTGTCCAGGCAGAACCTGGAACATTGGAAGAGTGGACTTATTCTATCCATTTTTCAATAATTTCACTGGTGCTACTGGCCTCAAGAGGACTCTAAGCAAAAAGCTTGCTCAGGAGTCTACAACATACAATGGACTATTCCACCTTCAAATCCTCCCAACTCTGTTTTCTTCCCTCTCAGTTCTTTTCCTGGCTTGCTTTTTTCACTGTGTCTCTCTTCTTTCCATTCATGGTGTTTGGTTTCCACTTGCATTTTTTCCTCCATCATCACCTTTCTCCAGCTATTTTCTATCTCTTACTGTTTTAAAAGGGAAGTTGTGTGCTACCATTGCATCCAGCAGCATTTTCATTCCTCCAGAAGATGAGAGAAGAAGAGATGAGGGGAGGGGAGATGAAGACAGGGTCTCCCTTGGTACTTCTTGGGGTGAAGCCATGGACTTCCATCTGGCGATCTGTGGCACTCCATAAATTTGCAAGTGAAGTTTATTTTTCTCCAAAACACTGAAATCAGTTCAGTGCCACAGAATCAGCTTCTCTGTTTGCAGAAGCTTTATGAAAAAACAGCATTAAGGAGTCCCACTTTAGGAAGTTCATTATGGAACTATCTCACGTCAGTAAAGAGGAGTACAATCTTCCTTCACATGCCACTGTTTCATTTCACCATTCTGATTTCCATATCTGTTCTCACTCTAAGAGGAACGTGCTCTTCATCTGACCCCTTCAATTTGTATTCTTTCATTGGAAAATACTAATGCTTTACATTGTACTTAAAGCAATCAGGGTGACATTTTCATGGAAATGACTTTAAAATGAAGATGAATTCAGAATTTGTGTGGGAGAAGAATAGTGCTCTGCTAGTTATATTACACTAAGATATTTACAAGGAAAATGAAACATGCAATCTTATGCATGTTGTATTATCTGATAGAACCTCCATAGAACTGATTTCACGGCAGGCTGTATTGGATAATTGCTTGGATCCTAGATTGCTCTCTCTGGTAAACATGATACAATGTCAGTTTGGCCTCAGCAATGCAGCTTACTGGGGGGAAGATTGCCCCCAGGGTAAATGGTATGGTAGGACAGCCATGAATCTGCATCGTGCATAATAAAATGGAATCTTTTATATTTGTTCAATTTTACTGTTTTGGTTTCAGAAACCATAATATAATATGCTTTCTAAACCAACTGAAAAACCTTTCTGTGAAAGGCAACACATACATTTTTAAGATCAAATATATTCATTGTTGGGTTCAGGATTCATGCCGAGACTCGTAACTGCATTTTGTAGACAGATCTCCCCCAGGTTATGCTTTTATCCTCAAAGTGTTAAATTAGCATAGTTATTCAATAGCATGTGGATGAAATGTAAGTCTATAGTAGGAAGGTAGACACTTGTGGTCTCTCAAAATGTTTGGACAACCTAATGTCCTATTCATGTATTTTAGAAGCCTCTCTTAATTATGTTAAAGTCAGTTTGATTGCAAAGCTGTTAGCTATGCTACTATCCTGATCAGTGAGCATTTCAATCAATCAATCAATCAGAATAGAGTTGGAAGGGATCTTGGAGGTCTTCTAATCCAACCCCCTTCTCAAGTAGGAGATCTATTTCAGACAGATTTTGTCCAGTCTCTTCTTAAAAACCTCCAGTAATGAAGCACCCACAACTTCTGATGGCAAGCTGTTCCACTGGTTAACTGCCCTAACTGTTAGGAAGTTTCACCTTAATCCAGGTTGCTTCTCTCCTTGATTAGTTTCCATCCATTGTTTTTTGTCTTGCCTACTGAGGCTTTGGAAAATAAGTTGACCCCCTTTTCTTTGTGGCAGCCCCTCAAATACTGGAATACTGCTACCATGTCACCTGTCATGGTTCCGACAGATGAAACTCTTCAGAGGAACTTTGAGGCATTGTTTACCTTAAAGAATCTTTTATCCGAGAAGCATAATATCAGCACTGCATAGTTGAAAAAATTGAATCCCCTCCCCTTGGTACAAAGTAACAAAGCACAATTCCCTTCTCCAACTAACAGTCATAAATCACATTCCCCAATTAGTTTGAAACTCGAGCTCTCTCCATAGCTCTCCAGCCCACCAGATCATTATCAACTCTGGGTTCAGTAACCTTGAGTTCCCACGTAGTTTTTTGTTGTTATGACTAACTGGACTCTCATCCACATCCCCCCTCCCAGCATCAATCAGCTCTAAAAGCGAAAGAGAAAAATGAATGCATTTCCATCTGTTGTCAAAGCAATAACACCCGATGTTAGCAGCATTGACAATCACCTCTTTCTTTTCTCTCAACTAGCCATACCCAAATCCTGCAACAAATCTTCATATGTTTTAATCTCCAGGCCTTTAATCATCTTAGTTGCTCTTCTTTGCACATTTTTTTCTAAAGTCTCAACATTTTTCTTGTGATGTGGTGACCAAAACTGGATGCAATATTCCAGATGTGATCTTACAAAGGATTTATAAAGCGTTACTAATAAGAACATAAGAACATAAGAAGAGCCATGCTGAATCAGGCCAAAGCCCATCGAGTCCAGCATTCTGTGTCACACAGTGGTCCACCAATTGTACATGGGGATCTTGAGCAGAAAGAGAAGGCAAAACCCTCCCTTTCCTTGACCCCCAACAAATGGTACCCAAGGGAATCCTGCCTGCCTCAACCAACATCAAGGCGGCACATGGACATCCGTTTTAATAACCACCGATACACTTTGCATCCATGAATCTATCTAGCCCTGCCTTGAAGCTGTCAAGGCTGACAGCTGTCACGACCCCTTCAGGAAGTGAATTCCATAAATCAACGACCCTCTGGGTGAAGAAATATTTCCCTTTATTTGTCCTCACTTTCTTAGCTATGAGCTTTAGGGAGTGCCCCCTTGTCCTGGTATTGTGTGATAGAGAAAAGAATTTTTCTCTATCCACCTTTTCTATCCCATGCATGATTTTATACACTTCGATCAAGTCACCCCTTAAACGCCGTATTTCAAGGCTGAAGAGACCAAGGCGTTGCAATCTGGTTTCATAAGGGAGGCGCTCCATTTCCTTGATCATTCTTGTTGCCCTTTTTTGCACCTTTTCCAGTTCCATTATATCCTTCTTGAGGTGCGGTGACCAGAACTGTACACAGTACTCCAAGTGTGGTCTCACCATCGATCTGTACAGAGGCAATACAACACTTGCTGACTTATTTTCGATTCCCTTCCTAATCATGCCAAGCATGGAATTTGCTTTTTTTTACTGCTGCTGCGCATTGGGTTGACATCTTCATCGAGCTGTCCACCAAAACCCCAAGATCCCTTTCTTGGGTTGTCTCAGAAAGTTTGGTCCCCATCAGTTGGTAAGTATAATTGGGGTTCTTTGCCCCGATGTGCATAACTTTGCACTTGTTTAGGTTAAAATGCATTTGCCACTTTGTTGCCCACTCACACAATTTCGAGAGATCCTTCTGGAGCTCCCGACAATCAGTTTCACTTTTCACAACCCGGAACAATTTAGTGTCATCAGCAAACTTGGCTATCTCACTATTAACTTCTACATCCAGATCATTGATGAATAAATTAAAAAGTAAAGGTCCCAAAACTGAACCTTGGGGTACACCACTTCTCACTTCTTTCCATCCGGAGAATTGTCCATTTATTGCCACCCTTTGCTTCCTACAATTTAGCCAGTTACCAATCCAGGACAAGACCTGTCCTCTAATTCCATGGCTGGAGAGCTTTTTTAGGAGCCTTTGGTGAGGAACTTTGTCAAAAGCCTTTTGAAAGTCAAGATATACAATATCAACTGGGGCCCCTTTATCTATGTATTTATTTACACCCTCAAAGAATTCTAACAAGTTAGTAAGACATGATTTGCCTTTGCAGAAACCATGTTGATTTTCTTTCAGCAATGCCTATTTTTCTATGTGCCCTGTAATTTTATCTTTAATAATGGTTTCCATCCGTTTGCCTGGAACTGAGGTTAGACTGACTGGTCTATAGTTTCCTTGATACTTTGTGTGATTTTGATTCTATGCCTCTATTTATACAACCAAGAATGGTATTAGCTTTTTTTGGCTGCTGCCACACATTGCTGGCTCATATTTAATTGATTGTCCCCTAGGATCCAAGATCCCTGAATTTGAAATACATAGAACAAACACATAGAGGAAGCTCAAACAGTAGCTCTAACAAGATCCAGTCAAAACAAGTAAGGAAAAGAAAAGATCTACAGCAGTCAAGTTACATTAGAGAAAGTGAGACATAGCAGGTAAAATCAACAGAGCAAAAAGACTGAAAGTTTTTTTAAAAAATTTTGAGGTTATAAGTTGAGATGCCTCCTTATGGTCATCAGATCTGCTGAGAAACTGAATCCAGGGCTGTAATCTCCAAGCTGGGAGCTATCATCCTTCCTCTGGATAATATGATGAACATAGTTTTCCTGAAAAAGAACTCTGAGCTTCATCCTGATCAGAATCTTGTCCACGAAGCAAAGCATGGGGTGAAATCTGGATCAAATGTGGCTTATGAAAATTGTCATACTGAACTCTTAAAAATGTAAAAACATAATCACCAAAGCATAAATGTGAATGTGAATGCAAGGGAAATAATTTAATGCAAGGAGAGTGTCAATCCAATCCAGTACAATGCAATGCAATGCCATCATCTTATCAAATGAATTCAATTTTAACATTAGTAAATTTTATATGTAATTTTAATAAAGTGAAATCAGGTGTATTTTATTTTGAGCTGCTTTATTTTGAGACTTGTGCCCCCTACCATGACATTCAATATCAAATTCTCAGAATTTAAAAAAAAGTCATTCATGAATAACTATATGTATCCCAGGATAATGTTGCAGTATTCAATCTGGGTTGGCCACCAGGACCAGAGGTTTTGTCTTCCAATCTGGTGACCCACCCAGATTGGATTCTGCAAAGTCATTCATCATTACCATAGTGCCTGGGAGCAAGATTACTGTAGTACAACTACCATTAAAAAATATTCACTGATCTCCATATGGCAACTGGTGCTGTAGTTCAGTGGTAAAGAGCATGCTGTGTTTTCAGCAAATCTCAAGGCTTCATCCTTGGCATCTGAAGTTTAGACAGACTATAGCTAGGAGGGTTGAGAAAGATCTGTGCCTGAGACACCAGAGAAAAGTTGCTAATCACAATAGGAAAGACATGGACCAATGAGCTGGCTCAATAGAATTCTTTGGTACATGAAAGTGCCAAAAGTCGTGGTTGGGCCATGTTCTTATGACATCATTATGTTCTACAAATGAACCTGTTGATGGCTTTCTTGGCTGATATGGGAACAAAGCACAACATCTCCTGCCAATGGAGCTTCTTTATGTCTACTTCTGGTCATCATAAGCTTGCAGCACACACACCATTTCCAGCCAATCAGCTGCAAAAGGAGATCTTTTTTTTTCCAGGTGAGTTATGTCAACCAATCAACCAATGGCTTTTCAGTCTCCAGGGTTTTGCCAAGAAGCTATTTGTATAGGGTAAAAAAAAGCTAATTTCCCAATGCAAAAGGTGAAGTTTACCTTACAAGCAAATTCATCACTCCTAGATGTCATTTTCCATACTGCTTCTCTCCCATCCTTCTACTGTCAGCAAATGAAACACAGATAGGGTTTCACCTTGAAAATTTGTTCAGCTGTTGACTAAAAAAGGCAGCTTATGAAGAGTGGCAAGCTTCCAGGATGAGGAAGTCTTCAAGATTTTAAAGCTTTCAAGCTTCCCAAGCATTGTAAGCAAGGTGATTCTTCCACTTCATTCCCACAGTGAGCAAGATGGATGAACACATTAGGGAATATACTGTAAAACAGCTGATTTTCATTTTGCCATTTCTGTCTGCCTTTCCATAGCCTCAACTCTGAATCTCACGTGAGAATGCCACTATACACTAGTTTTCTTATATTTTCAAGAGGTGACTGCATGGAAGACATATTCTCATTACCTACAACAGTGGTGGCGAACCTATGGCACGGGTGCCAGAGGCAGCACTCAGACCCCTCTCTGTGGGCATACATGCCGTCGCCCTAGCCCCACCTCCCCCCACAGCCCCCTCCTCATCAGCAGCCCCCCAGAGGAGAGTCACCCCCAGGTGCAGCCCGGGCAGAGCAGCGCAGTCAAATACATGGCAGCTGGGCAGCAGATGATGCTGCGGGGCGCGAGCAGAGGGCGTGGCCACCATGGCGCTGCAGGGCCACCTGGGTGATCTGCGGCAGGCCACGATGGCCCTGAGAGCAGACAGGGTGAGGGTGGAGCAGGGTGGGGGGGGTGGGCGAAGCGGGAGCAGGCTGGGGACAGGGCTGTTTTGGGGCACTCAGTCTCTAAAAGGTTCGCCATCGCTGACCTACAACATTTGTCTAATTAGTTTTCATTAGAGGAAACGATATTTTCCAGAATGAGAAAAGAATCTTCCAACCATATTATTCCAAACTTTTAAAAGGATGTAAGAAATGGAGTTTTTAATTTAGTCAGGAATATATCTTTATTTTTATTCATAAGTTACACCCACACATTTCTGGAATCTTGGCCTCAGTTTTGCTCAAGCTGTTTTTGAAGACTTGAATCAAAATTTATTTGAGCATAGACAATAATATTGTCTTATCACTGCTATTTATATTTATAATTACAATTTTTGGCCATGAGATTGATGGCTTAGTCTACTTCATAAGATTTTAAATATTTTACCAAAGAATTTTGGGTTGTCTTTCAAACTAACTGAATATTTTTTGAATTTGTCTGTTTCCTCTTATGCATGACATTTATGTCCAACGTTGGGGAAGTAAACTTTTTTAGCTATTTTTTTTGTGGGAAAAGCTGATCATGTCTATTCTCAATGAACTTTCTCCTTTTCTCTCACATATGTAAATGGTGCTATTCGGTAACGCTTTTTGTCTAATTGTTTGAACATGTAAATCAGGGGTAGGCAACCTTGGCTCTTTTATGACTCGTGGAGGTCAACTCCCAGAATTCCTGAGCCAGCATGGCTGGCTCAGGAATTCTGGGAGTTGACCTCCACGAGTCATGAAAGAGCCAAGGTTGCCTATCCCTGATGTAAGTATTCTTTAAAAATTCTCTGACTCTGTCATTATCCAACAACTACTACTGAGAGTTACCTGGAACAAAGATTCAGTGCAAATACTGCAACAGTGTCAGTAACTAAGGCAGTTCAAAAAAATAATTCTGAGGTTTCCTTCCATGTCTAAACATATTACATCACCATTTGGAATAATAGCAACAATAAAAGAAGAATATATAATGTTGATATCAGAAAAGCATTCTCACACTTGATCACATCATTGCTACACCTCAATACAATCCAAGACCTGTCTATGTGGTACAACATCTCACACATGCTCCAGAGCAGAGTGCAAATTACTGCTGGCAAAACACTCTCTGTGTGATGGACAGAGGAGAATAACAGATGAACAGCCTAAATATTGTACAGATCCTTAAGGAAAGTATGTGTGTCTCTGTCTGTTTGGTCCACTGACATACATCTCAAGAACTTGTTTTGTTCATTCTTGGGAGAGATTCCTCATTCTGCCCTTTATTCCTGATTGGATGATAGTGATACATGTAGAGTTTTAAGGAGCAGACAAATCCATGGAGAATGAAACTATCACTGCCTGTTAGTCCATCTTCAAAGGCAGCTTGCCCTAATTTTTAGCTACTGTACTCTTGTAATCTGTTTGTAAACTTTCAAAATGCCCATTGTTGGAACTATGTAACCTAGACAGACACAAACCCTGATTATGGAAGAGCCCCTGCAGAGCTGTCTGTATATTTCTATTAGTGGTTTTTTTGGCTATTACTTCTTAAACTAAAAATCCTTTGAAAAATATAATGAAAGCTATAGCACTTTTCCCAGCACTGTCCCAAGGAATGATCATGCTTCACAGTGCTTCTAAAGACACTAAAGTTAGATCAATAAGTCACCTATTTTCTTAATGAAAGATTTCTATTTCATTAAATTTTCTAATTAAAAATGGCATTAAATAGGCTTTGGAGCTTGCTGGTTTATTAATAGGCACAGCTTGATAGCAAAGATTGTTTTCCTTCTATCAATGCAACTGATGACATTAGAAGTACCTCTGTCTGAAATCATGTAGAAATCTTTCTTACTACTAACACTGGAAGGTATTCTTTTCCTTTAAAAAAAAAAAAAAAAGGAACAGGGCAATAGATTGAATCAATCCAAGACAGAGAAAGAACAGCTTTCTAGATCATGAATAAACTATGGCTCATTTTATTTATTATATTTCTACTCCACCACAATCTATTCATATTCTTCGCAGCTTACAGGGAAGATAAAATAATACATTAGGAACAAAAGCAACAAAATATAACAAAAAAATACAAAAAACACAAACAACAGGGCGTCACAATCAAAATGCCCTTTGGGTTCAGTGTAGATTCTTTCTGAAGATAGCCAAGGTTGGACCTAATCTCATCTGAAGCATAAGGTCATTCTGGAGGACCAGAAAGCTATGGCTCTGGGCATCATTTCCTTTGACCTGTCCCAAATGGAGAATAATTAGCTGCTTATCCCAATAAGGCCCCAACAATTGGGCTGATTCCAGTAGGGAGATATGGTCTAGTACAGGGCTTTTCAACCAGTGGTACAGGTACCACCTGTGGTACATTGGCACCTGGCAGGTGGTACATGAAAATCCTAGAAAAGTGGTAGCGGGGGAGGGGAATGAGCCGAACCAGTGGCAGCACTGAACAAGCCTGAGCAAGAGATAGTGGATCTGCAGGGCTGTCAGGGCTCAGCAGAAGTGCCAGGATCAGCTCCAGGCTCCAGCTGGAAAGCAGCACTGATCCTGGCGCTTCTGCTGAGCCCAGAAGAAGCACCAATCAGTTGGAATGTTGCAGCATCTCCAGGTCTTGTGATTTACATTCAGATGCTTGGCAACTGATTCATATTTATGATGGTCACAGTGTCCCAGGGTCATGTGAAGTGACCAAAACCTGCTGCAACCACCCAGCAGACGGGGGGGGGAATAAAAACCAAACACCCCCCACCTCACCCCTACTGCCAATCCTCAACAGAAATGCTCACAACAATGAAAACCTCAGACAGGAGGAAGAGCATGGCTGGGCGAGCAGGCAGGTGTCTTGCTCGGCTGTGGCTTGGGGGGCACTTTTTTCAGTGCCATTGTAACTTCAAACAGTCATTAAGTGAACTGTTGTAAATCGAGGACTACCTGTACTTTATCACTTTTTTCCTCTTTTTTTTTTGGTCATCAAATTTTTGACACCTTGCTAGGCGACTGGTGGTACTCGGATACTGCCATATCCTAAAAGTGGTACAATGGGTGGAAAGGCTGAAAAGCCCTGGTCTAGTAAATAATCATGTCCTAAAGCCAAACCATGCAGAGCTTCGTAGGTTTAAATACCAATACCTTAATGTTTATGGAGATTCTTAGTCATGCAGGTCATGGTTGTCCCAAAGGTGTTTTTTCAAGAGACAACTTGAAAAGCACCTTTTCCTTGTTTTTCTTTGAAGACTAATGGCACAACATAGGAGAACAAACCCATCAGCAGTTCATCTGCATTTAAAAGACAAGGGCCACTCTTTTGAAGACAACAAAGTCCACATTTTGGTCAAAGAGGCCACCTATGTCAAAATTGAACACCCCTCCCTCAACAGAGGAGGAGGGATATGACATCATCTATCTCCAGTCTACAACACAGTCCTTTCAACCGTTCCAAGAAGGCTCCACACCCATTTGCACTACTCAGGTGACCCTGAGGACACAGACAAACCTCCGGGTGGCCTTAATGACTCTCTAAAACAGGGGTTCTCAACCTTGGCAACTTCAAGACTTGTGGACTTCAACTCCCAACTCTTCAAGTCCACAAGTCTTGAAGTTGCCATGGCTGAGAACCCCTGTCTAAAAGAATGCAAATAACTTCAAGGAATATAAACCCTTCCATTCCCCACCATCCAGTCAGAGCTGAAGAAGCTTCTTGGATGAGAAGCAAAACGCCTTCAAAGAAAAACAAAGAAGTCCAGTTGCCTCTTGAAAAAGCACCTTTGGGACTACCAATACCTTAAACTGACCTTCAGAAGATAATTGGCAATAAATACAGGGCCTCAATCAGAAATTGCATGGTTACCCAGTCATCATAATTGCCAACGAGTACCCAAGCTGCTATGTTTTGTATTAGCTTTCTGGATGGTTTTTAAAGGCACATTCATGTACAATGCATTGCCATAGTCCAGGGGTAGGCAACCTTGGCTCTTTTATGACTCGTGGACTTCAACTCCCAGAATTCCTGAGCCAGCCATGCTGGCTCAGGAATTCTGGAAGTTGAAGTCCACGAGTCAGAAAAGAGCCAAGGTTGCCTACCCCTGCCATAGTCTAAGCAGGTTGTAACAACAGGTAATGGCACAGTGAATTTCCTAGTTTTTCACAAGTCTCCTGGTCAGACCTATTCTTAAACCCTGCTCTATGAGCTAGATATTTTGCTCAGCTCTAGAGCTGCAGCTCAAAGTAGGCAAACAGAATTAAGCAATATAATATTTAATATTAAAATACAAAAAGGAAGCTCTAAATAAACAAATCAAACATTGCCTGGTGCGCCAAAGACAGTAATCAAGATGCCAGATTGATCTCATTAGAAAAAAAAAGGTCCTCTCCACTGAATTTTTAAATCACCTGTTTCCATCTGATGTCTCGGTTGTCCAACAGGATAGTGAAAAGGTGCTATCGTCTCTGCTTTTAATCAGTCCAACCTTCCAAATAGGACAGCAATCCCATTGTTTGCTTGATAGCAAGACAACAATGCCACCCTTCCCCCCCTCACAAAATCAATACAGAATGTGCTTAACTTAGATTTTAAAAGTGACATGGGAGATGTCTCCAAATCAATTTTACCTCCAGATCCCTATCACTGGTTGAATTTCTACGTTTGTTAGAATGTAGGTATCTGATGTTATCCAAATGCTGCTTATTTATTTGATAAAGGTGGGCAGCATTACCCATCAGAAACTGCAGATCCAACACCTGCAACTCATTTCAGCAGCCCCAGGTGGAAATATATTTTCAGATGGCTCATCTTTCAGTACACTCAGACATCAAGGAGAAGGTTTGCTCCTACTGATTTCAGGATCCATCTCTGTCAACAGCTGCTCTGTTTAGGAGCAAAGCATACCCCGCTTGAGTCTTTTCCAGTTCCAGGCACCAAAACTAATTTACAATGTTTTTAATTGCTTTCTTTCAGAACCTCCACTGGCAGACTTCTCTGTACTTCAGTCCTGGTACTTGACGTTTGAGTGCCTAAAAATTAAGGCAGTGCTCCATGCATAATACTGTTTTATCCCATCACTGTGACAAGTCATAAATTAAGCCTGCTACTCATGATTGACTTCTTTCCTCCAAACTTTCCATCATTGCCAACGATTAGCATTCATTCTTTTTCATGTTGTTTGCTTTTCTTATTCTCCCAAATCCTTAATTCTTTCTTTAAAACTGCTATATTTATTTTTGGAAGCACCTCAGGCTGGAAGGACTTTAGTCTTTCTTGGACTGAAGGCCTATTGCAGCCTTCTCTCATCTCCTTGATAGACAGTTTAGCTAAGGATTATGGAGGAAGTAATCCTGCACATATAGAGTTGTCATGTATGGAATGCAAACATCTGGATGGTATTAGACAGGAGCAAAGAATTTTCTGTGTCTCTTTGCTTTGATCCAATGACATCCACTAGACCCTTGCAGCCATGATTTGATAGCCCTTATCATTTTAGATCATCTATGATCCTAAAGGGTCCCTGTCCTTTTCAGGCCCAAACTACGTTTTTCTTGAAGATACAAATGTTCTTGATCTGCAGCACCTGGCAACAATCCTGGTTCTACAAAATACTCATCTGCACCAATGGGGGAGTCAGGAGGTACTATGTCAGTGTTTCTCAACCTTGACAATTTTAAGGCATGTGGACTTCAACTCCCAGAATTCCACAGCCAGCATTGCTGGCAGTGGAATTCTGGGAGTTGAAGTCCACATGCCTTAAAATTGTCAAGGTTGAGAAACACTGTACTATGCTATGGGAATAGCAGAGAGGCATCCATCGACCTGGTACTGTAAATCAGTGTTTCTCAACCTTGGCCATTTTTAAGGTGTATGGACTTTAACTCCCAGAATTCCCCAACCGGCATGGTAGCTGGGGAATTCTGGGTGTTGAAGTCCACACATTTGAAAGTTCGGAAGGCTGAGAAACACTAATCTAAATAATGGGGAAGTAGATGTAGGCCAAATCATGCCCAACCTTGCACAGGGTAAAGCTAACTCCACCCAGTTAGCCATGTTCCATAAGTACTAAATCCTATTTGGTCTAGCTAGCTCTCCAAGAAAAAGAGCTGGAGAGAAAAAGTAACTAAAAAGCTAGTTTCTATCACAGAACGTTCTGGCCATGCCCAGCAACACAACTACAATTCCCATGCACTCTTAAGCCATACCTATTGCTATGCGGAAAGAGGAAATGCAGAGCAAAGGGAAAATGACAGTATCACATCCTTCTCCTTTAAATCTGTCCCTCCTCTCTCTGTAGGGCATAGACATCTGCAATGCTAGATAAATTGGAAGTGTAGAGGACCACTGGGCTAGTGGGGTGTATCAGAGAAAAGAGTGTGATATATGAAAGAGAGGAAGAAGTTGAAGAGCACCCATGAGACTATCTGCAGTGGTTGAAGGCTCAGCTGCAGCAGCTGGATGACGGCTGCTTCTACTGGAGAATTATTATTATTATTATTATTAATTGCCAGAGGGACACAAGATGTAAAAAGTCAGCTCAGAAGGATGGTGGCAACATGAACCCCAAAGGTGGTTGCATTACACCAAGGAAAATAAAGTGTCTGAGCTACTCCCACCCCCATCTCTTCTAAAAGTACTAGCAAGCCTGATGACAGCCCAGAGTCTTAGCAAGCTTAGGGAAAGCTCAAAGCATTGGCAAAATGCAGGAGGGAGAAGCTGATGCAGACTGTCTAGAGAATTTAAAATCGAATGCTAGGCCTGAAAAAGCAACAGCAAATCAGAAGCAAACTTTTTTGCACTAAGGAACATCTTGAATAAGGGTAGCCTTGTGCTTTAAAATTTATGTTGCGTAGGTCTGTTGCATTATCCTGCCAAGAATTTGCGACATACTGCCAGCCTGTATCTTACTCCATCTACAAAGCCAGTCTGTTTTCAATGCCTCAAACATGAATAGGCCATGGATCATGACACCAGCCCCATCATCTTATCCTCTGCCTGCCTCCCCCCCCCATCCAAACACCTCTGCATTGTTAGCAAAATGTTTTTAATTTTATATACTGAGCAGAGGAAGTTAAATTCAAATTCTCATTCCCCAGCTCATAACTTTAGTAGCTGGTTCTGTTTATGAAGTATTTCTAGATAGGAAGAGCTGTGGTGGCGCCATGATTAGAAGGCAGAATTGCAGGCTAACTCACTGCTCACTGTCAGAAGTTCAATCCTGACGGGGCTCAAGGTTGACTCAGCTTTCCATCCTTCCGAGGTTGGTAAAAATGAGGATCCAGATTATTGGGGGCAATAGGCTGACATTTGTAAACCTCTCAGAGAGTGCTGTAAAGCATTATGGAGAGGTATATAAGTCTACGTGCTAAGTGCTATTGCTATTATACTATAGACATGAAGGTTTCCTGCAGGAAACCAAAGGGAGCAATTTCAGGAAATGAGGATGCTACGATAACATTTCTGCTAGAGATTCCCTTATAAGCTCATAACTCTTTTATTATAATTAATTGTAATGAGTAATAGTAATGTATGGAACAGAGGCTTTTATTTATTTTATTAAATTTGTTTTCTGCCTATCTTGCCACAAGGCCATTTTTTTTATTGAGACTCGTTACGCATGATTTTTCTTGGACTTTTTCCCCCCAGGAATTAAGAAGTAAAAAAAAAAAATCTCCCTGGCCTTTTTCGATAAAATAGTTCAACCCTAAGTATCCTGACATATTAAATGCCGAGAAGGTCATTTCTTCCAAAAAATATCATCATGATCTTCCCCATGGTTTTTGACAGGCTCTGCATTAAGCAAAAACATGAGAACTTTGGGACATTCCAAAATCTTAGGCGCTATTGTTATAGCTGTCTGGCAGTAGGGCCCACATTCTTAGCCTTGCCCCTCAAATCTGTGCCGTCTGAAGCTGATCTGGGAGAAAACTAAGAGTACAGAGAAGAGAGAGGATCACTTGTCCCCATGTGTGAGCTGAGGTCTGCTTAAGTGAATTTATCCAAAGCCCAACCATGTAGATTACTGGCACAAATGTCTGTGGATTATCAACCAGGAGTGTTGCCCTCTGATGTTTGAAACTGTTCCACCCACACTAGGCTTGAGGTATGTCAGAAATCCCAGTCACCCTCATGGCTGCAATGTCACCTTGCATTCATTTCATTCACTTAAGGTTAGTTAAACTTAGACGCTTCCTCCTGAGGTGCCAACTTGAAAGAAGATCCTAACCTCTCTGTCTCCACAATAGGAGAAGTGTTGAAAAGTCACACTGATTTATTTCTGATTCAACTGACATGCAATCAGAACCACTGACAATCTACTTATCATCATAGTTGTTTTAGAAGCTGTTTCCTCATTGAAAGAAACTCTGCCCTCATCCCTCTTTCTGAAGGGGAAGTGCTAGTCAGTGTTTTTCAACTTTGACAATTTTAAGGCATGTGGACTTCAACTCCCAGAATTCCATAGCCAGCAATGCTGGCTGTGGAATTCTGGGAGTTGAAGTCCACATGCCTTAAAATTGTCAAGGTTGAGAAACACTGTGCTAGATGGATAGCTTTGTAGATCCCGCCTAATCTATCAACAATGTATTTTACAAGCATTTTGTCAGTTTCTCCTTTTCTTCAGCAGACACACAGGGCATGGGATTATTAAGATTCCTCCCCTTTTGCTTTTTGTGTTGAGTGGGAAAGATGCCAGGGGAGTGTTGGTACCACAAATTTAGGATAGGACAGTAGTTTTCGCTGCTCAACATGTGTTCTTGGCATTGCTTTTAAACTTCCTTGCAGGGTTTCCACAGCAAAGATAGATGAAAAAAAACAGTAGGAAATTGAACCTTGTGAACACTAAGTCAACTAGCTGCAAATATTGCTGGATATTTTGTTCAGCTCTAGAGCTACAGCTCAAAGTGGGCAAATCAAACATAGGAATCAGAATTAAGCAATATTATTTAAAATTAAAGCACCAAAATGAAGCTCTAATCAGGAGTGTCTTCTTAAAGTTAAAATCTGCGAAAGGATACCTCCTGGGGTTTGATTACAGCATCTACTATAGAGATGATGGGTCTATGCTGGGTGTATAGAGTTGGATCATCATCGACGACTTTCGTGCACTGTATTGCGATCTTCTTGCTAACAAACATGTTATCCATACATCTGTGTCTGTACTTTATAATTAATTCTAATCAAAGTTTCAAGCTTCCAATTTTATCTGGCTTCTTAATTTGTTCATAACTTCATAAGATCAAAATCTTATCTAGCCTTTTGCTGTATATTTTGGATTCTTTAAATTCTTAAGCTTATAATTAAAGGTTTCTTTCATTCAGGATTAAAAGCAGATTCACTCAATGTTTTCGGATTTGTCATTTCAAAGGCCTCTGATAGCTTAGAAGTAGTTAATGAGCAATTTCTGAAATTTCTGATTAGAAAGTGAGGAATGCAAACTTAGTGTCCTTTAAAAGTCTCCATTGTGGCTGCCAGCAAGGTGACTCATCCTGTTTTTCTCCTGAAGCAGAAGCCTGCAGAAAAATGCTGTCCGGTGGTCTTCTCACAGGGAGCAGCTGTCTGGAGCACAAGTGGGTAATCTCCAGTGGTGGGATTCAGCCAGTTTGCACCAGTTTGGCAGAACCGGTACCTAATTTTTTTGTTGCCAAAGCCCAGAATGGATTTCCAGAAGCGGCATCCACACATAGAACTGGTTGCTCACATATTTGAATCCCACCACTGGTAATCTCCCATCCATTCTTATCTGGAGAGGTACCAAATCTTCTGCAGTTCCTTGATCTTTGCCCCCAGTCATCAGCTTTACTTTCACAGAATTGCCTTCAGTTTGCCATACCTCACCTAAAATGGTAAATAATGTTGTCTGGACCACCAATACAATTTTATAAATGAGGCAGAATAAAACCTTGCCTGGAAATATTTTTCTACTATTGGAGGCCTTTTTCTTGGCAAAGCTTCTGTACCATTAACAGGCAGATGGGAAGTTGAAATTCCACAAATTAAAACATGCCCTGGCATGGCAAAGTTTGCAATTGAAAAATCTGCACATTTATATTTCTGCATACTTTCAGAAAGCCTTTCAAAGGAAACATCCTCTCTCAAAACTGAGAGGTTAGGGTGAGCAGTCAAAATTACTCTGTATGCTCACACAGTCCAGTGTTATTTTTGACAGATGTCACTGGGAGATGTGTGAATAAGAAAGAAGATCTCATTCCAATTCATAATTAAACTTGGAAGCCAGTTTCACTTTGTTTTGATGTTTAGAAATTCACTTACTTCTGCTCTTGACTGACAAATGCTTTGTTGGCAAATATTAGTACAAATGCAGTTTTTAAAAACAAAACTGTTTCTGCTAGCAATTGGTTGTTGATGAATGCCAGATTTGCCAGTGCTTCTCCTTGCTTTTTCATAATATAATGATGCTGCTTTCATTCAAATTGTTAACCATATTGCTTAGTCAGACCAAGTAACAGAATGCTTTAAATGAAACAAAACAAAACAGAAACGTCTTTGCAAAATCATTGAACATTTGGGGTTATAATTTGGGGGGGGGTGGAGAGGAATGCCATTAAAAGTAGGGAGTCTATAATTTAATACAGCTATGCATGTATTAAAACTTACATTTAGAGAGCTGAGTCAAAGCTGGTTCAGTTCAGTCTCGTCACTTTTCCAAATCAAATTGGATAATCAAATTTGTGCAGATTAGAATCTTTGAATTGATTTGAATAATTCTGCTTACACATGTAAATTGTTTTTCCCAAATTGACTCAGAAATTTGAATTAGTCTGAATCAAGTCACCCCAAGTTCTACAAAGCAACATACAACTGAAATAATAAAATCTAGTTATCATATATGAAATATAGGTAGCATTCAGAGAATAAATAAATCATTTTCCTCCAATATTTTGTTTGTAATACTTTTATTGCTTTACCTTTAAGGCAGGCTATTTTTGTACAACTACAAAAGAGGCTCTTAAAAACACCAAGGACTGTTCATGATGGAAAGGTGTCAATCACAGCAGTGAATCATCTAGAATAACACACCTGTATTTTTCACTAAGAATCCACAGGTGAAAATTCTGTAGCCTGGAGACATATATTATCACCTATATCTAAAGTTTTTATTTTTAAACCAGTTTGAAGCTAAATAAGCCAATGAAGGATTTAGCAATTTCAAAATGATGTTATAACAGCCCCCATTTTCATGTTTTGCACCTCTCCTTTAATAGCAGCTCAGCAGGAATATCAAGTGAAAGTTTTCTTAGCATGCAAAAAAGCTGACTGCTTATTAAACATAATTTTAAGGAGATTTTTTTATTGTTTCTTTCTTTATACACCCTCCAGGATGGAATAATCATCTCTGTGCTGCAGAAGTTAATGAAGAGCAACTCAAAAGTGCCCAGCTAACATCACAAACATTTCTACAGAGTTTTATAAAAGGTTAGTCAGTAAAGCTGTTGATAGGCAATGAATTTGTTGTAACCCCAAGCACTCCTACATACCAAGCTGGTATTTGTTCATTCATATCACAGCACTAGCCCAAAGGGTAGTGAACCCAGCACGACTGGGTGGTAGAGCCAGCTCCTGCCAAAATTGTCCAAGGTTTGCAGTGTTGACTTCTGAGATCTTCCCTAGGGGTTTGTGCTTCTGGTAGACATTTCAATTGCAATTCTCTACCACAACAGGGGTCTCCAAACTTGGCAGCTTTAAGACATGGACTTCAACATCCAAATTTCCCCAGCCAGCATGGCTGGCTGAGGAATTCTGGGAGTTGAAGTCCACAAGTCTTAATGTTGTCAAGTTTAGAGACCCTGCTCTACAGCAGTGTTTCCCAACCTTGCTTACTGCGGAATTCTGAGAAGTCCATCCAAGTTCAAGTGACCAAGATTGAGGAACATCTCCTTTTAGGAATGTGATGATCATGCAGATCCTATGCAGTCTCTCTAACATCTCTCCTGTCCATCAGCATTTATTTATTTATTCAATTTATATGGCTGCCCACCTGCTGTGTGATGCTAGTGGTTAACAGAGGGTTGGGAACATCAAAAACAAGCAACACTCAATACAATCACACTGCATCAAAAAATAACTCATACTTCTGTCACCCTGACCAGAATCTGGGCTCACAGCCATTTCCTGGAGGCATTTCAGAAGGCCCCCAGGCTCAGGGCCACCAAATCATCAGGGGGAAGCATTGCTTAGGGATCAAAGGAAGAGAAACAACCCTAGCATTTTGATTCTGGGTGATGAGCAGAAGTTCTCTGGCAGTGCATTTTCTCCAAAATGTTTACATAGACATTTCTTTAGTTCTGTAACATAATATGAAAAGCTAAATTGAAGCAACGTCCCTTCTGCTTATTATAGGAATGATGACTCCATAATCGATAGCATTTTGTTACAGCTATATTAGTCAACGCTGCTGACAGAATTGAGATTCTGAGATTATTGGCCTACAACACAATCCCATGAAAATGAATTAGGACTACCACATATCTCTGGATTTTCCCCAGACATGTCCTAATTTTATGTTCTTAACACTGGGGATCTAACTGAGATTTTTAAATCCCCCAAAGTCTGCCAATGGTGACTTTGTCAACTTGGGATGCAGCTGACTCAAATCAACTGTCCCAACATGCAAAAACAATGGAAGATGACCATTCACATTCCTAGGAACTTGAAGAGATGCCAGGACTTCCTTTATGACTGAGGGGGCTGTGGCCTTGCTGGCAGCCTTTCCAGATTAATTTGCTTTGTCAACACTGGAGTTGTTCTCTTTCTTGGCTAGCTCTGAACTGTTCTTCTTTGCCTTTCCATTGCCATGAACCTGTTGGAAGACCTAGTATGGATTGTGTATATCTAAAAGCTGGTTGGTTGTGTAGCAGAACAAGTGATAAGTGGTGCCAAGACAACTGCTGCAGCAGAAAGACTTTTTTAGCCAAAATCCTTAGGAGAGGGCCATTATGGGTATGGGTAAATAAAGGTGACTTCCTGTTCCCTTTAGATCAGTTGATCAATAAATCCTAGGCAGACTGGGGTAACTAAGACTTATGGGAATTCAAATCCAAAAATCTGGAGAATGCTGGGTTGGGGAAGGGCAAAATAAAGAACAGAAAAGCAATGTGCTATAATGCTTAAGTTGCTATAATGCATTGGGGGGGTCCCAGGTCCTAATCCACCCCTATTCACAACTTCCAATGATTAACCTTGGGCCATAAACTCTCTCAGCCCAACCTACCTCAGAGATATTTTTGCAAGGAAAAAAGGAAAGAGAACCATATTTATTGTCTTGAGCTCCTGAATGAGAGGCAATCATCACTCTAAAAAAATTACAAAGACAGCAGTTCTGGTTTGTTTCTCAAGTCCAGAGTATTGCATATACGGTAATATCAATCAATCAATCAATCAATCAGAATAGAGCTGGAAGGTCTTCTAGTCCAACCCCCTGTTCAAGCAGGACACCCTATACCAGGGATAGGCAACCTTGGCTCTTTTATGACTCGTAGACTTCAACTCCCAGAATTCCTGAGCCAGCATGGCTCAGCTTGGAAACCTCTCCCTTTCTCCTCAGCATGGCTGGCTCAGGAATTCTGGGAGTTGAAGTCCACGAGTCATAAAAGAGCCAAGGTTGCCTACCCCTGGCCTAAACTATTTCAAACAAGTGACTGCCCATCTTGTTTTAAAAACCTCCGGTGATGAAGCACTTACAACTTCTGGAGGCAAGCTGTTCCACTGGTTAATTGTTCTCACTGTTAGGAAGTTACTCCTTGATTCAGGTTGCTTCACTCGTTGATTAGTTTCCATCTATTGTTTCTTGCCCTGCTTTCTGGTGCCCTGGCAAATAAATTGACCCCCTCCCCTTTGTGGCAACCTCTCAAATACTGGAATACTGCTATCATGTATAATAACCAGGTCTTTCTCTTCTTCAAAAGCCAGTTGATAAGATTATAGGAAACAACACTGTAGCTTTTTTTTAAAGAGAGAATATTGTAGCTTCTTAAAAAATGGGAGAGATGGTGTTTTAGGGAATAACATTATAGCTGCTTGGAAATGGAGGGAACTTGTGGCTTTCTGGAAAAAGAAAAAGAGCTCTGATGCTTTGAGAATGTGAGACCATAGGGATAATTTATCTTTGGGTCAGCTCTAAGCAGGAGGGGGAAACTAATCACCAACTGATATGCAAGAATAAGAGAACTGAAGCACTGAATGCAGGCAGCGGAAAGGAGAAGAAGACAAAAATAAATGTTGCATTTTGGACCATACATGATTAAAACAAAAAAAACAGTAACTAATCCTATGAGGAGTGTCTTGAAAGTTAAAAATTTCATGACCCATAATGCATTCACGTTTGGATGTCTCTGATTTTTAAGTAAGACCAGTTCATCTTCTTATTAAACTATTAACTAAATAATAGCTGCATTGCTTACTGCTTTTTTAGCTAGGAAATGCATTGTGTTGCTAACTCCGCTGTCACTTCTACTTTGGTTGAAGTTCTTACTTTTTGCTAAAAAGTAAAGTCTTTCTCACCTGAGGAATCCCATCAAAGCCACTGTTGATTTTAAAAGAAGGCCATAAAATGCAAATTGGTCGGCCAACGTTTTAGAATTTGGTTTCCAAGTAATGCAAAAATTGTCTGCTTATGGTGTGTCAGTAAAAGCACACAAGAAATACAGACATTTTTAATATTGATCACAGGGGATCTCTCTTTCTCTTTCTCTTTCTCTCTCTGTGTGTGACAATGTCATAAAAGGATGACTGTGACTCTCAAACAAAGCCGGCAGTCACCATCTTGACTTTTTTGTCTTGCCCCCCCAGACTACAGCAATAGCACTTAGACGTATATATTGCTTCACAGTGCTTTACAGCACTGTCTGAGCAGTTTACAATGTCAGCATATTGCTCCCAAAAATCTGGGTCCTCCATTGGTGGGATTCAACTATGTGAACAACCGGTTCTCTGTATGGATGCCACTTCCGGAAGTCCATTCTGGGCCTGGGCAACAAATAATTAGCTACCGGTTCTGCCAAAGTGGTGTGAACCATCTGAATCTCACCACTAGGGTCCTCGTTTCATCAGCCTGGGAACGATGGAAGGCTGAGTCAACTTTAAGCTGGTCAGGATCAAACTCCTGGCAGTGGGCAGAGTTAGCCTGCAATACTGCATTCTAATCACTGCGCCACCACGGCTCCTGAGTGATTATTTTAAAGAAACCTCTTCACATTTCATCCCCTCTCTTGAGTTCTTTACATGTCTTGGGCATCCAATTCTGTAATTCATCATGAAACAGCCAGTCCAACAGCCAGTCTGTAGTTGGGTGCATCAGCTTGGTAGGAATATTGGTCTTCTCTATTTGTTGTTGTTAATTGCGAAGTCGTGTCCGACCGCTCACAACCCCATGGACAACGTTTCTCCAGGTCTTCCTGTCCTCTACCATCTTCTGGAGTCCATTTAAGTTCACACCTACTGTTTCAATGACTCCATCCAGCCACCTCATTCTCTGTCATCCCCTTCTTCTATTGCCCTCAATCTTTCCCAGCATTAGGCCCTTCTCCAGTGAGTCCTTCCTTCTCATTAGGTGGCCAAAGTATTAGAGCTTCAACTTCAGGATCTGGCCTTCTAAAGAGCAGTCAGGGTTGATCTCTTCTAGGACTGACTGGTTTGAACGCCTTGCAGTCCAAGGGACTCACAGGAGTCTTCTCCAGCACCATAGTTCAAAGGCCTCAATTCTTTGTCGCTCAGCCTTTCTTATGGTCTAATTTTCACATCCATACATTGCAACTGGGAAAACCATGGCCTTGACTATACACACTTTTGTTGGCAGGGTGATGTCTCTGCTTTTTAGTATGCTGTCTAGATTTGCCATAGCTTTCCTCCCCAGGAGAAAGCGTCTTTTAATTTCTTGGCTGCAGTCCCCATCTGAGGTGATCTTGGCGCCCAGGAAAATAAAATCTGTCACTACCTCCATTTCTTCCCCATCTATTTGCCAGGAATTGAGAGGGCCGGATGCCATGATTTTGGTTTTCTTAATGTTGAGTTTCAAGCCAACTTTTGCACTCTCCTTCTTCACCCGCATCAAGAGGCTCTTTAGTTCCTCTTCACTTTCTGCCATTAGAATGGTATCATCTGCATATCTTAGGCTTTGATATTTCTCCCGGCAATCTTAATTCCAACTTTTGATTCATCTAGCCCTGCCTTTCTCATGATGTGCTCTGCATATAAGTTAAATAGGCAGGATGACAGTATGCAGCCTTGCCGGACTCCTTTCCCAATTTTGAACCAATCAGTGGTTCCGTGTCCAGTTCTCACTGTTGCTTCTTGACCCACATATAGGTTTCTCAGGAGACAAATACGATGGTCTGGTACTCCCATCTCTTTAAGATCTTGCCACAATTTGTTGTGATCCACACAATCAAAGGCTTTAGCATAGTCAATGAAGCAAAAGTAGATGTTTTTCTGGAACTTCCTAGCTTTCTCCATGATCCAGCATATGTTGGCAATTTGATCTCTAGTTCCTCTACCTCTTCGAAATCCTGCCTTCACTTCTGGTAGTTCTCGATCCACATACTGCTGGAGTTTAGCATGTAGGATTTTAAGCATAACTTTACTAGCATGTGAAATGAGTGCAATAGTGCAATAGTTTGAACATTCTTTGGCATTGTCTTTCTTTGGAATTGGAATGTAAACTGACCTTTTCCAATCCTGTGGCCACTGTTGAGTTTTCCAAATTTGCTGGCAAATTGAGTGTAGCACTTTTACTGCACCATCTTTTAAGATTTTTAATAGCTCAGCTGGAATACTGTCACCTCCACTAGCTTTGTTGTTGCTCAGCTTTCCTAACGCCCATTTCACTTCACATTCTAGGATGTCTGGCTCAAGGTCAGTGACCACCCCATTGTGGTTATCTGGGATGTTAAGCTCGTTCTTGTAAAGTTCTTCTGTGTAGTTTTGCCACCTCTTCTTAATCTCTTCTGCCTCTGTTAGGTCCCTGCCATTGTGGTCCTTTATCATGCCCATCTTTACATGAAACGTTCCCTTCATATCTCCAGTTTTCTTGAAGAGATCTCTGGTCCTCCCTATTCTGTTGTTTTCTTCTATTTCTTTGCACTGTTCATTTAAGAAGGTATTCTTATCTCTTCTAGCTATTCTCTGGAATTCTGCATTCAATTGGGTGTATCTTTCTCTTTCTAATTTGCCTTTTGCTTCCCTTCTTTCCTCAGCTATTTGCAAAGCTTCCTCAGAAAGCCATTTTGCTTTCTTGCATTTCTTTTTCTTTGGGATGGTTTTAGTTGCTACCTCTTGTACAATGTTGTGAACCTCAATCCATAGTTCTTCAGGCACTCTGTCTATCAGATCTAATTCCTTAAATCTATTTGTCATCTCTACAGGAATATGATTTAGTTCATACCTGAGTGGCCTAGTGCTTTCTGCTACTTTCTTCAATTTAAGCCTAAATTTTGCAATGAGAAGCTCATGATCTGAGCCACAGTCAGCTCCTGGTCTTGTTTTTACTGACTGTATAGAGCTTCTCCATCTTTGGCTGCAGAGCACATAGTCAATCTGATTTCTGTGTTGACCGTCTGGTGATGTCTATGTGTAGAGCCATCTCTTGGGTTGTTGGAAAAGTGTTTGTTATGACCATCATATTCTCTTGACAAAATTCTATCAGCCTGTGCCCTGCTTCATTTTGCACTCCAAGGCCAAACTTGCCTGTTATTCTGGTTATCTTTTGGCTTCCTACTTTAGCATTCCAATCTCCCACGATGATAAGGACATACTTTTTTGGTGTTAATTCTATAAGGTGCTGTAGGGCTTCATAGAACCAGTCAATTTCATCCTCTTCAGCACCAGTGGTTGGGGCATAGATTTGGACTGCTGTGATATTGAATGGTTTGCCTTGGATTCGAACTGAGATCATTCTGTCATTTTGGGGATTGTATCCCAGTATTGCTTTTCCTATTCTTTTATTGACTATGAAGGCTACTCCATTTCTTCTGAGGGATTCTTGCCCGCAGTAGTATACCTGATGGTCATCTGAGTTAAATTCACCCATTCCTGTCCATTTTAGTTTGCTGATTCCTAAGATGTTGATGTTCAGTCTTGTCATCTCTTGTTTGACTACGTCTAGCTTGCGTTGATTCATGGATCTTACATTCCAGGTTCCTATGGAGAAAAAATCTTTACAGCATCGGACTTTCCTTTCACCACCAGATATATCCATAGGTGAGCGTCCTTTTGGCTTTGGCCTAGTCGCTTCGTTCTTTCTGGCACTACTAGTACTAGCCCTCTGCTCTTCCCCAGTAGCATATTGGACACCTTCCAACCTGAGGGGCTCATCTTCCAGTGTCATATCTTTTTGCCTTTTAGTACTGTCCATGGGGTTTTCATGACAAAGATATTGGAGTGGTTTGCCATTTCCTTCTCCAGTGGATCACATTTTGTTAGAACTCTCTGCTATGACCTGTCCATCTTGGGTGGCCCTGCATGGCATAGCTTCATTGAGTTATGCAAGCCCCTTCGCCACGACAAGGCAGTAATCCATGAAGGAGGGTCTTCTCTATAGAACACCTTTATCCAAACTATATAACACGCTAACCAAAAGGTATTATGGTGTGCATAGATTATTATAGATCTTTATTCCAACATTTATTTCTATAGTTTCAATCACTTAAGACAGCCTTTAACCTCTTTGGCCCCCAGGAACTTTGGCAAGTACAATTTGCATCTAGATAAATAAATTGTAGACCCCCATAAATCTGTTCAGAATGGCACAGTAAATCAATTTGAATACCATTCTCTGATTAAAATGAAAAAGAAGCAAGGAATATAAATTAAAGAAATTTAGGAACAAGAATCTGTCAAAATGCCAGCAGCTCAGCTAAAAGAACTGTTTGGTTTTTTTTTAAAAAAATACTTTTTATTTGACATGTTTCTGAAACTAACAAGAGTTCTTAGCAAATTCTGAACATGTGACAGAAGATAGATGTTGCTAGCAGTGTTTTATGCTGTAAATCAAACATAAAGTTGTATTAGTTTGGCATATATCAAGGACCTAGAAATATATAGTACTATTTTTAATACAAGCCAGAGCTTTGTTTATCAGCAACTTGTACATTGAACTTTAAGATGGATGGTTGCTCCTGCGACACTTTGCGGGCAGTGTGAATATGAGGCCCATAATAAATACTTTCCCCTTGAAGGAACTGAAGTTCACTCTGTGGAAAGTAATTTAGTTTTTTTTTTCTTTTTCTGAAGACCCAGACTGGCCTTTTATTTCCACTGTTTTGTTCTTGCACATTTTTCCAGTATTACAATAATTACTTAAAATTATAGCTTCTTCCTCTTTTCAATTCACAGTTTCACATAATCCTGTTTCAATTATAACCCAAGAATGGCTATGATCTTTAGCACGATCAGCAGGGGTTTGTGCATACCACCCTGGGGAGCAGAACTTCACTGAATCCAGTGCAACTTGTTTAAAGTGTCTGTTTGTTGGAATGACTACGTGCCATCAAGTTGTTTTCGAGTCTTGGGGACCACATAGATAGATTTCCTCCCTGATGATCTATTCCTAACCTTGTCCTTCAATGGTGCATCCATTGCCGTTATAACTGAGTCTCTCCACCCTGTTGCTGGTCATCCTCTTCTTCTCTTCCCTTCTACCTTTCCCAGCATTAGAACCTTTTCCAGATAGTCTACATTTAAGAAGAGAGGGTCAACCTATTCTCCAAAACACCTGAAAGCAGGACAAGAAGCAAGGGATGAAAACTAATCAAAGAGAGGGCCAACCTAGAACTAAGAGGAATTTCCTGACAGTTAGAACAATTAATCAGTGGAACGACTTGCCTCCAAAAGTTGTGAATGCTCCAACACTGGAAGTGTTTAAGAAGAGATTGGACAACCATTTGTCTGAAATGGTGTAGGGTTTCCTGCTTGAGCAGGGGGTTGGACTAGAAGACCTCTAAGATCCCTTCCAACTCTGTCATTCTGTATGTATAACCGAATATTATTATTGTCAGTTAATTAGATTTTTTTTAAAAAAAGAAGAAGCAAAGAAGATAACTGCTATGCTGGTATATTTGAAAAAAATAAAAATAAAAGAACCAATAGGACAATGGCACCAGAAGAATGCTTTAAGGTGGACAGCCTATGTGCAGGGAGCTGTGGTCCTTTTGAAAACCCTGAGATTTATTTCTAAGGAACCCTGAATTGTTTTTCCTTCTCTCTCTCTCTCTCTCTCTCTCTCTCTCTCTCTCTCTCCCTCTCTCCCTCTCTCTCTCTCTCTCTCTCTCTCTCTCTCTCTCTCTCTCTCTCTCTCTCTCTCTCTCTCTCTCTCTTTCTCTCTCTCTCTCTCTCTCTCTCTCTCTCTTTTAATAAGTTGTTTGAAACTAAAAAATAGAATAAATAGCTACAAGAAAGGGGGAGAAAAGGGAAAAGACATTGTGGGTGAACAATGTAGAACAGGCATGTCAAACTCGTGACATCACGCAACATATCGCAACTTTTTCCTCATTGCCGGCAATGGGGTGAGCGTGGTTTTGTCATGATGCATCCGGCCCGCGGGTGTGACATGCCTGGTGTAGAACTACATTCATTGTATCCTATTAAGAGAGGGCTAAAAATATCTATAAAGCTCTAAACTTTAATACTGATATTGATATCACCACTATTTGTCATTAATCCCCAAATAAAACATACATATAATATTGTAAAGGAAAATAAAAGGAAAGGGGAGGAAAAAGAAAGAAAAAACAGTTGAAAAAAGCAATAAACTAGCGTGAACCATGGTTTCTTTCTCTCTCCCCTTCCCCAACTGCCTTTAAATTGAAAGCATCTTATATCATCTATGCTGATTCTTCAGCATTATATATATATATATATATATATATATATATATATATATATATATATATATATATATATATATATATATATATATATATATATATATATATATATATATATATATATATATATATATATATATATATATATATATATATATATATATATATATATGTCTTTTATAGCATAGTTTGTAAGCTTTCCTCCTGCTTCTGAGGCCTTTCGATAATTATACTGTGTCTACCAAAGAGAGAACAATTTGATGTGCAACACAAGGAGCCTCCTTATCATGTATCCCAAATTACAGCACTTTGGTTTCAGTGCGAGGCTGTTTACAAAGTAAAATAACAACAAAAAATCTGAAAGAATTGAAATGGTTTTGTGGCCAAGCAAGGGGGAGATTTTCTGAGTCTTAACAGCGATAATCAGATATTATTACTGCTACATATTCTTGCTGATCAGTCCTACACAGTATTTTAGATTAATTATATTAGCCAGGTGGCTGGAAACATCTTTAATTGGTATGGACTCTAATATTTCTGCACTAATTTATGTGTGTAGATTTTTAACGATATTCTTTTGCCCTTGTCTGATTGGGGGCAATTCAGCCTGTTTCCTATTTTTTATTGTGGCACCTGTTTTCGCACGTTTTGTGCGTTGACCTGCAAACTCTTAGCCAGCTAATTGTCCGTTCAATTTGGATGAAAAAAAAATGTAATCTTCTTCTTAGCTAACTTCTCAGCATAACCATCTAGAAGGGTCAATGAGTGTGCTTTGATTGTAAATGTTAAAAGGCAGTTAGTTCTTTAGATCTGAGAGCCACCTTGTACAGGAAAATGATGTTGGAATAGTGGCACAGATAATTACACGGCTAATAAAATTTAACTTTTAACTACTAATATGTTTTTATATTTTTAATGAATGTTTCCCCTTTCCTTTGGTATATTAAGTAAATTGCAGCTTAGAAAAATCTCTGAATACAATGTCTATTAATATGTTATAGAAAATTGAACATTTGGCCTTAGCTACCATTTCTTAAGGATAGAGCCAATTTGGTATAGAAACCCCAGGCTGGAAATAGGAAAGTATGAGTTCCAATTCTGCCTTAGGCTCAACTCCAGTTGGGTGACTTTGGGCCAGTCACTTTCCCTCAGCCCTGGGAATGAGGTAATGGCAAACCATTTAGTAAATCTTGCCAAGAAAGCCAAAGGGACTTGTGTAAGGACCTACCTCAGCTAAGCCTTCCAAGAAAGCAGAACTCTTGAAACAGGTATTGTCTCAAAAGGAACTTTTATTAGGGGCTAGTGACAGTAGGGAATCAAGGCGGAATCTGAGAGAAAAACCCGCAAAGCAATATATTAAAAGCAACATTCAATACTCCTCCCCCAGAGTCTCAGTGTTTGTTTGAATCCCAGCCAGTCCACAGGTGGCATCATGTTTTGGTAACTGGTCTTTTTGGTGGTCTCCTCAAGGTCTTTCTCTCTTTCGATTTCTCCTGGCTCCAAGTGCAAACTGTTCCTTAGATAAAGGAAAGACATTCCATCCCCTGGGGGAAGGGCATCGTGCAGACAGTGCAAGCAATCCCAAAAGCTCCCCACTCCCAACAGAGTGGCAGGCCACAAAGAAAGGCTTCAGAAAAGGGAAAATAGGCATAAGGTTAAAATACATTTCTTTGGGGACCTGACAACATGTCCAGGCAGTTGCCACGAGTGAAGACACATTTGAAGATACCTATGTGCACACACACAAATACCTAGTTCTTAAACCTAGCTGACTCTGCCCTATTATAATTCCATAGGCCTATTAACATTCATGTGTTCTTCAATTCTATGTTCAAAATTTGTAAACATCAGAAATATATCTATTCCATTTATACTTGGGTTATCCATGCCTAGGTTTCCCAGGAAAAAGCAGCTGTAAAAGGGAGATGAAAGCTTCCTTTTAAGAAGGAATCCTCTTCCTTTTAAGAAGAGTTTGGACAACCACTTGTCTGAAATAGTATAGGTTTCTGGCTTGAGCAGGGGGTTGGCCTAGGACCAGGGGTAGGCAACCTTGGCTCTTTTATGACTGGTGGACTTCAACTCCCAGAATTCCTGAGCCAGCATGGCTCAGCTTGGAAACACTTTCCCCTCAGCATGGCTGGCTCAGGAATTCTGGGAGTTGAAGTCCACCAGTCATAAAAGAGCCAAGGTTGCCTACCCCTGGCCTAGGCCCTAGAAGACCTCCAAGGTCCCCTCCAACTCTGTTATTCTGTTACCTGGATTTGAGCGTCTCTGCCCCTTTTCTTGATGAGACTGCTCCAACAACAAAACAGCCTCCTTGATTTGAACCTGTAATGCAGCGAGGCTTCAAGAATAAGAGAAATGGAGGCCCAATCCAGACGACAGGAAGCTTATTACTGCTTCAAATAACACCACAAGCAACAAAGAGAGATTTACCAGTTGGAAGGGAAGCGTTGTTGTGGAAACCTTCTTGGCAGAAAAACAAGCCTAGAATAAGACTGAAAAGAGAAATTTAAAATTATATATATTGGATATAAGACATTTTAGAACTATGGACTGAGTTAAGGATTAGGTTTTTGAGTAGAAATAAGAAAAAATGGGTGATTAATGTATGAAAATTACTATATGATGGAATGAAGGAAAATGAAGAGATGTTTTAGATCGGGATTGAATTAATAGTTAATTGAATGTGATTTTAATAAGATGATGATTGATAATATGGATGATATTAGGTTTGATCATTAATTGGATGAAAATAGATCCTTGTCTAAGGGATTCAAATGATTTAAGGTTGTTATTATTTTGTTAACAAAAAGAAATTGATGGATTGATGGATTAGATATGTATAGGATAGATTAATGTTTATTTTAACTGGGAGAGATTTGTGGAAGATGAAATAAATAAGATCTATGATGAAATTAAAGAATTAGGCCATATTTAGAAGAGATACCTGAACTGATAATGTGTGTATTTGAAGTTAAATTTGATTATGGTCTTCTAATTGCATAAATATTTAAAACAGGTTTAGGATTAATAGAAATTTAAGGTAGAAATAGACTAGTTTAAATATATAAGCTATTTGAGGGAAATAGAGAGGGAATATTTGATGGATTGACTGAATTACTTATATATGTTTTGTTTTTGGATTTTTTATTACCCCAGCCCCACGGTGTGTCTTCAGCACTTTGTATTATTTAAAAAACCAATAAAATTTGTTTAAAAAAAAAACCAGCCTCCTTGATTAAGTCTGATAAAATATATAGCCAAAAGCACTTTATCACTAAAATAATAATAATATCTTCTTACAACTTACAGTAGAGGACTTACAATCTCCATTAGTAGTTCTGATCTGAATTAGTACCTCTTTTCACGGATGCTCATTATCAAAATTTAATGGAATAGGAACTGTAGTGTCTAATATTTTATTTTACTCCTTACATTTTTAGACAACTAATTTTCAGGTATTATTAGGCCAGAATTATCATAAGCTTCTAGCAAATGAATTTTTGAATGTTCCAGCTACACCTCAGTACTGATTATATTATGCCAGATATTTATAAAAATATCTACATGGAACAAGTGGATTCTGTTCAACAGAGATAACCATGCTACTGTTTACCACAACTTTCCTTTTGTTGGCTGAGAATTCTGGGAGATGCCGACCCAAAATATGGATGCCAAGATTGGAGAAAGCTATTTTATATAATAACAAGGCCTCTAGAGTGTCTAGGGATAGTCAGAACAGCTGCATAATTATATATATATTGAGATAAAAATTAATTAATGCATTTTCTGGGAGATTCATTTTAATTAAGATTGGTACTCTTCTAATTTTGGCAAGTTAAATACTAAAGATAAAATTAGCACAAGAGCTAGTTTTAATCATTCTAGTAAGGAAGGATATAACAAACAAAATGAGGCTATAATGAGCACCTCTGACAAAGCAAGCTGAAGAGACCCCTATTTTACCTTCTAAGATTAGTAAGGAAGCCAGAACGTTAAATCACAAACAAACACAAGTCCCTTCCACTTGAATGTGAATGGCAAGGAAAGAATTTGCTAGAGGATTTTGTTCTCAGTATCATTTGTAAAGAGCAATGCACTGATGGAGGAAGAAAGAAGAAATCTAACTTTACTTCAGGATCACCAGGTATAATTCTTCTAGGATTCAAGAAGAATGTTTCCCTACTTCTTACATAGAGTAGTTAAGCAGATAACCTGGATTAGTTTATACCATTTTATTTTGAATGCAGTCCCTGTTTAACAATTTTCCTTGAGATTCAATTTCCATTTTGGATAAACCTATCTATTCTTTACCCTCACTCTTCAAATTTAATCTTCTTTCTCTAAACTCAATACCTACCCATGTGTCACTTGATGTTTTGGATTGACTAATACAAATAAATACAATTTAAGCAAACATTTTTAATGCACTCGGAGTCTCTTCTGTGTGATATGTTGTCATATACATGTGATAAATAAGTCAATGCAAATATGCATCTTGAGGATTGTACAGCTTAGGTAGAATTAATGTATTTGGGTTGCAAAACCTTGAACAGCCACTAGGCAGCAAAAATGTTTTATATTTCTTTGCTACCACCTAGTGGCCATGTGGATTTTGCAGTAATTTCAGTCTTGGTCTTGGCAGATTAACTACTAATGCTAGGTTTAAACTGCCTTTGTGTTTTTAACTCAGGGGTCCCCACCCCCAGGTCCGTGGGCCGGCACCGGGCCACGGCATAGCAGCAACGGGGCCACACAAACAAGTGAAGCTGGATGCAGGCAGCACATGAAGCCACAACCCTTCTGGTCCATGGAAAAATCTTTCTCCACAGAACCAATCTCTGGTGCCCAAAAGGTTGGGGGAACCTCTGTTTTAACAAACAGAAAGGGGAAGACACAATTCTTCTTTTGATCATGCTCCTATTTGAAAAGAAGAACAGAAGGTATCCAGCAAATATTAGTAAAGCATTAACTACTCTAATGCCCCATGTCTGGTGGTGAAATATATATTCTGGGAGTTGAAGTCAGTATTTAATGTTCATCAAAATATTCCAGTAATATTCTCAGAAAGTGAAAACAAAGAAGGTTTACCAAAAAAAAAATGTTTAACAATGTTATAGAAAAGGAAAAAAAACTATAGTGCAATAGAAGAGCTAAAAAGGCAGGTAGGTTAATTACCCAAAATGTAGTCTCCTGCACTTTGTCATTTTATATTTGCTGTGAGTTCTTTGTTACGGTTGACTCCTAAAATCACACAGGAAGAGGCTTGTAGAGTTAAAGGGCTGCTGAAAAGTTGAGACTTGATCATATAAAAAAAACCCTTTCTTGATCTGTTGGTCTGTCCAGATCCTTTCTTCATCCATGACCAAGGAGTGGACCAATGTCAGAAGTCCTGACTTTATAACAGTCGGCAACCCTTTCTGAAGAACCTATCAGAAAGAAGCCCAAAGAGACAGACAGTAATGTAAAGACAGATGCACAGCTGTGAAAACCTGAGGTTCAGAAGTTTTATGTCTGCTTGAGATGTTCCTTGTCTGTGTTCTTTATTATCCATTTTTAATAAAAAGTCACAGTCTCGTTCACTGAGAGACTCATTAACTCACTTTTATTAACACATCTGCCCTGGTATGATGTTTCAAAACAAGACTGATTAATTACAGGAAAATATAGTGAAATTTCACTCCCAATCAGCTTAGGAGAAACATCATAAAACAAACACTGGGGATAAACCGTATGCATGATTTTGTTTATTTGTATCCTGACTGTATTATGTTTATAAATAACTGAAGGCTGTGAACATACCTAATATTCAATTCTCTTCCTATTTTCCCCACAACAGCCTTGTGAGGTAATTGTGCTCCCTCTGGATTTGTTTTAACCAAGAAAAAGTTTCAGAGAAAACTAAATCTTGGTTGGCCTAAACCAGGGGTAGGCAACCTTGGCTCTTTTATGACTCGTGGACTTCAACTCCCAGAATTCCTGAGTTAGCATAGCTGACTCAGGAATTCTGGGAGTTGAAGTCCACGAATCATAAAAGAGACAAGGTTGCCTACCCCTGGCCTAAACCAAGCAACTGCAATTCTTTTTCTCTCCACACAGGCATATTCAAGCGATGACTACCTCCTGAGATTTGGCTATTTTCAAAAGAAAGCCACTCCTTGGGGCAGAGAGAAAAGAGGAGGATTTTTTAAAAATAATTGCAGAATATCCTTCCCATTTCCTTTGCCCAAGCTAGAACAGACTGGTTGAATGAGCTCCATGAACTTTCGATTGTAAGATTAAATTAGAGTCCCAAAGATGCTTTTTCATGAGGCAACTGGACTTTTTTGTTTTACTTTCAGGTTGTTTCACTTCTCACCCAAGAAGCGTCTTCAGTGGAAATTTAGAGCTACTTTAGAGTAAATTTATATTGGAAACATCTGGATTTTTTATGACTAAACTCAGAACAAGTGTGGGGGAAGAGAACTAAAACTGCTTAAGCAAATTAGCCCAGTAGAGGTGATAGTAAAACAGCGAGGATCTGCAGCATTGTACAGAAAGAGGATGAAATGTTCTCTTCTTAGTAACAGGGGATTGTTCGGGTTGACATTTTCTATGATTTGCATTACAGCTATCATCCCAAAACTGGAAACAGTTTTGACTTTAACAGTACCATTTTACATTTCTAAAAATGAACCGCCCTCCACAATTACCTGCTTGATATTTACTCTTGGCAAGCTTCAGTGGAGTCCTTGCTGCATTTTCATAACATTTCTGTACATAATCCAAAATATACAGAATTTATGTCTGCAAATTCTTTAGCACTTCACTAAAAGTTGGCGCCTAGTACAGGTTTTATCCCCTCTTCCTTGGATATATCTGGCCATGTTCCTTGATGAGGATTAGGGAAATTTGCCCCTTTATTGTGTAAAATTACTTGGCCTAATAAAAGCAATGCATTCGTAGGGATTTGGGATTTTCTTCCTTCTTCATATGCATGCTTCATATGCATGAGTTCTCCGGAATAGGGCGGCATAGAAATCGAATAAATAATAATAATAATAATAATAATAATAATAATAATAATAATAATAATAATAATGCTTTTATTTTTAACTTGATCTGAGTTCTGATGCCAGCAGCCAGGATTGCTAGTTGAGCGATCTCCCCTTAATGTTTGAATTTATATCATTATTTCCTCAATGGTAAGGAGCTAACTAATCGAAATTTTGCTCAGGGAGACTAGGCAGCCAGCTTTGCAGAAAGCATGTTTGACACCTGTTACCTAGCTTCAGTCCTGATTTTCATAAAAGCTTGTTTCTAGCTTTTCAGACTTGAAAGATACAGTATGCTAAATATATGTCAGCACTTCACATATTTCAGCTGTTGCCACCTAGGCAACATTTCCTCTTTTGGGGGAAAAAAGTTTGCTGGAATCTAGAAAGGAAAGCAACAAGCCGGATTCATTCTTGCTTCCTACCAAATGCACTTTGTCACAAAACCAGAGAGCTTCACTCGTGCAAGTAAAGGCTAAAAGCAGCAGATTGTTTAAAAGGAAACAGTATGCTGAGACGATTTTTTACCATAAAATATTTTCTAATTACAGATGAAATTAGCTGGCTCAGAAAATCACATTAGTGCCCCAAATTGTAGCTTTCCTCAGGGTGATGCTCTCCAAACTACAATTCTCATAATCTCTAACCAGAGTGATGCAGTAGTGAGAGTTGTGGACTGCTCTGCCTTAGAGGGCATTTTATAGGGAGGTTTTTGCCCACTTGAAGAGGTGTGAACTTCAACTCCCAGAATTCCTCAGGTAGCACTCTAGCTGGGGAATTCTGGGAGTTGAAGTCCACACATCTTCAAGTTGTCAAGGTGATGAGGGGGGGTAGGGGGAAGGCAGAATGATAGAATTCTGATGGTATGGCATGTCAGTTATCCTCTAATATCCTTCCAAAGAGTAACGCTAATGATAGCAAAACATTCTGATTTTTTAAAAAAATATTCTATCTTTGTTTCCTAACCTGAATGGTTTAATTTAAATTTGATTCAGTTTAAACATTGAAGGTGGATCAGATATCTTTTTATATGTTTCAGGAGCTTAAATAGAAAACAATTTTGCCTGGAAGTAATTTAAGTGTACCTGATGTGGTTTCCAGAGAGATATTTAGAGTGTTACTGGGAAATCGAAACAATATCCTGGAAGAAGGCAATGACAAACTGCTAGAAATTGTTGTTGTTGGAAATTTGTATGTCCATAAGATTTTCATGCATCTGATTCAAGGGAACTCTGCTCTTCCTACTTTGGCAAAAACAATAAAAGGTATTCCATATACCCAAATTACTCCAGAAGAGAATCCATGATAGTGCAGTTATGATCATGATGCCAAAGGAGTTTTTATCTCTGTGGGATGAAAATGCCTTCTTCCTCATCACTTCTGAAAGGGAGGAAAGATTCCATAACTTGCCTGAAAGCTCTCACTGTACTTCCGTGGGAAATCATTCCCACTTCATTTAGTGGTTACCTTGCAGCTGCAATGAAGTGTCTTCTCAACCTACCAGTCCTCACTTCCAGCATCTTGAAATTCAGCATTGTGTTCTTAGAGCTTCCACAGTGTACGCATTCATGTACATAATGGGACAGTATGGTGGTTTATTCATGGACTTGAAGGACTTCAGGAATGCAATAAGAGAGTCCACAGTTAACTTGAGAGCAAATGAGAACAAATGAGGATTAATTGATTGAAAGCACCTTGCAAAGTCTAGCCTGAATTAGGATCTGGAGATCACATTTCCTCTGGATGCATTTCATAAATAGAGCTGGCTGCCTTGGATGATTTCATCAAAGCAGAAGTTTTTAAAAATGTCATTTCAAATGTCACATAATTTTCAAGATGTGTTCATCTCTTTTATATTAGGAGTAAACAGTCTTTATATGTGCTCCGTTTTCATCAGCAAGAAATTCATACTGTGGTACTACCTTTTTGATAAGTCATCCCTCAGAAGCAAGTAAAAGGAAGTGATTTAAGTTTTCATTTCATATTCCTGAAACTGAAATATAATTGTAGTCTACAATGAAAGTATCTATTTTATTTCAATAAGAACATAAGAACATAAGAAGAGCCATGCTGAATCAGGCCAAAGCCCATTCGAGTCCAGCATTCTGTGTCACACAGTGGCCCACCAATTGTATATGGGGATCTTGAGCAGAAAGAGAAGGCAAAACCCTCCCTTTCCCTTGACCCCCAACAAATGGTACTCAAGGGAATCCTGCCTGCCTCAACCAACATAGAGGCGGCACATGGACATCCGTTTTAATAACCACCAATACACTTGGCATCCATGAATCTGTCTAACCCTGCCTTGAAGCTGTCAAGGCTGACAGCTGTCACGACCCCTTCAGGAAGTGAATTCCATAAATCAACGACCCTCTGGGTGAAGAAATATTTCCCTTTATTTGTCCTCACTTTCTTAGCTATGAGCTTTAGGGAGTGCCCCCTTGTCCTGGTATTGTGTGATAGAGAAAATAATTTTTCTCTATCCACCTTTTCTATCCCATGCATGATTTTATACACTTCGATCAAGTCACCCCTTAAACGCCGTCTTTCAAGGCTGAAGAGACCAAGGCGTTGCAATCTGGTTTTATTTATTTATTTAATTTATTTTATCCATTTTTTCTTATTATCACAACTTACCTACCCTAAGATGTATAAAGCAACAGCTAATATATGAATTCATGCTTCATTTAATGTGAAACAGAATAAATCTAAACTGTTAGAACAGTAAAATATCTTAATATTTAAGACAACAATTCATTTAAGATTTTGTCTAGCTTTGTTTCTGGTTTCTTTGGAAACCATTTTGGGTCTTTTTGCTACAAACCGAATTAATGCTATATTAATTTTGGAATTTGACCATTAGAGTTGTTTACGGTTATAGAAATACTGTGTAATATTGAATTTTAGATCAAAAAGTTAATGTATTTTATATTTGTAAATGTATCAAAGAAAGTTGGAATTTCCCATTTTTCTATTTTTTTCCTTTTTCTTGGCATCTTCCTCTTCCCTAGTTTTTCTTTCTAATTCTTTATTTCTTGTTTCTTATATTTTACCTTTGCAGAAATTTAATAAAATATTTTTTTTAAAAAAAGAGCAATGATTTATTTCAATATTTTATTTCAACATCATTCAACATCCAACCATACTAGAACTTACTGTAAAAGGAACCCTTGTCAACATTCTTATTAGCTCGTATATGAATGTCATCTTCCAGATCTTCTTTCCTGCTGCTGCTCCATTCACCTCAAATTAAGTGTGTGAAGTAGGTTGAAATAAAAGTCAGATGCCACTTATTCAGCCCGCTACAGTCATCTGAATTCACCTTTCAGCCACCAGTGTAATGTGACTGCTGAAAAAATAATGCAACTCTAGATGGAATCAACAGAAGTATAGTTTTGAAATCAAGTATTTGAAGTACTGGTTTCAATTATGAGTACTACACTTAAGGAAGAATTCATACCAATTGAAACAAAGATTATCAATGAACTGGAAACTTATTTGAGGGGAGACTGATGTATTTATCTTCAGAAGAAGACATCTAAGAAGGAATATGATGGCATTCTTTAATCGCTCATGGAGCATTACACAAAAGAAGGCTCTTAGCTTTACATTATTGTCCAAAGTGCATGACACAGAATAATGGATCTAAGTTACAGAAGACAGATTAACATTAATGAATGTTAGAAACCAAATCTTAACAGAAAGAGTATCTTGACAATCCAGAAAGGTGGTGGGTTCCTCTTCCCTGGATATGTCCAAATGGAAGCCAGGCAGTCATTTGTCCAAGATACTTTAATATGGATTTCTACACTGAACAGAAGGTTGAACTTGGTGATCTGAATGACCTTTTCAACTCTATGATTAAGTCAAGCTTTGGTACAGCTTGAAAGATGTTATTGTTGTAAAGTTCCATTTCTAACAACACAAAGACAAAACAGAAATAAAACCCTTCAAACTATAAATATTTTCACTATCTCCAAATCATATCGATAGAGCAATTTTTGCAAAGATCTATGTAGATAATTTTAAACATTGCCCTTGGTTTCATGAAATGCTGATAGGCTACTGAGATCAGGCTGAGTCATGGCTCACATTTCTTTCTATAAAACATGGTTCTTGCTAATCAATCACTCCTTAGTCAATGGAACAATTTTTTTTTACATTAACAAGTACCGGTATGTATTGAGCCATTGGCATAATTCCAGAAGCAGATGTGCCACAAGTTGCCAGTTCAAATCCTTTTGATGTGGTTCCAAATATTTCTATTTGTTTTTCCTATAAAGCACAACTTGGTTCCAAAGATAATATGGAATCTTTGAATTCTCATACTTAAACATTCCATATACAGTATAGTGATTTCTACTATCCATTTGTTCAGGATCATAGGTTCCCATTAATGCTGCATTTCCCAATGGTGCTATTTTTCCTCATAAGCTATAAATTCACAAGCTTTTATTCTTAGTGATCATTTTAATGCTTTGTCATATAAAAAAATGTTTGTGGGCCAGGTGGCTTCAGTTTTATAAGACATTTTTACCATCCACAGGATGCCTTTCCCTAGCAAAACATACAATGCCAAAAGCCTCTCTAGTGATCTAATAAGATACTGTATCTGATGTGAAATTAAAATAAAAGCAAAATGGCAGCCTTGTTGGTCATTGGAAAAATAGCTCACCTCTCTACTGTAGCTTCAAACATTACACTGCATTATGCTTCATTTATCTTGTTTAATGAACTAACCACAGTTGAGTTCACACACTGTGCTAAAGCATTAATCCTGGCTTCCAAATCACTCTTACTAGGATCACACAAGGTACTAAATCAAAACTAAACAAGCTACATTATGGCTTGGTGCAATGTTTCCCAGTTTATTAGGTTAACTGCAGTTTATAGAATATGGCTATTGTAAACTTTTGAATTTCCAAGAATTCTTCAATGAACAAGACGTTCAACGAGAAAAAAAATGGGATGGAGGAATTTGATTGATGTCTGAATTCTATCCATAGCAGGAAAAAGTATTGGACAAAATTCTGGAGAAACTTCAGATGTGCAACTATAATACCAGCATAGCTAGCAGAAAAGCATATCTGATAGCTGTTTTGCAAGCCTTCACTTAGGCTGATCAAGGATGGCTTCAATATGCATTTGTTTTTATTGTCAATGATATATGACTATTACTTTCAATGTAGCTAATTTAGTTGCTCAATAGTCAGATTCTGGACAGGAAAGATAGGATATTATCCATCCTTAAGTCATTCTGTTTAGTTTGTAGATTATCCTTTTGCTGGTCAAAGTTCTCACATTGGATTGAAAAATGGCTGGGCCTCCAACAGGCATTTGGAGAAAACTGAATCTAGACTGCTTGTGATTGGTCCTTTTTAATAGTGATATATACCATTTCAGGATTTATGGCTCAGTTTTCATGGTGACCATCAAACAAGGTCAGAGAAATAGTCTTCACATCAGCAATCTCGGTATGAAGGGACTCCAAGGGCTATCAAGAGGGAGTTTAGGACTTACGAGAATCTCTGGGGCTATAAGTGTCTCATGCTTGACCTAAGACAGTGTCTTATCTCCGGCTTTGTGAATGTCAAGACTGCTTGGCTGTTCACTTGTCTGATTTTTTTAGGCTCTTTTATTGAACTGCTGCTATATACAGGTAGTCCTCCCTTCATGGTGTCTAATTGGGGCCAGAATTTCCATTGCTAAGTGAAGTGACCACATTGCTTAGCTAAGGCAATTCTGGTAGTCCTGGTTGCGATTGTTAGGTGAGGACACTGCTGTCATTAGGTGAGGCTTCTCCTGATGCTCTCCTGCCCTGCCACACCCACATTCACTTCAATTCCCCATCACCATCGATCTTCCCCTCCCTTCTGTGACCTTTTGGCTATCTTGCACCTTCCCATCACTGCTGACCTTGGCAGCCTCAGCTAACCTTCACAATCTGCTTCCTCCCACTGCTGAGGAGGCACACCCAGGCAAGACAGCTGTTGAGACTTTATAAGGGAGGCCTCATGGGATTGCGCAAAAGACCAGCATCTCCCATGTTAAGGCAAAGCTCATCAGCAGTGGGAGAAAGACAACAGCGAGCTGGCTGCCAAGCACCCAAATTTTGATTGCATGACCACAAAGGCAATGCAATGGCTGAAACCTTGGGGACTATCCATAACTTCCATTCATTCAGCATCATCATATGGTCATTAAGTGAGGATTACATCTACTTGAAGGGACTCAATTTGCATGCCTTGAACATTAACAGAAATGCTTCATCCTCGCTGCTTTCCTCTGAATTTGTAACCATTTTGCCTGATGAAGAAACTTGAAAGCCTTCAATGCTGGACTTGATGGGCTTTGGCCTGATTCAGCATGGCTCTTCTTATGTTCTTATTTTGTAAACCTTTGTTGGCCTGATAAAGCTATTGCCTCAGTAAGATCCATGGTAGGAAATAACATATTAGAAGTTTTGAAATAGGAAGATATAAATAAAGGAACTTTTTCTAAAAAAAAAAAAAGGTTAGATGTGAAAGATATTTAGGAAATAAAAGATACAGTTTTTAAAAGCCTTTGAAATTGAACATTCTTTAATCGGTTACATTTTCTTAACATGGTAATTTGGGTAATTTATAAATAAAATCAATTAACCATCTGTACAAAGTGTCCGAGCATCATTTGATACCCAATTTCTCTTGGTGCTGATTGTTAAAACAAAATTAGCCCAGAAATTAAGCATTCAAGCCATTCATGGTGACTGGAATTAGATTGCCATAGGTATTAGGCAGACAGGAATTGCTAGGAGTACTTATACTTAGAATATACCTTCAGTTGGTCTGTAATTTTTAATTAAATTTACAGCATGAAGCATAAAGAAAGTTTTTCGACTGAAGCATCCAGAATAAAATAAATTCACCAGGGAAGAGTGGATGGAAGATACGTTCAAAGCATACAGCTTAGCTCAGGGGTTCTCAACCTTGGCAACTTTAAGACTTGTGGACTTCAACTCTCAGCTTTGCTGGCTGAGGAATTCTGGGAGTTGAAGTCCACAAGTCTTAAAGTTGCCAAGGTTGAGAACCCCTGGCTTAGCTGCTTACTTAACTTGAGGTGAGGCTTTGTGTCCAAACTGAAAAACCAGTAATGAGCCCAGGAGCATGGTTGTGTTAAAAAAAAGGCAACACATTTAAGCATCTTCACTTTCTGATGACAAAGAAGCCCCCTAGCCCATAATGTGAAAGTACTTCTATGCACAAAATGTGTGAAAGGATCTTACTTGCATTCCAAAGGAATCTTGCTTGGTGTGGCCAGCACCCTGCACTATGCAGAGGTCAGGATTAGTAAAGGTGAAAATCTCCATATATTTTTTGTACATCTTCTTAGCTAATAGAGGGATAGGGGTGAAGGGCTTCCCTCTTTATCCACATACCCATCACATCCCAATATCTGAAGAGAGATTGGATATAAACATATATGTATGTGTGTGTGTGTGTGTGTGTGTGTGTGTGCATGTGTATGTATATGTGTATGCCATGTTTCTCCAAAAATAAGACGCCAGTCTTATTTTTTTTTTTTTTTTTTTTTTTTGCCTCCAAAAGAGCCACCAGGTCTTATTTTCGGGGCGGGTAGTTTTTTCTACTCACCTCCAGCACTGACAGCCCTGCCCAGCCGGCCCACTTCTTCTGCAGTTGAAGGAGCAGCTTCATGCTGCAGCTGAGAATGGAGGTCCGGCTTGCATTTCGCAGTCAAAGGTCTTTCCGGAAGGCTACTGCAACCAAGAACTGAGCTACAGATTGAATCTCAGCTGCAATGGCCTTCCGGAAAGGCCTCTGACTGCAAAATGCAGGCCTTGGGAATGACCATTTTTATTTGTTTATTTTATTTTTATCCTGCCTTTACTATTTTTATAAGTAATCCAAGGTGGTGAACATACCTAATACTCCTTACTCCTTCTACTTTCCCCACAACAACCCTGTGAAGCAGGTTGGTTTGAGACAGTGTGAGTGGCCCAAAAACACCCAGCTAGTGTCATGATTCCGACAAATGAAACTCTTCAAAAGAACTTTGAGGCATTGTTTACCTTAAAGAATTTTTTATTCGAGAAACAAAGTATCGGCACTACATAGTTGAAACCAAAAACTAAATTCCCCTCCCCCGGAAACAAAGTAACAAAGCACAATTCCCTCCTCCAATAAACAGTCATAAATGACATCCCCCAATTAGCTTGAAGCGTGGGCTTTCTCCCCAACTCTCCAGCCCACCAAAACTCTATCAACTCTGAGCCCAATGATCTTGGGTTCCCACAGCTGATTTATTATTGTTATGACTAGCTGGACTCTCATTCACATTCCCCCTTGCAGCATCAACTAACTCTAAAAGCAATAGAGAAAAATGGCAGCATTTCCATCTGTTGTCAAAGCAAGAACATCTGATGTTAGTTGTGTTGACAGCTAGTTTTCCTGCCCAAAGTGGGACTAGAACTTACAGTCTGCTGATTTCTAGGCCTGTGCCTTACCTATCACACCAAACTGGCTCTCTATAACCATAATACATGCATACATAATGCATGCATACAAACATTTATAGTGATATATAGGTTTCCCCTGTCTAGTCATGTCTGACTCTAGGACATGGGGCTCATCTCCATTTCTTGGCCAAGAGAGCCAGCGTTGTCCAAAGACATTTTCTGTGGTCATGTGGCTAGCATGGCTATATCCTGAGGCTCACACCAAAATGGTACCTATTAATCTACTCACATCTTCCCACCAAAATGGTACCTATTAATCTACTCACATCTGCATGCTTTCAAACTGCTAGGTGGGCAGGAACTGGGGTGAGGAATGGAAGCTCAACCCATTGTGTGGCCCTCAGGTCTTGAACCCAAGCTGTCAGCTTTGCAGCTGACAAGCTCAGCATCTTTGATCGCATATACCAAGACTACATCTAGCAGTTTGGCACTAGCCTGATAATTGCCAGTTGGCAGCCACTTCCCCCATAGAAAAGATAAATTGCCTAAATCAGTTGTAACTTCTAGCTACCAATAAAGAAATCCAACTTCAGGTCATTGTCTTGTTCTCAAGAACCACTTTGCCTCCATTTGCTTTGCATCTGGCTTCCAAAATAATAAGGAGAATATCAAAAGGGCAAATGAATATTTTATGAAAGTTCTATATAATGTGAGTGATATGAAGCGATACTGAAAGAGATAACTGCAGATAATACAGTTGAATTAATCCCGCAGGAAATGATTCAAAACAAGGCAGGTCATGGAAACGAGCTTTATCGGACTGAGATCTGAAACAATTTGGATTTTTTTTAATTGGTTATCTGCTCTACTGAATGTTTGCTGTCAAGTCATATAAGGAAAAGCAATAAAAAATGCAGGGGAAATAGGAAGGATAGTTTGTTTGGAATAATCACTTGTAATGCAGCTCGTATGATTACAGTATAGCCTCAGATTCATCACAGACTTTACAGTTCTGCATCAGATCTGATCTGTGGTCTCTAAAGTTTATTGACACAATTCTATTGAGCCTTACCAGCACTGCTCTTCATAATGTGCTTGTGAATCCATATACTCTTCTGTTGTTGTAAAATGATCTTAATGTTTCCATTCATAGCAACAGATTATGGATGGAAGAAATCTGGTCTGGTGTAATTTCACCTTCTTCTTTGTCCATTTTCACTTTTGTTTCTTATAACATCTAACCAAATTATTACAAGTCTTTTTTTGAGGGAGGGGGGAGAATGCACCTACTTCTCTGCCCATTAAGTTTGTTCATATCAGACTAACAATATTAGAAAAATAAGATTATAAGGAGAGAACTTCCCCACTTAATATGTGGTTTGTCCGTGACCTAATAGCTACTAATCATGTCACTTCCAGGATCAAACACAAAATGCCATTTGTTAAGAAACAATGCAGAGACATACACCTATGCCCAGGATTTTTTGAAAGGGGAGGGGGAGGAAATTAACATTTATAATGTATGCTGAAAATTATTTATTCCCAATAAAGTCTTTACAGTAGAGAAAAGAATACAATATATGGAGCTAATTGTATTTGATATGAAAGGTTCTCCCTTTGCTTCCTTCCTTAGCTTAGTGCTTGAAGAAATTGTTTCATAGCAACTATCCCCCCCCCGCCACCCCCAGCCCCTAACTTTAGAAAGAAACTATGCTATAATAATTGCCCAGAAGATTCTGGTAGCTTAATGGGTTTTTCAAAAGCAATTTTTAAAAAGGCATTTTTCTTGCAATTGTTATATGCTGGATATTTTGCATGGGAAATTAATACGGTCACTTTATATTCTTTCAGTCTGTTTTTCTCCCCAGAGTTTTGAAAATCATGGTTGCTGTAAAGAATTAATTCTTTACTCATCGATGCAACCTTTTTTCCCCAGCTCTTTGCAACAACCAAAGACGAAATGCCTGCCTCCCTTATTTTTAGTAATCTATAATCATAGATTAAGTTGAAATTCCACAACTTTTGGGAGATCCTCCACATCCAATCTCAGGATTAAGATCTGTTGCTCAGTGGCATTAAATTTGAATATACTTGGGCCATATTTTCTAGGTTTGCCATTTTTTATGGACACAGAGACTCTTACTTAAAACATTTAACAAAAACAGGAAAGGGAACAAGTCAATTCCCAATCATCACCTATGAAAGCTAGAAAAAAAAATTACGTAGAATCTCTGGATGTATTTTGTCTTGATGCAGCAAGACATATTGTTGTTACTCTGCATTGAGGCATCTAATAATTGCAAAATCTTAAAATCACCATACTCAACTATGACGATCCCTTATCCTGTATACATTTTTCATATTGGTTTTACAATTCATACATTTTTAACACAATTGTTAAAAATGTTTTCCAAAGGAAAGTACTTTATTGCTACAGGTTTTAGTCTTTCAAATGATTTAGGAATAAATAGCTGGAGGGTTGAGAAGGTGGTCTCCTGAACAAGAATAAAACAGCAGATTCTGGTAATCATTTAAAGTCCAGAAGGTGAAAAGGTCATATTGGAATAGCCCATAATTGTCATAGTGGTACAACATCCTATTTTATAGACTGCATAAATCAAAAAGTAATTTTCTGTCTCCACTAAAAGGACTCTGCTCTCAGCGTGAGAAGCAGATCGTATATATTCCAAAGCTATATACTTAATGCCACTATTTGTAGGCAGCCAGGCAAAACAATTGTGGTTGATCATTTAAAGTATTAAAACACCATAAAACGCCCTTACCAACACACTGAGCTCTAGAAATATTTACATAATCTCAAGGGGACATCCAGTACAATTTACTGTAGATAGCAGCCGTGTCTGAAACACCATTTACCTTTATTATGACATTTCTATTTTGCCCAAGACAGGCCTCATTTGGGATCACCTCTGTTTTTCTTTAGAGAATTATGAGATGAGTTGGATTGAGAGAAGGTGATTAGCCCAAAGTCACCCAATGACCTGGGCTGTACTATCCTTGGTCCACCATCACATTTTCAATTTTTTTCTGCCATTGCTATTCTAGTAGTTCATTTTCTGGACATCAGTTACTAGCAGTAAAATCAATATCAGGTAGAGATATTAATTTAGGACAGGCAGATTCATCTTAATTGGTACCTTTTATTACCAACTGTTACTTGATTGGGCAACTCGTTCCTACCTGATGCTCTCAAGTGGGGCTGCTACTTATTGTGGAGTCATGCCCATCCCATTACTTTGGCCCATCTTACCTGGTCAGTCAGGGAAGGTTTGCTGTGGACCCCATCAGTCAACTGGTGGGATCCAGGAAGAGACCTTTCTCTGACATGGCCCCCGCCCTACAGAACATTCTCCTCACATTTCTCCAGTGGTGAGGCAGGTGCCCACTCTCCAGGCCTTTTGGAAGTGCTTGAAGACCAACTTGCTTGGGGCCCACAGAAGAGGATGCAGCCATGGGACTAGTTAGCACCCCAAAGCCCATTCCACATATTTTTAAATTGTAATTACATCATTCTTGTTTTTAATGTTTATATATGGCTTTCACGTTTTAAAGGGTGGCTCTGTGAAGAGGGGCAGTTTCTAAATATGATATATACAAAATAAATAAACTGTGTGAGTTATAGTTTCAATATATTGGAAGCCACCAAGTAAGGGACACTGATTTAGGGTATGCTAAATATAAGAGAATAACAAAATTGGATCGGATCTTGGAGGTCTTCGAGTCCAACCCCCTACTCAAGTTGGAGACCCTATGGCCTATACCAGGGGTATCAAACTGCCAGCCCGTGGGCTGGACACGTCATCTGGAAGCTGCGCCCACCCTATTGCCAGCAATGGCAAAACCATCCCAATATGTTGCGTGACGTCACGTGACGTCGCAAGTTTGACATGTCTGGCCTATACCATTCCAGACAAATGATGGTCCAATCTCATACCCATACCACACGTGGACTATAATTTGTGAACCCATATGATAAAAATAATCTTGGTCTATTAGGTTACAGCTTGCTTCCTGCAAGTAACGTACAGTCTTTTTCAAGGCCTTCCATGATATGCCAGGAATTGTTCTTCATCAAGTGGTGGAGGCCCAAAACAAGAAACCTGCCAACAGAAGTACATTCTGATCGGATTAAAATGTAAAATACATTATTTATCCTCAGTCATATGATTCTTGCAGAGGTTCTAGAGAAGATTGCACCCAAGCCCTTGAGATGACAAAAGTAGCTTTAGAGCCTCAAATAGCGCACCTGCAGAGAATGTGTATATTTAGACACACAAAATAGATTTATATTCTACTTTTAACACTTCGGCACCATATAGATTTCACAGACCATTCTGGTCATTGAGTCCATGCTAGGTCCCAGGGTTATTTCCATTTTCTCCCCTGAAACACACCTCCTGGGTTTCTTAATAAAAGCCTCTAGGAATGTCTAGATGCTCTTTCCCCCCCCCGGCTGATGCAAACTCTGCCTTTATGAAATGAAGAGGAGAAACGACATTTCAGCAGCATTCTAACAGAGAGCATCAGATGAAAATGTTAACACGCAGATTCTTTCCTAAATATTTGTCAATGTCCAGGATCCCATTTTAATTTAAAATTATAATGAATATAGTTCTTTCTCCCTCATTCAAATTTTCTTTCCTTCCAGGGACAAAAAAAAATAAACTGCTCTTTCTGACTGGCAGATGACTTGACAGAAAAATGAAAATCACAGCTGCAGCCATCCAGAGGCAAAACAAATGTCAGCACTACAGATTTAAAATTAAAATTAAGTTTGGGTCTTGCTGGCAATGTTTTTCCTTTATCGTCTTGTGGCCCAATCCATTTTCTGCTTTAAAATGGTAATCGTTCCCAAATTATTTACATGTTAATCATATTCTAAATGTTATCTGCATGATTTGTAACACCCACTCAACTTTTGAAATGTCAACAATTGTCAGGGGCCACAGTGTGGTACCTTTTTCTCCTGGTATTTTTTTCTCCCAGCAACAATGGTGCAGCCAGGTCTGTGGTAGTTTTATGAGTAGCTGACTACCACTTAGTTTTGCTTAGATTCCTGTCTCCAAGGAAACCTGTATTAAGTGGATAAGGCAAAATACCCTTTCAATTTTCTAAACTACAATTTCCACAGTCCCTTGCAATTGGTGATTGTAATGCATATCTAAATCACCTGAAGCCCATCATGATGCTACTTCTTCTTTCAAAGGCAACATGGAGTAAATAAAAGATCTATCAATCTATATATCAACCGTTCAAGAATCTGGGGTATGTTTAGTCTGTGGAAAAGATGAGGGGAGGTATGATATCTAAAGAGTTGCCACTCAACAGGGAGTGAGTTTATTTTTTGTTTTTCCAGAGGGCAGGATTGGGACCAATGGGTTAAAACTACAAGGAGGAAGGGTCAGGCTAGACATCAAGAAGTTGTCAGCCAATGGGACTGGTTGACACACAATGGTGTAAATTTTCATTTACATCAGTTTTTCAGAACCTAGATGGTCTGCCTGTCAAAGATGTTCTAATGGATCTGTACTGGACAGGAGAACGATGACTTCTAAAGTCCTTTCCAACTTAATGATTCCATTATTTCTATTTTTTTTTCTGTCTCCTCTGATCTACTTGAGAGCACATTTCTGAAATCCATCCTTATTTACCATGCTATTGAGGCACACATTTCTATCTTCAACTGTCTCTCACTATGGTGCTCCCCAAGAAGATTGCCTCTCCCAGCTCCTTTACATGGTTGGCATTATCCCCCAAAGGTGCTCATCCCAGAGGGGAATCAAGGATCCCTAAATCAATAAAGGAAAGCAAACTGTTAAAGGAAAAGTCTTCATCATGGTTCAGTCCAAGCCGGGAATAAACAACATGGTGACTGCTTTAAAAAGAAGGTTGCAATTTATTGAAAAGGAGAGCCAGACAGGAAGATGACTCTGGAAGAAAAGAGAGTGAGCACATGTAGGGAGTGGGGTTTTATACCCTCTGGAGCCTTTTGTTGTTCCTGTGGCACGAATTTTGACCTGAGTCTGAGTGTGCCTTTCTGGTATTCTGATGGTGCTGGGTTAATCCTATTATGTTCCAAAGGTCATATCCTGCTTCCCTGGGCTGTGGCTGATGACTCTTAGATTTTTGGTGTTGATTCTAGGGTTCTTTCTTCCTAATCCCAGTTTCCTGACTCCAGTCTTTCTGACAAGATTATCATCTGCATTTCTACACAGCTGGTTTCTGCTTTTAAAATCCTTTAGGGAAATATATCTGCCTTTTAAATATTTCCAAAAATATTTCTTTCTCTGGGGGGGGGCTGACTTCCCACAAAACACTACACCATATCGGCAGTCATAATGCCACTCCATGAGTTTAGAGTCTTTTTTCTGGAGAACAAAGAGCTACAGTCTTCTGCCTGGGCATCCAACTAGCATAGACAATTAGTGATCTAAGAAAGAACTATGGAAAGTGTAGTCCAACGTATTCAGAGAGTGGCAGACTGTGGATCCCTGTTCTTAGTATAATTTTTCATTTTCCAGAGAGACTGTTGGGGAGGAAAATATGCAAATCCCACAGCTGCTATTGCTATTTTTCTCAAAAATGCAAGCTTTTCTGTCTTTTCAGATTTCATCTGCCTAGGGGGAATGTGAATGTTGTGACTATATCTAATAATTATAATCCACATCAAGGGATTCTGGTAATTAGAAATTAAATACTGTTGTGAGTGTCCCTAGACCAGCTTGGGAAGTATCAGATGATGAGGATCAGCAGCCAGGCCCCTCTGGGTGTTTTCCCCTCCCGGCAGCCGAGGAAGAGCAGCCAGGCCCCTCTGGGTATTTTCCCCTCCCGGCAGCTGAGCCAGACAGGGAGGAGATTTACAGGCAGTCTGGGTCAGATTCACAAAGTGAGGGGTCAGATTTGGATCAAGAAGATAGATGGCTTGATCCGAGATTTCGAAGGTTTGATAAACGAAGGTGTCAGTTAAGTGGAAAAAGGAAGTAATGGGGGGAAGTGACGTATCGGACACTATATTAGAAGGGGACAGAGAGACTACGCCTTTGTCACGAGCAACGTTAATCAAGGAGTAGCCTGATATCTGGAGCCGTGCGTTTGACTTCAGTCTTCTGATGTTTTGGAAATCTACGGGAGAATAATGAGGCCTTGGACAATGTGATAAAGAAAGAGTGAGTTAATTGGAAGGTGTGGAAGGAGCATGTGTTAATCTAAATGTAAATACATGAGACTTGGCTGTTTCTGCCAGCAAAATGCCAGCAGCGTGCTTTGAAGTGAATTCTTTTGAAGTGTGTTAAATAAACCTCTTAAAGACATATTTATGTGGATTTTAATGAGCTGAGAGGGGCCAGACAGAACAAATACACACCCATATTATGAAGAAAACAGCCTGAAAAAAAGAGCTTTATGAAGCCAGCCCAATTCTGTTTTTTCTTCCCTACCCAGAAAACAAGTAAAGTCACCTTGAGAGGAGAGACCAGTTCCTTGCCTTTGAAGAGACATACTGTTAAAAAATACATTTCTCTCTAGTGTTGTCACATAAGTGCAAGGCTTGTATTTTTCCCACCTGGACCAATTGAACATTGATCCATTGGTTGCCACAGAGATTGACTGACCAGCTTACCTGAACCTGACGTTGTGGGCTGAGAGAGAGAGAGAGAGAGAGAGAGAGAGAGAGAGAGAGAGAGAGAGAGAGAGAGAGAGAGAGAGAGAGAGAGAGAGAGAGAGAGAGAGAGAGAGAGAGAGAGAGAGAGAGAGAGAGAGAGAGAGTGACTGGCCCAAAATCACTCAGTCAGCTTTCATACGTAAGGCGGAACTAGAACTCATGGTTTCCTGGTTCCTATACTGGTACCATAACCGTTATTAAATACATTTTTTAAAACAAACCAGCCTTGCTTTTATCCTGGGGGGAAAAACAGTCAAGATATTGTAGCATGTATATCATATGATTATATGATAGCCAGGCTCATAATGCAGAATTTCTCCAAATGACAACAATTTAATATTAAGTGATGACATAAATTATTCTGAATCATCTTGCTTGTCCTTGTGCTCACAGAATTGCAAATATTTTCTCTGACAATCATCTTGATTAGGTGAGTGTTTTGAGGGTATGGATCGTTTATCACCCACTGATTTTTACAGGTCTTACTTGCCTTAGTTAAAATAAACACATCTGAGCTTGTACCAGGCACATACCGTAACTAAATTGTTTTTGTGTTGCTGTACCTACTCTTCTATAATATAATACATGATATATCTAGAGCACGGGTGTCAAACTCGCCACATCACGTGATGTGTCACGACGTATCGTGATTTTTTTTTTTGCATTGCCAGAGCTGGGGTAGGCTTGGCCTCTGTATGATGCAACTGGCCCGCAGGCTGGCAGTTTGACACCCTTGATCTAGAACAGGGGTGTCAAATTGACAGCCCGCAGGATGGCTGCGTCATGCCGAAACCATGCCCACCCCATTGCCAGCAATGGGAAAAAAAGTCACGATACGTCGCAACACGTCACGTGATGTTACATGAAAATCCAAGTAACTAAATATGTATAGTTTGGTGGGAAGGTAACAGTGTTCTGTGTTTCGTCATACTCTTTGAGCTGCGGTGTGATGTCATGCTAGCCTCATGACCACGGAAACGTCTTCAGACATTGCTCGGTCAATGACTTACAGAAATGGAAATGAGCAGAAACCCCCTATAGAAGGCTATGACTAGCAGAGTAAAACCTGCAGGGACTTTTATTGCTACTTTACAGTTTGTTTCCTGATGGAATTCAAAGTGTAAATCTTCCTCTCTTAAAAGTTGTAAGGTTGAGATGCTCCCACAAGCTGAAAAAAAAAAGCATATTTATCAGAGAGGAAGCGCATTGTGATTTAAGATATGCCTCGTGTGGTAATGGTGCTCATATGTTAATTTGCTTTTTCCTTTAGATGAGGAGCATCCATTTTTCTTTTAGATGTTAATGAGCTGTTTTATCTTCACTGCTTCTGCTTTTATCATGCTTAAATATCTACTTATCAGACAATATCAGAGTATAAATGCACTTTATAATTTTTTTAAAAATGAATGGAAATTGAATTTATGTTGGTTACAAAATGTCTTCAATTAATGATTATGAGTAGCTAAGTTTCAGGAAGTTAAGCATCTTAGACTTTGAAGTGATTCCACTCATTTATCTGCTTCAGACAGAAAGGAAGTAAAAGCTGACATATCTTTTCTTCATTTTGGGGTGCAGATCAATCAGTGCTGTGACATTCTCATTTTATCTGCAAGCCATATCTTCAAGCCAGCTTATTCACAGAAATAGAAACTCAACCCAAAATAACTCTTCTTAAATGTTTTATCACTGATCTGGCCTGGCTTCTGACATCTATTTCTTTAGCCTTTTGTCTACTGTCTGTAATAGTAGTAGTAGTAGTAGTAGTAGTAGTAGTAGTAGTAGTAGTAGTAGTAATAATAATAATAATAATAATAATAAAGTTGGAAGGGACCTTGGAGGTCATCGAGTCCAACCCCCTGCTCAGGCAGGAAACCCTACACCATTTCAGACAAATGTCCTTAAGAAGAGCTGATGAATGCAAGCCATATCTTCAAGCCAGCTTATTCACAGAAATAGAAACTCAACCCAAAATAACTCTTCTTAAATGTTTTATCACTGATGAATGGGATTGAAAACAATTAAATGTCAGGAATGTCCTTTGTAAATTAGAGGTCTTGTCAAAAAAGATGTGGTGGTACACATGTACTTAGAAAAGTTCTGGTCTGGACTGCAGGCATAATTCTAGAAACAACAGGGCCAGCCACATTTGACATATAACAACTCATAGCTTACCTTAAACACTTATTGAGCTCCTAGATGCAAGATTGCAAATGCAATATATAAACACATAAATTGATCACAGGTAGCTTTGACTGTATCTAATAAATAGTCCCATTTTGTTGATTGAACACTCATTTGCTTTGAGGCTGTTGTGAACTAAATGTAATAATTTTTTCCAGGGCCACCTGATTATAAGATGGGTGAAGCAGTCAGTTTTGGTAACCAGCTGAAAGGGATCACAGATAGGGACCAGCTTGTCCCATCTTCCATTTTGCTTAACGTGAACAGAACATATGGACATCTGCCATGCCTGCTGCTTTGGCTAGCCATCTCAGGTGAATCCTTCTGCAGGGATCCCTGAAAGGGACGCAAGCAAGAAAAATGTATCTCTAATTGTTTTAGTTCTTGAATTTTCCATTATTATTGTAACAAAAGGAAACCGTGGCTATGTCCGAAATGGGTACAAATGGCACTGCTGTTCACTGGAAGCAACTAGTTCATCTCCCTTGGTCAATCTTCATGTAAAAACCTTGAAAAAGTGGGTACATGTGAGAGAGAAGCACATCATAACCAGGTGTGACTCAACACAGTGTTAACAGCCAATAAACTATAACCTTCAAAAACTGGATTTTGCAAAACCACAAATTTCCTATTAATCCAAGCCAGTCAACATTCTCTCCCTTTTTTATTATAGCTATAGCCTAGATCAGGGGTTCTCAACCTTGGCAACTTTAAGACTTGTGGACTTCAACTCCCAGAATTCCTCAGCCAGCTTCTGGGAGTTGAAGTCCACAAGTCTTAAAGTTGCCAAGGTTGAGAACCCCTGGCCTAGATATAAATACATTGATACCTACCAAAGATAGTATTCTCTCCTTGAGAGTAATTTGACCAAGTCTGGATATAAATAAAGCATTAAACAGGGAAAATTATTTACAGATAGAATAAAACAAAACAAGCAGCATTAAAAATAGGCAATGAGCGAAATAGACTGAGTCTTGCCCTCCTCGCCAACCGTTTGTAGCAATTCAAAAGAAAAGCCTTCAAACCATCACGGGCTGACCTACAGAGAGCACACTGAAGTAGTCAGTATGGGCTCTAAGCATGATACAGATAACTGTGGACATTTCTAACTACCCCAGGAAAGACAATTGGCACTAAAATCCTAGTTGTACAGACTTCACTGCAGACATCGCAATCAAATCCAGTGACAGCTAGGGCTTTATGAGCACTCCTGAACTACAAATCTGATCTCTTTGTGGGGATGTAATTTCACTGAAAATAGGCTTGCCTTTCTACTTAATAATATCATTTTTATTTCATCTGAATTTATTCAGCTTGTTTTTCATCCGTGTTGGTTGTTCTTTCGAATGAAGCATATCTCTCTCTCTCTCTCTCTCTCTCTCTCTCTCTCTCTCTCTCTCTCTCTCTCTCTCTCTCTCTCTCTCTCTCTCTCTCTCTCTCTCTCTCTCTCTCTCTCTCTCTCTGTGTGTGTGTGTGTGTGTGTCTCTCTCTCTTTCATACACACACACACAAATACTTTTCTGTTCTAGCTTATCTATCAGAATGTCTCAGTACTGTATCTATAGCAAACGTTTGATTGATCTGGATATAGATAATCAATTTCATCCAAATGCTTCTGGAATTGAAAGTCTACTATATTATCCAGGAATGGCAGATTTGAGATTCATTCATAATTATAGACATCTTCTGAGACAAAGAACTTTTTTTTAACAAAGGCCGCACAACTGGCTCCTGTATATCCCACACTAAAGGAATTATAGAGGACCTCACCCTCCCTTTTCCTCCCTCAACTGGATATAGCACAGTTGAGGAAAGGAGACAAAGCAACCTACATCTTTTCAAATATTCCGTGCATTTTCTCTACAAGCCGAAAAGAATCCATATGGACAGGATCAGCAGTCGCTAAGCTTACCTCTCTATCATCTTTCCCAACACTTACAGTAATTGAAGCTGAAATGAATCCATTCTGCCAAGAACAAAGAACATTTTGTAGTTTTCTGGAGCAATTTGTTGAATCCAGGGGTAGAATGGGGAAGGAAATCTTGCCATTAACAGCCCCATGCTGATCGTAGCCAACACCACAGCAAAATATAAATGGATTACTTTAATCTTTAGTTTTCCACGTTGTGCAATGTAAAAATAATTGTGCAAGAAGCACTTTGTGGTGTGTGCCTTGAGATGTACTCTTTTTTCAAATTCATGAATGCTATTACTCAAAGAGTCTAAAGCAGTTTCAATTTATGCGAACTCTGAAAGATGTGCTGAACATACTGATCATCAGTTAAGCGAAAGCAACCTGTTCTTAAGAAAAATTATACATTTATATCTTGCTAATTAAGTTCTAACAATTTAAGAGTAAAATTACTTCCTGTTCCATTTTGGAATGTAACTCTTTCCAAGCTGATTATTTTTTTAATTCTCAGACACAGATTATATATTTATCTTGTAGTTTAATATTGGATAAGAAATTCTGGAGTGGGCAAACTTTCAAAGGTAGCGAATAAACAAAATAAGCATACAGACATTTATGTAATTATTTATGGATCGCCTCTTTAACATATACTTGTTTGAAACTGTAAACCTGTGAAATACATTTCCAGAAACGATGAGCTAACACTAGGCTTGCCACGTGCTCTTTCTCTCTTGAGAACTGGAAAATAAATTCACTATGAAGCTTTCTATACTATATATGTAAAGCTTCACATATAGATGTTCTTTGCATCACAGCTCTTAAAAAACACCAGGCTGGATGGGGAATGTGTATTCACATTTCCCATATATCATATTCAATGCAACACAGACCAAGTCTCAGTTCAATTCAGACCTGGATTTTGCAGTTTAGCCATGTTGTCCAACTGCAAATGGAAGTGGATAGAAGGATCTTCCCTTTATATCAATATTTGAAGGGGGATGTTGGGAATTCAAATTGTCCTATATTGCTGAATCTTAGCAGTGGAAAGTAGTCTGAGCAAAAATCAAACCGAGCTCCCCAAATAGTTTCTTGAAAGTACAGAAACTAAATTATATATACTATCTGGTCACACCTATGTATGTCCTTTCCTTCTTTACAATAAAACCATGGTGAAAATCCATAAAGGTCTAGATATTCCCTGAAGGATACATGGAATGTTTAGTGGCATACAAAGTCAGAATAACAGTTGGAAAGGACCTTGGAGATCTTCTAATCCAACCACCTGCTCAAGCAGAAGACCCTATACAATTCCAGACAAGTGGCTATCCAGACTCTTTTTAAAAGCCTCCAGTGATTGAGCGCCTACAACTTCTGAAGGCAAGGCACTCCACTGATTAATTGTTCTTTGTACTAGGAAATTTCTCCTTAGTTCTAGGTTGTTTCCCTCCTTGATTAATTTCCATCCATTGCTTCTTGCCTTGCCTTGCTTTGCCTTTTGCTTTGGAACACAGGTTGACCCCCTCTTCTCTGTGGCAGCCCCTCAAATATTGAAACACTGCTATCATGTCACTGCTAGTTTTTCTTTTCATTAGACTAGACATACCCAATTCCTGCAACCACTCTTCATATGTTTTGGCCTCCAGCTCTCTAATCATCTTTGTTGCTCTTTTCGGCCCTTTTTTTTATAATATGGTAACCAAAACTGGATGCAGTATTCTAAGTGTGGTCTTAGTAAGTTTTATAAAGCCTTAGTAATACTTCATGTGATCTTGATTCTATCCCTCTGTTAATGCAACCTAGGATTGTGTTGGCTTTTTTGGCAGCTGCAGCACACTCATATTTAAGTGATTGTGCACTAGGACTACAAGATCCCTTTCACAGTTATTGCTATTGAGCCTGGTTTCAGGTAATCTGTACCTGTATATTTGATTTTTTTGGTCTAAATGTAAAATCTTATTTTTCTCTACAATGAATTTTATTTTGTTAGATAGGGCTCAATGTTCAAGTCTGTCAAGATCCAACTGGATTTTGAGCCTATCTTCTGGGGTGTTGGCTATTCCTACCAGTTTAGTGTGATCTGCAAATTTGATGAGTTCCTCTTCTGTTCCTTCATCTAAAACATTTATGAAAATGTTGAAGAGTACTAGACATAAAACGGAATCTTTGGGTACCCCACTGCTTACTTCCCTCCATGTAGATGTAATTCCATTAAAGACTACATGTTGAGTGCAGTTTACCAGTCAGTTACAAATCCATCTGATGGTGATGCTGTCTATCCCACATATTTTTTAGATTATCAAGAAGTAGGTTGTGATCTACTTTGTCAAATGCCTTACTTAAATCCAAGTATATTATGTCCACTGCATTTTTCTGGTCCACCAATTTAGTCACCTGATCAAACAATGAAATAAGATTTGTTTGGCATGATCTGTTTTTGACAATCCTATGTTGAGTTCTGATTATAACTTTGCTTTTATGTATTTGCAGATCTGTTTCTTGATTATCTTTTCCAGGATCTTCCCAGGTATTGATGTTAGACTGATTGGTCTGTAGTTTCCTAGATATGGTTTCCCCCCCCTTTTTTTTTGAAGATGGGAACTGTTGTGTTCTGAGCCTGCAAAAGCAGGCTTGGGACATTGCATTGGTCCCGGGCATTCCAAAAGCTGCCCAGGGACCAGACAGAGCGGCGCTGGCCTTGTGCGCATGCGCAAGGCGCAAAAATGCTCTGTTCCTATTGGTTGACACTGTCTGGGTTTCTGGCCATATAAAAAGGCCTGCGTGCCTTTTGCTTTTGCTTTTGCTTTGGTTGTTGTAGAAGGAGAATAAAGTGTTTATTCAGCATCGCCATGTGTCTTCATTATTCGCACGCGAACGAAGTACATAACAGGAACCACATCAGCTTGTTGTTCTGAGTTGTGTGTGGACCTCAGTAAAATACTTGAGAAAATCACATTGTTGATGAAAATGAATCTAGGGTTAGCATTACTGTTAAGGTTACCATTACAGTTGGTGTTAGATCTTCTTGGAGTCGTGCCCAAAAACTAATGCTAGTAATATATTCTTAGAGGGTTCCTAAGGAAAGCAAATCTGAGTACTTTTCTTTCTGAGTTGTTTGTGAACCCCAGTAAAATAAATGGGAAAAATCCCATAGCTAATGAAAATGAATTTAGAGTTAGGGTTATAGTTAGGTCTACTTGATGTCATGGCCAAAAACTAGATTTTCTAAGGAAAGCTATGTTGATAGCTTTTCATTTAGAGAAGCTGGCCTCCCTTGTGGTCCAGGGCAGCATTCAAGTTGTAGGGGTTTTGTAACTAAAACTAGAAAAAGAAACAAATTGTGTAGCCTTGCCTAACTATTGTTATCTTGCTTCTGTAATCAGCATTTGCAGTCAGGGACAAATTTCATGCAAGCATAGGAAACATGTACACAGATGTGATGTACTGAAGGAGGGAATAAGGGAATGTAGGGGAATGATTGATGTCTTCCTTATATTGTAATAACTCTGTTGTCTGATTTTCATTGGCTAACAAAGTTTATAAAGCAATGCTACTAACTTTCTAAGGTGTAATACTTATGAACGCAATTGCTGTCAGTGTTCAGATTGTGTTCCCGCCCAGGACTTATTTCGATCAATAATAAAGTGTTTTACCTTTAAGAGGCCTCTGCTTGAGTTTTCATGATTGGATTTTTATGATTTCTCAAGTTTTGCCAAGGGCCAGTCAAGACATTGTGATTTCTGGCACTGTACTAAGTTGCTCTTGGCAATTTGTTTTTGTGGGCAAAAAAATTAAAGCTCTCCATTATTTTATGATGCTGAAGTTATGTGCATTTCTAATTTTCAGAAAAGCAGAGACAGATGGATCCCTCAGAAAGATGAATGAGGAGTATGCAACTCATGTATTTACTTTTAAACTCAGTTGATGAAACCACAGGTTGGCTTTGCAAGTTCTCCTGGAAGTCATATTTTGTTCAACACTGTGCAGTAATAACGCTGTGCAGTTAGATATAATTTAGGACTGTCAGATGCCTGCTGCTTATCTGCTAAATACCTAGTGTGGTATTGGGAGAGCAAGGCTGCATAGCAGTAAGACGTTTCTGAGTTCTTTCAGGCAAGCATTGTTGTTTTTCTTTCCACAGTTATAATTTTATTTTATTTTTTCTGCTTTGTGGGTGTACAAAGCCGCAGATGAAATAATAAGCAATTTGTATTTGCTTGATTCCTTTAAAGCCTAAGAATGAGTATGTTCTCTGTGTTTCTCTTATTATTTGGCACAACCTCTAAAGCAGTTATTTCTGGTTTATTAATTTGCAGTTTAATCTGAAAGGTTGATGGGTAATTTTGAAAGAGTATTTGAGGTAACCTCCAGCTGTTTGTTTTAATGCATATTCTTCTCCCTTTGCCTCTTTTTCAGAAGACAAGAATTCAGAAGAAAAATGATTAAAATGGTAATGCTGCATTATTAAAGATAAATGAGTACAGAGATGGAATTATGAAATAAAAATAGATGAAGGTCAAATATTTAATAGCCTTTAGTGAGATTAGAGTCTATAAGAAATGCCAGCAATAAATAATACTTACTTTGAATAGTACCATTAGTCCTATTATTAATTATTCCACCTGTAAGTGGAAACAAATAGCTGCAAATAATTTTGCTTCAAGAGAATGAAAATGCTAAGCTAGCACATGCATCCTGAAATAGGTTTTTAGTGCTTACAAAAACACCTGCAAAGATTTTTTTAATAAAAAATAATAGGTAGCTAAATAAAGTACAGTCATGATGTCTTTATCATACCACTCTCAAAAACTCTGTTGAGCACTAGAGCTCCAGGGTATTTTTATTTATTTATATCCTGCCTTTATTATTTTTTTACAAATAACTCAATTCGGTGAACGTATCCAACACAACTTCCTCCTTATTTTCCTCAAAACAACAACAACCCTGTGAGGTGAGTTGGGTTCAGAGAGAGTGACTGGCCCAATGTCACCCATCTGGCTCTCACAGCTAAGGCAGGACTTGAACTCCTGGTTTCTCACTTTCTAGCCTGGTGCTTTAACTGCTAGACCAAACTGGCTCTATTCTGAACATACCTCTTTTTTTTGCTTATGATGAAATATTTTACCTATTGGTGGTTATCTCTATGTGTTTCAGTGTGTCCTCCGTGTATCTTCTTCCCTTCCCTTTCCCTCAAACTTGCATTTTTTAATAGTCCCCAATATAATCTCTGCCATATTTTTTCAGCCTGTTTTTATGGAAGAGGATTCTGCTGCATCCCTCTTTCTGCTCCTCTTCAGAGAGCTTCAGAACTGAATTAGAATCTTGCCCATGTAAATATAGCATCAGCTTCCTTGCAAAGCTCTAACAATTTAGTTATACTTTATGTGTAACTCTCTATAACTGATTTTTGTCCACTCCTTCCTTCTTATTGCTCAAAGAGGTATCAGAAATGCAAGCATAGCAGGAGACCACCAACATGGCAGGTGGTTCAGAAAAGCTTCTCCTTACAAGTGTTTATTACCCTGGTAATAGCTTCTGTCTTCAGGAACTGTCATTTAGGTATTATCTTCCTTCACCTTTACAAACCCATCTCTCCAAACAAATTTCTTGTTTTGTTCTAAGCAATCCTCCAGACAAACATATGGACAGTGAGGACAAGCCAGCTAGTTATTTGATCTCTTTGGAGCAAAATGAAAGGACATTTGTAATTTTACAATCAAAGGTGAAGTTGGAGAAGGAGGACCTGTGGGTGACTTAATTAGATGCTCAAATATTAGCTCAATAAAAGGTGGGGTGAAGCTGGAGTCTTGTCCTTTGCAAGCTCTACTCTTGGAAAAATGTCAACACAGCCCAAATGATAGCACCTTGAAGGCCATTTGGATTTGTTTGTTTACATGTGTGTGGTAAAGACTTGGGAAAGGGATAAGATGTGATCTAGTCAACCTCAGAATTAAACCTCAAAGATATGTCCATTAACAATAAACCTAGGAGCAAAAATCAAGTGAGGTTCACGTGGCATTTAATCCCAAATAATTGGTTTAATAGGTCAGTCTGTTTGTAGGAGGAAAGGAAATAAAAATCACTGTGTGGTCTGTATGGTGTATGCGTGCATGTGTGTCTCTGTGTGGGAAGGAAGGGAGGAAGGAGGGAAGGAAGGAAGGAAGGAAGGAAGGAAGGAAGGAAGGAAGGAAGGAAGGAAGGAAGGAAGGAGAAATTTAGCACCACATAACAACAGAACTAAAAAATGAGTTTTCTATCATTTTGGAATTTCTCTTTAACAAAGGCTGGTCTTGCCTTGCCTTCTGTTCTCACCGTATCCTCTTAGGTAGCTCCAAGAAGCAGGGCATGAAAAAAATTACTGCTTCTTGTTCCTTAGTAACTGTTCTTGAAAAAACATAAACCGCCTTTATCTCTGCTAGTTTTTGAGTCATCATGACTGGTTTAGGGATCTATCATCCATGAATTAATCTAGCACCTCATAGTCATCTAGCTTCTAGTCCAGCACCTTTAACCACTCTGCCAACTGGCCCTCAAAATTGGCCCCGCTATTAGTATTTCTGATCTACCTCAGATCTTCAAGAAAGACATCAGATCTACTGCTACCTACTTTTGACTTTTTGCAATGAGGGAATATTATCTCAACATCCCAAGGAAGGAGCAATGCAATTTCACTAGCTAGATTTTCCTATATCAGAACTTTCTGAACATTGTGAATTATAACTCTCATCATTCCCAGAATTTGGCCATGGGTAACAGAAGCAAGGGGATAAAAATATGAATATATAAAACTGAAAACCTGCCTTACTCCAATTCTACCTTTCCATACACATTCCCGCTGTCCGACAATGTTTGCCATTCATACTGGGAAAGAATAATTTCCCAACTTTATAAAAAAAAACTTCATCCCAAATTAATCTTTCAAATGGTTGCATGCAATCTGAATTTCAGAAAAATCCATCCCAATCTTTGCTAATTAACTTTGGAGCAAATCCCAAGTATGATTGCACACACAAATTCCTTATGTGTCCAATCATAGTTGGCTAATAAAGAAGATTGTATTGTATTGTATTATACTGGCAGTTGTATCAGTCATTTTGCACAGCATAGAAAACGACCTGATAGTAGCATTCAGATAGGAGAGGGAAAATGAATAACACTTGGACATTTTTACCTTTCTGTATTTGCAAGTTGGATTTGTTTGAACCAGAAATTCCGTAACAGGCCCTGTAGCTTTGCCAGGTGAAACAGACAGAAGCTGACAGCTTTAATTCAAAGAAAAACTATGCAGCTTGCCAATACAGAGGAATATATTGATGGTGCATTGTCGGGACATCTTGGTGAAGTTCTGATAAGGTGCAACAATGTCCTATACATAAGGGGTGTAGAAGAAGAAGAAGAAGAAGATGGAGAAATGAGAGAATAATGTTGGAAAATCTTGTGCTTTTTAATGTGTAAAATACATGTTCAGTTGTAGCTTTTGAAAAAATTACATGTTTTGTAACTTTACATTTTGAGGGTATTAAAATACATATTGTTGAAAGAAACAGTCAATATGAAAGATAAACAAGTATAAAAACTGGGATTATTTAGCCTTAATACAAATGTTTTAAAGCAAAAAAAAAAAAAATAGAGCTCATTCAGTTGATAACCGCTGTTAAGCTTCACTTAAGTTCATGGAGAATATTTGCAGTGGTAAGAGGGCTCCCTACTGGAAGAATCAGACACCTTATTTTCCCAAGGTTTGTGGCCAAACAGGGAATCCAATAAAACACATCAGAAGATCAGTAGACGTCAAAGAAAATATATTTATTCAATTCAAGGTTGCCAAGTAAACATTGGGTGGCAGCTGTGATGGACTGTTCCTTCTCTCTTCTGGTAGGTATTTACTCTAAAGATTTAGGTAATCATCACCAACATGATAGAATGTGTCAGCTTATTACAACAGTGTCTGCTTTATCAGCCTGAACATCTTCCTCCTGAGCAATCCTTCCTTCCTATACTGTTAAAACAGATGTTTCCTTATCTATAGTTAACCAGGATGTCTACATAAAATAGATACCTTATCTTTCTCATGTCTTCTTTTACATGTCTTTTTAATGTAGTTTTTGCTATGTGATGTGCTCATTTGTTTATAAAGGCAAGAGCCAGCCTTTTCTTTTTCTAAAATGGCATTACTACTGCCTATATAGTCCAGAACAGAACAGAACAGAACAGAACAGAACAGAACAGAACAGAACAGAACAGAACAGAACAGAACAGAACAGAACAGAACAGAACAGAACAGAACAGAATAGAATAGAATAGAATAGAATAGAGCTGGAAGGGACCCTATACCATTTCAGACAAACAGTTGTCCAATTTCTTCCTAACAACCTCCAGTGTTGAAGCACCTCTGGAGGTAAGTCATTCCACTGATTAATTGTTCTAACTGTCATGAAATTTTCCTTAGTTCTAGGTTGGTTCTCTCTTTGATTAGTTTCTCTTGTTGCTTCTTGTTTATTTTATTACTGTATTTATTTACTGTATTTTGTTTTATATTTGCTAAAAACATATAAGGAGAATATAGGAAATGGTGAGTGCTAGTCTTGCCTTAGGCATGAAAGCCAGCTGGGTGACTTTAGGCTAATCTCTCTGTCAGTCCAACCCACCTCACAAGGTTGTCGTTGTGAGAACTGTTGTTGGGGAACTTTTACATTGTTACAAGGACTCTGCATAGAAGTATATATAGATACCAAGTTTCAAGCTCAAGATGCACTTATGAATGTTTTGCTAAAATCTGCAAATATAATACAGGTAGTCCTCGATTTATGACTGGTCACTTAGTGATGGTTAGGATAGACCTCCCCAGAGCTACATATGACCCAGATTTGAAGTTACAATGTCACAAGTCACATGAATGCATTTTGGGCACTCAGCAACTGGCTGGCATTTATGGTTGCCTGCAGCATCCTGCGGTCACATGACTGTGGTTTATGACATTTTTTGTGGCAAAATCCACCCACTGCAAACAATGGATTCACTTAACAACTGGAGCGTTCGCATGATGACTGCCGCAAAACAGGTGGTAAAATCTGGCTTGGTCACATGGTGATCCAATTAACAACTGGCAGGATTTATGGCTGTATTTGAGGCTCAGTTATGGTTGTAAGTATCAAGTGCAGTTGCCAACAGCCTCTCGCTAGTGTCGCAGTCACAAATATCTCTCAGCACCAGAAGACCCCACCATCAAACCTGTGGTAGAATGGGCATTGTCAGTGGCATAATTTTCCACATTTTATTTTTATTTTTTTTAAAATAAGAGTGGGTGCTTCAAAAGAACAAAGTATTGCCATTTACGCTCTTAATTAGCCAGCACCATTAAAAGGGGGCTGAAAAGTGCTCCATCTGTTCTGGCAGAGCCTTTAGAGACCAGGCATCTAGGACAAGGGCCTTCAAACCTGGCCCTTTTCTGACTGGTGGAGGAATTCTGGGAATTGAAGTCCATCAGTCATAAAAGGGCCACATTTGAAGACCCCCTGGTCTAGGAGGACGTTATCCCACCCCCTGCTTTCGATTCAGGTTTTCCTTATTTGTGGAAGATTAAGAAAGCCATGTTGGTATTGCCAAACAAGAAAGAATATCACGCAAAGAACACATTTTTGTATAAGAAAAAAATATGCACCCAAATGTAAATTTTGTATTGTACATTTTTTGTATATTGTAACATCAAACAGAAATAGAAATGATTTCATTGTGGCAGAGAGGTGATTATACCCTTGGACCTTCTTAGCTCAGCACAAATGATGGATTGCCCACTAAGAAACAGGATATTCCCATTCTGGGAAGGAATTAGTAACCTAGAGAAATGTGATTGTGTATAATTTCTGTCAGTTTGAAATGGAGGAAATGGGATGACACGTACCCAAAATTGAATAGGAAGTCACAAGGCTTGGCAACAGAAGTGGAATGACCAAATATGGGTCAATTGCAGAAACTGCAAGTAGGGGCAAAAGGACACGTGGGCTTGAGCAAGCTGTAGGGGCAAAAGGACACGTTGACTTAAGCAAGGTATAACTCCATAAAAGGTAATAAGAATGGACTGAGTTTTATGAAATGTTCCTTCCTTGCTTCTGGCACTCAATTGCATAAAAGATCATGCTTTGCTGCTGTTCAGGATCTCGCCTCCTTTAGTGGCAGGAACCCTTTTGCCAAACAGTTTCAATAAAAGTTTTGTGAAAGTCCATCGCTCGTGTCTGGCTGTGATCAGGCTGACCCATTTTGGGAACAACACTACCAACTTATAAGCGATTTGGAGGCCACTAATGCTCTCCCACTATTACAGTTCTTAATAGTGAAGTCAGAATGAGACTCAACCAACCCAGGATTTTGTGTTAATTAATAAGGCACAGATACATTCTCTACAAGATGAGACTTACCTTTACATTTAATTATCCATGCTATGGAGTTAAGGAAAGAATTATTCAATGTAAAGCATATCATTGAAGAAACAAATGTTTGCAAAGAGATACAAACAAGATGTTTTTGAAATCCAAGAAGGATGTCCCTGACTCTGCAAGAAAGCTAGGAATTTTCTAATTTTCTCTTTATTTGTTGCTATCAGCTCTTCAAGGTGACAAAATGCAACTTCTTCATAACTTCTCACTACTATTCCTGTTTTAAATAATAAACAGGGCCCTGCAGTGATCTAGATTCAAAAGGCAAACTATGATTTGAAGCACATCTGAGTGAGCACATAGCACCTGTTAGGGACATATTAATGTGATGATGAAAACTGCCCACCCACACTCTGAATCACTTTTTGCCCTTTGAATCCAGATCTCTGTAAAGCCTTCGCAAAAGTGCACTTTAATAAATAAAGAGATGGAAGCGCAGTTAAGAATGTCTCAGCTATTTATATAAAAAGTTAATAACTTTATCTGCAAACAAGGAAACACACTTAGGAATAGAACCCTTCTCATCCAACAGCTCAAACGTGTTTGTGTGTGTGTGTGTGTGTGTGTGTGTGTGTGTGTTTTCTGGATCACATTTGTAAGTTGCTACGGTAGTAACATAGAAGTTTACTCTTGATACCATAAAATTCAATACATTCAACTTCTGTTTTTCGTTGTTTAGTTGTTCTGTTTATAGGGCTAATATGATCTGTTTTTTTTTAATTTTCTATTTTCTTAATATTATATTTTGGTGCATTTTAAAGATTTGCACAATATTTTAGGCAGCTTTCTCACTTAATGTTTTGGAGGAACAAACAAAAGGATTGTGCTGCTCCTTCACTCTCGTCCACAAAAAATTTCACTAAAATTTTGATAGTTTTGGCTGGGTTTCCTAAGTACAATTCTTTAAATCTATTTTTATTTGAAGTTAGGATGACCATTTTTCTTCCTTAAGTGATCAGCTTAATAGTAATACATATTCTTTTTTTTCTGAGCAGATGTCTTCTCTGCTACTTTTGGCATTCATATGACAATCTGTTTATACATCTCAGAATTCAAAAAGCAGTGCTTTTTGTGGTTTCACAATGGAAGAGAACAACTGCATTTTCAAATAAAAGCTAGGAGATTTCCATCAGAATACCGTTAACATTTGCTGCTTTTAAAAAAATATAGTTAGAGATGTATATTTTTTACTGCTGGTCTTTTAAATCAGTAAAAGTTAAGTTAGTTAGGTTAGCTTATTAGGTATAAACTAGCTAATAATCTCCAAGTAAGAATTTAGCAGCATTTTTCAACACCTTGAAAGAGCCCTTCCTATTTCAGCCTCTCTAAAAGCCTGGACCTCTTGATCATTATTGCAAGTTTAGTCAGTTGAAAAAAACTGGTTGATAGTGCCTAATTTTTTTTTATGATTTTGTGTGAGTACATGCGTGCAAATTTATTCTCTTTGCTTTCCTGGCCAAAAAAGACTTAATTTTAGGGAAAAAAATTGGAAAGAAGGAGGGATGCATTTGAATGAACAGGAGGTGTTGTATACTTCGTTCGCATGTGAATGATGAAGACACATGGCGATGCTGAACAAACACTTTATTCTCCTTCTACAACAACCAAGCAAAAGCAAAAGGCACGCAGGCCTTTTTATATGGCCAGAAGCCCGGATAGTGTCAAATAATAGGAACAGAGCGTTTTTACGCCTTGCGCATGCGCACAAGGCCGGTGCCACTCTGTCTGGTCCCAGGCACCTTTTGGAATGCCCAGGACCAATGCAACGTCCCCCCTAGATGGAACATACTTCGCGTACACACATGTACATCGTACATTGGGAAGAGTTGCATACAGTTGCATTATTCAAATGCAAAGAGTGTGGAATCTCTAGTCTGCTCTCAGGCAAACCCCCTTCAGTATTTATTAATACAAATAAATATATCTGAAATAAAAAATAATACAAAATAATCTACCCACGAGTTACTCCCCTTATTCAGGGGCCTCATGAGCAGGTCTCTCATGATTTGATAGCAACCTCACAAAGTCTCTCAGATATTTGGGTGGGCACTTAGCCCGCTGCGACCTTCTAAGGCCCGGAGAGATTGCCTGGCCTACCTGCTCGCCTACCAGGCTAGGCAGGCCAGGACTTTGCTGCCCCAAATACCCAGTTGACCCGCCCAGCTGCTGGCTGGCTGGACCCTCTAAGTCCAAGCCAGCATACCTTGGAGGGGTGGAAGTCCCCGAGTCCACAATGGACCTCTCTTGGGAAAACTGTTCCTCAAGCCCAAGGCCAGCAGATGGAGAGGGCTGGGTAGCAAAAGTGCCCCAGTACTCTGTGGCCCCCCAAGCACGTGCCAGAGGTGCCAGAGTCAGGAGTCGCCACCATGGCAACCCCCTTTGCTGGTGACTTCCTTTTGGGAGCAATTGCTGAATTAGGCAAGCGCCCCTGATGGAATTCCTTTTCTCTTGCTGCTTGTAATTTGTGTGGATACCCCCGGTCAGTCTCCCTGTCTGGAGCACTATCTGACATATGTGAATACTGTGGATACCCCCGGTGTGATTCCCTGTCTGGAGTAATTATGGATCCGTGGGATGACGACCTATCCAGTGAATTCCTGTTTGGAGCACTTGCGGAACCTTGGGATGAATCCCAAATAGCCTCAGTAGCAGCTAGTGAGGGCCTGTTAGGCCTGGGAAACTGTGACCCAGAATGCATGTTATGGTCCTCCTCCTCCCCCCCCCCAGAGCAAAGCCAGGAGCAGTTGGTCTATGTGTCTGCGAAGAACGCGGCCGTCACCCAAGGCAACTTCGTATGACAACGGCCCTGAGACCTTGCAGACCACAGCTGTGACCCAGAGATGTCCAGGCCCATAGTTTCTTGCCCAAACTGGATCGCCCACCTGGAGTCTCCTAGGTGCCCGCGGTTGTGACACCTGTGAAGCCACCCGGTCAGGGTGCAGCCTGTCCAGTTTAGTGATGAGGCGGCGACCCCAGCGGAGTTCAGCAGGGCTCTTCCCTGTGGCTATGCATGGTGTGGTGCTGTGTGCAAGAAGGAAATCAGCTAAGCTGTGATGCCAGTTACCGTAAGTCAGTTTCTTGAGAGCATCTTTGGTGGTGCACACCATTCTCTCTGGCAATCCGTTGGAGGATGGATGGAAGGGAGCCGATGGTGCATGCCGGATCAGGTTGGCCTGAAGAAAAGCCTGGAACTCAGAAAACATAAATTGAGGGCCATTATCTGAAACCAGAATATTTGAAAGACCGTGTGGTGCAAAAATTCCTCTCAACACCTGGATGGCCCTGACAGTAGTAATGGAGGAAACAGGAACAACCTCTAGCCACTTGGAATGGCTATCAACAACAACCAGGAAGAATTGCCCCTGAAAGGGCCCAGCATAAACTTATATGCACCGTAGACTATGAGGTTTGAGTTTCCTCCCACCTATGTACTTGGGTCTGAGCATTTTAGGCCATGACTGTTGGCACCTTTGGCACCCGTGCACCTGGGCCTCAATGGCTTTATCGAGCCCAGGCCACCAAAGATGGCTGCGCACAAGCACTTTCATCCTGACTATACCAGGATGTCCCTTATGCAGACAGATCAAGATTCTAGATCTCAATGAGGCTGGGATCACTACCCTGCTACCCCATAACCAGTAACCCTTGAAAGTGGAAAACCCATGCTTCTTGTGCCAGAAGCTTTGGGACTAAGTATCTGGGTATTTGTCAAGCCATCCTGACAACACCCATGTCAGCACGCGTGTAAGCGTGTGATCAATGGCAGTTTCTGAAGCCACATCCCTAGCATTGAGGGGAGACTCAGGCAACTCCTGAATGGAAAGAATATTAATGGCTGTAGCAGGATCTGGCTCTAATTGGTTCAGGGGTAATCTGCTCAGGCCATCTGCATGATCCATTTCTTTTCCTAGTTTGTGAACTAATGTGTAGTCATATGCTGACAGGAAAATGGACCATCTCAGCATACAAGGAGAAATGATATTTGGGGTCTGTTTGTTAGTGGTAAACAAACCCAGCAGAGTCTTATGGTCAGTATAGACCATGAAATGACGGCCATAGAAGAAATCATGAAATTTCTTAATGCCAGCCATTATGGCCAAGGCTTCTCTGTCAATTTGAGCGTAATTTCGCTCTGCAGAAGACAGAATCCTTGAGTAATAGGCCACAGGGACTTGTGTCCCATCAGCCTTCAGATGGCTCAGTGCAGCTCCCACCCCATAAGGAGATGCATCGCATGTGATGCAAACAGGCAGTTGCTCATTGAAATGCGCTAAAACAGCATTAGAAGTGAACAAGGCCTTAACCTCATTAAAGCTCTTGTCATGGAGCTTGCCAAGGAGCCTGCTTGTCTAAGAGCCTGTGTAATGGCTCTGCCACTGCAGCTTTATGTGGGAGAAATGCATAGTAAAAATTCAATAGCCCCAAGAAGGCTTGCAGCTCACTCTTAGACTTAGGGCTTGGGGCCTGCTGGATAGCTTGCAAATTAGTTTCAGCAGGGTGAATGCCTTGAGCATCAATCCTGAATCCTAAGAAGTCAGTAGAAGTGACTCCTATCTTACATTTATCCTTCTTTAATTTAAGGCCTGCTTTTCAAAAACGAAGCAAGACAGCCTTTAATCTTTCTGCTAAATTTTGAGATTACTCCCCAGCAATGAGGACGTCATCGAAGTAGGGACAGACCCTAGGAATACCTCGAAGTGTGCTCTCCATGACACTTTGGAATATGCCAGGAGCTAAATTTACCCCAAATTGCAGTCTCTTGACCTTGAAGGCCCCCCTGTGAGTTACAATAGTGTGGGCCTCTGCAGCTGCCTCATCAACAGGTAGCTGTTGATAGGCCTGTGCCAGGTCAAGCTTTGCAAAAATGCGTCCCCCCCTTGAGGGAGGCCAGAATGTGACTTACCACAGGCACTGGATAAGCGTGCTGTTGCAGCGCCTTATTCAGTATGCACTTATAGTCTGCACATATATGTATGTCCCCATTAGCCTTTAGAGGCATTACTATGGGGGTTTCCCATGGACTCGAATCCACAGGTTCTAGAATGCCCTGCTGGAGCAATTTGTCCAGCTCAGCATCAATCTTACCCTTGAGGGCAAAAGATACCCTCCTAGATTTAACCCTGATGGGCCTGATGGTTGGGTCTAACCATAGCAAAATGGGAGGCCCCTTGTAGGATCCTAGCTCTGAACTAAACACATCTGCAAACTCCTTGCAAACCTCTGCAAGGCCTAGCGTTTGCAAGCTGTGCAGCCTAGTTACCTGGCTTCCCAGAGTCTCGAACCAATCAAGTCTAATAAGACTCGTACGTTCACCAACAACCACCACATCTAGGGAACCTTCAAAATCCTTATACTGTACCCTAAGGGTGGCCTCCCCCTTAACACATACCATAGAATTTTGAAAATCAGTGAGTATTAGATTCGAATGCCTGAGTTTAACTCAAAGGCCACTACTGCTGCAAATCCTTTTAAAGGTATTAATTGAAATAATGGAAAGAGCGGACCCAGTGTCCAACTCCATCAGTAAGGGAGCCCCTTGCAACCTTACATTAATGGAAAGTTTCTTCTTAGGGGCTTGTGTGTCCCTGTTTTTAGAATGCTCCTGCGCGATGCGCAGAAACCCACCCTGTTTTGGCTGGGGACCCTGGTACCTTTCTGAAGCAATTCTTCCCAAGGTTGAACCTTTTAGCGACCCAAACAGATGGATGCAATGTGGCCCTGCCTGCCACATGCCCTGCAAATGGCAGAGCGAAACCTGCAGTCAGCTTGCTTGTGGCATCCTCTGCACTCAAAGCATTGAAGAGACGTCCCTTCTGCCTCCTCTCAGCTGGCTGGTGAAGTCTGTCGACCTCCTTTTCAGGATCCACTTCTGATCCTTCTCGAGCGTCCTCTTAATGGACAGTAGCTGTATCTGGAGGATTCCTGGTGAGGTGCAAGGCCTTCACAGCCCCGCCTGCTGCTTCCTCAGCTGCCACCTCTCGCAACGCGTCTTGGAAGGAGACATCTTCTTTTGCAAAAATCTTTTGTTGTAAGTCTCTGCTCCTTAAGCCACAGACAAAACGATCTCGCAGCGTCTCTTCCAGATCCTTGAACTCACAAGGTCTGGCTGCTTGCCTTAAGGCCACAATAAAGTCCGCAGCACATTCATCCGGCCTCTGGTCTCTCTGCTTGAATGCGTGCCTCCAAGAAATGACGGATAACTTCGGCTGGAAATGTTCCTTCAACATTTTCTTCAAGTCAGCATATGTTACTGACTCCAGAGGTGCAGGGGCCACCAGATTTTCTGCGATGTCAAAAGCTTCTTGTCCACAGGCACACAAAAGAGTTGCTGCCTTCAGGCCATCTACTCTAATCTGATTTATTCTGAAGTAGTTCTCAACCTGTGCTACATAGGAATTCCATCTCTCTGGGTGGGAGACATTGAAATCAGTCAAGTGGCCAATCTTCAACATTGTAAACATTACGACCTTCACCACTCGTTTCCTCTGCAAGCTGCTGTTTGGGGAAAAGGTCCTTTAGCCAAGCTCACCCTCCAGTGATGCTGTACTGGCAGGCTGGGGCGCTGATTCAGACGCCATCTTCCCTCTTCAGGACTTCCTGGGTAAGTCCTTAAATCTTTTGTTTCAGCTTGCAAAGGATCCTACCTTCATCGCCAAGCTGATGTGGTTCCTGTTGTGTACTTCATTCGCGTGTGAATGATGAAGACACATGGCGATGCTGAACAAACACTTTATTCTCCTTCTACAACATCCAAGCAAAAGCAAAAGGCACGCAGGCCTTTTTATATGGCCAGAAGCCCGGACAGTGTCAACCAATAGGAACAGAGCATTTTCGTGCCTTGCTCATGCTCACAAGGCTGGCGCCACTCTGTCTGGTCCCGGGCAGCTTTTGCAGGCTCAGGACACAACAGGAGGCATATGGCGGGGAAAAACTATAGCCATTAGATTCTATAGCCATTATTTTACAGAGAAATTCTTTTTTTACCCAAAAAGACAATGGTATTCATATCCACTGCTCTGAAACTGTTTGGAAAATTTAATATTCTGCTGCCCGGCAGATATGTTGGGATCCCAAATTCCAAAATTCCCAGTTAAAAGAGTGAATGGATGAGAGTTGAGGGAGTTATTTTACCAACATATCCAAAGGTCATGAAGTTGGGAATTGTTGGGAACAGATGAGGATTGCTTTTGAATTTGAGCCCCAAATAGAGTTAAGCCCAGATGGCTTAGATTTTTGCCTCTACTTCTAGGGGTTACAATGTCCTTTAAAACAAAAATATTGTATATTTCACTGCAAAATGCAATATATTATTTGTTTGTTTGTTTATATTTATTTAATTAATTGATTGATTGATTTATTGACCGCCCACCTTACCCCGAGGTACTCTAATACAGCTAGCCCCTGGCGTATAACGGTTCATTTAGTAACCGTTCAAAGTTGCAATATATCACTTTTAAAAAGTGACATGACCATTTTTCACACTTACGACCGACCATTGCAGCATCCCCATGGTCATGTGATCAAAATTTCAATGCTTGGCAATTGGTTCATATTTAGGATGGTTGCAGTGTCCCGGGCTCATGTAATCACTTTTTGGGACCTTCTGACAAGTAAAGACATTGGGGATGCCAGATTCACTTAACAATCGTGTTACTAACCATTGTAGGGATTCACTTAACAACAGTAGCAAGAAAGGTCGTAAAATGGGACAAAAATCACTTAACAACTGTTTCACTTAGCAACAGAAGTTTTGGGCTCAATTGTGGTCGAGAGTCGAGGACCCCCTGTGTACCCCTGAAAACAACACTAGTTGTCTTTCATATGTCTTCCACTGTAACTACACAGATATAATCTTGATGCTACAACTAGGGACATACTGGGATGTATCAATACGTTCTGGCTACAGATGACTGACATGATAAGCATGCAGAGGACATGAGAGTGAGATCAAAGATCTGGAAGTGCTTGAAACTGGACTGGCCCCTGTCCATAAACAAAGTGGAAGGGCTACTGAATTGAGTCATTATTAAAGGCAGACAATCTTCCCCGTCTCCTGTGGGGTAGCCTGCTCCCCCAAGATGTCGCTTGACTGCCAGTGCTGAAATGTGGGATCAGGTTTTTTTTTAGGAAATCATATTCTTTGTCATTTGAAGCAAAGTGCCTTAAAGTCTATCCTGTCTTCACGTACTCAATCTTTGAAAATTCTGTAATAAACTTATTTGAGCCGTTTCTTTATGAATGAATCTGTAGACTGAAGTGCCTTTGTCCCATTTGTATATCATGGTTCAGTCATGATCTTTAAATCTATTAAAGTACATGCATGCATTGTGTAACGAGTTACATACTGGTTTTGCTGTCTGTGCGTAAGAAAGCTAGTATTATATAAAGGTTGAGGGTTTGGATGATGATCAGTTAGGGGCTGTTTCAAGCCTATCCTCAGTTATGGAAAAAACACTGGTGACTTTGGGCTGGCCACTGCTTCTCAGTCTAGATTACTCCATAGATTTATTGTGGGAAAGGAGGGAATACTGCGTATGACATCTTGAGCTCCTGAAGGTAGAAATAAATGAATAGAATGAATTATTCTATCAAAGAAAGAAATTTAGCATAAAATACATGTATAAGAATGTGTCTTGAGGAAAGCATTTGCAAATACGTATTTCATGAGAAGATGTGTTAAAGAATTCACAGTTAAATAACACTTCTTCAGATTAAATTTGCAAATGGAACAGAATAAACTTACGGTTGAACACATATGAAAGGGAGATAGACTGGAAATAAACTGATCATCCCTAAATGTTTTAGAATTTAAAAAAAGGAGGCCAGCTTCAAAAGATACCAGAGAAAATACACACTTGGTTCATCCCAATTTACAGACAGAGAACTTAAGAATGTATATTTAAGAGGCCTCTGTTTCAAATCTGCTTCTGATTAATTGTGGACAAACATCACACTATGTTGAGAAGCACCAGCCTGGCAGGGAGGAGGGATCAAGCATGGAACTAGCCTGGAGTCACTGCACAACTACAAAAGGCCTAGGACTGACCCCACCCCCACCCCCACTCCCAGTTCCTTGGAGCCTTATCTAACTATTCAGAAGAGGAGGCTGCCATGCTAGGTAGATTCCTGTATTATAGGCAGAATATAATAAAGTAGTTAGCTTGAATGCTGCACATGTAGGTCTGACACACTAGTACTATAGGAGCCTAATGTCATCATGTCATAATTTTGTTCCCATTTTTCTATTTTAAAGTGAGGGCCCTTTCATCCTACATTTTCACAGACATCCCTATAAATAAGAAACTTATTTACCTATATTAATAACTGGATACTTTAATTAAATGGTCAGCAGCAATTTTTAGATCTGCCAACTGAATGACATAATCTTACCTTTTTATTGGCTGTGTTGGGAGTGGACAGATCATATTTTTGAATGTTTCCAATTTGTTTTAATAAGGCGTCAAGAAAATAGATGCATGCAGCACTGAAGGGCTCAATTTGAATAATCACTTCCTTTCCTTTCTAAAAATACGGTGCTTTAAAGGGCAATTGGCAATGCCAATTATAGCCCAGCATGGGCAAGATAAGATTCACTCCTTCCATCCTTCAGCTACAAATTGGATTAGGCTGTACTTCCCTTCCATAGCTGACATGCTATGAATGGTGATTCTCTGCCCGCTGCAGATGAATGGATCCTCTTATCTTATAAGGACAATAACATGTTTGGGCCTGGAGGTCACACTGAGAGAAATATTAGACATCTGAAAATGACTTGCCCTGCTTTGTGTGCCCTGGGTCTCTGAAAGAGAATTTATTTTAGTGACAAAAATCCCCTCAACTTCCAACTCCTGGCTAAATTCTAGACATTTTTTTTAATGTTTTATTGATTTTTAAAAATTACAATCTTTAGTGCTTAGTAAACAACATGTTTTCTGGGTTCACATATTTAACATTAACTTACTTCTTCAATATAAATCTGTTCAGTACTGCACAATCCAGTATTTTTTCCCTGATCCTCCTTTCTTCCCCATATTTTTTCCATTTTCCCCTCATTACACAGTTACAATTCTTGTTACTTTTGATTTATACAAAGTTAGATATAAACATCCTCATTTTTACTAATATTATACAAATAATATCAATTCATAAATCAATACCCTGTTTTTCCTGTTCTTATTAAGGTTTAATTTCCCATCAAAATTTGAAATATCTTTGTCAGTTATGATTTTTTCAATATTAATTACATTTATATAGCTAGACGTTTTACACATATCAGTCGTCCTCTTATTTTCATATTTCCCATATCAAAAAAAGAAAAAAGAATGCTAAATTCTAAATCATATTTTTCATTATAAAATCTAATTATATCTAAGGGTCATTTGTTCTTTTAATCATATTCAAACAAATATTTGAACATGCAATGCCCCCTTTAATAGGTCAAGTCTTCTGTTTTTTAAATTTAACTCTCGCTTTCTTTCTTTGCCAAGTAGCTTTCCAAGCCAAGGTAATTACATCTCCCAGGAATTTTTTTTTACTTTTATAAAAGTTGCTTGGCATGAGGAAGACAATTTAGGGAGGGTATTTGGGGGGGGAATTCCACCCATTTATATTCCTTAAGCAACTCCCACTTTCCCTCTCCCTCAATTTCTCTTTTCATTTTTTGTCTCCCAAGTTGTGACATTTCCCCTGACAGCTCTATATTTCATTTTTTTTAAATCTTCTTCCTTATCATCAGATATCTTTTGCAGACCTAAGGGGTAAAGTATCTTTTCCATTTTTGTTGTTATGGTTAAGTCTTGCAGTATTTTATATGTATATGGTAGTTTATATTTCCCTTCTTTTATCTCTTCTGTTTCTACATCCATTTCCTCTGCATCATTTTCTGATTTCTGGTTTATTTGTTCATCCTTTTAATCGTTGTCTGGGAATTTTCTAGTTGCAGATTTAATTTGGAGATTTGCTCATTTATATTATCTAAATTATTTTTAGTCTCATTATGGTTTCTTTTTGTGTCCTCTTTGTGTGCGACAATTGTTTAGTGAATTAGTTGTAGCATAGAGTATATTTCCTTCTGAAAAGTGTTTATTTTTTCTTGAGGCATCATTTCTGAAGATCCTCTAGTATCACCAATCTTAATAAGAGTAAAACAAAGTTTCATCTAGTTTTCTGATCTTTATGTGTAGCCTTTATAATCCAAATAGATTCCAGAATATGGGTCCAGTCCTAAAAGCAATATTTTGTAGTAATCTTTTATCTCAGGTGTCCAAGAATTGTCAGTCAGGCAAGGTTGTAATCCACAATGTTCAAAGTGTTCAAAATTGAGGGCCCGACCCACAAGGGGGGACACACACCTGACCTGGTCTTCCTCTCGGAGCAGTTGAGGTATGATCTGGAATTAAGGGGCTTAGAAGTGCTGCCTATGTCATGGACAGATCATTTTCTGCTGTGGCTTGAGTTTATGACACCTATCCTCCCCCGCAGGGAGGCGGAACTGATTAAATGGTTCCGCCCCAGACGCCTGATGGACCCTATGGGCTTTCAAAGAGCACTTGGGGAATTGCCGGATTCGCTCATACACAGTTTGGCGGAGTCCCTAGTGATGGCCTGGAATATGGCCACTACAGGGGCTCTAGACCGGATTGCACCATTGCGACCTCTCTGTGGTAGCAGACCCAGGAGATCTCCTTGGTTTTCCAAGGAACTCAGGGGGATGAAGCGCCAGAAGAGACGTTTAGAGAAGCAATGGAGGGAAAGCAGATCCAAATCTGATCGAAACAAATTGAGAGCTTATATTAAGACCTATTTGGAAGCGATCACTACGGCAAGATTTCCGTATCTTTCCGCATTGATCGCGTCTGCAGAATCCCGCCCGGCTGCCCTGTTTAAGGTGACTCGTTCTCTCCTTGATATGGAGAGGAGGGAGGAACCTTTGCAGGGTAATGCCGAGGAATTTAACATCTTTTTCGCAGACAAGGTCGCTCAGATCGGGCTGACTTGGACTCCAATTGGAATGCAGTGTCGGCTGACAATGAGTCACTTGAGATGACAGAGGCCCGTCTTAGTCTGGTTGAATGGGATGAGTTTGACCTGGTAACTCCTGATGATGTGGACAAGGCCATTGGAGCTGTGAGTTCTGCCACCTGCTTATTGGACCCGTGTCCCTCCTGGCTAGTTTCGGCTAGCAGGGAGATGACACGGAGCTGGGTCCAGGCTGTTGTTAACGCTTCGTTGAGGGAGGGGTCCTTTCCGGCTCCCTTAAAGGAGGCACTTGTGCACCCCCTCCTCAAGAAGCCTTCCCTGGACCCGGCAGTCTTGAATAATTACCGGCCAGTCTCCAATCTTCCCTTTCTAGGGAAGGTTGTTGAGAAGATGGTGGCACTCCAACTCCAACGGTTCTTGGAGGAAGCTGATTATCTGGACCCTCGGCAGTCCGGGTTCAGGTCCGGTTACAGCACGGAAACTGCTTTGGTCACGCTGACCGATGATCTCTGGCGGGCCCGGGATAGAGGTTGTTCCACTATCCTGGTGCTTCTTGACCTCTCAGTGGCATTCGATACAATTGACCACGGTATTCTTCTGTGCCGGTTGGAGGGGTGTGGAGTGTGGGGCACTGTTTTACGGTGGTTCACCTCCTACCTCTCTGGCCGGTCGCAGTCGGTGTTTGCAGGGGGTCAGAGATCGGCTCCGAGGTCTCTTCCATGTGGAGTGCCTCTGGGGTCTGTTCTCTCACCTCTGCTTTTTAACATCTACATGAAGCCGTTGGGTGAGATCATCCACTGACACGGGGTGAGTTATCATCAATATGCTGATGATACTCAGCTTTATATCTCTACCCCGCATCATTACAGCGAAGCAGTGGAAGTGATGAACCAGTGCCTGGAGGCTGTTGAGGTCTGGATGGGTGCCAACAGGCTCAGACTGAATCCCGACAAGACAGAGTGGCTATGGGCTCTGCCTCCCAAGGACAATTCTAACTGTCCATCCATTACCCTGGGGGGAGAAGTTTTGTCCCCCTCGGAGAGGGTTCGCAACTTGGGTGTCCTCCTCGATCCACAGCTAAGTTTAGAACACCATTTTTCGGCTGTGGCAAGGGAAGCATTCGCCCAGGTTCGCCTGGTGCGCCAGTTGCGGCCCTATTTGGATCGGGAGTCACTCCTCATAGTCACTCATGCCCTTGTCATCTCGAGATTCGACTACTGTAATGCTCTCTACATGGGGCAACCTTTGAAGAATGTTCGGAGACTGCAGGTTGTCCAGAATGCGGCCGCGCGAGCTGTCTTGGGTCTCCCAAGACATGCTCATATCACTCCAGCCCCCCGTGAGCTGCACTGGCTACCAATTGGTCTCCGAACACAATTCAAAGTGTTGGTTATGACCTATAAAGCCTTTTATGGCAATGGACCAGGTTACTTGCGGGACCGTCTTCTGCCTCATGAATCCCAGCGACCGGTTAGGGCACATAGGGTTGGCCTCCTACGAATTCCGTCAGTTAGGCAATGTCATCTGACGGGTCCTAGGGCAAGGGCCTTCTCTGTTGCTGCCCCAGCCCTCTGGAACCAACTTCCCACAAAGGTCTGCACTGCTTCCTCCCTCCTAGGTTTCCGGAAATTATTGAAGACCTATTTGTGCCGACAGGCTTGGGGCATATGAACAGTGCTCTGCCCCTGGGCCTAGGAATGTGCCTCCATTGTTGATTGTGTGTTTGATTGTGATTGTATGTGGTATGTTTTTTTTAGATTGAATGAATGTGTTTTTGGACTGGATGGTTGATTTTTATTATTAAATTTTTTAAATTTTTAAATTTTTAAATTTTTTAAATGTAATGTATTGTTGTTGTAAGCCGCCCTGGGTCCTAGGAGAAGGGTGGCATAGAAATTGGAATAAATAAATAAATAAATAAATAAATAAATAAATAAATAAATAAATAAATAAATAAAAATGTTCAACCACCCTGAAAACATCTTAAAAGTCTTTCCCAGCCAGACATAGTCAAAAGTCAATTTTTTCTTTCTCTCTCAGTAGTTCTTGAGATTAAAAGTCCAAGTTCAGTAAGTGTTTATAGTCCAAGAAGGTCAGGGTGATAAATATGCCAAAATGTTTTCCTTTATTGCCAGCTGTTCTCCATTAAGCTAGGAGTCACCAAGCAGCCAGGAAGCTAGTTGTAGTGCTATATTCAAATCCATCACTAGATGTAATTCAAAATCCATTTTCCACTCTTAAGACAAAGGATTGATTTCTTATATTTCACCTCAATGTGTTTTTTTTTTCAAAGAGAAAATCTTAACAATTATCTCAGTTCTCAAATTTATCAAAGCTGTAGCTTTATGTTCTATTTCAGTATTATGTATTTCTGTCCCCCATAAAAGAAATTAAAACACCGCTTCTTTTTCACATTCTGAGGTTTTAGCTTCTTGGGAGCCTATCCCAGGAAATTTAGTTGTAAAATAGTAAAAATAAAGGATCAATGTTCTCACCCAGTTCCAAACATGCTATTTAGGATGCTAATTAGTGCTTTTTTTCTTCGGTTGTCAGCAGCTAATAGCTGGCCACAGGAAAGTAGCCAATTTTCCCCCTGCTGGTTTGGAGGGCTTTCCTCAGATTGAACGGAAAGACTGCCGTCTCTCCTTGATCGACGAGGCACCCCTCCTTCTTCATTGCCTCTTCGGGGTAAATTTAGGCCCTTTTAGAGCCCCCAGCAGGGTAAAATCAGGTGCAGAAAGCAAAGCCCCGCCTTCCTGTATCCGTCTTGCTGCAACGCAAAACCAGAAGCCTAAATTCTAGAGATTGTAATTGGTTCAATATATTTAAAAAACTGCAAAGATGAAGCAGCAATCATTTACATCAGAAATTTTTGGGAGGGGGGGCTGGGAGAAGATAATTCTAATTTTTTTCTTTCCAGAAGATAGTTTCAACATTGAACAAACCACAGTATCTATTCTTTCATCAATTCATTAACATTCACTAATAACCCTCTTACTTCAGATTTGAGTCTTAATGGCATCTGTTTATAGCTCTTATGCAAAGAGAACAATTACAATTTTTAGAATTCCAAAGAATCCAATTATAAAATGCATTAATGTATGGTATCTAGCTGAAAACCTCTCAAAGAAAATAGAAAAAACAAACAAAAAGAAAGTTCATGGGAAATTGTACTGCCTAGCGAAAACAGTGTTACCCCCACCTGAAACTATTTACTATATTTTAAATTTATATCTGTGGGTTTATCTTTCCACGAAATACACCAAGTATTGTTTTACTTAATTTAAAACAGTTTTAATCCCACTTTTCTACTTTAAAAGCCCTGAATGTGGCAGTATTTTTCTGATCAAGACATAAACAGATCAGAATTTATACAAACCTCAGAGTCAGTTCTATACACAATGGGATCTTATGGAAACTGCACCCACTTTGTCTTCTGAAGTGTTTGGCAACACTTTTCGAGGGCCATTTCTGCTCTGTGATACTGTTAGGCCAGGAACTGGGGACAGATATCTGGGGAACAAGGGCATGGGGGTGAGGGGTGGGGGGAGAGGTGGGGATGATGACACGTGCCATGATATCATCATACAACTACTGCACTTGTACACCTTCATGCCATGTGTGAAAATCTAAGTACGTAATAGTAGCATTTGCTTTCTGATGTTATTGTGCAATTGTTATTAACACATAGCTGTTGTTATAACCATGTAGATTGCTGTCATATATCATGGCTGGGATCTCACTTGACAGAAGAAGCAAAGATTTCTCAAACACAGCCAGTTTGGCTCAGCACACCGTACAACCATATAAATCATTTACTATACAATACCATCTAAGGAGATAAGTCATGGAGGACCAATAAATACAGAGTACATAACTATTTAACTGCAGCAACACTTCACTCAGTTCACTTTCTATAGAGTGCAATACGTTCAGTTTCATTTCAAGAAGTCTCTCACCTTCCAGGTATACAGTTGAAGAGGATCTGAGACATTTCTCATGGAAGACAGAAAACTCCATTATACAGTGAATATGCTGCTTTGTTTTTTGTTCATCTTTTGCTCTAAATTTCATGGGTCACTTATTGTATTATAATTATTATCATTATTGTCCTCACCATCATCAACTCTAAGCTACACCTCTTGACCATTGTTGGGTGTACACAGAGAGAGAAAGAAGGAGAGAGAGAGAAAGGGAAAGAGGAAGGCTATAAGATGCAGGAACAGCATACACTGAATGGCACAACCAAGTAATTGGCATCATGTGAAGGAACATCTGCACAGTGTATGAGCTAGACCCTCCCAAGTCGAGATCCTACAGAAGATTATGGAGAATAAAAGGGCTAAAATCCTGTGGGACATCCAGATCCAGCCAAACAGGCAGGTACTGGCCAATCAACTAGACATGGTGGTAGTAGACAAAGACCAGAAGACAGTAGTGATGCCAAGTGACAGCAACATCAGGAAGAAGAGTATGAGAAGCTGGAGAAGTACCAGGGCCTGAAGGAGGAACTGGAGAGGATGTGGAAAGTAAAGACCAAAGTGGTCCCAGTGGTGGCAGAAGCAGTGAAGGCTGTGACTCTTAAACTGAGAGAATGGCTCCAACAGATTCCAGGAATGACCTCAGAGGTCTCTGTCCAGAAGAGTGTAGTGCTAAGAACAGCTAAGATCTTGTGTAGAACCTCCAGACTCCCAGGCTTCTGCTGGAGGACCTGGAGGAAGACACAGACCATCCATACAGGTCAGAAGGGAATAGGAATACACACACACACACATACACACATATTAAACATCACACTACACAAAACAGGCTAGCACTCTAAAAGGCTTTGATACGTTTGTTCCATCATATGAACCCAACCCCAGAAAAAGCAGAGGAACCTCTAGTAACCTGCAAAGTGGTCCCCAGTTAATGACTTGAGAGTGGATAGCAGGCTGTACAAAATAAAATGGTTCTATATGTTGTGTTTTCCGTTTGTTGGCAATTGACGAAGACACAAGGTGGAAACAACAAGCTCTTTATTACTCTTCTCCTACAACAGAGCAAACAGCAAAAGGCACACAGGCCTTTTATAGGGCCTGAAACCCAGACAGTATGAACCAATAGGAATTGACTATTTTTGGCCTTGCACATGCGCACAAGGCTGGTGCCACCCTGTCTAGTCCCAGGCAGCTTTTGGATTGCCTGGGACCATTTGTAACAATTCTGAGCCTGCTTTCAGCTCTTGCAGGCTCAGGACACAACACCCCCCCCCAGATAAAACAAAACTAGCTTACGCACAGGTGCATTGTTCAAATGCAGGGAGAGTGGAAATGCTCGGATCTGCATGCAAGCAAACATCTTACAAAATAATTATTAACTTAAATAAAATGTATCCAAAATCATAATAGTATATGAGACTCATTACTGAATGTTAATTCCCTCATTCAGCGACCTAGTAGCAAGGTTCCTCATGTGTTGACAGAAACCTTACATAATCTCCTAGATGTTTAGGTAGGCACTTGGCCCGCTGTGACCTTCTAAGAGCCAGTGAGGTTGCCTGGCCTACCCACTTGCCTACCAGGCTAGGCAGGCCAGGGCTTTGATGCCCCAAATACCAAGGTGACCCACCCAGCTGCTGACTAGCTGGACCCTCTGAGTCCAAGCCAGTGTACCCTGGAGGTGTGGAAGTCCCCGAGTCCACAATGGACTCCTCTTCGGAACACTGTCCCTCGAGCCCAAAGCCAGCAGTCGGAAAGGCCTGAGTGGCAGAAGTGCCCCAGTACTCCGTAGCCCCCGTGCACGTGGCAGAGGTGACAGAGTCAGGAGCCGCCTCTACGGCTGTGTTTGATTTATGTGGATACCCCTGGTGTGTCTCCCTGTCTGGAGCAATAACGGATGTGTGAGGTGACCCCCCTTCCTGGGAATTGCTGTTCGGCGCACTTGCGGAAACTTGTGATGACCCCCAAACAGCCTCATCAGCTTGTAAGGCCCTGTTAGGCCTAGGAACCAGTGACCCAGAACCCATATTATGGTCCTCCTCTCCCCTAGAGCAGTCAGGAGCAGAAATGTGGCTGTCCAGCCTCCAACGCAGTTGGTCTATGTGTCTGCGAAGAACACGGCCATCATCCAAGGCTACTTCATATGACAACAGCCCAGAGTCCTTGCATACCACTGCTGTGACCCAGAGATGTTCAGGCCCATAGTTCCTTGCCCAGACTGGATCGCCCACCTGAAGTCTCCTAGGTGCCAGCGGTTGTGACACCTGTGAAGCCACCCGGTCTGGGTACAACCTGTCCAGTTTGGTGATGAGACGGCGACCCCAGCGGACTTCTGCAGGGCTCTTCCCTGTGGCTGTGCAAGGTGTAGTGCGGTGTGCAAGAAGGAAATCTGCTAACCTGTGATGCCAGTTACCGTAAGTCAGTTTCTTGACAGCATCTTTGGTAGTGCGCACCAGTCTCTCTGCTTGGCCGTTGGATGATGGGTGGAAAGGAGCAGAAGTTGCATGCCGGATCAGGTTGGCCTGAAGAAAAGCCTGGAACTCAAAAGAGGTAAATTGAGGGCCATTATCTGAAACCAGGACATCTGGAAGCCCATGTGAGGCAAAAATTCCTCTCAACACCTGGATGGTCCGGGCAGTAGTAGTGGAAGAAACAGGAACAACCTCTAGCCACTTGGAATGCCTGTCAACGAGGAGAAGGAAGAATTGCCCCTGAAAGGGCCCAGCACAATCTATATGCACCCTAGACCATGGGGTTTGAGTTTCCTCCCACCTATGCATTGGGGCCTGAGGCATTTCAGGTCATAACTATTGGCACACTTGGCACCCGTGCACCTGAGCCTCGATGGCTTTATCGAGCCCAGGCCACCAAAGATGGCTGCATGCAAGCACTTTCATCCTTACTACACCTGGATGTCCCTCATGCAGAGAGAACAAGATTCTAGACCTTAATGAGGCTGGGATCACTACCCTACTACCCTATAACAGGCATCCCTTGAAAGTGGAAAGTTCATGCTTCCTTCGCCAAAAGCTTTGAAACTCTATATCTGGGCACGTGTCAGGCCATCCTGACAACACCCAGGTCAGCACGCGTGTGAGCGTGTGATCAGTGGCAGTTTCTGCAGCCACGTCCCTAGCATTGAGGGGAGATTCAGGCAACTCCTGAATGGAAAGAATATTAATAGCAGGAGCAGGATCTGCCTCTATCTGTTTAAGAGGTAATCTGCTGAGGCCATCTCCATGGCCCATCTCTTTTCCAGGTTTGTGAATTAGCGTGTAGTCATATGCTGACAGGAAAATGGACCATCTCAGCATACAAGGAGAAATGATATGTGGTGTCTGTTTGTTAGTGGTAAACAAACCCAGCAGAGACTTATGGTCAGTATAGACCGTGAAGTGGCAGCCATATAAGAAATCATGGAAATTCTTTATGCCAGCCATTATGGCCAAGGCTTCTCTGTCAATCTGAGCGTAATTCCGCTCTGCAGATGACAGAGTCCTTGAGTAGTAGGCCACAGGGACTTGTGCCCCATCAGCCTTCAGATGGCTAACTACTGCTCCCACCCCATAAAGAGATGCATCGCATGCGATGCATACAGGCATTTGTTCATTGAAATGCGCTAACACAGCATTTGAAGAGAGCAAGGCCTTAACCTCATTGAAACTCCTGTCATGGACTTTAATTCACTGCCATGGAGCCTGCTTTTCTAAGAGCCGGTGTAACGGCTCAGCCACTGCAGCCTTATGTGGAAGGAATGCGTGATAGAAATTTAAGAGCCCCAAGAAGGCTTGCAGCTCACTTTTGGACTTGGGCCTTGGGGCCTGCTGAATCACTTGCAGCTTGGATTCAGCAGGGTGAATGCCTTGGGCATCAATCCTGAACCCTAAGAAGTCAGTGGAAGTGACTCCTATCTTGCATTTATCCTGTTTCAATTTAAGGCCTGCTTTGCAGAAACGCAACAGGACAGCCCTTAACCTTTCTGCTAAATTTTGAGATGACTCCCCAGTAATGAGGACGTCATCGAAGTAGGGACAGACCCCAGGAATACCACGAAGTGTGTGTTCCATGACACTTTGGAAGATGCCAGGGGCTACATTTACCCAAATTGCAATCTCTTGACCTTAAAAGCCCCCTTATGTTGGCTGGGGACCCTGGTATCTTTCTGAAGCAATTCTTCACAAGGTTGGACATTCTGGTGACCCAAACATACGGAGGCAATGTGGCCTTGCCTGCCACATGCCCGGCAAATGGCAGAGCAAAATCTGCAGTCAGCTCACTTGTGGCGTCCTCCGCACCTGAAGCACTGAAGAGATGCTGGGTCCTTGTCCAGATGCCCCTTCGGCCTTCTTTCAGTCTGTCCACCTCCTCTTCAGGATCCACTTCTAATTCTTCTCAAGCATCCTCTTGATGGACGGCAGCGGTGGCTGGAGGGTTCCTGGTGAGTTGCAAAGCCTTCACAGCCCTGCCTGCTGCTTCCTCAGCTGCCGCCTCTCTTAACGCATCTTGGAACGAGACCTCTTCTTTCGCAAAGATCTTCTGTTGTAGGTCTCTACTTCTTAAGCCACACACGAAGCGATCCTGCAGCCTTTCTTCCAAATCCTTGAACTCACAAGGCCTGGCCGCTTGTCTTAAAGCAGCAATAAAGTCCACAGCAGATTCACCCAGCCTCTGGTCTCTCTGCTCGAACGAGTGTCTCCAAGCGATGACAGATAATTTAGGCTGAAAATGTTCCTTCAGCATCTTCTTCAAGTCAGCATACGTTACTGACTCTAGAAGTGCAAGGGCCACTAGATTTTCTGTGATGTCAAAAGCTTCCTGTCCACAGGCACACAGAAGAGTTGCTGCCTTCAGGCCGTCTTCTCTGATTTGATTTACTCTAAAGTAGTTCTCCACCCTTGCTACGTATGAATTCTATCTCTCTGGGTGGGAGACATCAAAATCAGTCAAGTGGCCAATCTTCGACATCATAAGCTTTACGGCCTTCGCTAATTGCCTCCTCTGCAAGCTAATAGTTGGGAAAGGGTCCCTTTGCCGAGCTCACCTCCAGCAATGCTGTACTGGCAGGCTGAGTCGCGAATGCAGGACGCCGTCTTCCCAATCATCAGGACTTCTGAGTGAGTCCTAGTTCTTTTTCTTGCTTGCAGGGATCCCACCTTCGTCGCCAGTGTTATGTTTTCCGTTCGTTGGCAATTGACGAAGATACATGGTGGAAACAACAAGCTCTTTATTACTCTTCTCCTACAACAGAGCAAACAGCAAAAAAGCACGCACGCCTTTTATAGGGCCTGAAACCTAGACAGTGTGAACCAATAGGAATTGACCATTTTCGCGCCTTGCGCATGCACACAAGGCTGGCACCATCCTGTCTGGTCCCAGGCAGCTTTTGGATTGCCCGGGACCATTTGCAACAATTCTGAGCCTGCTTTCAGCTCTTGCAGGCTCAGGACACAACTCTGTAGATAATTAAAACAATCATTTTGAACTGGTCTCAGCACCGGGGTATCGGTACCGGTCCTTACAAGAGGCAGCCCTCCTTCATTGCCACATTCTGGACCAGCTGCAATTTCTGGACAACCTTCAAAGGCATATTAAGAAAATCTCCTGCAAGGAGATGGCAATGCATTGCAAGGGAAGCAGAGGGGGAAATCTCTCGCTGCCCCCGGGAGAGAAAAGCTTTTCAAAAACATGTAATCTCAAGGAAATTCTTTTCTAAGTACACTCTTAAATGGCAGCTTGCCATCAAACCATTGCGACAGTCTGGGGGGGGAAGCAGATTGACAATGGTAATTTAAGGATGTGCCTGAAATAGAAGTCAGTTCCATTAAAAATGTTTCTTTTTTCTGGAGGTCCAATGCAATGTTCCCCAAATGGAGGCCCAACCATTCCATTGGGATTCTGAATTGTAAACGGAATGTACTTTTGGGATGCAAACCTTCCCTTATACCAGCGGTTCTCAACCTGTGGATCGCGACCCCTTTTGGGGTCGAATGACCATTTCACAGGGGTCACCAAAGTCCTGGAGTTTTTCCTCATACTTTCCTTTTGAAACGCAGTTCGGCATATTTTTTTTGTTTTTTTTTCCCTTTTTCATGAGCTGTGCTACTCCTTCTTATTCTACTGGCTTTCGAATGCCAATAGAATAGAGTCTCTCGAATAGAGTCTAATTCTATTGGCTTTCAAAAGCCAATAGGAATTGTCCAGGCTGTCTCTGCCCTGCTGAGCCTGCCAAAAGTCCCAGTCGGAAAATGTTGCTGTTAGTTGTCTGCAGCGAAGGCAAGCTGTTGTGAAGTTTCCACCTACTACTAAATGTAAGTAAAAGAGGGCCAGGGGTGGGAGGGCCGCCCAGGAGCGCCTTGGCCTGTCTGCCGCCACCCTGAACTGGCGGTGGCCAAGATAAGGCTAGCGGGGCAGCGGAGGGTGCTAGGAGGCTAACTGGCGCGCACGGGGCCCGGCGGGTGGCTTACCTCCCTTGGGCTGGGCCAGCTGGTGGCCCAGCCGGTGGTCGGCCTGCACCGTCGCTGCCACTCGCCGTGGCCGCCCAGGAGCTCCTGGGCCTGCCTGCCACTGCCCCGAACGGGCGGTGGCCAAGGTAAGGCTAGTGGGGCAGCGGCAGGCGCTGGGAGGCTAGCTGGCGCGCATGGGGCCCAGCGGGTGGCTTACCTCCCTTGGGCTGGGCCAGCTGGTGGACCAGCCGGTGGTCGGCCTGCGCCATTGCTGCTGCTTGCCTTGGCCGCCCAGGAGCGCCTGGGCCTGCCTGCCGCCGCACCGAATGGGCGGTGGCCAAGGTGAGGCTAGCAGGGCAGCAACGGGCACTGGGAGGCTAGCTGGCATGTGTGGGGCCCGGTGGGTGGCTTACCTCCCTTGGGCTGGGCCAGCGGGTGGCCCAGCCGGTGGTCGGCCTGCGCCGTCGCTGCTGCTTGCCTTGGCCGCCCAGGAGCGTCTGGGCCTGCCTGCCGCCGCACCAAACAGGTGGTGGCCAAGGTGAATGAGAGCGAGCAAACCCCGCCCCTCCTCCTGCCCCCGCCCGCAAGGAAATACAGATAGTCCTCAACTTACGACCACATGGTTGGGGGTCGTGGCATTAGGAAGGTTGAGAACCACTGCCTTATGTGCATATTCCGTGTACAGCCCTGTGGTCTGATTAGTTATCAGAATCATGCCTGGAATGCTAATACAGGTAATCCTTGACTTACAACCATTCATTTAGTGACCGTTCAAAGTTTTACAACAGCTCTGAAAAAAGGGACCTGTGGCCATTTTTCACACTTAACGACCTTTGCAGCATCCCCTTGGCTATAATGAAGTCCAGATCAGTGCAATTATGGTTGGAACTCTGTTCTTTTGGGATATTACTTCCAGAGTCCCAGCTATGATCCTGGAGGATCTGTGTCCAAGAACAGAACTAGCCATGATGCATTCCCAAGTTCTGAAGCTGTCTCCAGGCTAAGCTACTGGGCCTCTGATTACATTTCATGAACCTTTTGAATTTGCTGACTGCCTTAAACAGTCATCAAAGAGCACAGCTTGTTGTTTCAAAGGGTTAAGAAACCCAACAGCAGAATCTCACAATGTAATTTTACTGAATATGGTAGCCATGAAGTAAACAGCATAATCAAGTCACGTTCTCCAAGGGTCTGTGAACAGAATAAGGCACTTAGCTATGTTCTTAAAGCAGTTTGCTTATGTTCCTATCAAACTAGCTCATGGAAAAAATGCCTCTGAAAGCACATGTCAATGAAAACAATGACAATGGCAAGATTTCCATCATTTTAATGACATTTGATTGAAAACACCACATAACTGGAATGGCATTGAAGCTGAAAAAATCAGATGCTCCACAATGAAGTTCCATATGAGTGCATAAAACTACATTAATGTATTTCCTGCTTGCTTTTTTCAAAAGTTAATTAGGATAGTCTGGTCTGCTGTCAGACCAGATTTTCTTCTAAATTCTTTTCATCAGCCATGAATATTAGTTTGATTGTTTTTCATGCTGCATTAATTTTCACCTCTCCCCTTTCGGTGCTATTTTAACTTCCCTAAAAATGTTCACTCTTTCCATCTAGCAATTAGTACAGATGAAGGTCTGTAAATAAAGAGTACATACCCTATCAAGATATTTTTACACCAGAATAGATAATTTCAGCATTATCTTTATCCTATATTATATTAGGGAAACTTCTCTAAGAGCCCAAGAGAAAGCATGAGAACTCACAAAGTTGAAACCTGTAGAAATGTAGCAGGATCGGAATGCTAATTTTTCTTATACTAGGGGGAAAAAGCAACAATCTAAGAATAGATGTTTAGGTCCCATGTCATCAACTGTACATAACTACAAATAATGGTGCAGGAGAATTTGCTGCTATGGGAAACAGATTGAAAAATTATTTCTACTACAATTCATTTTGGTGCTAGAATCATTACTGCCAGGTAAAGACCAAGTTCAGATTACTCACCGCCTACAATCATCTTGTATGACTAATTTTGGATTGAACCCTTTTCCCAGCTTGCTTAGATTGCTTTGAAACAGCTAGCACAATGTTAATTATATTATGATAATTATAGCTGGTCAAAGAGATCACTTCATCATCATGTTTCAAAGCTTATTAATATCGTTCTGATCATATCCTGCCACCTCACCCCCACTTAACATTTGAATTTTAAGCTTAAAGAAGTCCAAGCACATAACGGCGTTTAATTTCTCTGCCCAGTTCACAGTGATTTGCATATGTCCTCGAGCCCTGTTGGTGATAGAAGGTTAACTGTGAAATACATTCCTCACAAAAAGAGAAATGTAAAGAGGAACAAAAATATCTTGCTGCCAAGTTAGTGTGTGCGTGTGTGTGTATTTTCCTCTTTGGTACCATTTTCCTTAGCCATTTTCAAAATAATTTCAAATTTCAAAACAATTTCTCATCTCAAGCCATTGGCATATATATCCTTTACAGCACTGTTTTTCAACCCTGGCAACTTCAAATGTGTGAACTTCAGCTCCCAGAATTCCCCAGCTAGCATGGTTGGATAGGAGTCAGAATTCTGAAAGTTTCCAAGATTGAGAAACACTGTTTTGTACAATGGGACTGTACAGCTTGTTCAGCTTTTATTCTGTGAAATCAGACCATTGACACAGATTGTACAGTAGATTTCTTGGTATAAATAGGAGAAAAGGGCCCACGTGATATCATAATTAAAGTGTAAGACTAGGATCAGGGACACCTTGGTTCATCTTAATCTACTTTGCAGGATTGTTTTAGAATAAACTGGGATTGTCTATTGAGAGAGGCCTACGGAGCCTTCCCAGGATGGAACTGTACACAATTGTAAACAGTTTAATTTTTAATCTGTTTGAATTAAGAATGAAGGTAGACAACACACAAACTTTGGATAGTCCTGCTCCAATTTCTGATTTTATTTAATTAAGCCGAGTCTGGATCAACACCACTGAATGAATGAATGAATGAATGAAAGGGGAAGTCTAATCATAATTGTTAGACCCTTTGTCTTATGGGTGAAATTGTTCTTTTCTAAAAACTTTCAAATCAGGCCATATGTACTTACAATTACCTAAGTAAGAATCATGCACTATAGCACAGTGGTTCTCAACCTTTTTCAGGTTGAGACCCCACTTGTGCCGCCCATGCGCGCCGTGACCTCAACCCGGGCATGCGCGCGCGCGATGAAAAAAAAATGGCGGACCACGACGGGCCAATCCGCGCATGCGCGGTGCGCAAGCGACGGCCCGAACCACGCATGCGTGGCACGCGTGCGACGAAAAAAAATTAAAAAAAATTAAAAAAAATAAAAAAAAATAAAAAAAATATGGCGGACCGCGACGGCCTGATCCGCGCATGCGCGCGCGCGACGGCCCGAACCACGCATGCACAGCGCGCGCGCGACGAAAAATTTTTTTAAAAAAAATTTAAAAAATTTAAAAAAAACAAAATGGCGGACTGCAACGGGCCGATCCGCGCATGCACGGCGCGCGTGCGACAAAAAAAAAAGTCAAAAAAAATTTAAAAAAACAAAATGGCGGACCGCGACGGGCCGATCCACGGATGCGTGGTGCGTCCGCGCGATGGCCCGAACTGCGCATGCGCGGCGCGCGCGATAAAAAAATAAAAATAAATTTAAAAAATTTTTTAAAAACCAAAATGGTGGACCACGGTATCCAGCGACCCCCGCGAAATGGTCGTTCGACCCCAAATGGGGTCGCGACCCATAGGTTGAGAACCGCTGCTATAGCAGAACAATCCACAATTATGTGATCATCTTAAAAAATAACATCTCCCTTGTAATTGTTTGCAGCCTCTTTGTCTTCTAGTTCTGCTTTTTCAGGGTGAGGAGCAGATGAGACACTGATGAAATGAGATCCTTAGTTCCTAAACTTTGCAAATTTGCCTGGCCCAGCTTCTTGGCCAAGCTCTAATTCTACAGAACTTTATCTTTACTTACGATAAATCATAACACAATGATTATATTCACTGTATTGCAGTGCTGGAAAAGCAAAAGTAACTGATTTACCACCATGACCCTCTTTGGGAGAGGCAGCTGAAATCTATGTACAATTGAATCACTAACAGAAATGTAATTAACAGAATACAAGCATTTCTTTTTGTAGTGCAATATACATAAATAATTAAAATTCCAACTGATTTGTTAAACTAGGTACAGTCATTAATTTTAATCAAGCCAACATGCCTAGAACAATTCTGGTGAATCTTTAATTGGTGTGAGTTCCCTGGATTTATTATCTCCTTGATCAGCATTTGCTGGGAATCGCACATCACCTTTTTGACAGAAAAAATGACTGTGAAAGGAGACATTTGAACTGCTGAAAGCAAATTGGGTGACCAACTCAATAATCAGTTGTCTTTTGGCCCAATGTTCACAGGGCTAAAAAATGTCATTTACTCCACAGTTTTAATTCAAGAAGGCAGAAAGGATAAGATTTCAAGAGCTTGGGTTGAAAAGTACTAAAGTCACCAACCAGCCAGACACAGTGATAATAAATCTGATGCTGAGCCTAAAGGCTTTGAAGTGATGAACATCCACTGCTTCCAGAGAGGAAAAATTGAAATCCCAAGTTCAGGAATCAAAAGCATAACATGGCAAGACCATTTCGTAAGTCACTATAATATGGTACTTAATTTAAACCATTTAACTGTTTATAAATGTTTTCAAAGTGCTTTCCAGGAGGGTAAAACACAGGATAAAAATTAACAAAACATTTAACAATCTAATTTCCAGCCAAATAAATCCCCTCTCTGGCCTGACCAGTTTAGTGAATGATTGCTCATTCTTTCAGCTTCATAAAATCCTTCACACAAGGATTTTATGAGAATAAAATAGGCCATTGGGTTAACTTTTATTCTTCTTCCAAGAATTTGCTGCAGAATACATAAGTGTTCCACACCATTTGATTGTCTTAACCTGAGCAGCCCTGGAAGGGGGAATAACAACATACAGATCCTGATAGCAAACAAGTTGCATAAGTTGCACTCAGTGCAACTTACAGACTTGTGTCAGTTGTCACAACATGATTGACACAAATCACATAATTGTGATATTTGCCCGATGATATCACAATGGCCTGTCATTCTGATATCATGGCTTGTTTCAGATACCTATGCTTTTGTTCTGATAGTCTGGCTATGCATCAGTATAATACGTGATAAGGAGAGTTTGTGGCTTATTATATCTATAAAGCCAAACATTAGTTATAAACCATAATTACAGGCTTATTGTAATGTATGAAATAGTCAACTTTTGTTTATTCACAATCCATGATTCAACAATCCATGGCACAGAAAAATCTGGTGAACATTACCACTGTCACTGTTGTAACATTAGTTAGCAAGCTTTGTGGCATAGTGGAAATATCAATCTAAGATTCCCCCATCTTCTGGCATATTAACCATTTATATCCATATTATAACCCCATCTGACTCCTTCAGTGAAGAAGATGAACTAGGCCAGTGGTTCTCAACCTTTCTGAGGTTGAGACCCCACTTGCCCCGCCCATGCGCGCCGTGACCCCAACCCGGGGGCGCGCGTGTGTGCGCGCGCACGCAAAAAAATTTTTAAATTTTTTTTTAAAAAATCAAAAAAAAATGGCGGCCGCAACGGGCGGATCTGCGCATGCACGGATCAGCCTGTCGCACGCGCCACGCATGCGCTCATCCGCCCGTCGCGGGCCGCCATTTTGTTTTTTTTGTTTTTTTAATTTTAAAAAATTTAAAAAAAATTAAAAAAAACAAAATGGCGGCCGCGATGGGCGGATCTGCGCCTGCACAGATCGGCCCGTCGCACACGCCGCGCATGCGTGGATCCGCCCATTGCGGTCCGCCATTTTGTTTTTAATTTATTTTATTTATTTTAATTTTTTTTATTTATTTTTTTATTTTTTTTATTTTTTTTCCAGCGTGACGGGCGGATCTGAGCGTGCGCGGTGTGCGTGCGCCAAAAAAAATAAAAAAAATAAAAAAAAATTAAAAAAATTAAAAATAAATTAAAAATAAATAAAAATAAAAAAACAAAATGGCGGCCGGCGGTGCCCGGCGACCCCCGCGAAATGGTGTCGTGGCCCCAAATGGGGTCGCGACCCCAAGGTTGAGAACCACTGAACTAGGCAATCTCATTGAGGGTTCTGGAACAGAGCAGCCAAGCTTTTGTATAAGATCTGAACCAAAATTAGTCTTGCTTATCTATAATCATCTGGTTATAACTTAATCTAAACTCACCAGTGTCACCGCTTTACATTGTATCAGAAGATATCCTGATTGTCACTTTCTAGTTTTTGCTGTCTAGAATCTTGACTAGGATTTCTGCTGGTTGGATTTTTGGACTGACTTGTGGAATGTTCTTTTGTGTGTCACTCCAGTAATAACCAATCACTGTTGTGTTAAGGCTCTGGATTGCAAGACTCTTGCCTTTCCTCATCCTTGAGATGACTCCCCTGGATGCTTCCCCAGATACCTCTCCAGATGTCAACTCAGAGAAGGATGAACCAGGCACTGAGTTGGTCAAAGGCTCCAGCAGCCATCTGAGAGGGAGTTGGTTGAAGCACAACTGCAGCAGGGCAACCCTGAGGCTTCAGGTGGGGAAAGCATGTAACTGCAGCCGGTCAGCGACAAGGAGAAGGAACTGCCATCTGCACCTGATACAAGAACATGTAGGGCAGAGAAAAGGCAGGAGTAGTGAAGGTCAGCCTGATTACTCATGAGGAGGCAGCCTCATCCTTCTTGATGGGCTGCACCAGAAACTGGCTATTTAGCACAACATACAGATGGAGGTAGTGCTGGGAACAACATGTTTATTTCCTAGCTGTGTATTTCCTGGTCCTTGTGATTCCTGCCTTGCTTTAGATTGACACTCTGCCTTAACTTGGATCATGCCTTGTGAATTCTAGACTTTTCTTGCTTTGTGAACCCTCTTGTATCATGGATTTAAGTTTGCCTGGTTGGTTTATCTTGTTTGGGAAAGGTCCAGAAAGTATAATTAAGATGTTTGGATGCTTCCTTTTTCTGGATTTTGTTTGCACAAATACATGTGTGTGTTTTGCTTTTGCAGCAGTATGCATGCTTTACTTTATTTACTGTACAATAAACAATGATACAAAATACCAGGAAATCAATCACCATCACAACATTGTCACTGGTTATCAGATGAACAAGAGAAATAAATTCTCCATCCTGGTTTAAGTTAAATGGCATCTAATTCATTAGTACATCTATTATGGATTGAAATCTTTTACTCTAAAACCAGCTACATTTGTAAAAAAAATATGAATTGCAGTAGTTGTTATGAATTGTAATTCACAATACAGTTACTCTTTAAATAAGGACATACATTTAGTTTTGTCAGATACAAAATACATTCCTGGTACAGCACAGTAAGATTTATTTCTCCTTAAAGAAGTACTTCCTGTTCAGATCATTTTTTTGTTATTGGAATCCTTATTAGAGACAAAAATGTTCCTGTAAGAAAGGCATTCATTTTATTTTAATTTGCTCTAGCTTTAGTAAACGCTAGGTTTGTATCACAAAGCAGTTGTTTTATGTATGCCAAAAATCAGAAGTCTTGTAGCAGCTTTTCCAACTAGCAAATTTTATTAAAAGGCCTAACTTTCATGAGCTGCAGGTTATATGTGAGGCAGACAGATTTGGTTAACAACTGTAATGTATTAAAATCTCATTATGTTTGTTGAGACATACTGAGATAGTCTGAAACATTTTGATGAACGCAAGTTCAGCCATCTCTCATTTAATCCTGCTGTTAAAGTCTCATTTTTCCAAAATGGTCACTTTGAGATCTTCACTGGGGTGTTCTGGGAAGCTGAAATGCTCTGATGTAACTTTGTCCTTGTTTTGAGCCCCGATGTCAAATTTGTATACATTCCTTCTTTGTGCAAAGTTTGTCCCATCGATCCTATGTAGAATCTGGAAACATATAAGGATGCATGGCAATTGGTAGGTTACCTGTTGTGGGAAATCAGCCCCCCAGAGAAGGAAATATTAAAAGGGCAGAAAAATATATTTCCGCAAAGGATCTTAAAGAGGCAGAAAAGCATGCCCAGTTTTTCTTAATAGCCCCAAGTCTCCCTCCCCCAAGCAGAAACCAGCTCTGTAGAAATGCAGATGTAAACCATCCAGGAAGGTTGGAGGCTCCCAGCTAGAAGATTAAGAAGACAAAGACACCTAAAATCTACATGCCCCACCCAAACTCTAAGACAGGACATAATAGGATTAACCCACAGATGCCAAAGGGACACAGGTCAAAATACATGACACAGGAAATACAAAGCCTCAAACAGGAACAGGAAACAACCTCAAGAGCCTCAGAAGGTATAAAAAAAACTCCCTACATGTGCTCACTCTTTTCTTCCAGAGCCATCTTCCTGTCTGGCTCCCCTCTTCAATAAACTGCAACCTTCTTTCTAAAGCAGTCGCCATGTTGTTTATTCTTGGCTTGGACTGAACCATGATGAAGACTTTCCCCTCAACACTGTAAAAAGTGATGTGTACGTCTCCATTGTGTAGTTTTACCATGATATCAAGATAGTAGACTTGTTCAATATGTCAACCTAAAGATGTTGACAAATTGTGGAAGCATGATATATGCTAAGCTGACCAACTTTTTTACAATGAAAAGGAGGACACAAATAAATTGAAGAAAAAATATCGTAAGTAAAAGAAACATTTTATTCATTTGCAACAATAATACAGACAACTTGCATGTGCAAAGTTTGCCAGCCGGGTGTTTTGGCGCACTCAGCAGCAATTCCTATTGGCTTTCAAAAGCCAATAGTGGGAGTAGCACAGCTCATGCAAAAGTTGAAAAAAAAAACATCAAAAAAAGGTGCCGGAACGCCGTTCTGAGCGTTCTATGAGGGGGAAAAAAGCCCTGCAGATTAGTCTTCAAATATCGAAAAGAAGGACATGAAGGAGGACACTTTTTGAGGGAGGACAGAACTTACAAAAGGAGGACTGTCCTCCCTAAAGGAGGACAGTTGGTCACCTTATATATCCACAGGTATACTAATGATTTGTAGGCATTTGTCATTGCCAAAAATGAAATAGTTCTGGGCGAGCACAGAGTCACACAGTTTAGTCCAAGGTGTGCTCTATAGGGATCAGCCATCATATTCTTGTTGGTTTCTTTGTATAGTGTCTCAATATTCACATTGAATATAATGGAATTATTAGGAAGACTGCACATGGAGTTCAATCTTCTTAGGAGGTCTATAGTGCCTCTTGTGTAGCTGGGGAAACTTTCTGTAAGCATCAAGATTTTCCCTTTTGACTTTGTCCCACACATTTAAGTTTTAGCTTTATTATTAGGAGGTCCAGTGAAGGCTCTTATGTTATGACTGGAGCACTGAATTTTTCTTCATTCAGTCTTTCTGATGATCCAGCTATCATAGTAAATAACATCTACTATGGCCTTGACAATATTTTACTCTGTTATCAGCGCAATGATTCTTCACCTTAATCTTTTATCTAGAGGAGTAGAAATGTACTCTATACTATATCATTATATTATAAAGATCAGCCTTTCTTTCCATCATGTGCTCTCACAATGTCTGTTTTGCAACTCCAATCATTCTTACCCAGCTGCTACAATTGATATCAAATCTCTGCAGGTAGTGCAGAGCAGCAAATGGCTCAGTGAAGATCTCGACACAATGGCTTTTAAGTTATCAAAAGACAGAAAAAGAATGCTCTTGGCTTTGAATTTTGTTATTATTTCAGCAATTTCAAAATCAGGCGGGGAGAAATTCCATAATTTTGCTTACACTGAAATCATTTGACATTTGGGAAGTATGGATTACTTAGTATGGCCTCAGCTCCAGTTCCTAAAGTCCTTCTCAGGGATAATTATAGAATGAAAGTGCTGAAGAATCCCGAGGCTGTTCTTCTTTTGGCTGTTAGTTTTGTTACCTGTCCTAGATGTTATTCCTGAATGTCTCCCTTTGTGATACAGTATTTCATTTCTTTCAATGTAGAATTGAGCTGCCTGACTCACTGACACATGCATGTAACTGTGGTTTAGTGAGTTTATTAATGTTCCCCAACAATTCCCTTCATCAAAAACTCAGAACTGTCCCAATTAAGTCCAGTCAGGAGCAGGCCAAGATTAGTCCACAGAACAATGGCTTACTAGTCCACAAAGCAATTGTAAATTGCTCAAACAATATAAGTCCATCAGGCAAAACTTAAATCCACACACAAGAGAGCTCACATAATAAGAAAAGTTCAGAGTCGTCAACGTACAATTCCAAACACGATATCCATCCAAAGTAAAGCAGGAGTCATGACAATCAAACAACTAGAAAACGAACACATTGTTCCCAGCAACGCCTCCATCTGTCTGCTGTGATAAATAGCCAAATTTCCAGTGCCGGCAGGGTTTTCTCCTCTTAAGTAGTCTGGTTGGCCTCCGCTACTCCTGCCTTTTCTTTGCTCTGCATGTTCTCCGGAATAGGGTGGCATAGAAGTCAAATTAATACTAATACTAATACTAATACTAATACTAATACTAATACTAATACTAATACTAATACTAATACTAATACTAATACTAATAATAATAATAATAATAATAATAATAATGTTCTCGGATCAGGTGCAGGAGGCAGTTCCTCCTCTTCGCTGGCCATCTGCCACTGCAAACTTTCCCCAGATGAAGCCTCCTCTACCAGTTCCTGATGTGCCAGGAATGGACTCAACCTCCCCTGAGCTGACATCTGAGGAGGAATCAGGGAGTCGCCCAAGGGAGAGATCACAAGGATAAGCATTCTTCCAACAGGCTGAATTGTGGAGAACTTGGTGCTCTCTGTGCTTGGTTATTTGCTTGCAGATATTTCATTGCCCAAACTAGGTAACATCATCAGTTGTCTAATGAAACATGTGCAAATAATCAAGCTGAGAGAGCACCAAGTTCTCTAAACAAGTATTATTGTCGAAAGGCTGATAAACTCTGCCGAGATGCTTTCTCCAAGCATATATCAATAACTAATTTTATTGTGCTTCACCATACAAACAATTTTGGCCATATCTTAATTTTTTTAAAACATATGACTTTTACATCTAATTCCATAAAGGAATCTTCACTGCCATCATATATAGAGAGAGAGAGTTTCTTTTTTTGCATCTTTATTTAATCATCTGCCTATTTGGAAAAGCCTGGAAAATAAACAAGCAAAGTACAGGAGAGGAAAGGAAAGGATACATTCTCTCCATCAGTTCATTTTTTTTCTCTCTTCCTTGAATATAAAGATTAATCTTCACTTTATTCTTGTAATATTATAAGACTGATAAAAGCCTGTAGAAGACAGACTCAAAAACAAAACATCAGACTCCCAATTCAGACAATAGCAGTTATTTGTACATATTTTTAGAATGCCTTCAAGGTGACCTACAATGGTAAAAATTAAAACGCTTATGTATTTTATCATTTACATAAAATATGGGAGCATATTAACAATATAGTGAAAAGAGATTTCACAGTGTTGAATTGTAGTTTTGAAAATAGTTTTGAATAGTTTTGAATTATAAGCCGTCCAGAGTCATTGATTGGGGTGGTGGCTATAGCAATTGAATAAATGTATAAATACATTCCAGAAAATGAAAGCAACATTCATTGTTGAAATCTCAGTGGAACGATACTATTTTGAGTAATCCCATTTTTTAGAAACAAAAAGGAAATAACTGAATGCCATAGGCCAGGGTGAGGGCTCTTTGCTCTTAGTTTCTCTTGGGGTAAATATATATATATTGAGTTCTTGCTTTCCTAGTTAAGTTCGCTGTCACCGAAGAGCTCTGATTGTGTAGAAAGCTCAGCTCCCCCCTCATCCTTCCCCAAGATAGCCCCGATATAGGGAATGAGATTAGTCTTAAGGCATGGATGTGAGAACCCTAATCTGCCTTTGAGAATCCTTCCCCCAATTTTAATCACTAATAATAATAATAATAATCTTGGGAGGAACCTTGGAGGTCATCTAGTCCAACCCCCTACTCAGGCAGGAAACCCTAGACCAGTGGTTCTCAAACTTTTTAATGCCACGACCCCCAACCGGTCGTAAGTCGAAGACTACCCAACTGGTCGTGAGTCGAGGACTACCCAACCGGTCGTAAGTCGAGGACCCCAACCAGTCGTAAGTCGAGGACTTTCCCTAGCCGGGAGCACCGCGCATGCGTGGTGCCGCCCCCTGCGCCAGCTGAGGTGTAGCTGGCAAGGGGCAGCGACGGAGCAGTGCGACCACCAGCTGCACCACCAGCTGGCCCAGCCCAAGGGAGATAAGGCACCCGCCGGGCCCCACGTGTGCCAGCAACCCTCCCTGCGCCTGCCAGCCTCCCACCTCCCACCCCTGGCCCTCTTTTACGTACATTTTTAGTAGTTGCTCAGCAGGGAGGGGTGGAAACTTCCAGACAACTCGCCTTCGCTGCAGACAACTTGCAGCACCGTTTGCAGACTGGGACTTTTGGCGGGCTCAGCAGGGCAGAGACAGCCTGGACAATTCCTATTGGCTTTTGAAAGCCAATAGAATTAGACTATTCAAGAGAGTCTATTCTATTGGCTTTCAAAAGCCAATAGAATAAGAGGGAGTAGCACAGCTAAGAAAAAGGGGGGAAAGTGGCGGACTGTGTTGTTTGGCGACCCCCGTGAAATGGTCGTTCGACCCCAAATGGGGTCGCGACCCACAGGTTGAGAACCGCTGCCCTAGACCATTTCAGACAAATGGCTGTCCAGTCTCTTCTTAAAAACTTCCAGTGTTGGAGCATTCACCGCTTCTGGAGGCAGGTTGTTCCACTGGTTAATATAAAGCAGCCCTTTCCTTCACGTAGGAAAAAAATTAAATAACTGTCATGTATTAATGAACGTTGTAGTGCCTGCTGATTGCAATGTTTTTTGTTTGTTGTGTGACAATAGAAGTGGCTTATTAGGAAATATTGCATTGTCCCCATCTCAAGGGATTTGCATTTGAAGTAATTAGAAGACTTCCTCAAAGGCTCCCATTGATCCGTCAACCAATGGGGATGTATTTGAACTGTAAACAGAAGCTGAGGTTACCATGGCATACCCTTCTGCCAACCAGCAATTGATATTCTTGGCAAATAGTGTGTCTGGGGAAACACACTGTTTCTCTGACTCCTTGGAGCAAAGTAACTTTTCCTCAATATGGCTTTTCCAAGTCCTTTTTCCAAGGCAAAGGATTTGGATCCTCAAATTCACTCAAGGAGGTATGTTCCACAATTGGCTTCCATACGTTGTTAGTGACTATGGGCGTTGAGACTATTGATAGAATTTTGCTCAAAACGCCCTCCCTATAGGATGTTCTCGCAGGATGTAAGGCAGAGTTATAAACCTCTTGAGATGTATTTCATTTTTTCAGATGTACTTGACTTACATCTTGAAGCCTAGAATTTGTCAGACTGTGTAATCTTGCAACACAGCTTGATGCTTCCAGTAGAAAAGCTGTCAAAAATAAACACAAAAAGAGCATTGCAGGCCAGTAGGAAAGTCCTAAAAATGAATTTGTCATATTTTTGTGGTGCTATAATAGCTGCTGGGTTTTTATTTTTAGTATCTTTATATAACATGCTTGGTTTATTATCTCTGATCAGTTTGAATCTAATTATTGCACAGCTTTATTTGGGCTTGTATTCTGAAAGGCAACCTAAAAGGATTCTTAAATACATGGTTGTTCAAATAACTCTGAACTTCAGAAACGGAATTTATAGTATATTTTATAGTCCCTGCTTCAGCTATTCTTAGAAATTCACCGGGCAGGATATGGAGATTCTCTGACTCAATAGCTCAGTGTCATAGTGTAGTTGAGCACACCAAGACTCCTATGAGATGGACATTCTGAAAGAAAATTACCTGCAAGAAAAATAGGAAGGTAATACATGCCCATGAAATATCAGAAACAGAATCCCACTCCTATGAAGCTTCACAAAAACCACATATTTCCATGAAGGATTTGAGTCCATGTGCATACTTTAAGGCAGTATATTTACAAGACAATATAATGTTGAATTCAAGCCCACTCACACTTGACATCGTAGCTAAATCTATAATGGTTGGATATTTGTTTGTTTATTTATTTCCCACCTTTATTGTTTTTACAAATAACTCAAAAGTGGTAAACACACCACCTTCTTTCTCCTATTCAGCTGAGAGACAGTAACTAGCCCAAAGTCACCCGACTGGGTTTTATGGCTAGGGTGGGACTTGAACTCACAGCCTCTAGCTTTACCCAGCCTAGTGCCTTAACCATTATACCAAACTGGCTGATGAGAATTGTAGTCTTTCAAGGTCATGCTCTGTTGGAGAGAGTTACTGTAACAGCTTTGCTATAGAAGTGACTTTATTTCAATGGGATTATTTGGAAGGGATATAACTTTCCCAAGTTATTTACAAGACCGCCTTTTGCCAGTAAATACCTCCCATCGACCAGTTCGCTCCCACAGAGAGGGCCTCCTCAGGGTGCCATCGGCTAAGCAGTGTCGGCTGGTGGCGCCCAGGGGGAGAGCCTTTTCTGTGGGGGCACCGACGATGTGGAACGAGCTCCCCCCTGAACTCGGGACGTGTCATGATCTCCGCACCTTCAGAAGAGAGTTGAAGACTCATCTCTTCAATCAAGCCGGCCTGGCCTAGACCTCCTCGGGTTTTAAATTTTTAAACAAGGCTGTTCGGGTTTTAGAATTGGGATTTTAACAGGTTTTAGTAACAGCCATGTATTAATTTAATTTATTTTTAAATATGTATTATTATTATCTGTTTTAATTGAGCTGTAAACCGCCCCGAGTCCTACGGGAGAGGGGCGGTATAGAAATTTAAGAAATAAATAAATAAATAAATAAATAAATAAATAAATAAATAAATAAATAAATAAATAAATAAATAAATAAACTGGATCATTCTTAAAGCTGACAGATAAATACAGGCAGCTTTCGACTTACGACCACAATTGAACCCAAAAGTTCTGTTGCTAAGGGCGACATTTGTTACGTGATTTTTTTGCCCCATTTTACAACCTTTCTTGCCACGGCTGTCAGGTGAATCGCTGCACTTGTTAAATTAGTAACACGGTTGTTAAGTGTATCTGGCCTCCCCGTTGAGGTTGCTTGTTGATCACATGATCTCAAGACACTGCAGCCGTCATAAATATGAGTCAGTTGCCAAGCATCTGAATTTGGATCACATAACCACGGGGAAGCTGTCATGGTCGTTAAGTGTGAAAACCGGTCATAAGTCACTTTTTTCAGTGACATCGTAACTTTGAACTGTCACTAAACGAATTACTGTAAGTTGAGGGCTACCTGTAGATATAATAGATAAAACAATACAGAAGTCAATCTAAATTTTTATTTAGTAAAGTAGCATTAAATAAAACATTGAAGTAATAACTTTCGACATTTATTTATTTATTTATTTATCAACAGTTCTTCTATAACATTGATACAGGTAGTCCTCGACTTATGACCACAACTGAGCCCAAAGTGTCTGTTAAGTGAGACATTTGTTAAATGAGTTTTGCCCCATTTTATGACTTTCCTTGCCACAACTGTTGAGTGAATCACTGCAATTTATAAGTTAGTAACACAGTTGTTAAGTGAATCTGGCTCCCCTATTGACTTTGCCTATCAGGTTATAAAAAGAGATCACATGACCCCTGGACACTACAACCGTCATAAATATGAGTCAATTGCCAAGCATCTGAATTTTGATCATGCAACTATGGGGATCAGTTGTAAGTGTGAAAAACGGTCTTAAGTCACTTTTTTTAGTGCTGCTGTAACTTTGAACGTTCACTAAACAAACTGTTGTAAGCCGAGGACTACCTGTAGTTACAGAGCATCCCAAAGCGATTTACAAATTCTAAAAACCTTTTAAAATAAACCAGGTAAAAGCAATGTGTTAAAAGACAGTGTCAGCCATGTTCCGGAACATTTGGAAAACTGATTTATTCCCTCTGGTATTGGAGTGAATTCTGCTATAGAGCTGTGTAATGTCTTTTTGAAAACCTTGGTGCCATTGTTTAAATGTTGCTATTGTGGTTTTATTGCAATTGCTATGTTGTATATGGTGCTTTTTAAAGTGTTAGCTTTTCAGAAACAAGAGTGAGACTGGAGAAAATCAGCATAGAATGGTGGTGTTACAAAAGTCTTGCAACTCTGTAATGGTATATGGCAGGGGTAGGCAACCTTGGCTCTTTTATGACTCGTGGACTTCAACTCCCAGAATTCCTGAGCCAGCATGGCTCAATTTGGAAACCTCTCCCTTTCCCCTCAGCATGGCTGGCTCAGGAATTCTGGGAGTTAAAGTCCACGAGTCATAAAAGAACCAAGGTCACCTACCCCTGGTATATGGGAAAGACCTTGGAAAATTGTGTGAGGAGACAATGCTAAGGGAGCAATCAGATAAGTTACAGCATAGCCCACAACTGCATAATGGGATGAGCAAGAATATCAGAAGAGACCTTGCCTAGTTTCTCAGACGGTAAAGGAGATGGTGGGGGAAATTATACTTTGAGACCTGCAAGATTCTGTCAGTGTAGATTTACAATAATGTAGAATTAGCTCATCTGGTGATGATTCCATTCTGGTTTATCCCACAAGACTGATAAAACAACACCAACATGGGCATGGGGCTTACTATCCTGCCGGAAGGCTATTCCAGGTGTCTTCCTGTAGAAAGTTGCCCTTTGCCATTGCCAAGAGGCAGCCCATGGCATGGGAGAACAGGACCTCCTCTGAAAAGTAAAAGTGCCTAGGAAAGAGATATAATTCAAGATGTTATAACACATATATTGATCCTGAATTAGTTAGGGCTTTACTTATGTCAACACTTTTAATCTGGCAGAGCCGTACCAATAGAAACCTGTTAACACTAGTATAACATATGCCGTTTTTTAGCTGCCGCCGCCCCCCCCACCAAGGAGTAGCATAAACAACAGAATTTAGCACTTAGTTGTAGTTTCCAGGCCAGACTCAAGACCATCATTGACTTATAATGTGAAATAGCATTAAATAAATCTGCAAATGTTTGGTATGAATCAGTGGTGGGATTCAGCCAGTTCGCACCAGTTTGGCAGAACCGGTAGCTAATTTTTTGTTGCCCAGGCCCAGAATGGACTTCTGGAAGCGGCATCCACACAGAGAAACGGTTGTTCCCATATTTGAATCCCACCACTGGTATGGCTGTAAAGTTAGCATTATAGAGATCTTTTGTAAAAGACACTGAGAAATTCATTCAGATGTTAGCATGGATTGCTTTGTCCTACACCACCCTCTTTTGGCCAAGATCTGTCTCGCAATTTGGGCTGTTGGAAATTAAAAGGAAGTCTATCTGAGTCTTTGTAAAAGAGGCTTTTGGGAACCCTCGTATGATTTTTCCCTTCATAAAAATTTTTCAAAGTCTACATGAAACCGTCTCTCAATATCAACATGTTGGGAAAGATTTGGTGAGGATGTGCTCTGGCAAATGCAGCTGCTTTTTTTCTATCCTAATCTCCAGTGTTTCAGACACTCACTTTCTCCAAATTGGTTCCCAGAAAACAATTGGACAGTGTGTTTTGGGAAAATTAAAATAAAAACTCTGTTTTTGTCCCTGTAATCCAGGTATGTTAAACTGCTGGCCCACAGGCCGGATGCGTCACACCAAAACCGCGCCCACCTAACTGCCAGCAATGGGGGGAAAGTCACGATACGTCGTGTGACGTCACGTGATGTCGCGCGTTTGACATACCTGCTGTAATCCCTTAATTCAGGGTAGAGTTGGGATGACTAGATGGAGCTGAGAGTTTATTGGCCAGATGCCCTTCCCGACGTCATGCAGCACATATTTTCTCTTTGTACCCTGGGAAAGAGACATCTGCCATTACCTAGGATTGAACTCTCATCCTCCCAAGAGGGAGGTGGGAGTCTTCACCATTACGCCACCACAGCACTCAAACAATGTTTCCCAATCTTGGCAACTTGAAGTCCAGGAGGGGGGAGGAGGAGGAGGAGGAGGAGGAGGAGGAGGAGAAGAAGATTAGCAGCAACTGAAAAAATTAGCCAAGCCCTCCAGCAGCTATCTTTATTGAATACACACCTTCTGTCCATGATGAATATTCATAGCAAGGAGTCTGGTCTCCAATGGAGACAGTAAACACACAGGGCTAATCCAGGCTCCCTGTGTCTTTTGTTTCAGCTCTGCAGGAAAGCTCAGCAATTTTTTACAAAAAATCCTTTTAGTAAAGGGTAAAATCCCTTTACCTGGCATTGTCTGTTATGTGTTCAGAAAGCTTTATGATGCGGTGTGGCTCTTAGAAACAACAAAGAAATACTACTTTTATTTCCGGAACACATACATATATACAGATTGCCAGTCACTGTTTCATAGCACCTGAGTCTTCTTTTTATTAACGCACTGAAACTTGTTTCAAGTCCCTGTGCAATGTGCACTGTCCAAAAATAGATTGCTGGGTCCTCTCACAAGTGTGATCCGAAACCGCTCAGGAAACTTCAGAATTAATCATGCATTTCTCTTGCTTATTTAACATTTATGTCAAAACGTTGGGCAAGAAGTTGTTGAATTGGTGAACATGCTGCATTCTGGCTAACACTTCCCCACACTTTTTTTCTGGGTTGATCCAATTTTAAGTCGTATAAACAGTGTTTATACGATGGGAAGCGAAATAAACGGACTCAGAAGCACCACATCAGCAGGGACTCCGTTACCGGCAACCAGCTCTGCTGGGGATTTAGCTTCATATTCTTCACTTTCATTGAGCAGCAGGTTTGGAAGAAGCCCACTTGTTATCTCCCAGAATCTGGTGAAGGCCTCAAGTAAAATCCATGGAGAAGAACAAGAAGCTCTCAAGAGGGACCAGGTCCAACAAGACAAGATCTGGAGAGAGGTTGTGGAGGCTGAGAGGAAGGCCACCAAATATTGGTGAGTAACTTGGTAGTGTCTCTCTCTTAAAAGCTTTGACGTGACTGTTCATGTTTGATTATGCTTGGGCTGACCTATGCAATGCGAGACTTGCCTGCGATTTTTATAGAATAAAAGCAATATAATCTTAGAAGAAAAGTTTTAAAAAAGCAAAAGAGAAGAAAGAAAGAGAAGAGATAGAAAATAAGAGGGGGACGAAAAAAAGGCAGTAGTTATACAGGTACTCCTCGACTTACAACCACAATTGAGCCCAAAATTTCCATCGCTAAGCAAGGCAGTTGTTAAGTGAGTTATTTCCCATTCTACGACCTTTTCACCCGAGTTGTTAAGTGAATCTCTAAAGTTGTTAAGTGAATCATGCAGTCATTAAGCTAAATTGGCTTCCCCCACTGACTTTGCTTATCAGAAGCCAGTTGAGATGGTTACAGCTGGGGATCATATGATCCCGTCATAAATACATGCCTTTTGCTAAGGGCCCGAATTTTGATCACGTAACTGTGGGATGTTGCAATGATTATAAATATGAAAAACGGTTATGTCATTTTTTTCAGTGTCATTGTAACTTTGAAGGTCACTAAACAAATGGTTGTATGTCAAGGACTACCTGTAAATGCATGTAAATCTTATCCTCTCTACTTAAAATTACATCATAACTCCCCAGCTCCATTTCATCTTGAGGACTATGATTGTCAATAATTTCCTACTGGCTGATGACATTTTGGAACAGAAACAAAGCAGGGGAAATTGAACTGTCCCTAGATACACGTGGATATCTGTGCACGTACACTCACACACACATATACATGCATATATACATATTTATATTCATTTTCAAACAAATATAAAATAAAAATGAATAATTCACCACATGCAAAAACAAAAAGAAAAGTCACATCAAATGAAAACATAAAAAGGACAAAAAAAATTATGTAATTACAAATACATGCCAAGTTCACCAGAATATACACACATAAATATACACACATAAATATACATATGTACTTATATATTCATTGAATGTGGGTGTTATGGTTATAAGGATTAATTAAAATTTACAAGAACCAGAATAAATGAATAGCAACATAAACTCTAATAAATACAATATGAGTGATACACCTCTCATCCACTAGTTAAGAATTGAAGATTATCTATCTAGTTATCTGTCTGTCTGTCTGTCTGTCTGTCTATCTATCTATCTATCTGGACTGGAATCAGTTCTAACACTGCATTTCTTTTAGCCTTTCAGATATTCAGTTAAATTTTCATTTGTCTAGTTAGTATAATTATACTCACATATTCAATCATACAAGATATTATCCTTTTACATTGAAGGTATCAAAACTGGAGTTTCCTAAAGGACTATGATCCCCAGGTAAGTTAAAATCCAAACGTGCATGTTAAAAATATACTGACATGTTTGAAACAGATTTCCCCCCATATTTTTATATAATATATTCATCCTGAATTAACATAGTCATAGTTCAGAATGGTCAAGGATGAACAGTGATGATGCTTTACACTCAGTGGGTCCATATATCATGTTAGACAGTGGCTTTTTTTTTTTTTACATGGAGGTGAGAACAAGCTGCAACAGCTTGATTCACAAAAGCAGCTTATGCTCTTATCCAGCGAAGGCTCAGCACAAAATATGGAGGGTTCTCTTGCCCTTCTCTGAATTGGGAAAGATGCTAAGAGAATCTCCCAAAACGCTATTCTAAAGGTAGGCAAAAGTGAGGGATGCCAATTCAACAATGATAGACTTTATTGTTCCTTATGCAGCCCCTTCTCATTTTTCATTTAAGCCTGCCTAGGATTTGGGCAGGGGCATTTTCAGAGAGTTAAAAAAAAAAGAAAAGATGCCAAGATGGTATCCATTACCATGACAATGGAGCTCTACTCCTTTTTAAGGTTGCCATGACCTACTTTTTTAATGGGCTTTGATTGCATGGCTGTGGTCCCCATCTTCACTTTTTTTACCACCTCTGGGATTAGGAAAAAACCAGAGTGGAAAACCCTTATTCTTTCCTGAATAGGAAAAAACAAGATAATGTATTAGCTCAAGAGATAGGAGCAAAAAGCCCTCCCAACCCAAGTTAATAGCTCCATCAGGAAAAGTGGAAACAAAACGTGAGGACTTGCAAAACTGAAGAAAGTTGGAAAGGTAAGGAAAATATTTTCCTGGAGACTGAGGAAATGAAATCACTAACTTTGACTTCAAAAAGAGAGAGAGAGAGAGAAAAAAAGTATTACAATAACGTTCCTGACATTTGAACGATGCTGCAAACACAACATTTTTCTAAAGAAAATCAGGCAATTTATAGCTTGGAAAGAAATTGGTAGAGGTGGAGAGAACAGCATGATCTCAGCAGAATGTTGGTGATAACTGGAAGGTATTTTGGAATGTTCTTATCACACAGTAAATTTACACTGAGATAGGCTCTTAAAATCTTAAAACAGTTTTACAAAGTTAGAATGGTTCAGCTTTGAAATCAAGAATATGTCCTCTAGTCACTGCCAATGATTTCTTGTCATCCTATTTGGTTTCTACACATTAAGCCTAGTTTTATAGGAACATTTTAAATCTCAGATCAATATCATACTTGGTTTTTTGTTGGGTTGAAAGATCGTTTGTGCTTCTATTCATGGACAGGACAAGGGAAACTCCCAACTCTATACTGACCAGAAAGCAAGGCTTCCTTTTCTTTCCTCTGATTTCTGAAATTGTCACAAGATTTGGAAGCTGCCCACTATTATTAAGGCTTAAAGAGAGGCAGGGTTTCTGTCTTTTTCCTGTCTCTCATCATCTACATAGCTTAAGAAGTGAATTCAATGTGCCCCAGCCAGTCATTCTGATTCTGACCAAAGGACTTGTGCTTTAAGACAGGAATAGATAATAAATAACCATACATTAATAACATTTCAAAAGTATTTTAGACTATGAAAAATTGAATACTTTGGGTGATGCTATACAGACAACCAAATAAAAAGTATTGCATTAGAGTTGAGTGAACTGTGTTTTAAAATATTGCCAAAAGTCCTTTAAAAAACAGGTACCTCATTGTTTTATTTTTATTGCAGTGTTTAAGTTTTTTAATTAACTGGATTACCAGTTTGCTTAGAATTTGCACAGAATTTTTCATATAAGACAAAACTGACACAAAAACCATTAAAACAAGGTAATTTCCAGAATGATTGTAATTAATGCATGAAAGCCAGAACTATCAGTATGTTTTTGTTATGATAACCAAATCCTGGAGTTATCAGAGCTTTCTTTGGTCTGCTCCAGTAAAATACTTCTAATGTTATTGTGTTCATTCTTGAAATCTTTCCTAATTCCCAATGGAATTGTTTATGCATAATATGGCAATAGAAGCACTTCTTATTGAACTTTTATTCACATAAATAATTGATTTATATTTTTTTAGGGCAAGAAAAAAGTATCTGTCCAACTCCCTGAATATATACCAATATTTTCAGACAAAATTCCCAATACTACCAACCGTGTAATTGGGAGCAGAATGAACACTGATCTTGGTAAAACCCTGATAAAAATGGACTATTTCCTCAATTATGGAAGAAGAAAAACAAAAACTGAGCAAGAACTCCAGCCTTCCTAGAATCAAATAGAAATCTTGCTATTAAAAAAGTGCTTATCTTTTTTGAAGATTATACTTTTTGAAATAGGATTAATGTCAAAAACTTTGTGCACCTACCCTTCCAGACTTAATTCTTCTGCAGACTAGTCAGCAATGATATTTAGCAAATTAAAGTTGATGGCAAAGTTTGCTAATATTATCCTTGAGAACGGTCACATGTAAACACCAGTCTTTACGGTTTCCAACATTTAGAAAACAGTGGTGCTGCATCACATTCTACTTTTTTCTCTCAGTAGGAAAACTGTGTTTCTTCCACCAAATTAAGCCTGAAATTTCATTGCAGATGAGAGCGCTGGCCTGTTATACATTGCAAGACTCGGCTGGGGCATCAAAATATATGTAAGTGCCATAGTGGCACATTGCTTAGAATGCAGTTTTGCAGGCTAATTTTGCATTGGCAATGCCAGGAGTTTGATCCTGTCTCAAGGTTGACTCAGCCTTCCATCCTTCTGAGGTCAGTAAAATAAGGACCCAGATTGTTGGGGAGAACATGCTGATTCTGTAAACCGCTGTAAACAGGCTGTAAAGTACTGTGAAGTGGTATATAAGTATGGACAATAGTTAATATTTATTTGCTATGTATATGTAGGGATGTGGGTCTATACATATGTTGTTCATGGTATGTTTAGATGTGTGTCATGTATGTTTCACTTTGAGAGCAAGCAACTAAATTTCATTTTTGATGTGTGCCATTGTGCTCACATTATAAAAATGACAATAAAGGTTATCTTATCTTATCTATTTGGGTTTTGTGTGTAGTGCCAGCTACAACCAAGGGTTAGGGGCAGGGTAGGAGAAGGGACTGGACATCCAGGACACTCTGGAGATTGTCAGAGGCACTGCCCTGCAGATAGCCAGATGTGAGACTCTACTTGTGAGATTGAATGTTAGAATTCAGTTAGAATTGCTACAGCTATACCAGCCACCCTAGTTCAGAGCAGCTTCTTTGCCTGGGCTGCTTAATGCTGTGCCAATTGCACCTGTTCCTGGATTGGGAAGGCCTGCTTGCAATCACCAATGCTTTAATCAGATCCTGGTTCGATTATTGCAATGCATTTTATATGGAGCTGCTCTTGAAGACTCTTCAGGAGCTGCAACTGGTCTAGAATGCAATGTTGTGTGAATTGATGAGCATACCTCAATACACCTATACAGCACCACTATTTTATAAATTGCACTTGTTCCCAGGAGGCTTCCAGGATGTTGATTATCATCTATAAAGGCTTACATGGCTCAGGACTGGATTATCTGCAACACTGCCTTTCTTCAATTATTTCTACCTGCCATGTTCTATTAAGATAGATACGCTTTAGGTCCCTTCCTTGAAACAATGCAACCTGAGGGGACCTAAGAGGCATGCTTTAGCTGTTACAGCACCTGACTTCTAGAATGATCTTCCCACAATACATGGGTTGGTCATGTCCTTGAGTGCTTTTTGAAAAGCACTAAAAATGAATTCTTCTTTTAGGTGTTAGGGCTAGGATGTTAGAAGCAAATGTGATTCTCTAGTTGTCCATTATTGTTGCAGTTTAATTATATTTGATTTTTTGTTGTTTTATATTATATACTGCCCAGGGTCATATTTGTGTGAGTTGAGCAGTCTTATGCTGTACATTTCTATATAGATGCAGAACCATTGGAATAAATAAAAAATAAAACCCCATAACCAGCTTCTTTAAATGCCTTTGAATGTTTGTCATCAAGGATTGATGTAGCTTTCAGAATAATTCAGAAATTTACTTTGAAGTAAGCCGATCTTTTCCCAAATATATTGAACTTTCAATGGTTTCCTGCAATGAAGAACAATTATATTTGTTAGAAAACTTGGCAATTGGCTTGAAATAAAATTGTCTTGTGCTTACTGACTTGGCCTTCTAGTCTGGTTTCTTCTTCTTTTTTAGTTCATACATGCCAATCAAGATCAGAATTGTATCTAGCTTTATATTGCCTATCTAACCAGAATGAGTATTTACATATAGGGCAATTCATTTGTTTGTTTGGCAATCTGGAAAAGCATACAGTTTACTCAAGGAACTTTGGCAGTTGAAATGCCCTGGACTAAAGTTACAGTCTTAGGCTTATAAAACCTGGATTAATATAAGATTCTAGAAAACCAAGACTTTGGTAGCACCTTTTTTAACCAATTGTTTTTACCCATGTTGTCTAGCTGTAACATTATTATTATCCTTATCTTCTTTACTACAGATGTTGCTATGGAAACTTTCTACTGCAGTAGCTCTTGGGCAACAAACCTCTTTTTGACCAGCATGGGGTCCAATGCATACATTCCAAATGGCCAATTTCCCATTCTTTAATTTTGTCATTAGTTATGTTTTGTCCTGTGACCTGGGCCGGGGGGGGGCAGGAAAGGGAATATAAACCAATCGGCTTAAGCAGCAGACACAACATCCGCCTACTGTTTACCAAAGAAATCATCCGAAAACTTTTACTGGAAGACACCGGACGGCAGGCGATTTCTGGGCATGCTCGATAGGCACACCGGAAACAGTAAAAAAAGGCTTCCTTGCTGCAGATGTTAGTTTCAGGAATCGAAGCCGCTGTGTGCTAAGGAGGCTGCTGAGGGCTGCAGATTTAAGCTAACCTAACGATGCTAGGAAATTGGAATAAAATTTAAATAAAATAAAATAGATCCTCCTCCTTCTCTCCAACCAAAGAAAGCACAAGGCTTAATTTGGGGTTGGAACTCGGACCAGAACCTGTCCTGGCACGTGCTGAGTTCTTAGAATAGGGCGGCATAGAAATCTCATAATAATAATAACAACAATAATAATAATAATAATAATAATAATAACAACAACAATAATAATAATAATAATAATTTTTTAAAAATGCCTCTGGGCATATGCAGAGTACAGCTGCTTCTGCCTTGAGTAAATAAGATCAAGAAGGGGGGGAGAACGGAGGAGGAAGAGAATAATTTCCCTAAATGAGAGTTTTCATTGATTGAGGCGGCAGATAAATGGGTGCATCGAGGCTGGGCAGTGGTCCTCCACGCAGAGCTCCGTCGTAACCATGGCAACCAAGCCTGCTCCTCCTACCGGCCATTGTTACCCCTCTCTCCGCCCTCGTCAGCTCCACTCCGGTCGCTCCCTCGCTGGAAGAAGCGGGAAGGAGCGATGGATCCGGGCCGGCTCTTGCTGGAGGCGGCGAACTGGAGCACCATCGCGGCGTGCCTGGTGCTCAAGTTGCCCCAGGGAGCCGCCTTGGTGGCCGCCAGATCCGCCCGAGGAGTCAGCCTGGAAAGTTTATTGCTGGAGCTCGGCGGGTAAGGACGGAGTTTCTCCGCCAAACTGCCCGGCGGCAGCAACAGCAGCACCAACCTCCGCGCTCTTCCTCCCGCCTGCCCGGTCTTTGGGAAGGGGAAGGCTTCTTTTCTCCGTGTCCACGGAGGAGTTGAGACCCGCGGAGGGAATTGCGGGTCGGCTCTTCCCCGCGAGTCACCTCCCTGCTTGAGCCTGTGGCTGTTTTTGCTGGTCTTCTGAACCTGCCCCGCGGGCAAAGATACACCCATCTCGAGTCAGCTTCGGGTGCGGAGACATAACGTACCCTCGAAGGAAGAAGTTGGCAAGCTCTGGCCGTCGTTTTTCGAAGAGGAGAGCCGGGCGAAGGGCCTGGGACACGAGGTGTCTTTTGGGAGTCCCCGGCGGGCGCCTCGTCGGGCCGTTTTTCCCCCCTTCTTGCTTTGGCCGCTTTGCCTCGTTTCGTCTTCCCACAAGCGCTGCTTCTCTGCTTTCTTTCCAGGCGTCACTTCAAGCCACAGCTGCCCTGCCCTTTTCTCTGGCTTGCTTGAGTTTGGCTTCCTCGTTGAACCCGAGTGTGTTGTAGGCCTCTAAAGAGGAGGAGAAACGGGCAAAATAATCCATCCATTGGATTAGAAAGCCAAAGAAAAGAAATGTGCAGCAACTGCAACCAGGCTGATATCTAGTTCAGCCCTCGGTTGCCTCCCTGAAACGAGGCAGTAGAGAGGCTAAGGTTGGACTCAACATTCAACCCCAATCCCCTCCCTAGTTCATAAAATAAATACAATAAAAGGTAATCTCATGACTGCATTTCCCTTATGATGCCAAGAAACTTTCCTATCTCAGATACTTGAGGTTCCAGGCCAAAGCACTGTGAGTTCCCACATTGAAGTTCTTAGGAAACGAGCGTCTTTCTTTTCTTTAGAAGTGGACTTTACAACTTTTCCCAATCCGGTGTTGTTCAAGTGTGTCAACCTCTTTCTCTATTTCTCCAGCCTAAGTAAGGTTGCTTTTCAGACTGCTTACCTGGACAGCCACTTCTTTGGAATGGTATAGGGCAGGGGTGTCAAACTGCTGGCCTGCAGGCCAGTTGCACCATGCAATCTGAAAAAAATCACGATACATCACAACACATCATGTGATGTGGCGAGTTTGATACCCGTGGTATAGGGTCTCCTGCTTGAGCAGAGGGTTGGACTAGAAGACCTCCAGGGTCCCTTCCAACTCTGTTATTCTGTAAGGCTGTTGCACTTCATGGATAGTTGTAGTGAAGCTTCCCCCATGGAAGTGAAGAATTACATTTTATTGGGCTAATAGTGATGGTTCTGCAATTCCTAAGTGCCTTTATCAATACCTATCTATAAAGAAGCAAAGTGAGTTCTTGAGGCAGATAGTTGTGCCCAGAGAGCCCGTTCCTTTCATTAAGAAATGATTTTTATTCTGTCTTCTTTGTTCCTTGCAGTTTTATAGCAATATTGCTACAAGTTTGTGAGTCAGTGACTCTGGGGGACTGGCATTTAAACCTCTCCAAATTGAAAGAAAGCCAAATCAAGTTACTGCTATGCCACAGGAAGTCAGAGAAGCTTTTAATTTTTTATATGCCACTTAGTTTGGGGACAGTTGGCTCCTTATATTCTGATTTGAACAAGAAAAATCGTCATTTTTCTGATCTCTTCCTTGTGCACTTTACCAACTCAGCCAGTGTCCTCCAAATGGTTGATAAATAAGCTTTATTTCCCTTGTCCTGTGAATGCCAGATACCTTGCATTACATCTCCCATAATTCTCAGCCAGTTTTATTATATACCTTCTGTATATCCTGAGGATACTGGGTGGAAAAAGGCTAGCTATTACTTTTCAAATGCAGATGACACCTTTGCCTTGTCCTTAGTGTTCTATGACATCCCTATCCTTGGCTTCCATAACTTTGGCATTGATATCTGCAGCAAGGAAACTTACATGCAGGTAGTCCTTAACATACGACCATAATGGAGCCTGCCCATTATGATTGTTAAGTTGTGATGGTAAAATGGCTCATCACATGACCCACCTGATTTTATGATCTTTTAATTGCAGCAGTTGTCATTTTAGTTATAGGAATTTTTGCCAAAAACTAGAAGTTAACCACTGGGTTTCAGCAAAAACATAAAAAAAATGGTCAGATGATTGCAGGATACTGCAGATGGCCATAAATGCAGGAAAGTTATGTGGTTGAGATATGCATAATGAGATGCAAAGCAGATAAGATATTTTGGGTCCAGTGTGACCACTCATGTCTTCATTGGCACTTGTGGAAAACTACTTCTGGTCTCAGGTACGAACTCTGCAGCTCATGAAAGCATGCACTTGATATAAGGTGACTGATTCTGTAAGGTAAGATTCAAAAAGGCATTTTCCAAAGTCTATGTTAGGTATTGTGCAGCTTCTTTAGGCATGGAAAGGGTCCTTCATAAGATAATGAAATATTTTCTCCTGTTTCATATCCAAGTTCTGCATGCCTGTTATGTGGTATTGAAAGCAAGGTTGGCACAAAATAGGTTTTCTTCCTTTAAATTCTATGGAACAGCTTTGTCTTGGAACTCCTTCTCCTCCGGCATATTTGGTGGGAATTCGGGGAATTGAACATTTGGAATTCTAGAGCTGTATCCGAATAGGGAAGTTTGAGAAAGAGCTACCAGAATCAACATAGAATCTTTGAAAAGTTTCTTGAAGAGAGGTATTCTAGCATTGAAATGGGTAGGATAGCATTCTTGAGAGATGAATGCCACTAATATTTATGCTTTGTTTTCGATATTTCCTGAGTTGATATTTTAAACAAGTGTTCCCTTTCAAAAGCTGTATTCCCAGGGCAGGCTGTACTTACATACAAGTGGGGGAAGTCTCTGAGACTTTTTTCACAAGATCAAAAACTACTGTATCCCAAAGCTGCATATATTTCCAAGGGCATTTGAACTATTCCCAGTCCAGGAGAAACCTCCCCACACAAAAACTATTTTTTGACAGGAAACTAGGCTTTCTTGTTATTTGTGAGCTAAATCCCAAATATAAACTACAACCTTACAGAGGTTTGAATTTCTCTCCATGTGTTTTGTATAAAATGTACAGCTTCATTCCAAACATGGCACTGATTCCAAATGTGAAATCCAGCTGCCTCTCCTTTCTTGGCTCCTATTGTTTCCTGTTTTACATGGCCATAATATCACAGTTAGTAAAAATCACAATTGGCATAATTAGCCAATCTCAGCAGTGTATCAGGGTAAGATTCCAGGCGTTATTCCAGGCTGTGTCCCTGGCTTTTATTTGACAGCTCTTGGCCTGCTTTCTTTTCTGTCTCCTGCCTTGTTTTAAATGTTTAATGTTTTTAAATTTTATTATTTTAATTGTAAACCACCGAGAGTTGCTGTTCAGAGCGAGATAGGTGGCATATGAATTAAATAAATAAATAAATACAATACTTCTTGGTTGCCCTGGGAAGATCAAATTCTGCTTTTATGCCTTATTTTGGAGGTGCCTTTAAACCAGCGGTTCTCAACCTGTGGGTCGCAACCCCATTTGGGGTCGAATGACCATTTCACGGGGGTCGCCAAACACCGCAGTCCGCCATTTTTTTCCCCTTTTCACCTCGGCCGGCGCAGGGGGCAGCACCGCGCATGCGCGGGGTAGCACCGTGCATGCGCAATGCGGGCCGTCGTGTTGCGTATGCGCGATGCGGGCCGTCACGCACACGCATGCGCGATGCGGGCCGTCACACACACGCATGCGTGATGCGGGCCATCGTGACGTGCATGCGCAATGCGGGCCATTGCACGCGTGCCGCACATGCGTGATGCGGGCCGTTGTGCGCGCGCCGCGCATGCGCAATGCGGGCCATCACGCCGCACATGCGCGATGCGGGCTGTCGCGCATGTGCGATGTGGGCCGTCGTGCCGCACATGCACGATGTGGGCCGTCGCGGCGCGCATGCGCGGCACAGGTCGGGGTTGCGGCCTGAAAAAGGTTGAGAACCGCTGCTTTAAACTCATTGGCTTGGTCTGAATATTACGATAAATTGTTTAAAACTTGAGGAATTATTTGATGTGAAATTAGGCACATGCAGAAATAGAAAGAGCAATAAAGCTTGCTCTCAGATTACTGGGTTGGATGGTTATGTCTGAACTGACCCCACTGATTGAAGTTACACTTTTTTTCCCTCAGTTTCCTTGTTTGCTTGAGATACATGAGTTACTACCGTTATCCTCAACTAACATATGTAGAATATCCTCTCATGATTCTGCAAGGTAGGATTTGTTCCTCATTTATTATTCCGCCATTCTTTTGTTTTTCTCAATCATGCAGTAATGAACTTTGTTTTGTTTTTTTTCCCAGATATCATTCTTTGCCTGCTTGTTCTGCATTACAATGGCAAAATGAAGCATGCTTTGCCTTACACTGTCATGTATCCTTCACTTATGGATTTGTTCTTTTCCATTTATACAGCATTTCTGGAAGTTTTTTCTGCATTCCATATTTAGAATAAGCCTCCCCCCATGTTTCTTGTTTGAGATTCACATGTCCAAACATTTTCTAATGTATTAATGTGCTTCATTGACAAGTGAAGTTTCTTTAATGGGGTAGAAGGGCTTTGTGAGAAATTTTCAAGTGTAGCAGAATGGGCCTGCTTTTAATTCAGGGATAGAAGAAGTGGCTCTGCCAAGTTATTGGGCTATAAAATCTGTTATCAATGTTAATTGTTGGGCATTCAGGCTGGGACTGGTGGATCTTGGAATCCAAAACTTCTAAAGAAGTTTGTATAGGTGAATATGTATGTCATATTTTACATAACTTACAGTAGTGGCCAAAATTGTGGAAACCTTTTGGGAAAAGTATGCAGTAGAAATGCCACCTTTGATTAAGTTTCCACCATTTTTTCTTCTAATTTCTTTATAACTGTAGCCTTGTTCACTTAACAGTACTATTTTACATCACTTTCTGAGCAACCAGACAACTCTTTGCACCTTTACTTTAATTTTATTACGTTTTACAAGCTCACTAAATGAAAGAACACAAAAAAACCAATCAACTTGATAGTGATCACATAACACACTGACAAATGTCCTCCTCTCAGCTTCAATACATGACATCAATAATTGAATCCTATTGTGATCTGATTGGCTCATTGCCAAAACAAGATGACACCTGATTGGCTCTCTAAACACTCATGCTCATTGGCTACAATCAGATGAAGGAAAGCTACCTGATATCGACTGAAGCAAGTTGTGCTTCCTTTTTCTGGTTATTTGGCTATAACTTTTCATAGAATACAGTACAGATAATTGAACAAACTTTGTTGCATTACATTCTTGATTAAATTATCTTTCCATTGATACATAATTTTATGGTACTACTCCAAAAAAAAGTGGTGTTATTAACCATCAAACCTCAAAAATACACTTTTCCCAAAAGGTTTCCACAATTTGGCCACTACTATATTTAGGGTTCATGCTTTTATAGGAAATTTGTATTCATTGGATTCTGAAATGAAACATTTTTTTCTCATTTTGCAGTTAGGATGCATGAGATCATAAAGACATTTGCCAAGTATCACCAGGGCCATTGCACAGTAGTTTCTTAAATGGATCTGGCTAACAATGCAGTCTGAGGGTTAGAAATTTGGGGATCAGAGTATGGAATGTGAAGTGAAAGCTAATATAAATCCATCTCTGCAAAATGTATGCAATGGAGCCATAGTGTTTTAGATTCAGATCCTTCACTATAAGTAGGGGCATGAGCGTAGCATTTGTCTGCAACTCTTTAAAGCAGCTACATCAGCGGTTCTCAACCTGTGGGTCGCGACCCCATTTGGGGTCGAACAACTGCTTTGCGGGGGTCGCCGGACGCCGCAGTCTGCCATTTTTCCCCCGTTGGCCCGTCGCGCTGCGCATGCACGGTTTGGGCTGTTGCGCATGCGCCGCACATGCGCGGATCGGCCCGCCGCGCATGCGTGGATCGGCCCGTCGCGCTGCGTGTGCACGGCACGGGTCGGGGTTGCGCCGCGCATGGGCGGCGCAGGTGGGGTCTCGGCCTGAAAAAGGTTGAGAATCACTGAGCTACATCTTTTCCCAGGAGCAGGATGCAGCTGCATAAGCAGCCTTGGAACTCTGGGGAAAGATGCACCTGAGGCAAGCACAGGTGCTTCATTTGTACACTCTGAAACCCTCCCCTGATCTCTTTCCGAACTGCTTCACAATCTCCATTTTTAATACACACTTGGATTTGCTAACCTACAGAGAGGTTTCCTGGGGATCCTGAGGGGCAGGTCGATGCCGTTTTGCTGAACATACAAAGTAAAAGCAAATGGTTAATTAATAATTCTAGACTTATTAGCTCAGTCATCTGCTCTTGATGAATAATTTAATGTAAGTGGATGTGAAAGTTAAAGATGATTGAAAGCACTGGTATATCCAAAGGATCGCAAATAAGGAAAGGAGGAGAGTGCTTCAATTAAAATCAGATTTACAGGCGTCCTTTTCACCTGCACCTATATTATGTATCTTAACCTGAAAGGTTAGATTTGTGGCAGGATGGTATGCTATAACTCTGCAAGAATGGATATTGGACTTGAGTATGGTAAGGAGTTGAAAGAACGGGCTTATGTAATTAGTCATTCTAGATGTTGTGGTTTATAATGGGAAGCCACCATAAAATGTGTCGGGCAGGAACTTCACGGAAATGAAGAGTCAGAAGCTCATTGTTTACCTTCTGCTTTCCTTCACTTGAGTTAAGATGCATCATTACATGTGATGTGGCGTAGCCGTTGAAATCGAGTTCCTCTACATTTTGTGTTGGTTGGAAAGATATTGCTCTTTATGCCAGCATAAAGGGTCTCTGCAAGGGGGCAAAAGGGGGGGGGCAAGTGACATCATGTGGGTTTGGGACCCCAGTGTATTCCATGCTTACAAAATAGCTTGCTACTTCAAGCTCGAGAGACTATAACAAAGAGAGCATCTAATTGTTTCCTTCAGTAATTTTGGTTTTCAATAAAGTTTAGAAACGTTCTATGGGTACTCTAGTCAATATACAGTATATGCGTATATAGTATTTGCTTGCGTTGTTGGAAAGCCAGGCAGGTCAAAGTAGTCTAAAAACATGGAAATTTGGAAACCATAAGATGAATTAATTAGGATAGAAATTGTATCAAAAAATTCAAGTTCGTCTCATTCTTAGCTTTGGGAAGAAATAAATATGTTAACATGATCACTTGACCTTGGGAGTGATCACGCACTACTTCACTAAACTGTTGATCAGCATGACTATTAATGAAGGCCATATCTTACGATACTGTAGGGCAGACATCCTTCTGTGGGCTGGACTGGGTATTTTTGAATGAGCCAAAGGGGGGAAGTGATACAAAACGGTGAGGATAGGCAATTTTTTCCTGAATTGGGAGAAAAGTTCTTTTAAAAAGTAAAACTATGTCAAGTTTTATTTTATTGTTTTATTTTAATTTTATTATTTTATGTATCTAAAGTAGTTGCCACCAATTTTTGCCAGTTACAGCGCTAATGATGACTGGCATGCCCAGTGTAGTCCTAGGGCAGGGGTAGGCAACCCAAAATACTCAAAGAGCCATTTGGACCCGTTTCCCACCAAAAATAAAACACTGGGAGCCGCAAAACGCTTTTGGTATCTAAAAGGAAGATAACACTGCATATATCCTTTTTTACCTTTTATATATATATATATATATATATATATATATATATATATATATATATATATATATATATATATATATATATATATATATATATATATATATATATATATATATATATATATATATATATATATATATATATATATATATATATATATATATATATATACATACATACATACATACATACATACATACATATATATACACGTATATACTGTATATATATCTCATAAAGGTAAAAAAGGATATATGCAATGTTATCTTCATTTTAGATATCAAAAGGGTCTCTCTCTCTCTGTCTCTCCCTCCCTCTCTCTCCCTCTCTTTCTTTCTGCCCTTGGTCTGCCAGTTCTCTTTCCCCACTCTCTTTCTCTCTCTCTCTTTCCTCTTTCTCTTTCTCTCTCCTTCCCTCTCTCTCTTTCCTCTTTCTCTCTCTCTCCCCCCCTCCAATCTTCTGCTCACCTGACAAGCTGGGTTCAAGCTGTTCTCCAACAAGCTCAGGGGTAGGCAACCTCGACTCTTTTATGACTCATGGACTTCAACTCCCAGAATTCCTGAGTCAGCATAGCTGGGCTAGCTAGCTCTCTCCTGCCCTTCCTGCTTCCTGCTTCCTGCAGAGACACAGCAAAGGGAGGTGCGACACCCAAAAAGATTTTCAGCTTGTCGGAGAACACAGTGAGTCCACTCTCTTTTACACACACACACACACACACACACACACACACACACACACACACACACACACACACACATACAAACACAGAGACAGAGAGAGACAGAGAAGCAGGGAAGTGCAAGTGCCTCTCTCTGTCTCTGTCTCTCTCTGCAAATGGCAGAGGAGGCTGGGAACCACAGGGGAAGGCTCAAAGAGCCGCATGCGGCTCCAGAGCTGCAGGTTGCTGACCTGTGTCCTAGGGTCTCAAGTTCTCCATCCCTGGGGCAGTAGAACACTAGCCTGCATCAGCTTATCAGTGTCAGCTAAGTTCCTGGCTGACTAAATGATAGCCTAGGCCAACATAGTCTGGCCCAGTTTAGGACCACCTGGTATCATGACAACTCCATACATCTTGACTTCTTATCAGCCCTTTTCTTTATGTTGGGTCTGAAGTATGTCTTTAGGTATTAGGTGAGAAATAAGATGCTTCCCATTTCTACAGTATTTGCTGCTTCTGCCATCAGATGCAAATTTCTAGAAAGGGGCTGCAGTTGCTGTGGGGTTCTGTTTTTGAGCTACTGATTTTAGTTGCTGTTTTTACTGGGTTTTTTTTTTAAATTGTCTTGTCACTTGTATTATGTATACCACCTTGGAAGAGCCCCCAATTAAACAGGATCTACAATAAAATATATTTGTTTAACCATGATTTGTTAACTAAGCCAAGGTAAGTGGATTATACAATAGCCTTAAGTCAAATAAATCTCAGTATGGCTTAACCTAACTTGCAAAGGAATTACGTAATGCATCAGTGCAGACCCAAGCATTAAATGTCATCTTCATTAACTGGCAGCAGCTTTGTTAGATCTGAAGTCGAATCTGCCCTTTGGGTCCTGGGACATGAAATCTTTTTTTAAATAGGCAACATCAGTGATTCAGTATCTGCTTACAAAAAGAACTGAACGATGGACACTTTCCACCTTTCAATGGAATCTTTACTTCAACAGTTGCATTCCTGTTCCCTCTCTGCAGATCTTGAGCACAGTGGTCAGTGCAGCAAGTAAAGTTGCTCAGCTCCGGTGTCTTTGGCAGACTAGAGATTCTGAACAAGTGAGTGCCACAACTTGGGGATTAGCCACGTACACCTGTGCAGGTAAGTGATATCTATCCTACTAACATGTTTGTGGAATTTCTCAGTATGTTTCCCCCCCCCCTTCGGTTCAATTGTGTCTAATTCTCGGAGACTACCTGAAGTTTTTTTTTTAAAAAATGATTTGCCATTCCCTCTTTTTCTAGGTCTGAGAGAAAGTGGCTGGCCCAACATCACCCAGTTGGCTTTGTGCCTCAGCTAGGACTAGAACTCCTGACCTTTTGTGTGTAGCCTGATGCCTTAACCACTACACCAAATAAAATGAAATTTAAAATTACTGGAAGAATTTAAAAGTTAACTTTTATGAACTACTGTTAAATGAAGTTTGCTGAAATAAGGCTTTGAGTCCTCTAAAAATTGCTGATAAAACAAAAACAAGTGCTTGAAAGATGCTGTTCTTTGTTGAAAGATAATCTTTTGGGAGGATCAGGCAGATGCTTCACAAGATTTCTTCACCGGGCATGATAATAATTCTGCATATTTTGTTTGCCAGGATTGAAAGGGAATGGAAATGAATTATCAGCTAAAATATGAAACTGATTTATTTAAAATCTGCTAATTTTCATTCTTTCTCTCCCAAATAAAGCAAGAATATTTACAACGTTGATGACTACAAAGGATTCTACAGGTAATGTCACATTATTATTGGGGAGCCTTTTAGCAGGGATTCTAAACATATTCTGCAGAAAAAGTGCAAATGTAGAGGAAGGTAAATATAACATTGGCAAAGAACGCAAGAACTGTTAGCAGTCTCAGCTCTGGGAAAAGTGGGTGCCTAAGACTCAAAAGTAACCCTGCTTTGATCTTCTATGGAACAAGATGATTTCAGGTTCTGTTATTTATACTCTATAACGGGTGGGCAACCTTGGCTCTTTTATGACTTTTGGACTTCATGGCTGGCTCAGGAATTCTGGGAGTTGAAGTCCATGAGTCATAAAAGAGCCAAGGTTGCCTACCCCTGCTCTATAATAAAATACTAGTACAGATAGTCCCAGATTAATGACCACTTCTTCAGCCATTGAAATTATCAATGGCGCTGAGCGCATGGTAATTCCCACTGGTCCTTGAAGTTTCAGCCATTCCAGCACCCCCACACAGTCACAGTCACAGTCAAATGATCTCAATCTGGGCACTTGGCTGTCGGCTCACCCTTACAACAGTGGTAGCATCTCACAGTCACAGGGTTGCCCTTTGCAACCTTCCTGCTAGCTTCCCACAAGCAGAGTCAATGGAGAAGCCAGCAGGGAAGGTTGAAAGTCACTCTCGCCCAGCAGTAGTTATCTCAACCCTTGCTGCACTCACAAAGAGCCATACCAGCACGCACACACACACACACATACGCCCTCTCCCACCTGGCAGAAGCCACCCCAACCCTTGATGTGCTTGTAGCATGTGCCCTTCCCCACCTGCTAGGAGCCACATATCTGCTTTCCTAACCTCCTTGCCAGTTGACTAGCGCTTGCAACACCCTGCTGGCTTTCCCACTGACTGGTTGCTGGAAGCCAGCAGGAAATTGTGCCAGAGGTCCTTGCTTAATGACCTGTGAATGTCTCTTAAGGACAGGAGTGGGGATTGCCAAGATTGCCATCAGTAAGTGATGTAGTCTCATGTTGTTCTCCAGCACTGGGAGATGGAGAATCCACCAATGGGTTATGACTGTATTCCTGCCCAATTAGATCAAGTCAGCCAAAGTTGCCACGCCTCCTTCCTGGACCCTTTCCCAGTTTTGACTTGATCTGGCCCAGGACGGACATGAAACATGGCTCCTAGGCAGATACAGTTAGCTATTGGTGGATTCTTCATCAGTTAAGCAGGTTTCTTAAAAGGATTTCCAGACTTTAAGCAGGATTTAGAAGAAATTAAGCTTAGGCAGGATTGGGAGCTGGGCTCCTAGCGTCCTCATAAGGAGGAAAATTACAAGTAAGCAGGGGGGGATCTCCCTTTCCCCCCCACTGGCTTCTCCTCTCTTCCTCCCTCCCTCCCGAAAGAGTTGACCTGGCTGGCTGAAGGGACCACGCGAACCGTAAGTACCCTTCGGTCGACGCGGGGGAGGGCGGGGGCGGAGGCGAAGGGGAGGGGGTCCCCTCTCCCTTCGCCTTTTGCGCTTCCCCCGTCCGCAGAGGGCTCGCGGGGGTCCCGGGGAAGCCCCTATCGGCGCCGATCAGCTGATCGGCGCTCCGAGCGCTGCGTGGCTCCGCTGCTTGATTTCAAGCCGCGGAGGTTTTTAAAAAGACCGCCGACCAGCTGGTCGGCGGCCACGCGGCCCGGACAAAGGACCGCGGACCATCTGTTCGGCGGCCACATGGTCCGAACAAAGGACTGCGGACCAGCTGCTCGGCGGCCACGTGGTCCGGACAAACCGCGCTCTGAGCGCAGCGGGGCTTCCCGGCTTGTTTCCAAGCCGCGGAATCGCCCTTTTAACAAACCGCGGACCAGCTGTTCGGCGACCACGTGACCCAAAGCCGGTGCCGGCAAACGAATAGGCGCCGGAGCGCCCGCGGCCATTTGGCGCGGGCGACAAAGCGGGCGCCGAACAGCTGATCGAATCCAGAGCGCCCCGCGGGGAATTTAAACAGAAAATACAGAGGCGGCTCCGATCAGCTGTTCAGCGATCGAGCCGGCACCTTCAGTCTAAGCGAGGGGGAAGCGGAGGCCACAGCGGCCGCCATTTTGGACACGTGGCGTGACCAACGGCGACCACACAAACCAGACAAAGCCCCGTCCCCCAACCCCAAAGAAAGTCTGAGCCTGCAGCTAGGCCTACCCAGGGGGTCCCAGACCTACCCAGGCCGAGTCACCCAAAACTCCCCTTTCAAGCTGGTGTCTCCCATTGGCCTGATTGCTAGCTCCCTTGGCCTCTTGATCCCATTGGATCTTGGCTCCACTCGGAATCCAGGCACCCCCATTAGTGTGTCTGTCGCTATCCGAGCAACCTACGTGGATTCCAGGCGCCCCCCCTCACAGTGGGCCTGCTTTATCCACCATTTTTTTGCCTACAGCCGGATTACAGGCGCCCCCTATAGTGTGTCTGTCTTAATCCGAGCACAGCCGTAGTGGGCCCCAGACGTCCCAGCAGTGTGCTGACCCCACCCACACATTGGCTGTCCCTGGGTTCCAGGCGCCCCCCCTCGTGCACCTGTTCTCATCCAGTGGCTTACACCTCCCAGTAGGTACTCTCTAGATACCCGGGGCCCCCTCTCGTGCCCCGGCGATATCGGAGAATGGAAGAGGCCACCCCGCCTGCTTCCGGAGCCCTTCCCTCCTCATCAGGTCAACCTGGTCTGGAAGGCGCCAATAGGTCGGCAGCCAAATCTAGTGTTAGATCTGCCACTATGACCTCTAAGAGAGCAGACAGACAGGACAAGAGGAGACACCAGGCCTTGGAGAGGGAGTTCTCCAAGGCGCAGAAAAGAGCAAAATTAGCGCCAGAACCATCCCTTGGGCCGCCCACGGACGATCCTCAGACCGAGGGCAGCGAGCAAGCGACCCTCCCCAATGAGGACCGTCTAGCTCTACTTATAGCCAGGCAGTGGATAGAGCCTTAGAGGCCAGAGCGCAGGCAACCACGGGCCGCAAACGAAGCCCATCCCGGGAGGCGAGGGCGTACGATAGCCCCACATCTCCCTCAGCATCCCAAGCGTCGGAGGAATCGTACCTAGATGAGACAATGGCGGACCAGGGGGTACCAATGTCGGACGAGGAGGAGGATCTGGGCACTTGGCTGTCGGCTCACCCTTACAACAGTGGTAGCATCTCACAGTCACAGGGTTGCCCTTTGCAACCTTCCTGCTAGCTTCCCACAAGCAGAGTCAATGGAGAAGCCAGCAGGGAAGGTTGAAAGTCACTCTCGCCCAGCAGTAGTTATCTCAACCCTTGCTGCACTCACAAAGAGCCATACCAGCACGCACACACACACACACATACGCCCTCTCCCACCTGGCAGAAGCCACCCCAACCCTTGATGTGCTTGTAGCATGTGCCCTTCCCCACCTGCTAGGAGCCACATATCTGCTTTCCTAACCTCCTTGCCAGTTGACTAGCGCTTGCAACACCCTGCTGGCTTTCCCACTGACTGGTTGCTGGAAGCCAGCAGGAAATTGTGCCAGAGGTCCTTGCTTAATGACCTGTGAATGTCTCTTAAGGACAGGAGTGGGGATTGCCAAGATTGCCATCAGTAAGTGATGTAGTCTCATGTTGTTCTGCTTTATGTCCAAATCGCTTGGTGGGCTACTATAGTACCTGTAGTCCTTGTAGTGTCTGTCTCCTCACCTGGCCTGCTTTGAAGGATGCCAATATTACCCCTATGTTTTTAATGGCTATGGAAAAAAAGAGAAGAATGAATAGGGAAGACGTTTTATTAGAATAAAGGCTAAATAAAATAACACAAACTTTCCCATTCACAAGCCACTTTCTCTTCAAGAATCAAAAGGAAGATGTGAAGCAAGGTATCCTTGATTGCAAATTTTAGTCATGTTTGAGCAGTTGAAATAGGCAGTGAGGGGTATGGGGGAACACGCTCCTTCCTCTTCATCGTTCAGTCATCTGCTGCCCATCATTCATTGGAAAATCTATGGAGGACCCTGGATTTGCACAGAGTGCTGTAAAGCCTGGGAAGGTGCTTCAGAGGATGGAGGATTCAACCCCAGTCTATGTCCTTCATAGGCGTCTAATCCTCCAAAGCTTTGAATAGGAGTGCTGAAGGGATGAATAGGGGTGCTGAAGGGGTTCTCTTTGCAACTATGATCATACCTGGAAATTTGCCTTGCCTGTGCAGATTGAATTATGTATGTTTACATGCAGACAAATATTGTATATTTTCTGGGAAGACAGGCTTTAAATTTACTGTTAATCCCTTGTATTTGAAAACAACAAAAATTAATTTTGCAAATGACCCATCGAGAAAGAAAAGATTTCTTTACCTATATGTGCTGAAGTGGTGATATAACTTTATGAGAGCTGACTTTAAATACCGCGATTGTGAGGGATTCTGTATAAGTCACACAAGATTCTACATAAGACGTGGGAATTCCTCTTATAATCTAGAGCAGGGGTGTCAAACTCGCAATGCCAAGTGATGTGTCACGACGTATCGCAACTTTTTTGCCATTGCCAGCGATGGGTTGGGCACGGTTTCGCTATGATGCATCTGCCCCGCGAGCCGGCAATTTGACACCCCTGATCTAGAGCATGTCAAAGGGTGGTGAGGTAAGCATCTGTCACAATGTCCTTATGTTACTAGTTACATACTAATTGAGAGATGTGTGATTCTCAGTCTGCCCTTTGAAAGGAATCAGGCCATAAAATGGCCTAGGATCTTGGAATGCGCTTTTAATAGGAGGAAGGTGTTGTAACAGAATCCTGAAAACCTGTCAGAAATTCTCTCTACTTCCACTTACACCTAGTCCAGGGATAGGGAACCTTGGCTCTTTTATGACTCATGGATTTCAACTCCCAGAATTCATGGCTGGCTCAGGAATTCTGGGAGTTGAAGTTCACGAGTCATAAAAGAGCCAAGGTTGCCTACCCCTGAATCGCAATGTTATTTTGAATTTCTTTCTACTTTGCCCGGACTCAAAATGTATTTTTTCTTTGTGATGGTTTAACATTGCACTTCCCCTTTTCTAAGTCAAATTCATTTCTAAGAACAGACTTCACTTGACTGAAGGACTTGTTTTCAGTTTGTGACTGCTCTTGTGCCCTTCTTGAAGCTCAAAGTTAAGTAGGACTGAAAGTTTTTTTTTTCATTTGTGGAGCTTCAGAGGCACAAGAAGGAATTCAATTTATTCTATAAACCACCTCAAAATGTCACTTCTTTCTTTCAAAGGAATCCTGAAAGCTACAAATTTGGAGTTTGAAAGGAGTCGGGGGGGTTGGGGGGAAGGAACAACATGATGCGTTGGGATGAGGAGAAAGTTTCAGGAGTTTTTCTTCTACTCGCATGGATATTGCGCTACTAGCTTGAAAGCTATTGAAGCTATTTCCTAAATTTAAAATTGATTTATCTTGCTTGTTTTATTTTAAGATATGTAATTGCTAATGAGTATTCTTCCTTTCTCTTCCTAGTTCTGATCCGTTTTGTAGTCATGATGGCTCTTAATGTTTGGGTCATCGCTACTATATTGGAATACCGGAAGGCTAAGAAGCAAGATTAAGATGCAGATCCTGCTCCTTTTTAAATGACATGGATTAAAATGAGACATTCCATTAAATGAGAGCTAATGTTTACATACTGTACATGTACCTAACATTCAGTGCCCACATTACAGTTACATTGTGATGGTTATACTTCTTGTTTGTAAAAAAAATAATTGGCTAGATGAATGAAGTCTTGTCATTTTATATGAGCAGATTGCATAACAGACTTCTACAACCGGTTGAGTCTTATTTGTTGGTTATCTCCATGGACAGTCCTACCCTTCTAGTGTGTACACAAACCTCAGTAGGACCAACAACAGTTCAAGCCAACAAAAAACTAATGTTTTATATTGAATTGCTGGTTTTTCAGAACTGCGTTTCTGGCAACTCTTAAAAGTGAAATTTATCTTCTAAAGATAAATTAGCCTATATGAGGAAATCTTTCTCTAATTTCCTCATGCTAAATGGTCCTCTAAAAGTCTAAATCTTTGTCTTAAAAAAGAACTGTATTTTATTTAGTTAAGGTTATTTCAAAACAGCTTCAACTACCAAAAAAAAAAAATCTTGTATTTCAGTTCCTGCACTTTAAATATGTTAAACTTGATACTCTGTTTGGGTTTATGTGTCAGTCTATACTTTTTTGAAACAAATTTGTATCCTACTATTTTGAGTAGCTGTCAGCTGTAACAATGCTAACATTATACCTTTGGTTCCAAATATAAACAAATACTTAAAGAAACTTAAAAGAACATCAACAATATTTCAACAATTCTGTGAACTTGGTTTAGTGGCCCACTAGGTTTCAAGAAGTATAAATGTATCATTAGTGCTTCTGAAAGTTATTTCAGCAATAAAGAATGGTGGCATTTCAAAAAACAGTAAAGCTTCTAAAAAATCTATGTGTCTATTCTCTGAATTAAGTATGCAGCTTTCTGCAATTAAACTTAATTGAGAAAATAAAATGCTTTTGTTTAATGTTAAGTGAAGGAGCTTAATTACGTTTTCAAAATTTCTTTAAGTCTTTGAATAATTGTGCATCTCACATGGGCATAAAAAAATATGGATATGACCTGCTCTTATCATGTGGGAAATTGTCAGCAGAGAAATTAAGTACTTTTGAGTTCAGCTTATTCGGAAGGATTTTTGTCAAATTAGAGATGCAACAGATTTTATTATAGGGGTGGGGCAAGCTACATTTTGTTTAGCCTGGTTTGTCAGGATTTTTATAAGACTTAAAGAGAAAAACATCTACATGCATTCCATCTGAGATGAAGAGGGTGTTTATGTGTGTTTGTAAGTGCACCTTCGAATCAATGTGGACTCCTAGCGACTATCTGAATTAGTCCCTGTAGTTCAGTGGTTCTCAACCTTTTTAATGCCGCGACCCCCAACTGGTCGTAAGTCGAGGACTTTGCCTGCCCAGGAGCGCCGTGCATGCGTGGTACCGCCCCCTGCACCGGCTGAGGCGTAGCTGGCAAAGGGCAGTGACGGCGCAAGGTGACCACCGGCTGGGCCACCTGCTGGCCCAGCCCAAGGGAGGTAAGGCACCTGCCGGGCCCCACGCACGCCAGCAACCCTCCCTGCCCCACAGGCCTCCCACCTCCCACCCTTGGCCCTCTTTTACTTACATTTTTAGTAATTGCTCAGCAGGGAGGGGTGGAAACTTCCAGATAGCTCGCCTTTGCTGCAGAGAACTTGCAGCACCGTTTGCAGACTGGGACTTTTGGCGGGCTCAGCAGGGCAGAGACAGCCTGGACAATTCCTATTGGCTTTTGAAAGCCAATAGAATTAGACTGTATTCAAGAGAGTCTATTCTATTGGCTTTCAAAAGCCAATAAAATAAGAGGGAGCAGCACAGCTAAGGAAAAGGGGTAAAAAATGGCGGACTGCGTTTGGCGACCCCCGTGAAATGGTTGTTCGACCCCAAATAGGGTTGCGACCCACAGGTTGAGAACCGCTGCTGTAGTTTATTGGACAAAGTTTTGTGGAAGAGGTTTACCTAGGGCTGAGAGGGAGTGAGTGGCACAAGGTCACTCAGCTGGCTTTGTGCCTAAGGGGGGACTAGAATTCAGAGTCTCCTGATTCTTGCCTGGTGCCTTAATCAACTAGACCAAACTGGCTGTGCATTTACGTGCATCCAGAACATACCGGTATTCAGATCACCTTTACTTTTGTCAATTTTGTTATTGCTGCAGCCTGATTCTACAGTTGTGGAAATTAATTCTTTTCTCATTAATCTACACTCAGTACCCAATAATGAGAAACTGAAGAGAGAAGCTTAGAAATATATGTAAATTTATTAAAAAGAAAAAACTGAAATATCACATTGGCATAAGTATTCAGACCCTTCACTCAGTATTTTGTTGAAGCATCTTTGGCAGCGATTACAGCCTCGAGTCTTTTTGGGCATGACACGACAAGCTTTGCACGCCTAGATTGGGGGATTTTCTACCATTCTTCCTTGCAAATCCTCGCAAGCTTAGTCAGGTTGGTGGACAGCCATTTTCACGTCCCTCTAGAGCAGTGGTTCTCAACCTTGGGGTTGCGACCCCATTTGGGGTCGCGAGACCATTTCGCGGGGGTTGCCGGGCACTGCCGGCCGCCATTTTGTTTTTTTTATTTTTATTTTTTTTATTTTTTTAATGTTTTTTTATTTTTTTTGGCGCGCGCGTGCCGTGCACGCTCAGATCCGCCCGTCGCGCCGGAAAAAAAACTAAAAAAAAATTTAAAAAAAAATTTAAAAAATTAAAAAAAAAATGGTGGCCACGACAGGCGGATCTGCGCATGCGTGGATCGGCCCGTTGCACGCGCCACGCATGCGCGCATCCGCCCATCGCTGCCGCCATTTTGTTTTTTTTTATTTTTTTTTAAAAAAAATTTAAATAAAAAAAACAAAAGCGGCCCGCGATGGGCGGATGTGCGCATGCGTGGCGCGTGCGACGGGCCGATCCGCGCATGCGCAGATCCGCCCATCGCGGGCCGCCATTTTGTTTTTTCTTTTTTTGATTTTTTTTTAATTTTTTTTTAAAAAAAATAAATAAAACAAAATGGCGGCCCGCGACGGGCGGATGCACGCATGCGTGGCGCGTGCGACGGGCCAATCCGCGCATGCGCAGATCCGCCCGTCGCGGCCACCATTTTGTATTTTTTAAAAAAAATTTTTAAAAAATCAAAAAAAGAAAAACCGCGCGCATGGGTGGGGCAAGTGGGGTCTCAACCTCAGAAAGGTTGAGAACCACTGCTCTAGAGATGTTCAATAGGGTTCAATTCAGGGCTCTGGCTGGGCCACTTTAGGACACTCACAGAGTTGTCCCTAAGCCACTCCTGTGTTGTCTTGGCTGTGTGCCTAGGATCATTGTCATGTTGGAAAGTAAATCTTCAGCCCAGTCTGAGGTCCTGAATGCTGTGGAACAGGTTTTCGTTGAGGATATCCCTGAACTTTATTCAGCTTTCCCTCAACCCTGATCAGTCTCCCAGTCCCTGCTGCTGAAAACATTCCCACAGCATGATGTTACCACCATGCTTCACTATTGGGATAATATTGGGCAGGTGATGAGTAGTGCCTGGTTTCCTCCACATAACATTTAGAATTGAGGCCAAAGAGTTGAATCTTGGTTTCATCAGACCAGAGAATCTTGTTCCTCCCAGTCCGAGAGTACTTCAGATGTTTGTTTGTTTTTTGCAAACTCCCAAGTGGGTTTGCACTGAGGAGAGGCTTTACGTCATCTGTCTAGCCCAGTGGTTCTCAACCTTTCTGAGGTTGAGACCCCACTTGCCCCGCTCATGCGCGCTGCGACCCCGACCCGGGGGCGCGCACGTGTACGCGCAAAAAAATTTTTTAATATTTTTTTTTAAAAAAAACACAAAAAACAAAATGGCGGCTGCGACGGGCGGATCTGCGCATGCGCGGATCGGCCCGTCGCACGCGCCACGCATGCGCGCATCTGCCCGTCGCGGGCTGCCATTTTGTTTTTATTTAAAAAATTGTTTTAAAAAATTTAAAAAAACAAAATGGCGGCCGCGACGGGCAGATGCGCGCATGCGTGGTGCGTGCGATGGGCCAATCTGCGCATGCGCAGATCCGCCCAACGCGGCCGCCATTTTGTTTTTTTTTTATTTTTTTTATTTTTTTTTTAATTTTTTTTAGTTTTTTTTTCCGGCGCGACGGGCGGATCTGAGCGTGCGCGGCACGCGCGCGCCAAAAAAATTAAAAAAATTAAAAAATTTTTTAAAAAATTAAAAAAAATAAAAATAAAAAAAACAAAATGGCGGCCGGCAGTGCCCGGCGACCCCCGCGAAATGGTCTCGCGACCCCAAGGTTGAGAACCACTGGTCTAGCCACTCTGCCATAAAGCCCAGATCAGTGGAGGGCTGCAGTGATAATTATCCTTCTAGAACTCTGTCCCATCTTCCTACAGGATCTCTGGAGCTCAGAGTGACCACCGGGTTCTTGGTCACATTCCTTATTAAGGCTTCCTTCCCCCCGCCCTCAGTTTGATCAGGCAACCAGCTCTTGGAAGATTCCTTGTTGTGCCAAACTTCTTCCATTTGAGAATTATGGAGGCCACTATGCTCTTAGGAACCTTCAGTGTAGCAGAAATTTTATTGTAGCCTTCCCCAGATCTGTGCCTTGCAATAATCCTGTCTCTGAGCACTGCAGGCAGTTTCTTTGACCTCATGGCTTTTGCTCACTTGCAGTATGCATTGTCAGCTGTGAGGCCTATAGAGAGGTGTGTTCCTTTCCAAATCATGTCCAATTTAATTTACCACAGTAGATTCCAATCAAGGTGTAGAAACATGTCAACAGCGATCAGGAGAAATGGGAGGCGCCTGAGCTAAATTTCAAGTATTGTTGCAAAGAGTCTGAATACTAATTCCAATGTGATATTTCAGTTTTTTTCTTTTTAATAAATTTACAGACATTTCTAAAATTCTGGTTTCACTTTGTCATTACGGGGTACTGAGTGTACATTAATGAGAAATAACATGAATTTCAATACCTGTAGAATCAGGCTGCAGCATAGCAAAATTGGCAAAAGTGAAGGTTTGAATACTTTCTGAATGCACTATATGCCATTCTGTAAATGCATTCATTTCTTGAAGAAGTCAGAACAGGATACCTGAATGCTATTGAGCAGGGCATAAAGAGAAAGCTCCAGTTTTATTTATAGGACAAACTGTTATTTTCTGGTGGCTTTGTGTTCAAATGAAGAACTGATTTTTCTCTAATTTAGGAGAAAGACTCTTTGTCACTTACTTATTTTGTTGTTGACACTTTCCTTAATACTGTCCTAGGAAGGTAATGAATCTTTAAGGGACAAAAGCCAGGATCCAACAGGCAAGACTTCTCCAAATTATGAACTATAGTAACAAATCCTACAGCTGAGTAAAATCCTATTAAATGTTCAATATCCTACTAAAATCTTAATAAATCAGATTGGTCAGATTAAAATAAGGCATAATCCTTGTTTAGTGATCACAATTGGGACTCTGTCATTAAGTGAAGCTGTCGCTGAGTGAGAAATCACATGACTGTGACTGTTCCCTTTCCCCAACTACCCTGCCCTTTGGAATGTTCAGCCCAGTACTGGGATAATTAGCAAGACAGGAATTGTTTGTATTTGGAGAGGAAGGGATTACAAGAGAGTTGGGAATATTCATCAAAAGAAATGTGGGTCCACAGCCCGGAAGGAGTCTGGGGGCCATGGGTTGTGAGCGCATTATACAAATAACTCCATTGTGTGTCTGCTCGTTCTCTTGTAATCTCTGCTTTGGAGAAGGGAGAAAAAATGAGCCAGGCACAGGAGAGATTGCCTGCAGAAATCATATATTTCTTTCCCCCTCGCAGAAAGCAAGGGATTACAAGAGATTAAGTGGGCTTCTAATATTTTCATCTTCTAGACCTTCCAGAATCGCTCTATATTTCAAACAGATGTCTTTCTCAATTCCTATAAATCTAAATCATCCAATTCTTTTTCCAACTGTCTATCTTGGACCTCAGATTTACTCTAGAATTTTTGTTTTACATTGCCAGATATTTTTTCAATTTCCTGTCCTAATTTTACAAATCTTTCATCCATTCATTTCTCAAAATCATCAGTTTTCCCCCCTGGAGAGTTGCTTCTAGTGGGTAATGACAACCTGACTCACTCTGGAGCTCTCCAAAGTTTGGCAATATCTTTTATCTCTCTGGATCAAAGGAAGATTGTGGAATTAAATGTGGTCTAGACGAAAGTTCATTCTGATTAAATTGGAAAAAAATTGCAGATACTCTTGAATCTTCTTCTCTGTTCTCAACTGCAACAGAGCTGATGTGAACATTTACAGTTTTACTTTCTCCATCTCTTAACCTTTTAAGAAGCAATTAATTATACATGCAGCAAAGATAAGATTCCCTGCAGTGAGTTATACCTCCTTTTCAGATTATCAATAAGAGAGATGAGAGATTCAACTATTGGTGAGACCCAAAAAGTTTTTTAAAAGGCTAAGAGCACAGAATTTTTCTGTTTTTATTTTTACTATGAAGTGAAAGTGGATGAAATAAGATAAGGGGAAAAGAAGAGAGGAGGTTTTTTTTAACTCTTACTCGGGAATTCTTGGGGGGGGGTTGCTTAAAAATAACTACTAGAAAAATGACCAAAGAAGACATTCATTGGAAGTACCGTACTTGCAATTACTCAAGATGTAATTTAGGAATTCTGAAAAAATGGTAAATTTGCTCAAATATTCCTGCTTATTCTTTTATAACCCCTTTCCTCATTTTCTGCAAGGGGAAAAAAATTAAAATGTCAGACCCAGACTATATACTGACTAATGGTGATCATGTGACTAAGAGACACTGTAGATGTCATAAGTGAAGGCATTGGTCATAGCTATTTTTTTCAGCACCATCATAACTTTGAATAGTCACTGAATGAGGCAGTTAGTAAATTAGATCTCTTTACAGCTGATGCTAGCTTACCAAATCTAAAAATATACGTCATCTCTCACTGAAGAATTTCACCCATCCATTTTAAGATAAAACACTGGCTCATACTGAATTTAGTAATTATATGCTAGTGCTTAGATCTCATGATGGAATCTTAGATCAGATTGTTAAACTTATAATGGCAAAATATGGGGTTCTGAAGCAAAACAATTGGTCCTGGATGAAGCTTTAACTGAAGAAATCTTAAGATTTGGGTTTATACAGTTTCACATTAACTGATATGGTGAACCTTGCCAAGGTGGTTTGAATAGTTCGTGTCTATGGATGAATTACATCATTGTGTCTGGTAGAACTAAGTAAAGTTTAAAAACATCTAGGCAAGAGTGCAACTTATGGTCAGTTTCAGAAGCAACGCGTACGTTGCGCAGACAGCAAAGAATAATCCTGTATCTTTATTTTTTATCAGTTTTACTGTAAGTTCTTTGATTGTTATGATCTGCACAGTCCTTGAGAATTGGGTGGCTTTTAAATTTAATAATAATTGTATGAACACTTAAGACCTAGATAGGTGTGAACATGAACAAAATAGTGTTACATTTTTTTTATTTTGGAATTGATGGAACGCTTTTCTGACAGCAAACTTCATGCAGAATTCTCTTCATAAAAATATTGATAAGCTTAAACTAATTATTTTGGATAAAAAAGGAAATCATGATCAGGCTTCTTTCTAAAAGCAATGTTCTGATCTGCATTTGAAAGCCTGAAAGGTACTAAGTAAAATTACTTTTTAAACATAGATTTTCCCATAACCATGTATGCCAACTGAATCTATACAATGCCGGTTTCAAGTACAGTGCAGTTATTCACGTTATTTTTTTAAAAAAAAATCAACTTGCTAATATTAATATCTTACTCAAATAGTTTATTTAAAAAAAATATATTTCTTCCAATTCAGATCATCCCACAAATAACAATTTATAATATAAAATATGTATGCCATTAGTGAATTGAAACAAGATTTATTGTTTACATTTTTAAACAATAAGTTTTGTATGCAAAATATGCATTTCTTAAAATAATTTGTTGTACACTCACTGTTCAGAGCAAGCACACAAGACAATATTCTTTCACTGTGTTATGAAGTTGTAAAAATTAACCAAAATAGAAGTATATTTAAATGTGCAAGCCAGGATATGCACTATTAGACTAATTTATAGGTACATGATTTTCAGTCTGTGTCAGTGAAAACAACCATGTTATAGGTCCAAGTGAATCGCAATCTCTTGTGCGTGATCTACTGAAGTGAACTCCTAACAAGTGAGGCTTGAATGAGAGACAATCTCAGTGTGTGATGAGTTCAGATGTAACTGCATACAACTACACAAATAAATGAGAAATATGTAGGAGTTCTACACCAATTCCAATTTTTATGGGTGTGGATACCAAATTGTTCCTGGTCCTTTCATTTTAAATACTTAATTTCTGTTACTGAAGTAAAAACAAAATCTAGTGAAATGTATCAGTCCCTTTGTTCAAATAATAGATTCTACATTCCACTGTTATTATCATACAACTGTGCATACATATGCATATTTTTTTTAAAAAATCCCAAAGTAGAGTTTTCAATATTTCTTTTTTTTTTTTTTTACTCTCATTGTGTTTAACATAGCATCCTGTAGTTTTATACAAAACATGCATTTGTGGGATAAATTATGGACAGGGCATGAATGAGTTTACAAATTATATTCTGTACAACATAAAAAAAATAGATTAAGTGCCTCCATGGCCTTTTCCTTCCACAAGTTCTCAAACACACACAACTGAGATTATTTTCCTGTTGCTAAAGCTATGTGCTTAGAGAATAGGACTGAAAGGTTTTTAAAATACATCTACAGTATTTTTCAGTTATTGTAAAATTCCTTGAACATTGTGCGATGAAAATGTAAAAATAGTTATATTTTTTCCAGAAATAAAACACACAGCTAGGATAGTATGCAAAAAAAAAGTGAAAATCGTAGCACTTAGTAAAAATACAGTGTGACTAATACTGAGAATTGGAACAAAGAACTGATTTCAAAATACCTATGCATGAAAGTTATATATTAGTTCTAATACTATCAGTTCATTGTTTCTGGAAGCAATGTTTAGCAGATTCCCCCCCTCCCCTCTCAAACCTATTAGGTACACATTCATATAGACTGACATTGATATAAACTATTACATGTAAACATAGTGCACTATTATTCTGCAACAAAGCAAAATTGCATTTAAGAGCTGGTAAACCTCTGCATTCTTTTATCTCTTAAATATCAGGAATGAGGATAAACTTTAAGGGAACAAAATTAATTTAAGGCATTCACAACTGATAAAAGACTTGGGACTGCTTGTTAGATAATAACTACATACCTGGGACTTTTCATTATATTTAACTGCTGAGTGCAGACATGCTGAATAAACAAGTATGAATGATATAACTGTCAACATTATGGCTTTATACAAGTGCATAGTTGCAAACTGTATTAATGGAATATGAATAAATGTATAAAAATAAAATGGAAAAAAAATTTAAAAAAAACTTTTGCAGCATTACAATACAATGTATTTATTTAACACCAAAATACATACAACACACAGTATAATGGTCACTTTTTAAGATGCAGTCTTCATCAATCTGATATGACCCTGCCACTCTCATTGCTTTCTATTGGCAAAGTTGCTGGTGGCGTTTCTCTGCAAAAACTGAACAAGGATTGATTCTTCACGACTCCTCATCATTTTGATCCCTGTTGAGTCTTTGTGAAAAAAGCTTCAAGAGAATCTCCCCCCCCCCCAGTGTTTAAATATATTTTTATTTCAAGAGGTCTGCGAGTGAGACGTCTCTGCTCGGGAGAACATTTTGTTGTTTTGGCTGCAGATGAGTTGACATTGACCAGAAGAAGCTGGATTTCACATACAAAGATGGTGATGGGGACATACATATTGGAGAAAAGAATAAGCCAGGACTTCTAGGTTTTTCACAGAAGCCAGATTTATATCTTTCTCGCATGAGAGAAGCCGACAAAAGGGACAGGTGAAGGTGGGGAGGGGGGGGGAAACAGGTGAAGGATAGCAAACATCACAGTAGCTCAGGCACAATATAGCAACAAAAGAGAGCAGATAATAAAACCAAAGCTCTGATTTTTATTAAGCATATAGTTGGAAACAAAGACCTGGCAGCTGCTCCTGTTTGGCCAGATGGAATATACTGACCTTGGCAGGCAAGGCCGCTGTCCAAAGCACACTTGATGTCTTCCTCCTGGGCGTTCTTGAGGTTTTCTTTCTTACCATTCCAGGCCTTCAGGGCAGAAGCTTGCAGGGCACGATGATCAGAGAAGGTCACGGCCCACGGCTTGTGCAGAGGGCACTGGTTGAGGGCATTCCAACTGATGGAAGTCTCTTCCTTGCTTTGACCTCCAGAAGGAAGGGGGATGCCAGGCACTGCTGGAGGCACAGGGAGGCGCGGCGCAGCACAGCGCAGCAACAGCGGTAAAAGGAATTTCTTCATATTTGGTGATACAGGAGAATCTTTGTAAATGCAGGTAGTCATCGAGTTACGACTGCAATTGGGAGAGGGACTGTGAGATTGGTAAAGCACAATGTCACATGATTGCTTGGTGACAACAATCCAGACAGTCCTGCTTGTCCCTAGTAGTAGGCAACCCAAGACGCAGTCTGACTGGTCATTAAGTGGGAAGCAGAGGGAATCCCAGGTAAGGAGTACAGAGGTGCTGGGCGGGGGGAAGGCCCTGGGTAACCCAGCGCAAGCCACGTGCAAGTTGGGGGAAGGAGAGCTCAGTGTGGTACAAGTTGAGAAATCCAGGGAATGAGGGTGCAGGTTGTATGCAATCACAGGGAAGGAGGCCATGGAAACAGGGCACAGGGAGCCTGTGTGTGTGTATGTATGTGCGTGCACATGTACAAGCTCAGGGAGGCCTGAGAGAATGGGCGCAGGGTGCACCTTTTCTCGGCCTCCCTGTGATTGCATGCAGCCTGTGCTTCTTTTCACAGCCTTCTTCCCATCACATGCCCTCCACACCTGCCTCCTCCTACCCAACTGACTCCTGTGCCAGGCCTCCCCCTTGCAGCATATCCCCCATTTCTTTCCTGGGCCTCCTTCTGCTTCCCATGACTCCTGGGCTGCCTGATGCCAACTGCAGCCGTAACTCAAGGTATGATGTTTCAGTCTTGTTTCAGTGGGATGAAGATCACCTTGAAAACTGCACTCCCAGAAGGTGGTTAGCTGAAAGAAAGAAAAAAAAGGAAAAGACCTCGGTCAGTTTAAATATAGTAAATTCAAATTCCTAATCTGTGGCCTCTAAGGAAATAGAGGTAGGCAGCGAAGAAATGCTGGATCTCTCAGCCAGCCTGTTTCACATGAGCAAAGCAAAAGATTTCTTTGTCATCTTTGTTTGTGTATTTATTTAGAACTCACAGTCATAGATACTCTTTGTCACAAAACAGCCCAAGTACTAGTAGTACTAGCAGAGCTAGTAGTGCTACTACTACAACTACGACTATTACTACTACTACTACTACTAATAGTAATAATAGAGTTGGAAGGGACCTTCGAGGTCATCTAGTCCAACCTCCTGCTCAGACAGGAAACCCTATCCCATTTCAGACAAATGGCTGTCCAGTCTCTTCTTTAAAATCTTCCAGAGTTGGAGCATTCAAAACTTCTGGAGGCAAGTTGTTCCACTGATTAATTGTTCTAACTGTCAGGAAATTTCTCCTTAATTCCAGATTGCTTCTCTCTTCAGTTTCCATAGAACCTAGTGCACCATAGAAAGTCAGAAAATCTCGAGAGTTGTAGTGAAAAAAGTTACTTATTTTGGGTTATAGTGGGATGGATATTAGAATAGAATCTAGTTTATCTTTCTTTCTTTCTTTTTCTTCCTTCCTTCTTTCTTTTTCTTTATTTCCATATCTATCTATCTATCTATCTATCTATAAATCTCTCTCTCTCTCTCTCTCTCTCTCTCTCTCTCTCTCTCTCTCTCTCTCTCTCTCTCTCTCTCTATCTATCTATCTATCTATCTATCTATCTATCTATCTATCTATCTGACTATCTTTCTCCCAATCAAAAATGATTCAAAGGTGAGGTTATATTCCCCTCAAAGGTGATTTGGAAATTAGGAAATCCAGCCTAACTTTAAATAATTTGTTGGGGATGGAGACAAGAGGTTTCTTTCATTCCTATGCTGACTATCTAGTGTAATATATTTGCAAAGCAAGTTATACCACACTTTAGTACGAAGAAGGCACACCAAAGCACGGAAAATCAAGTTTTTACCTTTTCGCCTACATATGAGCTTGCAGCAACACGTGACATAACAAAGAATAGATCTGAATGTTCAAAAGTGGATTTCCACAAAGGCAGCCATACATGAAAAGTCTACTAGCATGTGTAAATATAAGGGATTTTCACATTATAATTTCAAGGCAATAAAAATCATGCATGGATCAAATTATTATTATTAGATTTTTAAGCCAGCACATATAGCTTTACTGCGGGAAACTGAAAACGCATGCTGTAATAAAACCAATGCATTCTCCTACAGATATTCATCCATTTACCTCTTTAGAATAAACACATTGTTATCATCATCGCTATCATCAAGATCGTCCTCAGCATCATCAATTTTAAAATCAACATCAAAATCAATATCATCAAATGACCAATCCCAGTCTCTACATGCCATATCAATCAATCTGGAAAATGAGGTTTTATTATGAGCCAAGTGAAGAACAATTCTGAATATCAAAACTACTGAAACATTCATTCCTTTTCTTGTGCATGTATTACCATTTCTGACACCGATTAAAATTTAAGAATCATATACACAAGGCTTGGGTGTATTCTTAAAATCGACTCCTGGATGTCAAAGTGTGTCTCATAAAGTATGGAAATATACACAAGGGTGCTTCCTGGTACAAATGGCCCAGGTTTTTCATTTATTGCCAGTACTCACAAACTGGAATGATGAAGAATTGGCATTCGCAAATCTTACAGTCACCTCACCTTATTTCTGAAAGCATTTTGCTAGCGCTTCAGAATTTTTCCAAGGAGGAAGAAGTGAGGAAAAAAGCAGCAGTTTCCCTGGAATACAACTTCCTAGCTATAAAACGTTAGACCAGGGGTGTCAAACTCACAATGTCACGTGACGTGACGTGTCACGACGTATCGCGACTTTTTCGCCATTGCCAGCAATGGGGTGGGCACGGTTTCACTATGATGCATCTGGCCTGCAGGCTGGCAGTTTGGCACCCCTGTGTTAGACAGATACTACCACTTAAAGCAGGGGTAGGCAACCTTGGCTCTTTTATGACTCGTGGACTTCAACTCCCAGAATTCCTGAGCCAGCCATGAAGGAATTCTGGAAGTTGAAGTCCACAAATCATAAAAGAGCCAAGGTTGCCTACCTCTGACTTGAAGGCAAAAGTTTTGAGAGAAAAATACAATTTAACAACATATGCTTTTATTTCCGTTGTAGAATGTATACAAGTTATAAAGCGTATGCAAGTAAGCTTGTGTATTTCATACTGAATTATCTCACCCTACAAATGTAGACTTGCCGCAATTTTAGGTCTCAAAATACAAAACAAAATTAAGATGCGGAAACAAATGGATGACTTGTGTGATTAAAACAACTGTATGAATGTCATGTTAGGCTTGCATATCTGCATATCTCAGATGCAGTGCTAAACGGTTTAGATCTAAGTAAATGAATCTAAGGTTCAGTTAGTCCTGTGTGTTCTTCAAATTTTATTTTGATCACATAGACTTCCTCATAGTGGTTCTTCCTACAGCTACAGCTCAGTTGGGTATGTTATCTCTGCCCCTAGTCTCCATTGTGGCATCATGTGGTGACATCGCAATTCATTTGGGGCATCTGAGAGAAGCAGAACAAAACGAATGTCCATACTGCCTGTTTTAAAGCTGAATAAGACCGAAGAAACCTCTCATGAGATTTTGATGGAAAGTTCAACGAAGGGGAATTCAGGTGCACCTCGGTAAATTGGAAGAACGTATTCAAGGATCAGGGGCATTTATGATGACCTGACTGTGTAAATCTATCAATGAATTCTCCAACAGATATGTCATCCTCTTCAAAACTAAAGCCTACCCTTTTTCTATCTTTTGTAAGGATATTTCTGGCTTTTGTTTTTGCTTTTTCAGATGCTGATTAGTTAACCAAAACTATTTGATTATGAATCAGAAGATTTTAAAATGTTGCTAAATCAACAGAGCTGTGCTGTCAAAACATATCACCTGCCTTTGTAAGTTCTATTACTGCAACGATAAACTAAAATACATTTGGCAGTCAAAATGAAAGAAGATCTCCATTATACCCGTATAAAATCAACCTTTTATCCACCTTTTTTTTAATAAATTGCATTGTTGTTTATCATATTAATCTATGAAGGAACAAGCTAAACCCAAAGCCTATTTTCTTAATAAGAAACATATATCTCCCAAACTTTGATATTTAAATTGCAGTTGATAGCATTTATATTATGCACACCATGTATCAATTGTGTAACACTACACACATAGTATTCTATGCGTGTATGTTATGCATATACACCCTTGCACACATATTGGAGTGCTATTGGAAATGGGAAAGCCCACCAATTACCCTGGGACCAAGATATGAGGTAAGTTAGATCTATTTGTAAGCGTAAGGGTTGTGGGATAAACTGTGTGCCCTCTGATGCAAAATGTTAGGTGCAATCATTTAAGATGCTGCCAAATAACTGCTTCACTCACAGATTGTAGAATGATGTGGTCCAGGAAAAGATTCAGCATGACCCAGGAGGAAATGGAACTTTCTAGATTTCTCTGGAACTTTCTGTTCCTGGATTGATTTTACACATCTCTACATCCTGTCTGAAACTTTAATTATGATTACTTGGAGAATACTGATTTTAGCACTAATAGTTTAAGTAAAACTAAAGGTTCATATTTAAGAATTGTAGCACTTACAGCCAGTTTATAATTTCAAAGGGATTTAAAAGTACAGTTTTATCTGGATTAAACTAGAACACTTACTGCATTATGTTTATGTTTTTTTCCTGATATTAAAAAGAATTATCTATGATTCTGCAATTATAATTTATATGCAACAATTAAAAAAAACAAGGCAAAGCATGAAATGCACACAAAATGCTTTTCACGCCATTAAACATACTCAAAACTGATTTGTTGTTAAATGACAATATTTTGATTTTAGATTATAGCTCCCTAATGGAGTATGGACCATTATAGGTAATAGCAGTTGGGCAATGCAAATTTAATACATTTTAAACTGCTTACTATTTTATATAAACTATTGAGCTAGTTATTATACAAATACTGTATATTTCAAAATATTGTCACTTACCCTTTATAGCCAAATTCTCACAGTTAGTTCTCACTTAACATGCATCTGTACTTCAACCATAATTCCCTATTACTTACTCTTGATATATTAATACAAGAATATAGTACAGAAAAAACCCAATTCAGTGAAGAATAATTCGCAGGGCAGGCTCAGTACTAAAAAATAAAATAAAACTGTGGTGAAGTAGTGGAACTCAAAACACTTCATGTCTTGATACACTTTTAACAAGTGAAAATGGGCCAATATTTCCTATTGGGTTCAGCTCTACAGGTAATTATTTATACCTTTATAAGATGGGTGAAATTCCATTGACGACTTATTCTATACTATTACCCTGAATTGAAAAAATGAGGAGGAAGGGGTGGCCCATCCAACAGGAGTAAAACAAGCCAAAGAAAACTGTAAATCGATTGGCTGGAGGGTACCTGGGGCATGATTTTAGAGAAAATGCAGCTGTTTCCATTTGTTGCAGGCAGGCGCTAATATTTGCACTCCCAGGCCATTTAAATATTGCACATCGACTGTACAGCCCTATATCTGTATTCTGCAGGCTCCAAATAAACAACCTAGTTCTTGCTAATAAAATTGATGCTTGTGTCAACCTTCCCTCGCATTATTGTTAACCTAGCGTTCCATTGCTATGGATACATTTTAACACGTCTTCTTGACTGCTATCAACAAAACTCCCATTTCTATTGCACAGGTAAAAGAAGGTGCCATGTAAAAAAAAAAAACCCTAGATCCCATTTTAGTACAAATGCTAGGTGAAATGTTAATATATACGGCTACTCCACGTATAATATGTCACGTGCTAAATAAATAAATAAGATACAAATGCAGAACTGAAATATATTGTACGCCACATAATTTGCTAAGATTTAAGTTTCACTTTCTAAATTAAATAGCCTTGCTATAAAGTAGAGCTGTATAAACCAATAACTTTTCGTTCCCTCAGGCGCTGGATAAGAAAAGCAAAGGATCCATGGTTCCTAAGATCCCAATCCACAAGTCTGTAAGATTACGCTATAAGAGACTACCGTAACTAAAGAGTGGAAGTAGAAGACTTTCGCAGGTGGATACCTCTCACCAAATAAATACTTAGCATGACTCCCTCAAGCGCCCAGGATAGTGCTATAAAAAGTGATCACAATTTTGTACATATAACTTTTTACCTTGGAGGAAAGCCTTCTTTTTTATTTGGTGGAAGCTGTTTGCTTGGCCGCCTGAGAGACTGGCTTGGCTGGACCTTCATAGAAGTTCTGGGCGAAGATCGTGCAAAAGGATCTGGTGCTGGAGGCTTTTTGGGAATTTTTTTTCCTAGACGGCTCACCCATTTTTGCTGCTCATCTGTAGAATTGGCTAATAGTAATAGATTCTTTGCAGTTGAAATATCATAATTCACTGAAATATATTAAAAACAAGTAGTTTAGAACAGAATCGTATTAGTACAATTAGTACTGTGTTTGAAGAGAAACCATATCTTATTTTTTAAAAAAATAAAATGTGTTTAATTTTTCTTTTAAAAAACCCACACATTAAATTACAGATTAAACAGCGTTTTTTGTCCAGTCAAAACTAGCCAAGTTGAAAGAGGCAGTAACTTTAAGCTAAAGTGCAACTTTCCAGCTGAAATTTGCAGGCAGAATTTTAGCAAGATTTTTTACAGTGTTAGCCTTTGAATAATTCAGCCAAGTATAATAGCAATAGCATTTAGATTTATATACCGTTTCATGGTGCTTTATAGCCCTCTCTAAGCAGTTTACAAAGTCAGCCTATTGCCCCCCCCCCAACAATCTGGGTCCTCATTTTACCAATCTCTGAAGGATGGAAGTCTGAGTCAGCCTTGAGCTGGTGAGAATCGAATGCCGAATTGCTGGCAGCCAGCAATCAGCCGAAGTAGCTTGCAGTACTGCATTCTAACCATTGCGCCCCCATGGCTAATCAAGATAAGCCATCTAAATTCTATTGCATTCTCTAATGCCGTGAGAAAGTGCATTTTGTCTAAAATCTCTTTATTTCTTGCCTGAATGATACAGCCTAATTAAAGGACATCCTTGGCTCTTGCACATATCTGGGGTAGACTGCTACAGAATTTGAAAACTTGCATGTTCTTCTGGGTCATTTTTGATTAATCTTCAGAAATTTTTAATCTAGCTATGGACTCACAAGTTTTCCAAGGATCAACTTACAATCGACTTGTATTTTATTTATTTATTATGTATAGCTCAGGGTTGATCATCACTGATGACTTTACCTAGTTTGGGTAATGAAACATCTGCGAGAAAATAACCAAGCTCAGAGAGCACTAAGGACCTCTCAAGCTTACCTTTGCAAGGTGCTATTATTTCTTCCTTTTTATCCATGTGATCTCTATGGCATTTGATATGGCAACGGCGACATTCAAGAGCAGGAGGGGGTTTGAACATGTTCCACAAAGGCTTCATGCAAGCTTCACAGTTGGTTGGAAAATGATAAAGGGTGGGTATAAACTCATGTCCCTTGTGGCAAATATAATTTGATTTTTCCCCTGATGACTCTGCAGGAAACTCTTGTTCTTTTTTACTTTCACCTTCATTATCGTAGAGTATCTGGAATTTGGGGGGGGGGAGAAGTCAGTAATACTGATAGAGAAAACCTATTTCTAATGATAAAAGATTAATTACGGGAAGGGTTCAAATGCTTCTTAAATTTTGTCCTCCCCACAGTAATTCTTAGCAAGATTTTTTTTCTCTCTTCTTAATATGGGAAACCAATGATTTTCACCACTTAAATCGATAGCATGCATATGATAATTATTATAAAGTGATTATAAAATAACTTATTTTTCTGCTGAAGAAAAAGAATAGTTCTCAATAAAAGATGTGATGTCTCACAAAAACATCTGGAAAAATTGAGACAGAAAAGGCTTCTTCCACATTTTTCTTGGCAAGATTTTGGGGGGGGGGAATCTATAGAACAATTGCCTCTCAAGTGTGTTTATTTCATGTTTGTCCAATAAACATGGTACCTCACTTTTGTCTACATTGTATTTGGTTAAAAGTTTTTAAATAGGGATACCTGGAAAATCCTGGGAATATCTTTAGAATCTGCTCTGTACACATCTGTTTGTGTGACAGGTCGAACATGGAAGAGTTTGCTGTGTAGTAGTAGAAATGCAGATATGAAACAAAAATGTAAGTTAATTAAGCATGAATCACTTAAACATGAAGCCTTAATCTGGCAACATTTCTAGTTTTCTCATTTACTTCATAGATGTCATCTTGGACTTTAAATAAGATTTCAATTGTATTCTTAATCCAAACTTTGATTTTTAAAGCTTTCTCAAGGTTCTCCCAAAGATGCTTTTTCACAAGGCAACTGGACTTTCTTGTTTTTCTTTGAAGACATTTCACTTCTCATCCAAGAAGCTTCTTCAGGTTGTGAAATGTCTTCAAAGAAAAACAAGAAAGTCCAGTTGTCTTGTGAAAAAGCATCTTTGGGATAAATATGACCTGGATGACTGAGAATCTCCATAGACTTTCTCAAGGTTCCATCCACTTAGAATATATCTGTCTGTAGAATGGACTTTCCCACCTGCATCCATTTTGGACCAATGATCTAAATTTGATTAATGGAATAACCATTACAATGTATTAAATTTATGACCATTTAAAATCATAAAACCCTAAAAACAGTTTTTAATGACACAAATTTCAAATTTGCTAAAGTTGCTCTGCATTTCTCAGTAGGTTGGCAGAATATGGAATACATACAAATTCATCAAAAGGGACCTAATTTATATTAACTAACTGACCCTACTGAAAGGTAAGACTATGTTAACAGTGTTCCAGAATCACAAAAATATTGACCGTATTCAGAATGAAATCAAAACGTATTAAAATACTTACTCTATGTCCAGTACCATATATGGGTTGGATTGTTCTTTATCTTGTTCATTATGATAGAATAGTATCTTCTTGCTGCTGACTATTATATACTGTTAAACAATACAAATATAAGTATAATTGATTTTATTTATACAATCAAATTGTGTATGGCAACTTTTTTACAGAATGAAAGTATGTAAAATGTCATTTTAATAAGGCAATTTAAGGACCAGGTATCTTCCAGATGGATAGTCAAAATATGAGAGTAGCCTCTCTTCTTACAAAACATATTTCATCTTAACTTGAAACTTCAAAAAAAAAACATCTTAGTCTCTAGTTATTTATTAAGCATATTTCTATACCATTGTAATAAAAACAACTATCAGCAGCTTACATAAAAAAAGATGAAACAAAACGAGTACAGGCAGTCCTTGACTTACGACCATAATTGAGCCCCAAATTTCTGTTGTTAAGTGAGACATTGATTAACTGAGCTTTGCCCCATTTTATGACCTTTCTTAACACAGTTGTTAGGTGAATCACTGCAATTGATAAGTTAGTAATCTGGTTGTTAAGTGAATCTGGCTTCCCCATTGACTTTGCTTGTCAGAGGGTCACAAAAGGAGATCACATGATCTGGGGAGACAGCAACTGTCATAAATAGGAACCAGTTGCCAAGAGTCTGAATTTTGATCACATGATCATGGGGATGCTGCTAAGGTTGTAATTATGAAAAATGGCCGTGTCCCTTTTTTCAGTGCCACTGTAACTTTGAAGGTCACTACATGAACTGTTGTAAGTTGAGAACCACCTGTACAAAAGATAAAAACATGTGACACAAAAATGAAAGGAAAAAAAACTGGGAGGAGATAAGCAACTTGATACTTGCAGAAGTTTTGGTCAACAATTGACATGTTACTTTACCGCTGATCTCTGATCTGTGACAAACTAAAACTGAACATCTGGATGGAGGGCTGTTGTGCACTCTTTTCTGCAGTACACCTTTTGAACGTTTTCTACACTTAGCACTCCCTGTGAAAAATTTACCCAAGTAAAAGAAAGCCAGCGAATAAAGATAAGGAACAACTCTCTGTGACTGTATAAGCTTATCTCATAGCACAATAGTATGGCATAATAGTTTCTTCACTGATAGCTTCTTATACTATCAGTGAAGCAGTCTTTTGATTATAATACATAGCCAGGCCCATAATTTCTCAAAAGCAGCGCAATAGCAGAAACAATGATTTGCTTCGTTTGTTTTGGAATAGTGCTTAGTGATGCATATCATGTCAAAGTAATGTCCTAAAAATTGTATTATGTACCTTTTTTACCCAACCAAATTTCTTTGTGTTATTTCTAGCCGGCAACGATAGCCATCCTTCAAGTCGTGACTCTGAAAGGGATTAAATTAATATTTTAAAACAGTATAAACAGGTATTCCATTGTTTTATTGTTATGTCTCATTAAGAAAAATGGCATTTATTATCCATTGTATTAATCGATCTTTTAAGCAATAAAACAGCTGAAATTTACAAGCAAAACAAGCAAAGTTCTCTTACAGTTATACCACATCCTGTAACTATGTAACATTCTTATTAGTAAATATATTACATCCCAAAGCAGAAATACACAAAGCATTATTATTGCTGCCTTCCACTCATTTTTGCAAAAAAATTAAACAGAGTACAGGTTTTGTATTGGAAGATATTCTGCAAGGGGTCTCAGTGCATCATCTGGCTGGCCTTTAGCTTGGGAGTTAGAACAGGGCCACCTGATTATTAGCTCAATACAGAAAATTAAAAAACTTTTCTCTTTGGAACTGTGAAATTAGATTTCAGGATTGTGAGGAGCACCACATTTAATATACAGAATGTACTGTGCTTTCTCCCGAAACCAATTACACCAATTTGTGTTTTGAATTATTATTTAGGAGGAAGTGCTTAAATTCAAATAAGCAAGCCTGTCTTCTTTAAAGAATTGTTGTTTTTATAGATCTTTCTTAAAGTGCAGCACTGGAAATAAAGTTGGAATTTAAAATTTGTTGAATGTTAACTGGAGAGATATTAATATGTAAACTGGATAAGAAGTAGTTTGATTTTACCAATGAAAAAACAGGACTTATGTTTTGCATAATTATGTACTAATGACTATATTTGATTGCTAAGATGCATAAATTTAATGTTGCAAATGAATATAGAGGATGAATATGTCAAAGACTGTATGATCAAATGGACAAGATATTTAGGTAATAACATAATGCCTGATCAGTTGGAGAATATGTGGAGTAAAGGATTGAAATTTGCATTGAATTATAACTTGAAAGAGAATTTTTATAGGATGGTGTATCATATAAATGTATAAGAAAGTGTCAAATATATGTTGGAAATACAATCAATAGGAAGGTACTTTTTATCATCTTTGGTGAATATGTAAGAAAGCTAAGAAATATCTAGACCAGATATTTACTTTATATATATCTTGATCAGATATATACTTTAATTCAGAGAATTCTTAAATGTACTATTGAAACCATAGGTTTTTCTTTTAAGCTTGATGGACAGATAAAAAAAACCCATCAACTCTTATACATGACAACAGCAAGATTTCACTATATGCAGAGATGGAAGGATTCAAATACACCTAATATATCCAGAACATGACTAAAAATTTATATATTTTTTTCAAAAAAAACCAAAATCTTATTTTTTTCATCTGTCTTCCATGTGGTTAATATACTTATTCATTGGCTTAGCAACAGAATATTATTTTGTTTTACAATCAAATATTCACATTTATAATTTTACTGCTTTCACTAGCATATTCAAAAATATTTTACAAATAAAATGTGGAACTCCACCTAGGTGCTTGTGTAAGAACACATCCAATTAAGGAATTTAGTAATGACGTTTTGTTATTTAGTATTCATCTGTATTGGAAACAGCCAATGATTGAAACAGTTTCAAAGGTTTTAGAAATATTGCCTACATTTTCTCCTCATGCCACAAAAGCAAATTAGCTCTCCAACACAGAGTGGGGTGTTTTTTTTGTGGGTTTTTTTTTTTTTTGGCAACCTGTAAATGTTCGATAGTTCATTACAGAAAATTCATTATAAATCTTTCATATCCTGGAAAACAATGCCATGATTGGCAGTCTAGAATAAATATATCTATTAATTTTCTCTTTAACAAGTAAAGCATTATTCGTTAATTTTATTTAGATCCTATCTTTATTATTTTTTTATAAGCAACTCTAGGCAGTGACAGTAGCTAATACTCCTTCGTCCTCCCATTTTCTCCACAACAGCAACTCTATGAGATGAGTTGGGCTGAGAGAAAATGATTTATGCAAGGGAAATTCTATCATACCACAGAAACAGGAGGACACGGTCCTAGTATATACTCCAGTCTATGGAAAGTTGTCACTTGGACTGGAGAATATCCTCTTACCGTGACCGTCTGTTTTTTAAAGATACAGAGACTGATCTCTGAGGAGATATAGTGATTCTAGTTCAGGAGGGATTTTTTTGTTGTTGTTCAATATATGAATAGCTCTTGCCACAGAACATAATGTGAAAAAAAAAATCCATCACCACAACTCTAAATTTAAACTTACTCACTATTTGGCTTTTAAATAATTACATTGAAAGGGTTTTCATAATAAAGTCTCAACTCAGACTTTGGGCTTTTGGAGAGAGTGAAATATTATAGAAAGTGTTTTTGAAAAGCACAAAATTACAATTAGATGAACTAATTTAATCTGCATTTCTAATTGAGATTTCCCTTCACTAAATGGTCAGATCCCACCATTTCAGTGGAACAATTGAAGCTTGCAATAAGGGCCTCATTTATACAAGATACAATGGGTTAAAAATGTATTAGAAATATACATGTGTTTGAATAACATTTGTATTAGACCAGTATAGAATTATAATTATTTATCGTTATGATATATATTATGTTTTTATTGTATTTTTCGCTTTTTCATCAAAGCACTTTTTATGTTTTTTATCTTTTTGTCAATGTATGTATCGATATCACTATTATTTTAATACTTTCCTGTTTTGTTTTTATATTAAATAAATAGCAATAAAAAATAAATTATTAAAAAGCTTGCAGTCCTAATTTTTTTTTCAGCAAACCATATGCATAGAGGATCTGCAGATAAAAGGAAAACATGCATATCTCATGAACCTATATGAATGCAACAGCCACATTATTTAAGATTAAAATTAGTTGCTGCTCCTTTCTCATGCAGGACATTCCTCCTTGGTATCTACTGCCCTCAGTGTTAGTAACGGAAAATAGGCAACAGCACTTCGTCACTACACATTTTCTGGAAGGTCACCTGGATCGTCAGGTTCTGAAGGGGCTTGTGGAGAGGACACTGCTTCTTCCTCAGAGTCAGAATCAGAGTCAGAATTGAGAAACACACAAGAGCTGGAAGGTTTAGTAGCAATACTGACAGAGGTGGAAGAGCGTTGGTAGGTAAAAGACATAGATTCTGAAGTGTGGGACTGAGTGATACGAACTGAACACCCAACAGAAAGAGGGGGAGAGGGAAATGCAGAAAAGGATTAATGAAAAATAGATTTTAAAAAAAACACACACACAACTGCTTATTTTGAAATAAAAATATGCAACAGATCTGGATTTGCATAAGAACCATAGCCTACTTTTGACTTATTCAAAGGTAGCTTGATGCGAATGGATTAAAATTCTAGTGACAGAAGGATGAAGAGATGACATTTTCAATTGGAACTTCCCAAAATAGAGAGTCATCAACTGAAACATGTCTCTTTCTCTCCCCAAAAGAGAAGGACAAATCTTACCAGGGAAACCATCATCCGTTTCTACTTCACTAGGGCCACATATGCTGCTGTTGTCTAGGCCAATATGTATTGTTTGGAGCTGGGACCGAAGCTGTTCTATGTCGCTATCTTTGCTGTCCAGAGCCATTTGTAGTTCAATTCGTATCTGGCTCTCTTCTGCTATTTGCTGTAAAAGGAGATTGATGAAGCACAATCAGAATTAATCTTTAATGCATGATAAAATCTTGCTTACAGAGATGGTTCAACAGCAATCTCTTAACTCAAACCACTAAAAGGAAATTAAATAACATAAAGACAATAAATAGATTGTCCTATTTCAGTACTGTTGGGTGAGGTAGTGAAATTAGGAGATTAGAAAGAGATGAGACAAAGTCTCCTCAGAAGTGTTAACACTAAAATTGTCATCAGCCCCTGCCTTGTGACCACCAGTGAGTGTCCTGTCACTGGAGGGATACTAAATTGTGGGACGTTCTCTAATGATTTTCAAGAATACAAGAAAAATTAAGCTAAAGAATCACAATGTCAAATAAATGTGTAAATACCTGAAACTTCACAAACATCTTTCAACAACTATGCAATAGTTTCTTACTGTCATGTAAGGTACTTACAGCTTGCATTTCATTGATTTCTTTCTGATATTTAATCATCATCTGAGTTAATTTTTCCCGTTCGGTTTTCAACTCCATATGCAGTTTCCTGTTCTCCTTTTCTTTTCTTCGGACATCTGTGTCAGCTCCTCGCTGGATGGGATTTTTTCGATTCATTACTTCTGCCAACTTATTCACAGCCTGGAGGAAGGGAGCGTAAGAGAAGAATAAATGGGCAGCTATTTATGTGATTAAAATTAAATACATTCCCTTCTCTCATCCCTTACATATAACACTGCAGTGATAACTGCAATTGCTTTCCCATTACTTCATTTATACGTTACCTGTGTTTTCATTGTTCTCTCATAAGCCAGCTGTTTTTCAAACTGAGTCCTTAGCAATCCAAGATCATTTTCTTCTTCATTCAGATGGGCTAGCCCTGTCAATAAATAACAAAATAGGTAGCATTTGTGAAGCTAACATGAAATCAATCACTTTTACTTTTAAAATAATACTCACTTTCTTGAATTTCCTTCAGCTTGTTATTCAGCTCTTCCTTTTCATTTGCAAGGTTTGCCACATCACTAGTCAAAGTTCTATTTGCTTCTTCCAACTAAGACACAGAAATTATAAGACGCATTAAGTCACAGAACAGAAAAAAAGCCAACCAAACATTTAAGTAGGAGTTGAGATTCCAAGTGAGGATGGGGGAGGAGGCAGAAGCTTCCAGCAAAGGGACTCATGGTAACTGTGTGGGAAGCAGACAAAAATAGAAGCTTAAAAACAGGATTGTAAGGGAAACGTATCAAATAGTAGTAGAGTTTAAAGGTAAAACTAAGTAACAGGGTTGAAAAAAATTAGCACAGGTGGAATTTGGAAAAAGGAGTCACTTGCATCAGAAACTGTCATCATATCTGTGCTAGAAAAAAATGTTTCAACTAGAATCCCTCTAAACTACTTACAAATATATTGTACTCTCAAAACATTATTATACACTCTGATGATCGTGTAACACAAGCACTGAAATCTATAAAAGGTCCTACTGTAAATTCTTGGACAAAGGAATTAAATTTATGGTATGGAACATTTCTGATGCCATAATACATCTAGCCAAATTCAGAGCCAAAGCGTTTAGTGACTGCAGTGTAACATTATACTTGGCATATTTATGGGACAGTGTCTAAATAAGTTTAGTCCCTGGAGGTTTTAAGTACTGTTGTCAGTTGCAATTTCTCATGCAGTTGTTGTTTTTCAAAAAAAACAACAACACCAAACAGGAATGTTTCATGTTCAAGGGACAAATTTGCACAGATCGACAAGCCTACGATCCAAGTTATATTGTCAAATCCCTTCGCTGTTTCGAGTGAAACACTTACTGAACCTATCGTGGCATCTTTTTCAGCAAGCTCCTGTTTGTGCCTTGCCATCATTTCTTTGATCTCCAGTTCTTTCATGATCTTCTCTTTTTCCAGGTCAGAATACTGTTCCTCAGCAATGGAGCGAGCCAACTGTTCAGAGTCTGCTTTTGTTAACGTGATCTCCAGTTGTGCTGCCAAGGAATCCCTGCAATAAATTAGAATAAATTAAAATTGGTATCCTCATAAATTAGCACTATGGCAGATGATGCTATATAGGAGTTCTGTTACTGGCTACTATTATTTAAGCTACCATCTTCTCACCTCTCTTCTTGTAACTCTTGTATCTTTTGTTGTATTTCTTTACACAGTTTGGCCTTTTCTTCACATTCTTCTTTAAGTTCCCGAACTTGTGTTTTATACAGCGTCTAAAATGTTTTAGAAGAGAAATGCAATATACATATTATAGCATTGGAGCAACCAGATAACATGGAAAAGAACTGTGTTGGAAAAACTGTCTGCTTTAAGATAAGGAATCTCTGTAACATTTTTGTCAGGATTAAAATATATGTAAAATAAGGGGGGGTTTCAATATTACTTACAATGATCAGATAATTATCACTTGTCAATATGATAGCTATCAAATATTCTACCTGATTAAATTAATACATATATTAATATTTATTATTATAAAAGTAAAGGTAAAAGTTTCCCCTATCCAGTCGTTTCTAGGGGGCAGTGCTTATCTCCATTTCTTAGCCAAGGAAACCAGTGTTGTATGAAGACACTCTCTGTGGTTATATGGCCAGCAGGACTATATGTACATTTATTATAAAATATATTAGGAATATGACAGCCAGTATGATATAGTGATTAATGATCCAGACTAGGAATGGGAAGAACTTCATCTTTCAGTGTACTGATTTGGGCTAAGATGATAATAATAGGATTGTTACATTTTTCCTGTAAGCAATCATATTATAACCAATCATACCACTTAGCTGACTTTGATTTTCAAAAGTTAACCAGTGTTGGACCTGTCTAATATCTGGAGAGAATATTAGACTGATAAAAGGGCAATGTTTTATTATTGCCAAAGAAACAAACTGGATATGAAGTGAATCTTGTGGATACAAACTAAATCTTGTAACTTGAGGGACACCACAGTAAGCCCATGGTGTTAATGGTGCTTTATGCACTCATGTAAAACAGTTATGAGATATACTACTAGGTCAAACTTTTAGAAAAATATAATGCACAGTGACTAATAAATCAATAAAGCCCAGAATATTCATAACCGTATGATAAATCCAGAAAATATATAAGGCTTAACACTTAAGAACATAATGCTGAATACGTTGATATTCTACATACCGAAAAATATTGTTCTGCTTCAAGCTGGTCTTGAATTTCTTTCATCTGCCCATCTGCATCTTGACGCTCTCTGACAGAGAATAAGATAAATGCAATTTTAAAATAATACTATTTCTATGACAAACGTTGCTGGAATGGACTATTAGCTTTCTCCTTTATTTTTATCTGCCAATTGAGTGGATTAAGTCCATGAGTAGTATGTCAGCAATTTCTAAATAAAGACTGATATACTTTCAGAAACAATGTACTAGAAAAAATGGTTAATTTATCTATATTTGGAAGAGAAAACATACTACTCATGGACTTAATCCACTCAATTGGCAGGACCGTGAAGGTTAGATAGAGGTGAAATGGGGACATACTGGGAGGAGATATTACTTCTGTCCTGACTGGAATGACTTTCAGAGTCTTGATTGCCAAGGCTTAGTAGAAAATCCTTTCAAAGTTTTGTCAGGTCACACTTCATTAAATGAGGAATCAGAATTCGAGGGAAGACAATGAGACTGTTGGATGCTTATGAATGGGAAAAGAATATTAGTCATGTCCTTTCCGATTCCTTGCTATATGATACTGGCCAAGATCAATGGTTGCAGGACTGTTTGACCCAAGTGCACAAACTCTTTCCTTTAAGACACTAAGTGAATAAAAAAAAACTACTTTAACCTTGTCGATATTTTTGCACATTCTAGATTTTCTTATTTATTTGGACTAACTGAATGTACCGTTTCCTTTAGCAGAAAGGGTAGACAGGGCCTATTATGCTATTGCTTCATCATTATCCTCAGGGAGGAAAAAAAACAAACCCAGAAGTTAGCTCTGGAAAGAAGATTTTCTCTTTCACCCAGAACTGACTAAAGGTAGTCCTTGCTTTACAATCAGAATTGAATCTGGAATTATGATTGTAAATCATTCTGGTTGTTAAGCAGGTCACATAAGACTGCATCCAATTTTATGACCTCTTTGGCAGCAGTTATTGAGTAAATACCATGGTTGCTAAGCGAATATTTTGGTTGTTAAGGAACGGCTAAAATTTCTGACAAAAAGCATCATAAATTGCAGTCAAGGGAACTGCAAATAATATGATGTAGGCAATTTGCCAAGTACCAAAAATGTGACCATGTGACTAGCGGGGAGGAACAGACGGTTGAAACCCAGCCATATGTAGCACTGGGGAGATACGTCATAATTTCAAAGCTTGAACAGGTTGCTAAGTGGCCAATCGTAAGTCGAGGACTATTTGTATTTGGCCCCAGACTATTCCTTGTTCTTTTCTTGTACCTCTCTTGCTGTTTTGGCTGTATAGTAGATCTTGAGTCTCCACTTCTCTTTCTACCTAATCCTTATTGGGCTGAAAGACAAGAGGGAAACATAACAAAGCCTATCTGTCTACCAAGCACAATAATTCCTTAGTTTTTCCTGAATGGGATCAAGTGAAGTGATTTTCTGTCTGTTGCAGCGTGAAGAAAAGTGCTCTTTATGAGATGGGGTAAAAACACAAACACACACACACACACACACACACACACACAGAGTTTTCCTGTTTCGTTATACTTGGATGGATGTTCCCCAAGCAAGAACGGACAGGGAGACACCCTTTCCACCTGTTCCCACATAGGGAAACAAATGACCTCAGAAACGTCCTTTGCTGTCCCAAAACTCCACCTCTGACTTTATCTGGCTTACAAGGCTGATGAGGGAGGGAACAAACCCAGATTCTTTTTTATTCCCTAAGCAGATGCGCAGCCACAGAACTGCCTGTGTTGATGAGGTTTTAAAGTGTACATTTTTCCGTAGCAATTTATAGGTACATGTAAACTAGGCCTCAGAGGGAGAAAAAGCAGTATATCAAAAAAAATGCATTATTAACATTCAGTTATTTTTTTGACTTATGGCTGTGAACAAAAGTAAAAGTCAAGAACTCCCCAGTTTATGTGTACAATGTCCCTTTGTCCCTGTGAAACACCCTATCATCCGAGGTGAGAATTGCTCTCGCCCTTTTGGTCTTCCAGAAGGGTATTAAAACTGGATTTTACCAATTGGATCGGGGCCCTGTCCGTGCACTTATCATTAGTGGTGGCTGATGGGGTAAGAAGACACTCCTATGCTGGCCACCTCTTGGTCCTAGTTTTTTTTTAATAGTTTTGTTTTTAATTTGCATAGTTTAAATATTTTAATTGCTTTTATATTTATGTTTTTATGATCTGTAAGCACCCATTTGCCTGATAGGGGAGATGGACGGCATATAAATTTAAGAAAGAATGATAACAGTATCAACACTGCTGAAGAATTGATTGAAACCCTAGGTGTTGGTACACCATAATGTAGCATTGCACAGCTCAGTTTTGAGTCACAATCAATTGTAATGGAATAGAACATTTATTCCTTATGGGACTTACTTGCGGAGCTCATTATTTTGCTTTTCTAGGCTTAGTTTAATTTCAATAAGATGGTTACTTTCTTGCTTTAGCTGCTTCTCTGACACCTTCAATGCATTCAATTGCTGGGTTTGCATTTTGAAATCATTCTGGATGAGGCAGCGCTTTTGCGTTTCTTGTTCAATTTTCAGAGTCAGGTTTTCTGCCTGCAAAACAGATTGATATTTTGTAGACAGATTTTTACGATCACGCGCATGGGAAATAACGTATTTCATGCTCATGTAATTTAATTACACGACGTTAATCATGGACAATCTTTCTCCTTGAATCCCAGCTGCTTTGAAATAGAACTTAATGGTCCTATGTAAAGAGCAGTTTTAGTCAAGGAATTTTTTTTCCAGTTTACTGATTTTTGTTCCAGCTGCAGAGTAGGATAAATTGTTATCTAAACAGAAACTGTAAACAAAAGCTTTAGAGCTATAATGAAGGGTTTCATTACAAAATTGATGTCCCATTCCTAATTGAAAGCCAGTCCCATTCTCCAGTCAAACTTCAAGAGTCCTAGAAATGTGCTCTTTCAGAACTACACTCTTACAGCCCAATTTTATAGATATTTACACAGAACTAATTGTCAATGTCCAGTGGGATTTATACCCAAGGCTAAGTTTAAGTCATTTGTATTATACATGGTTTGAAGCTAATATAATCAGTTATTGAACACTCTTCCTTGAATTGGAGAATTTTGAAACAAGTAAATGTGTATTCAAAATAACACGTTTAATATCCAATAAAGCTCTTTAGCACTATAGGGAATGAAGATGGCAATTTTTAACGTGTAGCCAAATATTTTGATTAATATTCCTAAAGTACAAATAACTTTTTGTTTTTCATTTAAAAATTTCACCATTTCAAATGACTTACAGAACGGAGAAATAAGAACCTAAAATATTCCGTACCTTTAGCTTATATCAGGGGTTCTCAACCTTGGCAACTTTAAGACTTGTGGACTTCAACTCCCAGAATTCATCAACCAGCAAAGCTGGCTGAGGAATTCTGGGAGTTGAAGTCCACAAGTCTTAAAGTTGCCAAGGTTGAGAACCCCTGGCTTATATCCTAGAATTCATATTCCTGATTTTTAAACTTTCCCTGTGCTGCAACCTCTGAGCCCATGCTCAAGTACTGTGATCATCAACAGGTGCACCAATGGAGCATAATAGGCTGCTAGCATTTGACAAAGAAACACAGTAAAGGTAGTCCTCGACTTATAACCATTCATTTAGTGACCAGTCGAAGTTACAGACTTATGACCATTTTTCACACTTACAATCTTTGCGTCACGTTATCAAAATTCAGGTGCTTGGGAACTGACTCATATTTATGATGGCTGCAGTGACCCGGGGTCATGTGATCTCCTTTTGCCACCTTCTGACAAGCAAAGTCAATGGGGAAGCCAGATTCACTTAACAACTGCAGGGATTCACTTTGCAACAGTGGCAAAAAAAAAAGATTGTAAAATGAGGGGAAATGACTTAACAACTGTCTCACTTGTAACAAAAATTTTGGGTTCAATTGTGCTTGTAGATCGAGGACTCTTTGGAGTCATTGATTCTCTCAATCTAGTCCACATTTGGTTTTGATAAAAAAAAAATCTAGTCCACATTTGGTTTTGATAAAAAAAAAAGTTAAGCAAATATAAATTATAAAAGTGGAACAAAAACCTTGATAGAGAATTGTTTTATCGTAAATGTAACAAAAGAGGGGAAAAGCTGTAAGGAGATGTAGCGTAGCAAACATTAAAATTGATATTTTTTTTTAAAGTTTATACTTACATCTTCACTTAGTTTATCTTTCTGCTTAAGCAGCTCATTTATTTTCTGCTGGGATTGCTTCAGATCGCAGTCCAAAATAGAACACCGTTTTTCAACTTCCAGTAAGCAGTTTTCTACTTTTTGCTTTGTAGCTCTTTCTTCTGAAAGTTTCTTTTCCATTTCTGTGAAAGGGAAAAAAAACAGCTACTTTGTTATACGGAAATTCACATTTGCACATAGTAAACAATTTTAAAGAAACAATTCTTTGTTTAAAATATATACACGTTTTTGTAGAACTTGAGACTTAAGTAATATATTCAGGCACACAACCAAGGATGGAATAACTTTGAGAGGAAAATGATAGGACTCAAGAAAGGATCTGCATATTAATAATAGTCCACAGAATCGATAAAAAGTTCTGTGAACTGTCCATTTTAGTCAAAAAGCTTGAAATGAACAATTATTTTAGTACTTTATTCAGGTCTCCCAAACCTTCCAATGCATAGTAAGCTTTTCTTTTCTTCCTCTAAAGACATTTTGTTCACTGTTTCAAGTATTCTCAATATTGCTTAAAAATATGATTCACTGTTTAACATATGATAAGCACACTTTCATTAAGCAAGCCCATAACCTTTTTGTGCAAACAAATTAATATATCTATACATTACTTGATCAAGAGATTTCATATATTATATTTGTTACATAATTTAAGATTTTCATATACATTTAGAGCAGTATTATACAATTTATGAAATGGTTAGCAGCAGAATTCTCTGTATAACCCATTCAAGAATCAGTTCTACTGCTTGGTTTAAGTGTTTACAGAAATGAAGCTCCAGTCAAGTGAGTCATATTTTGCCTAGATCTCTCCAATCCAATCCCCAATGTAGATGCAGACATATGTCTGAAACTAAGTAAACATAGGCTAGAACACTTTTAGGAAGGCTTAGAGAAACTTCGGAAAAAAGTGATGTCAAAGCAAGAACATTCAAAGTTCTTTTGAAGACTTTCATCTGTCGGAACCATGACAAGTGATCCACGAAAGAAAGAGAGTGTGAACAAAGAAGCTCTGTTTGATGGCCTTTACTGTGCTGATCATGTCAAGCTATAAGATGTGCTTAGAATAGGAATCCCAGAGCCTTTCACTATCCTCATGCTAATCCTATATAGAGGTCAGGAAGCCATAGTATATAGAGAACACAGGAGAAGAGATGGGCTCCAGGATGGAAAACGAGTGAGACAAAACTGTATACTCTACTTTATTTGTTCAACCTTTACGCTGAATGTATTAAAGGAAGCTGGTTTGCAAATAGCCAAGAGTGGTTTTAAAACCAGAGAAAGAAGCATCAATAACTTGTTCCATGCTGGTGGTGCTACTCTGATGGCTGAAACGTAAAGGATCTGCAAGTTCTAGTAATAAAAGTTAAAGAACATGGTGAAAAAAATGGGACTAAAATTAAATATATTATTTATTTATTATTATTATTATTATTTAATTAGATTTCTATGCCGCCCTATTCCAAGAACTCAGGGCGGCTCACAACATGAATACAACATGGAGAAATCTAATACTTAAAATATAATTGTAAAAACCCGTTAATTAAAAACCAATCACCCAAACAGACATGCAAACATACATACACTGGCTGAGGCAAGGTGTTAACTGCCCCAGGCCTGTCGGCAAAGATGGGTCTTTAATAATTTGCGAAAGGTGGAGAGGGTGGGGGCAGTACGGATCTCCGGGGGGAGTTGATTCCAAAAAAAACAGACCAAGCAGGTAAAAGAACCAGCATTAGAATTGACAGTGAAGATACTTGTCTTTTTGGACTGATGATAACTGTAAAGGCTCCATCAGTCAAGAAATGTGCCACAGATTAGCACTTGGCAAAGCAGCCATGAAGGCCCTGGAAAAGACATTCAAATGTCTATACCTATGAAGATGATAATAGTGCAAGCAATGGTATTCTTTGTAACACTTTATGAAAGTGAAAGTTGGACTTTGAAGAAGCAGGATGGGAAAAGTATAGATGTTTTTGAACTCTGGTGTTGAAAAAGACTCCAGAGAACACCTTGGACAGACAAGAAAACAAACCAAGGGAGCACTGAACAAATCGACCCAGAGTTCTGACTTAAGGTACAAATGACCAGACTCAAATTATCCTACTTTGGACACATCATGTGAAGACTTAGGAAACTGGAGCAGGCTCTGATGCTGTGAAAGGTGGCAGGAAAGAGAGGAAGGGGATGGACAGCAACCAACAGCAAGATGGATGGAGTCCATTGCAGTGGCATAGGTAGGCTGTTGGAAGACTTAAAGAACTAGATTGGGGCAGATTATCATGGAGAAAAATTATGTGGTCGCTAATAGTCTGACTTGATGGCACATAATCAATCAAACAAACAAACAAAACAAAGTTTTAAATTAAGATTAGCTTCTGAGTTACAACAGTGAAATATGTGGATTTATACACGTAGGTCTTTTTCAATCTTTCTTCTATTCCCGAACTGATAGTATACTTTAATCAAATAATCATTTCTCTGTGGAGTCATCCTGAAGCTAAACTGTCACATTCATGTTTTTGAATACGAGGCTGAATATAAATATGCTAAATGAAGTTATGAGCATGTGATATTAAATGCATACCTTTCATAGCTTCAGACTTAGCTTCCTCAATGGATTTATATATTTTGTTTTTGTCTGCTAGTCGGGCTTTTGTTGCTTTATGTTCAACCTCTTCTTGCTCCAGGTTTTGTTGCATGACTCTAAGCTTGTAAGTCATATCTATTTCCATGTTACTCTTCTCCTGTTAGGCATAAATCAAAATATCTCATGATTAATATAAATCCCATGTAAAATGCTTTATTGGAACTGTTATAGAGAAGAAAAAATGTAGGCTTTGACCTAGGTATTCAGTTTGCTACCTTAATTACTATGCAAGCAAGCTGATATTAAAACTATGATGAAAAGCCTAACGTGAGATGATAGGAGCCACTGATCAAGGCAGCATGTTAAATTGAATAGAAACCAAAAGAGACAGTGATGTGTGAAAAGAGAATGAGCATACTGTTCTGCCCGGCGCTGGTATTTTCTACTTGCATAAACCAGTTAGGTGAAAGCTATGTAAACCCATTTGCCCTCATCTCTGTAGCATGGAGAAGACTTATGATTCTTTTAAAAAAAAATCTATATAGAAAAGAACACATCTAGTTACATATAAAAATTTGTTTTCCTAATAGTATTCTGGTGTGGACTATGAAGCAACTCTGCTTAATCTAGTTACAATAAATCCCTCCTAGCTTCTCCTTAAAATTTACAATCAAGATAGTTCATTAACATGGATGTGCAAATTGTTTTGCTCTCACAAAAACTGTTAAAAGCATTCTGAACATTTTATTTAAACCTCAATATAAAACTTAGATATTTTAAGTTTCCTAGTTTCTCTGGCAATTAAGGACATGTTGATATGAGAGTAAAATGTTAGCAGGGAAGTTAACCAGATGGCTAAACAGAACATGACTGTTTACAGCTCTATGTATGCCATTCTGCCTCTTATGTTTTTTTTTTTATTGTTACAGAAAAATAGAGTTTGTGGGTAGATTGCAGTTAAGAGTTCATTTTGGCATGTTGTGCTAATTTTACTTTGCTGTTGGAAACTGCAAAGATGTGTGCATGCTTTATTATGTTTTACAAGCACACAATGTTATTGCTACTGAGGTTTCATAAATGCTCAGAATATCACAATCTAGGCTTCATTGATCTGTCTAGTCTTGGGACACAAATGCATTGTGTGCATGGACTTATGCTTCAAGCCTGTTGCTGTTGTTGAACTTTATTTAAAAATACCAAGACAGAAAAGAGTTTAAGATTTTTGGCAGATTCTGCTCTTTCTGCTCTCCTTGTGCATTTCATTTTTGCTTTTATTTTGTTCCAATTTCAAAGCAAAGGTGTTATTAACCCAATATTCACTGAAAACTACTACCAAGTTCACTATGTATGGTTAGGACTCAAAATCTGGGCATTTGTGTACGTTTTTAAAAAGAGACTGGACAGCCATTTGTCTGTAATGGTATAGGGTTTCCTGCCAGAGCAGGGGGTTGGACTAGATGGCCTCCAAGGTCCCTTCCAACTTTATTATTATTATTATTATTATTATTATTATTATTATTATTATTATTATTATTATTTTATTATTATTATTATCTGTCAATAACTCTTTACAGAAGCTGCATCTTTTCCAGACTAGTGTGGCTTGATTAAAGGAGCTGCTGACTCCGAATCACGTTTCCCCTTTCAAATCTGGAGTGCTGCAGAGTTCTATTTGTAAGGCTATGAATAGGACCTTATTTTATTAGCTCAACTGAACAATATAGTTCTTTTTTTCTTAAGTTTACCTTTTCCAGGTCCGTCAATTTATCCTGTAATTGTCTTTTCTCTGCCTCCATTTTAGCTAATGTATTCTTCCCATTTTTTACTTCTTCTTCCAAATTAAGCACTCGGCCTGGGAATATTTAAAAGATTTCAATAAGGAAAAAAGCATTATCTACATATTAATTAAAGTGTAACACTTTGCATGCTTTGATTACAAAACCAAACCATCGATGACATATTCTGAAGGCAGAAGGAACATGAGAACAGCTGATTCCTGTGAATGTGGACATGTTGATAAATTATATATTTAATACCTCTAAAATCCCAATTAAAATGGATAGTTACAATATCCTGCCCCTATGACAGTGGTGGCGAACCTATGGCACACGTGCCAGAGGCGACACGCGAAGCCCTCTCTGTGGGCACGCGCCATTGCCCCAGCACACATGGTCTCTAAAAGTTCGCCATCACTGGCTTAAGGCCAGCCAGCCTGGAGCCACTATTGGGGAGTCCACCATCCCACCCGCCAGAGACCCCCTGGATCTCCCCCAACCCTGCCTGGCTCCCACAGGTGTCCCTCCCCATAAGCAACATCAAGGTGGCCACGCCCACCCCGGCCATGCCCACCCAATCTGCCACACCCATCCAGTGGCCACGCCCACCCAGTCTGCCAAGCCCGCTGTAGCTGCACCCGCCAAGTGGGCTACACCCACCTGGCACCCGGCAATACATAAGTGGGTTTTGGGTTGCAGTTTGGGCACTCGGTCTCTAAAAGGTTTGCCACCACTGCCCTATGATATGAAAATCACTTTCTAAGAGACTGGTTTTCATACCCTGTAGGTCATGGATAATTTCTGACCCATGAGTCCGATCTCTTCTTTCAGATTCTAGAGCTGACTGCAGATTCAGAAATTCCTTCTCCAGTCGGAGCTTAGTATTCTCTAAGGCACAGTTTTTATCCTGCAGATCTCTGTTGTTGGCTTCTAGCTGCTGAATTTGTTTTGTACTTTCTGTTTGGTTCTTTCTCAACCTGGCTGCTGTATCAGACTCTGTCCGCAGCAAGGCATTGGCTTCATCCAGCTGTTCAGACACAAAAATACATCACAGCATTACATACAAACTAAAAAAGTAAGCTTTTATAATGAATAGTATCATCCATTTACTGTAGCAATGCATAACAGATAGCTTTTAATTATGAAGTTACTCAGAAATTAAAAGTCTTAGGTTCCACTGGGAGTCTAACTTAAAACAGAATGGTAACTTGCCTGTCTTTGTAGCTGAGTAATTTTTTCATTTGATATTTGGGAGTTTTGATTCCTCTTTTTCATATCCTCAAGTTGATCCTTTAAACTGTTCACTGAAAGAAAAACAAAGCACTAATTCCATCACACAGGTTTCATAACAATACGTCACAAGTTATTCCATGCAGCAAAGACAGAATGGGATTCATCAATGCTCTCCTCTTCTGACGCCGCAAATAATGTAATTTTTCTTTATTGTTTTGGGTGAACATACCGTCATTTTCTAGATTGCGTTTTCGATCTGCTTCATGTTCTGCTTTTCGCTGATATTCTGCATTCTTATGCTGAAGAAGAGCTTTTTCCCTTTCTAACTGTCTGAACGAAGATTCTAGATGTTTCCTTGAAGATGTCTGGGGAAAATCATGGAGGAAGAGAAACATGATGGGGATATTTTTCTAAAACAACAGTAAGGAATCCTACAAATTTTCTCAATGCAAAAATCAAAATCATTTCTCATTTGACTGCAGCAAATATACAATATAACGCTCAGTAGATGGGATTGTGCCAAATTGCTCCCAAACAGCAGAGCAGTCACAGAATTCCATGTGTTAGAGCAGTGGTGGCGAAACTATGGCACAGAGGTGACAGAGGCAGCACTCGGAGCCCTCTCTGTGGGCACACGTGCTGTTGCCCCAGCCTCGTCTCCCCCCGCGACCCCCTCCTCTCCAGCAGCCCCCATGAAGGAGAGTCACCCCTGAGCGTGGCCCACGCAGAGCAGCGCAGCCAAGGACATGGCAGCCAGGCAGCATAGACAAGACTCTGCCCTCACACCCCATCATGCACAGTTGATGCTGCAGGGCGCAGGCAGAGGGTGTGACCGCCATAGCACTGCTGGGCTGCCTGGGCGATCTGCGGCAGACCCTGTAAGCGGTGAGTGGCCCTGTGGGCAGGCGGGATGGGGGATGGGGGGGTGGAGCGGAGGCGGGACAGGGGGTGGAGTGGGGCGGGGCCAGTTTTGGGGCACTCAAAAAGGTTCGCCATCACTGTGTTACAGCATTAGGGTTTGAAAGCATAAAGTAAGCAAAATGGATTTCTAGCTACACCAGCAATGCAGGGGAATCCTCACTTAAGAACAATACTTGGAATCAGAATTTCTATCGCTAAGTGACATGGTCATAAAGTGCAACTTCATGCAAAAGAGCTGCTTAGCAACAGCAGTTCTGGCACTTTAAGTGAATTCTGCAATCACGTGAATGGGAGTGTTAGATCATTGTAAGTACAAGGACCGGTTATAAGTCCACCTATTCAGTACTGTTGTAAATTTGAATAGTTGCCGAATGAGTGATTGCTAAGTAATTTTCAGTTCTCTTAACAATTATCTCTGTTAATATAATGCCTCATGCCATTCTGAACTATCAGTCTCATTCTTAAAGGATGCAGGGGACGGATTTCTAGAAAGGGCTATCAGGAAAGACCTCAACTTTCTCACACTGGTCTGGTTTGCACAGTATATGAAAATATAATCCATGATATATAAACTACAAAGACCAGACTCAGGAAACATACTGAGCCAAAACCTAGCAATCCACACCATAACAGAGCACGCTGTATGGACCTTGTGCTGCATTTTAAAAAACTTCAGATGATGGAGGTTTACTTGTACAAGCTGTCTCTAGCACAAGTAACAAAAATCCCACTCTCCTCGTGCGAGCTAGGTTCATTGACACAATGACTGAGGGTGCCCAAGGTATAAAAGTTAGGGAGTAATCAATTTAGTGTACTTGATTTGCAGGATTGGCTACATCACTAATACCAAAAGAGCTATTTGGCAGGATAAAAAAAATACCTCCTTTAAACTGACCTTGCCTACTGGAGGCTTTATAGGCAGGTTCATGAAACAAGAACGGTAAGAATGCAGAAAAGATCTGCCACTGCCTTATTTTGCTGCTATGTTTTTCGACTTTCTTGTGTAGCCATGGAGAATCCTATCCAAGCACTAGCCAGGGCCAACCCTGCTTAGTTTCTGAGTCCAGATAAAGCCAGTTAGTATAGCCATGGAGCTGAGAGATGGAACTGCCCCTTGGTACATTGCAAAGAGGACCTCTGATTTGTTCTCATTAGTAAGCAAGCAAGCATCCAATAACTAAATATTACATAAACGATTGGCATTTAGTTGACTTCCTACCAAAAGAAACAACAGATAAGCAACAGATATCTTTTGTGCCTTTAAAAAGAATATATATATATTCTGTATGCTTTTTCACTGACACAGTGCCACTGCCTCAAATGTAAAGAAAACATGCCAAAGTAGATATGTAAATAAAATACATAGATAATCAAGGCTGAAATCGGTCCGCCTAAGTTCCAGAGGAGATTGCCCTTCCCTTCCCAGATACATTTCCTGGTATCAGGTGGCCCATTGCCTCACCAGATTGTTATTTATGCTTTTAAACTTTTTATTTATTTTTTGGAAAGAAAAAAGTTTAAAGTAATTTGATATCCATCACCAATGTTCAGAAGACAGTGCTATGTTTACACACTCTATTAAAGGCCAAATAAAGATCGTGTGACTTAGTCAATGAGTTGTGTGACTTTGGGGTTTTCCAAGTAAATGTTTTTACCCAAGATGCATCAAAGTGCCACATAAGAGTTAAACTGATCCCCCCCCCCCCGCAAAACAGGCCCTGCATTAATTCTGAGACTAAGTAGACATACCACTGAAAATTGTCATGGATGTAAATTCAAATGCTGGTTATACAGAATAGTTTATTTTGTTTTCATAATCTTCCATAACAGTAATTTAATTGTTACTATTTATAACACTATTAGGTATCTCTATTTATTAACTTTTCATTAACTTTTTTTTGGAATACACTTGCAGCATCTCAAATTAAAATTCAAAAATTCCAAACAGGGTATTTAATTACACTCAAAATATAAAGCAAATTATTCATTTACCTCCTCATCCAATTCCTTCATTATTTTCTCTAGACGATTATTAATAGCTCTGTAGAACAATTAATGTGAGAGAGGGACAGAATTACAGATGGAAAAAAGATTTTCTTTAGTATAAAATCTTCTCCACAGTGAAAATGTAACCATTTATAAGTACACGGTCAAGGTCCTGGGCAGCAGGCTAAATTGCAAGTAACGCTTATCTAAATATGATTCTTACACACTTCTGCTTAGCAAGGTTTATTGAGATGGGTAGAATGAAGTTAGACTTCCAACAATTCTTATAAGAGCTGAAAAGTGAACTACAGTATTTCCAAGTTATAACCAATGTATACCCATATTATATGATTCTAACTGATAATTCTAGCTAATTCTAACAGCCTTTCCATAAAACCAATGAGATAGGTCTCTTCAACAATAATTGGCTAGTTTGCAGGTGGCTCTTTAAACAATGATCTCTTGAATCTCTATTAGTGCAGGAACCAACTCTTATATATGCAGCTGCTAAATTACAGATGGATCTAAACTTTCCAAATTCCCCTCAAAATTCACATTAGATACCCAAATTATAAGACATGAACAGCTTGCAAGAAACTAAAGGAACAAGCAAGGTGGTCTACAAAAGAATATTTATTTTGGATGCTTTTCTGTTCTCTATTTACTAATATTTATTTACTTAACGACAACGTATGTTAGCTATAGAATAGCAGATGGAAGAATCTGGAAGAAGAGAAAGCATCTGTACTTAATACTTTGCTTTTGTTTGTTAAATTTGGAGATTTGGGTTAGAAGTAGTAGGATCTGCTAATTAAGCCAATCCCTATTAAACCTTATTTAATAAAAGATTATGTCCAATTTTAGACATATTTTCTTCAGGTCCCAGTACCCTCTTTGATCACCTCAGTATATTTTCCTGTCATTTTGTGTAAGTGAAAAAATAGGCTTTACAGAATTAAATTCCTCCACAAAAAATCATTCGCAATGCTACTGCCCCGCCCCCAATCCTGGAAAACAAAGTCCAAGATCCAAACAAGTGTCATATCCCTATCTACCGTAATCCCTCAACATCTCCCCCCATTTTATATGTTGTCCCCCAGCAAGCAGGACATTGCTCAGCTTTGCTCTGTGTGAAACTTTCTATCCTCCAACTCAAAAATCACCACACACTAATACACAGTAGCGCTTAAAACTTGTGAACACTTTTGGATTTTTAGTATTTCTGCATAAATATGACATAAAGAGTGATATGTTCTCCGCAAAAGTCCTAAAACTAGATAAAGAGAACTCAATTAAACAAATGAATCTATGAACATTATACTTGTTCATTTATTTATTGAGGAAAATAATGCAAAACAATATCATGTGCAAAAGTATGTGAACCTCTAGGACAGGCATGTCAAACTTGCGACATCACGTGACATCGTGCGACGTATCGGAGTTTTTCCGCCATTGCCGGCAATGGGGTGGGTGCAGCTCCGGTATCATGAAACCGGCCCGTGGGCCAGCAGTTTGACACCCCTGCTCTAGGATTAACAGTTCATTTGAAGGAGAAATTAGAGCCAGGTGTTTCAATCAATGGGATGATAATCAGATGTGAGTGTAGGCGATCCTGCCTTACTTAAAGAATTCTAGGTATTCACTATCACAGTCTGATCATTACAACCCAGGGATGTAAAAGGATTTCATGACTAGAACAAAAGAGATTTCTTAGGGCTTCTGAAAAGCAGTTTTGATATTCATCAGGCCAGAAAAAGTTACAAAATGATTTGTAAAGGTTTAGGACTCTACCAGTCCACTGCCAGGCAGGCTATGCACAAATAGAGGCAATTAAACACCATTATTACCCCCAAAGTAGTGGTCAGCCAACCAATTTCATGTCAAAATGAAGGCATGGAATAGTCTGGGTGGCCTCAAAGAACCCCAGGGTAACATCTAAGGAACTAAAGGCCTCTCTTGCACTGGCCAGTGTCAATGTTTGTAAGACCATTACTAGGAGAATACTAAATACCAATGGTGTGCTTGGAAGAGTGGCAAAGAGAAAGCCAATACTTTCCAAAAAGAACCTTGCTACCTCTCTGCAGTTTGTGAAAGACCACATGGATAAGCCAGAAAGTTACTGGAAGAATGTGAAGGGAAGAATTTAAAATAGAACACACCCCCTTTTTTTTCTTGAATGAAAACGCTATGTTTAGCAAAAAGGCAAATCCTGCATTCTAGAGCAAAAACGTTGTGCCATCTGTGAAGCCTAGCACTATCTTGGCTTGGGCCTCCTTTGCTGCCTCTAGACCAGGCCGATTTGCTATTGTTGATAGAATGATGAAATTTTGAATTATACTAGCAAATTCTACAGGAAAATACCAGGGTATCTGTCTATGAACTGAAGCTATGAGAAAACAGATCGTGCAGTAAGACAATGACTTGAAACGCACAATTTGCAAGAGCAAATAGCTAAAGCAGAAGAAAGTTAATGTTTTGGAAAGGCCAAACCAAAACCCTCACCTTAATCCTTCAGAAATGTTGAGGAAGGGCCTGAAGTGAGCAGTTCATGTAATGAAGTTCACCAAAATACATGAGGTGAAGCTGTTCTGTAAGAAGGAATGGGCTAAGCTTCCTCCAAGCCAATGCACATGAATAATCGACAGCTATCAGAATCATTTAGTTGTACCTACTTCTGTCCAAGGGAGGCACACCAGTTATACTGAAAGCAAAAATTTATGTATTTTTGACACACACACAAGTATGTTTCTTTGGTTCGTTTTCCTCAAAGAATAAATGAACAATATAATGTTCTTCATTCAGTTGTTTTCTTCAATTTAGTTTTAGAACTTGTATGGAGAACAGATTGCATTTTAGGTCAGATTTTTAGGTCTTACTGCTCTTTCTGACTTCTCAGTGGCTTTCAATTCTATTGATCATGGTATCTGTTGGGACCAGTCCTGGAATTAAAGGTGGGCAACAAAGTATTATGTCGGTTCTCCTCTTTCATCCAGGGCTGGTTCCAGTTGGTAGATGGGCAAGAAAATCCAGTCCAAAGCCCCAAATGCATGGGGTGTAACAGGGCTGAAGATTTTCTCCCCTCCTAACATCCACATGAGGCCACTAGGTAAGGTCATCCAATGGTTTGGTATGAGGTTATCACTAATATGCTTATGATACCCAGCTTCATCTCTCTACCCCAGGCTGGTTGAGTGACATCATGGACACCCTGTCCCAATTTCTAGAGGCTGTGAGGGCTTGGATGTGGTGCTACAAGTTTTGACCCAGCCTGGCTCTATTGTTCTATGTTCAAGCAAGGTTGAAGACCATTCAGAAAATTTAACTGGGGCAGAATGCAGCAGCATGGGTTACGGTTACTTGGCACATGTAACACCACTACTCCATGAGCGCCATTAGTTGCCAGTCTGCTTCTGGGTGCAATTTAAGGTGCTGGTTATCACCTTTAAACCCTTCATGGCTTATTATGTGGACCCTCAACTATGCATGGGGACGTGCTTCTTGGTTGTGTTAGTGAATTGTTCTTTTTCAATTGCCTCTCTTTTCAATTTTATAATGTTTGTTATTGTTTTTGTTCTATTTTAATTCTGTTTGTCACCCAGAGTCGCTTGTTAAGATGGGCAGCCACATAAATTGGATGAGCAAACAAAAAAAATATTCATGTGAATGTTAAAATAACTTGGATACGTATAAGCTAAAAATTATTGATAACTGTAAGAATGTTACTTTTATTCAATTGATATAATAAGAATTGTATTAGTTTAAATATGAGACAGTAAATGCTAAGGGGAAAAGAGAGGAAATATCTAATGTGGTACTTCAAGATTTCTGTTAAAGATATTTGTATGTTATCGAATTATTGGTTAACCCAGCCGCCATGTTGCTTTTTAAATAAATGTAAAATTAGGAAATTAATAAAAACTTTTTTAAAAAAAATTATGCAGAGATATTAAAAATTCAAACTTTCAAACACCACTGTATATAAAATGTAACAGATACAACTGCTTTTTGATATTACAGCTTTTAATATAGAAAAGATTCTTCATTTATACTACATATATTTTTAAGGAGTGTGTTTGGTCCATGTCTATACATTTTAACAAACTAAAATTATATTTTTAAGAGTTTCTAAATTTTTATAAAGAAAATAAAGTTATACCTGTATTTTTGCTCGAGGTCATCTTTGGTTTGTATTTCATTACGGAGCTGATCTTCTAATTTGTTTATTTTTTCCTGAAATTGTATAAGCTGACAGAAAAAAATCCCCTGATTTTTAGGCATTTAGAAGTGACAGAATTTATAGAAAATTAGCACATAAAAATACCCCTATTTATTTGGCTTACATCAGAAGTTCCTAAACTGGGATGGCATAAAGAATTTGGGAGTGGTGGTGGTGGTGGGAGTATGTGAAATTTTTACAAAAGGTATAATTGTAGAAAGCAATGCAGTAACTTTCAAATGAAGGCCTAATCCAGGGATAGGCTGATGAGGTGATGGAAATGCTGAAGGTTGGTGGGTGAGTAACATAAACATCAGTGCTGGGCAAGATGGTGGAAAGGGTGAATTGGAGATCAATATGTACATTTACTTAGGCAAAATAAAGGACAGATCTAACATTATTCATCTAGAGGCAAGATGTCTCCAAAATACAAAAAGGGCTTAAACATCTGGGAATTCCTGATTTATACTGATTGTTTCTTTACTAGTTATTTGCCAACATGAAAGTAAATTGTTTTTATGATTATATACAAAACATGCTGAATTTGCTGAAATACATATTAATGAATATAAATTAACACTTCAATCAAAATCTTACAGATTTGTCTTATCATCGTTCTTAAATTTCCACAAGAGATTACGCTGTTACACTGTTAAATTTGTTTTTAACTTTAAAAGCAGCAAAGTTTACAATACACGTGAAGCCTCTTCCAGATCTCCTAAATTAAAACCAACCTAAATTTGCTGAAAAACTGCATACAGAAACAAGTCCTATGCTATGAAATGTCCATTTATAAAGTTTTTTTTAAAAAATTCTTAAAAACTAAGATATTTCATGGACAGAGAGAAAGAGAAAATTGTATGTGTGTTTGTATGTTGTGTAGCAATATATACTGATAAAAAAAATCTTCAGAATAATGTGCTTACCTCTTCATCATCCTGTAAAAAATAAAAATCAGATACATGCTTAAAAACAGGATACTTTTCCATCTTTTTTCCAATAACCTATCTTGCTTGATTTAAATTATCCTTAAAAATCTACTTATCTAAAGCTTAAATCACATAATGACCAAAACACCTTTTTATTAAACTGGATCATTCACAAGGTTCTAGATTTGTGCAATCAGTTAACTATTGATGCGCACATTTTCCATACATATGAAACAAATGTTTAGCACATTAAAATACGAGCACTTACCTCATTTTTCCTAAATTCATTTTTCTTTGTCCCATTGTTCTTACAGGGTTCAAGTTTCTTACCGAGCTCAGGAAAGTCACTTAGCAACCTGTTCAAAACAGAAGTTTTCAAAAACTGTAGCCACTGTGCCAATCAACTCATTTTAATCAATTTGCTCTAGTCCTAATCTCACTAGACTGTGCTCAGAATGAAGGCATTTATTTAGCATTAGCTTTTTAAACAGACCCTGGAGCTTTTTGGTTAATGAGGGAGGAGCCTAAGAGCTTCTTAAACCCATTTAAAATAGAAAGCTTCAAAAAAGGTCTATGCAAGTAGATAAATTCAGATACAAAATGCAGGTCAGCATAACTGGTTATAAGAGCAATGCCTCTATTCTGTGTGCATTGTATGCTCCTTTCCCTGAAAAAGCAGTAATAAATATTTTGGGAATTACAAAAACATAATCCAATGACATACATACATATATACACACACACAAGATCACTGCTGAAAATCAAATTAATTGGTATGTATATTTTTACATGTATGTTACATACAGGTTCTCTCTAAAGTAAGTAAATCCAATGAAAGGCAGTTGGTTTCCAACAAATGCTTTTGGGACTGGAAAGGTCTCAACATCTCCTTTGTCATCTTCAATATCATCAAAATTGCTGCTATCTATGTCACTACTCAGCTCAGGTACAACTGGTGCAGCAGCTAAAAAAAAGTAGATACCAGTATTAGAACAAAATTCAATGTTGTGATATTTAAACAGCATTTTTCTTTTGCCATTAAAGTTTTAATTTTGTATCATTTTAATTCAATGTGTAATTAACACTATTTTACTTCAGAACAATCAAACAGCAAGGTTGCTTATTTCAAACTGGAACAAAATTTCAATTATTTCAGAACCCCTATTAAACAAATTAATCAATGTTATATATTAAGAATGTTTGACTATACAAAACTGACACAATAGAGGTGTAATTCCAAAAAGAATAATTGTATCTAAGATAAAATATGTAAGAGATTTAAGTTTCACTTAGGCTCCCATAATCTTTCCCTTTCAAAAAGCTTTCAAGTTGAAAGTTGGCTGCTTTATCCCGAAGGTGCTTTTCCAAAAGGCAACTGGAGTTTCTTTACTTTTATCCCAAAGGTGCTTTTCCAAAAGGCAACTGGACTTCATTTCAAGAAAGTTACCTTTGGGAAAAGCACCTTTAAATCATCCATGATATGGATGATTGAGAATCTACATAGACATTTGTTGCTTTAAGAATGAGGCACATCACAATAGACTGTGAAAATGAAAAACTTCATAAAGAACCAAATATCTGCACTGTAGATTGTCCCTCTCCCTGAACCACATGGATATTAAGTACAGAGAACATGGGAGTACTTATGGGTCTTTTCCTACCTCGTAAAGGGAAGGCCTCTGTGAATGTAATGGAAAAGCCTGCCCTTTTTCAAGTGTATAAGACTGTTAGAAACGAGATTTCCATTAAATGAAATATTTACTACAAGAAATATGCAAAAAATAACAAAACATTGAAGCTGATTTTAGGAGCATTTAGCAACTTTCAATCTAGAAACTTTACTTTGGCATTTAGCTGGGAAAAAATGTAAGTAATCATAAACCTTTCACATTTGCAGAAAAGTATAATTTTTAAAAAAACTAATGTTTTTACACAGTAAATATCTTACATTTTAAATCCACATTAAACTAGTTTAGACACACACACATGCACTAGTTTAGACACACACACATGCACACAAAAGGAAAAGGCATTTAATTTTTTTTAAAAGATACTTACTGTCTCGAATGTTATTCCAATCCCACTGGTCATTCTTAAAGAATAGATGAGATTTAATTTCTTCTACTCCACTCCTTCCTAGCCGCACCTCCCTAAACATGGCAATTAAGTCAAATTTTATTATAAGATCTACAATTTTCTATTCTGAAGCAACCTATTCACAGATTTTATTTCAATGCCACAGTTGCCTAAATGCATAAGATAAACGATAATGTTTAACTGTTCATTAACATTAACGTTGGAACCTGAATCCTCTCAGTGCATTTGCTACTAGATTTCTCAATACTCTCATATATACAGGATGAAATAACTGGAATTCTCAATATGCCACGTGTGGAGTAAGACATAATTCCAACTGCACTCAGTAGAAAAGGAATGCTGTAAAAAAGCTCTTTTAAAAAAAAAAACCCACCCTACAAGTTTGCCAAACCACAGTGCAAATATTTCAACATAAGTGACAGAAGGCCTGGCTTCCTAACATAGAAAGTTATTCAAACTTTACTGAAATAAGTATTTCAAAGATCACATCCTTTAAACTCACCCATATACATATTCATATTTTCCTCAACAGTGTATAATGGAATCATTATGCAAGCAGCAAACTCATTTCTTTTTAACATAACATTTTTGTGTTCCTAATTTCACCTAAGGAAATACTTTTCTATCAAAATTAGTCACATAACTAATAATAAGTATTACCTTGATGACAAACATACATATATACACACACATACACATAAACATATAAACACACACAAACAAGCTCACATCATAGTAGAAAGGAATATAAACTCAGAGTCATTTTCTTTAACACTTCAAAATATTTTGTTGTGTATTTGTTTACTCCTTGCCCTCACATGGGGAGAGAAAATTATACAAAATGAAGGTCTTAAACTGCAGGTTTAAGTACAATAATTGGTTTAAAGTAATAGGTGTAATTTCTACCAGTTCATATAGCCCTCAAGAGAATCTAGAAAATCTGGGTCATTAAACTGATTTTGAATATTAATAATAGTTAAGACAGAAGTTGAAGGAAATCAATTTTGTTTACATTACCAATATTTAAACTTGGTTTGAGAGGCCAGGACAAATAGGAGACAGCCTCTAGCACCAGAGGTGTCAAACTGCCGGCCTGCGTGCCGGATGCATCATGGCGAAACCACGTCCATCCCATTGCCAGCAATGGAAAAAAGGTCGTGATACGTCGCGACACGTCATGTGACACTGTGAGTTTGACACTCCTGTTCTAGCACAAACAAGTAAGATGTATGTCTAGTAGAAGATTATGGCCAATGGGGGTTCTTTTTTACCTAAAATCTTTCCAAATTCAGTGACATATTTATAAGCTGGTAAACCTGATTGCTATTCTGTATGACTCCTAGGAAAACCTGATAAAGTACTTCCTAGGAGTAAAGGACCTCTCCTAACCATGAGGGCTTGATCTCATGGAATTTCTCATAATTAAGCCAAGTTGAAATTACTGCCTGAAATAACGACAAATTTTAAAAATTCAGTTAGATTTTGTCTATAAATGGAATCTCAAAGATTGTATTCACAGATTGTATCGGTGAGATCTCCTAAATGCCCGTTTGGACAGAATAGTTTTCAATAACAAATCCACCCTAGTAAGGAAAAAAATATGTTTGCAAACCTGTCTGTTAAAAAAGCACAGATGAGGTCCTTTGCCTGCTTTGAAATTTCTACATCTTCTGGGAAATGCAGTGAGTTCTTGTGATCCATTATTTTACTGTATGTTCCCACCAACGAATCAGCATAAAATGGAGTATCTCCTAAAAAGTCAAAATGTACAGACATTATTGTTGTAGTTGAATCTTAAAGATTAACATAGCATTTAAGATGGTAAATTGAGCATCCAATGCTTAAAGATTCAAAACAAAAACTTGCTGGGTTGTTTTTTTTTTCCCAGATTTGAACTGGGCCTCTATAATCTTCTTCCTCTCCTGCCTCTGCCTCTGCCAAGAATAAGTGACGTTAAAGGTTTTTCTTTCCCTTCTCTTTTAAAAATTAAGTAGAAAAATGTCTGGAAAGCTCATCGTTTATACAGCTCCTATTTCAACAAACCCAGAATCAAATATGGTTTACAATCCTGGTTTGTTCAAAACTGTAAGTTGAAATTAAATGTTTTGTTGGTCACATATCACAATGGTAGTTCTCCTTTTTTCCTTCCACCCAAAATACCTCAAATTCCCGTAATGTCCTTTGGAAAAGCAGATCTTGTAGAGGCATTGGAAAAAAAAGAGGAAGAGGAAAAAAAGCATTCCATTCTATCAACAGAAACTGCTCCTCTTCATGCAGTGTAGCATTAGGTTCCAAGCTGTATTCCTGAGTCTGGGCATAAGGAGAAATCCTGGTTAGTTTTAGATCAGAAATTGTTTTTGAAACTGACGATTTAAATTGTTCAAGAGGAGATGGGGGAAGAAACTGCAAGCTCTAGCTTCATGAAAACTGTACAGCCTTAACCCTAAACAAGATTTATCTTTTGCTGAAACTCACATGACAATTGTTTCTAGGATGCATAAATTGTATTTCCCCGTGCTTCAAAACAACGACTCTCACTGTATACAACATTCCTTATATTGGTTTATGTATTTAATTACAGTACCACTATCTTTTATACAAATGTTTAAAGAAAATATGTTACATCATAGACAGAAGAGAGAATTTGTCAAGGTTGAATTGCTAAGATGCCTGCTAACTTCTATCACTCAACTTGCCACAGAAATAGGGAGGAGGGGGGTAGAAAGTGGGAGTCTAAGAAGCTGAGAATGGAAAACTTGCTATTGTGAATCTTCTATCTCAAAAAGTGCTTAGTGGGAGAGACTGTGCAATTTGTCTATGGGTATCTATAAGAATTTTTAAATTAAGCAACAATTGTTTAAAAAAATTTCCACCATATCAAAGGCATTTTCCACATCCAGAAAAATCACTGCGAACTTCAGTTTTTCTGAATATATACTTGGAATTACAATTAATAGTCTCATATTACTAGATACTTCTAAAAACAATGACATATAATTAAAGGTAATATCATATATAATGCATGTGACATTCTAAAATCTGAATGGTATTTGGTATAATCGATATATAACACCAACGAATAAGATAAGCATCTGGGCCGAAGGTTCTTATTTACATTGATTTAATGGTGTCAAATATTTCTCAGCGAGATAAAAGGGGCAACTAAGTCGTGTATAATCTTGAGATATAATATATATAAATTAATTAATTTGGTTCAGGATTAAATGTATCACAATATTATACAATCAAGAATTTAAATAGATTGTTGATTTACCACTATATATCTTAAACTAGACATCCTACATAGGAAATGTACTTATACTGTTGCAATGGTTTAAATCCGTAATTCACCAACTTTTTTTATCTCACTGTCAATATCTATTCAGTGAATATTCTGCTTGGATAAAGTTCCTGTTTATCACGCATAGATGCTTTATATATCCTAGTGGAAGTCATCTTTCGTGGTGAGCCATGGTTTGTGCAGTACTGCAGGCTACTTCTGCTGATTGCCGGCTGCCAGCAATTCAGCAGTTCGATTCTCACCAGTGCAAGGTTGATTCAGTCTTCCATCTTTCCAAGGTCAGTAAAACAAGGATCCAGATTGTTGGGGGCAGTTAGGCTGACACTGTAAACCACTTAGAGAGGGCTGTAAAGCACTGTGAAGCGGTATATAAATCTAAGTGCTATTGCTATCTTTCATACAGAATAACAGAGCTGAAAGGGACTTTCAAGGTTTTCTAGTCCAACCCCCTGCAGGAAACCCTATTCCATTTCTAAATCCTATACCAGGGGTAGGCAACCTTGGCTCTTTTATGACTCGTGGACTTCAACTCCCAGAATTCCTGAGCCAGCCATTGGCTCAGGAATTCTGGGAGTTGAAGTCCACGAGTCATAAAAGAGCCAAGGTTGCCTATCCCTGCCCTATACATATTAAAAGTTTCTTTACCTTTTCCACCATTTTAATCTTTTGATTTTCCATGAAGCGTAAGTTATAATACAATATGCATTAAAAATATGCCATTCAGGATGTAGAATGTCTACTTACTAAAAAAAAAACTGTTCAAATTTTTACAGAAATTTTTGCAGAAAATGCCTTCACATTTTGGTTGTACCTTTTATAAATCATGGGTTCTTTTATAAAGATAATAAAGAAATACTTAAATACCATCAATAAAAAGGGAGCAATACTTCCTATAGTAACTGTTAATTTTATTCAGGCACTGTCTGAGGTTGCTATCAAACCTATATTACATATATTAATACCGGTACATTCATCTAGAATACTAGAAAACAAACTAGCTTAGAGTAATTCTAATGTGAAACTTTAAAAAGATAATCTTCTTGCAAAGGATTTAAAAGTTGTGATACATCGTGTCAAATAGTTCATAGATATTCTAGAAGCATCCTTAAAACAGGAGGATTTTCTGAAATGTGCAAATTAAAAAAAAAATTTAAATCATTATTTAGGATTCATCCTTTTGTATTTTGCCTGCCCTTCTCTTTCCTTATTCAACATACAAGTTTGAAATATTTAGAAAAAATTAGATAGTAATGAAATCTATTCCAATTGAAAAAGCTCATTTAATAAAATAACCTAATAAAAAGATGCCCAAAACATATATCTAAATTTCATAAATAAAAACTACATCTGAAAAGTTCCTGGTAGTAGAACCATTATAATAATTATTAAATTATTATTAAAGCACCTCCAGCACTAGTATTTAAAGCAACTTTCTGAAACATTTATTTCTTGCGTCACCATAAATTCTGAACACTTGTTATTCAAAGATACTCCACTCCTAATTTTTGACCAACCACCCTCTAATAATTTTCTTCTTCTTGAGAAAGAATGTGACTTCCTTCTAATTCAAAGGGGCCCACTTGCCATGACAAATGTAGATTATGGAACCACCACTCCCCTTTCTATTTTAAGAACAGGTTTTTGGACCAAGTGAAATAGTAATCCTGATAAGTAACTTCAATTTCAAAATTATGCAATGGCTGCAGAGATCAAAACCTCAGATATACATTTTTCCATTAAATCTGTTATAGGCTGCAAATATAATATTTACATAATATAATACATAAAGAAGAAATAGTGTTCTCTCTCTCTCTCTCTCTCTCTCTCTCTCTCTCTCTCTCTCTCTCTCTCTCTCTCTCTGTGTGTGTGTGTGTGTGTGTGTGTGTGTGTGTGTGTGTGTGTGTGTGTGTGTGTGTAATTGCTATATAAACCCTGCAGTCAGATAATCTTGTCCTGAAGAGCTTTGTGTTTAAAACATTTGCCATTTCTATGAAAAGTTGTTTTTCGGAATTTTTAAGCTGAGTAATTATTTCATTTGACTTTGTAACCAGCCTTTCTGGCTCTATTTTTTAAATCTAAAACATCAAATGCCTGACTTAAAAAGCTCTAATTTCTCCTTTCAATTATTTTAACAAGGATTTTATAAGCATAAACTAGTCATTATAAAACTTTATATATAATTGGAAAGAGCTTTTAACTGGTGAGAAGCCTATTTTTGTTTTCTTTCCTTTTGGATTTGGGTTGTAGTCCAAAAAAAAAAACTGCTTTTCCTTAACTAAGAAATAATTTAAAGTTGTAAATTCAGCATGTAGTCATGCCAGGTAGAAGCCCCAATTTTCCATAATATTTAGGGAAGGTCATTTTATAACAATCTAAAACAGGGGTTCTCAACCTTGGCAACTTTAAGACTTGTGGACTTCAACTCCCAGAATTCCTCAGTTGAGAACCCCTGATCTAAAAAGCACTACTAAAAACCAGATTCATTTAGGGACCAGTATCATTAGCAGCAAGAGATACAGGCAGGTGTGCGTGCACACACACTCACACACTCACAAATAGAGCAAATCTTTATTATATATTTGCAGCAATTACATCACCAGAGCATATTAAGCACTATCAAGACAAAAATCTATATAGAAGCAAGGGGGGGGAGAATACTACTTACCAACAAGCATTTCAAACAGAAAAACTCCGACAGACCACCAATCACACTCCCGTCCATAGCATCCATCACCGCCTTGTGATTTTAATACTTCAGGTGATATATAATCTGGTGTTCCAACAGCTGTATCACAACGCACCATGCCAGTCTATTCAACCACATAAACAATGACAATTAAACAACACTTAGATACGATAGTTAACACTAAGCACAATGTTCTTGTTTTTTCATTTTAATCATAATTTTTTTTTCAAACTCCCAATATGCCTTGTGCTTCTTTTTCATGAAGCTTAAGGCCTCAGTATGAAGAAATCTTGTTCAATGAAGTGAAGGAGTTAAACTTAAAGTTAAACAAAGTCAGACAAAGTAAACAAAAGCTGAGAATGTAGGCTGTGTTCATTTAATGGCTCACAAAATCAACCGGTTTGCAGTAAATTTCAAGAGAGTTTTGGAGCTGCTCCTAAAACAACAGACAACAATATATAGTCACACCTCAATATAGAGTAACTTGGTGGCTGAAAACATTCCAGTTATGGAATGTAGCCCATATAAACTTATAAAGCAAGCATATTTTTCTGATAGCATATCTATTATATTGTACTACTAGTAATAAATTGTAGTGCAATAAAAGCTGTGAAGCAAAAGTTCCAGGTCCAATTCTTATATCTACTTGTCTGCTCATTATCTGCAATATTTAACACTAAAAGAGTAACCAGTTATTAGTAGTGATCCACCCTGAAAGAAATATATATTTTAAAGACTGGTGATTACAAGTAATGTGCAACTGTTGCTTTGGATATTATTAAGACACAAGAGTTACATAAATCAGATTTGTTCGTTGCTTCCACACTAGAACAATTAAAAACCACATTAATTCATAACTCAGAACTGTGCAAAGCAGCCTGTATCTGTAGCTGTCCTTGAAGAATATTTGGAAGCTTCAGATGGTGCAAAATATGGCATGGGCAGTTACAGTTGCTGGTCATTTAGCACATGTCATACCTCTGCTTTATGAACTGCATTATTACTATTATGCTTCTAATAGTACAATTAAAGGAGTGATTGCTCACTTTTAAAACTCCACAAGGCCTGGGGCCAGATTACTTATAGGGCCATCTCTCCTCAGGGTATCTACTCGTCTGGTATACGGTATATAACAACAGGAGACACGCTCTGGGTCCCATCTGTGAAAGAATGCCATCTAGAAGAGGGCCTTTTCTGCCATGGTTTTGGAACACAATCACTCTTTGAGATCAGAATTGTTCCAATCCTATTGGCTTATGCAAGGCATTAAAACCTTGGCTCTACCATTAAGCCTGGATCTGTAATAGTTTGGGTGCAACCATTTGTGGTAGTCCTTGATATATAACCACAATGGAGACTGACCATTATGGTCGTATGTCAGAATAGTAGTAAACGGGTCAATCGTGTGACCCACCTGATGTTGCGACCTTTTTTGTTGCAGTTGTTAAGCGAATAAAGTTTCGCTATGGCTGCAGTTTTATGTAAATGTGGCCATGTTGCCAATATCTGAAGTTCGGTCATGTAAGTGGAGAGGTGGCCTGACTACTGGTTCTTCAAATATGGGACACAACGCCCCCTTTTCAGGTTGACCATAGCTCAAAGATTACCTGTACTGATGGTGGAACACTACGAGTTTCTTGGTTTATATTTTTTTATTATTTCTTTATAGCTTTTAACTGTCGGGTATCTAGAATCACGTATAAGAGATGGGCAACCACATATATTTCATAATAAATAAATAATTGCTCAAAAGCTCCAGTCTATCTCCAGCACACAAGATGAAGTAACTGGAATATATTTGTTCACGGTTTAAACTTTTGAATGTTCAATGTTTCTGCATCAATCCAATCTAAAACAAGAACTGCTCTGCACAAATGAAACAGAAGCTAAAGCAGGGGTTCTCAACCTTGGCAACTTTAAGACTTGTGGACTTCAACTCCCAGAATTCCTCAGCCAGCAAAGCTGACTGAGGAATTCTGGGAGTTGAAGTCCACAAGTCTTAAAGTTGCCAAGGTTGAGAACCCCTGAGCTAAAGATTGAGAAGTCTGTTCTCTAAATAAAGCAGGACCTCCCATACTCATACCTGATTATAATCCCAACTGAAACACTTGACTCTAATTTCCCCTTCAAATTAAGTGATAACCCTTGATGTTAGAACGGAACAGAACACGTGATCAAAAATTCAGGTGCTTGGCAACTGGTTCATATTTATGACAGTTGCACCTTTTGTGACTTTCTAACAAGCAAAGTCAACGGGGAAGCCAGATTCACTTAACAATCGTGTTACTAACTTAACAACTGCGGTGATTCACTTAACAACTGTGGCAAAGAAAGGCTGTAAAATGGGGCAAAACTCACTTAAAAACTGTCTTGCTTAGCAATGGAAATCTTGGGCTTCATTGTGGCCAATGTGTTATAGCTATATAATTTCACTGGAAGTCAGGCATGTCAATTATTAGTTATTTTTTTCACCTGTAAGGGTTAAAGTGTGACAAATTTCTTGTGTGGTCAAGCACACTAATTTCGCAACCACATAATTGGGCAACGAAACTTGCTTCCATATTTCAGCAGCAGAATCTGAAGATGTTCTAAGGCAGAGAGAGAGAGACTCAAATGGAGTCCACAGATTCGTAAATCAGGTCTGGACATCACAAAATGTTGGCTGCCCTCCCCCCCCCTCACAGGATGCATTTTAGGTGCTTGCAACCTATTCAAATTTATGACCCATTGCCAAGTGTCTGGCAATCATGTGATCGCTATTTGCAATCTTCTCCATTGGCTTCTGGGGAAGCTGGCAGAGAAGGTTGTAAGCGGAGGAATTCCACTTCTTTCAATAGCATCCTCCTCCTCTCCAGAGGAGAAAATGTAGCTAAAGGCTCTGTGTCTCAGTATTTCAGAAAGCTAAGACTCAAGAGCCTGTGGTATTTTCTCCTCCAGAGAGCAGAAGTACACTAACAAAAGAGATAGAAGGTGAAAATACTAAAGCAGGGCACTGAGAAAATGGAATGGGAATGGGAATGGGAGTAGGGTAGGGTAGGGTAGGGTAGGGTAGGGTAGGGTAGGGTAGGGTAGAGTAGAGTAGAGTAGAGTAGAGTAGAGTAGAGTAGAGTAGAATAGAATAGAATAGAATAGAATAGAATAGAATAGAATAGAATAGAATAGAATCTGGAAGGGACCTTGGAGGTCTTCTAGTCCAGCCCCTTGCTCAAGCAGGAGGACATATACTGTCTCAGACAAGTGACTGTCTAGCCTCTTCTTTAAAATCTGCAGTGATGGAGCGCCCACGATTTCTGGGGGTAAGCTGTTCCACTGGTTAATTGTCCTCACTGGTGCTTTGGTGAATAACGTGACCCCCTCTTCTTTGTGCCAGCCCCTCGAATACTGCAAAACTGCTATCATGCCTCCTCTATTTCTTCTTTTCTTTAAACTAGCCAAACCAAAGTCCTGCAGCCGTTCTTCGTATGTTCAGAATCTGTGGCATTTTCTCCTCTGGGATCCACCTCTTTCATTAGTTTCATTCACCTCTCTGGAAATGAAAAGGCTATAAAGGCTCTGAGCCTCAACACTGAAAAACCCACTTGGACAACCTTTCAGAATGTCAGTTTCCCCAGCGTTTTTCTCTCCAGAGCAGAAAATGCTGGCAAATATAATCGTTTTCATGATAATTCGGAAGACTCCTCCGAATCACACAAGAGATTTAAGAGAAGGAGCTTCCTGAACCATCATGGAATTCGGCCTGCACGCAGGATGGAGCAAGGCAATGAAAAGGTAAATGGATCCATGCGTGGTGGGGTGGTGAGAGAGGATCCAAGGGTTGGTGGGGCTAGTTTGCTGACGCGTCCCAGCCCACTGCAGGTTTCCATGTGTCAATGGGTACCGGACCTGGCAGGGACTCCCCCCAACCCCTGAGGCATGCATGCAATGGGAAGAGCTTGGATTGCTGTTGTTGAATAAAGCAGTCATGTAGGTGCCTCATATAATGACTGTAACAACTTAGAATCAAAATTCCAGCCTCAATTGTGGTCGTAAGTCAAGGACTACCTGTATTTGCACACATTAGCATCACCTTACCAGCCATTATTAAATTAGTTAGAGGGAGGCTTATCTGGGAGGAGAGGTAAGATTCTGCATCATTTTACCACACTGTTTAGAAGAGTCTAGTAAAAAACCTGGAAAGAATTATTATGATTATAATCAAAACTTATCATAGCAGCCTTGTTTGTATTTAGGGTTCTGCGAAAAGTATTTTAGGAAAATATGAAGCTTTAAAACAGTTGGCCATGAAAGGGATAGAACAGCGGTTCTCAACCTTTTCCGGGGCTCGACCCCAGCCCGCATCGCGCATGCGCGTCGGGACGGGGCGCATTGTGCATGCGCGTCGCGACGGGGTGCATCACGCATGTGCGACGCAATGGGGCGCACCGCGCATGCGCGGCGGGGTGCATCGCGCATGCGCGGCGCGACGACCCGCATCACGATAGGGAAAAAAATGACCGACTAAAAAAAATGGCCGACCAAAAAAAATGGCAGGCCCGCACCACGCATGCGCGGCGCAACAGCCCGCATCGCGATAGGGAAAAAAATTGCCGACCAAAAAAAATGGCGGACTGCGGTGCTTGGCGACCCCCGTGAAATGGTTGTTCGACCCCAAATGGGGTCGCGACCCACAGATTGAGAACCGCTGGGATAGAACAAAAGAATTGTACGGGTCAGACAAAGAAAGGCTCAGGTGACAAGAAGTTGTATCTTTTAAATGAAGCAAGTTTGCTTATTTACATACACACACACACACACATAGAGCTAGCTTTTCAATGGAAGAATGAAGTCCAAGTCTAAACAAGTGTCAATTCTGTATGTTTTACTTTTCACCTAGAACTGTATCATGGAACAGCCTACGTAACAGAGTCAAAGGAAATGGTACAATGTATTCTATTAGAGGCAGAGAGACTGCTTATATTTCTATCAATACGTTAACCATAATTTAGTTCAAAAGTTTAAAATAAGCTTGCAGAAAGAGGATCTTCTCTAATTAGGACTAACCAATTAACTGTCCAATGTACAAGTATCCTTATCTATTATTTTCAACCTGCTTTAGCAGTATTTTTTTTAATAAACCAGTAACTGTACTAGTCATGACATTTTTATGTACTGTACTTAGTTCATTTCAAAATCAGTATAAAAATATTTTTCCTCTGAAATTTTAATGCATGCATACTGTTCTCTAATCTGTGGAATCATAACTTCCTTTTAACAAGGCCACTGATAAAGAACTATTAAATATATAAAATGTTTGAAGCGTTTATTGGAGATTAAACAACCTATTACTCACAGGGTCATCGTTTCAAGAGATCTTTCCTTCCCAGATTCCTCAATGCCTTCAACAATGGCAGAGATTTTAATGTACTAGAAAATACATTTTAATGTACATGGAAATATTCAGAGGTGCATTTGCCCTGAAAGTAGTCCATGTTGAAATGTTTGTGCAATCAGGAGTTGACCACAGAAAATGTTTTATGGCATTTTCCAATGTGACATTTTATGTCATGTTGTATAAAATTTTACTGTGTGAAATGTTTTATTCCACAGGACTGCTCTACAATGCACAATTTCACCCAACTGAACATTATACACAGAGAACTATGGGAGATTTAAAATTTAATGCATTCTCTCACAGGACAGGAAATGCTTTCACAGTTGATAGACGTATTTCTGGCAACCTAGATATACACAAAGCCCAAAGGATGGGATTTCTGCTGATTTGGAGGGGGGGAGGTGTTCATATTTTTAGATCTGTTAAGCCTTTCCAAGTTTATGTCTGTTCAGGTTTTTTTTTCTTCCAAAAATGGCATGATTAAATATTTTAATAATTTATAAAAGCAAAAAAGGGAAAGAAAAATCCATCCATTTATAAAGGTCCCTGATTGCTTTAGAACAATGATATCTACAAATCAAAACTTACATATTCTACTCTACCATAAAAAAATTTTTTTTATTCCAAAAAGACCCATTTGGTTAATTTTAAAATAAACCGAAAAGCCACTAGGGGATGCTAAGGGCTGCTTCTGAGTAGGAAATACATGGTAGATACTGCTTTTATTAATAACAAGCATTTATGAAAGAGATTTTTAAAATATTGAAATCAGGTCTATGTATATTTTTTCAACATCCTTTCTCAACCTTGTGTTCTTCCACACATACATGTAAGAACCTTGACAAAAAGATCATATCCATTCCACAGGAAGAAATCACGGATTGAAGAGAATTCTGAAAAGCAGAGCAGATAACCACAGAGGAATGAAGAGCTAGCAAATAGACCAGCTCTTCGATAATTCCTCTCTGAGTAAGGGAAGGACCTGAAATCACCCACAAGTACTTCAGACAGCTGCTCATCCTATGGCAACTGCCCATTTTTGATGAATTTAAGAATTTATTCCAAAGGGAATAGCCAACTTGCTCGAACTTCCTTTTCTAATCATCTTTAATAATTGTTAATTGTTTTTCAGCTATTAGAAAGCTTTGAGTGATCCCTGTTATTATTTTAGTGCTAGTTGTTAAGATATTCATTACATTATTTTCATATAAGGGCTCAATGAGCTGATAAATTGGGAAAAAAGAATTTCTCTTATTTACAGGTGAGAGTTTGCTCTATATGAGAAATGTGTTATTGTTGTTTTAATCATCATGAGCAGCAATAGGTTCGCCTGGTGTGCCAGTTGCGACCCTATTTGGATCGGGAGTCACTCCTAACAGTCACTCATGCCCTTGTCACCTCGAGATTCAACTACTGTAATGCTCTCTACATGGGGCAACCCTTGAAGAATGTCCGGAGACTGCAGGTTGTCCAGAATGCAGCCGCGCGAGCTGTCTTGGGTCTTCCAAGACATGCTCATATCACTCCAGCCCTTTGTGAGCTGCACTGGCTGCCAATTGGTCTCCGAACACAATTCAAAGCGTTGGTTATGGCCTATAAAGCCCTTTATGGCAATGGACCAGGTTACTTGCGGGACCGCCTTCAGCCTCATGCATCCCAGCGACCGGTTAGGGCGCATAGGGCTGGCCTCCTATGGGTCCCGTCCATCAGACAGTGTTATCTGACGGGTCCTAAGACAAGGGCCTTCTCCGTTGCTGCCCCAGCCCTCTGGAACCAGCTCCCCTTGGAGGTTCGTACTGCCTCCTCCCACCTAGCTTTCCGGAAGCTTTTGAAGACCCATTTGTGCCGGCAGGCTTGGAGGGTATGAACTGTGTTCTACCCCCGGGCCGAGGAATGTGCTTCCATCCTTGATTGTGTGTTTGAATGTTGTATGTATGGATCCTTGGTTTGTATGTTATTATTGTTATTAAAAAAAATTTATGTGTACCCATATTGTTGTTGTGAGCCGCCCCGAGTCTCGGAAGAGGGGCGGCATACAAAATTGATAAATAAATAAATAAATAAATAAATAAATAAATAAATAAATAAATAAATAAATAAATAAATAACTGTTTCCCTTAAGTCAGAGGCCGCCAACCTTTTGGGCACCAAGGACCGGTTCCGTGGAGAAAAAGATTTCCCATGGACTGGAGGGAAATCTTTGTAAAATACAACTGGGCAGGAGCATGGGGAAATGACGTGTGTATCAATCCTTTTAAAGTGCCCACAGTACACAAACTATTGATTTAGAGTTAATGCACCCACTCTTTAGTTTGGTAAACTCCACATGATGAGATTAAGATAGTCTTACTAAATAACCCAATACCCAGGTGTTTTGAAGGCAATAGTAAAAATTCTATTCGTAGCTTTAGCTTGTAGGAACCATTTGGACCCTTGTAGGCAGTTTTAACTTTATAGGGATTCTCAAATAAACAGAATGCTGCATTTTTTAAATTCTATGACTTAGTATTGGAGAGTAAATAAATATTTTTAAAGGAAAAAAACATTCATAATGATTCAATCAAAATACTATTCTAATTCCTTAGTGCTACAAAAATTTAGTGACCACTAAAATGCTTTGTATCTTTTTGTGACAGCTAGTACTCTTCCTACATTTTGCAGTCCAAATATGGTAGTCCTAAATTAACTGGTGAGGCTCCCATGCTAAATGTTCCTAAATGTGGAACTAATAAAATTGAACAGAATATAAAAAGATAGAGAATTTCCACTTCAGCTCCACAATGAATGACATCTTAGCTTTATCATCCTAGCAGCTTCTCTAAACTCACCCTGATTTGTGTTCTTGTAGGAATACATTTAAAAGTCTCACTGCCTGGCCAATTGTATTAACACAACTAAGGAAAGTGGGCAAGAAGAAAAGATGGGGCGAAATGGAAGAAAAAAAGAAGAGACTACTTCTGCCACAAACAATTTAGAAGGCAGAGACTCTACAACTCATCCAAATGCCGGCAAACTATCCATCTGTGGTTTTTTTTCCATGAAAAGAAATATATATGTAATATGAATATATTTTTCCACATATATGGAGTGGCAGATATAAACAACATTTCTATTCTACCAGCTGCCAAATAATTCATCCTCACTACACTCTGAGGTAAGTTTGTATGGGAGAGAATGACTGTCTTCAGTTATCCCCTAATTTTATAGTTAACTAAACATTGCAATCTGCATCACTCTAACATAGACATGTCAAACTCACGACATCGCATGACATATTGGATCTTTTTCCCATTGCCGGCAATGGGGTGGGCGCGATTTCCTGGTGACGCGTCCGGCCAATGGCCCGGCACTTTGACACCCCTGCGTCTAACACATCTAGACTAAGATGTTAACTACTAGGCCACATTGGCTCTGAATATAATTTTTTAATCACTAGGATTAATCATTTCAAACCATTTCAATGTGTTGGCAATCCTAAACAGAAAACTTGTTCAGTAAGGAGCATAAACTATGGTTTCAAGGGCTACGTATAATTTTTTTGTGTATTCTCCCCCTCCTCCTGCTTCCATCTCACTATACTGTAGAACTCCTTACATTTGACAGCTTCCTTCTGAAAATAAGGAAAGCCTGAAAAACAGCTACAGATCAAACAATTCTGAAAGAAACCTAAGTGAGAAGTAGTGTTATGTGCGATCACTGGACCATCACAGAAATAACTGCCTCTTCTCAATGTCATTATTCTTTAGGGTATTCTGAAAACTAGTAATAAAAGAAAGCAGAGTATTTGATAAACCTTTCCTTACAATCAATACTAACAGCATAACACAGTTAGTACTTTACAGCATGGTACAGCAACATCCGCCTTCCTTAAACAGATTAGGGTAACATCTCTATTACTTTTACTTTTTTACATTTTGTAATCCTGCCTTTATTGTTCTTATAAATAACTTAAGGCAGGGAACATGCCTAATACTTCTTTGCTCTTCCTATTCTCCCCACAAAAACAAACCTGGAAGGCGGATTGCCCTGAGAGAGAGTGACTGGCACAAATTCATCCAGCTAGTTTTTCATGCGTAAGGCGCCTGACTTCTTTATCACTAGACCAAACTGGCTCTTTGGTTTATAAACATGAACCACAGAACTATGACCTAACTCATCAACTTTATACATCTGTCCATCAACTTCACTTCTCTTTTAGTTTTCAAAATAGACGATTACATTATAATACACTTCAAATTTTCCAGTCTCTCGAGAGCAGGTGTGAGACTGAATCGATTTGCAGTGCAGAATGCTATTCCGAACCAGCAGTTCAATCTCAATTTTACAAAACAAAACAAACAAACAAGCAAATGGAATACTCAGCAAGTACCTTAAACCAATCTCAAAAACACATCACGTGTCAGAGACATACTCAAGAAACAGAAAAATATAATTTTAATATAGAGAAGTTTAATTTACATACTACACATAGAAGGCAACAGCTGAGAAACAGTTGCTTGGTTGAAGAAACCAAGTTAATTCATGACAAAAGTAAGCACTGAATCACAAATATTCACAGTAAGTATCTCAACCATTACGCTATGTTCAATATTAACCATGACATAATTAAAATCCTTTCACTAATATTCATATGCTGCCCAATTACAATGAGGTTCTTTGGATGGTACACAGTTTTTGAAACAGACACAATGACCCAGATACTTACGTCATCCATTTTCATACAAGTACCAAAATCTGCAAGCTTCAGATGTCCGTATTTATCCAAAAGCATATTATCAGGTTTCACATCTCTGTGTATCAAGCCCATGGAATGAATTGCATCGAGAGCAAGGACCACTTCAGCTGTGTAAAATTTGGCCCACTTCTCAGGCACATCATAATTGCTCATGAGGTTGACAAGATCACCACCTGGCATGTATTCCATTACCATGTATAGGTATCGGTCATCTTGAAAGGCACTAAAAAGCTGTTTCCAAAAGAAAGAACAATTCTAAAGACTGCCAACGTGTTAAACATTCAGCCAAATACACACACTGAATGTTAAGCTTTTCCCCTTAAGCCTCTAAAAAACCAGTTTTAATAAGGCATGTCCACTGTTATAAGATTTTAGGAATTCCAAAATAATTTAGTTTAGTTTAGTTCAATGAAATAAAGATTTTATGTGCCATTAAACATTTCAGTATAGCATTATCAACAGGTTTCTTCCCTCTATGTCAGGGGTGTCAAACTGCTGGCCAGCGGGCCGAACGTATCATGTGGAAGCCGTGCCCACCCCATTGCCGGCAATGGCACAACCAGCCCGATACGTTGCACGACGTCGCAAGTTTGACATGTCTGCTCTATGTAAAGCAATAACTACATCTATCATTGCATAGGGTTGAAAGTGACAGCCATTTAGAGATTACGGTGTTTCTCCAAAAATAAGACCTACCCGAAAAATAAGCCCTAGCTTGATTTTTACACATGCGCCCACTATAAGCCCTATCCCCAAAATAAGCTCTACTTAAAACCCTGCCCACTCCATTGCACCTGGTTGCACAAGGTGGGGCGAGGCACACGGGTAAAAATCAAGTGGGGATGGGGGGAGCTGTACCACACAACCTGCACCCACTTACGTTAGGGACAGTTGCAGCCGGCCTCCCATGGCCCGACCATTAGAGTCCTTCGGAAAGGCCTCTAAGCCGAGAAACGAGCTCCGGATTGATATGCACGATGCCCCCTGGCCTCCATTTTACTGTCAGAGGCCCTTCCTGAAGGCCTCTAATGGCAAAACAGAGCCTGGGGGCAATGCGTGCAAGCGGTGGTGAGCAGCCGCAGAAGAAGTGAGCCATTGAGATGAGGCAGATTTCGGGCCGTGGGAGGCCTGGCTACAGTGATCCCAAAGTAAGCGGGTAAGACATCCCCCGAAAATAAGACCTGGTGCCTCTTTTGGGGGCAAAAAAGTATAAGACCAGGTCTTATTTTCAGGGAAACACAGTAGATAAGAATCCATATTATAATTATAGCTTTCACCATTATGTTGTAATACAAGATTCTTGTATATAGCCAAAATGTTAGATTTCTGCTTGTCCCAGGCCTTATTTTCTACTTTCCTAAGTAAAAATGTCACTTCCCAATTGACTTTACTTGTCAGAAGTTTACAAAAGACTCCAGGACACTGAAACTAATAAATATGAGTCAGTTGCCAAACATCTGGGTTTTATCAGATGACCATGGAGATGCTGCAACAGGCCTAAGCGTGAAAACAATCATAAGTCACTTTTTCAGCGCCACTGTAACTTTGAACCATCACTAAATGAACTGTTGTAAGTTGAGGACTACCTTCAATGGAAGGATTGTCTAGTGTACAGAAATGTATGCATTTTAAATCAAGGAATTATATAAACAGCATACTACCTATTTATACCAAATTCTAAAGTCATCAGGTATCGCATGCTGTCTAAATCTTTCTATTCCCCACCATCCTGTCAGAGCTGGGTGAGAAGCAAAACGTCTTCAAAGAAAAACAAGAAAGTCCAGTTGCCTCGTGAAAAAGCATCTTTGGAATAACTATGACCTGGATGGCTGAGAATCTCCATAGACATCAGGTATCAAAACATAAAAATTGTTATTTCGCTTATTTATATTTTCCCCATTTATTTACATTTCCCTTAAATTACCACCAAAGTTTGTACACAAGAAATATTCATACCTGAACTACCCATGGACTGTTGGCAAAGGCCATTATATCTCTCTCTTCCCAGAAGAAAGCTGAATCTGACCTTTTGAGCATCTCAAATTTACTTAGCAGCTTCATGGCATAGGCTTTCTGCGTTATTTTATGGCGAACCTGTTAAAAAAGTAGTAAGTTATTTTATAGCAGAATTTAAAATAATACAGAAAGTTGGATGAGGAGAATCTATAATAAATACCAAAGAACGGTTCTCTAAGCTTATCTGGATGCTGAAAGTCAACAGCTTTCAAGAAATAGAATTAAGAGACCAGAAACCTGAAGGGTAGAACTCTTAGAAAGAAAGTATGATTAAATCATCAGCCAAAGGGACTCCACTTTTACAGGAGGATCAGCCATACACACACACACACACACACACACACACACACACACACACACACTATTTCTTTTAAAAAAGCAGTTATTACAAAACAAAATAAATGTCCATGATGGACAATCAGCGTTGGTATCATCATCAAGAAATTGAGGACAGATCTAGCATCTAATTGCCACAAAAACAAAAATTGTTTTTGTGCCAATTCCTTCCATGCCTCCATAAGATGAAGAAAAGATGAGAGACAAAAAGACATTCTAGAAAAAATCCCATTCTTCAAGCCATTTATTATAGAACCACTGAAATGTTTCACACCCATCTATATTGCATATATATAACATTTATAATTCCTAAGCACCAACTGTGTTGGCACCATCTTTAGAACAGCAATACTTCTGATGTTAATAGTCAGAATTTGGCTCTTTTCTATGACCAATTAAATTAAAGCCCCAAAACAGCTTCAATACATATGCATCTTTCAGACCCATGATTAAAGCATATGGATCATTCTGAAGAATTCTGGCAATAACTGTATAGTATTTATATCTCAAAAACCTGCTATGTCTAATAATATCACTATGATTTGTCAATCTTCTATATAAAAATATAAAAGAGCCTTGCTGAATTTGACCAGTCTTCTCTTGTCCAATAGTGTTTTTCCAGAATAGTCAACAAAACACCAACAGAAACTGCAAAACAAAACGAAATCACACAAACACACCAATACTCTCTCATAACTGGATTCAATAAACCAATGCATCCATTACTGAAGATAATATGCAGTCATCATGGCAAGAGACCACTAATTCCCTAATCATCCCACAAGGTTGTTGGTCATTCTTAAATTTTGTAATGGATTCTATGTCAATGCACAACATGAAGCCATACTTTCTTTTATCTGCCTCTCTATCTAGAAATGTGTTTTCTTTTTCTTTTTTAAAACATGACCATTCACTATTCTATAATCTTCACAAAGCTTTCTGTTAACCCACTGGTAATCCATAATTAGTTCATATGTATCAGTATAAATTAAATATGCACTTCTGTTCCAATGCACATTATTTATATTTGCCTATGTTTTAATTTACTTTATGTATCCATAACTTTAATTAAATTATTCTGAGATTACCCACAACCAAGGAACCTGCACCAAGTTAATATGAAACAGTGTGGTCATAAAGAAAAACATTATTCTTAAGAAAATTAATGGAAACCCAGTAGCTTTATGTTGATATTACATTCTTACCAGCTGTACTTCACCAAATGCACCTCTTCCAATCACTTTAACAACATCATAATCTTCCACTTTCATTTGAAGATCACGAATTTTTTGTACAATTTTTTCATCTGAAAAGGTTTAAAGAGAAATATTTGTGCTATTAAAATATTCACGAAAGATAATACACATTAAGCCACTAACAATACAGAAATTTAAGGCTAGTAATTACAAATGGCATGGGCCATTTAATCTGCAGTGTCAGGTTGTATTTTCAGTGCAATGCACAAAGAAAACAGATCCTTTTAAAAGGTACAGTGCAAAGTATTTACCTTTATAAAATAAGAAAACGCAGGTCTTAAATCCATAAATACAGGTAGCCCTCAACTTATGACCACAACTGACCCCAAGATTTATTTTGTTAAGCAAGACAGTTAAGTGAGTCGTGCCCCATTTTGCAATCTTTTTTTGACAGTATTATTAAATGAATATGAAGCTGTGAAGTGAATCATATGGTTGTTAAGTGAATCTGGCTTCCCCCATTGACTTTGCTTGTCAGAAGCTCCCTATGAAGATTGCAAATGACAATCCCAGAACCTCAGAGCGCTGCAACTGTCGTAAATACACGCCAGTCGCTAAACACCCAAAGTCTGATCGTGTGACTGTGGGAATGCTGCAATAGTCATAAGTGTGAAAATTGGTCATGTTACAGTTTTCAGTGCCGTTGTAACTTTGAATGGCCATTAAATGAATGGTTGTAAGTCAAATAGCAAAACAAAATAAAACCATACTCATTAAAACAGCATTGGTTAGTAATTTTACGTACTAAAATCAGGGACACTTTAACTATGAAATTTAGCTTATAAGAAAAGCTAAAGTACTGTACCTTAAAAAATCATATTTTAACTTTTTTATCATTGACCCTTGAAATCAAACCATACCATTTTGGATTCCCTCCCCCCTCTTCAAGTTAGTCTTGACTCCTGGCAAATGCCTGGAGAACTCCATGCAGCTTTCTTGGCAAGATTACCTTTCAGAAGTGGTTTATCACTGCATGTTTTTCAGAACTGACTGTGTGATGGCCCAAAATCACCCAGCTGGCTTTGTACCTAAAGCAAGACCAGAATTCACAATCTTCTGATTTCTAGCATAATACCTTTAACTGCTACACCAAATGGTTTTCCCATTTTGTTGATATAGTTTCGGGGTTTCAGAATATGATGATATTAAATTACTATTGACAGAGTCCTTTATCATAATATTGTGACAGCAAATCTTTGCTCCAACCGTGTTAACTCGCGTATCACCTTTCCCTCTCGTGCTGTACAGAGGAGAGAGGCATTCCCCCCTCCCACTCCATGGATATGCGAGGAATTGTGGATGGGGAATGCCCACGGTTGAGGTCTTCCCTGGCAAAAAGCAGGACATTTACTTTGGACGGGAGTAATGACTGCTGGCAGCAGACGGAATCTGATGTGGACAGTACCGAGATGGGGTGTGGGAACACACACTGGATTACATGACATCTGGATGGGTACTGCCCATGTGGGAGGAGGAGGGAGGAGGGTAAGTGTAGAGCTGAGGGAAACCATCGACCCACGACTGGGAGGGGTGGGGGGAACTGCCTGGAGCCCTAACGGGATATATAACAATGTAAAAGAAAAACCAAACACCCCCCCAGGATCCGTAATAGAGGGAAAGGTGATACGCGAGTTAACACCGTTGGAGGGAGGGAAGATGCAAAGATCCTGACTAACTTAGGAACTAGCGTTAAAAGAATAGGTGAGAAGGTTCGAGGCAATGACAGAGAAGGAGAAACACCCAGAATACAAACTAACCGGCTAGGACCGGTGACGCTCCTAGACTGCATCAACGGTCTTAGCTGTTCAAATTTGCATTCTGGATGCTCCTCCCTCTCTGTCATCGCTTCGAGCCTTCCCACCTATCTTTCCAATGGTAGTTCCTAAGTTGGTCAGGATCTTTGCACCTTCACTCACTCCAATGGTGTTAACTCCCGTATTACCTTTCCCTCTACTGTGAATTTTGGTGGGAGTGTTTGGTTTTTCTTTTATATTTATCCCATTAGGGCTCCATATAGTTTTCTCCACCCCTCTCAGCCGTGGGTCGATGGTTTCTCCCCGCTCTGTACTCATCCTCCTCCTTCCCCTTACCACGTGGGTAGTATCTAACCAGGTATCACGTAGTCCAGTGTGTGTGTCTCCACACCCTATATCGGTATTGTCCACACCAGATATCTCTGGTAATTCCGTTCGCTACCAGCAGTCATCACTCTTGTCCAGGGTAGGTGTCTTGTATTTTGCTAGAGAAGATCTCACATGTGTATTGCCGCTGAATACAGGTTCTTCACTGACAAAACTGTCACTCTTCCTCCACTTAAAGGGTGGGGGTGCATTGGAATGTTTCCGATTCGCACTCCATTTCCTTAGTGCCTGTTGTGTTGGGCAAAGGTCTATATGCCGGTTAATGGAATTTTTGTCAGAAAACCAAGCCTCTTTTAATAGCCGGCCCCCTTTTGTGGCATCGCTGGATACAATCCTTGTATTATCAAAGTCAAAATGATGGCCATGCTGTGCCATGTGAGTCCAAACCTGGGAGTGTTGTTCACCTCTTTTTATGGCCAATCTGTGCTCGTGTAACCGAGTTTTTAGTCGTTTAGCTGTTTCACCCACATAGTTGCTCTGAAAGTTCTTGCAGTCAATCTTATAAACCACTGCCGATTTTTCCATGGTGGGAAGTGGGTCCTTTGGGTGCATGACCTTAGAGCGTAGTGTTTGATTTGGTTTGTGAGCTACCTCTATATTGTGGGGGGCCAATAATCTAGCTGCCACTTCCGAGACATTGCTGATGTAAGGTAGCGAGATGCGTGTCTTTTGTTGTAGTGACTCATCCCTCTGTTGATAGGCTCGGGGTCATTTTATAAATTTGGGTGGATATCCATTCTGCTGGCAAACACGGAAAAGATGTTTCTTTTCTTGCTTCTTGAATTCAATTGTGCTGCAGTGGGAATCAATGCATTTAAATAAAGCCTTAATGCAGCTAATCTTGTGGGATACTGGATGATTACTTCTGTAATGGAGGATTCTATCAGTGTGGGTGGGTTTGCGGTACACTTGTGTGTGTAATGATCCATCCGGCTGACGGTGGATCAATACGTCTAAGAAGGCTAAGGAGCCTTGTTTCTCTTCCTCCACCGTGAATTTTATGTCAGGGTAAATTGAATTCAGTATTCCCATGAAGGTGGTTATATGTTGTCTTTTGATAACCGCAAATGTGTCATCAACGTACCGAGCCCAAAACTTGGGTTGGTATAGGGTCATCGCCTTATGCTCTAACTGCTGGAGTACTGCTTCTGCTATGATACTGGAGATGGGGGAGCCCATGGGTGTCCCTTTGACTTGTTTGAATATAGTACCTTGAAAGGTGAAGAAGGTCATCAGGCATACCTCCACGAGTCTCATAAGGTCTTCCGTCTGTAGGGAGTCCTGGTGGTGGACTCCCTTCTTGTTAATTAACTGGTTTCTTAGGACAGAGATGGCCAAGTCCTGGGGAATGGAGGTGAAGAGTGAGGTAACATCAAATGATACCATCATCTCGTCATCCTCCACCCTGAGGGTCTTAATCTTATTCTTCATCTATATAGGGAAATAAATAAAATATTCTTCGTCTGCATAGGGATATTATACATAAGAAAAACTTACATCTGTTAAGGAAATTATCTATGTTTTTGTTCTTCCTCAGTGCTGGATAATCCAGATCAAGGACTAAGGACTTTAAACCATCCTAGAAAAAAAGAAAAAGGGGGGGGGGAAACAAAGGAAGATTATTTTAGAAATGTCACCTTTCTTTAACCCGTGAATATATGAATATATATAGAATCATGAGATGCCAAACACACAAGTTTCCCATTTGCATATGATGTTTATCTATATTTTATGAACAAATCTTTTAGAATGGTATTCATTTTCTTATATTTTACATAGTATTGTTTATTCTACATTTCACTCACTATAGTTCATATTATATATACTTTAGACTATCAAAAAACAAAATTAGTCAATTTCTGATTGCACAACAAAACATATCTTTCTTATCATCTTCACTGCTGCACCTTTTCAATTCTACCTCTCATGTATTCTGGCACAGATTTTGAAGGGCACTGGATGAGAATTGGGAATCAAATCTGCTGATGGACATCATTTCACTCCCAGATAGACACCATCTGATATATTGTCATGTTTACTCAGAAGCAATTCCTGTAACATTCAATGGGATTTAATTAGAAAATATACTCCTGCTGTAAATCAGGTTGGCCCCTGACCCTGTTGGGTTTTTGTAAGTCTTTAAAGACTTGATTCTATATCTGGTGCTGGTCCCCAATGTGTGTAGGAACCTATTTTTTTAATTAATGATAATTAAATAATTTAATAATGGTAACATATGATATTTTCTCTGATGCTATGTATTTTAATTTTTGTATTATTGTATAGATTTTACTTTATTTTTTAACTTTTTCCACTATCCAGAGTCACTTGTGGTCATGGGGAGTGGGATCACAGAAACTAAATGAATAAACCAATAAATTTATTGCTGTGTTTTCAGCCGACCCATTTCCAGTTAATGAGATTGTTTCAGATTATGAAAACTTTAAATTCCATCCCATTTATTTCAGACACACAGCTGAAGCCTGTCTACATATTTTTGAATTTTCTCACTTTCACCTAAACTATCAGCCACTTTTCAAGGCTTGTTCATTTGTATATTTTATAAGGCTCCCCAACAACTCCAAACATTTGCATCACTGATTAAAAAATAATAATGAAAAGCATAGAGGCTTCTGGCATTCCATGATGTCTGGATCATTCTAACAGTGCTGGCACCCAAACATCTATCATGAACTCATTTTGTACGAGACCATCTTTTTTCATTACATTTCATTCATTTCATTACATGACATAGAAGTCAAATTAATAAATAAATAATAAATAATAAATAAATCCTCTTCACAAAAGGAAAATAAAGTTCCAGATCCTTTTTGACCATGCCGTTATCACTAAGCACCAGCGCAATGTCCTGTTTCTCTACTCAGACAACAGGAAGTTGATCCTAGTTCTTTTAAATCTGGATGTGAAATCATGCTATTCATTACAAAGTTCACATTTTTTCCTCCAAGTATCTAGCAGATTCACATAAGGCAAAAGTAGCAAAAAAAAATAATAGTAAAGACAATATAAATTGATTAAAAGTATTTTTAGTTATGACATTTGTCATATTCATCATGAACCATAACAAATATTCTTCTAATCTCAGGTAAGTACATTAACTACTCTGATATAACACAAAAAATAGGGAATGAAGTATCACCCAACTCAATCATTCTAAACTCTGTGCAGAAGTTTGCAATTTTTTTAAGGTTTTCCAGAAACAGGAGGGTATCCATATTATTCTTTCAAAGCAAAAGTAAAAAACAACAAAAAAGGGATTTTAAATGCTATCAATTAATTTTTATCTAAATTTTCACTCATAACCTAATTAATACCTGGGAACCTTATAAACCTCTTCCCTACAAGACTGTGCATTATTCTAATACTTGCATTTCTTTCCTGCAAATGAGCCATAACATAAAAGAAAATCCCAAATTCTTAGCCACACCACCTCCGCAGAGAGCAAGATATTCTGAGTTTTGTTAATAAACTATGTTGAAAGAGAACAGAATATTATCCATTTTATGAGTCTTTATAATTAATTAATATGAATATTATCATTTTATGAGTCTTTATAATTAATTAATATCATTAGAAAAAAATCAAGGAAATCCACATTCTAACAGCATACAACTGAAATGCTCATGTAATGCATCTTCTATTCATTTTGGTAATATTTTGGAGTGGTTGTTGTGAAGAAAGCAATTCATTCTAATCAATCTTACAAAATGTTTAACAGAATATATCCATGAACTGTTTGGAGTGCTATATCAAGAACCAGTTTGTGAGTAATTTGCAATTAAATCATGAAGAAATAGAAGAACTATTACAAAATAATTACCAACGTGAGATCAAAACTTGCATATCTGATAACTGTCCTAAAGCCTATTTCAGTGGCCTAACAATTTAGAGAAAAATAACTGTTTTAGTTCTGACACGGTTGAAATTTGGGAGAAAATGAGTACATCCTCAAAAAGACAAACAACACAGATTATACTACAAACGCTACAAAATAAATTTAGCACACCTTGTCTCCAGCTTATTTTTTTTTGCCAACGTTCTCAGTTAAATGATCAATATCACGGCGAATCCTTTCCTGCTAAACGCTAAAGAATAGGGGTTAGCTTTAAATGGGCCTATTAACAATCATCCTTCAAATGATGTCAAATGTTTTATCTATCTTTTTTCCCCACTGATGTGCTGCCTTATCAGTCACAGACTCAGGGTAGTTTACAGAAACAATCAACAAAAAAAAATAGGCACTCTATGTAAATAATAGAGGTAGTCCTTGACTTTCAACCCTAATGGAGCCCAACATTTCTGTTCATAAGAAAGACAGGTGTTAAGTGAGTTTTGCCCCATTTTATGACTTTTCTCACTTAACGGTTGTTAAGTGAACCACTGCAGTTGTTAAGTTAGTAACATGGTGGGTAAGATGAATCTGGCTTCCCTGTTGACTTCGCTTGCCAGAAAGTTGCAAAGGTGATCACATGACCTCAGGACACCGCAACCTTCATAAATACACGCCAGTTGCCAAGCATCCAAATTCTGATCACATGACCATGGGAATGCTGCAAAGGAGAAGCAGGTCTTGTAAGTATCCAGGTGTCAAGCCAGATATGCCTTTATAAGTGAAAACCATCACTATGAATTATATACAGAAACCAAGTGGTGACTAATGTAGGGCACTGAAATACAGGTGTAACATGCTCTTGGCAAATTATGCCTGCCAGGTATCAGGCTGTTGTGTTTCATACCAGTTGGAGTTTTTAGAAACATTCTTCAAATTTCAGAGCCATGGGGGAAAATTTAAACCTTTAAAGGAAATTATAGTAGAACATGCCCAAACTTTAACAGCAATACCTTGGTATAAAAAGAGTATTTTTATTTGGAGTAACTAAATTCATACGATATTAAGGATTTGGGAACGGAAAAAACAGGAAAGCCTCTTTGCTTTTCAGCTATGAAAAAAATGATGAAGATTGAACTGACCAGCCACCCAATGTTCAGGTTTTTTTTGGTGTAGACTGAAATCGCCTATCTCTAATTTAAAAGGTTTAAAAGTTTAAAACTCAATTAACTGAAAATGCAGGCACTTGTTTTTTGTAAAGATATTACTTTTTACTTTGTTGAAGAAAACTACTGTAACAAAAAAAACCAATATTAATGCCATTTAAAAATAATCTGGCAAAAAATATCTCCAACTATCTATAACAACTAATTAAACTAGAGCTGATTTCATAAATGTGCACCTGTTTCCTTATTAAGACCATCATTCCATTTTTTGTTAAATTAACCTGGAAAAAAAATCTTAATGAATTGCTTTCTATGTTATATATTTTTCAAAAATGAACTTTCTCCTTCTCTCGGAGGACCACAGAATATGTATTCAGGTTATAATAAACAAGAATGCATTTAGAAATTATGACAGAAGCTTCCTCACTAGTGCATAAATCACTATTTAAATAATAAATTAAAATTCTATTTAAATAGCTAAATTTTGAAGACAAGAAAATCATATATATATCCTACTATAAATAGAGAATTATGGTCAAAATAATGATAAAGCAGGGAAATCAGGGGGGGGGAGTGCCCTTATTTGAGTGATTTGGGCACTAGTTTGTTTCCAGAGAACAATACATGGTGTCTTCAAAGTTATAAATGGATTGCCGCCTGGGACTGAAGTATCTTGCAGATCATTTTCTTCTCTGTATCTATCATCATATGATCTATTCATTATGTAAGGCCCTGTTCCAAATTCCTCAGAAGTCAGAGGCTTGATGGGCAGCAACAACTTCGGCTTTTCCATAGGGAACACCCTATGGAATAACATTCGTCATAGCTTGACAAAGACAACATTTTTCTTTTTCCAACTTTAGTCTATCATTTGGCTGTTTTTTGTTTTTAGTGTGGGATGAAGTTTTGGGTTTTCAGGGGGTTGTTAAGTATTTAAAAGCCTTTTAAATACATAAAGGGATGAATTATGAAACATTTAAAATGATACTAAGATAACTTCATCAGTAACAAGAAGCAGGAAACCGTTCCACTTAGAACTGTATAACATACAAATGTATGTCATTTTATAATTGCAGTCAAGATTACAGCCCACTTCTCTGCATGTTAATCATGAACCTTCTGGGTGGTTCATATTGTTCAAAAGACACTCTGCAAAGTGCCTTTGTACAAATTGACTGAAATTGCGTACTGCTCCTCCCTGAAACAGACATATCCTTTTCCAGAGGCAGTGAGGCTACCTCAAAGGATTTCCCAGAATGTTCACACATGTGTACAGATGCACAGGCAGTGCTTTCTGCCAGGACAAAATGAAGCAGCCATATGGGAATACGCATACACAAATGAACTCCTGAAGCAACCATACCTAGGTAGCAACCTGAAATGTGGCTTCCTCAAAAAAGGGCACTGCACACTCATCAACATACTTTGCAAAATACTGGATGTATGTACTCTGCAAGTACTTCAAAAAGCTCTCTCTAATAAAGAGTTTTTTATTATTATTATTTGATTTCCAGGTTTGATCTCCTTTCTTTCTTTCTTTCTTTCTATGGGCCATACAATCATACTCAGATTGTACAGCATCCTTAAGAGAAAGAAGTGCTCATTCCTTCTACATACTTCTTGCTTAAATCCTATTCAAACGCATATTTGGAAGAATTTCTGTGGTAAAAAGGAATATATTACTTAGAATGTTTTTGTTTAAAACTATACCCATTTTTAAAAAAATGATGCACCTTTTAAGCAATGGTTGAAAAGTTACTTTTTCATCACTATTGCAAAATGAGTTAGTTAAATGAGACAACTGCTAAATGACGACTACCTGTAATTTTATGTAGATATCTTAACAATAAAAATCAAACAAAATTTGTTCATTATTTGCTGCTATTTTTTCACATTCTATTATCAGCAGAGAATGTCTAACCAAAAATTAACATTTAAACCTAAGTCCCACCTGGAAAAGATTTGACCAATCAGTATTAGCTACATAGTTGTTGCTTAAGAATCTCTAAGATTGCCTATTCTCTTGACACCCAAGTGGTAAAAGAGGAAGTAAGGTAGAAGGGGTGTTGAACGCCTTTTCTCAGCATGATAAGGGATAATCTACAGATGGGTTTCCTGTTGTCCTTTCTACCCAATAGACTAAGTCTGAGAGTTTGCCACGCCTCCCGCTGGTCTATGCTGACCCAGTTCCAACGAAAGGCAAAGCAGCAGATGAAGTCCGACACGTTGGTTCCCCTACCCCTTATACAGGACCTGACGGCCACTAAAGGGGTGAGAGTGGATTATCCATGCTGAGAAAAGGCGTTCAGGTAAGACAACGCCCCTTCTCCAGCATGAGGATGGATAATCCACAGATGGGACACACCAAAGCCTGTTCTGTCCCTATGGGGGGAAATAGTCAGGGCATGTGTCCCTCCAAATGACACCACTCGTTGTAACACCCTCCACCAAAGGAGGCGTCTGCGGAGGCAAATTTATCAATTTTGTAATGTCTTATAAATGGGGAGGGTGACGACCAAGTCGCCGCCTGACAAATCTCATCAATGGGCACTTGAGTCACCCAAGCCGCTGAGGTTGCTGCACTGTGGGTGGAATGAACAGTGATATGGTTAGGGATGGATAAGGACTGGGATTGATAAGCCGTGGTGATACAGTCCTTGATCCACCTGCCAATGGTGGACGACGAGACCTTCTGCCCCATGGAAGAGGGCTGGAAAGAAATGAAAAGCACTTCTGATTTGCGGAAGACAGAAGTCTGCTTGATGTACTGTCTTAATGCCCTGCGTACATCCAAGGTGTGCCACTGGCGCTCCAGGTCATGAGACAGTCGAGGGCAAAAGCTCAGTAGTATAAGTTCTTGTGATCTATGGAATAAGGTGTTTACCTTAGGAATGAATGATGGGTCCAATCTAAGGATCACACAATCCTTACGAAAGACACATAGATCCTCCTTGACAGAGAGTGCTGCCAGTTCAGAAATGTGCCTGGCTGATTTCACTGCTACAAGAAAGGCCACCTTCATGGACAAGAGTCTCAAATCACAAGTCTTAAGGGGCTCGAATGGTATCGCAGTAAGAGCTTGTAATACACAAGAAAGATCCCACGAGGGGTATCTATGGACTGGGGATGGTTTTGAATTGATTGCTCCCTTGATGAAGGAGCGGATCATTGGGTGATGGGCCAGAGAAGAAGAACCATCACATGACAGCACCATAGCCAGGGCTGCTACTTGCCTTTTGATGGTATTTGGTGATAGGCCCTTGTTGAGTCCATCCAGCAAATATTCTAAAATTCTAGAGATAGTGATGGATGAAATATCAATTTGGTTCCTGGTACACCAGGTGGAAAAGTTCTTCCAAGTGGAGTCATTAATTCTGTTGGTAGATGGGCATCTCGAAGCCTGGATCATGTTGATCACCCTCGTTGGGTAGGATTCCTGAATTAGACGTTGCTGCTCAAATGCCAGGCGGTTAGCTGGAGCCATTGTGGTTCCGGATGTTGAAGTGCACCCTGACTGAGCACAATGCGATCTAAAGGGATCCTCCACAGAGTCGAGATGGAAAGACTCACGAGGTGGGCAAACCATAGACGCCTCGGCCAGTGCGGAGCAATTAGTATGTAACAGTTTGCGTATGACCGCTGGCATTAGAGGGAGCAGAGGAAATGCATAAAATAGATCCCTGGGCCATGCGCTGTGTAGGGCGTCCACTCTATCTGCCCCCGAAGATGGAAAACAGGAGAAGAACCTCGGGAGTTGTGAATTCACCAGAGATGTAAACAGATCCAATGTCGGGTGGCCGAACCGCTTCGCTATCTCTGTGAATAGCTCTGGACGCAGGCGCCACTCGGAGTGATCCACCATTGCTCTGCTCAAGGCGTCTGCCTGCTTGTTTGTCTCTCCTGAGATGTGTTCCGTCCTGAGGGAGGAGAGGTTGGTCTCTGCCCAGAAGCAAAGCAGTCGGGCCTCGGTCATGAGTGACTTGGACCGTGTGCCCCCCTGCCGGTTCACGTGGGCTTTGGCCACTATGTTGTCCGTGAGGACTAGAACGTGCTGTCCCCTTACCCTGTGGTTGAAATGCTGTAATGCTAGGTGTATGGCTCTGAGCTCCAACCAGTTTATGTTGTGCTTCAGATCCTGTCGGGACCAGCATCCCTGAGCCCACTGGGATTGGAGATGAGCCCCCCATCCGAAGAGGCTGGCATCGGTGGTGAGGGTGAGTCGAGTTGGTTCCTTGAAATTGGAACCTCTGGCTACCGTTTGGGAGGTCCACCAGCGGAGCGACTTTAATATTTGAGGTGGGACCTTTACTTTTCTGTTGGAAGAGCTAAGTTTCCACCTTTGAAAGGGGAGAAGGAACCACTGCAGGGCCCTGGAATGGAATCTGGCCCATGGCACTATGGAGATGCATGAGATCATCTTCCCTAAGAGTTGGGAGAGGGTAACTAGAGGAACAACACGGTCGTGTTGGACCTGACATATCAGGGTCCGGATACTGGCGGTCCGGTTACAAGTAGACCATGTACTGTTCCATATCTATGACCGCCCCCAAATGAAGGAGATGAGTGGATGGAATTAACTGGCTCTTTAGGAAGTTTATGGAGAAACCATGGTTCTGAAGAACCTCGATGGTGAGTACTACATCCGACCTTGCCGTCTGAACTGACCTGGACTGTATAAGAATGTCGTCCAGGTAGCACTGGATCCGTATTGGAACCAGTCTCAGGTGGGCAGCCAGAACGTAAGGATCTTCATAAACACCCTCGGAGCAGATGACAGGCCAAATGGAAGACCTCTGTATTGATAATGACAGGACTTGTAACAGAATCTGAGAAATCTGCGATGTTCGAGAAGTATTTGGACATGTAGGTACGCTTCCGTGAGGTCGATAGACGTCAGGAAGTCTCCCTTTCTGATGCTGGACAGAATAGATTGTAGAGTCTGCATCTTGAATTTTTTGTAAATTTGATAGGTATTTAGTCCTTTTAGATCGAGAATGGCTCTCCATCCTCCCGAGGCCTTCGGCACTACAAAGAGGATGGAGTAGAAGCCTTTCCCTATCTGTTCGGCCAGGACTGGTTCCACGGCCTTTATCTCCAAGAGGTGATTTATGGCTTCATTCATGAGGTTTCTCTTGGTTGGGTTCAGGGAGGTTGGGCACGAACTGAACCGATCTGGTGGTCTGGATAGGAATTCCAGCGATAGGCCATACTCTATGGTGGATAGAACCCAAACGTCTGTAGTGGTGGCTTCCCAGTTGTGAATAAAGAGGGAAAGCCTGCCACCAATGGGGGAGGTCCATCCCTGGAGTCACTTCTTCCTCCTAAAGGGACGGCCCCTGGCATCTCGAAAAGGCCATTTGGACTGAAATTGCTGCCTGGGTTTGGGTCCAAATCGGTCCGATTGACGATCGGCCCTGGGAGGGATCGGGGTTGTTGGGATCACTCCGTCCACGAAGTGCTGCGGAATGACTGTTTACGATAATACGGGCTAGTTTTCTTGTCCTCCCGCCTGATCTGGTGGACTAACACCTTCTTCTTGTCCCGGTTCTCCACCAAGTAGGGATCAAGAGTTCCCCAAACAAATGACTGCCAGTGTAAGGTGCTGTGGCCAGACGCCACTTGGACTTTAAGTCCGCTCGCCATTGTTTCAGCCAGAGCAGCCGGCGATACATTAGCGACAATTGCCCTGGCCAAAAATCTGGCTGCGTGAAGTGTGGCATCAGCCATGTATTCTGCTGTTGCGAGCAACTTACCCAAAGTTTGTTGAGCCCATACCTGTTCCTGGGGAATCATGGCCTGAAGCTCTCGAAGCCAAATGATGGAGGTCCTGGAAAAGAAAGATGCTGAAGTGGAAGTCTTCACTGACCAGCCGGATGCTTGATGAGACCTGTGCAAAGAAAATTCTGATTTTCTTTCCACTGGTCTCAAGGCTTCCTCCATATCGCCTGGTATGGTGGAGGGGGAAAAGATAGGAGTTAAGGATGTGTCTACCGCTGGGACCTCTAGCAGATCTGTCAGCAACGAAGCAACACTGAAAAGTTTTTTATCAGTGACCCCTGGGGCAGGGGGAGCACTGAGGCTAGCCCATTATTTCTTTATGGTATTAAGGAAGAAGGTAAGGCACAGAATGTGTTTTTGGGTCACGGTCGGTTCGGAGAATAGAGGGGTCTGGAGCTTGAGTGGTGGAAGGGGTGGGTTGTAGTTCTTGGTCGGGTGCAATCTTGGCAGCTGTGGTGGCCTTAGATAGAAGTGATCTGAATAACATGGGATCAAACAATCCCACAAAGGGAGAGGCTTCCTGGTGCGTTTCCTCATCATCTGACAAAGGTGGATCCCGTGTTTCCTCAGTATCCGAATATGACTATCTGTCTTGAGATGAATGATCAGAGTTAATGGAGTAGGCATATTCCGGGGGCTCGGAGTGGAAATGAGTGGAGGATGAAGGCTTGGGTCTGTGCTAACACCTGAGTGAACATTGATTGGAGCTGTTCTGGCCATGCTGCTTGAGGAACATCGGGACGGAGACTAGCAGCAGTGGGTGTGAATGTAGCTGAAGGCCCTGGTTGAGTACTGGGCGAAGGGGCTAGCCAATTGCTGTTTGGATCTGGAACCATAGGAATGATGGGCCTCTGCCCGGTCTCTACGTCCGGGGACAATGGTCTGTGGCCTTGAATTGACATTGCTAGTTGAGGCCCGAAGAGGGAGCCATCTGATGTAGCCGTGGAAGGAAGGAGAATCTCCCTTGGAGTCTCCTTTTGGGCCTTCGAAAATTGTCTCTCTAGGGCCTGGTGTCTCCTTGTGGCCTCCTTTTCGGCTGCTTTGGATGGGGCCTTGCTAGCTAACGCTTTGGCCTTAGCTTTCAGCTTCCCTGCCACCTCCAATTTGGAGGATTTGCGCCTCTTTTTACTTGGAGGGCTGGTAGTAGACAAGACAATCTGGGGTTGTTTGTCTTCAGCCATTTTGTTGGAGATCCTTCAGTACAGGACTGAGAATGGACCTCAATTGGAATAGGAGCTGAGGCCTGGACTGTCAACTGTTGAAAACTGGTAAAACCAGTGTAAGCTCCTGATAATTATACTGTGAATCACAGTGTATTATGAGAGGCAAAATGTCCGTTGGAATAGGAATATATTGGGCTGGATCACCCTGATGCAATTAAAGGCCTGAGATGCAAGGCAAAGATTGCAATTGGAGGAAGGGTTTGAACTTCCAAATCGCCGAAAAAATTGCCAGAGGCAATGTTAAACCAATGTGGCTGGGTATTTATGGGCCTGAGTGCTCTGGAAGGTAAAACTGAGGCTAAATAAAAATGGTGCCAAAAAACGCTATTCAAAATGGCGGCCGTCAACCTCTGAGGCGATAACAAGGCTTCCTTAAGGCACTCTAAATAGCCAATTTGCAGTTTGGTAAGCCCCCTACCAAAAGTCAGGCGTTTATCCTGAATATCTCTCTTCTTCTCCGTTGTAAAAGCAGGCCAGAAGAAAAAACCTTTTGGATGGCTTTTATCAATGAAAGCGGCCGTTTGTGGCTCCCAAAATGGCGGCCACTGTCCGTGCGGCCGGCCGGGGAATCCGAAAATCTTCGGGCCAAAGCCCAGCTGATAACTGGGCAATTTAGGGGCTCCACGGAGGTCTGCCGATCAGCTGAGTTGATCGGCGGAGACGTGGCTTGGCTGCGCTGTCCTAAACTGCTGTTTGTGCTTGGGTAGCTCAGAAAGGAGGGGGAGAGAAGAAAAAGATCTTCTAAAATCGTAAGGGGAAGGAAAGAAATAGACTGGAGAAAACTAAAGCTTCTCAAGGAAAAGGAAGGATAATTCACAGATAATATAACCTGTTGCCACTGAGAGGGAACCAACGTGTCCTGCTGGGTATCAGACTAAGTCAGAACTAGGTCCGCAAAGACCAGCGGGAGGCGTGGCAAACTCTCAGACTTAGTCTATTGGGTAGAAAGGACAACAGGAAACCCATCTGTGGATTATCCATCCTCATGCTGGAGAAGAGGCAGATTCCTAACCATAATCATATACATCTTTTTCACACATTTACATGACACTTAGTCCCATGTTATAAAACAGGTGTGTTCAACTCATAGTAGGGAAAGGGCCATGCTGTCCTATTTGCTGTCCCATTAAAAATAATCAAAGACCACAAAGGAATAGCTGGCATGCCATCAGCCATTCAAGAACAGTGTGGCAACAGTGATGGAACTCCCACGTTTGATAAGATCTGGAAGCACTGGAAATGCTTGGCAGAGTGTCTTTTGAGGAGAAGCAGCTATGAAAACCTAGGCAGTGGTACTAGATCCTTTCTAGCAGCAGTGATCTTTGGTGACAATGGATTGTTGAGTTTTCAAAAAAATGCTAGTGAACCACACACAATGCTGTTTGGTGGACTATATGCAACCTGCAAACTGTATGTTGTACAGACACGTTATAGTGTATTTAAAATTATTGCCAAAACTTAGAAACCAATGATTTTAGAATGATGGCTCCTTCTGTACTACAGTTCTGAACTCCTGATGAATGAATTGGGGGGCGGGGTGTCAAGAGAGTACCGTATATACCACAACAGGCCATCAATACTGAAAATAACTAATCCAGGAAATGACATATTCTCTGTCTAGGCCTCATAGATAGAAAATACTTCACATAGAAAATATGCTATTAAAGTGATTACACTGTTGACTTCCTCTTATCCCTTTTTGCAGTAGTTTGAAGTCTGCCAAAACTAAAAATAGCTTTATCTAACAAAACACATCCACAGGGTCAGCACAATTATATGCACAAGAATGTCCTTAGACCTCTCAGCCAAGGTGTCTTTTTTTTGTTTTTTGTCCCCACAATATCTGAACTAGACTGTTCTGTTTATTTATGCTGCTGGAATCCCCTGTATTTGGGAGAGAGAAACCTGACGAGGTTTAGCCATAGTGTGAAAATATTTGCTGAGATTTAACAGCCCCAAGGGAGGGCCAACCCTAAATATTAAGTGTTTTCAGAAAAATCCTCAGTTCATTAGAAAATTTCACTAGGAACAAAAACCTGCACCCACCCTTCTTTCCAGCTTAATGTAAATTTTTGAGATGGCTAAACTAATAATAAATTAACTGAAAGTTTATGTGGAAAGACTATCAAGCATTTCAACTTCAAATTACAAAATAAGAGTTAAGCTACTTGCCATCTTAGTATATTTAGGGCCATCTATAATTTTGAATGTAGCCTAATTAACCTTATGTTATACTGAGATAGACAGACATATATACCGACCCAAGCACATACTCTAACAGTGTTTCTCAACCTTGACAATTTTAAGGCATATGGACTTCAACTCCCAGAATTCCACAGCCAGCAATGCTAGCTGTGGAATTCTGGGAGTTGAAGTCCACATGCCTTAAAATTGTCAAGGTTGAGAAATACTGCTCTAGAATGTAGCATATCTGTTTCAACTTGTAATATATAAAAAGTATTAAATAAAGGTATGAATTTGCTGGGAGCTGCAGCCCAAAACTGGAGACTATTTCACATTAGAAGATGTTAGCTTACAATGGTTAGTACCAATCATCAGGGCTTTTTTTCTCATAGAACGCCCAGAACAGAGTTCCAGCACCTTTTTTGGATGGAACCTTGTAGGGTAGGCAAGGCGGGTTGTATGACACGTGTGAGTTCTGACACCTTTTTTTTGTAGAAAAAAAGCACTGCCAATCATTAATATTTAAATTTATGTTCAATATATACTTATTTAGTCACCCGTCCCTGTGACTCTGGGTCATGCACCATAAATAAAAATATTAAAAACTCTGAAACATTCAAACATAAATAAAACAGAAAAAGAAGAAACATAAAAAACCCAAATAGCAAGAGAACAACCATCACATAACCACTTTGCCAGTTCTCCACAGGATTCCCAGAGTTGATGGAAAAATATATTTTAAGGACTTTCCAGAAGGCAAGCAGGAATGGAGCCATCCTCACCTCAGAAATGATTAAATTAGAAAATATTCAAATCATATTGCAAGAATGTAATCCATAGTTGGCTGGCAAAACTTCCACCTGTTGCAGAATTTAGATAAAAGTAAAATTTTAACATACTTCTATTTTTGTAGGCAACTGGAATAATTCAACCTATAGTGTGTTCAACCATGAGTTCCATAAATCTCTTTACCAACAACTGTGGTAGGTTGGGCTGATGGAAATTGTTTAGAACTATACTGGTTCTCAAATTGCTAATCAGGACATTGTTATCTTCAAGGCAGTAAGAAGTCAATCATTCTCCATTTATAATTTTCTTTCAGAAACTAATTGCAAAGGCTAGAAAACATTTTAACTAATGTATCCATTTTTTGCTTCTGAGATCCTACTTTCATTAAATTAAAAATCTGAGATTTCAGAAGCATGCAGGCTTTCAAAGCGAAAGTGACACAGGGAAGCAAATGTATTTATATTTAGACATTATGTGCATGGATTTGTTTTGGTCAAATTCATTATCCCATGTACACTGAAATTAGGCTTCTGATAAAAGCACCAAATAATGTTTTCTGTGTGTTGAGAAGTACTGGATAACAAACCTATTAAATCTATAAAAAAAATACCAATGATAATTGTGATGTAACTGTATATGTAAGTAGAAATAACTCTTTGAGATTTTATTTCTTTTCATTTCTCACATCCCACAGTCCATCTGCTGTCTTTCTTCTTTTCACAGTCAAGAAGCGTATGACATATTTTCTGTCTATGCTGCAGAAGTCACAAAGACTTAATTAGCTAATGTAATTTGTTCCAAGAAGCAAGGAACTATTTACAGATTCTCTAACTGATTTTGATACTTGAAACAGTTTATTGTAAAATAAAAAGAGAAATAATTCCAAAAAGAATTGCCCTAATTACCGGAAGTTTGAGATCTTGCCCTTACAAAATAGACTAAGAAGAACTGCACATTTCTGGAGAATTATATTTTTGTTTTGAAAGGTGAAATATTTTTCTTCCATTTGCTACATTTCTCAAGAAGCCACATCTTACTCAGTAAGGATGGCCCTGCAGATCTGTATTCACTCTTCTTCAGTAAAATATGGGAGGTAACTTCTGCCTAAAAAGTAGTTACATTCATCAAAGGTAGAACATGCTATAATTGTCTGATTACTGAGCCAAACTTCAGAAGTCTCTCCTTAGGAATATAAACAAAATCTACCACAGATTTCTTAAAAAGTCTTATTTGTTAGTTCTAACTGTCATTGCACTGAAAGTTGTAAAACGTGCAGTCCATGGCATCTCTTGTTCTTTTTTCCAAGCTTCTATTCCAAATAGCATATTTTGGGGGAAATTCTAAATACATTAAGAAGTATGCAAGCAAGAGCAATCCTCAATGTGTCCTATACAAACATACTATCTTGCTCTTTTCCAAAACAGAACTGCAAAAGACGCCAACAATAATGTGCTGATATATCTCTGGATTCCTCTAATGGAAAATCAAGATGTCAACAACTGAAGTTATATAGACATGTATGGGTGCAAATCTGACGCCAGTTAGCATGAATGTAAGAAATCAGACTGAGTCTTCTATGGTTCTGACAGGAGAGTCAGTAGGAATCAAGATTATAAGGCAAATAGCATATCCTGGCAGCCAATAAACCCACATTCCAAAAGATCTCTCTCTCTCTCTCTCTCTCTCTCTCTCTCTCTCTCTCTCTCTCTCTCTCTCTCTCTCTCTCTCTCTCTCTCTCTCTCTCTCCCTCCCTCCCTCCCTCCCTCCCTCTCCCTCTCTTCCCCCCCCTCTCATTTCTCCCCCCCCTTCTCTCTCTGTCAGTCATGGAGCTTCTCCCTTTCAAAAGAAAGGGGGGAAATCTTTACATCTGTTTCACTCTGCCACAAAGCCTGGAACTAAAATAAAAATGAAGAAAAGTGTGAGAAAGCAAAGCGAGCAAGACCCTCTTCTCCCCTGACCCTAGCAAGGATAAACAACTAACTAAGAGATAAGTGTGACAAAGGAGTTATGTGGGACATCAGACAGAAGAGTATGTGCTGGTTAGAACTGGTGGCTATGGTGAGAAAGTGCAGATGGATGGGGCAGAAAGGAAGAAGCAGCCACCAGCAACAATGAAAAACTCTTCCTCTCCAATGTGAAAAGGCCTTGCACAAGCACAATTCTATTTGCAGCTGCAACTTATCAAACAGAGGCTGCTCACACATGCCTCCAAAATACCTTTCTTGACCTTTGGCTGCGCAGGACAAGTCTAGCCAAGGATAGGTCCTCCCTGCCCAACCTAGGGGAATATTTTCAGTGATGCCTCCAAAATTCAGCAAGAAATGTGATGGTTTTAGAAGCAATACCCAAGTGGCCTTGGGAAGTTTGCACGTGACTTATACGGTAGTCCATCTCTGCTCCCTGTTATAAAAAACAATGTTTTCTGAGAAATTAACCCATGTTCCTCCTTTCTCTGGGAACACCATTAGTTGTACTTAAGTTTTAATTCGGCCACCAAGGTTTTTAAAATCAATTGAAGCATATTCCCATTTTCACAATAGCAGGAGGACATCAGGAAAGAACAGAATTTTAGCTCACTGATTTGTACCAGTGTTTATTTTAGCTCAGAAGAAATGCTGTTTCGTATTTGTGAACTTTCATTACTGTAATTTTTAAACATAAAAGTTTAGATAGAGACAATGTTACATAGTATACACTTTGGTTATATCAAACATTTGAAAAGGAAGAATATATTTGATTGTTTTGTTCATATATTAACAAGACTGCATATATTTTGTTCCTAATTTCTCAGATCTAGCTACAAATGAGCCATCTAAAGTAAGCAGAATACATTTTTCGGTGCTTAAGCTTCAGTATAAAAATATGGATAACATGCAGTAGATAGAGAACATGTTACATATATAGACACACAAAAACGATTAGCTCACTTGCAAACTTTATATACACACACACCAATATAAATATGCCAATGTGTAACTTTTCTCTCTTTTATTTCATGACGCTTCACTAGACTATGCTTCCAGTGGCCAAAGTTATGCTATATTATGAATAGACTCTCCCTTTGCTTGAGTCAATTCTAATTGGAATGCTGGTGATAAAAGAAATGACGGATACTATTTGAAACAAACCAGGATCCTGGATTATTTTAAATCGTTCCAAAAATCACTGTTTTCTCATTTCATAGAAATTCACAAATACCCTTGATAATCAGAGTTATAAAGATTCAAATGCTTATCAAAGGAACAGGTAGTGTCACAATCTGACCCAGAGGCCACAGATGGCCACAATATTTGGGATTCCCCACCCTTGATCCAGATTCCACGACACTCTGCATTACTCCTGCTAAGTGAGACATTTGTTAAGTGAATTTTGACCCATTTTATGATTTTTCTTGCCAGTTATTAAGTGAATCATTGCAGTTGTTAAGTTAGTGACACGGTTGTTAAGTGAATCTGGCTTTCCCACTGATTTTATTAGAAGGTCGCAAAAGGTGATCACATGGCCCCAGGACAATACAACCATCATAAATATGAGTCAGTTGTCAAGCGTCTGAATTTTGATCACGTGACCATGGGCATGCTGCAACGGTTATAAGTGTGAAAAAATGGTAATCAGACAATTTTTTCAGTGCTGTTGTAACTTTGAACGATCACTAAATAAAGTGTTGTAAGTTGAGGATTACCTGTATTTACTATCGCTTTACTATTTGAACAGGCAGTAGCAGTACTTAGAAAATAAAATAAAATTCCCCCTGCTAATAATTCTTATACGCCTATTTCCTACAATCTTTCCCTGTCCTATAACTTTTGAAGAAAGTGACGAATTGAGAAATAATTGTTTAGAATTGTAAATCAGAACCTTACAGCAGTTCACTTAAAACCTGTGGCAATGAAAGGGGCGTGGCTGCCTCAGGGTCGAAATAGCCTTGTTCGGAGGCTCTGCGACACGGGACCTGTAAAGCCGCCAAAACAGAGCAAAACAGCTGTTTTTTGCGGTGGAAAAAACCCCTCCTCAGTAGGAGAAGGGGCGAAGAGCTGTGAGTGTGGGTTGAGATCCTCTGAAAACCCCCCGAAAAAACGTTCGGGGGGGAAGAAAGAGGACTCCCCGTGAGCTCACAATAGCTCCAGCCCGGCGCAGCATCTGTCTGCTGACAGACCAAGACGCTGAGACCAGCCACCACTCGAGGAAAACATTTCAAAGAAGCACAGAGATTGACAGACTGAACGCAGGAGCTTAAAAAGCAAGTATTTCTTATATTTTACCTCGGATCAATTACGTTCACAATGAACAAAAGGCACCCAACATGGCGACCGCTTTTAATTTAAAGTGATACCGGTAGCTACCGGAAGAGAAAGGCGAAGGAGAAACTGTAATGCGAAAGAGACCTCTAGAGGGCAGCAGAGACGCATAACTTAAAAAGTTTGCAAAATAAACCTAAGGATGTATATAAGCTCTCCAGAAATGACGATGAAAGAATTAAAAGATGCAATGTCAACAACTTTTGAAAAAATAAGGAGAAAGATGGACATGATAATAGACATATATGAGAAAAGGTGGGAAGAAAGGATGAGGACGTTGGAGGCAGTGGAACAAAGCAGAGAAATGGAGAAGATGGTGGAAGAGGTGGAGAGACAAGAAGAGAGACAACTTACTGAAATGAAAAGTGAGGTTCAAAACCGCTCAACCATGATGTACCATCGCCAGATGATGACAGCAATTAGGGGCAAGAGACTGGAAAAATCGCCAAATGAGAAACAAGAAGATTTGAAAAGAATTGTTATAAAAGCATTGGAAAAATATCTAGGAGAGGAGGCTAAAAATTTCTCTTGGCAAACTGACAGAATCCATAGAGTATGGCTTATATGGAACCAAGGGACATTGCAAGCAATAAAGCTGTGTTATGGAAATCCACCTGGCAGAGGAAGAAACCCAGAATTCGACTGAAAAGAAGAGAAACTTAATATTTTATGCAAGGAATTAAAGGCAAAGAATTATGGACTGATTTAAGGACTTGGTGTAAGAGCAAGAGACATGAGAGGGTGATTAATGGAAGATATATATTAAATAGACTAAGAATGTACGCGTTGAAGGGAGGGGTGTATCGACATGAAAATTATTAACTTTAATAAGAAGACTTGTTTGTTTGATGTACAATGGATAGATCTGAAAAGAAGTGAAACTTAAAATTTTTAAAATGTAGATGGCTTATAGTTAAACTTTGATATACGGAGTGAAGAAGGTCTACAAATTTAAAATGATTGTATTAAGTTGAATGGCTTTAACTTGAATTTTTTCTTTGTATGTACAAATGGATATCTAATAATTAAAAAATTAAAAAAAAACCTGTGGCAATATCACCTTTACATACATTCAATCATTCTGGACTGGAAAGATGGTTTTAGCAACTGGCAGTCAGGAAGGAATATGTCCATCCTTGCAGATTTAAAGCTGAGTTTACCTACTATATATAAAATTGGCATACTCATCATTTGCTAAAAATATAAGCACAAGTATTGTACAACATATCTTGGTGATGAAAAAGTCACATCTTATTTTGGCAACGTATACTTAATCCAAAGTACATTTGTAATCAACTATTTTAGATCATATAACCCTAGTAGAAATCCTTCTCCTGGATCCTTAAATAGGATTTCTAGAAATAAGTAATTAAACTGACTCATAACCTGAACCCTTCTTTGAAAGCAGACATTTATATCAATCACAGCCTCATGATGCAAGAATTTGATTTTCGTCATCCAAAACCCAGAACATTTTGTTTCAAAAACATTTGCTTCACCTATCTCCAGTCATCGAAATATGTAAAATAACTGTAATATCAATTGACCAGCATAGGGGTTGCTTTGCTGAATTTAAGCAACTTGTTTTAACTCATACGGGTTATTTGTGAGCTTGTGTACTGAAAACTTTCTACTGTCTAGCCAGCCAAATCTTTTAAGAGGAGCCTTGGTAGTTTCATGCCTTCAGAAGAACCTCTTTTGCCCCTAGTCTTCTGTATCACTGCAGAGAATACACTACTTTATGTGGTTACAATCCAGCACTTTGCTTACGCTCTCAGCCTTTCCAAAGCACCCTTTGGAGCCTGAATTTGAAACCATGCACAGTTCTAGTAAGTGATCCAGTTTTCTTTCCTCTGAGGAAAGAATAGACTATTGCCCAGAGAGATGGAAGCTAATGGCTACCTAAGATGCATGCATGCCTATCTATCTATCTATCTATCTATCTATCTATCTATCTATCTATCTATCTATCTATCTATCTATCTATCTATCCATCCATCCATCCATCCATCCATCCATCCACCCACCCACCCACCCACCCACCCAACAATTTATATATAAACACCCTAACAAAATCTGCAGCTCCCCTTGTACCTTCAGAACAGAATTATTCACTAACACAGAAAGGAATAAATTATTCTGATTTTATAAATATTCCTACTACAAAGGGATGATACATTTTATGATTAGCATTTTTGTGTGCTACTTATGATTGCATTACTGCTTTTAATAGTTTTTTTTTAAAAATGAGGATTTGTATTAACTAAGAACAAAAATAATTATTAAAAAGCTGAACAAGGATCTATATTTACATAAATCAATAAACTGAAGTCATCATTCATTAATTTTGATAAACTCATACTAGATAGTTTGACTTACTGAGTAGGCTGAAAAGGAAAAGTTGCCTTTTGAGTTGTGCTTGATTCCTGGTGACTTCATGAATATGCCCATGTTTTCTGCTATTCAGTTCAGTCTATAATTGTGGGATTTCCTGGTGGCCTCCTATCCACGTTCTAAGCAGGCACAATTATGTTGCTTAGTCCTGTTAAAGGCCCATTACCTCAGCACTGTAAAACTTGATCTACTAGCATAGGAAACTTCAAGAACAGTAGGGAAAAGACTTAGCAAAGCATATCTCCCCCAAATAGATACCCAATCTGTTTTTAAAAGGGGGAAATGCAACCCCCAAACTTCTAAAATAACAGAGTTCACACAACTAATGTTGCAGTATTTCTTCACACATTTCCAATTGCTAGGATCCTAAGAAGAGAATATCCATTCAATTTTCTTGTGCTCTCCTCTTCACTACAGCTTCCTACTATTCCACAAAAAATAACCCACTCAATAGTTATTGGATATTGGAAGTGGCAGTAGAAGGGGCGTTGTCTTAACTGAACGCCTTTTCTCAACATGATGATGTAGCATCCACTGGTGGGTAATCTCAGCCTTCCTGCTCAGTTGAGACTAAGTCAGAACTTTAGCCATGCCTCCCTTGGGCAGTGCCTTCCCAGTTTTGACGAGGCGAAGCATCCATGACAAAGTCTGACGCAATGGCTCCTCATACAACCGAACCTGCCTTTTCTCATGCTGAGAAAAGGCGTTCAGGTAAGACAATGCCCCTTCTCCAGCATGATGAATGTAGCATCAACCAGTGGGACATACCAAAGCCACCCATGTCCCTACGGGGAGGGAAAGTCTAGGCATGTGTCTCCTGAGAGGAAACTACCTGCTGCAAAACCCTTCTACCAAACGAGGCATCCGCCACAGCGAACTTATCAAGCTTGTAATGCCTTATAAAGGAAGAGGGAGAAGACCAGGTCGCTGCCCTACAGATCTCCTCAACAGAAGCCTGGGTAGACCAGGCCGCTAATGCGGCCCCACTACGGGTAGAATGAGCAGTGATGTTTGTAGGCACCGGGAGAGACTGGGACACATAAGCGTGAGCAATGCATGCTCTAATCCATCTTCCTATGGTCGAAGAGGACACCTTCTGACCCATGGAAGAGGACTGGAAAGACACAAATAGGGCCTCCAACTTGCGGAAGGCAGAGGTCCGTTTCACATAATGGTACAGGGCCCTGCACACGTCCAATTTATGCCACCGTCTCTCCAGACGATGTGATGGATTGGGACAAAAGTCTGGAAGAACCAAGTCTTGGGACCTATGGAACCAGGTATTGACTTTCAGAATGAAGGAAGGGTCCAATCGAAGGACCACTCTATCATCCAGAAACGTACACAGGTCCTTCTGACCGAGAGCGCGGCCAGTTCTGAAATACGCCTTGCCGACGTGATGGCTACCAAAAAGGCAACCTTCAGAGAAAGGAAGTGAAGTGAGCAAGACCGGATGGGTTTGAACGGTGATGACATCAGAGCCTGTAGCACCCTTGGTAAGTCCCATGAGGGATAGCGATGCACCACAGGTGGTTTAGCGTTAACCGTCCCTTTTAGAAAGGCGCCAACTGCTGGGTGCTGCGATAATGGGGCAAGATTGTCACAAGTGAGGACTATTGATAAGGCCGCCACCTGTCTGCGAATGGTACTATGTGATAGACCTTTATTCAGACCTTCCAAGAGATAGTCCAATATGTTAGGAATGGTGGCCGACAGCGGTCTAAGATTCTGTTTAGGACATCACATGCTGAAGTTCCTCCATGTGGCATCATAAATCCTATTGGTCGAGTGGCGCCTTGAGGCTTGGATTATTGAGATCACCCCAGACGAATAGGACTGCCTGGCTAAACTCTCCCATTCAAGTGCCAAGCGGCTAGTTGAAGCCACTGGGGGTCTGGGTGTTGAAGCCTCCCCTGACTGACGGAGATGCGATCCGGTGAAATCTGCCACGGTGGGGAGAGCGACAGATCCACGAGGTCGGCAAACCACGGTCGCCTTGGCCAGTGTGGGACAACTAAGATGACCTCTGCCTGTTCCTGAAGAAGTTTGTGGATGGTCGCTGGTATCAGGGGAAGAGGAGGAAATGCGTAAAGGAGTCCCCTGGGCCACTTGCTGCAGAGGGCATCTGTTTCCCCCGCCCCCGGTGACGGGAACCTGGTGAAGTACCTAGGTAGTTGGGAGTTTGTCGGGAAGGCAAACAGATCTACTTGCAGTTGTCCAAATTGGACCGAGATTTCCCTAAACAGGGCTGGGTTCAGGCGCCACTCCGAGTGGTTGACCGTAACCCTGCTCAGTGAATCGGCTTGTCGATTCGCTTCCCCAGATATGTGTTCCGCACTGATAGATTCCAGATTGGACTCTGCCCACAGACCCAGGTCCAGGGCCTCTAGCATGAGAGACCATGACTGGGTACCTCCCTGTCTGTTGACATGTGCCTTGGCTGCTACATTGTCTGTCTGTATTAGGACATGTTTCCCCGTCACGAGGGTGGAGAATTGACAGAGTGCCAAATGGATTGCTCTGAGTTCGAGCCAATTTATGTTGTGTGATAAATCTGACTGGGACCATTGGCCCTGTGCTATGTGAGTCTGTAGGTGGGTGCCCCAGCCGAACAGGCTGGCGTCCGTAGTCAAGGTGAGGCTGGGAGGTTCCTTGAAGAGGGACCCCTTGTTCATTGCGGACGACGTCCACCACAGAAGAGATGACAGTGTGTGGTGTGGGACTCTCACCTTTCTTGTGGATACACTCACGTTCCGTTTCTGGAAAGGGAGGAGGAACCACAGGAGATTTCTGGAATGTAGTCTGGCCCACGGAACAATTCCCAGAAAGGAGACTATCTTTCCCAACAGCCGAGATTCTCTCCGGACCTTGTGAACGAGTAACCTGATACTGGTTCTGCAATCCTGAGAGAGGTAAACCCTGCAAAGATTTGAGTCTATTATTACTCCTAGGTGAAAGAGGCGAGTTGAGGGGGTTGTGTGACTCTTCTTGAAATTCACGGAAAATCCGTGTTCCTGAAGAGTATTGATTGTGAGCTGTAGGCCTGATTGGGCGGAACGGAAGGAACTGGATTGGATAATTATATCATCCAGGTAACATTGTACGTGCACCAGAATTAACCTGAGATGGGCTGCTAAGACTGCCAATATCTTTCTGAGTACCCGAGGGGCCGAGGAAAGACTGAAGGGTAAAGCCCTTTAGTGATAATGCCGGTGCGCGTAACAAAATTGGAGGAATCTGTGGTGTTCTGGGAGGATGGGGATGTGAAGGTACGCCTCCGCCAGGTCTATGGAGGAGAGGAAAGAGGCGTTGTCTTACCTGAACGCCGTTTCTCGGCACGGAGATGGAGAATCCACGGATGGGTGTTGACTGTATTCCTGCCCAATCAGATTAAGTCAGCCAAAGTTGCCACGCCCCTTCCTGGACCAGAGATCCCCAGTTTTTGGTGCGAGCGTACACGTTGACTGACCGCAAGACGCAGTGGCTCTCTAGTTTCTGCTAATCTGGCTACTATGGGTGGGAGTGGATTCTCCATCTCCGTGCTGAGAAACAGCGTTCAGGTAAGACAACGCCTCTTCTCCAGCACTTGGAGATGGAGAATCCACGGATGGGACATACCAAAGCCTACTGTCCCTGTGGGTGGGTAGTAGAATGGTCCGGTGTGGCACTTTGGTGTAATGCCTGTTGTAGGACCCGCCTACCAAATGAAGCCTCGGCCGAGGCAAATCTATCGATCCTGTATGACGTATGAAGGGGGACGGTGAAGTCCACGTGGCCGCCCTGCAGACCTCCTCGATGGACGCCTGGGTGGCCCATGCCGCTGAGGTGGCGGCGCTCCGTGTGGACTGGGCTGTGATTCGTACTGGAGCCGGCAATGATTCAGCCTGGTAGGCCCCTTCAATGCATGCTCTGATCCACCTGCCAATAGTGGAAGGGGACACCCTCTGCCCCTTAGAGGAGAGGTGGAAGGAGACGAAGAGTGCTTCTGACCTGCGGAAATCTGCTGTCATTGCTAGGTAGTGTCGAAGCGCCCTGCGTACATCCAGTTTGTGCCATTGCTATTCCAATTCATGTGATGGGTTGGGACAGAAATCCGGCAGAACTATTTCCTGTGCTCTGTGGAACAGGGAATTGACTTTTGGGATGAAAGTGGGATCCAGTCGGAGGACCACGCAATCCTGGTGGAAGACGCATAGGTCCTCACATGTGGAGAGTGCTGCCAGCTCTGAAATACACCGTGCTGACGTGATTGCTACCAGGAAGGCCACCTTATGGGTCAGGTAGCGGACGTCGCACGATCCCAGGGGTTCAAATGGAACCTTGGTAAGGGCTCAGAGTACCCGGGGTAGTTCCCATGAAGGATACCTATGTACCGTAGGGGGCTTGGAGTTTTCCGCTCCCTTCAGGAATGAGCGGATCAGGGGGTGATGCCCCAGGGAACCCGCGGATCCGCATGTGAGTACCGTGGCCAAGGCGGCCACGTGTCTCCGTAGGGTGTTAGGTGCCAGGCCTCTTTCCAGTCCCTCTAACAGGTAGTCTAATATGTGGGGAACTGTGAGTTCCGTGGTAGTCAGGTGTCTGTCCAGGCACCAAGATTGAAACTTTCTCCACATGGCCTTGTAAATGCAGTTTGTGGAGGGACGACGGGTGGCCTGAATCACTCTAATGACCCCCGGTGAGCATAGTTCCCCTGATAGGATGGAGCGCTCATGTGCCAGACGGCTAGCTGAAGCCATTGTGGCTCCGGGTGAAGAATGACCCCCTGGCTGAGAGATATTCTCTCTGGCGGAATTCGCCAGGGTGCTGTTAGAGTTAGGCTCACCAGGTCGGCGAACCAAGGTCTCCTTGGCCAGTGGGGAGCCACCAGAAGCACCTCTGCCTGCTCCTGGAGGAGCTTGCGTATCACCGCTGGGATGAGGGATAGGGGCAGGAAGGCATAGAGTAGGCCCCGGGGCCAAGGGCTCCGGAGCGCGTCCGTCCCCTCTGCCATGGGAGTCCGGTACCGGGAGAAGAACCGCGGCAGCTGGGCGTTGCTCGGGGATGCAAAGAGATCCACTAGGGGGAGACCGAATCGGTGACATATTTCCCTGAAGACCCTCGGGTGTAGGCGCCACTCCGAGTGGTCCACCGTTGCTCTGCTCAGGAGGTCGGCCTGTGTGTTTGACTGCCCTGAAATGTGATCGGCCTTAATGGAGGCCAGGTTGTGTTCCGCCCATGCTCCCAGTAGGAGCGCCTCTGTCAGTAGGGATCGGGATCTGGTGCCGCCCTGTCGGTTCACGTGAGCCTTGGCTGCCACATTGTCCATGAGGACCAGTACATGGCGACCCTTTACCAGGTTGTGGAACTGACGGAGGGCTAGGTGAATGGCCCGTAGTTCGAGCCAGTTTATGTTGTGGCGGTGGTCCGTGGAGGACCAGCGACCCTGTGCCCATAGCGATCGAAGGTGTGCTCCCCAGCCAAACAGGCTGGCATCGGTTGTGAGTATTACTCGGTGTGGCTCCCTGAAGTATGACCCTTTTAGTGTGGCTCGCGATAGCCAACACATGAGGGAGCGCATTACCTGCTTTGGTAACCTTACTCGTTGTTGCGAGGCGCTGAGATTCCGCCTCTGGAAGGGGAGCAGGAACCACTGCAGCTCCCTGGAGTGGAGTCTGGACCAAGGGAGGATCGCTATGGCCGATATCATCCTGCCTAACAATTGGGATAGGGTGGCCAGGGGGGCTGTTCGGGACCTGCGCAGTTGGAGCACCGATTGTCTTATACTGCTTCGGCGCTCCTCGGACAGGTATACTCGGCTCTCTACCGTATCTATGATGGCCCCCAGGTGCTGAAGCCTGGTCGTGGGGACCAGATGACTCTTGGGGAAGTTTATGGAGAACCCATGGTCCTGAAGCAGTCCTATCACTCTCTGGAGGTCCGTCAGCGCGGTCTGGGCGGACTGCGACTGGATCAAGATGTTGTCCAGATAGCACTGGACCCTTATGGGGATGAGTCACAAGTGGGCTGCTAGGACTGCCAGGACCTTGGTGAACACTCTGGGAGCCGATGAGAGACCAAATGGGAGCGCCCTGTACTGGAAGTGTCGCCCCCCCCGTAAGCGAACCTTAGGAACCGGCGGTGGGCCAGAGAGATGGGGATGTGAAGGTACGCCTTCGTGAGGTCTATAGACGTCAGGAAGTCCCCTTGTCTGACGCTTCCCAATATGGATCGGAGCGTTTGCATCTTGAATTTTCGATGCCTTAGGTGGAAGTTTAGATCCTTGAGGTCTAAGATTGCTCTCCATCCTCCTGATGGTTTTGGAACCACGAAGAGGATCGAATAAAACCCCCCGCCTCTCTGGTCTGCCGGAACCGGCTCTATGGCTCTGATGTTCAGCAGGTGCTGAACTGCCTCGTTCATCAGCTTTTTCTTTGTTTGATTTCGTGGGGATGGACAGGCTAGGAACCGGTTTGGGGGGTGGGATCTGAATTCTAGGGACAGACCGTGGTGTACGCTATCCAAGACCCACGCGTCTGTAGTGGTGGTCTCCCACTGGTGAGCAAAGAGGGATAGTCTGCCCCCTATGGGAGGTACCGCCGGAGCGTCACTTGGCTCGGCGGAAGGGACGGCCTTTCCCCCGAAAGGGCCGCTTGCCCTGGGACTGCTGTCTGGGTTTGGTGGCCTGCCTGTCCGGTTGCCTCTCCTGTCTGTCCTGTCTTGATAAGAAGGAGGTCAAGGCCTGGGCGTAATTGTACCTGGCCCCTGCTCGGGAGGGTTGCCTCCTCTGGAAGTAGTTAGATCGCCTGATCGGCCCCTTGAGGATGTGATTGAGGACTTTACGCTTATCCCGGTTCTCTGTTAGGTAGGGGTTCCGCGCATCCCCGAACAGCTTCCCTCCTTGGTATGGAGCGGCCGAGAGCCGACTCTTGGACTTGGAGTCTGCTTGCCATTGCCTGAGCCATAGCATGCGGCGGGAGGCTATGGTAGAGGCCATGGCCCTGGAGGAGAACCTTGCAGCCTGGAGGGTGGCGTCCGACGCGTACTCGGTGGCCGCCACCATCTTGCTGAGGTCCTGCTGGGTCCGAGTGTCCTCCGCTGGGATGCGGGCCTGGAGTTGCCTGAGCCAGCGGAGGGTGGACCTGGTGAAGAAGGACGCCGAGGTGGCCGCCCTGATGGCCCATGCTGTCACCTGGTGAGACCTTCGGTAGGTCATCTCGCACCTACGGTCCTCTGTCTTAAGGGCCTCAGCGACGTCCCCGGAGATGGGCGTGGAGGATACTAGTGGCTCAAAAGGGTCGTCCACCGCTGGTACTTCCAGCGTTGCCTCTAACTCCTTTGCTACGTTGTACAGCCTACAATCAGAACTGCTTGGTAGGGGGATGGAGGCGGGGGAGTCCCATTGCTTACGGATTGCAGTTAAGAACATGGGAGGACAGGGGATGAGGTGCTGGGTGGTCACCGGTTCGGTGAAGATTGGGTCCGCCTCCGAATCCGTAGGATTCGGAGCGGTAGAAGAGGAGGTGTCTGTCCCCAGGTGGGCTGTGGCGGTCGCCTTGCGAAGCAGGGCGTCGAAGAAGGAGGAGTTGAAGAGGCCCTTGAATTGGGGGGCCACTGGAGGGGGTTCCTCCTCGTCGTCTGACATGGGTATCCCCTCCTCGGGATCCTGGGCCTGGAACGATGATCCCTCCGAGTGGGATTCACTAGTTGGGGAAGCCGGGACATAGTAAGCCTCGGATACCGGCTGATGTATTGGTGTATGTGCGCTCACCGCTGGAGTAGTGGCGCGTGCCCTGGCCTGAAACGCGCGGTCCACTGCCTGTGCTATCATCAAGGCGAAGCGCTCCTCCGTGGGAAGGGAGGTGGCCTCCGTTGGACGGGAGCTGGTCGCGATGGGGGTCCCGGGCTTCTCGGGGGCCTCAGGTTGGCCCCCCGTGGTTGACTGTTGGGTCCCCGGTGAGATGGCCCCCAATTCCCTGTGCTCGGGGGACTGAGCAGTGTCTCCCATAGACCATATCCCTAAGGCGGAGGTTGGGGGGCCTAGGGGCAGTTCTAGGGCCCGCCCCTCCTGTAGGTCCTCCAACCTGGCTCTCTTTTGTGCTCTGGAGAATTCCTTCTCCAGGGCTTGGTGTCTTCTGCTGGCCTGCTTTTCCGCTCTCTTAGAAGCTCTCGAGGCCGCTGAAGAGGTACCCTGTGATATGGGCGTAATCCCCTCCATTCTCTATGCTGCAGAGGCACGATGATTGGTCCCTGAAATGCAGAGAGAGTTAGCCATTAGGTGTGTTTGAGCCTGGAGTCCCGTTAGGGCTGTGCTGGGTAGGCACAGGCGCACCAGGTGGTATGCCCGGATCCAAATACCCCGTTGCACGGCAGGCCCGGTTATGGTTATGCGCGGACAACCAGATGCACTGGTGGGACGCCTGGAGTCTGGCTAGGCTGTGCAGGGTAGGCACAGGCGCACGCTGGGGTACGCCCGGATCCAAATACCCGATGCACAAAAACCGGCCCGGTTATGATTAAGCGCGGATAGACGAATACCCTGGTGAGGTGGTCCGAATCCGGCTATGGTTGTGCTGGGTAGGCACAGGCGCACCATGGGGTACACCCGGATCCAGATACCCGGTTGCACAGCGGGGTCGGCCAGGGACACTGGTTCAGCGGGGTCCCTGGTTTCCCCTCCCCAAGGGATGCTTTCCCTATCCCCCCTTAGGTGGTTCTAGGATGAGGGCCCCGAGGCCTAGTGTGGCCCCGGGAGCCCGGTGGGACCGCCTGTGGGGGGGTGAGGGGGTATGTTGGGCCGGCCTACCCTTGGAGTGAAGGCCGGCAGGGGCGGTGGCTGTTGAAACGGTAGCGGCTAGTTCAGGGGCCTCAAGGTTCCCGCGTTTGCCGCTCCGCTCCGCCCCGTGGCCCGGATCAGCCTCAGCTGCCCGGCGCGGCTACCTAGTTCAGCCGGCTAGGGGGTTAGGTGGATGCTGAAGCGCTCCCATTTGGTCTCTCAGCTGATCGGCGCGGCAACCTCACTAGGACCGCGTGGTCCAAGATGGCAGCCGCCTGTTTGGGCGGCCCCCGCAGCCCCCGGGAGGGCCGGCAAGCGCTGGGTCCACGGGCTCGCTACGCCCGGGGACACCCACGCTCGCCTCTCTCTCCCTCTCCCGGTAGCCGCGTCGCCGTCGCCGCCGCCTACCAGCTGTTCTGCGGTGCTGTCTCTTTAAGGGAGCGATCCGCTGTCTCCTCCCTCCCCCAACGCTCAGCGTAGGTGCCGGACCAAAGCTGCAGCTGCAGCTTAGGAAAAACGGCGGTCTTTTCAAAAAGGAGAATCCTTCTCCTGTTTTGCCTTGCCGGCAGCCGAGCCTCGTGGCAGGCTCCGGCTGGCTGTTCTAAGCTGGGGAGGGGGGATGGAATTGAGAGGGAAGGGGAAGGGGGATTGTAGGTGTGGGGGAGTGAGGAGCCCCTTGCTTCAATCCTTGTCTAATTTTCTTTTCCCCCCCTTCCAAAGGAAAATGCTACTCGTAGTGATACTCTTATTAGCTGCAAAGGCTGCTAAAGGAGAATATCACTATTCTAAAATTAAGAAGAAAATCCACGGATGGAGACTGTACTTGCCTAAGCCACTCTTGCGCATCCTTTCTGGGCGAGATCAAGCCAAAAACTGGGGATCTCTGGTCCAGGAAGGGACATGGCAACTTTGGCTGACTTGATCTGATTGGGCAGGAATACAGTCAACACCCATCCGTGGATTCTCCATCTCCAAGTGTTGGAGAATCCCCTTTTCTGATATTGGCTAGAATGGATTTGAGGGACTGCATCTTGAACCTCCTGTAGGTTAGGAAGTAGTTCAGGCCCTTCAAATCCAATATGGCCCTCCAGTCCCCCGAAGCCTTGGGGACTACGAATAGAATGGTTCCAGAGGCACTGGTTCTATGGCCTCTATCTCTAGCAGATGGGAGATGGCCGTGGATACCAACTCGGCCTTGGTTGCATTTCTTGAGGTGGGACACTGTATGAAGCGGTCTGGAGAGTTGGAGAGAAATTCTACGGTGAGACCGTATTTTATGGTCTCCCTTACCCAAGAGTCATTGGTGGTATCCTCCCAAATGTCGCTGAACAGCGAAAAGCGACCGCCTATAGGAGGGTCCACCTTGGCGTCACTTGGTCCGCCTGTAGGGACGGCCCCGACCCCCGAAAGAGACGTTTGGACTGGAAGTGACCCTTGGTTCTGGAATTCTGGTGGTCCTGCTGCCGATCCTGTCTAGGGAAAAAGGATCGAGAACCTCTGGGCCATTCCCAGGACTGCCCGGCTCGAAAGGGCTGCTTCCACTCCCAGGAACCTCTGGCATGAAAGGTCTGCCTGCGGAATTCCTGTTGAGGCCTTCTATCCAACCTCTTAGAGGGATGTGCAGGAATCTTGCGCTTGTCCTTTCCCTCAATAAGGTACGGTTCGAGAACTGGACCGAACAGATGTGTTCCATTGTACGTGGCTGTCGATAGACACCACTTGGATTTTAAATCTGCCTGCCACTGCTTTAACCAAAGCAGCCTGCGAGGTGAGACAGTGGCCACAATGGATCTGGCGGGGTACCTGGCAGAGTGAAGAGATGCATCTGCCATATATTCCGATGCAGCAACTAATTTTCCCAACATCTGGTGTGCACGCACCTGGTCAGGAGGAATCAGGACCTGTAGTTCGCGGAGCCATATGATGGATGCCCTTGCAAAGAAGGACTAAGACGTTGCCGCCTTAATCGCCCATGCCGAGGCCTGGTGAACTCTGCAGAGAGAAAACTCAAACCTCTTGTCCTCCGCCTTTAGGGCCTCTGCCATGTCTCCTGGAATTGTGGAAGTGGAGAACAATGAAGTTAGAGGGGTATCCACAGTAGGCACCTCTAAAAGGGAAGAAAATGAAGAAGAAACATTAAAAAGTTTCTTTTCCGTGCTATTGGGAGAAGGTAAAGTGGCCAATGAAGACCACTGTTTTTCCACCGTGGTGCGGAAGACCTTGGGGCAAGGAATTTGTTTCTCCTCCACTACTTGCTCTGAAAACAAGGGATTAGACTCTTGTTCAGTGGAGGTAGATGGCTTAGGCTTCTGTTCAATAGCCAGATTTGCCGTAGTGCAAGCCTTCATAAGCAATGACCTGAACAGGGAAGGATCAAAGAGGCCAGATATCAGAGCTGGAGCTGGCGCCGCCTCCTCATCCTCTGACATAGGCATGTCTGCTGTCTCCAGGTCCACGGACTCCTCTTCACTTAATTGAGATGATGTCTCAGAATTACCAGAGCTGGTTAGCAGGGCACGCCCTGTTTGAGGTGAAGGCATGGGTGGAGGCGGTGGTACCTGCGGGGGCCTTTGACCCATGGAGGCCATAAATTGACCAAACGCATGGTGCATGAATGCCTGAAACTGCTCTGACCATATGTCTTGTTGGTCTGCAGAATGAACTCCAGCTGCAGTGGGAGTATACGTGGCTTCAGGGGCTTGTTGTGTAGTGGAAGAAGAGGAAGGAAGGGGACCAACCTGTTCAGTTTCCCCCTGAGGAGACCATGCCCTAAGGGCATCAAGAGAAGGCGTGAATTGAGGCTCAAATGGGGAGCGGTCCAGTGAAACGGGGGGGAATCACTTCAGCTTCGCTGAACATGAGCCTTTGAACTCTGGAGAATTCCCTCTCCAGCGCCTGATGTCTCCTCGAGGCCTCTCGCTCAGCTGCTTTGGAGGGCTCTTTCGAGGGTTGGGCCTTTGTTTTGGCTTTTTTCTTTCCCCCGCGTCCAAATTAGATGATCTGTGCTTTCTTTGTGCAGGGGAAATATCAGAGCCCTGTGATGTCTGAGGAGTTGCACTGTCTGCCATCGCACACTGGATATTCTGGGTAGGAGATGTCCAGGAATGGGGGGAAACAGCACGCAGATCTGGTTGTCAGATAGGGAAATTCCCGTGCGCTAAACAACCGCAATGGCAAACAGTCAGACAGTCCACTAGAACTGCCTGCCTAGGCCCTGCTGGCACAGCGCTGCAAACTAATTGGAACAGGTGGATTCTAAATTAATTCCCCCTCTGAAATTAATACAGAAAGAGAGAGAATGTGTGATGTATGGATGTGACCAATCAGTGAGATTCAAATGGTGGACGCACCCCCTTTGTATGCTATCTCCCCGGATAAAGCGAAGAAATGTGCAAAGGAGTGCTGGAGAAAATCCCCCCCGTTAGAAGCCTGACACAGGAGGCTGAGATTTGCTGGGATCAGGCCCGATGTCACCACTATGGCACCCAAGGGTCCTCAAAGTGGCGACCACGCCCGTTATTGAATTCAAAATGGCGGCCGTTAGACCTCCTCATCTCTCAAAATGGCGACACGCCAGGGAGAAGCACCTCCAATCTAATTAGGCCCATCCGGAATCAAGAGGTTCTGAGGGAACCCTAGCTCAAACAGCTCTTTTCTCCCTTTTACTCTATAAGCAAAGACAACTTGCGTTTGAGTCGCGCAGCCTCCGCTACAATCCGGATCGTCGTCTGCTCTAGCAGAAACCTCGTGGCCACGAGGTAAGTGAAATGAGGCCGTCCGGCCGAACTGCACTCCTGGGAATCACTGAAGACAAAAAGCTTCTGTTTTTAGCGCTAAACAACTGATCCGGAGCTAAATCCTTTGGCGATCCGGCGCAGCTGAAATTCAGCTCGCAAGGAGCCTGTAAGGTCCCTTGGGACCGAGAGACACCTAATCTGCCCCTGGAAATCCTGTAAGATTGAAACCAAATTTAAGGAATGACAATTTGCAATTAAACTAAAGTCTATTTCTAAATCCAATTTTACTGCTAACAATCCTGAAATATATTTTCTAACTAGCCTAACTGAGGAGCCAAACAAACTTGCGTCCTACTGAGCTGAGACTAAGTCAAAACCTGGGAAGGCACCGCCCAAGGGAGGCATGGCTAAAGTTCTGACTTAGTCTCAACTGAGCAGGAAAACTGAGATTACCCACCGGTGGATGCTACATTCATCATGCTGGAGAAGAGGTTTTTGCAAGTGGTAGAAACACAGCAAACTACAAAACTTAAGAAAAGTCCTGCTAGATCAAAGTCACTGCAGAGGACTCTATTTTCCACTGACCAAGAACATGTTTCTAGGAAGCCCACCAACAGCATACGATGCCTTCTTTTCCTGTTCAGAGGCAATCTGTGACTGGTCTGCAGTTGGTCTGCAGTCACAAAGATGACTTTGTGTAAACAGAAATGCTGTCTATCTCATTATAAGAAAATCCTGAGGTATAAACCTCTGTTTGCTTAGGGATAACTTAAAGAGCAAGACACAGAAGGAATTCTCATACAGCATTCTTCAATATTTTTTTAAAAATGTTTAAATGTCTTTAGATTTGCATTTCAAGTTCAATGTATGCAGGATTTCATTATGAGGGCATGGCACTGAATATATGCATTTTTCTTTTAAAATGTAGTCAGTTTGTTTAAAGTGGATTTTTGTGTGTGTGTTTAGAAGAGGTCACTTAAACTTCCATGCAACTAATCTCTGAAAGCATTTCTCAACTGAAGATCTTCTTTGGGAAAAGGCTACGTGGCAGCTATTGTTTTCATTTGTTCATGTTTTATTTGCACAACAAATAGTGTAATATTCCTTTTATCTGTTCACACACCTCACCCGTCTGTACATCCTGTATGTCATACTCAAGACAGGATATAAAATATTATAAGAAAACAAAAAACAAAGTATAACCATAAAGAAAAAGATTGCATAAAATATCTTCTACATAATGGAACAGATTTAAGTAATTTATTACCTCCTTGTATCGTGACAAAAGAAATAGCATGATTATTGATCATTAAATGTGGATTTCTACTTTAAAGGTTCTGGAAAGTAACAAAAATTCAAACACTGTTTGATGGTGATATCAAAAGAGCTTTAAGACTTTACTTAGTAAGGCATTTGTTCATCTCTAACACATTCTCCACATTTCTCAAGCAATTAGAACAACAATCCAAAAGAAGAACTTGTTCTGAAGTCTGTATACACTATTCTTGGGATAAAATGAAGCTTTTATCAGTAATCTGATCCCTAATAGAACATTTTAAAAATATCTTGAATCAATTTCCTTCTGTCTAAAGTTTTAAATACCTAAAGACTTTCAGGAATGGAATCTGCCTTAAACAAAGAGCTAAATACCACTAAATAACCCATATTTTTCAAACTCATAAAATTGTAGACATTCCTATGCCCACCCCAACACCCCTTCCCCCATTCTATATAGTGGGAAACATGGTTGAAGTTCTTAGTCTTCATTAATAGATGTAATGGAAAATATTTTTTGCATTAGATACCAAAGTTAACTCATAGTCACAATTCCAGAAAGGAAGTTTGTCATTCCAATACTTTTAACAAAAGCTGATCGTTTTTTAGAGCAAACAATTCCTTTCTTCAAAAACAGAAATAATTGTGGCTGGAAAGATCAACTATTTATATCACAGCAAGTCTCCAAAAACGTATACCTAATTCTAATAACTTTTCTCAAAATTAAGCCTCGTTGTTTTCACTTATCTCAAGGATGTAGCTTATGAAATTGTGATTACGGTACATTCCTTGATTACACACACAGATGTGCATGCACACTGAAAGCTAGATAGTGCCTTCCAGTCAATGTTGACTTCGGGAGGCTTGCTTAGACTACTGGCCGTCCCTAAAGTTTTCTTGGCAACATTTTCTGAAGCGGTTTGCCTTTGCTTCCTAGGGCTGAGAGAGAAGACAGGCCCAAGCTCACCCAGATGGCTTCTCACCTAAGGTAGGATTTAGAAGTCACAGTTTCCCAGTTTCTAATCCGCTGCCTAAAGTGCTACACAACTTTTTTTGGGACACAATCACAGGATTTAGCAATCTTTTTGTAGCCATAAGCTGCATCTTTTAAAGAGCTCCAAGAGGAAGGATGTTTGAAAAAAGTCACCCCAAAGGCTGCAGCCACTTTTTTTGTGCTGAGATGGACAAGATTAAAAAGAGGAATGTGACAACTCGCCACAGCCATCTTGTCATGGTCAGTTCATTGTGGTCAACTCACCACGGCCAACTTGCCTCAGGACAACTCGTCATGGCCAACTCACCACAGGACAATTCAACAATTCAATTTAATTATTTAGAATGCATGATTTTGTTTTTTGTCATTCACATTTCATTTTGTTCGTTCTTTGGCATCCTTTAATGATTCTATTCCACCATTTCTTTGATATTAGAGTGTAACTCTTGTCCCACAGCAACTTTTCCTGAAACAAGTTGGCCAAGGCAAGTTGGCCAAGGCAAGTTGGCTGTGGCAAGTTATCCGAGACTCAGATAAAAAGATGCACTGAGGTTGTTTTATTGTTTTGACAAACAGTGCCATCTTGACCTCACAGTTTGTGGCCCAATTTTAGTAGTACAATATCTTTGGAAATGCTGGGCCCGAAGAGAGGGGCCAAGAATAATAATGTGCAAACTGAGACCTGACTGGGCCATCATGGGCATGTAGCCATGCTGAAATCTGCCTGCAAGGGTTTCAGAACCTGCTGCAACTTTAATACTAAGACTGGACAGGTTACTGCGATAGTTCATGAAATATACATGGTGGGAGCAGGGCACCGCATGAGATTGGATGAAAGTTCCTGGGCATGGAAGTGCCACTTGTTGACAAGCTGGAACACCTATTGATGCACTGACCATCTAGCTCAGAGGTCCCCAACCCCCGGTCCATGGTCCGCAGCATGACAGAAACCAGGCCGCGCAAACAAGCAAAGCCCCATCTGCAGGATGCAGGTAGCCTGTGAAACCGGTCTGTGGAAAAACCTCTCTCTACGGAACTGATCCCTGCTGCCCAAAAGGTTGGGGACCTCTGACCTAGCTCCCCAGCAGCAATGTTACATGAGCTCTTGGACCTCTACTTGGGGGGGGGTGGAGTTGAGTTTCATTAGGCACCAGCTCCAAATTTTCTTTCTACATGATACTAATCTCAAATATCTAAGTCAATCCAGGTGGTATAGAGAGCATGGAAGGTACTAAAAAGATTACCTTTGAGACTTAAATGCCTACAGGCCCTATTAGAAGCCTCTGTCTCAGTGCTTGTCAATTATGACTCAGAAGAGTATTCATTCTCTGTTGGCTGTGAATTCTACGGTAAGTACTGAAGCAACAACACACATAAAAGGCACATGGTTGGGGAAAGCTTGCATTTTGCATACTCCCATGTTATGCAGAAAAGTTGACTGAGGCACACAAATTTTAAAAATAAAAGATTTGGTTTCAGAACTGTTATTCATTAGAACAGTTATCTGTACAATCTATAATACAAAAATCAGGAGTTTATTAGAACAGTTAGATGCCCTAGATTTTTAAAGTTAGCTCTAATATCATTTTACTCCACCAATGTTTGGGGCTTTGAGATCAGGTTAAGTGGAATCCCTAATGGGTGAACTATATAAATTTTCAGCACTGTTACTTAGCATGTTTTAATGCACTGTGTTATTTTGCATTAATTATTATGATTTTTTTTGGTCCTTTGTCACCATCACATAATTTGAGTTGGACAGCCATATAAACGTATAAATAAAAGCTGAAATAAAATCCCTTATGTCTTTTAAAATTAAATGAGACCATTCACAGATTTGTTGTTCAATCGCTAAGTTGTGTCCAACTCTTTGCGACCCCATGGACCACAGCATGCCAGGCCCCCTCTGTCCCTCCACTGTCTCCTGGAGCTTGCCCAAAATATTCACTGCTTCAATGACACTATCTAACCATCTCATCTTCTCTGATGCTGGGAAAGATAGACTTATTTTCCAATGAGCCCTGTCTTCTCAGTAGGTGGCCAAAGTCTTTGAGCTTTAGCTTCAGTATCTGTCCTTTCAAAGAACAGTCAGGGTTGATTTCTTTTAGGATTGACTGATTTGATATCCTTGCAGTCCAAGGGACTCTCAAGAGCCTTCTCTAACACCACAGTTTGAAAGCATTAATTCTTTAGCACTCAGCCTTCCTTATAGTCAAACTCTCATAGCCTCTTGACTTCCTACTTTAGCATTTCAGTCTCCTATACATTGTAGTCAGTTTGCAGATAAGTCTATTGCAACATACTATAGCATTTATTTGCCATTCTCAAATTGAAAAGGGGTAACATAAAATGTGTCTTGCTTTTCAAACGGTTTGCCTTTCTGTGGTATCCACTCAGCAAAGCTGCACTAGACTTTTTTTTTGTTATTATTATCAATAACAAAGTACTTTTCCAATTCTACAGCCTAAGTCAGGGCTTTTCAACCGGTGGTATACGTACACTGGTGGTATGTCGGCACCTGGCAGGTGGTACGCTTACGATGGGTTGAAAAGCACTGTAAAAAAAACATGTAAAAAAATATAAAAGTATACCATCGGGATGACATCGGGATGAATTGAAGTGGTGGCAGTGTAGCACAAGTCTGTGGGAGAGTCAGCTGGAGCCATGGTGCTGCTGGGGCTCTGCTGAGCATCAGGATCTGTGCCGGGCTCCAGCTGACTGGCGCTTCCGGAAGCTGCGTGTAACCTGGGTAAAGGAGTCAGTTGCAGCTACACTGAAGACAAAAGGAGGAGGATGGGATAGACATGCCTGCAGGGTATGTACATTTGGCCCGGGGCCGCCCTGGAGACAGCGAGGGGCCGGTTCCTGCCGCTTAGGGGCCAGCCCACCCTAGCCTGCAACCAAAGGAAAAACCCAAATCTAGCGGGCCAGAAGGTAGCCCAGCCACCACGTCCCTCCGTTTCCTTCTCCTCTGCACCAGGGCACAGACGCAGTTAATGCTCCTCGCCATAGCTGGGATGGGGCTTGCAAGTACCTCCATCCGCTTCATCCTGAAAAGCGGCGCTTACCCGGCGCTCCCACCTGCCGCCATGCCAGCAGCCCCAACTAAAGGCCAAGCATTCCAGCCTCGCCCTGTCAAGGAAGGAGGCTACGTCCGATTTGCAACTTGTCAGGGACGCTCAAAGGCTGCCCAACTTTACTCTGGAATTTCAGGGTTGAAAAGCAGAGGGACAGCGTCGCATTTGCAGATTAGACGGCATCTGCTGGAAAGCCTCCTGCTTCCCCCTCCCCCCAGCTAACTTCTTCGGAGCCTTCCTGATCCCAACAGGCCTGCCAGCATGGGTCAGCTGTGTCCAGTGAGTAGCGTCGAGCAGGCCATGCCCACCTGCTAAGCGACTGGTGGTACATATCCTAAAAGTGGTACAATCTCTGAAAAGGTTGAAAAGCCCTGGCCTAGGTACTGTATCTTAATTTTACCCTTCTAGTCTGTTTATCCCAACTAAATGCTAATAAGTTTCATTCTGACAATACCAATATTATCACAATTTCATAATCTTTTATTGCCCTAAAATGTTTTGTTTTAAAATACTTAATTTTAAAATACTTAAAATGTTTTAAGTATTTTGATACTACTTGCTAATTAATTGCATATTTTAAAAAGCCCCAAACTGATACCAACTTTGTTGGAACTGCTATAAACCTCCAGTAATCAACTACCAATATTTGGTTTACTTAAGTTCTGGGAGAGCTGTTTTCAAGAGGAAAGCAAACTACAAGTAGTTTATTTTTGTGTTTTCCTGCCCTAAGACTCAGGAACAAGCAGAAGGGAGAAAACTAAAAAAAAAGTCACATCCTGAAGCAGAATGAACAAATAAAGCTTTCTGGTTCTTTCAGACTTTCTCACATCACAACTGGAAGTAGTCCAGCAGTTTACACATAAATTTACAGTCAATATTCCTCTAATCCAACCCTGAATGAAATAAGCATAATATATCATGGTAAGGAATCAATCCCTGTATTTAACTTAAAAGGCTATTAATTATTTACTTAAAGTTCAAAGGCTATGCCACAGAAAAGGCTTTCCGCACATTAAAAAAATATTTGGTAGTGCAAAGTCAAACACACAAATCAATCACAGCTAAGACAGCTACGATTTCTGCAATCACAATACTGTTTTTTAAAATACCCAACCCTGAAAATCCTTGCTAGATGTGTTCACAATCATCTACCTCATTACATTGAACACAAAATGTGCAACTTGATAGCCAAGGCCCACTTGTGTGTACAGGAAAGCTGAAACCTCAATTAACTAATCCTCTGACAGTAAATCATTCAAATAACAAATTGAAATAATAGGTTTGCTGGTTCAATCAAGAATCAGTACAATCAAAATGGCCAAGCTAAAATACAGAACATTTCCAAAGGAAAATCAACTTTCATTGAAAAGAGAGGGGAAAAAAAAGAGGAGTTTTGTGGTGTGACAGTGCCTACTAGCCGCCCTGAGTTCTTTGGAAGAGGGCGGCATAGAAATTAAATAAATAATAATAATAATAATAATGAAGTGATATTCGTTTTCAATTGGGATGTGAATTAATCTTAAACTGATCTCAGAAAGCCATAAATGAAACACTTTATATCAAGACATCTTCTTCTTTTCCATAGGATACAGAATAGCATCTTAACTCAAAATTTATTGGTCTCTTGCAGATTGTCCTACCGGTAATTTTAGAAAATTAATCACATTTCTCCTGTTTTGAAACACTGAATATTGCTGAAAATTAATATTCACAATGATCTATCAGATTTCCCATGAAGTTGATAGGAGTACAAGTTGTCATTACCTCTGTCATTTTAGAAAGGAAGTCTCAGAATAATTTGTATCTGCCCATTGCACAAACCATAGAAGGATCAAATGTCAGCCATCTATAACTCTGTAAGTCATTCTCCGAAAGATTAATTTATTTTCGCTTTAAAATAATCTTTCAGCAATTGATTCCAACAGTACTTCAACAAATATTGCTTTTAAAAATAAATGCCAAATTAATTTTTTTATTGTTACTAATGGCACATTCCTAAGAAAGCAAATTAAAATAAGCTTTTTCACCAGTCATGATTTTTTTTAAAGAGCAGGGTTGCCATGTAAATAATTATTAATAAACTTTTATTTCCATATGACTCAGTAAGTAGAGTATTTATTTATTTTATGTTTTATTGTATTGAAGAAGACAGGTCGATTAGGAAAGGTCATTATCAAATCATAGTCTTGGATCAGCAATATAATTATATTCTGGTGCGATGCAAAGTAATTGAATTCCAACTTTCATCTGATTATATCATTATGTTCAAGTGGTAAAACGTTTCCTAATTCTATCACTAAAGATGAAGGAGATGGGGGGGGGGAAACAACCTAAAAGTACAAAGGCAGGCAAGGCAGGCAGGCAGGCAGGCAGGAAGAAAGGAAAGAAGGATTTTGCTACTACCCTTATTCCAAATATGGTACTTTAGACTTCGTTACCTTTAGAGATATTTCACTTCCAGAACAGCTGCATCTGTAAGGTTTGTTTTTAACCTAAGTGCCCTTAGAGAACACAAAATAAATTGTGTTTAATATTTGAATAGAACTGAGTAAGTAAAACACTTAGGGAAAGAGCACTTTTCATTTTGCTACCCTGATGTAGACAGGCAGAAAAATAAAACTTTAAAAAGGCATCTTTATTCTTGCATTGTATGGCAAACTATCTGCTTACCAATGGCAAAAGTCTTTATGTAACTGAATAAACTGTCCTTTCCAAAGTTGAAAAACGCAGCCACACCTGTGGCTGCCTTAATTCTAGGCCAAAGGTATCAAACTGGCGGCCTGCAGGCCGGATGCATCATAGCGAAACCGCGCCCACTCCATTGCCAGCAATGCCAAAAAAAGTCACAATGCATCGTGACATGTCACGTGATGTTGCGAGTTTGACACCCCTGTTCTAGGCTATATTTGGGACAGAGGCTTTCCTTGGGATTCAACATATAAGTTTTCTACATACAACTAATTGCACATCATGCAGGCTTCATACAACTTTGTTTTTAGCAGAAATTCATAAAGAATATCCATGCAGCACCCCCAGCCGAGCCTCACTCTGGTAGTAACTCCCAGCTCTTTAATTCTGGCAGTGTGTCTTGCTGGAAAGAATGGCAAAAGCATTGTGAGGCTTAAGCCAACAACTGTTTCACTCGTCACTGCTGCTTGTCCATGCTGCCATGTGGTCGCTATGGAATGTGAATAGCACTCTGCTTAATCAGCCGATATAAAGCAAGGTCACTCAGATATCTGGTAGCAAAGGGAATCTGACACAAACCACCTGGAGAAGAGAGAGAAAAATCCAGTGCTGGACTAATTCATTCTTTTTCCTTGAAAATAAAATAAAATATAATAGCATTTTGGATACACCTCTGAAGTTGACCTTCAAAATCTCGGGTAGCTTTGGACCACAAAGCGAATGGGGACAAGATACAGCATTCAGCCCTTTCTATTCCTGTCCTCCATATATTCACTAATTTGGAAGTTTGAAAAAAATCGTCTCCTTGCATTGAAATTCAAACATAGATCTCTGCAAAATCTGAATCACATGGACCATTATATTCCCACTAATGTAAACATTATAGCTTACTTTCGGACTTCAGACTAAATGTATTACAGTCAAGTAGATAGAGGATGAGGGCAGCTCTTCCCTATCTCAATCCCTTCACACATGAAGCTAAACATCTTGAGAACATGCGAACATTGGGTTTCTCCAGCATGTGGATTCCGAATCCACACTACTGGGTTCTTTTCCGTCCTCCTGCCCATAGGTAAGACAACGCCCTTTCTCTTTTCCTCATAGTAAGGACAGGTAGCAAAAAAAGAGTGTTTTATTTAGGAATGCAAGTCAAAATAAGCAAGAAAAAGGTAAAAGAACACCTAACCACTCTAGATGAATTCAAATCACCAGACCAGATGGATTATACAACAAGATTCTGAAGGAACTGGCAGACATGATCTCAGAACCACTGATCCATATCTTTTGAAGATCTTGTAACACTGGGGAACTACCAGATAACTGGAACAGGGCTGATGTAGTTGCCATCTTCAAAAAAGGGGGAAAGAATGGATCCAGGAAACTACAACCTATCAGCCTGACATTAATATCTAGGAAGATTCTGGAAAAAAATCAAGCAACAAATCAATTTGACAAAGTGACAAAATTAGTGGACCAGAAAATGCTGTGGATATAATTTACTTGGATTTCAGTATGGCCTTTGATAAGGTAGACCATAACCTTATACTTGATAAGATAGAAAACTGTGGGTTACGACAGCATCACCACCAGACGGATTCATGTTTGACCAACTGCACTCAACGTGTAGTCCTTAATAGAACTGCATCTACATGGAGGGAAATATGCAGTGGAGTACCTCAAGTTCTGTCTTAGGGCCAGTATTCTTCAATATCTTCATCAATGATTTAGACGAGGGGATAAACTCATCAAATTTGCAGACAACATCAAGCTGGCAGGAACAGCTAACACTATAGAACAGGGGTGTCAAACTCAATTTCATTGAGGGCCGCATCAGCATTGCAGTTGCCCTTGGGGGGCCAGGTGGGTGTGGCCAGTGTGGGTGTGGCCCACTGGGTGTGCATGGATGGAGTGGGTGTGGCCTATTGGGTAGGCGTGGCCAGCTCTAGATCATTTGCATCAAGGATGACTGTGGGGGCCTGGGCAGGAGTGGGACAGATCTGAGGGTCTCTGGCAGAAGGGGGTGGGACCAGGGCAAGTGCCAAGGCATGGTCCACTGGAGAAGTTTCACCGTTCCTCTCAGGCCATGCAGGAGGCTAGATGGTGGTGCGGGCTGCCCGGAGCCCTGAGCAGCAGAGGTCAAACGCCCAGCCTGGCACTTGAGCACCCACAGCACCAAGCCCAGCCCCACTTCCCCAAGGGGCACCCGCTACACTTACCTCCTCCTCAAGGCTGCTGCTGCTGTGCTTGCTCTCCTTAGCCAGGTTGCTCATGATGGGTACGAGGACAAAGTCAAAGGGAGGCTGTATTCAAAGTTTCCTTAGCAATAGGATGGGAGACCCCCAGGATAGGCCAGGAGGAGGGGGTAAGGGGATGGTAAAAGGGCAGCAGGGCAGGACTAAGGCAGGACTTCCCTCAGACCCTCCCTCTCCTTCTTTCCTTCTTTCCTTTCTTCCTTCCTAAGTACAGAGCGGTGGAAAAATATTTGAGACGAGGGAGGGAGAAAACAGGCAAGAAATGCAGCTGTTCATTACTTTATGAGTAATGAAGAAATGCACCATCACTTGGAAGTGGCCAGCACATGGCCCTCACCTACTTCACATATCTGGCTTGGTGGGCTCTGGGGGAGGGGATGCCATGAGCAGTGTGAGAGTCAACATTACCTGCGCAATGCCGCCCAGCCCCCAGCTGCCCTGTCTCGGCAGGCAGTGGGGCGCTCTCCTCACAGCACCGAGAGGCTGAACCAGGCGGCGCGAATCCAAAAAGAAGGTGCGATGCCACCCAGCCTGCCCAGTTTCAGCAGGCAGCGGTGCGCTCTCCTCACAGCGCCAAGAGGTTGAGCCGGGCAGTGCGAAGCTCACCAGCTTTGCATCTTGCTGCCTGCTGAAACTGAGCAGGCTGGGGGCTAGGCAGCATTGCACTTCTCAACAGTTTTGCGCCACCCGGCTTAGCTCTTGGCACTGAGGAGAGTGCCCCGCTACCTGCCGAAACCAGGCAGGCTGGGGGCTGGGCGTCATTGTGCTTCTTTTTGGATTTGTGCCACCTGGCTTAGCCTCTCGGCGCTGTGAGGAGAGCGCCCCGCTGCCTGCCAAGACCCCTCCCCCGGAGCCCATCAAGCCGGATATGCGAAGGGCCATGAGCTGGCCACTTCCAGGCGATGGTGCATTGCTTCATTCCTCACAAAGAATGACACCTCCCTAGCATGCACCCAGGGGGTGGGGCCAATGAGGCAGGGGCTGGTTCCTCACTGTTTCCAGACGGTCTTCTGGAGCTAAGACTGAATGCATTTCAGCATAGATGGCCACCACAAAATTGTACATTGGCTCCCGGCCAGCCTAGGCCAGGGCCAAGGCAGTGGGGGCCGTTTCCTCACTGTTTCTAGGATGGCTTCGTGGGCCACATGAAACCACTTCACAGGCCGCATCTGGCCCCCCAGCCTTGTGTTTGACATGTCTGCTATAGAAGATAGGCTCAAGATACAGAAGAATCTCGACAGACCTGAACACTGGGCCCTATCTAACAAAATGAAATTCATTTTCTTGCCTACATTTAGGCAAGGAAAAAAAAACAAATGCACAGGCATAGAATAGGTGGTACCTGGCTAAATAGTAGTAAGCAAGAGTCTTGGGATCCTAGTGGACAATCACTTAAATATGAGCCAGCAATGTGGTGCAACTGCCAAAAAAGCCAACACAGTCCTAGGCTGCATTAACAGAGAGATAGAATCAAAATCACGTGAATTGTTAATATCACTGTATAATGCCTTGGTAAGACCACACTTAGAATACTGCATCCAGCTTTGGTCGCCATAATGTACAGTAAAAAAGATGTTGAGACTCTAGAAAGAATGAAGAGAAGAGCAACAAAGATGATTAGGGGACTGGAGATTAAAACATACGAAGAATGGTAGAAGGAATTTGGTATATCTACTGTAGTTTAATGAAAACAAGGACTAGGGATGACATAATGGCAGTCTTCCAATATCTAAGGAGCTGCCACAAAGAAGAGGGGGTTAATCTATTTTCCAAGGCACCTGAAGGCAGGACAAGAAGCAATGGATAGAAATTAATCAAAGAGAGAACCAACCTAGAACTAAGGAGAAATTTCCTGACAGTTAGAACAATTAATCAGTGGAATGACTTGCCTCCAGAGGTCATGGGTGCTTCAACACTGGAGGTTGTTAGGAAGAAATTGGACAACCGTTTGTCTGAAATGGTATAGGGCACAGGTCAGCAACCTGCGGCTCCGGAGCTGCATGCGGCTCTTTGAGCCTTCCCCTGTGGCTCCCAGCCTCCTCTGCCATTTGCAGAGAGAGACAGAGACAGAGAGAGGCAATTGCGCTTCCCTGCTTCTCTCTCTGTCTCTCTGTCTCTCTGTCTCTCTGTCCCCCTCTCTCTCTCTCTCTCTCTCTCTCTCTCTCTCTCTCTCTCTCTCTCTCTCTCTCTCTCTCTCTCTGTGTGTGTGTGTGTGTGTGTGTGTGTGTGTGTGTGTAAAAGAGAGTGGACTCATGGTGTTCTCCGACAAGCTGAAAAGCTTTTTGGGCGGAGCTCCTCCCTTTGCTGCGTCTCTACAGGATGCAGGAAGCAGGAAGGGCAGGAGAGAGCTAGCTAGCCCAGCTATGCTGACTCAGGAATTCTGGGAGTTGAAGTCCATGAGTCATAAGAGCCGAGGTTGCCTACCCCTGAGGTTGTTGGAGAACAGCTTGAAGCCAGCTTGCCAGGTGAGCAGAAGATTGGAGAGAGGGGGGGGAGAGAGAGACAGAGGGAGAGAAAGAGAGGAAAGAGAGAGAAAGAGAGAAAAGAGAGAGAGAGAAAGAGAGTGGGGGAAGAGGACTGGCAGACCAAGGGCAGAGAGAGAGAGAGGGAGGGAGAGGAAAGAGAGAGAGAGAGAGAGAGAGAGAGAGAGAGAGAGAGAGAGAGAGAGAGAGAGAGAGAGAGAGAGAGAGAGAGATAAAGAAGGAGAAAGAGAGAGAAAGGGAGGGAGAGAGAGAGACAGAGAGAGAAAGACCCTTTTGACATCTAAAATGAAGATAACACTGCATATATCCTTTTTTACCTGTGTATATATATTCATACACACATACATACATACATACATACATACATGCATGCATACACACAAACAGACACACACACACACACACAACCTATAATAAAGGTAAAAAAGGATTATATGCAGTGTTATCTTCATTTTAGATATCAAAAGGGTTTTGTGGCTCCCGGTGTTTTGTTTTTGGTGGGAAAGGGGTCCAAGTGGCTCTTTGAGTGTTTTGGGTTGCCTACCCCTGGTCTAGGGTTTTCTACTTGAGCAGGGGATTGGACTAGAAGACCTCCAAGGTCCCTTCCAACTCTGTTACTCTGTTTATTCTATAGACCCTTCTTTCTTACGAGGCAATGAGACATTCAGCACCTAGAAACAGAGCACATAGCATGTGACTAATTCCTATTGCTACCGGTATGTTCCACTAGTAATGGATACTGATTTAGCCACAGTAGGTGACCATATTGCAGCCTAAGTTTTTAAAAACTCTTAGCAAGAGGAAACAGAAGCAAGAGGTTTCTGAGGGCATCTTGATTCTGAATTACAGAACAAGTTATATTTTTATTCTAATCTGACCGTACTAACACTACTGATTTATCCATTTTAGCAGAACCTCAATTTTCCAGTAGCCTTAAAAGTTTAACACAGTTAGGACCTGGTTAGTATTCAGATAAGAGAATCAAGGAATGCCAGTTGCAAACAAAGGTAGAAGAAGCTGAAAAATATTTCAAAACATGGCACTACCAAACCTCTCCCATACTGGTGATAAGAAAACTACATGGAAATCATCAGAAGTCAAGTACAATTAAAATGAGATTTTCCCATTAACTCAGCAAGTGGTAGCACCAAGCTAATCTTGGTTGCTCTCAAATGCTAAGCAGGTTTTAGTCTGGTTAATACCTAATTGAGAGACTACCAGGAAATCCCATGGTTCTAGGTTAGACTGGGAAATCAAAATGTAGCCCTGAAGAAAGCAATGTCAAAGCATATCTATAAAGTCGCAAAGAAAACTGCATGGGACCAGTGCTTTTTTTCAACAACAACAAAAAAAAAGGTGCCGGAACTCACACACATCATACAACCCGCCTTGCCTACCCTACAAGGTTCCATCCCAAAAAGGTGCCAGAACTCCGTTCTGGGCGTTCTATGAGAAAAAAAGCCCTGCATGGGACTATCCAAGAAATAATCAGGGACCAGGCTCAGCTTGAAGTAAATTTTACCTTTATCATCATGGGAACCATATTCATCAAACATAATTAAAAGCTAATTCCTATGGCTTTAAAAGCATTAACCATTGTATAATAAATAAGACACTATTAGTTCTACTTTATATATATCATAAACTATGATTTACCAAGCACAATGATTACATTCAGATCATGGGCTAAGCCAAAAGTGAATATCATATTAGGAAACAGTGTGATGTGTACATCAGACAACTGTATCTTATTGCCCATGCTTCTATGCACTGGTGACTATAAGACGAGATTAAAACATAGGGCTTTCATTCAGATCTGCCCTCTGGTGAAGCCTTAGCAAATATCAGACTGCAGTTGTTACTCTCTTTTACATTTGTAAACACTGAATTACTAATAACTATAGTGCACTAGGCCCACTGGGAATATGAAATCTACCACATTCTATCACTACTTAATACTTTGTGCACTTGGCATGCTCTTTGTCTGAGGTTCCAAAATTAATATGTTTATTTCTTCTCTGTCAGTGATCCAAAGCCGTAATGGAGAAAAGGATGGGATTCTTATCCCCAAGGCAAGTTACCTTTCATTATTTCAAACATAAAGCACTGACCTTAAATGTATCTACATTTCCAAGGAATTTTAAAAAAATATAGTAGAAAGCCATTGTTTCTTCAAAATCTGCACTGTTTGTTCATTTGAGTTTTCCAAAATTCTCAACAGGATATATATATATATATATGGAACTTTAAATAAACACAGCTCTATACATATCCCTTAGAAACACCTCCACCTCTCTCGGTTAAGTTCTGCTTCCCTTAGAAACACCTCCACCTCTCTCGGTTAAGTGAATACAGAATTGCAGTCAACGCTTCATTTGAATGAGGAACTAGCTGTCTGATTTTTAAAATGTTTTTTACCAAACAGGGTGAAGAGAAAATTAACAGATCAGATTTTCAAACTTCTTAACCAGGAACTGACCAAGCAGAACGTCTGATTAGAGATGAGGCATTTGCCTTCAGTTTGCTTACCTGTTCACATGGGGACTCCTTATCAACTATGGCTAGCAAACAAGATGTTAAATAAAGGCTTGCTTTCAAAGTCAAAGCCAAAATAGTAACTCTGTCGTGTTCAGCTTAAAGTAGTTCCACTCATGCAAATCAAACACTAATTTTAATAGAAAGCAGAATTGCTCTTGACCTTTTATTGCTTGTGGCACAACTATGACACTAACCACTATGCGCTTCAAACCAGAGCTACTTTTAATGTTATGAAGGTGCATTGCATAATATATTTGACTAAAGATTTTATGCACAGTATACTAGCTCAAACCCGACTATAAAACACACTCCTTACTAAAACAAATGTTTATCTTGAAACAACTTTAAATCTAGTGCTATGTTTTCATGTATAAATCAAGATCACAATCTCATCTTTTGCATTAGCACAACAGCAGACCAGCACTAATGCATAATTTGAGAAAACTACTAACTTACTAAGTCAGTTAAGATTATGGAAAAATCCCACAGAATCCAGCAAATGTTAAAATAGATATCCCCAACCTGCTGTCCTTCTGATTTCTTAGACCAGGCATGTCAAACTCACGACATCATGTGACGTCGCGCAACAAATTGGGCCGGTTTTGCCATTGCCGGCAATGGGGTGGGCACAGCTTCCACGTGGCAATTTGACACTCCTGTCTTAGAGTAAATTATTTTATCAATTCTAACCTGTCTGTTCCTGGCCTTTCTGGTTACCCTTGACTGGCAGAGAAGCAGGCTGTAGTTCAACATATCTAGACAATATTAGACAGAATGTAAGGTCTTATTTTTTTCCTATCTATGTATTACTACAAGGTTTAGAAAAAATACTGAATAGAAGGCACAGAAGAACGCCTTCTAAAAAGGTATTTAACTTTTTAGTAGCCGTATCACATTGCTGACTAATACTCAGTTTACAATGACTATAACATATTTTTCACAATCTCAACTATTCCATATTATACACTAGCATATTTGAGTTTTTCCTATGCATTCCTACTGACTTTTAAACAGTTTCATTATCTTCTCAAAATCATTTTCAATCATTAGCCATCCCACAGTTTTGTGTTATTTGCAAATATGAAAAGCAATATTTCTACTCCTTCATGCATATTGTTAATGAAAATGTTAAAAAGCACTGAACCCAAGAGTGAATATTGCATTCCATTCCACCCCCCTTTCCAGATTAATAAATAGTGATGATGAGTCTTTACATTGGCTGTATTTATGTCTCATTCTAACCCAAAATAAAGCATATCACATCATGGCTATGTATGAAATGAACACTTCAAAAAGAAAAAAGAAATGGAGATATTTTCTTTTTCTCTTTTGTTGCTATCCTGTTACTGACAACAAAAACTTTAAATATGGCTGTGGTTGCACAACATACACTTTAGCCTAACATATAAGGCTGTGTGATGAGTTTATGGCTCAATGTATTATGTAAATCTAGAAAATTGTGCTAAGTCACTATGAAATGAAACAGCTTATAATGCAAATGTAGCTTAACATATTGAGAAGAACACTGTTCTAATAAAAGAGTAATCAGGTTATACACAGAATAAGACAGGCAACTCATAAACTGTCATTTACATGATCACTAGAAATAAGTATTATGTATAAGTATTATAGTCCATCAATATTTGTCAGGCCCACTGTTGTGCAAGGCTGTGGTTGTGGGGATAAAAGTGGAACAAGAAATCCTAAGTACCTTACTTCAAACCTCTTGAGAAAAGGCAGGATATAAGCCTATTGGTTAAATCAGCAATTTGATAAATACATATTGTATAAGAGAGATGCAGATGCTGATGCTGATAGAATTATAATGCCATCCTGCTCTGCCAGAGGTGCCTTTGCTTTATCTTTACCAGAAGACAGAATAAAGGCAACCACTAAGCTGGAACAATTCACAGAGTTTTAAAGTGTTAGACTTGAGCATATCCTTTCATGTGTTTAACCACTCTGACTAATAACCATATATAATACTAATAATGATAAAGGGAAAGGTAAGTCACATACAGGAAAAAGTGTACAGTCCCTGTAACACTCCTATAACTAATTATTGTGAAGTTGGGAGGCTTTCAATGAATATTTTAAATCATTAAAAATGCACAAATTATCACCATTAATTTACTCCATTAAGTTAATATTCATTCTTGAAAGCACAAGCAGAACTAAATGCTGAATATTATTATTTCCAGCACTCTAATGATGTTCAGTAGAAAAATATTCCCACATATGGTAAAATTGGAAAAATTCTTCCCATTAAGGAAACTGATATAGAGCTCATTCATTAATTCCTCAACAAATGTGGATAAATACATATATAGGGAAAGCCCTGTTTCTGTTTAAACAAAACCCTATTCGCTGCTGTTTAATATTAATAACTAAACTGTATATTTTACAACTATTATTAATATGCCAAGAATCGTTTATGAATATTTATGAATCGTGACTGTTATCACTACCTACTTTGTTGTAAAAACTGCTAATCACAATGAAATTTGAAATCTATCAACTTTTACAAACCTTTCACACATTAAATTGTCAAGTAACAATGAAAGGTCTTTTCTTTCTGGGGTCTGAGTAAAAGATACATTTAATTGTACCACAATGTCCGTATTTGACTAGAAATCCATTTATTTTATATAGACTATGGGGACTCTCCACTTTAAACAAAGTTGTCTGAAATACTAACATACATCAAGCATGAAATTATTGTAAAGGACACATTCTCTTATGAACAAAACTGCAATAAAAATGAAAGTTATTTAAATTTTTCTTAAAATCAGTGCAGTTTTATATCAAGTAGATGATATTTATCATGTCTTCTGTCCTATGTATATCCAAAGAACTCAGTCACTGAAAAAAATTAACTTATTTTATTTAAACAAGAGTTGTGCAATCATGCCTTCTGCTATAAAACCATGTAGTAGACTGAGCAAACAAAGTATATTTTTCACAAAAGCACAAAAAAATCTGACACACTACAAGCTTTTCTTGGTGAAATTACTTCAAATCAATTGAACAGTACTAATATATAGCACAACTGTGCAGTTCAAAAATGGTTCAAAATAAATACTTCAGACTTGCACAAGCATGCCATTTCTGCTAATTATTAAAACAGCTTTTTTTAAAGTCCCAAATCAGTCGGAAAACAATACCTCTGCTTTAAAGATCCAACTCATTAATACTTCTCTTAAAGCAGCTACAACTTTTTAGAGACTAATGCAGAGGTCTGAATAAAATCAGACCGCCTTAAAGAACAGAAAACACTTATCATATTAATAAGAAATCATTCAAAACTACAGTTTTTACTAAGAACAACTGAAAAGAAGCATCAGATCAGAATTAAGTACTTATTGGTTCTTCAAAGGGCAAAATGTTATAGTGCTTGTAATAGGGTTATTGACTTCTAGGTACAAGCACTGAAATGTTTTGAAATATTTCTAATTATCCCTAGCAAAATACTTCAGTCTGATGTCTTCTAAGACTATCTAATTAGTTTTCTCAACCAAGACAATAACTGGCTATGGTGTAAGAAAGGATAAACCAAATCTAGGAAGAAGCCAGCATGTTTCTCTTGTACTGTCTGGGAAATTGTGTAATTCAAGTTAATGTCCTTCAAATAATGGAAAGCCCATCCTAATGATGAAAAAAGAAGCCAAATTCTTGTAGAAAAAGCATGATAATAAGGAAAGAGGAGCATTACTACCATTACTAGAGGAGGGGTATATCTCCAAAACAAATTAAAGAGAAATGATAAAATCCTAAATTAAAACAAATTAGATAATTATATATCAAAGGACAGAAAGAGATGCTCAAGGAGGATATGAAGATAACAAAAAACTGGATGAATTATTTGTCTCTATAATAGAAAGATATCCCACTCACTTTGTATTAACTTTCTCAAGAGAAATTTTTATCAACTGAGAAAATGTGATTAACAGTCAACAATACCTTGAGTGATGACACAATAACAAATAATCAGATCATGATCACATCCATCTGGGAGTTCTTAAATACTCAAAGATGAAATTGCTGACAGTCTGGCAAAAATATATGACTGGTCCCTCAATCAGACTTAGTGCGAAATTGTATCCAATACGAAGCACAACTTTTTAAAAGATGATCCAAAGGAGAATTGGGAAATTATAGACCCCACTTAAGATCTCTTGTTCAAATGGACAGAAGTGATAAATAAAACACAAAACACATATATGGAAAAATATGCTGTGCTGAAAAAAATTAGCCTGGATTCTGCATAGATAAATTCTGCCTTATCATCCTTATAAGGATTTTTCAGAATATCAACATGCAAAAAACTGTTGAGGTGACTTTACTGGAATTGTCAAAGTCTTTTTGAAAATCAAATATGGGCCCTCTACAGATTGCTAATTGCAAATATAATTGCTAATATGTCCTGTAAGTAAATATATAAAATTGGTTAACAAAATAGAAATTAAGAGTAAGAATGCATAATTTTTTCAATGAAGGAAAATAAGGAGTCCTTTAAGTACCTTGTCTGTAATGATGCTTTCTAACTTCATATTATTCACATGTAATCTTGACATAAAAGTAATCAGCTGTCAAATTTCCAGATAGGTGGCAAAATTCAAAAGTGATTGTACAAAGTTCCAAAAAGAGCTCTTTCATCTGGAAGAATGGTGAACCAAAACAGTAAATGCAGTTCTCCATGCTAGGGATTATTAGGAAAGCAACTGAAAATAAAATTGCCAACGCTGCAATGTCTTTCTATAAATGTGTGTTATACTTGCATCTAGAATGTTGTATGCAGTTCTCGTTGCTGATTTTGAAAAAAATAAGTAACAGTTTTTAAAAATGCAAAATGAATAGAGGGTTTTATAACAGTTTCCTTTTGAAATAAAAACATAGTATCTAGAGCTGTTTGGCTTGGAAAAAGAGTGACTGAGCAGGGCTAATGATCAAAGTAGGTAAAGTGAAATTTGGCATGAATAAAGTGGAAGTTTTTTCTCCTCTCTTACAATTCTAGGGCCAAGTGTTATCCAGTAAAGCTGAATGAAAGAATATTAAAAGAGGCAAGAAAATGTTTTTTTTATACAGCACATTAATTAACCTGTGGAAATCAGTACAAGACATGGTGAAGGCTTTAACTTTAGATGATTTTAAGGGGGATTGGATAAATTCAAATCACCAGGACCAGATGGATTACACCCCAAGGTTCTCAAGAAACTGGCAGATGTGAACTCAGAACCACTGAACTATATTTTTCAAAGATCTTGGAGCACTGGGGAACTACCAGAGGACTGGAAAAGAGCTGATGTAATTCCCATCTTCAAAAAGGAAAAAAAAATGGATCCAGGAAATTACAGACCTATCAGCCTGACCTCAAAACCTGGGAAGATTCTGGAAAAGATAATCAAACAATGAATCAGTGAACATCTAGAGGCAAACAAAATCACTACTAAACGCCAACATGGGTTTGTCAAAAACAGATCATGCCAGACAAACCTTATTGCATTCTTTGACCAAGTGACAAAATTAGTGGATCAGAGGAATGCTGTGGATATAATTTACTTGGACTTCAGTAAGGCATTTGATAAAGTAAATCACAACCTACTACTCGATAAGATAGAAAAATGTGGGTTAGACAGCATCACCACCAGATGTATTCGTAGCTGGCTGACTGGCCATACTCAGCGTGTGGTCCTCAATGGAACCGCATCTACATGGAGGGAAGTGTGTAGTGGGGTGCCCCAGGGCTCTGTTCTGGGCCCAGTGCTCTTCAACATCTTCATCAAAGATTTGGACGAGGGGATAGATGGGGAACTCATCAAATTTGCGGATAACACCAAGCTGGCAGGAATAGCCAACACTCGAGAAGACAGGCTTAAGCTGCAGGAGGACCCAGACAGACTTGAATACTGGGCACTATCTAACAAAATGAATTTCAATGGTGAAAAAAGTAAGTTTCCACATTTAGGCAAGAAAAACCAAATGTACAGGTATAGTATAAGGGGCACCTTGCTCAATAGTAGTAACTGTGAGACGGATCTCGGAGTCCTAGTGGACAATCACTTAAATATGAGCCAGCAGTGTGCTGCAGCTGCCAAAAAAGCCAACACAGTGCTGGGCTGCATTAACAGAGGGATAGAATCAAGATCATGTGAAGTATTAATACCACTTTACAATGCCTTGGTAAGGCCACACTTGGAATACTGCATCCAGTTTTGGTCACCACGATGTAAAAAAGATGCTGAGACTCTAGAAAAAGTACAGAGAAGAGCAACAAAGATGATTAGGGGACTGGAGGCTAAAACATACAAGTAACGGCTGCTGGAATTGGGTATGTTTAATGAAGAGAAGGACGAGGGGGGACATGATAGCAGCGTTCCAGTATCTCAGGGGCTGCCACAAAGAAGAGGGAGTCAAGCTATTCTCCAAAGCGTCTGAAGGCAGGACAACAAGCAACGGATGGAAACTAATCAAGGAGAGAAGCAACCTAGAACTAAGGAGAAACTTCCTGACAGTTAGAACAATTAACCAATGGAACAACCTGCCTCCAGAAACGGTGAATGCTCCAACACTGGAAGTTTTTAAGAAAAGACTGGACGGCCATTTGTCCGAAATGGTGTAGGGTTTCCTGCCTGAGCAGGGGGTTGGACTCGATGACCTCCAAGGTCCCTTCCAACTTTATTATTATTATTATTCAATCAAGACTTAGATCTTAAAGAGCCAGTATCAACTCTATGTTGGGAAAATATGCTTCTAAATGCCAGATGCAAGAAAACAAGGGAAAGAGAAGAAGTCTCTATTTTCCTGTTTCTAAGCACCCCAAAGGCATTTGAGAGGCCATTATGGAAAAGGAAATACTGGACTATGTGGGTTTTACCCTGATCCACAATCATTAGTATACTGTTGCTGAATACTGCACACCTGTATGGGGAATAAGTTGTCATACTAAAAAGATTGTTCATCTTAATGACACAATGAGAATATCTGGAACTCTTAAATCCACACCCCTCTCATGGCTAAATGTTTTAATATTGCCCCCCCTGATCTCAGGTGATAATCCAACAGTGGAATAAGATAAACTATTAGACAATCTACCTCTCACTAGGCTTAAGTCTAGGAAACCAATCTTACGATCTAGATTATTAAGATGGGAGACTTTTAATAACCATAACCAAACAAATCATGCAGATCCAACAAAACCACTTCCAGGAATGCAGCTGCCCCCCAAAATATGGAACCATCTGAATAGAATCAAGACAGGCCATGCCAGAACGAAGGCAAAGCTCTTTAAGTGGGGAATGGCCAAGAGCCTGTAATGTCACTGTGATGCTCTGGAACAAACTATAACACATGTAGTTTAAGAATGTCTCCTCAGGAAATTTCAAGGCACCTGGGATGATTTCATCACAGCCACACCACAAACAGTTAGATCCTTAGATATCAAATTATATCTATCCCACTGCAGTTCTATGGCCCCATATTATGCTGCTTTTATTATGGTTTTATCTTAATTTAATGTTTTAACTCCTATGTTGTATTGCCTTTATTTAAACAAAATTTGTATGTCAGTGATGGCATGACCTTTGTAGATCTAATATGCTAAATAAATAAACTCTAATCCAGCATAGCTATTCTTAAACTGAGGCAGAGTAACAATTCTAAAACTTATAGTGCTAACATGACAGAAAAGAAACAGATTGGTAAATGCTATCCTGGAGGGTCTGTAGTAAGCATATATTGCTGTAGCACAGAGATACCCATATTGTTTAGTCAATTCCTGTATTTTGGTCAAATAGAACTGAGTCATTTTTGCAGATGGCTCCAGCTGCTCCCCCCACCAAAAAATGCCTGCAGGAAAAAACTCTTGGGGGGGGGAAACATTCTTTTTCTGCAACCTTGGTGTGAGGTCATGCTATCTCAAAATATAGGCAGCAGACTGACTCTACTGCTCACTACTTCATGTTCAGAACTGGAAAAATTTCAGATGGTATTTCTTAATAAGCTTTCTAGCAGAAATGAAGTGTTCTTTGTATACAAACATCTGTCATTAAAGTTTCTCTTCATTTTTTTGTGCAGCTAGTAAAGTTAATCATTCCTACTGAATCTACTTTCTCAAGATAACACTGGTTCATGAAGTATGACCATAATTTCTAAAGGGTCTTCATGGAGCAGGGGTGTCGAACTGCTGGCCCGCGGGCCGGTTTCATCATGCCAGAGCCGCGCCCACCCCACTGCCGGCAATGGCGAAAAAGCGCCGATACTGTCAAGCGACGTCACAAGTTTGACATGCCTATCATAGAGCATTCAACAAGTCCACATTAATTTCCCATTAACAGAAATCAAGTTCACTACAGCATCCATGAAAAAACAAAGATGACATTGAAAAGTTAGTGGCAAAGACTGACCTCCCAATTCAAGCAGCTTAAAAATGCACAATGTCTAAATAATTGAAAACTTTCATGATCGAAGTAAATTTTAAGAACTCTTATGTTGAGTTTTGACTCCCAAATAGCAAAATTCTGGGAAGAGGCAAGGGACACCCCTATACTGTGCAAATAATTATTTTTCACCACAGATAGCGTTTTGTTCCAGAAATCTTCTCTATACTCTCATTGGGAATTTATTTCGAGGATGGGGAGGGGAGGGGCAGAATCCTTCAGTAAGACCACCCCCTTCCCCTTTTCACCATGTCAACACACTTCCGTGAGAAAAAAAAAAGTGTTCTTAATCATTGCCTCCTCCACTCAATCCAGATTCTCAAATAAAAATTCCTTCAGTGTTGAGCGTTTCCGAGCGCAGGGAGGGGGTAGAGCACAGGATGGCCATTGTATTTTAGACACAAACGTCCACGAAATCGTTAAGTCTGCCCGGCCCTCCAGTCAGAAGTATTCAAACTCTCCATATTGAGAAACTGTACTAGTGTACAGTACATCTTCCTCTCCCCGCCTAGCGCTTCCAACGCAAAAGGGGGAGCAGGCTCTGGTCTTCCCACCCAAGTCCTGAGCTATTCTCTCCTCTTTTCCCCAGTCACGGAAAACGCGGGAGCTGCATTCTTTCAAGTAATGTAGCTTAAAACATCCCAAAAGAGATACAGCTCTGCCCGCATCCTTGCTTGCCCTTAATCTGTTTTGGCTTTGGTGTTTTGTTTTGTTTTTGCACTTTCTCTAATCACACACTCACACCGCCGCCATCAGCTTGAACTCACCAACAAACTTTCCACATTGACCGGAGATCTGGGGTCCCGGATCATGGACTCCAACTTCCTCTGCCGGCTCGTCAAATGCCCTTCCCCGGATACCGGCGGCGGGGAGGCAGACATTTTCGTTGCCTGTTGCGGCTGCTGATGGTTCATTTTCACGTCCTTGGCGGATCTTTCACCGCCTTTTTGTCCCTCTGGGTTTTCGGGCGCCAGACCAGATCCGGAGACCGTCGCCTGATTGGAAACGGAGCAGGAGGCGGCGGCGGCGGCGGCGGCAGGAGCGGGCGGAGACTCTCTGCCGTCTCCAGTACCTCCGATTGCTCTCCACTTCGGGGTCTGCCGAGTTTGGGGTGAAGGAAGCAGACAATCCGCCGGGCGGAGAAAAGCGGGGCTCGGTCCCGGCCTCACCCGGCCAGGCCTCTCTCCGGAGGAGAAGCCAGAGAGGGGCAAGCGGACGACCTCCTCCTCCTCCTCCTCCTCGCCTCCCAATTGGGGCGGGCACTGCTGCCGCTGCTCCACCCGCCCGCTTCCCAGGCATGAACAACCCAGAAAGGGGAAGGTGGGCGCCTGGAAGGAGAAGGGAAAGGGAAGCCTCCGAGGGAAGTCCCGCCGCGGCCTTCCTGTTTCTCCTTGGTCCCTTCGGCAGCGACAAGGCGGGAAGGCAAGTTACGACCGGGCCCCCCACGCTGCCTCGGCCATTTTGCACCAGGTCACTATCCGTCGGGGAGAAGACGAGGGAGGGAGGGAAGGCGGCGGCGGCGGCCGACTTCCTCCCTCCTCCTCTTCCTCTGTGGCTAGAAGGATGGGAGGGAGTGCAGCTGGGCCCGCCTCGCTGGGTCTCTCTCTGGAGGCGTTTCTCTCAAGGGAGCGGGTTGCCCCGCACTGACCTCTGCGAGTTGCTGCTTCATCGGCCAAACGAGGGACTGAAGCTGCTGCTGCTGCTGCTGCCGCCTCCCCCCCCTCCTTTTCTTTGCAATTACAAGCTTAATTATTCTGGCGGCGGCTGCACGACTACTACTACCGCGATGGCTTCTTCCTCCTCCTCGTTACCCACAAGCCTTCGCTGGCAGAAGGATCCCCAGCAAGAGGTGGCTGAGGAGCAGCGGGAAGGCGAGGACAGTACGGGGGGGGGGAGTCTTCTGCTTCGCGTATCTGTGCGAGCTCTCCTCGGGGCTCGCTATAGCCCCCCCCCTGAACTCGGGCGGGAAAGGCTGGCATTGATGCTGCCGGGTGGGTGCGATTCGCTTTCGTTCCCTCCCCCCCCCCGTCGCTCGCCCTCCCCCCAGGGGACTTGCTGACTGAGCTCCAGGAATGGCACGCGCGACAATCAGCCCAGGCGGAATCTAGGTGCGTGCCTTTCTCTAGAATAGATGCTGCCCTCGGGCCATCCGAAATAAGCGGGTGACTCCTTGCGTGCTGCTCTTGCTCAGCCGCCCTTCGCCTCCAATCGGCTGAGAGCAAGGGCGGGGAGGGATAGCAACCGAGGTGGAACGTTTAGCCTCAAGAGGCTGGCCCGCCGCTGATGCCGGCGGGATGGCACGCAGACCATATAAAGCGCTGAGGGCGACTGAAGGAGGGGGGGGAGGGCCTAAAACTCCCGTCAGCATCGCTTGAATCAGCTGGCTGATCTTCTTTTTTGGCCACGCAAGGAAGAAAAAAAAAAAGCCGGCTTGGGTTCGTCATGGCAACAGTTAAGGTGCATGTGTGCAGCCCCATGAAGCAAAGGGCTTAGCCAGGTGAAGCCCACCCTTAGCTGAAGTGACGCCATCAACTTACATCCTGATCGGAATAAGACGGTGTTTATGACCTTTGTTATTGAAGATAAACGTTTATGAAGAAGCAGTCGAAACTTTCAGCCTTGATTATCCAAATCATTAGGATCACAGTCCTGTTCCTCTAGAGCAGGGGTTCTCAACCTTGGCAACGTTAAGACTTGTGGACTTCAACTCCCAGAATTCCTCAGCCAGCTTTGCTGGCTGAGGAATTCTGGGAGTTGAAGTCCACAAGTCTTAAAAGTTGCCACGGTTGAGAACCCCTGCTCTAGAGTCTAGAGGTACAATAACTGATGATCTAGACAATCTTCATTCCCTTTCTCTTCTGGCTGGGCTGGGGTTTGTTTTGTTTTGTTTGTCCTTATAGTATTTGCAGAACTGTAGCACAACATTCGCAATTCATGTCTGTTACAATATGTCTCGACGTGTCATGTGACATTGCGAGTTTGACACCCCTACAGCAAGAAGCAGGCTCTGATCCAATGAGCCTTCAGTTTTATATCAATGTACAAGTATCATCCCAGTTGTCATTCATTCTCCCATTGAGCTGGCCAGCACATCCAAGCACGTATCACTCCAAAAGCACCCCAAAATGACAACCACATATCACTCCACCATTGCCCTCATTCTTCTTTTATCAGCTTGATTTCTCCAGGGAACGAGAGTTAGGCTGCCGGAACAATCAAGAGGAAGGATGGTGGCAAGTTGCCACAGCATGTTGACTATAGGAGGGGGGAAATGCCAAAAAAGACAGGAGTTTCCATCAATGTGTTCTGCAGTTCCAAAGATCTCACCACTGCATTTCTTCTGGAGGAGGAGATGAGCTGATGGTTAATCAAATCAACTTCCAAGCTTTGCAGTGCTGCATCTATCACAGCACTGCATTAGTTGCATGTGAAAAGATGTTATAGCATTTTAGAAGACTGGTGTGTTTTGGAGGCAATCCATTATTGAATTCTGATTGTAAACTCAATTGTGGCTGTAACGTAACATGAATCGCTTTACCCAAAGATATTATTGTGTCTCAGAGATACAATAGATATATATGCCATAGATATATATGCTTTATGGTGGCTTACAGCAATGAAAGTTCATTCTATGGTACTAGGTCTGCTTAAGCCTGGACATCTGAGATGAAAAAAAGAATGGCTGATTCCTTAATGCCACTGCAATTAAATTTCTCATAACAATTAAAAAAAACCTTATATGGCACTGCATTTTAGGCCGTACTTGGAGGAGGTGGTGGGCCCAGAAACTCCATGCTCTATCCATGCTGATGTTGGCCGGATCTAAAAATCTCATATATTTATTTATAGCTTGTTATCATCAGTGTGCATATTTTCCCCATCATCTTAAAGGGACTTCAGATCCTTTATATCTCCCAAAGACTGCAATTCTTAAGTGGCCTGGAGTTTTCTTAAGAGGCTCTGCTCCATTTCCTTTCCTCCAAAATTTCAAGGCTTTTTAAAAAACAGGAAGGTCAAGTGTAGTGCAGAGGAAGGATTGCTCTTCTATCCCCACTCTTGCCCCAAATTCGCACACAAAGAAGATGGTTGGTTACTCACTATTCTCTTTTCTTCTAATTTCTGGAGAGAGATCTGCCAAAAGAAGACATTTTGAACACCTGGGGGAAACCAGTTAAATGAGGAGAGTACACTGATATTACAAATGGCAGTGTAGGTACAAACCACATTGTCTCAAAACTCATTTAGGATTTCAGAATAATATCTGAAGAACATTTACTTTCCAGATTCACAGGGCATAATTTGAAATACCAAACTGCCTTTGTCTCTTGCTGACATTTCCCAGTGTTGAATAGATCTTTATAAAGCTCTTTATATAGCTTTCTAATAACTCTGAAGTTTACTTCCCAAAAGAGCAATTAGATATAACTTATACAGATGAAATAATAGTGTAAAGCAGAATTGTATGTCTTGGGAGAAGGGCGACATATAAATTAAATTAAATAAATAAATAAATTACCTCACAGGTGAATTTTCTAACAAAATAGAATATGAATCCTACAAGCATCACAATAATATAGCAATCTTTTTATCAAAACTGAAACAAGTAATTCTAAAACTGCTGATTTGTAAAAGAAAAATTGCCAGAGAGACGAACATTTGCCAAGTTGTCAGGCAGTTGTCAACTCCAATAACAGAAAAATTAAGTTCATCTATCTTTCAAAACTATTCAGCAAGCATGATATCACACAGTATTTACAAAGAGAAAGTCAATTTGTGATGGAGTGCTTGAAGTCTCAGTACACTGTAAACTTTGTAATCAAAGTATCTGCTTTGTGGAAGCAGCAGACAAAGCTACAAGACCCTTTTCCCCCCCAAAAGACAACCGTTTCAAACATCAGCTCTGATCCCTGTAAAATATGTGCATGCATATGTATTGATGAGCATAATGTGAAAGCACGAACACAGATCAAACGTAACTATCTAATGCTCTTCATGAGCCAAAATCACCAGTTTATGATGTACCATCCTGCCTGCCTATCTACCAAAAGAATTTTATGTTCATCTAGTTAAAATTCTCTCAATACAAGTTCCTCAATGAAAGATGCAAGCCTTCTTCAAGAATTCCATCAAAGGAAAACTCACCACCTTCTGAGATTCCACTCTTATGCTATTTTTATCATTAGAAAGTTTTTCCTAAGTTTGGCAAAACCAGCAGCTTTGCAGTCCAGTGCATTTACTATAATCCAACCCTTTGGAGCCTACTCCTTTTTCTGCTAATATCCTTCTGCATATTTGAAAACAGCTGTCAGGTTTTCTCTTAATCTTCTGCAAGCTACATATATGCAATTTTAACATTTTTTTCATAGAAGTTTGATAGAGGCAGATCATGATGGAGAGAGCTTTATTGAGTGGTGTCATACCCATTGCAATATAGTTTGGCTGCATTCTTCCCATTTGCTGTAAAGTATTTCACAGTACAAGTAGTCCTTGACTTACAACAGTTCATTTAGTGCAGCGGTTCTCAACCTATGGGTCATGACCCCATTTGGGGTCGAAGGACCGTTTCGCGGGGATCGCCGGACACCGCGGTCCGCCATCTTGTTTTTTTTCTTTTGTCGTGCGTGCGCCGCGCATGCGCGGATCGGCCCGTTGTGGTCCGTCATTTTGTTTTGTTTTGTTTTTCATCATGCGCACGCGCATGCACGGATCGGCCCGTCGCGGTCCGCCATTTTGTTTTGGTGTTTTTTTGGCGTGCGCGCGCTGCACATGCACGGATCGGCCCATCTCGGTTCGGGCCGTCGCGCACGTGCCGCGCATGCGCGGATTGGCCCGTCGCGGTCCGCCTTTTGTGTTTTTTTTTTGTCGTGCGCGCGCCGCGCATGCGTGGATCGGCCCGTCGTGGGTCGGGGTCGCGCCGCGCATGGGCGGCGCAAGTGGGGTCTCAACCTGAAAAAGGTTGAGAACCACTGATTTAGTGACTGTTCAAAGTTACAACAGCACTGGAAAAAAGTAATTTATGACCGCTTTTTACAGCGATGACCTTTCCAGCATCCCCATGGTTCATGTGATCAAAATGCAGATGCTTATCAACTGGTTCGTATTTATGACTGTTGCTGTGTCCCAAGATCATGTGATCACCTTTTGCAATCTTCTGACAAGCAAAGTCAATGGGGAAGCCAGTTTCACTTAATAGCTGAGTTACTAACTTATCAACTGCAGTGATTCACTTAACAACTGAGGCAAGAAAGGTTGTAAAATTGGGGCAAATTCATTTAACAAATGTCTCGTTTAACAGCAGAAATTTTGGGCTCAATTATGGTAAGTTGCAGACTACCTTAGTTTGGAAAAAAATCTTTGGGCTATAAAGCCACATTTTGAAAAAGAACTATTATCAATTTACTTTGTAACATCTTCATGTACCAGTTTTTTTTTTTACTAAATTCACACACTAATCAAAAAGTCTGTGGTGAATTTAGATTTTAGTAGTAATCCTTAAACAGGCTGATTATAAATGAAACTACTAAGAATAATTTTGCTGCTCTTCCATCTATTTGTAAAAATCTGAAAGGAGTAAATATGTAATCCTTTAAGCAGAATTCTTAAAAACTATATTAACATATTAATTATATATTAACATATATAATCCATATAATTCTTCTAAAAAACTATATCTCAAAACTGATCTGGCCGCCCTCCAAGTGCTTGCACATGCTCTAAAAGAGCACTTGAGGATCGTAAAACAACCAGTGGAGTCAAAGACAGTTTGCCTGATGCGGAAGAACTCTGTCCAATACAGATTAACACAATCAACGGGCCGATGATGTGCTCAAGGAGCCAGGCGCAGAGGCAGGAGGCTATATAAGCTGCCTTCCCGATCTCCTGATATTCTAACTCTGATGACGCCGGCAGTTTTTTGGCCGGACGAAAGCTTAGTGACTCTTCTTAACCACAGGCTTGTTTATATTAAACAGGCTGGTTTATTATATCCTGGTGTTCGTTTTTTCTTTTATTTGTGTGTGTGTGTGTGTGTGTGTGTGTGTTTAAAATAAATAAAATTGATGAACTCCGGGATATAAAATAAGCTTCTTTATTACTGAGCTTTCGTCAACTACCTGTTGACATCATCAGAATAAGGGCTGAAGATTAGGAGAATCTGTACATACACTTATATGACCGTTACATATGTACATATGGCATGCTCACAACCTGCTCACTCGCATTTAGTTCCAATAGTTCTGGCTTCGATGTAAAAGTCGGTTTTTGGTTGAGATTCAAAAATCCCGCCTCTCAGCTGTTCATAAGTCTTGCTGCGCTGCGCACAGTTGCACGTTGATTGTTGGATTCCTTGTGCGATGTGTCGTCAGGATGGATGCATAAGAACACTATTTAAAAGGGTTAGTACTCCTTGCAGCACAGAGATAGCAAAAACCAAAGAAAAAGCATATCTCCACCATATATCTCCACCATATATGGAAGCTACCCAGCCAACTTTGTCCGGCGCTGTTGCAAAGATCGTGTGCCACATTCAGACTGTGAGTTACCAACTACCAAACTTGGGCAACAATCCCATACATTAATGGGGTTTCTGAAGCAACTGCGAGAATTCTCGCACCTTATAACATCAACATTGCACACAGACCTAATCAAACCCTAAGTTCCAGGTTAATGCACCTCAAAGAATCGTTACCCACAGGCGACATCCATTATCTACAAAATCAACTGTAACAAATGCCATTGCAACTATGTTGGTGAAACATCTAAACGACTCAAAACCAGAATACATGAATACATATTGATAGTCAAAAGACAGGAACAACGCTCCCAGGTGTGGGCACACACGGCTGAACATTATGTCCAATAAAGGTGAATGATGATATCATGATCTCATTTGATGTAATATCCCTATTCACCTCTATTCCCCAAAATCTAGCTATCTCTGTTTTTAGAAATCTACTACAGAAAGGAGAACTACGATACCCCAATTCTCCTAACACAGAGGACTACACCCAATTACTGGGTTTTTGCCTTCAAATCTATTTTACTTTCAAAGACACAATATATGAACAGGTAAAAGGCGCACCCATGGGATCACCCATCTCAAGCATCATTGCTGAAGCGGTATTATAGGATCTTGAGCACGTGGCAATGTCTGATTATCAACCCAGTTTTTGGGTTAGGTATGTTGATGACACCTTTGCAATCATCAAGCGATGTGACACCACTACATTTTTACAAAAACTTAATCTATCCAGACATTCAATTTACAGCAGAAGAAGAGAGTAATAACACCTTACCCTTCCTGGATGTAATGGTCCACCGCCATCCAGAAGGCAACCTGTCAACCATTGTCTATCGTAAAACCACTCACACCGATAGAATTCTTCACTATCAAACCAACCATCCCATATCACATACCGTAAAACCAGCTGCATAAGAACACTATTTAAAAGAGTTAAGACCCACTGCAGCACAAAAACAGCCAAGTCTAAAGAGAAAGCATATCTCCACCACATATGCAAACAGAATGGCTACCCATCAAGTTTCATCAGACATTGCTGCAAGGATAAGACACCACGATCAGACCATAATTCGCCATCTACTACAACTTGGGCAACAATCCTATATATTAATGGGGTTTCAGAAGCAACCGCTAGGATTCTTGCACCATAGAACATTAATGTTGCACACAAACCTAACCAAACATTATGTTCCATGCTAATGCAAATTAAAGAACCATTACCCACAGGTGATTTGTCTTCTATCATCTACAAAATTAACTGCAACACATGCCAGTGCAATTACATTGGAGAGACATCTAAAAGACTTAAAACTAGAATACACGAATACATTTTAGCAGTAAAAAGACAAAAACAACGCTCCCAAGTCTGGGCCCATATGGCTGAACATGGCCAACACCTTTGACTTCAAAGGAGCAAAAGTCATCACTCAAGACTCCACTAAAGGCGGCCATCTTTTAAAAGAAGCTTGGTTTTCTGACCATCACTCTATCAACAGACGTATCGATTTACTACCTCCTGACCAAACTCTAAAAAGACATTTACAACAGCACAGAATACCCAAACATCTCAATTTAATCAACAAAGACACAAAAACACCACCCCATCCACATGCCAAACCCCAAACCAACACAACAGATACCCTTACTTCAACACAATCTATTCCATTAAATCTAAATGAGAAACATAATTCTAACACAACCATGATAGCTTGCACAACCAACACACCACCTTCTGACATTCTCACACACAGAAACACCACTTCTATAACATCCAAGACACAAACATCTAAGACACAAATCCAACAACATCACAAGACATCCACACACAACAAAACAAGCACATACAACACCCAAACAGCGACATAGTATTAAGACCAAGACCAAAACCGACCCTTACAACGAAACCTCCCCCTCCTTTTCACTTTTGAAAGCTTTTTTGCTTCTCGGGGTATCTTTTCCAAAAGTTCAGGATATAGAGTAGGAGAGAGATGATCAAATTTCTCACCCAGTTTCAGCACATTGTTCGCCGATTTTCTGGTGAGTACTTGTGGACTTCAGCTGCAAGTAGCTTGGGCTGGTTACTGAGGTGGGGCCAGCCTTTCTCCTGTCGTGTTAGAGGGAATTCCCAGATTGAATGGGATGACCACCGTTATTCCCAGATCCCTGGGGCACCCCTCTTTCTTCGTCACCTCTTCAGGGCAGCTTTAGATCCATTTAGGGTCTCCTGGCAGGACAAAAAGAGCCACGGGAAGCAGAGCTTTGTAATTCCGCGACCATGCGCTACTGTGCAAAACCAGAGGTCTTGTCAATAAAACTGCTTGGTTTCACTTAGTGAAAATGATTCATTTTTACCTGCTCAGTCTCTGCATCCAGCGGTACTTAATAGATTATTCTCTGTAAAGTACAGGTAGTCCTTGATTTACAACAATTAAGCCCAAACTTTTTGGTGCTAAACGAGACAGTTGTTAAATGAATTTTGACCCATTTTACAATCTTTCTTGTCAGCATTACCTGAATCACTGCAGTTAAGTTAGTAACATGGTTGTTAAGTAAATCTGGCTTCCCCATTGCTTGTCAGAAGGTTACAAAAGGTGATCACAAGACCATTGGACACTTAAACCATCATAAATATGAACCAGTTGCCATGCATCTGAATTTTGATCACCTGACCATGGATGTTGCAATGGTTGTAAGTGTGAAAAATGGTCATAAGTCACTTTTTTCAGTACTGTTATAACTTCGAATGGTCATTGAATGAATTGTTGAAAGTCAAGATCTATCTGTATAAATTAGGCTGGTATGATAGGAGCAAAAAGTGGATTTGTTTGCATTTTTATTCATTCATTCATTCATTGGTGGGGGTGCCTATGTAGAAGTAGGAGTGAGAAAAAAATAGTAGACTTTCACAGGCAACATAATTTTGCCAGATTGTATTCATCTCTTATTTTTAAAAGAAAGTGCACCATTTCTAGCCATCTACATAAAAGATCACAAAATAGAACTGTGATACTGAAATTTCTTTTCAATTTGCAGTACTGCATAAAATGAAAATGGAGCCAACACGTTAAAGAGATCGATGTCCTGGGATTAAGCTGTCAAAAAAGGTTACTGGCTTTGCTTACTTGCTTTCCCATCTTTCTAAAAGCCAAACTGACTAAAAGCAATATAACTCTTCAGTTATATACAGGTAGTCCTCAGAATTACTATCTTTTGCTTAATGACGGTTCAAATTAATGATGGCCTTGGAAAGATGCTTTATGGCCACAAAGCATCACATCGTCACATCTTCGTCATGATCTGAGTGCTTGGCAATTGGTTTGCACTTACAAGTGATTGTCAAACTCTCTGCAATCATGTGGTTGCTATTTGAAGATTTCTGTGCCAGCTTCCCCAGAAAGTTACTGGGAAAGCCAGCAGAAAAGTTGCTGCTCCTGCCAAGAGGATTCTTTCTCATCTCTGGGACTAGCAGAAAGAGCTGCCTGCCAAGAGGAGAGCTAACTGAAATCTAAGCTATTCACAGAGCTAGTGCTGTAAGGCAAGAAGCACAGGGTGGCTGGGGGGAGTTGGGGAGGTCCTGGAAGGTCTGATGCAGGCAGCACATAAGTGTCTTTCGGTTCACGAGCTGAAAATCCTGTTTGAATTTTGGCAGGGAGGATTTTCACCCCTGAGTGGAATGATACTGCATAAGGCTACACTAGGATTTCCAGGGCTTTTCTACCCATGTGAGGCACTCTGTGCTTTTTGCCTGGGATTCTGTTCACTTAATGGCCTGTGAGATTGCTTAACAACCCCAACTGGGAGTGCAGGGATTGCAGTTGTTAAGCAAAACATCTTTCTTAACCACCACTTCCTTCACTGACCAAGATTCTTGTCCCAATTGTGGTTGAAGGTTGAGGACTACTTGTAGAATGAAACATTTCACATTTGAATATAATAGGCTATATCTATATAATTGAACAATGAGAACTAGCAGCACATCCTGCAGCTTGCCTGTATTTCTGATGAAATACAAAATATGCAGGCAGCGGTTTCAAAATGTGCTATAAGAAACCTGGCCTTACAGTTAAGTACTCTCCCAATCCTATTTGTTTAAAATCATCCATACTGCTGCAGAAACATGCTTGAGTGGGAAGGACAATAATTTAGATGCAGAAAGGCAACCTCTATTCTACCCAGATTGCACAACGTTTCTATAGCTGAAAACCACACATCACCCCATAATCCTTTTTCTTATAAAAATATATCCTGAGGAAGGGATTTTAATTATGCTCACATCTTCAAAGTGTACTGACTTCACTTATTTTAGCTTTCATTTCTATTATTTTCACCCTCTTTCCTTCCATTAGCTGCTTTTATTTTTAGCCTTAATTTAGTTACAGTGCAAAGGACTTAATGGGTTTTATAAACCATAGTGAGCCAGTTTGTACAGATATTCCTTGAGGTACGGCAGCTCACTTAACAAACATTCAAAGTTACCACAAATGCCCCCGAATCCCATGCGATCCTGTTTCAAAGTTGCAATGGCTGCAGTGGTCATTCACACTTACGACCAGCCACAGGGATGCTATAGTGCTCCACATCTCTCACCCCTCACATCCCTCCAGGACCCACAAGCACTTGGGCCTGCTCCCCACACGCCCATCACATTTATCTTTTGAAGTTTCTGTTGGGGAAGGAGGGCAGGCCATGTGTCCCTATCCCATGCAGCAATGACTGGGAGCCGGCCACCATTTTGTCCCTGCCCACTTCTGGCCAGGAACAAAATGGCGGACGCCAGACAAACTTTTGTTTTGCTGCCTTAACAAAGTCTGCACAGCTGTGCAGAGTTTCAGAATGCTGCAGAAATCACTGAATAGACCTCATCAAGACAGCAAAACAAAGCTGTTTGTCCCCAGGCCACACAATGGTGACCCAAATGTGGCCATCATTTTGGAGGTGGGACAAAATGGCAGCTGCTTCTGGAATCTCCTTGGTCACACAAAGAAGCAACCCATTCCAGCACTTTGCAAAGTCTTGAAGGCCTTCAAAAATGAGGAGGAGGAGGAGAGTGTTTGGCCTGGTGGAGTGGGAATCAGCCTAAGGGGAACCCAGTGGGAGTGGAAAAAGGCCTGTGGGACCCAAGGGGCTAGAAGCAGAACAAGGAGTGCCTTCGGGTGTAGAGAAACTTTGGGAGGGCCAAGGCAGGTGGGCTTGAGCCTGTTCTAGGCCTCCAAGGGACTTCCCCACCTGAGGCATCCCATGCTCTGCTTCATGACCAAGACATGCATTTAATGATTCATTGGGGAAAGCGGGTAAGTGAGGACGCTTCACTTAATGACAGTTGCAACATGCAACCTTAATGTGCAGGGTCTGTTACGGTCAATCTCGAAAACAACTTGCATAGCAATCTTGTGGTAGCCTAACTATTCCTAGTGCAGCCAATTTCATCATCTAGCTCAGTGGTTCTCAACCTTTTTCAGGTTGAGACCCCACTTGCGCAGCCCATGCGCGCCGTGACCCCGACCCGGGTGTGCGCGCGCGACGAAAAAACAACAACAACAAAGAAATAAAAAATAAAAAAATGGCGGACCGCAACGGGCCGATCCGCGCATGTGCGGCACGCGCGTGACGGCCCGAACCGCGCATGCGCGGCGCGCAACAAAAAACACACAAAAACAATCAAATTTTTTTTAAAAAAAACAAAATGGCAGACCGCGACGGGCCGATCCACGCATGCGCAGTGCACGCGTGACGGCCCGAACCGCGCATGCGCGGCGCGCGTGACAAAAAAACAAAAACAAAAACAAAAAAAATAAAAAAACCAAAATGGCGGGCCGCGACGGGCCGATCCGCGCATGCGCGTCGCGCACGCGACGGCCCGAACTGCGTATGTGCAGTGCGCGCGCAACAAAAAAAATAAAAAAAACCCCTCAAAAATAAAAAATAGGAAAAAAACAAAATGGCGGACCGCGGTGTCCGGCGACCCCCGCGAAACGGTCGTTCGACCCCAAATGGGGTCGCGACCCATAGGTTGAGAACCGCTGATCTAGCTGGATGGAAAGAAACCTGTTTACCTGCCACTTTGCTTGGGATGCTTCTTTTGTATGATGGCTGTTGAGAAACCAGGATGCTGACAAATGACGAAAAGGTATGGTAAAGCACAGAAACCATTGTTTCCTGACCTTTCTTTCCTTCCCATTTTTGGCTCTGCCTGTTTTTTCCATTTGGAAGTTTGCAATTTCTTTCTTTCCTTTGTTATTTGTCTATATTTGGTTCTTCCTCATTTTTTTCACCCTGCCTTCCTTGCCATGTGTCTTTTTACTTTCCCTTCTTTCTAATCTTCCTCTTTTTTTTCTTGTCCATCTTTACCTTTTGGGGGGATGATCTGGCAACACCTGTCTGATCTTGTCTAGACTGAGCACCAAGCAGAACTGGAGGAGAAACGTCCTACCAGAGCTGTTTGCTTGACTGAGCAATAAAAATAGAAAAAAGAGAAATTTCAGAAGACACTGGCTAGCCATTTTTGTACTGTTGCCATGAAAATTACATGGATGTATCTGTGACACCCAACTGAAGGATAAATGGTTTTTAGTTAAATTTGAGGATTCTCTTACTCCTTGAGGAGGCAGAATAGTTTTATCAGCCCAGGAGCAAAGATGAGTGAGGATAAAGCAATTCTATTTTTAGATCTACTCAGAGATATTCCTGAATTGAGTGGTACTTAATCCCAGGAAAATATTCATAAAATTACCATTCTAAGAGATGTGAGCAAAGGAGATAAAGACAGGACTTATCTAGCATTCTAAATTAAAATATTTAATAAAGGTGGGATGTAAATAAATAAAATTGCTTTCAGATGTCCCCTCAAGCAGCAAAATATCTCGGATTGGTTAACTGACCCCTTATTGTTTCCTCACCTCTTCCAATTGGGATAGTGATCTTTTTTGAGCCATTATGAAAAGAGTGCAGTGGCAAAACAAAAAATTCAGGTCGTCCTCAACTTATGACCACAATTGCGACTAGTACTTCCATCACTAAACAATGCAATCATTAAGTAAGCACCTGATCTTATGACCTTTCTGCTGCTATCATTAATTGAATTACACATTTGTTAAATGAGTCCAGGCTTTTATTTGGAAGACCCCCCCCCCAGGCTTTTACTTGGAAGCCCCTTGGGAAGGTCACAGATGAAGATCATGTGACCTTGTGATGCTGCAACCATCATAAATGCATGTCAGTTGCCAAGTGCCCAAATTTTGATCACATGACTGTACAACACTGCAATGGTCACAAGTCTTTTTTCAATGCTGTTGTAACTTTGAATGATTGTTAAATGAATGGTTGTAAGTCGAGAACTATCTGTAACCTAAATACATGGTCTGCTGCTGAACTTTCTTAGGGCATCTCCAATGTACAGTTGGTATTTTACACTTTTTATTATTGTTATTTGTCATTCTTGAAGGTTTTGGGTTTTTTGAAATTATGGATTGGCACCATTGTGCTAAAATAGGATCAGGAAAGGCCCATCTGCAGATGTGCAGAAACAGAAGAGTGAAAAGATATCAGCTCTGGAGACAGTTTTGTTCTTGCACATATGATGTACATGGCTCAACATTGGCAATTTTGAAGGCTTGTGTACTTGTTTGATTATTTTTTAATATTCTCTGTCAAGATGTGCTTTTTCAATGTTTATCTGACATATCTATTGGTGTCTCATATGACATTGAGCAAGTCAGGTGATAACATATTCGGCACAGAACATTGAAATTAAAAACAAGTGCATTAATCTTTTGGCTGAAACTTCTAACAGGCATTCAGTGCCAGTTACATGTCACTCTGCATTTCTGTAGAGTTTTATTTGCCAGAAGGATGGTAATTTAATTAATCTTGTGTTTGATCAGATTCTCCTGACACAAGAATTAGATGGAGATGGGTTGTTTCTGTTGGCGGGGGTGTGTGTTTTCCCCGCTTCCTCCTCGTCCGTTTGGCGAGGCAGGAACGGGGCATCGATGCGTCGCGGGCGACGGAACTCCTTGCCCGGAGCTCGCCTAGATCCCCGCCATTCCGAGGGCAAAGGCCGAAAGAAAGAGGTCGGGCCTTTTCAATGATTTTTCCATCCCAGCAGAAAACATGACAGACGGCTGGGTAGATTGTCCCTCCTTGGGCCCTGGCTGGAAACGTCGTGAAGTCTTGCGCAAAAGTGGAACAAGGAGTGGACAGTCAGACACCTATTATATAAGCCCCAGAGGAGAGAAGATCCGCAGCAGAGTGGAGTTATTGAGATTGCTGGGATGCTCACGGGATCTGACTGATTTTGATTACAGGAGAGGAATTTTTGTTGAGCCAAACACAGAGGCCCTGCCCTCAGCACCCCTCTCACCTACTGAAGGAAGTCCTCAGAGGGTCAAAAAGAGTTGCAAAAAGCACCTATTGCATCTGGCAACAACCACCTTACCATCCAAGAAACCACCTTATTTGCAGATGTTTCTAGAGCCTCAGCCTTCTCCAGGACAGGGGCTTCTATACCAGAAACCTTCAGACCTGGAATTAGAGTTTTTGGGAGAGAACCAAGTCAATATGCAGAGTCAACAGTCAGAGCTTCCTGTTACTTTGGATCAACCAGTATCAAAGCCCCGCAAGCGACGTTATCAGCAGCATCTTCCACCCATTCCTTCTCCAGGAAATATAGAAGATGTGACATTGCAGGAGAGCAATCCAAAGGAAGCTATAGCGCGCTGTGCCAGCTGTCAGGGACAGTTCCCAGAAGTGATGTTACCATCTCAGAGACGTTGTCGGTGGCTCTGCCCAGACTGCAGAGAAAAAAATCCCACCCAAGAAGGACAGCTGCAACTCGAAGAAACTTATAGCAAAATGGAAACCTACCATACAAAAGGATCCAGGAGGCAATCCTCTTGTAAGGCATCAGCATTCCTCCAAAAATCAGCAAAACCAGACGTGTGGTGAATGTGAAGCCTGTCTGCTGAAAACAGACTGTGGCCGCTGTGATTTCTGTTGTGACAAGCCCAAATTTGGAGGGAAGAACCTCAAGCACCAGAAGTGCCGCTGGAGGCAATGTCTGCAGTTTGCAATGGTTGGTGCACCCTCTCATCTGTTTTATTGTGCTCTCTATCTCCACTTTGCTACTTGTAGATTGCAGTATTTTGTAAGCCATTTCATGCTTCTCTGTGCTAAATGTGGATATCAAGAGGTCATACTACCTAACAAAGCCTTGCATGTTGTAGGTCTTGTTGCAGTACGTACATTTTGTTCAAAAGCACGTTGTCAAATTGTCAGATCTAAAGTCTGTATATTATCAGGATTGATCAACTTGGCGTTTCTTTATTCCAGAGATGGGTGGCCTGAAATTGAATTGTTTATAAATACCTCCTGGAGGTGAATAGCAGATTCTAAAAAAAAAAAAAAAAAAAAAGAATTAGATGGAGATATATTTGGCTTCCCAAATTTAGTGCCACTAATTAATGGAGACAGAGAGAGGGAGGGAAACCCTCTAGTGCAGTGGTTCTCAACCTTTTCCAGGCCGCGACCCCGATCTGTGCCGCGCATGCGCAGTTCGACCCCAACCTGCACTGTGCATGCGGGGTGCGACGGCCCGCATCGCACATGCGGGGCGTGACGACCTGCTTCGCGCATGTGGGGCGCGATGGCCTGCTTCGCGCATGCGGGGCTGCCCCGAATCGCGCATGCAGTGGCCCCGAATCGCGCATGCACGGTGTGACGGCCCACATCGCGCATGCGTGGTGTGATGGCCCGCATTGCGCATGCACGGCACGACAGCCCGCATGACGCATGCACGGCGCAACAGCCCGCATCGCGCATGCGCGGTGCTCCCCCGCACATGCGCGGTGCTGCCCCCTGCACCGGCCGCGGGGAAAAGGGGGGGGGAAATGGCGGACTGCGTTGTTTGGCGACCCCTGTGAAATGGTTGTTCGACCCCAAATGGGGTCGCGACCCACAGGTTGAGAACTGCTGCTCTAGTGACTACATGGATGCATGTTTCCATTAATTCTTGTGACAGCACATCTGTCGATGGCTGGCCAATGTTTTCTTTCAGATGCCTTTTGAGTCCCCAACTCTGCCCAAAGTCCTAGTATTTCCTGAAGATTACCATCCAAATACAAATGCTACCACATATATTGCATTGTCCACATGCAGATTCCCTCCTTCTTATCCCAGTCACGACCTCCAGTTCAAGCAATCCCTTGACACTGGGAGAAAAAGGTTTGTGACAGCAGAGCTGGAGACAAGAACTTGCTTAGCTCCAGTTGGTTAGACAAGTGTGCTGTGGGATTGTCCCTTTCTGTCTGGTCTGGGGCTTGGCACCTGTTCTGCAAGATGGACTGGCTGCAAGGAAGACTGGCTTCTGCAGTCACCTTATCCTTTTTAACTGGGTTGACCAGGTGACCTAGAAAGAGACTGGCCCATCCCTGGCCTAGAGATGATAATTAGAAATGCAACTGAAAGGAGCAATTCTTGCATTTTCGTGCATAGTAGGCAATTATCTTCACAGTCACTCTGATTCCTGACTTCATGTTTTCATATATAACGTCCGTAGGATAGTGTATAGCTGTGGGGTCATTGGCGCTCTCTGAGCTCGGTGGTTTTCTTGAGGATATTTCATTATAGCACAATCCTTTCTCTGTTTCCAGCTCTGCAACAAGACAGGTTCAAAGTTAGCAGCTAGCTGTGAATCTTTTGCACTTTTTTTATTGTAATCATTAAATGATTTCAACAGCTTTTCTTCTTTTATGCTAGCACCGATGCTTTATTTTCTTGTTTTGAATGTGGATTAACTGCCAAGAAAAGTTAAGATATGTAAAAGAGCCTTGCATGGTCTTCTACTTGACTGCAATGAGACTCTATAGTACTATTCCAAGTCTAAGATCCTCATATTTTCCAAACACCCCATATCACCAAACTGATAAATAGAAAAGCTCACCATCTAATAAGTCATAACCTTTAAATATATAGGGGTGGTTTTACAAGCTTCCAGAGCTGAAACTGCCCATCAGGATTAAGTATCTCAAAGGGCATAGAAGTCAGCAATGAAGATCCTTTATTTTAATCCAGATGCACAGTTCATTCCAGCTGTTCTTAAGTTATTTACAATTTTGCCTAGTTCAGTTAGATTTCTACCATGAGATGGCAACATGAAATAAAGTCCATTCCAAATTTTTGAGAAATATTTTCCAGGTCCTTTGCTGTGTCCCAAATATGAATCTGGATTATTATTTTTAATGTTGGGCTAAAATTATTACCTAGTCCAGCTGGAATAGCCCTTTAATTATAGTAGGCAATTCTGGTTCTACCTGGAAAAAGCCATTTCTGGAAAATTGCACTTCCAAGGCTTTTCTTGGAAAGGTCTTTTGCTATTGGGGCCAAAGAAACCAACTCAGTTTTGAAACAAACTATTCTAGACATAGAACACCAATTGGATTATGCAGCTGGCCCCCATGATAGAGTCATTAATAATCAATTTCTCAAATCCTAATCAGTCAGTTATCTGGAGAAGATAACAAGTTCAAAATTGAGAAGAGCTTTATCCTTGGCTCCTTTTAACCACAGTGTTAGAAGGAAAGTACAAGAAAATATTGTCAAACCATGGTGTCTTTACGAGGCAGGTGCAAACTCTATGATTCTATTATTTAAGAAAACCTACAGCCCATGTTTTGTTATGCAGCCAGTTCTACAGGAACATCCCTTTGCAGTTGATTTTCCTTCTTTTCTCAAAATTCACAAGATATTCTTACTCATTTTACTCACATCACCTATTAAGCAACACAGACACGTTATCCTTAATTGCTGCTAAATTTTGTTATATGGTGTGTGAACTCCACCTATTATGAATGTTAATAGTTATACACTGCTTATTCATATACATTTTTCTGACTGTGATCACAATGAAGTCTAGCCTAGTCTAATCGTAGGATAGATGGCAATCTAAGCATATTTTAAGCACATTTATATAAAGATATGATTGTTTTTTATAATTACAGAACATCACACCTATGTGTCTTTCCAACTGCAGCCCTGAATTGTAAGAGAAACATGCTAGAAAGAAAAACAAACCTTTCTGTCTCTCCAGCTACATACTGGAGAAGAGAATGATCAGCAGCAAGATGGAAGCTCAGTTACAGTGGCCAGGAGTGCACCATAGGAGACTTGAAATACCGGTAAGAGTAGATTAGGCATAGGTTGTCATAGTTCAGAGTTTTTTCCTTCTTTTTATGTTGTGCTAATATACCTCCTGGCAAATTTTACATTCCCCTTCTCACACGTGGGCCCTGAATATGGAATTAAATGTAAGAAAATACCAAATGTTTGCTTAATGGAAAATTATTGCATTATTCCCAGCAGATGATAGATGCTTCACTGGAGGTTTAAAAAAATATATTCAGTTATATTAATAGAACATTCATGCTATAAATATCAGAAAGAAATATGGCAGAATTTCCCTGTTATGGAAAAGAATTATTACAGATAGCAATGTAAATAGATTAATAGGAACAGAATTTCCATGGATCCCATATGCTAATTTTGTTTAGTCATTTGAAATTAATCAAATCAGATTCAGACACTGAATCTCTTACTGTTTCAATAAGTCTCCAAAATCAAATGCACTGGAGTTTTATTTGCATATTAAAAACCTCAGCCTATCTATGTCTGCACTGAGTTCCCATATGGGAAACTAATTCCCAGGTAAGAACAAAGAGTACTGTGTCTAAAATCAGTGCATCTACAAAATTATACTATTCTTTCCTTTAATGCTCCACTCTGTCGCAGAACAGATCACATGCTACGGTAGTGCAATAGATCAAGGCCATACATGCTATTTGATGAGCAACCAGCCAAAGACTTTAAGCAAGACCAGAACAAAAATTAAATTTTGATTTAATTTAAATTAAACTCAGAAGGTTTTGTATGACTCCTCTGTGTTTTAATGTACTGACCTCATAGTAAAAATTATAGTCGGTGAGACACCAGGTTTTGTGGACTTGCAAGTTCAGTGGTCATTTCTCATTCTGGGTAATTTTTAATTGTAATAGAGAAGTGGCAATGAAAAAACCTCCAATTTTGATTGTTTCAATTCTTCAGTTTTATCACTAACAGAAGTAATATCCATATGTATGAAGACTGCATATATCGTGAACATGAAAATCACTTGCTGGTTCAGCTCCCTGGGCTAACATTGTATATACCATATATCACTGCATCCTGAGTCATCTAGGGCCTTTTGACTCCATGGGCTATATGTTGCCTCCCAACTTCAGGTTTCCTATGATGTGTGACCCTGATGTCATCATGCATCACAGGCCAATGTTTGCAGTACAGTCATTTCTGGGGGATAGAAAATCAAAATAATGGCCACTGAGCAATTTCCCAGCCAACATATGATATTTGGAGAAGTAATAAATATTGAGATATAACTATCTGCTTTTATAGGAAAAAGAAAAGTACAGTGGTACAGTCTCAAGGAGCATTTGTTAGATGAGAAGAATACAAAACCAAGGCCACATTAATAACAATAGCAAATTTGTGGATAATAGGACATTGATAAATAAGGAAACAGTGGTTCTTACCTTTTGGGATGGAGTGAATTACTTAACACCCCATTCGATATAAATGTGTTTATTCAAGTATTTTTTTCTAGATCTGAATTTATTATTGAATTTAACTACACTTCTGCTTTGTATAATGTGCCACCCAAAAATTATCTTGTGGCCAAAACAGAAACATTTAGCAGTCTGAGAAAAAAGTAACACAAGTCTGCCACCTACAGTGGCACAATAAAGTCTCCAATAAGGCCAAACAATGACTTTAATATCATGCAATTGAATATATGTCACACTTTTCCACGTACATCAAAATCCTATGGTATATTTATGGACAAATCACATGGAGGCCAATGATTTTTCCCTCAAGCACCTTGTTTAATTTTTCAGTACAAAAGAAGAAAAAGGAAAAGTGTAGATCTCTGCCCAAAAGAATGGATGGATGAAGTGAGTAGTGTCTTAAAGGAAATCAACTACAAGTAGTCCTTGACTTATGACCATAATTAAGCCCAACTTTTTGCTCCATTTTATGACCTTTCTTGTCACAGTTGTTAAGTGAAACACTGCAGTTAAATTAGTAACATGTTGGTTAAGTGAATCTGTTTTTGCCATTGACTTTGCTTGTCCGAAGGTCACAAAAGGTGATCACATGACCCCGGAACACTACAACAGTCATAAATGTGAGTCAGTTCCCAAGCAGCTGAATTTTGATCACGTGACCACGGGGATGCTGCAACTGTCATGTGAAAAACAGTCATAAGTCATTTTTTTCAGTGCTGTTGTAACTTTGAACAGTCACTAAATGAACTGTTGTACGTCAATGACTACCTGTACGTAATCTTTCTTTCGTATTCAGAGGAGTTGTTCACGTTAACAATGCATTTGGTGTTGGCATTGTTCAGTCACCTTTCTCAGAAGGTGAACAGGATTCTACCTTGATGTTTTTGAAGGAGCTCTCTAGTTTCCTTGTAAATTAAGTATCTTTGAAGCTGCCACTTCTTCCTGCCAAATAGGGATCAATTTTTTTTTTTTTGCCCTGCCCTGAGCTCACGCAAAATACACTGACTGGACTGGAAATCAGTGCATCCCATGTGAAGCTCATGAGTTTCTGGAAGATGAGCTTATTAATTAGCAGCTCAGCTCCTACTCCCACTAGGACCACTCTTATTTTTTTCTGGATCTATAGTTTTTCATTGGAAGGAGGCCTCTCTTTCTCACCCTTCCTGGAATGTTCTCCTCCTTCCTGTAAGAAAGAGCCCTCCATTTCTTTTAAGGAGCAGCTATGCTGCTTCCTCCGCACAGCGACTAAAGGCAGTTCTCCACTTACCACCATTTGTTTAATAACACAAGTTACAATGGCACTGAAAAAAGTGACGTGACCAGTTTTCACACATGTGACTGTTGCACATCCCCATGGTAACATGATCAAAATTCAGATGCTTGGTAACAGGCATATATTTATGATGGTTTCAATGTCCCAGGGTCTTGTGATCACCTTTTGTGACCACCTTCTGACAAGCAATGGGGAAGTCAGATTCTCTTAACAACCATGTTACTAACTTAACAATTGCAATGATTCACTTAATAACTGTGGCAAGAAAGGTCATAAAATGGAGCAAAACTCACCTAATTGCCTTGCTTAGAAGTGGAAATTTGGGGCTCAGTTGTGGTCATAAGTAGAGAACTTCCTGTATCAGAAGGAAACTGGTGCATAAAGAATGAGGACTGGGGGAGGGGGTACCACCTGGTGGCTGATTGTTTTGTGGGTGGGTCCTTGCACGTGTGCACACGCGCGCACACACAGCCATCTAGAGAAAGGCTGATCAGCTCGAAAGATGGAATTCTGAAGATGAGGATAATGGCTGTGTGGAAATATTAAAAACATTTAAAAATCATAACATTTAAAAGAGGCAAGTAATGTTAAAAAAGGCAGGGGAAGGAAATTCAGGGTGCTAACCAGACCCACGATTGCTTGGTTTTTTTCTGCACCCCAACCAAGGCTGCAGAGCTATGTCTTCATGCCTTTCCGGAAGGCTATACTGTAAATATGTTTAAAATGGAATATATTAACAGAATTCACCAAGGAAAGGCCTGCAAGAATATGTATGTATGTATGTATTATGTATGTATGTTTTTAATAGTCAAGTTGAAAAGTCACAATTATGAAAAAATATTTTAAGGAAATTCCTTTGTTGATTTGAGGCCTGCAGAAGAGCAAGAACCAAAACTTTGTATCTCCCTCCACATTGATTGTCATTAACTGATCAACAAAATAATTCAAAATTGGCAGTAAACACAAACTATACATTATAATTTTTCTACATTGTGTAGTGGTGTTGTAAGCAAATTGGTACATATTAAGCACTCTAGTGAGATGATTCTTTTCTTTAGAAATTTGGAAAATCACCCAACATTTTATAATGAAGCCTAATGTTGGCTTGTTTTTAATAAAAAAAATCTGTATGTACACAACACACATAGAAAATTGCTGAAAAAAAGTTTGAATATCCATAATGAAAGACATTATTCTCAAATCTGGTCACCTTTATCATATTAACATTTCCTAACACAGAAATGTGTATGTATAAATGCCATTTTGAACAGAAATACGTTATTGTATATAGAAGTTCAAAATGTTGACATTTCTCCCATTTATTCACATACATAGAGAGATTTGAAGAGAAGACAATTTGCTTTTTTATATACCTATATTTTTGTTACTTTTTTTAAAAAGAGAGAGAACGAGAACTATTTTTATTATTCGTAAAATAAGCCAGTCATGATGATGCCTTTAATTCATACAGCACACTAAATCTTAATTATACAAGGTGGGTTCTCCTGGGTGGGTTGGGGCTTTCTTTCTTTTTTTTTTTTGTAAACAACCCCCCCCCCCAAAATCGGCGCCTGCCTTGCTGTGCCGGAAGTGGTACATAAAGCAACCCTTCTTGCCCCACATTGGCTCAGCCTCTGCTATGAATAGAGCGCCCCGTTTTTCCTTTCCTGCACATTCCCTCCAATTCTCGCCTCCCCATCCCGGATGGAGGGCAGAGTTCCTCTCCTCCAAGGCTGAGCCTGAGCGTTGCCGGAAGCCGAGCCTGAACCGCGGAGAAGCAGCCGCTCTTCAGGCAGAAACCTTGGGAAAACCCCACTCGAAGAGTCCCGCGGGATGAGCGAGGGAGGCGGGGGCAGCCAGTGCGTGGGTGGGTGGAATGGCTGGTGCGGATAGGATGGGCGGGCTGGCTGGCTACGCAGGCGAGCTGGGGGACACAGGGCGGGCAGTGACGGGGTTGGGGGAGAAGGAACAGCTTGGCGCCTCCAGGTGGCGGCTGCGTTAGGTGCGTACAGCGGTTCAGATGAGATGGGGAGCCTAAATGAAATCTTCATCACAGAAACAAAAGTTTCCATTTCTTCATTTATTTTTAATCTCCTCTCCTGCCTTTTCCTTACAATTTCTCACCCTGTTCTATACTTTTATCATATTGCTCATCGGATTGAAACTAGCATGATATGTATCTATTTATTCCGGATTATTGCATTACTATGGCTAAATGGTTCTTCAGCATATTTTCCTATTCTAAAATAGTATATGTCTTAATTTAACTCTTACAGTCAATCATATGAAGAGGGTTAATAAAAGTGAAGGATTTGATTTCTAAGCTTCAACTTCATGGATTTTTCAAGAGGTAAACTGCTGCATCAAAGAGGTACTTGTCCTAAGTTTAAGATAAAAAGAGAATGGAATCAGGGACCTCATTTTCAATACCTACATGGAGGGCAAATGTTTTGTACTAGAAAACAAGTACAGGATATAAAGCTATAAAAACTATGCTCTGCTTTATGTTGAGGCTCATAATAATCCAAGTAGTTCTTGATATATGACTGTAATTGACTCCAAATTACAATGGTAAAATCATGGCATTGGTTAAGTGGGTCACATGCCCCTTCCCAAATTTACGAATATGCAAAATGGCTTACAAGACTGAAGAAATTTCTTGGACCCCGTCTATTAATTCAATCAATTTATATAGCCACCCATCAACCAATTGTTTGTATGTATCATGTTTGTATGTATCAAATTTGGGAGACAGAGCTGCACTCCTGCATCTGAACAGACTAAGGAATTGATATGCAAGCTGAAAAGCCATACAAAGCAATATAGAGCTTCCTTTGTCAGCTGAGGTGCACTTGTGAGCCTGGTAAGTTGTATTTGCACCTACTGTAGTTTATATATAAGCAGGAGCAAGCATTTATTAATAGCAGAAACCATAAGGTTTTCACACAAGATTTTGTTAGAAAAGGAATCTAATCACATTCAAAATTAACAAATTCTGCATATAGATCCACTTGGGGTTTACTGGAATTTCTTTGTGGCATACATTATAAATAGCACTTAAGTCCTGAATACAATCAGCCATTTTTCTTAGGATTAAAACCACTGATGGACCACAGACCTCCTTGCAGCTGCTCTTCAACAGCTTTAAAGAAACCCCCTGTGGTTGGATCATGGTGTCATCAAGCACTCAGTCCCAGATTGATCCATCAAGCATGGCCATGCACAGATCATATTCCAATTCAGATCATCCCACAAATAATAATTTATAATATAAATTACATGTGCCATTAGGGATTGAAAGAGTATTGCATGCAAAATATGTATTTCTTAAAATATTCTACTGTACACTTACTGTTAAGAGCACGCACACAAAATAATATTCCTTTACTTGCCATGAAACTAAAAATTTACCAGAATAATGGTGTATTTAAATATGTAAGCTACTATATGCATTTTAGATCAAATATAGACATATTACATTCCCACTCCCACTTTGCTGGTGGTTTTTCTCTGCAAAAGCTAAATAAGGATAGATTCTTCATAAATCCCCATCATTTTGTTCGATATTGAATCTTTGTGGAAAGACTTGCAAGGTAAAAGTTTTTTTCTTCCCAATGTTTAAATGAAGAGCTTAAATAGGTTTTTATTTCAAGTCTGTGAGTGCAGCCAAGATTCATTCACCAGAAGAATTTAGATTTCACATACTATTCAAAGATGGTGATGGGGACATGTTGGGGAGAGGAATAAGCTAGGACTTTTTTCATGGCAGTAAAAAGATTCAAATCTTTCTCTTACAAGAGAAGACAGCAGAACAGAAAGGTGAGGATAGGGAGAAGAAGAGAAGGTGAAAAAACAGATAGTATAGCATTAGGTCAGGCACAATGCTGTATAGCAACAAAAGAGAATAGACCAGGCATGTCATATTGCTGGCCTGTGTACTGGATGCGTTACGCCGAAACCATGCCCACCCCATTGCTGGCAATGGGGAAAAAAATCCTGATACGTTGCATAATGTCATGTGACATTGCAAGTTTGACATGCCAGGACTAGACAATGTAATCAAGCCTATGATTGACATAAAGGCAATCTATTCTCTGCCCAATAAGATTGTGTGACACATTTCAATGGTTGGCCAATGTCTTCTTTCAGATTTATTTTGAGAAAAAGAAAAGGAGGCATTTCTGGGAAATTACACTTCCAAGGCTTTTCTTCAGATCAACTTTTGCTCTTAATCCTCTAGCTCTTAAATAGATTTTTTAAATCAATATTAATCTTATGTGTAATCCATATAATCCTTATAAGAAACTATGATCTCTCAAAGCTGTGATCTGGAAGGAACTATTAAAACTTTATTTGAATTCTAAATATAAATTTCTGAAAATGTTGCTACTTGGAAATAATTATAGCACAAGTCAAGAAAAATTGCTTGGTTATATGAAAAGGGTTCATTTTTATCTGCTCTGCCTCTGCAGCTAGCAGCACATAATAGATTGTTTTCTGTAAAGTTAAATCAGGCTCATAAGATAGGAGATAAAAATAAATTTGCTGGGGATTCTATTTATTTCTTTGTTCATTTATGGGGAGGGAGGATGTCTTCGTTGAAGTCAGTGTAAGAGAAAAATAGCAGATTTCCAAAGGCTGCACAGTTTGCCAAATTGAATGCATTTTAAAAGTATGTTATTTCTAACTCTATCACATGATAGTTTAAAAAATAGTACTGCAAGAAGTAATCCTGGAACTTGTTTTGCATTAAGAGAACATGAAGGAGTCCACATGTTAAGAGATCAATGTTCTGGGATTAGGTTTTACAAAAAGCTGGTCATCTTTGCTTACTTGCTTGGCTATCTTTCCAGAAGTTAAGCTCACTAAAAACCAATATATATATAACTCTTCATTTATGTAGAACAAAATGTTTCAGATTTGAACATAACAGGCTATATTTATATAACAAGAAAGTAGCTGCACATGCTGCCTCTGGCCTTCACCAAACACATCAGCTCTGTGGATAGATACATTAAGTTCACACAAGAAAATATTAAGGAAAACAGTCTGGCTTTCCTGGACTGTGGAGTGCATATTAAGAAAGACAAAACCTTAACACTAAAGTTTGCAGGAAACCCACAGATAGAGATCAGTATTTATATTTTGATTCTCATCACCCACTGGAGTACAAAATGGGAGTGATCAGAACCTTACATGACAGGGCTGGAAGTAAAGACGGAAAGGAAAAAGAACTAAAACATATCAAGGAATCTGTAAGAACTTGTGATTATTCTAATTGGGTCTTCATAAAATAAAATAAAATAAAATAAAAGACCCAGGAGAAGCTCCTCCATTACAGACAAAGACGAGAATATAGCAACATTGTCATTGCATATGTTGCAAGAATATCTGAAAAGCTCAGGAGGATTTTCAACCAACACAAATACATACACACTTTAAACCAGTGGTTCTTAACCTTTTTAATGCCGCGACCCCCAACCAGTCGTAAGTTGAGGACTACCTGTATTTCCCTGCCCGGGAGCGCCATGCATGCGTGGTGCTGCCCCCTGCGCCGGCCGAGGCGTAGCTGGCAAGGGGCAGCGATGGCGCAGGGCAACCACCGGCTGGGCCACCATCTGGCCCAGCCCAAGGGAGGTAAGGCACGCACCGGGCGCCACACACGCCAGCAACCCTCCCTGCGCCCGCCGGCCTCCCACCTCTGGCCCTCTTTTACTTACATTTTTAGTAGTTGCTCAGCAGGGAGGGGTGAAAACTTCCAGACAGCTCGCCTTCGCTGCAGACAACTTGCAGCACCGTTTGCAGACTGGGACTTTTGGCGGGCTCAGCAGGGCAGAGACAGCCTGGACAATTCCTATTGGCTTTTGAAAGCCAATAGAATTAGACTCTATTCAAGAGAGTCTATTCTATTGGCTTTCAAAAGCCAATAGAATAAGAGGGAATAGCACAGCTAAGGAACAGGGGGGAAAAATGGCGGACTGCATTGTTTAGCGACCTCTGTGAAATGGTCGTTCGACCCCAAATGGGGTCACGACCCACAGGTTGAGAACCGCTGCTTTAAACCAAAGGATATACTAAGTCAGAAGCTTGTCCACCTCAAGGATAAAACACAGACACAAACTGAGCAATGTGATATATGCAATAAAATGCAGTGAAACATATGGAGATCTGCACATTAGTGAAACAAAACCACTACTTCACAAGCGCATGGCACAAATAGGAGATCAAACCCAGATAAACAGATAAAGAAGACAAATTCCCAAGTGGCCTCAACAGCTCTCAGAGAGGGTGTTAACGACCAGTTACTGCAAAGAAATACAATCCTTCCATCCCCCCACCATCCAGCCTCAACCGTCAGTATTTCCTTTCCATTCCCCCCCCCCATCCAGTCTCAACTGTCAGTATTTATCCTTCCATTCTCCCACCATCCAGCCTCAACTGTCAGTATTTCCTTTCCATTCCCACCCATCCAGTCTCAACTGTCAGTATTTATCCTTCCATTCTCTCCCCAGTCTCAACTGTCAGAACCTATCCTTCCATTCCCCCCCCCAGTGTCACAGTTGATGAAGCTTCTTGGATGAGAAGTGAAATGTCTTCTTCTTCTTCAAGGAAAAACAGTCCAGTTGCCTTTTGAAAAAGCACCTTGAGACAATTATGATGTGGATGACTGAGAATCCCCACATTTAGCCATACACTTTGCGATGAATGCCCTTCTTGAATGGTGCCGGAATATGAACGGATTTGCACTTCAATTTGAGATACAGATAACACAGACTCCAGCCTGCGCTTGTGTTCAACAGTGATAGGATACAGGACAGAAAACCTCCTACAGAAAGCACAGCTCCAACTTCTCAATGAAAGAATGACAGATTAATTTTACAACTAAGGTTTTGAAAGAGAGTAAAACACAAACTTCAAGAGCTGAAAATAACTTATTCCAACAGAAATATTGGCGGAGGTCACAGAATTTATGAAGAAGGCACGACTAGCACAACATTACAAGGGCAAAGAAAGAGAGAAAAGCAAATGTTCTACCCTACAGTTTAGACAAGAAAAAGCACACAAAACAGAAGAATCAATCCAGATGAGGACAGTGACATGTCTTAGAGAACTGACTGATGGGTGAGAATGTTTTATCTAAAGGACTGAATTTTGCAGTAACACCAGAACAGCTACCAAATGCAGATCTCCTCACAGCCAGAGCCAGCCATCAAGAATACTAAACTGACAGAACTAGAGGCAGAACAGTTAAGGATGAAGGTATCTGCAACGCTCGCCAATGCCAAAACACTGCCTCCAATGTGACAGTTCAAGAAAGGAAAGCAGTGGCATCCCTAGGAAGAGCCCCAAAAGTCACCATTTTGGCAGCTGATAAATGAAGATACACGGTTATCCTGAACACTGATGACTACAGTATCAAGATGGACCCTTTTCTGAAGGACACTGCTACATATAAGACTCTGAAGAGAGAGTTATAAGAAAAAGGTCATCACTTTCCTGCAATAATTACTGAAGGACAATGCCGTTTACCCTAGGAAAGCCACTCCATGCATATATGGACTCCCCAAAATCCATAAAGACAGAATTCAGGCCAATTGTCAGCAGCATCAACTCTTTGTCAACTACAAATTGGGAAATATTTAACCACCTTATTAGCTCTTCTGGTTGTCCACACTACCCATCACTTCAACAGTTCACAGGACTTTGTCAGCAAGGTTTGGAAACTAAAATTGGATCCAGATGAAACTATGGTTTCTTATGATGTGACTTCACTCCTCATCTGCATTCCAACAACTGAAGAAACGTCTGCTACAAGACAGCACATCCCCTCCCCCATCATCCTGTCAGAACCTATCCTTCCATCCCGCCACCATCACAACTTATGACGCTTCTTGGATGATAAACGAAACATTTTCTTCTTCCTCTTCAACAAAAAACAGTCTGGTTGCCTTTTGGAAAAGCACCTTTGAGACAACTATGACCTGGATGACTGAGAGTCTCCACAGACCTTCTGCCTCTGGCCTGTACACTCTGAAGAAATATGAAACGTGCACAGGCAGCCCAGTTTTCAACAGAGGGGCCATGAGAAGTTTGGCCTTGCAGTCATTCTAAGTACTCTCCAAATCCTATTTTGTTTATGAATATCTATCACATAGTGCTGCTGAAAGTTACATTAGAAACATGCTTGAGCAGAAAGGACAGTAAAAATAATGGAGAAAATTTGTAGCTCAGGGTTGAAATGAGAGGTCCTTGGTGCTCCCTGAGCTTGGTTGTTTTTTTGCAGACGTTTCATTGCCCAAACTAGGTAACATCATCAGTGCTAGTAAGGAGTGGGGTCTCCACAACAATCCGTGGTTGGGACTCATCATTTTCTTGAGCGTGATTCAGAGTCACCTTCTTGCATTTGACATCAAGATACTGTAAAAGCATAAACATTGTGTTGCGAAATTGATTTTATTTTTACTACCAAATGTTGTATGATAACTTTTCTACAGAAAAAAGAATCTAATGTCTTAAAAACTGTATCATTTACCTTTTACACACAGTCAGTTTTTTCTTCAGATTGGTTTCTCGCAGAGTCTGAAAAGTGTTAAACAAATATTTTAGAACAAAGTAGAGAGTCTTCAATTGAAACATACCTATTTCTCTCCCAGAAACAAAAGGACAAATCTTACCGCCATGGTCAGTCATTTTTCTCCCAGAGAAGGGTAGAAACTGGAGGTGGGAGCAGAAGTTGTCGATCCCCTGCTCCTAAGCTGTTATAAGGTCTCTGTTTCTGAGAGTCTCCTTTGAGACCTCCTGTTAAAAGAAATTGAAGAAGTACAATTAATACATTATAAAATCTCACTTACAGAGGTTGTTCTAATTTCTTACTATCGTGTAAGATACTTACAGCGGTGAGTCGGCTGATTGCCTTCTGCTCCTTTTCCAATTTCTTCTTCAGTATTGCAACCTGCAACTCCTTTCTGTCAGCCTCTCCTGGCAAAAGAAGGAACAAAAAATTAGAACTCGTACAGCCAAGATGACTTAATCGCTTTTGTTTTTAAAATGAAAACAATTAAAATGTTAAGTTAAAATAATACTCACTTTCTGCATCAAGATTTATTAAGTGTTTCAGTTCCTCTTTCTGCTTCAAAAGCTGGGCCAGTTTGCTGGTTAAGCGCTCATTCTCTTCTTCCAACTAAGACACAGAAATTACAGGAAGTATGCATCAATCATCAAATATAAATATATTAAATATAATAAATAGATAAATAATTAGATATATAAATAGGTAAATAGATAAATAGATAAACAGATAAATATGTATAAACTAATCCAAATAAACAAATGAGATATTAAATAAGATAAATAAGCAAATAAATACCGAAAAGTAAGCAAAAGCTAAGCTATTGAAATGCTGTAAAATGAAACCAAAACCTGATTAAGCCAATACTCAACACCCACAAGAGCTTTCATTCAGCCCATCACAAGTTTTATTTACTTCTCCTTTGTGAGCAAATCTACCTGTCAGCACCATCACAAAGGAAAAGCAAAGCAAACTGATGGGCTGAATGGATGCTACTCAGAGTTTTATTTATTTTTGCAATATTTCAATATTTTTCAACATTGGGGAAAATGTAATTACAAAATCCCGTTGATGCATTTGGTGGAATTGGAGGATGAAATAACAAGAAAAATATCTTAGAAAAATTAGTGCCACTGAAGAAAGCAGGGAGATTGCTGGAGAAATATGCACAATTTAAGCTGAAAATGTGGTGCAGATGTGAGAGAGCAGAACTGGAGATATTCTTGCTCTTGCTCCACCATACTGTACTTGCCTATCACTCTTGGAAAAAAAAATTCAAGACAAACACAGTATTCAAACTTAATTCAGCAACAGCCCTTTATTTTCTGCCTGAGCTGTCGGTATACATGCTGCAATATCTTGTGTGACCATTATTGCTGGGATTGTTTTTTTACTGTTTTTCTGTCCACAGCAGAGCCTTTTTGATGATCAGAATAAATGACAAAAATCTATTACATTTAGAGAGCTTGTGTGTATTGAGTATTTGAACAGAAAACATTCCTATGATAAGCTGAGTCATGATGGGTGTGATTATTCAATCCATACAACACACTAAATCTTAAATACACAGGGTGGGGTTTATGCAACAATCTGGACTTGTGTTTATTAACTAGTTTGTGGGACAGAATGTGATACCTATTCATTGTGGTGAGACACAATTGAAATGCTGCCCAACCCACACCGAATTATGGAAATCTGGATGACCAATCATAGCCTATTATTAACTGAATATAAAAAACAAAGAAACATACACAAAATTATAAAAGGGAGGGAAGAGTAAAATAGAAGAAACATACAAGATGTGTATTTTCAGACAATAATTGATGCCATAATTCATTGCAGACATCCATAGCTGACCTATAGTAAACAATTTTTTTGGAGTCATGTTTGTCTTTGTGGTGCTGAACAGTACATCTTTTGATTCTAAGTCCATTTTCTTTGTCCAAAAGTAAAAAAGAAAGTGTTAATTTCACTGCATTTTCAATTAACCTTGTGAACTCTCAAGCTCCCGTTATATATTCAAGATGGACAGTATTTAATATTTGTTATGTATATGTAGGGGTGTGGGTCTATACATATGTTGTACATAGTATATTTAGGTGTGTCATGTGTTTCACTTTGATAGCGGGCAACTAAATTTCATTTTTAAGGTGTGCCATTGTGCCCACAGTAAAAAAAATGACAATAAAGGTTATCTTATCATTTGAAAACATTATGCTTGCTTATGCCTCACTATGATGCAGTGACTGTCTGCCATGAGGAGGGGGAATGAAGGGAAGGGGTTGTTTAGGAGAAAACAAAAGTAGAAGCCACCTCAAGACCTCACTCAAAGGTCACCCAGCTAGGAGAATGAGGAGCCACATACCAACCAGCTCCCAATGACCCTTATGGAAACATCTTGCAGGAACTTAGATTGATGGGCGGCGAGAGGGGAAAAGTAGAACTTAGCGATTTTGGTGTGCGAATCTCAGTTTTGTCTTTGCATTATTGCTTTACACTTGATCTCTAATAAAGTTATACATTTCTCAAAAAATGGAGACAAGGATTGTTTTTTACTTAGCGATTTTTTAAGCTGTGACAGGCCTGACAGGATTCAAGAGCTGAGTGTGGTGCAATGGGTTGAGCGCCCATTACTTGCCCCCGCTTCTACCAACCTAGCAGTTTGAAAGCATGCAAATGTTGAGTAGATAAATAGGTACCACTTTGGTGGGAAGGTAACAGCACTCCAGGCACTTGTCCTATAGTCATGCTAGCCACAGAAGAGTCTTCTGACAACACTGGCTCCCTCAGTTAGGAAACGGAGATCACTTATCTAGCATGGGCAAATGAAATGTTTGCAAGAATACCTTACAACCAAGCTCAGAGAGCACTGAGTTACAAGCATTCTCCTTTATTCAAAAGTCTTTTGATTTTAAGTCCATTTTCTTGGTCCAAAAGTCAAAACAAAACAAAACACTTCATCCCCAATAACAAATGAAATAAGTTCATTTCAAAACATCATTTGCTGTAATCTTTATTACCGGTGAAGACCTGTAAGCAAAGCAATATATATATATATATATATATATAGATAGATAGATAGATAGATAGATAGATAGATAGATAGATAGATAGATAGATAGATAGATAGATAGATAGATAGATAGATAGATATATCTAAAAAAAATTGAAAAGAAACAAAAGGAATTTTAAAACATAATAAAAAGGGCATTCTAGAAGCAATTCTCCCGTGAGAAACCTTGCAAACTCCAACTTGGGAGAGTCCCGCAGGCAAAACGGGGAGGCGGTGGCCGCAGCCCCCAGATCCGAGCGGATCCTCCGGCCCATCGCGTACCACCCTGAGCGGCTTCTCGACGCGCCTGAGCCGAAGACCAAGGTCGGAAGAGGTGCCCTCAGCTCCTCCCGCTTCGCCCTGAACAAGACGGAGGCTCTGCTCCGCTCCGGCGTTCAAACTCCCAGCGGCGCATTTGCCCCCTTCGCGTTTTCGGCTGGAGAACCGGGACTTCCGCTCGAGATCCTGGAAGCGGCTCGGGGCCCAAGGAAGGCGCTCTAAAGCGGCTGCAGCACAGCCGGGGCGGTTCCCCGGAAGAGAAGCGGGTGGCGCTTTGCTTTTTTCTCCCTTCCACGCACCCTCCCTCTCCCCCCACCCCCAACTGAGGCAGAGAAAGACACGCTTTTTTTGCTACCGGGCCGCTGCCCAGGGAGAAGCTGGACCAAGATGGCCGCCCTGACGTTGAGCCGGACCCCGGAGTGCGAGTAGGAGCCGCGGCAGCTGCGACTCCAGTCGCCGGCCTTGAATTTGCTGCCAGTGAGTGAGGCGGCGGGGGTGGGCCAAAGCAACCCGCGGGACTTCTGAAGGCCTCTATCTTGCCTTGCGCGGATAGGAGAAGGAACGGCGAAGGCGGCCTCTGCCGCTTCTCTTTAAAGGGCCTTGAGAATGAGATTGGGAGGTGGAGTTCCCCGGGAATTCAGGCGACCGTCTGAACCCCGTTCGCGCTTTCTGGGGGTTCCCCAGTTCGTCCCGAAGCTCGCAGTGGCCTGCGAGCCTTGACGGTCCTCGGTGGGATAGGGCTCGCCTCGGGACGATGCCGGTGAAATGCATGAAGAATTTCGGTTGGCGTTATTAGCCGGGCTTAATTCCCAGAGCTCCCAAAACGTTGACGTGTTGCTACGCAGTATAGGTAGTCCTCGACTTACAACGGTTCGTTTAGTGACCGTTCAAAGTTACAGCGGCGCTGAAAAAGTGACTTCTGACCGTTTTTCACATTTACCACCGTTGCAGCATTTTGATCACTGTGATCAAAATTGGGACACTTGGCAACTCACTTGTATTTATGAGGGTTGCAGTGTCCTGGGGTCGTGTGACCTTCCGACAAGCAAAGTCAGTGGGGAAGCCAGATTCATTTAACAACTGTAATGGTTCACTTAATAACTCTGGCAAGAAAGGTTATAAAAGGGACAAAACTAACTTAACAAATGCCTCACTTAGCAACATAAATTTTAGGCTCAATTGTGGTTATAAGCTGAGGACTACCTGTACTGGCTGCTAGGGTGCCAAATTTTGTGACTGGAGGGATGCTGCAATAGTTGTATGTCCAAGGACTGGTCCTAAGTCAGTTTTTTCAGTGCCATCCTTGCTATTGTAATGCTATTGTGGAGCCTTTTAATGAATTTAATGGGTTGTGGGTGGTTTGTTTTTAACTGCCACTTACATCTTTAATACTGTGGAAGATGCTGAGAGATGAAATCCTTTTTTTAACTCCAAGCCCAGTTTTTAATTCCTGAGTTGCCTTCTATCAAGAGGTCAGCATTTTGTGTTGAGATTAGTCTAGGATCTGCAAACCAATGCCTTTTTGTTTTTATATATATTTTTAATAATACATTTATATGGTCGCTTATCTCACTGAACATGACTGGGTTGTATACAACTAATGATTTATTGCTTATATCCTACTTTTCTGAAAGTTATCCAATTAGGAAGAAATAAAATGAATGGGACAGGTAATCTTTGGGGGACATTAGATATTTAATCATATAGTGTTTTGAAGGGACGTTGGAGGACCTCTTACTTCCAGCTAATAGCAATAATTACAATAATTATGACATAATTATGTCAAGGGAAAATATTGTTATGCTGGTTTTAAAATCTCTCTTCTCACCAAACACATCACATTTGCTGTAAGATTATTCACATAGCCAGACTATCACAAGATCAGCAGTGTTTATTGAATTTGCATACAGCATCATTCTTTTTTGCTCTTAAATACAGTACTATACACTTCATAGGCACATATAAAAATTGAAGATGAAGTAAGTTGGTTTTTGCTAGCCATAAAATTGTGAAGGCGGAGCCTTTACAAAAGTTAAAAATTCTTATTTATTTTTCTCATTAACATTTTCTGGAAACAACGTTTTTGAGTTGATAAATTTCATCTTATTTACACTAGCACATTCAGAATCCCATCCATGTAAAAGCAATTGTAAATATTTAAAAACAAAGAGGGAGAAGTGAATGTTGCTGCAGTTGGCCAGTCTTGCACATAGAAATGCAGAGCTGGATGATGTGCTTATATCCTAGCTAGCAAAACCCTTTTTGCCTTCATTCATTTCTTCCGTCAGGAGAAAAATATTCTGAGGAAGTAGAGAAACAGCTTTCCTTGTTTTGTCCTAAGCAAAGCAATTTTTTTTTTCTATAGGGCAAAGTGAGGTGTCTGGGTTGTCACTTTTGCCCTGGAGGGATCTGGAGCAAATACCTGTGAGACTTCATCTTACATTAAACAACCTCAACCACCTCATGCTTTCTGTCAAGAGGGAATGTGGGGAGTACCTGAATCAAGACTGCCTTTGTAGCCAGCCCTAGTAGAATACCCTTGCCCCTAGCCAGTGTATGTTTCTGTGTATGTTTGTGGAGTGATTGGTTTCTTTTAGCTCAAGGGTTTTTTATAGATATGTGTTTATTGTAATTTCTATCATGCTGTGAGCCGCCCTGAGTTCTTTGGAATAGGGCGGCATAGAAATTAAATAAATAATAATAAATAATAATAATACCCATCAAGAGTTTGTCCCATGCATTCCCCCCTCTGAAGAAGCAATGAGTGCCTGAGACACAGTCCTATTTCAGGAGTTCAAGCCACCCATAAGTTCACTTCTCAACTCAGAGAAATGAAAGAAGAACAGAGCCAAAGGGTAGAGGAGTCAAGATGAGGAATGGAATTCAAGTTAGGATCATATGAGTGGAATTTCCTCCTCCATGAACATGAGTTGAATCGTGCAGGAGTACTCCTATGCTATTCTTTACCCAGAGTAGGAAAGGAAACATGCACAGTATTTGAAAAAAATGCAGAATGAGCCAATAAGGACAGTAGTGACCATTCCTGCCCATACTATAATATGGTAATATTGGATCAGGAATGTCAGGAAGCAGCACCTCTTTTTAGCACAGCACAAGTTTGAGTTTGCCAGTAATTGAAAGTGTTTTATATATATGCCTCCATATGAATTTGGAGTTTTTTTAATCTGAAAGATAATATATCTGGTTTAAGGAATGAACTTTTTAAAGGCAATGAAAATACGTTTCATTGTTGAACTGGTGCCTGTTAGATAGGGTGATAGCTCAAAAGCTCTGGATGACAAATGTGAGAAGTTTTCCATGTTACAACCCTGCTGCAATGGATTAATCTGTACTTTTTATTTAAACATATGCAGAATCAATGAAAGGCATAAAGCCCCGTTATGATGGATCTCTGGTTCAGCTGACCAGAAGATTCATGGATCTTGTCAAAGCTGCTCCACATGGAGTCCTTGATTTGAATGAAGTATCTCGTTTGCTAGGAGTACGGAAACGAAGAGTATATGATATTACCAATGTATTGGATGGAATACATCTCGTTCAGAAAAGATCCAAGAATCATATCCAATGGGTGTAAGCTGACTTTTTTTTTAACTTTTGTGCTTGAGATCCTAGATATTTAAACATGATGTAGCAAAAACACATTATTTCAAATTGTTAATTATTAAGAATGTGATACAATCTGGAAGGTTTTTTGGACACAAATTCATTATTTTAAATTAATAGCCTTGTTCACTACCTCTGCTATGGATAGAAGGATATGGGGTTGACCAAAGATTTCTACAATTATATATGTAAATATTTGAGCTTGGTCTAAGCATCATAATACTGTAATATGAGTGTCAAGCTATTGAGACAGAGACACTTCCTTGCTTCAGCTCTTACCGCAATAGAATCTCAAGTGGAAAGAATGTGTAATAATGATGCAGAGCTTCTTATATATAAATATTATTAATGTAATACTTGTAAAGATCTTGTATTGTGTAAAAATGTAGACAACAATATATATTCAACTTGATCTAATAAAAATGTCAGTTTACACTGCTTAAGTCTGTACAAGAACAGACTATTAGTATGTATCTTAGTGCCATGAAATGTGTAGCTGCCAGTGATACCTGATTTTAGAAGTTCAGACAACCTGTGCCCTGTTGGGTCATTGTTTCAGAGATATTTCATTACCTAAACAGTGAAATGACCAAGGGAAGGCAAAAAGCAGCAGGAGTGGGAATGACTACCGACTTCCTGATGGTTTCCCCATTGAGTTTCCTTGTGGGAAGCTGGCAGGAAGCACTGGAAATTCTCCCCTTCCCTTTCTTTCCCTCCCTCCCTCCCTCCTTTCCTTCTTTCTTTTCTTCCCTACTTCTCTCCCTCCCTGTCATTGTTTTCGTTCCTTCCTTCCTTCTTCCTTCTCTTCTAGAATTCCTGCTGGTTTCCCCATTTACTTTGTTTCTGAGAATTTTGCAGTGAGAAAGTAGGGAAGCCAGCAGGAAGTTGCAAGTCCAAGGCCAACAGACAGATAAGTGGTTGCTACCAGGTGGGGGAGAGAGCGAGAGAATGCACAGGGGTGAGGGTCGGGAATGATAGAAGGGAGGTGTACGAGTCAGGGAGCATGTGCAAGGGGAAAGTGCAAGTCAGGAAGGTGACTGGGGGTCGCAGGGAGCTGCATGGGTTAGGAGATGAGATGGGGAGGGCAGTTGAGGCCAGGAAGGGTGTGTGGGGTGAATTCCTCATTGTTCCTCCCACCCTTTCCTACTTCTTTTCCCAGAAGGCAGGTATGTAGGTTCTACTCAGTGGGGAAGGGAGCAAGGGTATTATGTGAGTGTCTAGGAAGCTGTCACAAAATGTTGAAAATGAGGATTATGTGACCCCAGCAACCGGCAGCACTGAAACAGCCATAGCTTTCCCAAATATCATTTCCTCAGGAGTAAAGAGTCGCAGCGTTCTATAAGTTAGCCCATTTGAGGTATCTTTGTCGACAAAGTTGTGATGTACCATTTTGCCCAGTTCACGATTAGTAGTATATAGATATTTTTTATGCTCTCATTAAAAGTGATTTTGGTATTGATAAATGATGCAATGCTACCTATACCTTTAAACTTAAACCTTAAAACTTCTATCCTTTTTTTAAAAAATATTTTAGGGGTTCAGATATTAAGCATATTACTAAACAAACACCAGAGCAACAGAAGTTAAGAGATGAACTCCGTGATTTGATAACAGTGGAAGCAGCAATGGATGAATTAATCAAAGATTGTGCTCATCAGTTGTTTGACTTAACAGATGATAAAGAAAATGCAAAATATCCTTTTTCCTTAATATTGGCAAATATTCTGAGTTGCTGGAATTGAACAATATTAGCTTTTTGTGTAATTATAATATTTTAATAATCACATTGTATATATTAAAAGTAAACAATACTTTCTACTACTGCTGTTAAAATTTCTTAACTGTTGCATACATTAGCTTACGTGAACTATCAAGATATCCATAACATTCAGACATTTCAAGAACAGATTATTATTGCAATTAAGGCTCCAGAAGGAACCAGAATGGAAATACCCCCTCCTAAAGAAGTACGTACTTCCTGACTTGATTTGAAATTTCTGAGATTTGATTGGATGCATAGCTCTACAAAAGATCTACTACAAAGATCAACAGTGAAGTTTTCATTTTTATTTTAAATGTCACAGAAGGAGATTTGTCACATATACTGTACTTGTAAATTAGCATAATGATTGAAAATTTAACTATAGCTTAGGCTGCCAGTTTCTTCTACATGGAAATGAAATTACGGATATTTTTGGTTTCTCACTCTAAAATACCTCATTCTGAAGTTTCAGAGGTATCGGAGCTAATTTCATTAGGATCAAACTGTAATGATTTGAAATGAAAATGACTTCAGCCCACTGATCTTAAGCAAAAATCCTTAACGAGAAGCTTATGAAAAGACTGGGAAACACATACATACCCATTGCTAGTTTCAGAGTTCAAAGAGATATAACAGCAGCATAAGATATTTGGGACTTCCTGAAGTGCTCACCTGGAAATTCTTGTTACATTCTGGGGAATTCAAACACTTTCCTGTGAATATGCTGGCATCCTTTGAGTTTTGAAATACAACGAAAACTGTGCATCCTTCATCTATTAAAATATTTGCCATGCTGCAATTTGTTCCTTAATCTTTAAAAAATATTGGTATTTTTCAGGACTGTATAGAAGTACACGTTAGAAGCACAAAAGGCCCCATTGACGTTTACATATGTGAGGTGTCGTTGGATAATCCAGACATTAAAGCTGAAAATACAGATCAACTTTCATGCGAAAGACAATAGGCTGATTTGCTGGAGGTAAATACCATACTGGAAGACAGAAAGATTAAGGACTTGAAAGCAGAATAAAAGATGGCTCATATTAAACAATGTAGGAAATGCTAAACATAGAGTAGGGGAGAAAATGTTGGTAATTAAAGAGAGGAAAGAAAAAAAGTACTGAACTGAAAAGAGATCAGTAGAGATGTGTGAAAAGAAGTAGGCTGAAGGTAAGGAGTCTAATGCCAAGAAATATTAAGAGTAGGTACAATTCCAAGGCCACATCCAACTCCCCTCTTTTTATTAAAATTAAGATGGGATTCACATTTTGATGGAAGTCCTACAAAAAAGCAAAATGCTTATATTAGCTTCTCATAATTAGAGCATTTTGCTTTTTTCTTGAGAGTGTGTTGGAACTGCATGTTGCAATCTGATAATATTCTGTTAGGATAAAAAAAAATCCAAGTTGGAAACAGAGGCTGAGTGAACTTTTCTAGCCATTTATAACCTTATTACAAAAAATATCACGCTATAATTTATATCAGTGGTTCTCAATCTGTGGTCTGCGGACCCATGGGGGGCTGCAATGCGAACGCTTAAAAGAAATGTTATGATGCGGTCATGATCTGTGGCCGCAAAAGGTATTTAAAGGAGGTCCATGGTGAAGAAAACATTGATAACCACTGATTTCAGTGGCACCATTGAGTTGTTAATAGGTCTCCCCAAGGTCCATTGTTAAGGGAGGGTGGGAAAGTTTGCGTTCTTGAACAGGTAGTCCTCAACTTATAACAGTGGTAGATGCAGCTCAGTTCCTGAGTATCTGAAATGCAGTCACAGGTCCACAGGGAAGGCAGTCATCAGAACTAGGTTTTAAATGTCTTTTGGAGGGTCTATCATAACTGAGCAGTCACAAAATGACTGGTCTTAAGTTAAGACTACTTGTTTTGGTATTGAGTTTTGGTGCTTCAAACAGATAAATTTTATGGGCATTAACTCTACAAATGAACTTGCTTTCTCTCATTCCCACCTAAGAAAAGAGTATCTTTATTATTGAATATTGAATTTGTGGTGATCGCATTAAACGTTTTAATAAAGCTAGTGATTTGTTTGTTTGAAAGCATATGATTCAGTTTAATTGTATGTTCATTGTATGCACATTATTGTAGTTGCATCTAAAGTAAGAGTTCTCTTATATCCCATTTCTAAATATATGTATACAATTTATGAGGCAAACATATTGTGTGTAATAGTTTCTTTCATTTAAAAAAGTGAGAGTATGTTATCAGGAGAAATATCAAAGGAAGTTGAATGCAATGGGGATGAGATACTTAAATAAAACAGAAAGAGAGAATATAAAATGAATGGAGAATGATTGGTTGAAGATTGTATACAAAAGCGAATGAGCAAAATTTGTCTGGTCATATAGAGTGAATGAATGTGGATTGGATCACTAACCTAGAGTTATTCAGATTAAATAGGCAGTCATAGAAATTGAATTGATAATAATCACAGAAGAAGGAGAAATATTTTTTGTTTATTTTTGTTAATCTCCTGCCTTTTTCTTACAACATCTCACCTTGTTTTGTACTTTCATAACTTTGCTTTCCTAAGCAGAAGTACCATGATAGATATATATGCATATATTGAGATTATTGCATTACTGTGGTTAAATACTTCTCCAGTATATGATCCTATTCTAAAATAATATATGTCTTAATTTTAACTTTTGCAGTGAATCACACGAAGAATGGAAGAAAAAATGAATGGTTTGATTTCTAAGCTTCAGATTCAAGGATTTTCCAGGATTTAAATCACTATGAGCGAATGCAGGTGTTCCTTTTAATTTTGTTTTTTAAAAAGAATGAAATCGTGGACACTTCACCCGAGAACCTGCTTCCTGTTTCAGACCTTTCCAATGGCATAAAAGAGAAGAATTAAATGAACATCTTTCCTTTAACCCTCTATATCAGATTCAAGATTTATTTACCCTGGAAAAGTGACAGTTAGTTAACACACAAATGCAGACACACATACTAAGGAATACAGCTTAAGTAAGTCAGGCTTAAGTTTTACAAAAGTGACTTAGGTTTGTCTTCCGATGCAAGGTTCATAAGTCCACATAGTAGCCGCCATAATTTATTTCATGTAAGTGGCTTCTTTTGCAGCTCAATGAATAAATAGCATTTGGATTACTATTATTGCTCTTTCAAAAGATAGCTGTTTGGAACTGAAGAAATGTATTTACAGTTGCTGCACAACAGTTGCTCCAGAGTTGTTTTGAACACGGAATAAAATGTAAAAATCCAAAAGGGGAAATGTTTTGTCCAAGAAAACTAGACTACATGAAATAAGGTTTTAAAAAACAAGTCCGTAGAAATTGAAATTGCATGGACCAGCTTGTATACATCATGTTTAAATGGTCATTAAAAGAGTATTAGAGAGACAGAACTGCACTCCTGAATTTGTACAGGAAATAATAAATGTGTAAATATGAAAAGAATCAAATCCTTTTGTCTTCTGTAATTGAAAGTTTTTAAGTCAAAACTTAGCGGCTTAAAAGCAGCGAACATCAGCTGCTTTTGACGGCGAAAAATCCCCTCTTCGGAAGAAGAAGAGGTGCAGAGCAACAAGTGAGGGCTGAGCTCTTCTGAAACCCCCCTGGAAATTTTTTTACAGGGGGATAGAGTGAAGGCTCCCCTGACGCTGGAAGTAGCTCCCATCCAGGGACGCTATCGTCAGCAGACGGGACCAGACGCCGCAGCAAGCCTATGCATGAGAAAAACTCTTTAAAAGAGACCTCCAGGCAGGAGGAAGGAAAGCAGGAGAAAACAGGAGTCTTAAAGCGCAAGTACTTCTTTAAATTATACTTCTAATCACAGATCCCCACAAGCAACATAATATATCTAAGATGGCGATTGCCCCCAATCTAAGGAGGAAGGGACGGAAGTGAAAAATCCCTTTGATCCTTTGTTGCCTTTTCCTTCTCAGCACAACATAGGAGCAATCGCTAAGAGAAAGGCTAGGTGTTTATTTTAAAACCCTATAAAGCCCAACTAAAGAAGAGAAGAAGAGGATATTTTTAGAATGACCTCCAGGCAAACAAAACTAGTCCCCTCAAAGGTGGCGGGAACTTTTCCAGCTCAGCCATCTAAATTACCAACAGTTAACCTGTCCGACACCCCACCCACCCCCCATTACGAATCCCATTGCTATGGGTCTGGAAGAAATATAAGCACCTCCTACACGACAAGATTCCCATCTGGACGATCCCTGGACACGCAACGGGATATGAACACATCCCAAGGGCAAGAAGTGGTGCCCTACAGTGAACTTGTACTGGGAGAAGAAAACGGGTTCCTCTTGAAATCTCAAGCAACGCTAGCAAACAGAGGAATAGGAAGTAAGTGGCTATCATATATACAACTACAATCAAGGTGGCGTAAAGACAAGAAGAAGGGCTTCTCCCAGACCGACGAGAATCTAATTAAACAGATTAGAGAACAGGGGATTAGGCACATCAAACGAGTGTACAGCATTCTGATAGAAATGGACTCTGAAACCGAGCTAATCAAGAACTGTATGATAAAGTGGGCACAAGACTTCAGACACCCTATCACCATGGACACGTGGGAGAAAATATGGGTGAGGAATGTAGAATTCACGAAATCGCAACACTTAAGGGAAAACTTCTACAAGATGTTCTATAGATGGCATCTAGACCCGAAAAAAATATCACTCATCTACCCGGGCTCCCAGCCCAAATGCTGGAGGTGCGGGGACGGGGAGGCTACTTATTTTCATATATGGTGGACATGCAGAAAAATCAAAGCATTCTGGAGAAAGATATGGTGGACACTCCAAACTATTTTCAAAAAGCGTATAGAATTTCTACCTCAGACATTTCTGTTAGGGATCACAAAGGATATCACTACCTCAGAGACAAATTTATTCTTGAACTTAATTACAGCAGCAAGATTGTTGGTGGGACAGTACTGGAAGAATCCGGAAATACCGCCTATTGAAGAATGGACTGTGAAAGTAACAAATTTGGCGGAAATGGCGAAAATATCAGCATACCTGAAAAACCGCACCAATGAACAATTTGTGACTGACTGGAAACAGTGGATAGACTATATCCAAGAGAGACACCAATCAAACAGAATGCAGCTGGCGTTCAGCTAAGGATCGATGGGAGGAGGGATGAAGGGCTAACAAATCAAATGTTTACAAAAACTAACACCCAACGTTGAATGTATATGTTCTATAACTAATGCCTCTTAGCATAACCTTAGGACTAACGTTGTTTGCTTTAATATTGTTAAAGTAGACTGAATCTCTACCTCAGGATATGAAACTTTTACCTCAGGATCTCGGGTTGGGGACCATAAAAGATTGCACTAGTAATGGGATGAAGTCAACTCAGAAGCACAAACGCACAATATGCGATAGACTAGATACAGTAGATAGACCATATATAGGAGAAACACCAATCAAACAAAATGTACTCTGAGTATACGTGAGGATGTAAGGGAGGAGGAAAGAACGTTTACTAAAACAGATGTTTACAAAGATTAATACCTAATGTTGTATGCTATGTTCTAGGATGATTGCTTAGCAATAGGATCTTATGTTTAATGTTGATCACATTAATATTGAAACGGATAGGGGAAACACCAATCAAAATAAAATGTAACAGGAGTACAGTTGAGGCTAGACACGAGGAGTGGGGAAAAAGGCTTACTAACTCAGACGTTTTCAATGACTAATACTTAGTATTGTATATCAGGTGCCATGATGATTGCTGCACAATATGTTTTCATGTTCAATGTTGATTGTTTTAATAAAAGAATTTTATATATATAAAAAAAAAGAAAATGTGCTGAAGGCTGGTAGACCCTCATCCCCAACACCAAAAAATGCAGATTCACTACAAGAAAGAGAATTGGATTTAAACCAACAACCACAGTTTTCGAAGTCAAGGCCGCCTGCAGAGCCGGGAGTTGACAAAGGAGTGAGGGTGGAGTTACCTGCCCAAAGTACTGATACCTCTCAGCCCTTGGAAGCAGACAAGCCTAAAGACCGGAGGAAAACAAGAGCGAATACTAAACAGAAGGAGCAACACGAAATGCGACAACAAGGTCATACATATACAAGTAGGGAAGCCATGGGAGCACGACCGAAGAAGAAAGAAGATGGAAAAATTGATTTGGTCTTGCAGAAGCTTTCCAAAGATGACCATGTCAAATAAATATCTGACATGGAATGTTAATGGGTTAAATTCTCCACAGAAAAGGAAGAAGATATTTCATTACTTATCTCAATGTAAAAATGATGTAACTTGCCTACAAGAAACACATATTAGAACTACGGACCAGAAATACTTAATATGCAATAAGCTAGGCACACATTTTGTTGCAGCGGCCGCTGAAAAGAAGAATGGAATTGCCATCTATGTGAAAAATCATATAAGAGCTAAACTAATAGAAGCAGACTCACAAGGTAGATATTTAGCAATTGAAATCTTAAAAGATAACAAGAAAGTTCTTTTGATAGGTATATATGCACCAAATCAACAACAAGGAAAATTTTACAAACTGTTACATAGAAAGCTAACACAATTTGACTATAGATCCTGTATTTTAATGGGAGACTGGAACGGTGTTATAGATATCGGTTTAGATAAAAAGAAGACAGCACCTACTCCTCAAACACGTTCCAAGCTGCCCAAATCTTTTTTTGATATAAAGGATGATTTTGACTTGAAGGATGTGGACCTAGACGAATGGCAGAAGGGCATTAACAGATTTATTTGGGATGGCAAGAAACCGAGGGTTAAATTAAAAGTCATCCAGGATACAAGGAAAAGAGGTGGTTTAAAAATGCCCAATTTGAAGTTATATTACTACGCTGCGGCGCTAGTGGCACTGAGTGACTGGATTAATATAACGAATGACAGAGTACTGAATGTTGAAGGACATGGTTTGCTATATGGGTGGCATGCATACCTAGTGTATGACAAGAAGGTGGACAAGAGCTTCAAGGAGCACCCACTGAGAAACCCGCTGTTGTGGGTCTGGAAGAAATATCAGTACCTACTACACAAAAAGATTCCCATCTGGACGATCCCCGGACATGCAATAGGGGACACAAACATACTACAAGGTCAGGATGTGGTGCCCTATAGTAAACTTGTAATGGAAGAAGGAAATGTGTTTTCGTTAAAGCCACCAAATACGCTAGCAGATGAAGGAATAGGGGGTACCTGGCTTTCATATTTGTAACTGCAGTCTAGATGGCAAAAAGACCTGAAGAAGGGCTTATCCCTTACAGATGAGAATTTAATTGAACAGGTTAGAGAGCAGGGGCCCATGCATATCAAACGAGTGTACAGTGTACTGATAGAAATTGACTCTGAAACTGTACTAGTCAAGGATTGTATGGTAAAGTGGGAACAAGATTTTGGGCAACCTATCAACGATGGAAACGTGGGAGGGAATCTGGGTGAGAAATGTAAAATTTACGCAAGCGCAACATTTAAGGGAAAACTTTTATAAGATGTTCTATAGGTGGCATCTAGATCCGAAAAAATTATCATATATCTATCCAGGCACCCAACCTAAATGTTGGAGGTGTGGTAGTATGGAGGCTACATATTTTCATGTATGGTGGACATGTAGAAAAATTAAAGCCTTCTGGAGAAAAATATGGTGGACACTCCAAACCATACTGAAAAAGCGTATTGAATTTCTACCTCAGTTGTTCTTGTTAGGGATCATAAAAGACTACTACCACAGAGACGAACTTAATTCTGAACTTGATCACAGCAGCGAGACTGTTGGTGGGACAATACTGGAAGAAGCCAGAAATACCACCTATTGAAGAATGGACTTTGAAAGTAATAAATTTGGCAGAAATGGCTAAAATATCGGCATATTTGAAGGATCGCTCAAATGAACAATATATGATAGACTGGAAACATTGGATAGACTACATACAAGAGAAACACCAATCAAAGAAAATGTATCTGGCTTATAGTTAAATCTGGACATACGGAGTGAAGAATGTTTACAAATTTAAATCGATTGTATTAAGTTGGATAGCAGTTAACTTGATTTTCCCCCTGGTTTACATGTACAAATATATACCGGTATCTATCGATTAATGGAAGATATATATTAAATAGACTAAGAATGTACTTGTTGAAGGGATGGGTATATTGACATGAAAAATATTAATTTTAATAAGAAGACTTGTTTCTTTGATGTCCAATAGATTGATCTGAAAAGATAGTTAAACTTGGACACACGGAGTGAAGAAGGTCTACAAATTTAAAATGATTGTATTAAGTTGAATGGCTTTAACTTGAACTTTTTCATTGTTTACATGTACAAACGGATATCTAATAATAAAAAAAATTATTAAAAAAAACAAAAAAACCTTAGCGTTTGTATTTACAGTACATTTATGCTGCAGTCTTACCAGTTAATAGCTTTAAAACTGAACTGAATTACCAACTCAGTTGTGAATGTCCATGCAGCTGCTGAAATCTTGGCTGTCTTGAGTGATAGAGTCAAGAGAAGCTATTGAATCCAACCCCTGCTTAATGCGGAAATCCAAAGAGGTTGTGGGTCTCGACACTTCTAGTAAAGGAGAAAGCATGATCTTGGGGGAGGGGAATGATTCCACTGTGAACTGTTCTTGCAGGTCAGACATTTGTTTATTTGTTTTCCTACTAAGTCATAATCTGCCTTCCTTTGGCTTCAATCCATTATTTCAGATCTGGAATGAGTGGGACCATGTTTTGATTTTCCACCTGACATCTTTTCAAGGATTTGAAGAGTGTTGACATAATTGTAGACATTTTCAAAATTCTTTATGCAGTAATATATTTAATAGTTTATTAAAAATGACACAAAGCTAGTTAATACAGTTTGTTAAAAATGACACAAAAGAAAACCTGTACCACAAAAATAGTTGTCGGGGGCTTTTTTAATAGTATAAATAATGTTATTATCGTGGGCCCCATCTTCCATGTCCACTTAACTGGCTCTCTCTTCTTGGATTTGACTTTTGGTCACCAGCAGAGTATCAAAGAAAAAATTGTCAGAATAAAATATCTGAAATTCCCTTGAATGCTCAAAGTCTCCAACTGGACAGATTTTCTTTTCTGCAAATTGATTTTTACAACTTTTAAGATGGGTATTGAAAAACCAGCTGGGTGTCTTTGGGCCACTTGTTCACTCTCAGCCCAGCCCACCTCATAGGTTTGTGGGGAAATGAGGAGGAAGAAGTATGAGATAGATTAGCCACCTTGAGTTACTCATGAAAAAAAAATAAAGGAAGAATAAAATTAAACATAAAATCCATGCTGACATCCTGTTCAATGTACCCGTTCAATGTATCAATTCATTAGTCTCAGTTCATGACTTTCATAAGAAATAGCACAAGTTTTACGGTGGCAAGGCAAACAGGTTCAACTTGAAGTGGCTAAATCAGACTACTAGCCTCCTTGATAATGAGAAGCCAAAGATATGTATGTAAGGAAGGAATGATAAAAAAAAAATTGAGCTTGGCACAGCAACTAGACTGCTTCCATGATGAAGAGAGGCTATTGGCATGTTGACAGAGGGCTCAGTGAATGGCCCGAAGCACCGTTAGAATACACAGCATGCTAAACTTTCTTAGAATAATTGGAAATCTTGAATTTCCATGTTCAGTTGAGGTTAGCAAAAAAAAAAAGAATGATGTATCTATTCTGAAATAATTGGTAATGGGATGAAATCTACTGCCTTGCATCCTGACAGTTTGTCAAAAATATTTGCTGATTATACCTATGTCATAATTGTTAGGGATGGCATAGTTCCACTCACTCTGTGTATATGCTACTTGCATTATCCTAATGAGAGGTTAGACAGCTAGTTTAGTATAGAGTTTAAGGCAGGGGTTCTCAACCTTGGCAACTTTAAGACTTGTGGACTTCAACCCCCAGAATTCCTCAGCCAGCTTTGCTGGTTTAAGGCATCATCAAGCTAGAAACCAGGAGACTGAGTTCCAGTTGTACCTTAGACCAGGGGTTCTCAACCTTGGCAACTTTAAGACTTGTGGACTTCAACTCCCAGAATTCCTCAGCCAGCAAAGCTGGCTGAAGAATTCTGGGAGTTGAAGTCCACAAGTCTTAAAGTTGCCAAGGTTGAGAACCCCTGCCTTAGACTAAAGCTAATTGGGTGATTTTGGGCCAGCCACTCTCAGCCCTAGGAAGAGACAACAACAAACCACTTATGAAAAACCTTGTGAAGAAAACTGAACACTTGACCAGGAAACTATCAAAATCAGGCAGAAAAATAAAGAGATCCAAGATGATAAATTTGCATTTTAATTTTGATTTCCCACTAGAGGGCAGTGATTACATTCCCTAACAACCTCTCAGTTCCTTACAGGGGACTCACAGGGCTGCTCACTTGCAATCTCAACATGTCAATTGACATCCTGTGTCTCACTAAACTCAGTAGATCCTATTCCCCAGTAGATCCCAACCAACTTGCATTTCCTCACTGTCAAGGGCGGGCTAAGCCCATGCAAATGCTATTTGTAACCCTATTCAGGCATCATTGACGCCAGGAAAAACATTTTTCTCATACGAAAAGTAGACAAAATTGTTTCTTAGAAGCATTCTGGACATGAGAGAGTTTTATTCGTCCCTTGTAGAACACAACAATCCAGGAAAACAAAAATATGAACTATTACAGATACTGGTTTTTTTTAAAATCCATTTTATAGCTACCTTGAGGAAATATCAAAATAACTTTTCAGGCAAAAATATAAATCAATATGCATATGCATTCATACGTGTAAGTAATATGATCCACAACAAATTTACCACTTATTTTTGTCCAACTGGAAGAATTCACACATGATGTTAAGCCAAAATTGCTCCTAACTTCAAATTCCAGTTTCACATTCTGGCTCCTGCATTCTGAAAGGGCGCTGTTGCTGTCTGCCTAATACCGTAGTTCTTGTTTGGCAATGCTATAAGACAGTGAACTACTCAGTCCCTTACCAGGTCAATACACCAACTGAATCAAGATCCTAGCTTTTGTGTTCTTTATTAACTCAAGGGTTGATGTTATCGGATCCAGTTACAGGAGCAAGCCATTGTTCAGATTCAGATGTAAGATTAATTTTTTTGTCCTTGTAAATTTCTGGTGAGTGTATCTATGACTGTAATAAAGATTGGCTTTGATCTGGTTAGTTTTAACTGAATTGAAGTAGTATCTAAGAACGGCAGTTTGGGAGAGGAACGGCAATTTGGGAGAGGGTGGCATTCCATGGATGAAAAGAACCTGGGTATGTTAAGCCTGAGAAAAGTGTAATATAAGTCTCTCTCTCTCTCTCTCTCTCTCTCTCTCTCTCTCTCTCTCTCTCTCTCTCTCTCTCTCTCTCTCTCTCTCTCTCTCTCTCTCTCTCTCTCTCCCTCTCTCTCTCTCTCTCTCTCACACACACACACACACACACACATCAATTACTGATGTCGATATTTTGCAGCAATACACTCTCAGCAAAATCATAAAAAAGAGATCATGAAAAAGAGGTAAACACAATTTGCCAGTTGCCCATCCTTGCTAACAGCAATTTGTTTTTGACAATGAGCCAAAGAGAATGATTAGCTTATGAATGATTAGTCTATCAGACTATGTTTATTTGGTCTTCACAAATCACAAATTCTTGGTAGTTCTCGTGATTTTTTGTTTTGACTACACATCAGTGCAGGATAACAATGATGCATTTGTAGCTAGACTGTTTACAGACATTTGCAGGATGCTGTTTTGGGCTGGAAACTCATCATTTTCCCCAATGCAGTTTTCTAAGTCTGGAAGAAAAAACAACTCCTGATTATCCATCACTTGTTCTACATCAGGACTTCAGCAAGCCTAAACAATTAGAGGGGAATACCCCTCCAATCAGTGGTATGTTTATCTCTGGGGTAACTGGGAAACATTTCCTGAGGACAAATTTTAAGCAACTTAAAAATTAAAATGTAGGGGAAGACTGAAGAACTTTAGGAGAGACTGTCCTCAATACTTCTCCCTGGCTAATGGCTCATTATATAGCCTTGGCCCTTCGCAAAATTTTGTTTTATTAGAATAATATTTTGCTGGTTTCCATTTTTCATTCAGTCTGAGCATCCAGAATAGGAAGAGTTATTTATAGTCATTGGAAATGAATGAGCAATAAGTTCTCAAAATTGTTGCATTGTTTTAATGAATGATACACAATTTACCTTCTAATTTATTAACAGCCATGACATATTTATGAGAATTGAGTACAATTTAGAAAGCCCACAAATGGCTTCAGGATTGATGATGGTTCGCCATCAATAAGTAAGGTAGACATTCATTTAAATTATAGAGCAAGTAAAACTAAATATCTGTTCACTATCAAGATACTGATAATGGTACATCCAGAAATCTCTATTCTATCACTGGAAGAAAAAAAATTACAGGCCTTTGAAAGCATCATTTAGCCTTGGGAATCACAAAATGCAAATCAGAAATTCCTCCTAAGTAAATTTTTCCCATTATTGTAATATATTGAGCACTTTTGATCCTCAACTTTTCTCTTCACATTGTGGGGAAAAAAATAGTGATGTATCTTACTGGATTGTTGGAAGCCACATTGAGCAATGTTCTTATAATTCCACTTTTTCCAACAATAGTAAAAATAGTCTGACTATTGGGATGCTTGAAGACAGAGATGCTATGCCTCAAAATAGCATATGAGGGGGAGAAACATATAGGGGAACTTAGACAATTGTAAGAAAGAAGAACTGGATTTATTAAGGAAGGGAAAGGAGGGAAAAATTCATAAAGCAGAGTTGACTTCATGGACACATACATGTAATTATCTTGGCAAGATATGGAAGTGGCTTGTTGCTGTCTTCTTCTGGAATCTACTTTCAACTTCTTGGTATTTCTAAGTGGTCCCCTATCGAAAAATTAATCACATCTGACCATTTTAGCTTTCCAAGATCAGTCAAGATTGGTTAGATGCTTCCATTCTAGCTGATGAAGAAACAAACAGTACAATAAACACATTGACAGCAAACACATTGTTTTTTTAAAATATATTTTATTAGATTTTATATGGGTAGGGAAAAGGTGGGGTCGGTGCGGTACAGGAAAATCGGGATAAAGGGGACAGGGTATGGATAATTATAGTAAATATGTAATTCAGCGAACAAGCTGTCATCCGAGTCTTCATATTGAGTATTATTGTTTATATAATACTAGACATTTATAAGAATAAATCGGTATAGTTACAACTGACATTTGGTAAAACAGTAATATTCCTTTAAATAATTAACATAGTTGATAGCATAACAACTATTTCCAATCATCAACCTTAATACTTAATATAATAAAGCTCTAAAATCTCTTCTTATTCTAATGTGTTTCAACCCACTGATAAAATTTTCCCCAGGTTTTAAAAAAGATTGAATCTTCTTTCCCCTTCATCATCTTTTCTAACCATCTATGAATCTTAGACCAATATTTTTTTACAATAGAACATGTCCACCAGGCATGATAATAAGTACCCGGTTTTTGCTTACATTTCCAACATGTACCCAATAAATTTTTAAACATTTTCGCTAAGCGAACTGGTGCCATATGCCATCTATAAAACATTTTATATAAGTTTTCTTTGTATGTTACTGCTTTAGTAAGTTTGATATTTTTATCCCACAGTTTTTGCCAGTCTTCTAATTCTATAGAATATCCAAAGTTCTTTGCCCATACTATCATTGTCTCTTTTACTTGTTCTTCTTCCATCTTCCAATTTAATAAGTATTTATAAAACTTCTTAATCAAATGTTCATCTGTTTTTAAAAGTATTTTATCAAGTGGAGTCAGCTCTTTGTAAAATCCCATTATTTTTATGTCTTTTTCATATCTTGTTTGAATTTGCAAATAGGACCACCATGTTAAGTCAATATCTTGTTGTTGAAGGGCTTGCCCGTCCTTGAGTTTTCCGTCCTTGTCCAAAATGTCTTTATAACTAACAAGTTTATCATAATTAATCAGATTCGGATAAGCAAATGCTTCCATTGTTGAAAGCCACTCAGGAATTTTCATATACATTTTGTGTCTAACTTTCTCCCATTCAGAGAGTAAAACATTTCTTATAGCATGGTTTTGAAAGTATTTATGTATTTTAGCTTTCTCGTACCATAAAAAGGCATGCCAGCCTAGTTGCAGGTCATATCCCTCTAAATAGAGAATTCGCTTATTTCTCGGAGTAATCCATTCTTTAAGCCAAAGCAAAATAGCTGCTTGATAATAAAGTCTCCAGTCCGGAAGTCCAAAACCCCCTCTATCTTTTGAGTCTTGTAGAAGTTTACATTTAATTCTTGCTTTCTTTCTTTGCCATATAAATCTTAATATTATTGCGTTTAAATCGTCAAAAAATTTCTTACCCAGCTTGACAGGAACTGTTTGAAATAAAAAAAATTAGCTTTGGTAAAATATTCATTTTAACAGTCGCTATTCTTCCTAACAATGATAGTTGGAGATTTTCCCATTTTTCCAGGTCGATTTTTATTTGTTTTATTAGTCTCTCATAGTTATCTTCTTTTAGTAATGAATATTTCGCTGTAAGATAGATACCTAAATATTTAACTTTTTTAGGTATTTGAAGATTTGTCTTTTTTGCGAGTTGAGTTTTCTGTTTATCAGTTAGATTTTTTGTTAATACTTTAGTTTTTTCCCTATTTATTTTCAAACCAGTACAGTACAATAAACACATTGACAGCAAACACATTGTTGGTAGGTGCTGGAAGGCCAAGTGTCCTTTTTTAGGGCTGTGCAGTGCTTTGGAGTAAAAGGTAAAAAACACTTTAAAGCAGCTGCATGTTTTCCTGAGAGGATCTGGCTCCCCCTTTGCAACGGCAGATCAATCTGACGGGCTTGGTTTAAGCCAGGGGTCTTCAAACTCCGCCCTTTTATAACTTGTGCACTTCAGCTCCCAGAATTCCTCAGCCAGGCATGCTGAGAATTCATATCCCTGAGTAGATGACAATTCAGCAAACACATTAGGGATTCTATATCCTTCCTCCAATGGCAGAAATGCTTTCTGCATTGCTATTGAAGAACTGCAGACATTAACATTGGCACGGAAGGCATTATATAAGGACTTGGGACTTTCAGCCTCCATGACAACCATAGAGTTGCCTCAGTAAGGTTGACAAACCAGTATATTTTGTAGGGCTTGTACTTGAGCTCCTGAAGGTCCAGACTTGGAGATATTTATTTTATGGCATCTATTTATTTATTATACTCATTTGCAATAAAAATCAACCCTCTGCTCCTCACATTTTGTAGCACTCCCTGACTGAGCAAGATTACACATATGGGTTGCACAGCAAATGATTTCAATGAAGGTCAAGATGCCCTCAAATCAAGCTTGATATCTGTTGATTGAATCTTTCTCTTGGCAGTGTTAGAGATGTTTGTTATTGTCTTTTCCCAGATTGTTCTTCTCCCTTCCCAATCTGGCCAACACCCTGGAATTTCCTAACCAAAGCTCTTCCTACTTAATTACCAACATTGCCAAGGTCAGTTGGATGTCGGCACCTGCCAATACAGCATTTTTAAAAAACCACAATAATCAAGCAGGGGTATTGTCCACAATTACCATACGAAATACACCATAAATTCATTCTTGGATGCATATGTGTGTTTATTTAAAAATACTAGAGTGCGCTCGTATCCATGTTTATTATACACAAGTACATTTGGCTTCTTAGCTCTAGTAAAAATGGCATAAGGAAATTGGTATAGAAAGTAGCTCTTTCCACACCATGCTTCTATGCTGATAGAAGCACCATGCTTCTATGCTAAGGCTTTGTGCCATCACAGCAGAAGGTTGTTGGAAACTTGTGCAATAGTGAGTGGTTAATAAAACTTCCTGAGGGAATCTGAAATCGACTTATTTACATCTAAGACTGAGGAGTTGCAAACACATTCCCATGGCAGGACAAATTGTAGGGACTGGATTCTGATTTCTCTGTAGTTTTCAAAGGGAGCCCCCACTCTCCTATCAACTTTCAGGAAAACGCAATGTGTTTTTCCAGCCCAATAGTTCTCAACCTGTGGTCCATGGATTGCTGATGGGGGGGGCATGATGTCACAGATGGTCTGTGAAAGCTTGAAGAAATGTTATGATTTCAATCTTGAGTTAAATCTTGGTGGTCCGTGGCCACGATTCACAGAAACAAAAGATATTTAAAGGGGGTCCATGGTGGAAAAAAAAGGTTGAGAACCACTGTTTTGGTCTATTTCTAGAGCAGTGATGGCGAACCTTTTAGAGACTGAGCGCCCAAACTGCAACCCAAAACCCACTTACGCATCGTCAAGTGCTGGGTGGGTGTGGCCAATTGGGTGGGCGTGGCTGTGATGGTAATGGCAGACTGAACTAAAAAGTTCAATCAATTTCAACTTTGCAAGATCTTTTTTTTTTCTGGCGAGTTGAAATTGACTGATTGGACTTTTTTATAAAAAGGTTTTATAAAACCCAGCTGAAGGCCTAGGACTGGGGCAATGGCGCATGTGCCCACATAGAGGGCTCTGAGTGCTGCTTCTTGCACCCGTGCCATAGGTTCTAGAGCAGGGGTTCTCAACCTTGGCAACTTTAAGACTTGTGGACTTCAACTCCCAGAATTGAGGGATTCTGGGAATTGAAGTCCACAAGTCTTAAAGTTACCAAGGTTGAGAACCCCTGCTCTAGAGTCTGGAGAACCCGAGTAGCCCAAGCTGATAGAAAGTGCTGAATGCAAATAATGAATGGTCCAGAATTAGGATCAGATCTAACACGATTCCCAAAGGAAAATTATAATCCTTACGAGGGGAAGGCAAGCCCGCCCCAAACCTCTCATCCTGGCCGCTTGCTCAGAATCTGACGTTTCCACCAAGCCAAGTCTTCATCTCATCTCCATTACCCTTCCATCGATCAGCCTTCATCTTGCCCGAGGAAACCCGCGAGCCTATTGGACTGAAGTACACTGGCAGGAAACCATTCGTTAAATGGAGCTTTGAAATCCACTCGAAGTGGACTGACAGAAAAGGCCACCGCCCGCCGCCGGTTGCAAACCCGTCCGGAGCGGGGACCGGAGGCCTTGTGGGAAGAATTTGATCCCATGGCCCAGAGAGAGCTCGGACTGACATTTTGCCCTCCCGGAGAGGGGAATTCCTGGGAGGGTCTCGCTGTGAGAGATAAGCGAGGGAATAAAGAAACAAACAAACGGCCAGAGGTAACTGCTCAAACGGTGCGGGAGGCGGGCGGAGGGGCGAGCGGGTCAAGCCGGCGGGGGCGCGCGTGGCAGGGTTCGTCGGGATGCTGTAGCGTGGAGGGCGCGGGAAGCCTGCAAGTTGCACGGGCAAGAACCGGCTGGAAAGCAGGAGATCGATGGTAGTGACTTAGAGCAGAAGGTCAGCCGGCGCTTTCTTTCAGAGGACGGGAGGGAGGGAGGGAGCGAGCTGTGGAGGAGCAGGAGGAGGAGGAGGAGGGTCGGAGAGGAGGGAGGCGTGAGCGTCCTTCTCCTTTTCTTTAGAGCACGCTGCTTTTAGGGAAAAGGAGGCGAATGCTTCCCTAACTAATTTGTCATCTTTTCTGGCAACAAAGGCAGCCTCCGAGGTAAGATTTCTCTCCCTCTTCTTCCCCTTAGGAAAATCCCCGTTCCCCCTTTGCAAAGCCTAAGCAAGCGAAGGAGAAGCTAGGGCTACAAAAAAAAAAAAAAGGAGAAAGAAATCGGAATATCCAGGAAAGCAGGGGAGCTGTAGTTCGTCTCCTCTGAATGGAGGTAGGAGCACCGTCCAGAAAGGAGTCTTAAGTTAGAAAAAAAGTAAAGAAAAGGAGTGCATGTTAACAGTTTCCAATAAGTTCACAGCAGAAAATACTGGTCACCATCCAATGATTTGGCACTTCCAGAAGAAAAACGAATTGGCCCCCATGGTTGTGGGGCTGACCTTCTTTTGTAAGGGAGTTGTCGGATGGCTCCCCTTAACTTTGTCATACTGAAGTGTAAACTCTTGGGGACACTTAGGATGGGTTTTTTTTTAGCAGCCTCTGGCAGCTATCACTATTCAAACATTACTTGATGGGAAAGCTTGAGCAACCATTAAGGGATTTGAGCAGGGTGTACCGGGAAGGGTCTGCAAGTACAATGAATCATGCAGTGGTCTTTGTTCACTTTGGAACAAAGTTGTGGTTTAAGTGAGCAGAATTCATATCCTTTTGCTCAGAAGAGTTTTTAACTCAAAAACCAAACCTTGAAAAAGACGGGAACTTCCACAGGGTAAGGGAGGCATTTTGAAATTTCCATCGTAATTCAGCAAGAGGAGTGGTAGAAGGCAGTTGTGGTTCAGCAGGCGATTAGAGTTTAGGGTTTCAGAAGCTTTGTGGAGCTTTTAGGTCCTGAGACCTTTCCTTTTTCTTTTTCTTAACAAGAGGAAAAACATCTAAAGCAGCTGCTATTATTTAATGCATGCATAAAATTTGTGTCAGAGTGTGCACTGGTTGATTTCATTGTGGATCTTTTCCAGTCATGTGTGAGCATTCTTAAAGAAATATATCCTTCTATTTGCTTTTTTTCCCTTCTCTTTGCAGGATTTTTTCTAACATTAGTTGTTGTATGCTAAGATCATTGTCTCATTTTTATGAAACCAGTGGAAGTTTTGAATTCATTCTGTTTAAGATCAAGTCATAAAATCAAGCTCAAATATTGCCTTCTTGCTTATTCAACCTTAATGTGTCCTCCTATCATATTTTGTTTATTTTACTTTTGTAAGTACAGGTAACACAAAGACATCCTTGGAACACTATTTTATTTTCCTGCTTTAAATTATTTTTTCATGGAAGTATGTGTGTGTGTGTAATATTTTATATAGAGTGAAAATAAATGAGGGAAGGAGTGCCAGTTAATCTGCATTTGGTTTTTCTTTGTATTATTAATTTGAACACTGATATAACCTATCCATCTCTCCTTAACAACTTTTCCTGCTACTTTATTATAAGGCTACTGTTATTCCCAAGAAAGCTTTGATAAATATTTAATTATTGCAGATAATACTCTAATCCTAAATTCTGGTACAAGTGTTGTATGCTTATGATTTATTACATTGATTATATATAAAGTTTCTACATATCAGATGAACTTCATAGCAAGACTGTGAAAAAGCTAAGCCAATAGTTGTTGGTGTACCGGTAGTTACTGTGAGAGGTATCTTGCCCCAAGCCAGTGTATGTCTGTGTGTATGTTGAATGATTGGGGTTTTTTTTAAAATTAAGGGGTTTTATATACATGTATTTTTAAATGTTGATTTCTATTATGTTGTGAGCCGCCCTGAGTTCTCCGGAATAGGGCGGCATAGAAGTCAAATAAATAATAAATAATAATAATATTGCAAGCTGAAATCAGAAATCGGGTCACTTCAGCCTGATTCTGATACTCTGTTGGGATTATACACCATACTGGCTCTTTGAATTTAGGCCTGAAAATTGTTTTCATCTCAATTGCAGTCTTGTCACAAGCCTGGCTTGTACAGCAGGCCTTGGTTAAATATGCAATTATACTTTGAAAGAAGATGGGCACAATTTGTTCTTGCTGTGATCTTTTTCTTGTGCAATTCTGTTCGTACTTTACTGAGAAACTTTTTCGGAGGCAAGAGGATAATCTGTCTTTTCTGTGTATGTCAAAGATTCTGCCTCCCTCGTTTACATAGTAGGGTACCATTTCTGAGATACCAGTTACTGCAAGAATTTGTGATATAACTTTGCCTTTTTATATAGGGGCCTGTCCAGTAGGGAAAAACATAACAGTAATATATATTCAAAATCGCCATAAATACAGTTTCTGAAGTTATAAAAAGACATAGCAGCACCATTTTGCTTGCTATACTTCATTTCTTAAAAACTCTGGGGGATTGAAAACTCTTCCCTTGATGGCAAAAAGCACTGAGAGAGACCTATACTTCCCTCTTGCATGCAAATGCAAGTAGATTAATAAATATCAAATTTGGTGGGAAAGTAACAGTGTGCCTTTGGCGTATAGCCATGCTGGCTAAACAACCACAGAAATTATCTTTGGACAAAGCTAGGTCTCTGGGCCAAGAAACAGGGTTGAGCCCTAGAATCAGACATGAAAATCTTTAGCTTTAAAGATGTCATGTAGAAAGAGTCCTCCAGAGCTAATTTCATTTTACTTCTGGTAAATGAAAACATGAAAAAGGATATTTAAGAACTTCTTGAAATTTTCAGAGTCCAGATAACTAATAAATAAGACTTATTGGCTTTAAAAGATGCTATCCAGAACAGAGGTTTCCAAACTTTCCGGGATTGTGGCCCAGAGGGAAGGAGAGCAGCTTACAAATTGGTGCATGTGCACACACAAACATGGCCGTGCATGCTGGCATGGCACTAGCGGCCCCATTCATGCATAGGGTATATGCTGAAGATGTGTGCCGCGCACCCCCTACAGAGGCTAGCGGCCCTGTTTGCCCACGCACACCCACCCGGGGCTAGTGCCCCTGTTTACGCTCATGGCATGTGCAAACAGGGCTCTGGGCATTAGCGCGAGTGAGGGGAGTGTGCGTGCATATGTGCACATGCATATGCACACGCACCGGCCAGTCATTTCCACAGCCCACTGGCCAAGAGGTTGCGACCCGGTAGTGGGCTGTGGCCCATTGGTTGGGGATCCCTGGTCCAGAAGTTAGTTGATAAACAGTTAAACTGATATGCTTTAGGCAACCCATCTTAAATTGGATCCTCCATACTAGTAAGGAACATTATATGGCATTTAAAGTTAACAATAATCAAACTTTTTATTATGGTGCCCTTAATCTGGGTTGTGATGTTAAAAAAATATTTATTTATTACTTTTACCAGGATGTTGCCCTTTGAATGAAATGAGGGGAAAAAATGTGAAGAATCTTTAAAAACATGAAAAAATCTTTAAAATCATGAAAAATCTTTCATTCAGTGGTGCTTGAAAGGTTATCAATAATCTTTATAGTGAATCTTGGTCTTCCTTTTCTGTTAGTCTTTATTAGTCTTTTTTCTTTTAGTTCCATAGTTAGCTCTTCTGCAGTTTTATTAATTTAAATCATATAGAAAAACATGCTTTTTGAATCCAAAGTGTATATATCTATATCCATTTTTCACTGGTATATTGTCAGTTACTGTCTTGAGCGTCTTAATATTTGATCTCCACTATGAAATTTCAAATTCCTAATGTAAAATAACATCCAACTGTAATATGAAATTCCAATCAAAGCACATATCACTGTAAAACAAAACATGCTAAATCACAATTCTAAGCCCAGGTAAAATTACTGCATATAGTGATGCATATTCCCCTGTAAATATATCTGGTATTGTGGTTTTGAACTACATTTATGCTTGGCATCTTGAAACAAAAAAATAACAACTTCAGATAAAGAAACTTGGAAAGAGAACACTATTATTATAATAGGCAGAAGATTTGGAAGCAAAGTCATTGCTTTACTGATATGTTTTATCTTCAAGATGCCTTTATGTTGCTTTTGCCCCAGTAGATTAAAGGGGCCACTTTTCAAGAATTTACATCTTTGAAAAGTGAGATTTTAAAATGCTTTCTAAGCAGCAGTGTCAGTGACTCAAAATGCCTGAGGAGCTAAACTAAAGGGACAAAGGATTGTCCTAGCTGTGAGACTGAGAAAAGAAGTAGCAATTTAGTGCAATTATTTAGCCTTAATTCTTGCAGGTAAAATGTGTATAGCTAGAATGGAAAGTTGCCTTCAAGAGATTAATCCTCTAGTGCGCTAGTGACAGAAATAAATATCATTTTCTAATTTGTCTTCTTTCTGATGCTGTTTGGAATGAGCCCAAGCGATGCACGTGCATTGAATAGGTTCAACTTTCACTCTTTCTGCTGAAAAAGAGTTCAGATTCAAGGATGAGAAAGACCTGCACTTCAGCTCCTGGAGCTGTTAATGAACATGATAGTTCTTGGCCTCTATGAATCAACAAATGTTGCAAGGCCGCGACCTTGATCTTTTCCCTAGGATTAAAGGAATTGGGATTTTATTTTAATCCCTTTGAGAACTTTTGTTTTACAAACTGAACCTCCTGTTCTCCAGATTACATTTATGAGCTGTAAATCAACAGGTTATATTTTGTATTCCTTCAAACATTGTTAGCTTCTGTTTTCTATCCCTTGGCTTCCATGCTGTGCCTCCTTGCAATGGCTGAGCTCACGTGTAAATCTTAACTGTGGTTACTACAGTACAGCTAGCCGAAATGAGCATATGAAAGTTATGCTGAGTCACAAATCATCAGTAACAAACCAGTCTAGCTGAGCATTCACATCACTTTAACTCAAATATGGTTGAAGTTACCAATTAAATGAAACATAATTCCAAATTCTGATGGAATCATTAGATGAACACATCTTAATAGATATTCAAGGAAGTAGACCTGAAAGCAATCTTCATGGTCACTGTACCCCTAAAACTTCATGGATCTATTATTCTTTTTCATTCTGCTGATCATCTACCTCAGAGGTCCCTAACCTTTTGGGCACCAGGGACCAGCTCCATGGAGAGAGGTTTTTCTGTGGACTGGAGGGGACGTGGTTTTATGTACTGCCTGCATCCCACGCATGGGGCTTTGCTTGTTTGCGCTGACTGATTTCTTGTATGCCGCGACATGGTGCCGGTCCACGGACAGGGGGTTGGAGACCTGATTTACCTTGCTTTCTCAGCCAAGCAGAGGAAGGATCAAGGTGACCATGAAATGTCACTTAGTCACTGCCATCCAAACAAAAGTCAGCATTAAATGATGCTCTCGGCCCCAGCTGAGGGATAAAAACATGGTTTCTGCACTTAAGAGAACTCAGCTGTAATTTTTTTCCTATAAACTGTAATACTTTAATGAAGACTTATTTATTGGAAGCTCTAATAGTATCAAAATTGATTAATGGAAGAATGAAAGATTACAGTGGAGGGTGTTTTTTTTAATAAAATGGGATTATTTTGAAGAAATAGCAGAAGCAGCATTTTAATCTAAATTTATGGCTAAATGGTAGAGATCCACTGTCTAATGAAGCTCAGGCAAAGTGTTTTTTACTGTTACTTCATGTGTTTCAGAAATTTTAAACATCCTTTTTGTAGCTCCAGATGTTTATTTTCTAATTATACAAATAAAATTTATAAAAGCCAGACAAGTGAGACACAGAAGTGGGAGGTAGCTGGTTATTCTTGCTCAGCTCTGATTTTTGGTATCTTTGGATATAATTTTCAAATCGTACCACACAGTGCATTTGATGAGATTGTCATTGTATTTAAACTGGTACACTGTCATGATTTTATCATGTCAAAAATGATGTGGGGATCTCTGTATTTTTAAATGGATCAGAAATGTAAAGATAAAACTTCAGAATTATAGAGTTGAAGTATAAGCTATGGAAGCAAGCAAATATAAGACTGAGTAACTCAGTAGCAAACCCAGGACATTTCCAGTTAAAGGAATTCTACTTCTAATTCTTAGAATCAGGAGACAGTGGGCAGCTATTTGTTCTTTGCCTCCTTAATGGATTTTCTGTGGTAAAAGGGATGGGAACACCTCTGCTCCATTCCCTCCTCACCTTTAAAACGAATAAAAAATGTATAACTGCCAGTAGAAAAATGGCAGGTAGTATGTAGTCCGTTGTAAGGGATATAATGTTTGTCCAAATAAATGAAAATGGCTATCTATGTTGTAAGCTTCTGCCCACTTTGTTAAATAGAACTAGAGGAACTGGGTAAGTCAGGAGACACATAAAAATAAATTGGATGCAGTGGTAATGGAGTTTACCTGAAGAAGCAAAAAGAGACAGGATCAAGAACAAATGAGGATTCCATCCTATTTTTTTTCACCAGTACAAAAGAAATATAGGTAGTCCTCATCTGACAACAGTTCATTTAGTGACTGTTTGAAGTTACAACAGCACTGAAAAAAGTGACTTATGATTATTTTTCACACTTACAAACCGTTGCCTCATCCCCGTGGTCACATGATCCAAATTCAGATGCTTGGCAGCTGGTTCCTATTTATGACATTTGCAGTGTCCTGGGGTCATGTGATAAAATTTTGTGACCTTCTTACAAGCAAAGTCAATGGGGAAGCAAGAGACACTTTACAACTGTGTTATTAACTTAACAATTCACTAAACAATTCACTAAACAACCGTGGCAAAAAAAAAAGTGGCAAAATGAGGGCAGACTCACTAAACAACTGTCTGGCTTAGCAACATAAATTTTGGGTTCAATTGTGGTCGTAGGTTGAGGACTACCTGTACGCTACGTTGTACTATACGGTCATATAGAGAAAATTAATGAAAATCAAACTGCAAAACCAATAGGTGAAGGCAGAATGAATGTGTTGAGAGGAAGCAGAAGACTGAGGAAAATGGGTGGTTTTGAGGAGCTGGATGGAGTTAATGAAATCCTCAAAAAATATGAGAACTTACATGCTGTATATGAAGAAACATATAGAAGGAAGGGTTAAAAGAAAAGATGATTTTGTAAGGATAGGAAGTTATGGAAAGGTACCATGAAGGCTGTTCCTAGAAAGTAAGAACATAGAATCATAGGACTGGATGGGACCTCCAAAGTCTTCTAGTCCAACCTCCGGTTCAAGGCAAAAGACCTTATATTACCATCCTGGTCAAATGGTTTTGAGGTAAAATTTGATTTTAGTTCAATTTCTTATTTCTCATGTTTTGTCTTCATTTCATTTCGTCCACTCCTTTTCTGTGCTTTGAGTTGTATTGTTGACCTAAAAAAGCATAGAGTGATAGACATCGATATATGTTAGATATGTACTGTATGCAGGTATGTACTGAATATCCCACTACTGTACTAGCATGGATGATCTTTGCTTGGGGTTTCGGTTGTTTCAGTAACTGAAACAACATATTGAAAAGAAAGGCCATTTATACTTGCTCCGTCCTACAAGAAGCTTGGCTTATCGGAGATCGACCATTTTTTTGTTCAGCCTCTTTATGAAATAGATGTTGAACAGTAGCAACTCATCTGAGCTCATCGATAAGGAGAAAGATTACCTCATCTTTCTATAACACATTGATTCCCAAAGTCAAGGTTAATCTGACCTTCTCCTTTTGTTTCTTTGGCTGCTCTAAATGAGACCTCTGGGAACATTTCCTCCTTCCCCAATTTTCCTCCAAAGAAAGCTTTGTTCTTTTGCAGCTGCAACTTTTACAACTACGGTAGGAGTTGTCAGTTGTCACAGCCAGGAAAGTGTTAAAATCCTTCCCAGAATCCTTCCCAGCTCTACTTATGAACTGGCCCATAACCAGCCTGGCTGTCCTCCTGCTACTGCTTTGGCAATTATTTAAATAAATGTTATCAATTATAAGTTTAATGAAGTTCAGAATTGAGTCTTGTCTCTGGGAAATGTTTGGTATGCAAATCAAAATTAAGAAAATTGTACAAAATCCAGATTGGGTGGTGTTTATGCAGTGGAAAGATGGACCAGAAATTTGTGCATGCGTAAGATATTTGTACTAGAATGTTTGATTTGCATAATGTGCCACTAATGCACAAAGAAGACAATCCTACATGATTAGAAACTCTAAGGAAAAGATGCAGTTGTTGACTGCATATGGAGAGAGAGAGAGGGAGGGAGGGAGGGAGGGAGAAAGAAAGGAGAAAAAGGAAGGAAGGAAAAAGAAGGAAGGAAGGAAGGAAGGAAAGGATGGAAAAAGAAAAAGGAAGGAAAGAAAGAAGAAAGAAAGAAAGAAAGAAAGAAAGAAAGAAAGAAAGAAAGAAAGAAAGAAAGAAGAAAGAGAAAAGAGAACATTTTGAAACCAAATGGCATTTTTAAAAAAAGAGTAGCAGTGTGAGAAAAGTAAAGAAATCTTTTGCTGGGTAGTTAGATTTGGAGAACATTTTTGACATGGCTGATGGTTCTTCAAATGAGATCTTTGTGTCTCAGAGCAGAGGTCAGGGTATGGGACGCTTTGGAGTATCAAAAGGTGGTGAGAAGAATGATGGGGTTCCCAGCAACCCAGGAGCCTCTTTCATATTCATTGGTCAGCTGCTGAGGTTGATGCTTGTGGACATCAAAGTAACAGCTAAACGCTGTTATCTCATCCTCATCCTTTGCCCCCTGCCATGTAATTGGTCTCTTTTCAGGAGAAAAAAAAAACAACCTGGGGAAAGCTGAGAAAGTTTCTTAGAAGTGTGACATTGTCCTCTTAATTTTTATAAGGAAACAGATAATAACATTTCTCCTCCCCAATAAAATAGTCTCTATTTTATTTTATTTATAAAATCAAAGAAGTCTCTGTGTGCAAAGAAACAAATAGAATATAATTTATTTATTTTATTTATTAGGCTTTCATGCCACTTTGACTATGTTTATAAATAATTCAAGACAGCAAACACACACAACGCTCCTTTTTCTTCCTATTTTCCCCACAACAACAACCCTGTGAGGTGGATTGGGCTAAGAGAGAGTGACTCAGCCAAAGTCACCCAACTGACTTTCATGCCTAAAACAGGACACTCACGGTCGCCAACACCTTCACCGTTACACCATAATGATTCTATTCTACCTGCAAGCTATTGCAACAATGGGAAAGTTTGTTTGCAAATTATTTAATATAGATTTCTCCTACCCCACCTGAAATGGCAAGTAGCTGGTGAATTAAGAATCATTCTCATCTAGTTAGGTTCCTCTTCACATTTAGTTTGATAATTTTAAATACTTCTACTTGAATGGACACCCAGCATTCGGGGAATGTCCAAGCACAACATTGTCCTTTTCGTGGGGCGTGTCATGTATAAAAGGCACAAGATTTGTGCTGCAATGTTGAAGTCTGACCTCCTTTCACCCCTCTCCCCTCTCCCTCCAAAGCAGGATGATCTTGTCTGAATTGCAAAAACGCCAGAGGTCTGTTAGATAGCACCAAGAAGACTGACAAAAGTGTAGATTTTTACTGCTGCCTGGTGCTTGTCCTGGTTTTTGCAACCCAAACCTGGTTGCCTTAGATCAGGGGTGTCAAACTCAATTTCATTGAGGGCCACATCAGCATTGCGGTTGCCCTCGGGGGGGGTAGGTGTGGCCAGGGTGGGTGCAGCCTACTGGGTGGGCGTGGATGGAGTGGGTATGGCCTACTGGGTGGGCATGGCCAGCTCTACATCGTTCGCGTCAAGGGTGCCTATGGGGGCCTGGGCAGGAGTGGGACAGATCTGAGGGTCTCTGGCAGAAGGGGGTGGGACCAGGGCAAGTGCCAAGGCATGGTCCACAGGAGGAGCCTCACTGTTCCTCTCAAGCCATGCAGGGGGGGGCTGGATGGTGGCGAAGGCTGCCCGGAGCCCTGGGCAGCAGAGGTCAAATGCCCAGCCTGGCCCTCGAGCACCCACAGCACCAAGCCCAGCCCCACTTCCCCAAGGGGGCACCCAGCTGCACTTACCTCCTCAAGGCTGCTGCTGTGCTCCCTCTCCTTAGACAGGTTGCTCATGATGGGTACGAGGGCAAAGTCAGAGGGAGGCCCATTCTCTCTCCATGAGAGGAGACCCGGCTTTGTATCCAAAGCTTCCTTAACAATAGGATGGGAGACCCCAGGATAGGCCAGGAGGAGGGGGCAAGGGGATGTTGAAAGGACAGCAGGGCAGGACTAAGGCAGGACTTCCCTTAGACCCTCCCTCTCCTTCTTTCCTTCCTTCCTTCCTTCCTTCCTAAGTACAGAGTGGTGGGAAAATATTTGAGATGAGGGAGGGAGAAAAACAGGCAAGAAATGCAGCTGGAGATGTGTCACCCTTTGTGAGGAATGAAGAAATGCACCATTGCCTGGAAGTGGCCAGCACATGGCCCTCACCTACTTCACATATCTGGCTTGGTGGGCTCTGGGGGAGGGAATGCCATGAGCAGCGAGAGAATCAATGTTACTTGCACAATGCTGCCCAGCCTGCCCGGTTTCGGCAGGCAGCGAGGCGCTCTACTCACAGCGCCAAGAGGATGAGCCACGCGGCATGAATCTGAAAAGAACTGTGATGCCGCCCAGCCCCCAGGCTGCCCAGTCTCGGCAGGCAGCGAGGCGTTCTCACAGCACCAAAAGGCTGAACTGGGTGGCGCGAATCTGAAAACAAGCATGACGCCGCTGAACCCCCAGCCTGCCCGGTCTCGGCAGGCAGCGGGGCACTTTCATCACAGCGCTGAGAGGTTGATCCAGGAGGTGCGAAGCTCACCAGCTTTGCACCTTGCTCTCTGCTGAAACTGGGCAGGCTGGGGCTAGGCAGCATTGTACTTCTCATCAGATTCACGCCACCCAGCTCAGCTCTTGGTGCTGTGAAGAGAGCGCTCCGCTGCCTGACGAAACCGGGCAGGTTGGGGGCTGGGTGTCATCTGCTTCTTTTTGGATTTGCACCACTGGTTCAGCCTCTCAGCGCTGTGAGGAGAGCACCCCGTTGCCTGCCAAAACCCCTCCCCTGGATATGTGAAGTAGGTGAGGGCCATTTGCTGGCCACTTCCAAGCGATGGTGCATTTCTTCATTCCTCACAAAGGGTGTCATCTCCCCAGCATGCACCCAGGGGACGGGGCCAACACGGCAGGGACTGGTTCCTTGCTGTTTCCAGATGGCCTTGTGGAGCTAAGACTGAATACGTTTCAGCAGAGATGGCCACCACAAAATTTTACATTGGCTCCCGGCTGGCCTGGGCCAGGGCCAAGGCAGCGGGGGCCGTTCCCTCACTGTTTCCAGGATGGCTTTGCGGACCACAAGAAACCATTTTGCAGGCCACATCCGGCCCCCGGGCCTTGTGTTTGATATGTCTGCCTTAGATATTGGGATGATTGTCCCATGATAGTCTGCTACCTCAGGCATAAGGCAAGCTGCCATCTCTCCCATCACACATACAAATGGTCTTAATCTGGCTTCTTCAGCTATGGCTGAGTGGCAGTCAGATGTTCCTTCCAGCACTGGTACTAGCGCAGGACTGAGTGTCTGCCTCTCTGTGCTTAACAGCATTATTGACTCAAGAGGGTGATTTGGTGGCTCTGACTACATCTCATATTCCCTTACCAGCATCTTTAAGGTCATATATAAAGACCAGGAGGTTACCCTGGAAATCCTATGTCATAGCACACCAAAACAACTAGACACAAGGACAGTTTTTTCCGCCATGCCATCATTCTGCTAAACAACCAATTCCCACAACACTGTCTTAGGCCCCAGAATGTCAAACCACCTAGTAGGGCTGTATTACTATTATCCTTCTCCAGCATGGGTGGATTCCGAATCCACCAATGGTATTCCTTGTCCAATACCCAATCAGAGACTAGGTCCGAAATTTAGTCCCGCCTCCGCCGGATACTCTCCAGTTTTTTCCTAGTCTGAAGCCCAGCAACAGCTCTTCGCGTTAGCTCCGCGTTAAGTGGTTGTTTTTTCAGCGCAACAGACTGGTAAAGTAGAAAATAGTTAGTCCTTTTAATTATTTTACAGTAAGAAGTGTTAGAACGAAATTTAGTTAAGAATAGAGAATTTTTTCTTACCTTTCCGGGACGGTTGTGCCTCCCTGCCTCATCCAAGTCGTCGGGACGCCAGGGCGAGGTCGTTCCCGGGCCTAGGGCCCAGGGAGAGCGGGAGCCGAGGGGGATACATCCCTGGACTCCCGGCCGGCCGCCGGAAGGCGTCCCGAAGCCTCATCGGAGCGCAGACGTCGAGAGAAGGAGGACGAATCGAAGAATTCGCCAGATCGACGGCGATTAGCGGAGGACCGCTACAGCCAAACGCAAGTGGGGCAGGGAGAGGAGCGGGGAGGCAACCGTCGTACCGCCGAGGGGCCGAGGCCGGTGGGAGCCGTCTTCGTCCGGGCGGGTAGACCGGGGCCTGTGGGAAACAGGCACCTCGTGGCCGGGAGCACTGAGCTCCGACCAAAAAATTGGCGCAGCGGCCATTTTGGGAAAGGGGCGGTCCCAACTCCTGGCGCGAATCGCCATTTTGGAAAGGGGCGTTCCTGGGTCGTCAGCGTTCCCTGATTGGTGGTTTTCGCTCGGCGCAAAAACACCTTTGAAGAAAGGGGCGTGCAAGCTTCCTTTGTGTTCTCCGCTGAGGCTCAGGCCCAGGGAGAAAAATCCCTACACCGGCAAAAACAAGGCTGCCTGATTCTTCCCGCCGGCGCAGCCCAGCAAGCAGCCTAATCTAAAGGGGGAAAGCGGCTTCGCCGGAGTGTGGTGTGTTTTCGGAGGCGTCCCTTATTTCGCAGGCGCATTTGATTCCTTAGCAAGCCTTGAGCCGGAAGGGATTTGGAGTGGACCAGGGTGGCCGGGACACCAGAGGGGGCCGAAGGCTTCTGTCCGGACACGCGGGTGGCCGTCGTCCACTTTTGCGGGGCAGGTTAGGGATACGCTCCCTTCAGCGCTGCTACCGCCAACCAGGCCTGCCAGATACCCGAAAAGGGTGCTAGTTAGACATGGCTATGGCAGATGGCACGTCGGCCCAAGGCTCAGCGCCCCCTCCGTCGTCGCCAAAGCGCAGAACGGAGGAACCGGGGGGGGGGCAAGAAGAAGGCCAAGACGAAACATCTGTCTGAGCCATCGAAAGCAGCTGAGCGTCAGGCCATAAGGAGACACCAGGCCTTGGAGAAGGAGTTTGCCAAGGCACAGAGACTCAGGGACAGCGGAATAGAGAGAGAGTCCCTGTCCCTTCCGGAGTCACCCATCCCCTTCGGGCCATCAGGATCTGATGAACAGGGATCCAGGGAATGGCTTCCCAGGGAGGAGATGGAGAGGGAGGTGTCCCCTAATTCGGTGCCATCATCGCCTGAGCGTTCTGAGCCCACAACCAGCCAAGAGGAGGCTGGACACAGAGGTAAGAAGAGAAAGAGGTCTGGTAAGTGGTCATCACAGTTGCATTCCCTGTTACAGGAGGCCCTGGAACATCTCAGGGCCCCTAGGGGGGATTCCCCTTCCCAGAGGGCACGCACTCCAAAGAGACAAGCTCCCCGGGGGGGCAAGGTTGTGTTCCATGACTCTGATGTGTCAGAGAACTCTTCACAGGTGGCAGATGAGGAAATGGAGGACTGGGACGAGGAAGGAGCTCCGCTGTCAGAGAATGAGGACTCAGATCCACAAACGGCTCCGGTTTCAGGTTTATTTGACCATTCTTTGTTCCACTCCCTCTGAATTAAGGTGTGCGCCGTACTTGATCTGCCAGCTAAGACCAAGGAGGCCAGACCACCCTCCTCAGAGGAGGAAGATGCAAAGGACCCGATAATGCACTCACCGGTGTCAGAGGTAATACAGGTGCCATGCACCAAGGTGTTCAGGTCAACGGTAAGGTCCCAGTGGACAAATTTAGGAACCATTCCCTCTCCAAATGGTGTGGAGAAGAAAATGTTTAATGTTTGCACTCCCCTCGCATCTCTCATTGAGGTGCCACAGGTGGATACACCCCTAATATCTCTCTTTTCCTCCTCAGCCATCCCAGGGGACATGGCAGAGTCGATGAAGGCGGAGGATAAAAAGGTAGAACTCTCCCTCCGCAGGGTTCATCACTCATCGGCCTGGGCCATAAGGGCCTCGTCCACCACCTCAGTCATCGCCAGGGCCACGATCAGGTGGTTGCGGGAACTCCAGGCAAGTGTTCCCACGGATCAGGTACGCATACAGCAGACACTGACCAAGTTGCAAATGGCGGCGGAATTCATGGCAGACGCCTCCCTATTTGCTTCACGTTACTCGGCCAGGTCCATCGCAGGGACAGTGGCTGTCAGGAGGTTGGGATGGCTCAAACACTGGAGAGCGGACCTTAAGTCCAAGTGGCGGCTCGCCACATCTAAGTATTCGGGATCAAAGCTCTTTGGAGCGGTCCTGGATCCTTACCTGATCGAGGACAAAAACAAAAGGAAGGTGTTAGCCCACCCATCCAAGAGGTCAGACAGAGGAAACCAGGAGTTCCGCAGACAGACGCCCCGTCAGAATGGGGGTGGGGAATGGAGGCAGCCCTTTCAAGGGGGACGATCCTGGGATGGGCCCAGGACTCCGCGCACCTTCTCTTACAGGCAGGAGCGCGGCCAGGACCGTCCAGCCTCTGGCAGGGGCCATCCCGCCAAACGTCCCTTTAAAGGGGGGGAGGCCGGCCCTACAGACGTACCAAGTGACGCTCGAGGCAGTCCAGTCGGGGATCATCTGGCGCTGTTCAGCAGGGCGTGGCAGACGACCACGACGGATGCCTGGGTCAGGGAGACGGTGACTCAGAGTCTAGCAATAGAATTCCACTCCACTCCACCAGATCACTTCAGGAGATGTCCGGTATCCCGCAACGAGACCAAGGCGGGTCTCCTAGACCATGCCATAGAACATCTGGAGGAGATAAGAGCCATAAGAGTGGAGGCTGGCTCCGGAGCTCTTCGAGGCAATCTCGGACAGGTTCGGACGTCCTTGCCTGGACCTCTTTGCATCCCCAGCAAACACTCAGACCCCCCCGCTTCTTCTCCAGGTTCCAGACCCGGGGAGCGGAGGGGACGGATGCACTCAGATGCAGGTGGCCCCAGGGGCTGCTGTACGCCTTCCCTCCTCCACCTCTAATACAGGCAACAATCCGCAAGCTGATAGTGGAGCAGGCGGAGGTGGTACTAATTGCTCCATACTGGCCGAGGCGTCCATGGTTTGCAGACCTAGTGGACCTATCGCTTTCGCCAGTGTGGAAACTCCCTCCGAGTCAGGTGTCCCTGAGCCAGGGGAAACTTCAGCACCCAGACCTGCAGTGGCTACAACTAGCCGCTTGGCACTTGAGCGGGAAGGTCTGAGTAGGCAGGCTTTTTCAGAGGGTGTCATCTCGGTCATACAAGACGCTCGCCGAGCCTCTACCAACAGGATATACGATGCCACTTGGAGGAATTTCTCCTCCTGGTGCGGCAGACAGGGATTAAGCCCCTTGTCTGTTACCATCCCCAATATCTTGGAATATTTGTGGGAGGGCATGAACAAGGGTCTAGCAACTAACACCATCCGCAGGCAGGTAGCAGCCCTACAAACGGTCCTAGTCTGCAAGGACTGGAGACTCCTGTCTCAGCACCCAGCGGTGAGCGCCTTCCTAAAAGGGGCGGTCACGAGAAGGCCACCTGTAGTTCACCGCTTCCCGTCCTGGGATCTCCATAGGGTCCTACAGGCGCTAACTGAGGCTCCTTTTGAACCGTTGGGGGTCAGCTCACTTCGCTTCCTGACTCTGAAGGTGGCCTTTCTAGTAGCTATCACCTCAGCAAGACGGATATCGGAGTTGGCAGCCCTTTCGGTTCGTCTGGATTTGATCACCTTTGCAGAAGGCAGGGTGACTCTGTGGCTGGATCCATCCTTCCTACCTAAACACATGGTTCCACAGGTCCCAGGACCTGGTTCTTCCGGACTTCTGTCCTAATCCCACACACCGTCTAGAGAGACGATGGCACACACTGGACGTACGCAGGGCTCTGCGTCACTATGTCATTAGGACAGCAGACTTTAGGAGGTCTGAGGCATTATTTGTTTCCTACCAGCCTTCGTCCAAGGGACAGAAGGTATCGTCCTCAACCATCGGCAGGTGGATAAGGGCATGCATAGCCAAGGCTTATGAATCATTGGAACTGCCAATACCAACTAACATCACGGCACACTCCACTAGGAGCGCGGCCACATCGGCAGCCTGGCGCACACAGGCATCAGTGGAGGAGATTTGCAGAGCGGCCACGTGGGCCTCTCCATCCTCCTTTGTTAGAAATTACAAGATTGATCAATTTGCTGCAGCTGAGGGTTCATTTGGCAGGAGAGCCTTGCAGCAGATAATTGAGTCCTAGTAAGAGAGAGCCTAGACTCCCACCCAAAGGGACTTAGGAGGGCTTGGGTACGTCCCATTGGTGGATTCGAAATCCACCCATGCTGGAGAAGAAGCGTTGGCTTACCTGAACATCTTTTCTCAGCATGGGGGGATGGAGAATCCACACCCTCCTCTAGCTAGTCTAGGCAGGGCTTCTCTTACAGGACGATGGAATGGAGCTACAGGTCCGATCTGATGATGAGCTTCGCCTGTCAAAAACTGGAGAGTATCCGGCGGAGGCGGGACTAAATTTCGGACCTAGTCTCTGATTGGGTATTGGACAAGGAATACCATTGGTGGATTCTCCATCCCCCCATGCTGAGAAAAGACGTTCAGGTAAGCCAACGCTTCTTTTTATCTTTCCTATTACCTATTCCTCTAGCATCTTATGACTATAATTTTGTTGTTTCTTATTTATGTTGAATGTTTTTGTTCTGTATCCTATGACTATTAGTGACTATTGTACCTGATGATTTATGATGATTGTATTTTACGATTATGATCTACGACCTATCACTTTGCTGTTTGTATGAACACTGGAGACAAATTCTTTGTGTGCCCAATTCCACTTGGCCAATAAAGAATTCTATTTTATTCTAAAAGTCACATTTGACAATGTACTACTCCTAAGTTACATTACCTGCTATTCACAGGATAGCATTGTAAAACAGAAAGTGGTCAGCCACATAGATATTCAGTGTATTCAGACAATCCAGATTCTGCAAACTAAGATTCCAAAGTCCGTTGTGTACGGCAGTATTTTCCTGGCAGATTGGCTGGAACAAGCACATGCTGTCATTATGAAGATCAGCACTTGTCTTCTTCCAAGATATATATGGTTTTCTTTTTTGCAATCTACCCACTTGGCTACCTTGGTAAATTCTTATTATTTAAGGTCAGCCTAACCCTTCCCATAAGTGATACAGTGATAATTTTTAAAAATCCAAATGGGTTTATGAGCGCCTTTTTTTAAAAGATGGACGTGTATTATCTGAGAATAAGGATTGTTCAGTTAGTTGGAAAGGGTAGGTAGGAAAACCAATATATATTTTAATTAATTAATATATATTTTAATTAATTAATGTCTATGAAGGCATTATTAGTCATACTCATTGGATGTGAAGAACAGCATTAGCTAAAGAACTGGCAGTTGGGATTTTATATTGTTGTGCATATAATAATAATAAAAGGGGCATGTAAGTGGGTCCATACTCACTGCCTGCCACCTGATTAGAAATATAGTTTGAAAATAAGAAGAAACAAAGGATACTGTGGTCAACAATGTCAGGCCAGCATCATACTGTGTTATATTGCCAGCACTTCAGGGTAGTCAGACTAGAAAACCAAACATATAAAAACTAATATTACATTTATTATAAGGTTCAGTAAGAATATCTTGCAAATCTGAATGTACTTCTCCCCTTTTCTCTATGAGAACTAAGGAGGGTCAAGTCCGAAGCGCTTTCACAAATTACCTTTCTGCCAGGGACTTGAATTTCTTTTATCTGACCACTGTCTTGATTGTGGCTCTTCCTCCAGTTTACTTTTACAAATCATGACACAGATCCAAATGTTGATATTGAACCAATTGGATCCTACCATCTGCCAGTCCCTGTGTATTTACTTCCAGCCTGTGGGGTGCTGGGCTTCAATCCCAGGTCCAGCCCTGGGAGGGCCGTTGTAAGATCAGAGGAATGCTTGGTCTCTCATGAATTAGGAAACACTCTGCAGTGGGTGTGTGTGTGTGTGGGGGGGGAAAGAATCTTTTGTCATTTGGGAAAGATTTCAAAATGATAAATAACTACCCCATCTGAGTCCTGGGGATTATTTGTTCCTTTCATACTGGGTCTTTATCCACAGATAGGAAAGACTACCAAAAGACAGAGGACAACAGATATCAGCAAGGAGACAGAGAAAACATTTCATTTATTTTTATGCCATTTATTTATATCCTGCCTTTATTATTATTATTTTTATAAATAACTCAAAGTGATGAACATACCCAATAATACTCTTCTCTCCTCCTATTTTTCTCCACAACAACTCTGTGAGGTAGGTTGGACTGGGAGAAGGTGACTGGCCCAAGCTCACCCAGGCAGTTTTGGTGCCTGAGGCAGGACTACAACTCACATTCTCTGCTTTATAGCCTGATGCCTTAACCACTAGGCAAGGGGTAGGCAACCTTGGCTCTTTTATGACTCGTGGATTTCAACTCAGAATTCCTGAGCCAGCATGGCTGGCTCAGGAATTCTGGGAATTGAAGTCCACAAGTCATAAAAGAGCCAAGGTTGCCTACCCCTGCACTAGGCCAAACTGGCTCTTAATTTTTAACTTTTCTTTTGTCTGTTTTAACTTTCCCATCTACAGGCCCATGCTTGTGAGGTGATTTTCTTTCAACCCGTGCTCTGTGAGATTTCCCTCATTCAGAATGGCATTTTCTTCTTTTTGGTGTTGAAATCTGAAACTCTTTAGTCAGTACTCTTTCTAATGGACAGGATGAAGAGCTAAGCTTTGGTGTGCAAGGCAACACACTGTGCTGTACATATTGTCTCTCCGTAACTCAATTTTGTTCTTGCCTCACACTGCTTTCTTGTATCCAAGAGACTGTTCTGCCCTAATTTGGTTCTCAGGCACAAGAAGTTTCCATTAAAATAAATGCTGTGGTGAATTTGAAGGCTTTCTTCAAGTTACCATTCAGTGACGATGCTTCATTACAAGAAGCCAAGGTCTTGAAATCTCTGGTTGAGAATGCCGACTTTGTCAGTAAGACAAATTGCAATTCTGAAAACATACGACAAAAAGATGGGGCAAGAATCACAAATCTGGGATTCAGGCCTGTAATTTAGGAAACCCTATGGAAGTGATTGATCAAAGTTCCTTGGGAAGCTTTTGTATCTTACTGATTTACAAATTCACATGTTATTATAACAACCATGCCATAATGTACTTATCTAAAAAAAGAAAGAAAGAATTTAAGACCTTCCCACCCCCTCAAAAGAGAAAAGTAGAAAAAAAATCTTCTCGTTACTGTATTCTCAGAAAATCTAAGATGGGCTTCAGATTTCAGAGGTGATTTATTAGAGAAAAAAACCCCTAACTATTAAAGTAATAAATACAGTAGGCATACTGATACACATTTTAAAAATGGCTCATTCCTTACCAGTATGTTGAACAATATTCCTGGCATATTTAACTGTATGAATTTCATTAGATTAAGGGATTACGTTCATATATCAACAAAAATAGTAAATTTCAATGAAAAAGGCATGCCTTATTTGCTTTTGTAGCTTTTTTTAAAAAAAGTTATTAATCTTATGTATACATATTTAGATAAGTATTAGCCCAGGAAATATAAATAAACTTCTCAGCAAACATATATACAATTGTGTTGCTGAAGTTTTATTGCAAGATACGGTTAAAATATACATGCTGTTGCCTACAGGTTCACAATCAAATTATTGTTTTGCTTTTTCTATGACTGATAACTAATACAATTGTAGGATGGGAGGTGGACAAAGAGGCATCATCTGCCAGTGTGGAAAAAAAGTAGCTGCCTCTTGCACTTCTTAATGTGGGGTGGGCCTATTGGTTGAGTATGCTTGAAATAGTATGCTTGAAATGAAGTGTTTAGCTTAGCCGCTGGTTAAGTTGCAGGAGCAGAATCCATCCCCTGCTTGCATCATCAAACACATTGTTGATGAAAAGTGCTAAATCATGTCTCTAACAAACATGGAGTTGGAAATGTTGCTTTGGAATAGCTAAAAGCAACTTAAAGCAACCTCATCTCTGGCCTGAGGGTGATATTGGCAATGCTAGGAAGATGTGTCATTTGAAAAAGATCACCAATGCATTTGAGTGGAGCAGTTCAAAAATGAGAGGAAGCACTAGACTAGGTGAATGTCTCAGTTCTTCCCTATAAGGGATAGTCAGCTTTCTTGTCCCCACAGTTGTATACAGATAGGGGCCGCTTATTTGTGGGTAAATCTACCTTTTCTCTTACACAGTTGAGATTTTAACTGCAGCAGATAAACAGGAATGCTGACCCCCCCCACTCTTTTAACCTTTCCTCTCCATTGATTTTAGCTACATCAGGGTTGGTGGAGAATGAAGATTAAACCCTCAAAATCCCACTAGCCCTGTAATTTCAGTACAACTGAGATTGCTGAGAGTGGGAGCTTTAGGTTTTTGTTTCCAGCAATCTTGGATGCATTAAGTTGTTGAAGGTGATGGATTAAGCTGTTGAAAGGAAAATAAGAATTGGAATAGGAATGTCACCGAGAAGGGTTTTTCAGTTTATCAATGGGACAAAGTGGAAGGGCTGGTCTTTACTGTTAAACAACAGAGGTTCCAACCAAATTTGATGTAAAAAAGCAAGATAATGTTTAGAGAAATTTAAAAAGGAAATAGAAGAAATGCAAATAGAGGTGACAGTAGGGACTAAGCAAGAACGAAATTGAAGAAGAGGCTCATGCTTGATGCTACAGGTATTGACTTTTCTAATTTTTTGGTATAACTATGGAATTTAAATGCCTAACATGGAGCATAAAGGCTGATGTTCACTCCTGATTTACATACAGTGGGAATAATACAGAGTTTTAATGAAAGATTATGTGATCTGTGGCATTTGCTATACGTTTGGCTAGTAAATGAAATCATAATATACCACTGTGTTGTCTTCTATTAATATTGTTCTGTGTCTTCTTGTCATGACAATGTTTATGAAGGGTACTTATGTATACACAAATGAAAGTTAAACCAGAAAGAAAATAGCACTCTGAATTACAGATCAGATTCAACAGACTGTATGTTGAAAGTGGCTGTGGTTATTTGCTAGTGGTAGTAGGGGACACTAATTTGCCAAATTATGTCAAAAACAACTTGCTTTTGTAGGGGAAAATATTCAATTATAAATGTGGTCTTGAAAACAGGTTTTGATATTTTGCCCACGGGATTGGTACATGTACTTTATTTCTGCCTTGGTAGGCCATACTCCTACTCCTAATTTTTAGCCATGTATAGCAAATTTATGAGAGGCATATTTTTCATCTTGTGACTGAAACGGCACTATATTTTTAAGTTGTTCCTATTGATGCAAACTTTACATGAGTATAAGATGGATGTCTGTAGGGAAGCAAGGATGGAAAGAGGCACCAGCTCAAGGTTGACACAGCCTTCCATCCTTCTGAGGTCGGTAAAATGAGGACCCAGATTGTTGGGGGGACAATATGCTGACTCTGTAAACTGCTTAGAGAGGGTTGTAGTGCACTATGAAGTTGTATATAAGTCTTAGGGCTAATGCTATTTTGCAGTGCACACTTATACAAGTCGTCCTCAACTTAGGACCACAATTGAACCCAAAATGTATGTTGCTAAGTGAGAAATTCGTTAAATGATTTTTTACGACTTTTCTTAACACATTTGTTAAGTGAATCACTGCAGTTGTTAAATTAGTAACATGGTTGTTAAGTGACTCTGGTTTCCCCATTAACTTTGCTTGTCAGAAGGTTGCAAAAGGTGATCACATAACCCTGGGCATGCATCCATCATAAATGTGAGCCAATTGTCAAACATCCGAATGTAAATCGTGACCATGGGAATGCCGCAATGGTCATAACTGGGGAAAATGGACATGTCAGTTTTTTCAATGTCTCTGTAACTTTGAACAGTCACTAAGCAAACTGTAGTAAGTCGAGGACTACCTGTAGCCTGAATCTTCAAGCAAGTATGCTGTGAATGGAACTTGTGTTGTGATATTATATTCATCATTCATCTCAGCTTGCTGCAGAAGTCTCAGGAGTGTGATGCTTGCTGGCAGCAGGTACCAGGAGCAACGATGTTATCTTGGCACAATGATCAGATGGTCTTTTTGCAAGTATAATTATGTCGTGGACATTGGCTAGCCATGACCTCATTTTCATGTCACTGTAAGGAGCAATAATCAGAATAAACAAGCAGAGAAATAGCAGTTCATATAAGTGCTGAGACCACAGTGAACATTTTATTTAAAAATTGTTTCTCCAAAACCTTTCCTGTACCTTTTTTATTAAATACCAGCAAGGAAAAGGGAGAGGAGGAGGAAAAAGAAAGAATTTCTTGTGTACCTTATAACAGACAAAACAGATGTGGTGCCAAAGGTTTAAGAATGTTGATAGGATCCTGGAAGAGAGAAGTAAAATTGTTTTCCTTGTCCCTGATGGTTTGAGGCTACTTTCCAATTAATTATTATGGGTTTAGTAAAAACACATATATTGATTATCTAATGTGCTAGTTTAACCTTGAGTGTAATTTATTAGTCATTGGGTGTAAATGTCTGTGGCAGCCGTCTATGTCTCTCTGTTATTTCTTATCTAGAAGTCATAATTCCACAAAGACCTTAGAAATGCAAATACACTCTTGAGTGAAGAAATATATGGTTGCAATTCAGAAACTAGATGCATACATAGAGTACACTGGGTACATAGGATAGACAAATAGATAGATCTGAGAAGAATAGATTAATTGATTTGTAGTTCTTAGCATTGCATGCCTTGGTTAAAATTACCTATATTGTTACCTTACATTTATTTGGAAGAAATTTCAGTTGGTTTAAAATACATATAATTTGAAAACACTTTCTTTTAAATAAATTTTATTAGGATTTACAGATATAAATATTAAAAAAACTAATACAAACTAGGAAAAATGAAAAAGAAAAAAAAGAAAATGCAGAAAAAAGAGAATGTTTTAGAAAAGAAAAATGTAATAAAGAAAATGTAACAAAGAACAAAGAAAAAAGGTATATAAAGAAATGATTTCCTCCTTCACTAAGACAAGTATAATACTTTCAATAACTTATCACGTTCTCTGATACTACAACAAAATATTTCCCCATATCTCATGTCTTATCTATAAAGAAATCTTAAAGCCTTGTGGTTTAGTCCTACTTAGCAAAGTCCACTAAAAGTTAATAGAATAGAATAGAATAGAATAGAATAGAGCTGGAAGGGACCTTGGAGGTCTTCTAGTCTAGCCCCCTGCTTGAGCAGGAGAACCTATACCATTTCAGACAAGTGACTGTCTAGTCTCTTTTTAAAAATCTCCAGTGATGGAGCGCACACAATTTCTGAAAGCAAGGTGTTCCACTGGTTAATTGTCCTCACTGTTAGGAAGTTTCTCCTTAATTCCAGGTTGCTTCTCTCTTTGGTCAGTTTCCAACCATTGTTTCTTGTCTTACCCTCTGGTATTTTGGAGAATAATTTGACGCCCTCTTCTTTGACGCCCTCAAATATTGGAATACTGCTTAATCATGTCGCCACTGTTTCTTCTTTTCTTTAGACTAGCCAAACCCAAGCCCTGCAGCCATTCTTCGTATGTTTTAGTCTCCAGGCCTTTGATCATTTTAGTTGCTCTTCTCTGAACTTTTTCCAAGGTCTCAACATCTTTTTTGTAGTATGGTGACCAAAATTGGTTGCAGTATTCCAGGTGTGGTCTTACTAGGGTTTTATGAGATGGTACGAATACTTCATGTGATCTTGAGTCTATGCCTCTATTTATACAACCCAGGATTGTATTAGCTTTTTTGGCTACTGCTGCACACTGCTGGCTCATAGTCAAGTGATCGTCCACTAGGACTCCAAGGTCCCTCTTAGAGTTGCTGTTTTTGAGCCAGGTATCACCTAATCTGTACTTAAACCTTTGATTTTTCCTGCCTAAATGTAAAACTTTGCTTTTCTCCACATTAAAACTCATTTTGTTGGATGGGGCCCATTGTTCAAGTTTGTCAAGATCTTTTTGGATCCTGAGCTTGTTTTCTGGGGTGTTGGCTATTCCTGCCAGTTTAGTGTCATCTTCAAATTTGATGAGTTCCCCTTCTATTTCCTCATCAAAGTCATTAATGAAGATACTGAAGAGTACTGGGTCTAAGACAGAATCTTGTGGTACCCACTGCTTACTTCTCTCCATGTGGATGTAGTACCATTGAGGACTACTCGCTGAGTATGGTTTGTCAGCCAATACATCTGATTGTGGTGTTGTCTATCCCACCTTCTTCTAGGTTACTAAGCAGCAGGTTGTGATCTACTTTATCAAAATCTTTACTGAAGTGTAAATATACTATGTCCACAGTGTTTCGCTGGTCTTCTAATTTAGTCACTTTATCAAAGAATGAAATAAGATTGGTTTGGCATGATCTGTTTTTGACAAACTCGTCTGGCTACTGATTATAATTTTGTTTGCTTCTAGTTGTTCGCAGATCTGTTTTTTGATTATCTTTTCCATGATCTTCCCAGATATTGGTGTTTGACTGATTGGTCTGTAGTTTCCTGGGTCTGTTTTTTTTCATTTCTTGAAGATGGGAACCACATCAGCCCTTTTCCAATCATCAGATACTTCCCCAGTGCTCCACAATTTTTGAAAGATGTGTTGCAATGGTTCTGAGATAACATCTGCCAGCTCCTTCAGAACTCTAGGGTGTAATCTGTCAGGTCCCAGTGATTTATATTCATCAAGGTTGAATAAGTGTTCTCTTACCATTTTCTTGCTTATTTTAAATTTTGTTTCTAGTTTGCCTTTTGCAGTAGTTTTTTTGGTATATTGGGCTATAATTTCTTTTTGTGTGAAGACTGAAATAGCAACATATATATTTTAACCATAATCAAATAAATCAACTTTGTATTCCTTTCATTTTTTTAATAAAGTAATTTATCACTTTACAAGATACCTCTTCCCCCAATATCTTTTTTTAAAAACAAATCTTTAAAGCCTCATCATTCAGTCCTCATCAAGAAAAAAACCATTGAGCTACCAGATACAACTCTGTCTCTCTCTCTCTCTCTCCATAATCTTGTGTTCCTTCCCTTTACTTTTAAAAATTTTGATCTTCAATATCGTACCTTTAAATAGTGTGACAAAACTTGATTTTTGTTTTCCCTTTTTCTCTTCTCAGAAACTCCTTCATATGTTTAACACATCCTTTTTGTAAATCCAAGATAAGATACGGTAGTTATCCAAGTCACTTTCTGCTTTGTTATTTGTACATTCCTTGTAATTATTATCAGTTGGTTTCTTTTGGAAATCCAGTAACATTGTTTTCAGTATTATTCTTGTAGTTTGTCATTTTTAAATCCATATTCAAATCAATCTTGGGGTCAGTCTTGTCCTTGTCTATCACTTCTTTTAAATCCATTTTTTTTAAAAAAAATTGTTTTTCCCAAATGTCCTTGATTCTACCAAAGTCAGACTATTTTGCTCCATTCTATATTTAGACTTCATTTAATTATAATCTTTAGTTTTTTTCTGGTTACCTCTAATGCCCAACCTTCAAAATCCCATTTTATTATGTTTTTTTTGTTTTCTAATCAACAATTTTTCCTATGGAAAGATTTCTGATAATTAATTTCAAAATCTTCACTTTTTTAAATAGAATTTTAAAATTTTCCATTGCCTTTTTCCTGTAGCTGAAAGAGAATGACTGGTCCAATTAGATAGTTATATTATACAGGTAGTCCTCAAGTTACAACCACAATTGAACCTGAGACTGCTACCCTGAGAGAGTTTATTTGAATGAGCTTATGAATAGAGCTGGAATTTAGCATAGATTTGTGCTAAATTCATTCACCCATGCAGCTGTCTCAGTCTAACTGATTTTTATTAGTGACAGACTGAATTCATTCTTGCTAATTTTTCACAATCTGTTTTGCTTCTAAGAACAAGGCAAAAATCTTATCCCAAAAACCATTGAACTTTATTCTTGACTACTAACTGAAGTATTCAACATAGTAAATTTCCACATTTTTAAAACCTATAATAAAACCATATAATATTATCAGAGTGAAGAAACAAAAAAAAATCAAGAAATAAGAGTAAAGAAAATATGAACGTCCATTTTGGAATAATATTATGTTACTGCATTATGACAAAAAGGATGACAACAGCAGTGACAAAGATGATAAGGAAGGGGGAAAGAAGACCTTGTTACTGTGAAGTTACAGTATTCATTCCTAATAACATGGCTAAGATCATCTTAACTCTAGGGAGATCAGAACTTGTGATTCTCCAATTCTTACAAGAAGAACAATCATACGACCTTGTTGACACTCAGACTTTGGAGTTTGTACAAAGAATATTGGATACAGAACATTTTGTACATGTCAGATTTATCTAGTAGCTACTTATTGTCAGGCTCCAAACCAAAATGATACATTGCAGTTCTCCCAAGCTGAGTTCTATTGTTTCACACCTATAGACAAAATCCTACCAGAGTAAAGATTCTACTATCTGCATCTACAATATACTCTGTAAACTATTGGGGTGTGTGTCTGTTTTCTCCCTGTTTTTCTGACACATCTGGACTAAGTTGCCTCTTACTCCCTTGAAATGTACTCATCTGTCCTAGGAATCCACCTCTCATTACATTCCATCACACTATACTAGAAATGGAGAACCAGTTTGGTGTAGTGTTGAAGGCATCAAGCTAGAAACTAGGAGACCGTGACTTCTAGTCCCACCTTAGACATAAAGCCATAAAGCCAGTCAGTGGTCTAGTCATTGTCTCCTAGCCCTAGGAAGGAGGCAATGGCAAAGTATTTCTGGAAAACATTTTAACATGTGCTTTTTATATAAAAGGAAAGAGTCTTATTTTGGGGCGGGCAGGGGGACAGACTGCACGTGTTAACTGTTCTATTGTTCTATGGCTAGTGGAAGTCTGATCAACCTGAGAACTAGCTTTTATACTACTATAAATATTTAAATTTGCACATGGTATAACTGAACTACATACCAAATTGGTGATAGGAACATTCTGTCGTGAACTTAATAGTTTTCAGAGAATTTTATGTCCAGTATCTCTCTACAGTTTTGATAATTGTGCTTACTTTTGAAATATGTAATTTTTGCTTATGTTTCAATTAATTTTCTTTTCTGCATGTCTTAAAATCTTCATACCTTTGCTGTTCCTGGTGTACGTTGAGGTATACATTGATTTATTTGGATTTATTGGAAACATCAGATTGTACTGAAATACTTATATCCCATCTATAAATATTTTAATATATGGTTAATTTTAAAACAATAATATTAACAGATAAAAGATGCCCTTGGCAACAACTAGTGTTGGCATTGTGCTTTAGAATTGAAATAACCTCACTTTTCATTCTGCAATCCTATTAATCTTTCCAGATGAGGAATTGCATAATTGTCCTGTCTGTTTCATGGAATTTCCAAATAATTCTGTAATTCTGTTTTTCCACTGGTAATTTTCCAATGTTTATTCGGCACTTTTTTAAAAGCATTTTTCCAGAAAAAATAGAGAAGGCTTTGTCTTGAAGCAAAAAGAGGTCACTGCTAAATTCTATTGTGGAAGAACAGATCAAGTTAATTCTTTTATTATTCTTTTATTATTTATATTTATTATACTTCAGCTTTTCAGCTGAGTTGCCTCTGGGATTTTCTTTTGCTGGTGCGGAAATATCTCAGACAACCTGAAGGGAAAAATATGTTAGGGAGATGAAGTCTAACAGAGCATAAAGCCTTATTCAAAATAACCGAATTTTTTCAAAAATTCTAAATAGATGGTAAAATTATATCTCTATTTGGACTATTGGTATGTAAGGTTCACAAAGTGAAGAATGAGCTTATGACATATACAGAATCCGTAAAACAATAGGCGAAGAGAAACAAGGGAAAATTATAACACAGTATTCTGTGGCTTGTTTCCCCTCAAGATAGTATCTTGCAGACAAATCAATTAGGCTGAATTTTACTATGTGTGAAGGAGTTCATGTTACACAGAAGCAAGAACAGGAAAGCAAATAAAGGATTTTTTTTGAGCGAGGAACAAACAGTGAGGGAATGGGAGAGAGAAAGGATCATATAGGCTTTCAGGATCATTCTTTTGATACAATTTAAAGAATGACCTTATACTAAGATAAGTTGGAATACTGATAGGCTCAAAAGCAGTTTCTATTTTTGATCTTACTTTTTCCCTCCATTTTTTTTGCAGCCATCTCTCCAGATAGTTCTTAGGTTTAAGAAATCTGTGACTGAATCTAGAACTTTTTGCAAATTATGTTACAAGTAGTCTTCGATTTAACAACAATTCATTTAGTGACAGTTTGAAGTTACAACAGCACTGAAAAAAGTGACTTATGTTGGGGTTTTTTTACATTTATGACCACTGCAGCATCCTTATGGTCATGTGATCAAAATTTGGACTCATATTTATGATGGTTGCAGTGTCCAGGGGTCATGGAATCCTTTTTTGCGACCTTCTGACAAGCAGAGTCAATGGGAAAGCCAGATTAGTTTAACACCATGTTACTAACTTGACAACTTCAGTGATTCACTTAACAACTGTTGCAAGAAAGGTTGTAAAATGGGGTAAAATTCACTTTACCAATGTCTCACTTAGCAACAAAAAAGTTGCGCTCAATTGTGGTCGTATGTCAAGGACTACTTGTATTTAGTGCTATTTTGGGGCAGCTTTTTTAAAAAAACAAGTTTTATTAATTTTCCAGTTTTACATCCAAGTATTTAGGAAGCAGCATGGTGATTGGGTAGTCAATAGTCCAGTAACAAAATCTTTCGTACGTGTCTCAGGTTACATCGTTAAAAATTCCCTCTCTATTTCCCTTGATTATTATGTCACATTCAAATTAATACATTTCTAATTATAACTGAATCAATTAGAGCATTTATCAATATATTTTAACTTATACATATCCATGTCCTGTTTTTAAATTTTACCTAATTTCAATTACAGTATTTCGGGGCAGCATTTTCATTAACAAAAGCCATCTGGGTCTATCTTGAGATTAACTGTGACACAGTTTACACCTGGGGAAAAAAGAAGGCCAGATATGAGAAAAATCCTGTCAGTCTTAAAGATCTCACAACTTATTTCAGGTCTGTCAGCTGAAGAACAGCAAAAGAAACCCCTGGACGTGATGCGAGCACTGTGGAGAGTGTTTCAGATCCTGAAGCAAAGGAAAGGGGAGGATTTGAGTAGAAAAAAATTGAGTAGGAGAAACATGGGTACTTTCACAGACAGCCTAATGAAGATGACTGGCTTTGTTAGCTAGCTAGAAATTACTGAAGTCCAACAATTTGGTGGGCACCAACTTGGTCTTATTCCTACATGTGACATTAGCTTTGGTATATATAGCACTGTTCAGTTTAAAAGTGAGCATCTTTTTTTTTTTTGTAAAAAATTATTTTATTAAAACCATCAACATTAAACATAAGATCATATTAAAAAGCAATCATCATATAACCTGCAATACAACTCTAAGGATCAGTCTTTGTAAACGTCTGGTTTAGTAAACATTCCTCACTCCTCACGTCAAGCCTCAACTATACGCCTGATACATTTTATTTGATTGGTGTTTCTCTTATATATGGTCTATCTACTGTTTCTAGTCTATCACCTATTGTTCATTCGAGCTTCAGAAGTAAATTCGTCTCAGTAGTAGTGCAATCTTTTATGATCCCTAGCAAAAGATCCTGAGGTAGAAATTCAGTATCCTGAGGTAGAAATTCAGTACGCTTTTCCAATATTAAAGCAATCAACATTAAATCTGGGCTCATATTAATAAGCTGTCCTCATAAGACCTGAAAATACAGTTCTTGTATATGGTCTATCTACTATATCTAGTCTATCACATATTGTTCATTCGCGCTTCAGAATTAACTTCGTCTCAGTAATAGTGCAATCTTTTATAATCCCTAACAAAAGATCCTGAGGTAGAAATTTAATAACCTGAGTTAGAAATTCAATCCAAAGTGAGCATCTTTTTTCAAGTTATTGGTTCTGTAATGAATGTAGGCATGGATGGGGAGAACAAATCCCATTTCTGTCCTTGGCCTCCATTTTCACACCAGACTTTCCAAACTAGACATCTAATGGTGATGGTGTATGGGCATTGCTTCACCTACACTTCCATCAGTTTCACCCAACACAGCTCGCAGGTGGGGGGCAGCCCTGGACCAACTTTATCAACGGTTAGAAGTGAAGCATGGCTGACTGATCATACATGGGTGGGAGACCACCAGGGAACGCTAGGGTTGAAGCCTAAGTGGGAAAATTATGAAATCATTCTGGAAGAAGGCTGTAGCAAATCACTTCCACGTTGTTGCCAAGCCTGGGTGGGTCCTTGTAATCACCAGAAGTCTGAATTTAATCCAGGCCTCGCCCTTTGCCTGATGCATCCAATATGTTTTCTCAGGAAGATGTGCTCTGTTTTCCTGGCAAAGGCCCACTTCATTAGTTAAATAATCTGTCCAATTAATATTGCATGCTATTGGAAAGAACGGGAGAGCTTGCTTAAGTATGATTCATCCTAATCAGCTACCATAATTACATTTTTCTTGTTCCTTGGTCGAAGTGACCTTGTATACATTTTTAAAATTAGCATTCAAATGTTCTGCTGAGAGTTTGAAAAATGAATTTAACAAATAAACAAAACCTATGTTTTGTAGACTTATGTAATAGCCTATATCCGTGTTGGCGAACCTAAGGCACATGTGCCACAGGTGGCACGCAGAGCCCTCTCTGTGGGCACGCGCACCATCGCCCCAGTCCTAGGTCTTCAGTTGGGTTTTATAAAACCTTTTTGCTTTAGGCCTCTGCCTCCGTGTGCAAAAAAAAAAAAAGGTTCAATCAATCAATCAATCAATTTCAACTTCTTGCGGGAAAAAAAAAGATCTCACAAAGTTGAAATTGACTGATTGAATTTTTTAGTCCCACCCAGTCTGCCATTACCACCAAAGCCACGCCCACTGAATGGGCCATGCCTACCCAATGGGCCACACCCACCGAATGGGCCATGCCCACCTGGCACTCAACGATACATAAGTGGGTTTTGGGTTGCAGTTTGGGCACTCAGTCTCTGTGAATCTTGTCCCATTTTGTTGTTAAGTGAATCATTGCAGTTGATAAGTTAGTAACCTGATTATTAAGTGAATCTTGCTTCCCTATTGACTTTGCTTATTAGAAGGTTGCAAAAGGTGTTCACATGACCTTGGGACACAGCAACGGTCATAAGTATGAACCAGATGCCAAGCATCTGAATTTTGATCACATGATCATGGGGGTATTTCAAAGGTTGCAACTGTGAAAAATGGTCATAAATCACTTTTTTCAGTGCCGTTGTAACTTTGAACAGTCACTAAATAAACTGTTGTAAGTCGAGGACTAGCTGTACTCTACAGTGCAATCCTAAGTGAAATGGATTGAGTGGTTGACAGAGGGCTGTAGGCAAGTAGAGGATCTTCTGTTTCATTCAATGCCCCATGAAGTTAGACTGGATAGGATTGGTGGTTTGTGTTTCCATGCTTATAATTCCCTCTTGCTCTTCCTGTTAACACAAACCACAGACCCTGGAAGGAAGGGGATGGAACTTGACAAGCAGAATGTCGGAAAGATAGTCCTCAATTTACAGCTGGAATTGAAGCTGGAATTACAATTGTTAAGTCATGCTGGTTATTAAGGGAGTCATCCTGCATCTGATTAGTTTTTATAACTTCTTTTTTTGTGACAGTCATTAAGCAAACATGGTGGTCATGAAGCAACCCATTGTTCATAATTGGCATCTTTTGCTGAAAGCCAGGAAGTAAACACTAGTTTTCAACAAAAAAAGTCATAAATCACAGTAATGTGACTGAGGATTCTACAAACAGCTATAAATACAGTAGCCAAAATGTGGTCATATGATCGGGAGAGGGGGAATGTTGGAACTCTGAATCCAGGTTGTAAATACCTTTGGGGGGGTTCATCATAACTTTAAACTAGTCATTAAGCAAGGACTACCTATATGGCGTAATCTGTTCTGATAGCCTTTTAATTAAATCCTTCAATTAAATAAATATTTGCCCAATACCTTTTCAACATCTTAATTATAAATATATATAATTATATGTAAGATATAATTAGTCTTAATTATAACTGCACTTTCTCTCTTTCTCGCTTCGGTGGCCTATTCACCACTAGGGAAACTCATCTTTATAACCAGTCTGTCTCTTCCTGCAGGGGCTCTGCATTAGAGATGGACAACTTTGAGAAAAGGCTATTTTTAATATTGCAAGACCATTTGTAGACTTCAACCTTAGCGAGAGTTTAGGGAGGGTCTTTGTTTTTTAATTATAATATTTTTTTGTAGGGCTTTCTGTACAGGTTTCATTTTCAGCAGTCATGGATAGAAAGGCTCTAGTCTAATCTGCTTGCTTCTCTTTTGACTTCAAGTGTTATTATGATTTTGAAAAGATTGGAAATAAAATGTAATTGCCATGGTATGAACTTTACACACTAAAGCGAGGGTGAGAGTGAGAATTCAGAAGAGGAGATTTTAATATACTGATTAAGAAAAATAAAAAAGGAGAGAAAAAAGTGTCTATAAGAAAAAGCTTCCAAGCAGCCTCCCCTTTTATTGTTTTTTTTCTTACTCCTTCCTCCACCCCCCTCAACCACTAACTGCTACCTCAGTATTTTTATAGCATGCTTCAAATTTCTAAATCTTACAAAGGATGCATTTCAAGACATCTTCAGCTCCCAAATTTCAACTTGAATTGTACGGGGCGGCGGGGGGGGGGGAATTCTCTGAAATCAGTCTTTGCATGGAGCGGCCAGAACTCTCCAAAATCTCTCCCGCTTTATAATTTTTTGTGATAGGATATAAAACGATTAAATATATAGCAACATCATCCAAAGGAAGTGTTGAGGTCACTTTTTTTGTGGAGTGCCTGAATAACTCTTCTCAGGAAAGTCTTTACATGGATTCCTGTGCTAAACAGGAAATTGACTTTGAAGGCCTAAGGCAGGGGTAGGCACCCTTGGCTCTTTTATGACACGTGGACTTCAACTCCCAGAATTCCTGAGCCAGCATAGCTGGCTCAGGAATTCTGGGAGTTGAAGTCCACGCGTCATAAAAGAGCCAAGGTTGCCTACCCCTGGCCTAAGGGCTCCCTTCCAATTCTATGATAATTTTTAATTAATGAACAGAAAAGGCTAGGCTCACTTTTTGGAGGACAGCCCCAGACATGCCATTCAAGGACCAAATAGCAGGCTCTTCCACTTCGTTCCATTCTGCTTGGTTTGCCTCCTCAGCCTTTCCTTCTGTGTCCTCAAAAAGAGTCGTTTAAAACAGGCACACCTAAAGGGAGACCTTTAACAAAATCTATAGGTTGTAGAGAGCTGGGAGTGGTTGACATTAACTTTGCTTTAGACTGACAGTCTGGTAAGCACCCGACCAGGAGCAAGATGACCCAGTGCAACACTTCAGTGTTAATAAGACATAAGCTGAGGTAAGGAAGCGTGTGGTGGGGGAGCGGGCACTGCTCTTTATTACCCAGCCCATCTTGAGGCCAAAAATTATTTGAGACCAAATTACTGAGTTGTGGCGCAGGCCTTAATCCGTTGCAAACTGAGATAACTGAATCCTTCCTCTGTTGTGCTGTCACAGAAGAATGTTTGTGTCAGGGTGACCTGACCAACACTTGCTGTTTCCAACAGCTTACTCAGTCAAGCTGACAGCATCTCTGCTCTGAATCAAAGAGAGACAAACTCAGTGAAGCTAATGCTGGCACAGAGAGCAGCAGCAGCAGCAGCAGCAGCTGGGATTAGCCGCCTTTGCAGAAGACTAACTGGCAAGGCTTTGCCTGCTTGGGATGATTCAAGCATAAGATTGACTTGCAAGCTTCACCTCTATAAGGTATAGTAGATTTTTACTCTGTGCAAGAGGAACCCATTAATGGCTCTTGAAGTGCCCCTAGTATTTTCAGGTCTAGCAAAGAGCAAAGTTACAAGGTCTAGAAGTAGATTAAATCAAACTATGGTCACCACTGTTAATCTTCACTAGACTGCCTACAGGCCCAATTTTATTTTCCTAGTGTACGTGGTCATTATTACGTAGAGTAGGGGTCTTCAACCCTGGCAACTTTTAAGACTTGTGGACTTCTACTCCCAGAATTCCTCAGTCAGCAGGGCTGGTTGAGGAATTCTGGGAATTGGAGTCCACAAGTTTTAAAGCTGACTTTAATAGGACTATAATAATTCAAAATGCACATGCATTGTTATACTGGTACAAGAAGCAGCGTACTATTTAATTCCCCAACAATTTATTTTAAAGATCTGTTATTAACAGTATTTATTTCACAATTACTCACAGAAATCTAGTCTGCTGCTTGGCTATATATACGGTACTAGGAAAAAACTGCAACATTTTAAGTCACAGAGCACTCCATTATACTCAAAAAGTAATGTTTTTTTAATCTCATCCTTTTCTTTCATCCTGTGATTTAGTGGTTTAGATCCATTTAAAAGTAGATGAAATATGATTAAGGAAGATTTTTTTCTGAGTCTCCCCCTATCCTCTTTGTCTTTATACCATTTTATCTGCACGCTGTCTATTAAATAATATTGAATTTGTGTGCAGACATGTTTTTTTCCACATTTAAAACTTTCAGGAGAAATTTGAACACTTTATACCTCTGTGATCCTGTTAATTTATTTTTTTCATATGATAATTTGTCTTTTACTTACAGGGAGAGCAGAATTTAATAATATGTCTCCCTTACAGAATTAAGTTTAGTTTTCATGGCCCTTCATTTCATTCATATATATATATATATTACAATTCCCATGATCAAACTGACATTTTTATAATTTCCATGGGCTCTTTAAGTATATGTATGAAAAATTCAACAGACAAGCTAATGCACCCAGGTGAAATTCATTTTATGTAGAAGACTATGTGCTAGTTGGATCTTCATCATACTTGTTCTGTGCTAAAAATACAAGTAATAAAAGCAGCCTCGGAACACAAATTAATATCAGCATGTTTCTCATTTTGAATTATTTTTTGTCTGTGAAAGATTAGTTAAATGTAAGAAAAAAAAGACCAAAAAGCACTCAAAACTGAGTAATGTCTGGAATATACCAAATGAAGCATCTTAGGAATGTTATATTTGATTTATAATAGTATAACATTTTAATAATTTTTATTAGATCAGAGTTGTTTTATTCAAAAATTCTGTTTGCTGTGACTGCATTTAAGTCTTGCTTCCCATAAGTGTATTATGGTTCCAATCTAAATGTTGGCATATGAATAATTGTAAGTCACTTTCTTTTGTCTCAAGAATTTAGAAACTCAACAAGATAATTAAAAATGCCCATATTCGATATTGCAGTATTTAAAACAATATCATAGCCTGTAATTGTAAGTATGAATAATCTATACCGTACTTTATGATTATGGCTGAATAGTTTGTATTGATAAGTTTCCTTTGGAGCCATCTTTTTCTGGTTAGTGTAACATGTTACGCTATAACATAGTTTGTTTGGTCTATTGCTTTGCATTTTATGTTAACCCAGCTAATTGTGCTTTATTTAATAAACCATATAGTAAACCACCACACCACTTAGTGTGATATGTAAAATTCGTTTAATTATAATGCCTCTTACTTGGTTTTAGCTGATTTGAGCTAAACAGAACTTACTCATGGAAAAATGAATGTAGGATTGTAGTCTCATTTTACCCCACCCTGTTTAACCTTGTTTATAAATTGAACACAGTTCTGATGGGGCTCATTGTAAAATGGTTTGCAGAATTATAATTACTGTAGTGCACCCCTGGGTATAAAGTACATTCTTGCAATACCCCTGTAAGGAAGATCATCAGCATTCTCCCACTTTTTTTTTAAAATGAGTTTAAGAGATTCAGATTGAGAGGGACCTAAAAAAAAACCCACCACCATTTATGTAGACTCTGGGAAAGCTATATTTGAAGGCATGTTGAAGTCTGCATAAACAAACCTGATAGCTCAGAGTTAAAATCGCTGTACTATTGTATCCCTTAGTGCAGAAAAGCACCATCATTTAGGAGAAAGGAATTGGAAATGCTGCTTGAGATCTCACCAAACCTTGCTTGTGTTATATTGATTGCTTTTTGTCATATAGGGCTGGAAAAATACCAGAGTTTTCTGCTGGAGAATGGTTCAAAAGTTCTGCCCCAAAGACTTGTATTTAAACTTAAATCTAAACAGCTATTTGTTAAAGCTAAGTTAAAGCGAAGTACATTGAGTTTGCATTAGATTTTATGGACAAACTTTGAACATGATACACTTTAAAGTGCTCTCCGTTTTTTAAAAGCAGGCTGGCCACTTTTCAAAGTGATAGTAAATCTTGTCAGTATAGAGGAGACAGTGATGTAAATACCGTGGAAAGAGTTAAGACCACCTCTCCTCCCAGGTGTACAAATATATGTTTTATAACTTCCTTAAGTCCTTCCTTTCCAGATGTTTCTCTGCCATAATTTTAGATAACGGTGCTCATTTAGGGGTGATGGGAATTGTCCTCCGATAAATCTGGAAAGGCACCAGTTTAGAAAGACTACTGATTAATACAGAGATGGATTCATCTTTTATTTGCAGTGAAGCAAAAAAGAAGCTTAATGGCTATAAAAACAACCTTGGGTTTAAATTCGGATGGAATGTAGTCCTTTGGTTAGTACCCACAGGATAGGTCTGAGAGAGACAAAGCATTTTTCATTTTCTAAAATGGATTTAAAGTTTATGACTTCAGATATTTCCTCCTTGTCTTTATTGGCTATCATTTTCTACCCTGCTTAGGATTTCCATAACTACTTCATAGTCTTTAAAGTCCACTGAGACTTTTAAATATAGTTTGAAGATAAATTTATTTGTTGTTTATCTAATAAAAATCTCCCAGGGGGATGGGGAAGATCAAAATAATATCCAGTATCCAGTTTGTGAATCTGGATTAACTAGATGCTGTTGACTCATGAACAGCAAACCATAGTAATTGAAGTTACACTTGCAGCTTTTATGAGATCCTGTAAGAAAAACCTATAAATCTGCATTGAAATACATTGTTTCCTGTAGGTGTGGAAAGACAAGGCCCTTACAGGATGTAATTCTACTGTCTAATGTATTTATTAGCACATCGTATATTACGCTGTGGGCCACAGTGGTGTTTCACTACTTAATGGCCAATTGATTTGAAAATTGTTCTCCAGGGCTATAGGGATAAAATAAAGAACAAAGGCATTATAATATTAGACCGTCAGTGCTCATTTCTCAACAAAATTAATGGATCAACCTAGTTCAGTAATGCTTCTTACTGAAAATGTAATGCTAGAATGGGATACTGTTGAAAAGAAATGTTTCTGGACAGTTTTTTTCCCTTTCTGCAAGGGAAAGCAAATAGGAATTTTCTGTTACTGAAGCTTTCCAGCAGCCTAACACATATATTTTCTTTTGCAAACCAACATTTGGTGACATTTCATTTGGTCAGAATGTCTTTTAATCTGCAAGGGTCTCCAGTATGGTAGCTCTTCTGAGCTTTGTATAATAGCTCAAATTTGGAATGTCTTTAATTTCTAGATTGTTTAATGGAGATTAATGGATTTTCATTGTTAACACTGTAGTAGACTGTTGTCATCCCTTTGTATTTTTTCCTTTTTGCATGCCCAGTTGATGTTTACTGCTTCATCTCCATATAGAGCAGAAAACTGAGGTACGGAGTGCTATATGATTTACTGATCCCTCCCACAATCACTGAAAGGCATCCTAACATCTAATAATTTTATTTCTGCCTCCTGCTTCAGTTGCACTGCTGAATCATATAATCAACTTAAAACATATTTAACAATTGAGGAATTTTTGTCTGCGCATGTTTGCCATGATCAGAATGACAGTGAACTAGTGTGGCAGTCTCTTTGATTTAGATCACCATATAAAGCACAATTGACAAGTTAAGCACAAAAAACATACCTTGCAAACATAACATTCTACCTCCAAAGCAAATAAATAATATTACGGTTTAATGACAAGGCCTTCAGCCTTAACTTTTATAACCCCATTTGCAACATGGGAGAATTAGTGCTACAGTAAAGATTTTGGTGATACTGTGAAGCATTTTGAGTACTTACCTTTGTACAGTATATGTTTTATACAGGCTGCTTATTATATACTGGCATTGAAAATACTGTTGTAACACCTTAATGTCAAATGTCTGCAAATATGTAAATGATAAGCAATAATGAACCAATGTAGATGATCCCTTAGTTATATTTATGGTGAAAGTAAGCAATTTAAATTGCAGCTTCTTAAATATAGAGGCTGTTTCATGTAATAGTAATTCTGTTTTATATATTAAAGTGATCAATGTGAACATTGTTCTGAAACTTCAGACTATTAGAAGTTTGATTCCCATTACTGAAAGGCTGTTCTATCTGGTTCAAATATTTCAGCAGAATCTTATGCCTGTCTGCACCCAGACAGAATGTCTCAGATCTCAACCTTAAAAGGGTTATACAGATTATATTGTTTTTTTTGCGTAGGATTATAAGAATGTCCTTAAAAGTTAGTATAGTATGGATGAAATAAGCAACGGTGCCCCTTGCTTTGCTTATTTCATGCATACTATTTCACGTGGCATACCCTCTCTGAAATACGAACATATTAAAACTCATCTAAAACTTTCAGCATTTTGTACAAGTGTATCTATAAGAAAAGCTACAAGTAGAGAGTTTATGTAATTGCACATGTACACTATATTCCCGTTATAGTAGTTGAGCCTAATCTTCTAAAGCTTCTTTAAAAAAAAAACCCCTCAATCCTCAATATGTAGATGCTTGCAAAGTTGAAATTCATCCTGGTGTTTATATTAAAGCAATATTGTGTGAATTTGAACAAACTAATGTTGCACAGTCCAGTTAGAGGTCAATACCTAGCCAATCTTGGCTGATCTCAAAAATCTAAGCAGAAATGGACTTGGTTAATATTACAGATCTTCTGGAATAGGAATCTCAGGAAATACCAGTCCTTTAAGCTAGATACGGAAGTTGAAAAAAAACTTTGTAGAAGAAACCATTTCTGTATTGATGCAAAGGTAATAATATGGACATGTATAGAAGTCAAGTTCAACTAAAGGAAATTTCTTCAGGAATTTGGGTGCTGAAACTAGGAGCAGGGAAAGCCAGGTTTTAGTCATTCTTTCAGCACAGAAGCCAGTGGGGTGACTTGGCCCTGTAACTCTCTCTCAACACTAAACGAGGACATTTTAAAAAAAATCCATTTGCCTGACCCCATCCTCCAGGACTAGCATACCGGTAGTAGTTTACAGTCCATTACTGGAGCTTCGCATAGAATTGCCAGCATTCTACAGCTTCATGCACGTTGAGGTATTTTGAGGTTTTCCTTTTGACAATATTCCCAAAATATTCGGTATTTATTTATTTTTTTTGCCAGTTTTGGGATTTACCCCCAAGCTTGCCAATGCTTCCCTCTTGTCAACTAATGGTGCTGGCTGTTTGGGCAGCATAAGGAACAGTACAGGTAGCTCAAACATTTGAAAGAGAAGGAATGGATTTACTTATAGCATTTTTCCTAGTGGCTCCATCATCCATTCAGGAGGAATAGGATCAGGTCCACCAGCCATGCCAGTAACATTCATATGTCCACTGGCTTCGCTTTCCTTAGGAATGTGAAATGGACATGTGTATTTTGGTGTTTTTTTTTCAACCCATCAGGAAATAAAACCTTCCAGTCCTATATACAGATAACTGTGTCCTTGCAGTGACTATTCTTGTTCACATATGTGAAGATGCTTGAGATATGAGCTCAAGCCTGCTCTTGCTTATATTTGGTGAATGTGTGTTTATTTGAGGCAAAGTAGGAAAGAGGTCTTAAATAGCACTTTTGATACCCAAACTATAAGAGTAGTTCTCCCCCTCATTTGATGTTAATATGTACTTTGTGTGTTTTTATATTAGGAATGGAACTGCTGTTTTCTTTATACAAGTTTTTAATCACATGAAGATTTTTAGCTCACTGATCTTAGAGGAGCTGAAAAGAGCAAGCTTGATTTTTCACTCCCAGTTTGGTTAGTTCAGGTTATACAAGGAAGCCATCAAATTTTAAACTGCAGAGGATTAAGCAAAGAGGAATAAATTGAGATGTCTCCTTTTCTAACTTGAATAAAAATGAGGAGGGCGCTGTATGTTTTTTTTTAAATTCAGATTTCTTTCCCATGTAGTTCCCCTTCAAAAACCAAACTGAGTTGGCTAAGAGTTGTGGTGGCTGAACTTGAATTTGGCTTCCATGCCTCAGTAGATGCACCACACCATAGTGACTCGCTTCTCTTTATTATCTGTGTCTTCACTTTGCAGACCATAAACATGGGGCCACAATAAACTAAATTTGCTGGAGTCTACTTTCCTCTACCTCACATAATTCTAATTTGGGCATAGAAGAAAAAGAAAGGACAGCAGTTGGTATTTTCCCAATATGTTAGACTATAGCTTGGTAATTTCCTGTGAATGGGTTGTAGCCTAAATCATCTGAATACCATCACAGTTGGGAAAAGCTGATCACCATATTTGTAAATTGCCATCCTGTCATCCTGGTATAATCACCACAGTCTGCAGCAGGGATTAACTCTAGCGTGGCTTTTTTCTCCCTATCCTTTTATGATTGCGAAGTATTAGGAATATATTTTGTGTTCCCCTTAGCCCAAGTTTATAAAAGTCCTGCATAAGTCCTCTTGTTCTGCAGCAAGTAGTAAAATGCAGGGATTCCTTTCATCCATTGCTATGGGGAGATCAGCCTTTCTCTTTCCCCCACTTCCGGCTGACTGGAGTTTTTTCAATAGAGATAGTCGGTTCTGATCATTGTTTGGAATTTCACAGACATTTGAAACAGCCTCCCCCATCTCCGCTTGTGTCTGAGAGCTCCTAAAAGACATAAATCTGATGCAGAGTTCAATAGCGCAAGAAATCGGCCTGCCAAACTTCTGGGTGCCATTTTATGACCTAGCTGGCACATTCATGGCCACCAACATATATCTTTCTGCCTCTTGGACTGTTAAACAAGAGCTGTCCCAAATTTTTATATCGTGTAAGTGCAGGCAAATGCTTTGATGTTGTCATTAACACGGTTTGTGCTCCAGCGCTGCTTCCTGGGTCCGAAGTAGATGCAGACGATGTTGGATAATTACCGTGTCTGGAATTTATTTTTTTATTAGACCTTCTCCAAGCTTGGACATGGTAAAAGGTGAAATGAATCCAGTGAGCTCTTCATATCGAAGGGCTGCCCTGCACACATCAGTTGCCTGATTGTTTTCCAATATCTCATTTATGGGTTATGAACTTGAATGTGAAGGTGGTAGATGGGTTTCGTTGGCAAACATGTTTGGGAAAAGGTTACCAAATGCCTTGAAGGAGGGAAGAGAGGTATACATTTCAGAAATAGGTTTGCTTGCTTACTTGGTGCTTGGTGTAATGATGAAGAAACTTGTGGTTCTAGAGCCATGAGTTCTAGGTAATCCTCCCTTAAAAGCTGGGGGTGAGTCACATTCTCTCAGTCCAACCCACCTCATCCAGTGGTTGTTGTGGAAAAATATAAGGAGGAAGTACTATGCAGGCTGCCTTGGTTTTTATTTTTAAAGATGAGATATAAATCTAATAAATACGTTTGTTTTTCATCTAGGATTCAGAGTGACATGCCCACCCACCCTTCCTTGCCATAACAACAATCTTGTGCGATAGGTTAGGATGAAAGTGACTGATGTGAGGTGAACCTCCAAGGTTGTGGCTGAACTTGAACCTGTGTCTGCTTAGTTCTAGTCCAGCACCTTAACCACCCTGGCTCAGTATTTAAAAGAAGTGATACCTCGTGCACTTGAGACCACATTAACAACACCTCTGTGTTAAGCAGATTGCCTCGAAAGTCTTTCCAGAGGCTCCTTCCACTTGAATACAGCTTTGCCTCCTCAACAAGAAGCAGTCTTGTTGTGCTGCTGTGACGAGCTTGGCAAGTGCCTCACCTTTACCTCCAGAAGGTAGCCAGGGCTTGTTCCAACTGTCCAAAGCATGAGCTAGCTGTGGCCATGCCCTTTCCTTATTCTCTCATTGTGCTTATTGGTCACTGCAAGAAAAAAAGTAAGCCACAAACTGGCTATCCATTCACAGCTTGGCAAAGATGCATTTCACAGCACTTGGAAAATAAATAGGTGGCCAAGTACCACAATGCCTTTATTTCAGGAGGGAAGGATAACCCCCAAGAGGGGAAGAGAACAGTGATGCTATGATTTCCACCAGTGGAAACTGGCTAGATAGATTCATGGATGCAAAGTGTATTGGTGGTTATTAAAACAGATGTCCATGTGCCGCCTCTATGTCGGTTGAGGCAGGCAGGATTCCCTTGAGTACCATTTGTTTGGGGGTCAAGGGAAAGGGAGGGTTTTGCCTTCTCTTTCTGCTCAAGATCCCCATGTACAATTGGTGGGCCACTGTGTGACACAGAATGCTGGACTCGATGGGCTTTGGCCTGATTCAGCATGGCTCTTCTTATGTTCTTATGTTCTTATGACTTGGCAGTGGTTCCTCTAAGCCAGTGATGGGCTCAGTGTGTCAAAAATTCATAAAATTCATAAAATGCCTAACTTGACTTTGCTGGGATACCCTACCCTGCCCTGCCCTCCCTCCCTCCCTCCCTCCCTTCTGTCAAGAAATTCTTATATGTTCAAAAAATACAGTCCAAGCATGTATGGTGCTATATATTATATAAAGAAATGTCAAATAATTACAAAAATGAAATGTGAGTAAAACAAACTCATTTTCACAGGCTATGGAGGCCATGCAAGAGCAGACCTTATTCTCACATGGGCTCTGCAGCCTCTGAAAATCATCTGAGAACGGGGTGTGCTTTTGAGAATATAGTTGTGTGGGCGAATGCTGGCATGTCACTCCAAATATCTTGGTATATCACCTCTGACATCAGTGTCATAGATTCGCCATCACTGCTCTAAGCTGATGATCTTCTGAAGATGTGGTGAGGGGAGTGAATTCTGTTGGAAATCTGCCTGTATCGTGCAGATGGGCAGGGATGATTCTGATTCTTAGCATGGAAGATATAATGTTTTTAAATGGAAGAGGTATTGCCTAAGGTGATATTTTAAAAGTATCAGTCGCATATCCCCATCAGCTAAGGTTTGGCAGGTGATAACTAGGGAGAGAGCCCTTTTCATGGTACTAGCGGTAGAAATTGTCCCTCATAGAAATTAGTCTCATATTTATGGAGTTACCTTTCTGATCCCAGGGAAGAATTTATTTTAAACAAAACTTTCCAAAGTTACCTGCTTGCTTTCTGTTTAACCTTACAGCTATTCATATGTATACTCTTATTCATTTCATATTTTAATATATTGTTTTGTTATTACTGTTGCTTTATATGAATTACTCTAGAAATGTATTTGCAGGGCAGTATTTAAAATTAAATTTGTATTACTCAGGTAATAATTTGCCAAGAGACTATGACTATGTCCATTGTCATTTAATTTGATAGATAGTAGACAACATAATTGTATAATGCTTAAAAATACTGCTTTAAAGAAGTGCTTTCCCCAGAGCCTAAAGGTAGACCAACAATTTGTTTTTATCAATATTAAGAATGCCTCTCTGATGAATTACAGAAACCTATTATCATAAGTTCCTAGCATGTACCGAGATCTATACAATTCAAGCTGTCAGCTTTGCATCAGTGTTTACTGGGTCAATTCACTGTTTTCTTAGAAGAAACACTTCTTTTGAAATTTCTAATGTTTCCAAATTTTATTAAAGCAAATGTTGATCTTGTGCCCTCTATTTTTTCCTGTTTAGGTGGAATAATTATAATCCACCCCTTCTGATTCATTCTTTAAGAAGATGGGAAATTCTTATGCGGGGCAACTTAACTCAACACGTTTTGAAGAAGTATTGCACAATTCTATCGAAGCTTCTCTCCGATCCAGTAATTTAGTCCCACAGCCCATTTTTTCACAGCTATATTTAGAAGCCGAGCGGCAGCTTTCATCTCTACAAGGTAAGAAGTGTTTCTTTAAAGATAATATTTGTAAATCAGGATTGGGTCCTTGGGTGACTTGTTTATTTTCTTGCAGATATTTCATTACCCAACTAGGATTGATGATGTTACCTAGTTGGGTAATGAAATGTCTGCAAGAAAGCTGTCAAGCTCAGAGAGCACTAGGGACCTCAAAGTGCTCCTTTGCTATTGCTACGTAAAAAAACCCAGTTCTCAAGGGGATGGGCATCATCCAACAGTATGCCAGTGGGCTTTCAAACACAGAATGGAATGTTCCCTAGCTCTGTTCATCCTTCCGCTTTACGAAATGTGTCCCAATCCTCCAAAATAGATTTAGATATGGATAAAGCTGCAAAATGGGCCTCCTAGTGAATATTTATTCACGAAAAATCGCTTTTAGAATAGAATAGAATAGAGCTGGAAGGGACCTTGGAGGTCTTCTAGTCTAGCCCGTGCTCAAGCAGGAGAACCTATAAGAGTGGTGGCGAACCTCTCTGTGGGCACGCGTGCTGTGCCCCGAAGATGGTGAGGGACTGGCCCCCACCACCCTTGCCCCACCCACCCAGTTTGCCATGACCACCGCAGCCATGCCCACCTGACACCTGGTGGTAAATAAGTGGATTTTGGGTTGCAATTTGGGCACTGGGTCTCTAAAAGTTTCGCCATCATTGACCTATACCGTCTCAGACAGGTGAATGTCTAGTCTCTTCTTAAAAATCTCCAGTGATGGAGCATCCACGATTTCTGGGGGTAAGCTGTTCCACTGGTTGATGGTCCTCACTGTCAGGAAGTTAATTCCAGATTGCTTCTCTCTTTGATCAGTTTCCAACCATTGTTTCTCGTCCTTCCCTCTGGTGCTTTGGTGTACAACCTGGCTCCCTTTGCCTTGTGGCAGCCCCACAGATACTGGAACACTGCTATCATGTCTCCTCTATTTCTTTTTTTCCTTAGACTAGCCAAACCCAAGTCCTGTGACCGTTCTTTGTATGTTTTAGTCTCCAGGCCTTTGATTATCTTTGTTGCTCTTCTCTGAATATTTTCCAAACTCTCAACATCTTTTTTGTGATATGGTGACCAAAACTGGCTGCAGTATTCCAGGTGTGGTCTTACTTTATAAAGCAGTACTAATACTTCACGTGATCTTGATTCTGTGCCTCTGTTTATACAACCCAGGATTGTATTAGCTTTTTTGGTTGCTGCTGCACATTGCTGGCTCATAGTCAAGTGATCGTCCACTAGGAGTCCAAGGTCCCTTTCACAGTTACTGTTTTTGCTTGTACCTAGAACAGTGGTGGCAAATCTATGGCACCTCTCTGTGAGCATGCGCGCCATCGCCCCAGTCCTAGGCCTTCAGCTGGGTTTTATAAAACCTTTTCGCTTTAGGTCTCTGCCACCATGTACAAAAAAAAAAGAAGGTTCGATCAGTCAATTTCAACTTCTCACAGGAAAAAAAAAGATCTTGCAAAGTTGAGATTGATTGAACTTTTTAGTCCCACCCAGTCTGCCATTTCCACCACAGCCACGCCCACCAATTGGCCACACCAGCCAATGGGGCATGCCCATCCGGCACCCGACAATACATAAGTGGGTTTTGGGTTGCAGTTTGGGCACTCGGTCTCTAAAGGTTTGCCATCACTGACCTAGAAGATTAGTATAGGGAGATAAAAGCTTATCAAGAACCATTCTTCCAGAAATAATTAGTGTATTCTTACAGGTTTTTTTGCTGATACAGGATTATAATGTTGTAAAGTCTTCCCTATGTTGATACATAGGCAAAAATTCTCACTAAGTTTTGTTTTCAACTAGTGAGAGCCAGAAAAAATGAATAAATAAAAGGGAAAACTTTACATGACCCATCAGTAAGACAAAAGCAAAGCCTCACCTCTATTTCCAAAGGTCCCTTGTTTTTGTGATTATTGAACACATGGGAGCCTAGCCAATTTCAATTGGTCTCACCAGTACTGTTCATTAATTCACCATATAGAAAGGGCTTTTGATACAGTATTAGATTTAAACTCGTCATCTGTATTAAGCCTGTAAATGTTATTGTTCAGAGTCTTTGAAATATGTCAGGGAGAAAGGATTCTATTTCTGTATGGAGATGTCTCCAACTGCCACTTTTTAAAAAAAAAATAACTTTCACATATTTAACTGAGACTTATGCTGTATTGAGTGTATATCAGCTCACAGCTTTTTGAAGTTTGTAAATTTTATTTAGTGTAATAAACTAGAAAGAAATATAACATTTGTGACTGGGATCCTACCATGCTTATGATAAAAAAGCATAATTGGAACAAACAGGATTCAATATAATGAAATAAATTGCAAATTGCAAACTTACCAATCAGTGTTTCAAACAACAATTATTTTGGTGATGAATAATATTGATTAAGAGCTGATAATATTTTTACATTTAAACACTTCTTCATTTTGAACAAACAATATTGGGTTCTGGTTAAAGTCCAACCTATGAACTTCAAAAACATTAGAGTAGCTTAAAGTATCAGAAAATATACCATTTTATTTTACCTTAATAGACAGCACTTATATATAATATTTTGGGCCCTGTTATTATCCTATATTACTTCCTGTGAGGTGAAAATCTTAAGATAAAATGTGAATCCTGTGTATATTCATACTTAAAAGAAACAATCGAACACCAGGATAAAATACAAACAAAACTGTTTAATACACTTAGCTTTCGTCAGCTAACTACCGACATCGTCAGAGTAAAATGCCGGTGTTTTGGGAGCTTGCTTATAAGGCTGGCCGTTTTTACGCTCTGCTCATGGCTGGCTGGTTCTGGTGGACACACCGGGGGAGGGAAGGACACGCACAGTGTTGGATCGGGATATACAGCCCACAATGATCACGGGAGGGGGAAGATAGATTGGCAGCAACACCATATGGCCAGGCGCAGGAAAGGCAGGCGGGGAAGACAAAGAAAGGGGGAGAGGGTCCCCCAGAACCGGCATACATGCCAAGAGATTAGATACAGCGAGGAGAGGCAGGACTGACTGGAGTGAGAAAGGCAAAGAAAGGAATGATGGGAGGAAAGAAAGCAACAGGACTAGAATGCGGACAAGGAGATGCGGGACAATTAGAGCAACTATGGTTAGTTAGAACAGGCGATCACATGATCAATGGGTAGAGCACAGAGTCAATTGGGTTTATAAGCAAACTCCCCATTCCAAGTGCTTACTCTGATGACACTGGCAGTGGACCAATGAAAGCTAAGACAGTAGATTTTTAGGTTTTGTAAATAGTTGCTTTTATTGTTTTAATAATAAACAGTTGTTTCATACTTATCCCAGAGTTTGAGGACTTTATACCATTAGACAAATATGCCTGGGATTCGCATTTTTAAAGTTATTAGGGACATATATATTACACTATCCAATGCTTCCTCTCTTCTTCCGGTAGTACACATTTTCCCACACTAGGTAAATACAATTCTTATTGTTGTTAATACATATACAATTGAATATCAACACCTTTGTTATATTTTCCTAATAATATCATTAATGTTCTTGATAAACTTTAGAATCTCCTACAATTCTGACCATCACTGTGGAAATATTTCCTTCAATTCATTTCTGTTTTCCTTTACCAGTTTATGAAGTATTTCCTTCATATCCATTTGACATGTACCTGTGATCTTTCAGATTATTGAAAGAATAAGTAATACCCTTATTTTAACATCCACTTATTTAGATATTCTCAGTGTGGAATACCTGTGATCTTGGAACTTTGCACCAGCAATAAAATAAAGCGAATTGTAATATCAGGTGGGGAAAGGCTGTTTCTGCAATTGTTCCAAGATGATGGGGTTGTCTCTTTTCATATGTGTGTGATATTCATTGGTTCGTTCGTTCATTCATTTTATTAATTCAGTTTACTTATCATTGAATCAAAACAGACTCAGAGCAGATTACGCAGTACTCAACACTAAAAGATTCATAAAAATACCCTTGGTACATATAACTAAAATTAAAATTATATAATATAAATGAAGTCACAATTCTGTTCCTGTCAAATAGCAATAGCATTTAGATATATACTGCTTCACAGTGCTTTACGGGCCTCTCTAAGTGGTTTACAGAGTCAGCATATTGCCCCCCCCCAACAATCTGGGTCCTCATTTTACTGACCTTGGGAGGATGGAAGTCTGAGTCAACCTTGAGCTGGTGAGACTCGAACTGCCAAATTGCTGTCAGCCAGGATTCAGCAGAAGTAGCCTGCAGTACTGCATTCTAACCACTGCGCCACCAGGACTCTTAGCTTTTAAAGCTTTTAAAAATCTACAAAAAAAAAATAATAATCTTGGCAGCAGTATGAAAGTGGTTTGTCATTGCATTCTTCTGGATGTGGTTTAGGTAGCTCAGTCTAGCCTGTTTCCCAGGAATTAAAACACATAAACAAATAAATGTCCTTGAGGACTTCCATCCAAGTATTTACTAGGACTACCCCTATCTAGCTTGCAAACTCAGACAAGCAAATGAGGTGCCAAGTTTTTATTGGATAAATCTAGGGGAAGAGCCTTCTCTGTTGCGGCCCCGGCCCTCTGGAACCAACTTCCCCCGGAGATCCGTGTCGCCCCCACCCTCTCCGCCTTTCGTAAACTGCTTAAAACACACCTCTGCTGGCAGGCCTGGGGCAGTTAACATCTAGCCCCTAGCCAGTGTATGTTTGTGTGTATGTTTGTTGAATGATTGATTTTCTCTTAACTTAGGGATTTTTATATATGTATTTTAACTTGTGATTTCTATTTATGTTGTGAGCCACCCTGAGTTCTCCGGAATAGGGCGGCATAGAAGTCAAATCAAATAAATAAATAAATAAAACATCTGGAAAAAGTCCAGACAATTAAATCATTAAGGAATATGACTTTCTTTCATGGTCTGTTAGGTAAATGAAATTCTTTTGTCTATTGATTCAGATACAATTTTTCTTAGGTGCCTAATTTTGGCTTAAGATGCTAAATATGCAATAGAAGAAATACTAAATATGATCTGGGATTTTATCATTTGATTATTTTAAAAACTATCATAATTTTCAGTTTATTTATGTGCCCAGTTCAAAGTGCTGGCTTTGATAATGAAAGCTCTTAGTGTTTGAGACTAGGACTTGAAAAGATGCTTTCTTCTATAAATACCTATATGGACCTTGAGATTGTTCCCAGAGGCCCTTATTCAGATGCCTTCATAGATCCCAGTAAGATTACTGGGTCTTGACATTTCAGTTGTGCCACCTTTATCTAGGTAGGTGAATTAATAAAAATATATTTGCTTCGGTGTTTTCCCTTGTTAACCTGAGTGCTGACTACTGTATATTGATTTTATTTTCTGCTGCTCAAGTATCCACACAATTTTTTCCCCTTTGCATAAGTGGCTTATCCATAATTGGAAGAAAGAACAATTCATACAATTATTAGAAAATTTATTCATTTGATTTATAATGATTGATGTTTATTTTCTGGGTTTTACTTGGAGAGAGTTCACGCATGAATGTTTGTTACTCAAACACTGAAGCTTTGATGATTTCTTCCATGTATGAAGCAGCTGTCACAGTTTGGAAGTTTTCCCAGGGGACTATATAGCTATGGATGTTCTGTGGTGTTTTGAGCGAGGAATGAATCAGGTGATATGATTGCTGCACATTGATTCTGTCTGTGAACTTTGTGTAGATTGTTCTCAAAATGTATATCCCATGTATGCATGTTGTGCATTTTATTAATGTTCCCACTGTGCCATATACATTTGAAATTCTTTTTTAAAAAAACCATGTTTTATTAATTTTTTATAATCACAAATCCTTAATATTTTATCAGCAACATGTTGTCTGGGTTCCAATATTTAGCTTACTAATACATGTTAAACTCCTTTCTCTCTACCTCATTTTTCTAACCATTGATAAAATATATTCCATGTTCTAAAATATTCTGAATCTTCTTTCTCCTTCATTTTCAATGTAAGTCTGTTCATTTCTGCACAGTCCAAAGTTTTCCTGATTATCTCTTTCTCCGCTGGTAATTCTTCATTTTTCCAATGTTGAGCAAGTACAATTTTCGCTACCATTTACATTTGACATTCTTATTCAGTTTAATTTTTCATAATCAAGTGCCTTCAAAATATATAGGTCTAGTTTTCATTGATTCCAGCCTGTATGTATATGTATACTTCTGCATGTCTGAAAGGTGTCAAATGAGAAAATACTGAGTTTGCTCATGAAATGAATACAAATGCACTCCCCCCTCTCTCCCCTCCCCCTCCCCCTCCCTCCCTCTCTCTTCTCTCTCTCTCTCTCATTGTATCTATATCCATAGCCGTCTTGTCTGTCTGTCTGTCTCTCAACAGCTGTAAATATGGTACAGCTGTTACTAATAAAGTAACTTGCTTGCTTATCCTAAAGTACAATTTATCTGAGGCATCTTGGAGTCCTAGTGGACAATCACTTAAATATGAGCCAGCAGTGTGCTGCAGCTGCCAAAAAAGCCAACACAGTGCTGGGCTGCATTAACAGAGGGATATAATCAAGATCATGTGAAGTATTAATACCACTTTACAATGCCTTGGTAAGGCCACACTTGGAATACTGCATCCAGTTTTGGTCACCACGATGTAAAAAAGATGTTGAGACTCTAGAAAAAGTACAGAGAAAAGCAACAAAGATGATTAGGGGACTGGAGACTACAGCATATGAGGAACGGTTGCTGGAATTGGGTATGTCTAGCTTAATGAAGAGAAGGACGAGGGGGGGGACATGATAGCAGTGTTCCAATATCTCAGGGGCTGCCACAAAGAAGAGGGAGTCAAGCTATTCTCCAAAGCACCTGAAGGCAGGACAAGAAGCAATGGATGGAAACTAATCAAGGAGAGAAGCAACTTAGAACTAAGGAGAAACTTCCTGACAGTTAGAACAATTAACCAGTGGAACAACCTGTCTCCAGAAGCAGTGAATGCTCCAATACTGGAAGTTTTTAAGAAGAGACTGGACAGCCATTTGTCCGAAATGGTATAGGGTTACCTGCCTGAGCGGGGGTTGGACTTGATGACCTCCAAGGTCCCTTCCAACTTTACTACTACTACTACTACTACTACTACTACTACTACTACTACTACTACTACTACTATCATCATCATCTCTTTAGCAGGCAATAGGGTAGATAATGAGGAAGAGGAGGAGGAAGAAGAAGATGATAATGAAGGTTCAGAAACAAGTAGCCCTCCTGTTGCTTATCAGATGAAACCACCACCTGAAGGTTGTTGCACTACCGATGGTAAGAAATAATGTTATTTGGATGGTTAATTTACAGGCATACTATAGACCAGCATTTTCCAATCTTTCTGGCTCAGTAGACCAGCAGTGGTGTGGAAGGAAGGAGAGGGGAATGTTTCATGTGCTCACTCATCCATCACTTCCACGGCCTGGTTCCAAACAGGCTGCAGCCTGGCACCGGGCCGCAGACCAGGGATTGGGGACTCCTGTTATAGGTGACTAAGATGTATTTTTTATATCAGCGACGTGGAATTATTTGTTTAGTATAAAATGGAACCAAATTGTAAAATCCAGCCAGAGCTTGATTTTACATGTAAAAATACATAATATTGATAAGGAGTGATTCCTTTTCACTGTTTCCATAAAATTTAAGGACTGGTTTTAGGTTTTATTATGTTGCAGGTAAAGTTGTATACTGTACTGCAGTATCCTAAGAGGCTCATATGATTTCTGCACACCAATTACCATATTATTTTTTTAAAAAAGTACTGGAGACTGGTTATAAGCTGATCTTTTTCCTACATTCCATTTTTTTCCATTGTGAGGGAGTATATTTTCATTACTATTTCAGTTTTCACATAGCAGAGTATGTCCATTTTTTTTAATGGTGGCCCAGTCATTAAGGAGCTCAGACTGAAATTTACCACTTCAATAAAATTTATCCTTAATCAAAACCTTTTATATATTATGTCCACATATTTTATATCTTTTATTTATACACAATATGTGAAAATGTCTGTATATATATTAAAAAATCATAGGAATAGAAAAATAGAATTTAGATCAAGTTTAATTTATATCCATCTCCTCCCACACATTTTTCATGTTCTATCACGCCGATTATAAAAATGTTTTGTCAAATTATTGATTATAATCAAAATTCTTTTAATTTGTAAATTCAAAATATTGGGGTATAACTGTAAGAAAAGAAGTATGTATATTGGCAGAATATATTCTAGATCATCTGTGAATGGCATCACTCATAGAAAGCATACATCAAAGATTAATAATTGAGCCAGTTCCCATGATAGATTTTAAGATCAAGTTTAGCGAATGATTGTGTGCTAATATTATTTGATCTGAAGCTCTTTATATTGATCAATGTCGTTATTTTTTTCCCCTGGAAACCATTTGGAAATAGGTTATACTTGAGATTTGTATGTGCTGCTACACTGAAAGTGCATTTTTTATGTAAAGCTTTGTTTTATGTTTGGAAATGACATGTTGGCACTTCTGTTGCCAGCATTAGCTTTAGGCATTAAAAATAACCCTATTTGTCACATTCTGTCACAATCTATTGTATAGTACAGCCTCTAACAAGCCCAGGCTGTCCAGACACTGGGAGACAGCAATATATAGCTTTATACTAAGAAAGTTGGCAAGGCACCAGAGCCTGCATGTGGTATATGACTCAGCCTTCCATCCTTCTGAGGTAAAATGAAGACCTAGATTGTTGGGAGCAGTTATGCTGACTCTGTAAATCCCTTAGAGAGGGCTGTAAAGCACTGTGAAGCAATATATAAGTCTAAGTGCTATTTCTATATACCCAGGAAGACTTAGTGGTGTTCATGCTATTCACCCTAAATTTCATATATGACTATACAAAACAAAGAGACTTTGAAGGTTTTTATGTATGCTAAGGGTGACCATGACAGAATCAAGCAATCATTCCTTATTGAGGAACAAAAGTTTGTTGTCAAATTTGTATCATCTGCCCAATAAATGACAATGTTTTTTTTAAAAAAAAGGAAATACCGTGCTAATGTGTTTCAAATAATAGATAAGTCCTTGACTTACAACTGTTCATTTAGAGACCATTTGAAGTTACAACAGCACTGAAAAAAGTGACTTATGACTGTTTTTCACACTTATGACCGTTGCAGCATCCCCACGGTCATGTGATCAGATTTTGGACATTTGGCAACTGGTTCATATTTATGATGGTTGCAATGTCCCAGTGATTCCCTTTTGCAGCTTTCTGATGAGCAAAGTCAACGGGGAAGCTGTTGTCTAACTTAACAACTGCAGTGATTTACTGAACAACTATGGCAAGAAAGGTTGTAAAATGGGGCAAAACTAATTTAACAACTGCCTCACTTAGCAACAGAAATTTTGGGTTCAATTGTGATTGTAACTCGAGGTCCAAAATTCTGTGAACAGGGGCCCCATTTGTCCCATTTTCTTCTACTGTTGCCAGTTGCTGAAAAGAATATATAAAACATGTAGGGCATAATTTTCTCAGGAAATTGCATGTTTCGCTCTTTGCACGTGGGATATAATAAAAACAATGATTGTGCAATATTTTGAAGGGCAAATCTACACCCTTACGAACATATGAACACAAATACCCTCTTATCTACTAAGAATATTTTGACTCCAGTCCAAGGTTAAAATCATAGCCAGGTCATTTTGGCTTACCAATGCCTGAACTACACCTTGAATTACTGGATTATTTTTGCATATTTCCACTGCCAGTTTTTTTTTAAGTTTAACAGAGGTTTGCCAATAGATGCTGACTATCAGTATTTGAATTAAGGAGTTTTGCCCAAAGGTTAAAGAAAGGTAAAGACTTTTGAGCAAGTAAGTGAACCCTCCCTTTCTCTTTTTTAAACATTCCCTTTTTTTGTTTGTGCAGTTTTAAAAATGGTAAACAGAACTCTTGATAATGATGTGAGGAACAAATTTCTAAGCAGAATTTCCCTTTCATCTTCCCATTTTAAAGCAGATTTAATCATACCCAGCTATTTGTTACCTTCTCCAGCACTGGAGATGGAGAATCCACCAATGGGTTTAGACTGTATTCCTGTCCAATCAGATCAAGTCAGCCACAGTTGCCACGCCCGTCCTGGACCATAGAGATCCCAGTCTTGACTTGATCTCGCCCAGGACAGACGTGCAAGATTGGCTCTTAGGAAGGTACAGTCTCCATTGGTGGATTCTCCTTTCCCCAGTTTGCTGTGTAGTGCTGTATTTAGCACAGAATTTAACCTACCATTAGCAAATTTCTCATTCCTTTCCCATTCAGGAACTTGGAATTTTGTTGTCAATTTTCCTGACTTGGGGTAATACAACTAGGTTGTTTCAAAGAAGGGGCTCCTTCTTTTTTCCTCCACCCCTCTACCCATCTAACTATTTCCTTTCTCTCTAAAACCTGGATTCAGCTGGGGACTAATGGCTGTTAGTCCCCAATCGAATGTCAAAGGGACTTAAAAGTTCTATCGGAGTTTGCAGCTGCGGCTCCGGTGGCTGATCTCATGGAGGAGGCTAAGAGACCAGAGATTCCTCCCATGTGTTTGGATTTCTTTCCGAAATCGTTCCTGGGGTCCTTTGGAGTTGTACCGGCAACTTCAACCCAAGGTTAAATTTTTTCCGGTTGCTTTCTTTAGCTCACGTGCCTGTTTCTTCGGGCAGAGGTGTGCGCGCACCACGAGGCCAGCGCCAATCAGCTGTTAGGTGGCTGATCGGAGGGACAAAATGGCCCGTTTTACCTTTTTTGATACCAGTCGCGGTCCTTTTCTTGAGGCTGTGTTCTTTCTGAATCGGGTTTGCTTCTAAAGCCCTCGGATTTCAACGAACTTAATTGCCTGCCTCACGCGCAGCTGCCATCTTGGACCGCATGGTCTCGGAGGCTTTTTCAATTTCGGGGGATTCAGGAGGAGAGGGATCCTACTGGAATTATCCTCAAAGTGGGGGCTCTCACTGGGGGAAGGGTTCTAACAAGTGCAGCTAGAGCAGATGACCCAGTATAGTCAGTCAGGCCGTCATTTTGAGAGCGAGATAGGCCCGTGTCTGAATTGAGGCCTGCTTTCAGAGATATAACAGAGCCCCAAAGGTTTCCCTAGAGCACAATCTCTAGCTCTGACCTCAGTACTATGGGCCTCCAATCCCATTCAACATCTAACAGGATCCTTGAGTAGCCAGGTTCCCCTGGGCCCCCCTTTTTCAGGTTTTGGTGCCTCCTGGTCTCACATTGCTCATATCGACATTAACCCAGCTTGTCTGGGGTCACTAAATTCCAACTGGTTTAAAGGCGTACCTTTGTGCATCTGTCATTATTCATATAATTGGCTTTTCATCTGGATTCCAGGTGCCCCTTGTAGTGCACCTGTCCTTATCCACAACATTATCTAGCTGGATTCCAGATGCCCCTTGTAATGTGTCTGTCCTTATCTGCGCAACAGCTATAGTTGGATTCCAGGCGTCCCCTGTCGTGCGCCTGTCCTTATCCACGCAGCAGCTGTATCTGGGTTCCAGACCTATCCTATAGTGCATCTGTCCTTATCCAGCTTATAATACTCTCTAGATACCAGGGGTCCCCTATTGTGCTTCTGTGTTATCAGAGAATGGAGGATTCTACACCTTCCTCAAAGGGCGCCTTGCCATCCTCATCAGTTCTACCTGGTCTGGAGGGCGTTGACAAGACAGCAGCCAAAGCCAAGGTCAGATCTACTGCCAAGACCTCCAGGAGAGCTGACAAACAGGCCAATCGGAGACATCAAGCCTTAGAAAAGGAATTTTCAAAGGCACAAAAGAAAGCCAGGTTAGAGACATCCCAGACCGAGGGGTTGGCCTTTAACTTACCCCTGGGGGCTCCAACCTCCCCTCTGGGGATATGGTCAATGGGGGAATCTTTACATTCTCCTGCACAGTGTGGGACGGGTGAAATTCTCCCCATTTCCCAATCCACTTCTACATGGGCTCATCACGGGACTCCCGAGGCTACTTTCACCCCTACTGCGGCAGGGCTTCGGCCAAGTGAGCCTGTTCCCCTCCCCTTGGAGGACCGTCTAGCCTTGCTGATTGTGCAAGCAGTAGACCTCGCCCTTGAGGCCAGGGCACAGGTTCCCAGGCCAGTGACTACCACTCACAGTCCTATCCATCCACTGGTTGCTGAAACCTATTACGATCCTTCCTCCCCATCTGGGTCCAAATGTTCTGAGGGTTCATCCCTCCATGAACTTGACACTGAACAGGGGATTCCAATGTCTGAAGAGGAGGAGCCTTCTCCCGAGGCTCTTTCTCAGCGGCCTCTTCAATCCTTCCTTCTTTGTCACCTTACTACACAAGGCCACAACCACAGCCCATCTTGGGCCTGATTCTTCCTCAACAATGACCTCCGTTCCCCCAGACTCTGAGGCGGACCCAAACTTCATTGAACCGGTGGCGGCTCAACACCGTATCCCTTGTCCCCCCCATGTTTCTGAATGCAATCCGCAAATACTGGATGTCTCCGGCTTCCCTTCCCCTTCCAGGTAATACTGACAAAAAATTATAGCATGTAGCCAAGGATCTGGAGGAGGCCCTGGAAGTGCCTGCGGTGGACGAGCCTTTAGGTCCCCTAGTATCTCCCACTGCCATTCCCGAGGATGTCTTTGAGGCCCTCAAAGCTGAGGCCCGCAAGTGCGAACTCGCCTATTGCAGAACACACCAAGCGGCTGCATGGGCGATCAGAGCCGTCACCTTCACTTCCTTCTTTAATAGATCCGCCCTTCGCTGGCTCAGACAACTCCAGGCCTGGATCCCAGCGGAGGATATCCACACCCACCAGGATCTTAGCAAAATGGTGGCAGCCATCGAGTATGCGTCAGATGCAACTCTCCAGGCCGCCAGATTTTCCTCCAGGGTTATGGCGTCCATTGTCACTGGTCGCCGTATGCTTTGGCTGAAGCACTGGCACGCCGACGCCAAGTCTAAGTGGTGATTGTTGGCAGCTCCATATCAGGGAGGTAAACTGTTTGGAGACGCCTTGACTCCTTACCTCACAGAAAATAAGCATAAGCGCAAGGTCCTTAATCACCTCCTCAAGAAGTCAGACAGACGCTCTACTTATTACCCTTGTAGGCAGTCCTTTCGTGCAGGGCCTAGGTACAACTACACACAGCCCTTCCATCCTTTTCTGGCCAGACAGGACAGGTAGGAGAGACAGTCTGACAGACAGTCCATCAGACCCAAACAACAACCTCAGGGCAAGCGGCCCTTTCGGGGGAACGGCTGTCCATTCCGCCGCTCCAGGTGACTCTCCATCAGTACCTCCCATAGGGGGCAGACTATCTCTTTTTGCCCACCAGTGGGAGGCCACCACCATGGACGCATGGGTAATCAGCACGGTATGTCACGGCCTTTCCTTGGAGTTTATCTCCAACCCCCCAAATCGGTTTCTCTCTTGCCCATACCCCCCGGAACCAAATAAAGAAAAGACTAATGAACGAAGCCGTCCAACATCTATTGAACATAAGGGCCATAGAACTGGTGACAGCGGACCAGACTGTCTCTCCTGCCTGTCCTGTCTGGCCGGAAAAGGATGGAGGCGAACACTCAGGCTGACCTTCTGAGCAGGATGACGGTAGATCACTCGGAGTGGTGCCTCCGCCCGAGGGCCTTCAGAGAGATCTGTCACTGTTTCGGCCTTCCACTCTTGGACCTCTTTGCGACCCCGGCCAACACTCAGTTGCCTTGGTTCTTCTCCTGGTTCCTATCCCCAGGGGCGGAGCAGAAAGATGCTCTTCGGAGCCCATGGCCACGGGGACTGCTTTACGCTTTTCCCCCTCTTCCTCTTCTCCTGGCAGTAATACACAAGCTTCTTCAGGAGCGAGCGGAGATACTTCTGGTGGCCCCGTATTGGCCAAGGAGGCCCTGGTTCACCGATCTAATGAGCCTCTCCCTTGCAGATCCATGGCGGATTCCTCCAGAAAGGGTCTCCCTCAGCCAAGGGACCATTCTCCATCCGGATCCCCAATGGCTCCAGCTAGCCGTCTGGCACTTGAGCGCTCAATATTGACACGGGAACTTTGCTCACCAGGGGTCATCCAAGTAATCCCAGGCCTCCCGCTGCCCTTCCACAAACTGCCTTTATGAGGCCACGTGGTAGAACTTTCGCTCATGGTGCTCCGGCCGTCATTTGTCATTCTCGGAACTCACGATTCCACATATCTTGGACTACCTGTTAGACGGTCTGGAGAGGGGCTTGGCCCCAAGCAAATTGCGCAGACAGCTAGCTGCTCTTTCCACAGTCCTTACCTGTGACTCCGTAGGGTCATTGAGTCATCACCCCTTACTCCGATCTTTCCTTAAGGGGGCCACTAACACCATACCCCCTACTGTGCACAGGTACCCTTCATGGGAGTTGCCATGGGTCCTTAGGGCCCTTACTAAGTCACCCTTCGAGCCCCTAAAGACATGCGACGTTCGATACCTGTCCCACAAGGTGGCATTCCTAATGGCAATCACGTAGGCACAACGTATTTCTGAATTGGCTGCGCTTTCAACCCGGGATGACCTGTGCATTTTTCACCAGGATCGAGTGGTCCTTCGCCTCGACCCTACTTTCCTCCCGAAGGTCAACTCTTTATTCCATAGATCCCAGGAAATAGTGCTGCCGGATTTTTGCCCTAACCCATCGCGTGCTCTAGAACGATAATGGCATAGTTTGGATGTCCGCAGGGCACTTCGGTACTATATTTCACGGACAGCAACGTTCCGCAAATCAGAGGCCCTCTTTGTTTCCTTCCATTCTTCCTCCAGGGGTCGGAAGGTGTCCTCTTCCATAATTGGCAGGTGGATTAGGGCGTGTATTGCTGGGGCGTATAAAGATGAGTCATTGCCGGTTCCACAATGGGTTACAGCCCACTCTACATGGAGTGCAGCTACCTCTGCGGCCTGGGCCACCCAGGCGTCCATTGAGGACGTTTGCAGGGCGGCCACATGGACTTCACCATCTCCTTTCATACGGCACTATAAAATTGATAGGTTTGCCTCGGTAGAGGCTTCCTTCGGTAGGAGAGTTTTACAACAGGTTATACATCAAAGTGCCACACCGGACCAGTCTACTTCCCACCCTCAGGGACAGTAGGCTTTGGTATGTCCCATTGGTGGATTCTCCATCTCCAGTGCTGGAGAAGGGGCGTTGTCTTACCTGAACGCCTTTTCTCAGCACGGAGATGGAGAATCCACTCCCACCCTTGTAGGTCATCTAGGCCTAGGGTTAGTCTTATCTTTGTGAGCCACAACGTTTTGCTGTCAGTCAATGGCTACGCTCGCGTCAAGACTGGGATCCCTATGATCTAGGACGGGCGTGGCAACTTTGGCTGACTTGATCTGATTGGGCAGGAATACAGTCTAAACCCATTGGTGGATTCTCCATCTCCGAGCTAAGAAAAGGCGTTCAGGTAAGACAACGCCCCTTTTCTTCGTTATTAGTTATTCTTCCTGTTTACATTTTTTGGGGTAAACTTTCTATGCTGATTTCTTTTGCTCCTTTATGTTAATGCTTCTTTGCAATATAGGCTGCTACATGTTTCATCGTGGAATCTTATATCAAGCTAACTAAGTGGGCCTTACAGATAGATGAGAGCACTTTTCATACTCCCCAGCTTTAGTTTTGTTTTACTGGCAACCTTGATGAAGCCTGTTGTCCTTTTTCTTCCTCTCCAGGTTTCTGTCAGACAGGTAAAGACCTCAGGCTAGCGTCTATTTTAAATGAACCAATTGAAGTGCCTTCAGGATTTTTACTGGTTGGTGCAAAGTCACCAACCTTACCTGATCACCTTTTGGTGTGTGCTGTGGATAAGCGATTCTTGCCCGATGACTATGGGCACAATGCCTTACTAGGTAAGTGGGATTGGCAATTCCCTTTGTTGTCATTCAGCAACATTAGCTGAACAATCTAATCTTCTGCCGTTTGCTCTCTTATCCTTGAAAAAATACAATATGAGCATGAACACCAGTACAAATATCTTGACTCCAGTCTATGCTTAAAAACATAGTAAGGTCACTTTGGCTTACCAATGCCTGGACTATACCATGAAATGTTTTTGCACATTTCCACTGTCATTTTTTTTAATTTAAAAGTTTTTAAAAATTCCCTTTCAACTGCCTTGGAATGGTTTTATTTTAAGATATGATGTTGGTAAACTACTTATTGGTCAAGCTATATTCTTAAGAATCCAGAAGTCATTGTACATTCTGAATATCATTTTAGCCTTAATTTTCATTACATTCTTTATATAGTTCATTGGTATGTTTGTTAACAATTGCTGTAAGTTACTCTAAATTCGGCCTCACCTTATTAGAAACTGCATCTCTTTAGTTTCAGTAGACCTTTTCAAATTTGGAATATACATGTCCTGCCAGGTAGCCATATCCTTATGTTTAATGGATATTATTCTAAATAAATAATTAAGAAAATATATTTATTTTTATACAGCTATAAGACATACCAAGAGATACGACTTCCAGATCAGACTCATTTATGATCATTTTAGGATGGATTAATAAGTCTTGTCTTTGTCACATAAATCTACCCTACAAGTTGCCATTTGTGCATCTGACCTTGGAGGTTTAGTCAGTCTGACAGGAGCCAGTGGTTGTAGATCTTAGAGTGGACTTGGACAGGGAAAAGAAGAATGGCCTAGATCTAATTTGTCTCTTTCTCTCTTCTAGCTTGCTTTAGTTACAGAATTGCTGACTGGCAGGAAAAAAAAAATGGGATAAATCAATCTCGAAGGAATGCAAAATAAAGATGGGATGAATAGATAGATGTTAGTCAAATTAATTTTGTGAGTGGAAGAAGATGTCAATCCAGACTAAACTCTGAAAGAAACTAGGTTGGTGCTGAACAAATCCGTTAAGACTTTTAACAGCTACAGCTCAGATTTAGTGTATAACTTCAGAGAAAACACAATTACTTCTCAAGTAAATTTACTCAAGTATATTTTGAAACTTTTGTTAGAAAGTTATTTTCCATACTGTATATAAGTCATCCTTTTACTGGACAGAAAAAGTGTTTGATGTTTGAGTGGCCATTAGTCGTATTACTAGCAACAAAGATCTACAGAGGCCTGCCAATAAAAATCAAAGGAAAACCACAGTGAACCCATATAAATAAATTTAAGATTTTAGTTTATAGCCAGCTCTGTGGGAAGGGGCAGAGTAGATAACTTTGTCAAGCAATAATATGTTTTGCTGTAAGATCTTGCTGTCTTTGATGGGTTACAATACAATTGGGCAGCAATAGTAAAGGAATTAAAGGGGCTATAAATTAGCAATGTGTTGTCATTTTAAAGATACAGGGAGTAGTGTTGAACCACTCAGCCCATTCATTGCTCCTGCTATTAACAGTTTAAAGTTCCTAGGGTTGTTAAATCAGAGGAAGTAGTATATGTGTTAATTGCATGCTAAACTACAGGAGAAAAGGATAATAAGAAACATTTGGTAATAATAACTAGTGCTACATTTGTATGTACATTTGCGAGTATGTTGAATTGAACACTGGTGCTGCAGTAACTATACATAACCAACGTTCTTCCTTACATCATGTACATATTCTTTACATTATTTACCCAGTGACCATTTTGAGTTCCCTCCAATTCGGTCTCTTTCTAAACTTTTGAATCTGTGATATCTGCAGCAAACCATGATGACACTAAAAGAATAACATCTACCCAGTGATGTTTTACTAGTGTTGCCCTGCATCTGATGTCTGATGCAAATTATATCACTTGCATGATGAAACAGTCCCATGTTTTTCACCGTTTCTTTGCTAGCTCTGTCAATGCCCATGATTTAAAGAATTTGAAGCAGAAGTTCATTTATTTACTTACCGGGCTTGCGGGGGCAGGGGGGGCGGGGAGGGACTCCAATTAGATGTCTCTGAGACATATTCAATTCTCCCATCCATAACTGGAATTAAAACACTACAAAATCCAGTTTAAAAATAAATGATATCTTATAATAAATAATAACATAAAACTGAAAGACATACTCAGTTCCATCTCAAGATTGATAGGTGTAGCAAATTGGCCCCCATGGCTTGATGGAACAAATTTTTATTAATTTGTTGAAAGCCAGGAGGGAGGGAATTGTGCAAATGTTGGGGTTAATACTGTTCCATGCAGGGGGTTGGAAACGGCTTCTATGGTCTATGAGGATGGCAGTCCCTGAATGAGGAGACATATAAAGAGTTCTCCCCCCCTCCCGGCCCTTTATTGGGTGGACAGTTGTTATTGGGAGACACTGGTTTTGCAGATGTGTAAGTCAGACCCTGTAACACTTTAAAGGTATCAACCGGCATCTTGAACTGCACCCAAAAACCAACTGGCAACCAGTGTAACTCTCAGAGTAGAAATGATACATGTGTGCCATGAGGTGCACCCAAAACAATTTAAGCTGCTGCATTTTGGACCACTTGTAACTTCTGACTGCTGAAGGTCCACCCCATTTAAAGTGCTTTGGAGTAGTCCAGTTGAGAGGTAGCCAAGGGGGGGAAAGTGTCTTGCCTTCTGGTGTTTTCCAAAGACAGTAAGGAGAGGGTTGCTGAAACCTTTAAAAAATTAGACTGAGAGGAATAAGACATGAATGCCAAAAAAAAAATGGACAAGTTATACAGAATGGACAAGCTATACAGATTCAGTGCAAAAAAAATAATCAAAACATGTATCAAGAAATTTATTTGTGCACTTTGTCAGGAAGAAGACAAGGAACCAAGCCAAACAATAGTATCTTAGAATTTCTCCTCATGTTATGCCGGCAACACTCTAGGTGTCTTTTTGTTTGCTTCATTCCCCTGGAGCTAGGTTTGGAAAATGCAAGACTTGCTTTAGTAATACGGTAGAGCTTAATGGTCACTTCTGTTTAACAGTGGTTTGTATAGAACTTGTGTAGAATTGCCACCTACACCCTTTCCAGCTCCATTAGTGAAGGTATCTTTTTTTAACTAGCTCTAAACATGCATCCATATTCACATCCCTGAACAGAATTTAGTTCTGAGTAATTCTAAGGACATGGCTAAGGCAGCTTCAGAGCCAACTTAAAAAGTGATAAAAGTTTGCACTAGTAAGGGGATGAAGTCAATTCAGAAGCGCAAATGAACAATATGCAACAGACTAGATACAGCAGATAGACCATATATAAGAGAAACACCAAACAAACAAAAGGTACTCGGAGTATACTTGAAGAGGGAAGGGAGGAGGGAAGAACGTTTACTAAAACAGATGTTTACAAAGATTAATACCTAATGTTGTATGCTATGTTCTAGGATGATTGTTTAGCAATAGGATCTTTGGTTTAATGTTGACCACATTAATATGGAACCAGATAAGAGAAACACCAATCAAACAAAGTGTAACAGGAGTATAGTTGAGGCTAGACGCGAGGGGTGGGAAAAAGGCTTACTAATTCAGACGTTTTCAGTGACTAATACCTAGTATTGTATATCAGGTGCCATGATGATTGCTGCACAATATGTTTTTTTTTATGTTCAATGTTGATTGTTTTAATAAAAGAATTTTATATTAAAAAAAAGTGATATGTATAAGACCTTTCATAAATAAATCACTTTAAGTGATGCTGAAATGGAGTCACATTTTCCTATCTCCCCTGAACTCTTATTTTCAATATCAACATGCATGTTTCCTGAGGGGATTCTGCTTATTTGCTCTGGTTGAAAACTTCGAGGGATGATATTCGCAGTAGGAAACACATGGGTTAGCCAAAAAGAGGTCTTTGGAGCATTTCTTAATTGATTGCACTTTTGAGGGTGGGTTTGCCTGGAGGCATCCAGGAGCTCACAAGCAAAATAACTCTGCATTTAGTAATTTCTTGAGCAATTTTTTGTCTTCCGGTTTCTATTCATGGCAAGCAGTGATATGTCTGGAGGGCATAAATAAGGTTCATTTATTGCTTTTGTTTTGGTTACAGCTCACTGCCTCTGTGACTTGCACTGGTCATCTCTCTCTCTCTCTCTCTCTCCCCCCTCCCTCCCTCCCCTCTCCCCTCCCTCCCTCCCTCCCTCTCTTTTTTCTGTGTGTATGTGTTCAAATGATTATTCTGGATTTGGGTCTCCTGTTCGGCAAACAATATCCTGTACTAATTTGTCTCTGAATCAATGCACTCAAGTAGGAAAAGTATTGCAGTACATGAAAATGGAGTCTATCAAATGGCCTTTGTACACATCTCTTAAAATCAGAACAATTAGCACAAATAAAATTTTGGAGTTCTGCCTGTAGCATTTAAGACGTCATCATCACTTGTTTTCTTTATGTGTCATCTTCCAGGGCACTTAATTCATTAATTTTGCTGCTGTGACTCAAACACAGACATTTAAAACTTTTTAATATAATAAAAGTAGCAATAAAAGAAGTAAAAAGTAAAATCAATAGTATTTGAAATTTGCTGTAAAAACCAGCCAAAGTATTAGAAGAATTATGAATGGAAATAATAGTTTTAAACAGCTGCCTGAATAAAGCTCATATTAATAGTTCTCTCACCTCTGCTACCATCAGTGATGATGCCCCAATAAGAGAAAAGTTTTCTTGATCTGTGAAAATCTTCCAATTTCTCTTCAGTGTTTTTTTCTTTGTTTCTTTTTCCCTTCTCCTTTTTGGGTACAAACAGCTCGACTTTTTCCTCCAATCCAAAAAGCTTCATTTTGACAGTTTACCTCCATTCTTAAGAAGACCTATTAATTTCTTAGGGCAAAATTAAGTACTGTAGTGGGAAAAGCTCAAGAGTATTTTCACATTGTGCATGGGGTATACCAGATGCTCACGCAAAACATACCCTCTTTAGTCAGTTTCTTGCTGTTTCTATTACGACTGATAGCCTAATTGACCTTGGTTGATCTTGAAAAAGCTAAGCAGATTTGGACAAGATCAAGGAATCTTGGAACTGCAGACTAAACTGGCAAATTTAAAAACATCTTCAGAGGCAGTAGTAGTTGCAGATTTTTAAGGGAAAATAGGACTTGGTCTATCCTATGAAGGATTCATATAAGAGCAACTTTACCTTGTGTTGGTCTTTTAACTATCTCAGTAAAGGTAAGCAGTAGATCGTGTTACTTGTTCTTGTTAACCACAACAATAACATCTATTTCTGTATCATTTTTCTATCCAATTGTGGGTCCACAGAGACTTTAACATCTGTAAAATTGATACAGATAAAGCCATAATGATGATTTAACAATAAAAATAATTTAGATTGCAATATAACATAGCAGAGATCCTATTATATGATCAAAATGCCTACTGTATTGATAAGTTATACATGATCTCTGACTTTAAAGGTCATAATTTTAAATTTAATCTGTGAAGAAATTGATAACCAGGGCAAATGCAATATGAATTATTGCACCTAGTGCTAAATTAGAATCATGCATTTATGTTTTGGATCAACTGTTTTATCAAATTTAAGCTCATATAGAACACATTAAAAATATCCAGTCTAAAAGATACATAAACAGTAGCTGATAAACTAGATAAAAAAAAATCTGAGGTAGCAGCCAAAACTGAAAGAGTCAGTTAAATTGAAGCCACTGAAGCAATGATATTTGTCACACGGGGGAAAAAATGGTGTGGCTTATTTCTGTGCTTTTTGCACAATGCTCAGCTTTTCAGAGCATGAAGATATCTATTACTATCTATTAGACAAATAAATACACAGGCTGTAGACAAATCTCTGATAGATGTATAGAAGTGGACAATCTTACTAGTATGATTCCTCATGGTATGTTAAATATCTAAAATTAATTGAAGTTGCACATATGAAATAGTATTAATCCATTCTTGGAATATAATAATAAAAATTATTATTATTATTATTATTATTATTATTATTATTATTATTATTATTATTATTATTATTATTATTATTATTATTATTAAATTTCTATACCGCCCCTCTCCCGAAGGACTCGGGGCGGTGTACAGCCTTAAAATTTAAAAAAACATAAATATACAGAATTAAAATAATTAAAAATAAATTAAACAAATTAGGCCATAAAATCCCATATAAAACCCAATATGTGCGAATCCTAAAAATTAGGATTCTTCCTAATCCAGGATCTGTTTTTTTAAGAAGAGTCATAAAGTAGGATTGTTTCTATTTACAAATGGGAGACTATTCATTAATCCTTTTTCACAAGTCTAAACAAGCATACAACATGCAAGCAGAAGGTGGGAAAGTATAAGTTTGTGATGTGATATAAAGTAATCCTTTCCTACTATCTCCCAAATTCTGGGGCCCTCTAAGTTGTGAACAGATTTGTTTGAGTAGAGTGATGTTATGCAAGGGCATCAGTTGCTTCCTATGTTTTCTTTGCTTAAAGGAACTATTATTCAAAGGTCTGCTGCCTCTGATCCTGGAGGTTCTATTTAGCTACTTAGTTAATTACACAATGTGTCCATAGAATGGATCTTTTAAGATTGTTGCTTATTGCCACATTCTAGCACAATCATTTCATCTGTTTTAAATATATATTTTATTATATGCAAGAAGAAAAAAGCCCACAAAAGCATATTTCTCTTAAGTGCTAGTCTTACATACATATTCATATCATATTGCACAGTTGAATTGGTAATACTTAAGTCATTTTACTTAAGAGGGGGAGAAAATAGGAAATTAAACATATCAATGGATAAATGCAGTCTGAGCGGCGTGGTGGCCTAGAGGTGGAGCTCTCGCCTCACAATATGGAGGTTGTCAGTTTGATCCTAGGTAGCAGCATATATTTCTCTCTTTCTGGACTCAGTGAGTAGTTGTGTGCTGCACACTCCACATAGGTGGCAGGAAGGGCATCTGGCTAGTAAACTCAGTTCCAATCAGTCACCCCGACCTTACCCTGAAGCAAGGGTTTGCAGGGTCGTTAACTCCCCCCTCCAATAAATGCAGTCCAAATTTTGAATAGTTCTCCAAATGACACTCAAGTTTCTTCACATGTGTGGAGCGATGAATCCTTCACATTATTGTGTAATTGCCTTTCCAATATTGAACTATCTGGTTTTTAGATCATAAGATCCTAGTTTTAATGTCTTATATTATTGTCAGGGCTGCCTATGATCAATTCCTAGGAAAGAAAACCTTTGACTTCATAAATTCAGAGAAAAACTGCTTTTACTAAGAACAAATTGAAAGCAGCAAAAGTCAGGCAAAGTCTGAAGCAAACATGTGTGAAAAAGACAGATTGAAAATTACCCCAGAGCCCACCCTCACGTAGTCAGGCAGACAAAGTCCAATCATTGGCCAGGATGATGTTTTGGGAACATCTCTGGTCCAGGTGCTCCGTGCCGCCCTCGTGCATGCCTTTCCCAGGACAATTGGCTTTGAAGATGTTAAACAACCCAAACTGTCCTCTCTGAATCCAAGCCTCCCCATCGGTTCTCAGCAATCCCTCTCTCAAACCACCTGCACGCTTCCCCTCCAAAATGCCCATTACTCCCTCCCTTCCTGTTTCCATGGCAGCTGGCAGCAGGCTTGAAGGAAAGTGATGATGGACAGGCTGACAATTGTTTTCCTGCTCATTTCAGAAGAGCATAAGCACCAAGACCCTTATAGTGCATAGCAGTTTCATAAGAACACAATATTTTCTGCAAAACTCAGCAGGGCAGTGAAATAGTAAAAGAGCCTGGGCACAGGTGGAGTACATCTAAAACTAAAATACTTATTTGGGTCTTTGGCCCTCCCTTGAAAGGTCATAGCACCAAGAGGAACCATACGCCTCAGATGTGGTCTGGCAGAATTGGCCAAATAAAATTAACAGATTACTCAACCTTTGGTCAGGGTTGATATGGGCTGGTTTTGAACTGAAGACCTTGAGGTGAAAGGCCTTGATCAATCAGACTACAAATATTGATTTCTAGCCATCTTGCCGGTCTCAGCCATATGACAGAGATAAATGGGAGCACCTTCTGGTTGGTTTGGCTTCAGTGACCTCTGATTTAACCACAATGCACATGGAAAATCTTTTTATTTAATTTGCTTACAAGATGAGGCTATTCTTCTTGCCCTGTGCTAGTTCCAGATGCTTGTGTATAACTGGTCATGACGTACGATTCACATTTACTTACTGAATTGCTTAAAAATGTCATTCCAGTACAAATTGGCTGTATAATAATTTTAGAAAGCGTCTGCTCAATATGGAAAATGGGTCTGCAGTTATTTGGAAGCATTTTTATTCTGCATGCAAGCTTGCAAAATAACAGTCCAAATGTGGGAAAAATACCATTGTGCCTTCTTAGGAATTTTGGAAATGTACAGCATAATTCCACTTAGTACTGCCTTTTAAGGTTTCTTTTAGGTGAACATTTTATAGGTCTATCCATTTGTTCTCATTAATTAAAAAAACCCCACTAGGTTCTTTGTGACATCACCTGACTGCCAGCCAGTCAGCTTTATTCACAGCCTGTCCTCTGTACAAATTTGCTTTTAAAATGTCTCAGCTTGTATAATAGGTGGTAAACAGATGAAATACCTGGAGTTAAACATAGAATCTATTTATCATGGAAATTATTTTAAATGGCTCCTGAACTCAAATTCTGTTTAGTATTTTTAAATTTTTGGCTGCAGTTGGATGTCTTTAAGAGAGTGTGTAAAAAATTCAAACAAATTAGTATCAAATCCAAGTAGTAAAAGAACTGTGGAGCGGCTGTATGTTGGCTATCTGCCAATGTCTAATAAGGGTTAATTCTCAAATTATCTACCTCGTAAACATCTAAAAAGTGTGATCAAACTTGTAGCTGTTTTGTGATATTAATTTCTTTCTTTTTCCTCCCATTCCCATTATCCATTGATCTGCCTGGCTAGCCGTTTAAGAGACATGGTGTTTCCACCTGAATTTTATTTAAAAGCTAAATGAAAGAAATAAGATCGGTATTAAGTACATTTTTTTAATTTTGAAAAATCTGGTGTCTGTGTATGTTTCTGCTTGTGTTCAGAGCTACCATTCATTTTGTTAAAGCCATTCCAAACAGACTGAAGCACATTGTATGGACTATTTGATTTATTTTACCTCATCGTTGTTACTGTTTATTTCATCAGGTTTCTCTGGAAACTGCGTTGGCTGTGGCAAGAAAGGATTCTGCTACTTTACTGAGTTTTCTAATCATATCAATCTAAAGCTCACCTCTCAGCCCAAGAAACAGAAACACTTAAAGTATTATCTGGTCAGGAATGCACAGGGCACACTTACCAAAGGCTCTGCAATCTGCTGGAAAGGGGCAGGTGAGATAATGTAGCTGTCCTTTTAAAAGGTCTGGAATATTTCTGGAAAGTTTAGAAGTTATTGATACAAAACTCCTTAGAAATAAATCTAAGATGCCAAAGATCATTGACATTTTGTTAAAAGCCCAATAAAACATTTAAAAAGTGTAAGTATCTACTACAGGGGTGTCAAACTGCCGGACCGCGGGCCGGTTTCATCATACCGGAGCTGCGCCCACCCTATTGCCGGCAACGGCAAAAAAGCTCCGCTACATTGCGTGACATTGCGAGTTTGACATGTCTGATCTACTATAAAGTCTCACATTTAAAAGTCCCTTAATAGATAGTGGGGAAAGCATAAACACCTATAGATTCCCAGTATGCCTTCAATATAAGTCTGAACCACAATGTATGAGCAGATGGTGCATCCAGTCTTCTGCCATTCCTGGAGGAGATAGGATTGGGCAAAAGATTTATTGATATGAAGACAAATTAAATGAAATAAATGATTTGAATAACATTTCTTCAGGAATGAATAATAACTCATGGGCTCCTTCTTTGAAGTAATAATGTAGGCATGTCTGACTATGTTAACATGTAAAATTCAATTTTTGTAGAAAATATTTGCAAAAACAAAGTGAACAGTTCTCACTGGATAACAAACATCTTGTTTTTTTTAGAATTCAGAAACCGACAATCCTCCCACAATTCTTCCCATACATTGTTTCAGCCTCCAGAGAATACAGGTTCTTCGGCAACTGTTACGAATGAACCATTTCTAGCAGCACATCCAGTAGGTCAAGCCGGAATTCATCAAGCAAGTAAGTATTAAATTTTCTCTCAAATGTTCCGATCTGCATTTTCCTTTGCTTGGTATGTCAAATCATCTTGGATGGATTGAAAAAATAGCATGCGTTAGCATTTTGTATGACCTTAAATTTCTTAGGGCAATACATGAACCTTGCCTATTATTTATCACCACTGATTGAATAAGTGTGATACTGAATTAATCCATTTTGGCAGCTTTGCAAAATATCTTAAATCATAAACTAATCAAACTGGCTGGATTTACACTTTAGGCAAGGGCAAACATGAATAAATAAAACTAATAAAGGTTAACCAAGGCTAGTGTGCTATCCCTATGCAGCTGGTGATTCTTTAAATTTAGCATATTATCTGAACACAAACTAGAAGTGTTAAGAGGGTCAAACACGTGTGGTGCACCAGGGATGCATAATTCCCAGATTTCTGTTTCAGATGGTATTTACTGCCAGGAATAGTCTGATCTGCAATAATTTCTTTCAAATGTGAAACACTTCCACTTCCAATAATTCTTTTGACAGTTGGAAAGCAGTTGTTGATTTCTTTGATCTTACAATTCTAACAAAGTTAGAGTGTTGAGTTAATGTATTTCTAGGTCAACCCCTGCTATTGTTGAAGCTGCTTGAAGCCAGGGCTTTTTGTATGCATATAAGTATGAAAATGCGGTGACTTAGACTTTCGATCACCTACAGCTTCATCTGACAGGAAGAAAAAGCCAAGCCAAACCAAGTCATGGCTTTGCAGGGCCGGTCCTATATTAAGGAGATGGGTACTAATTATATCTACATAAAAAAGAATTTTGTCCATTTTTTAAAAATCAGGATCACCTTGACAAAATCTTGGCTAGTGGATTCTTTGATTTGAAGAATGATAATGGTGGTCTAGTATCAATTCTATAATTTCATAGCTGGGAAAGCCAGCTGGGTGATTTTGAGCCAGTCATTCTCTCTCAGTCCAACCCATCTCACAGAGTGGTGGTTGTGGGGGAAGTAGGAGGGGGAAGGAGCATTCTGTGTTTTTACCACCTTGAGTTATTTGTAACAACAATAAAGGTGAGAAATAAATAAATAAATATTAAAATAAGTCCCATAGCTTCTACCAGTGCTAAGGTTCTCTGGATCTGCACTGTGACTTGCCAATCACAGGACTGCTAACTAAGAATTCTGGAAATGACAGTCCCAGGTTGCCAGATTGGAATAGGTATTATCAAATTTATATGGCACAGCTTGATAAAGACCACTTGGTTACTGGCCTGACAATGGGAATAATTATGGCGAGAACACTGTAAGCCAGGGATCTTCAAACTTGGCCCTTTTATGACTTACGGACTTCAACTCCTAGAATTCCTCAGCCAGGGCCAGGTTTGAAGACCTCTGCTGTAAGCTTTCCCACTGCATTTATTTTGATTGATGGCACCTTTTCTAGATAGCTACTTCACTTCTTAAAATAACATTTTAAGTATTTATTCAGTCTTAGGAAAAGGTCTCCTGTCCTAGTAAGAGGTGCTTTCTTAGGTGACTGAAATAATCCTTGTCCATTCAGATGAAAGCCTCATAAAATTCAATGTGACCTTTTCACAAAGTGATTAAACAGGAGTGCAAGCCAAACTTTGATTGTGCTTTTAGCTAATCCATTCACTAAAGTATGATATTTAGAGTTCATTACACCAATTATGTTAAAGTTTAGAGAGTGGATTAAATAAAACATCACTTTTCCTGTTTTGTAGGGTTTTTTTTTTTTTGAGAAATTTACAAATGTGAGAAAGCGTACAATTCTTTATTTATAGAAAGTGTATGTTATTAAAATACAAAATAGTCTGCATCACTGTAGAATTAATGTTCGGTACTAAATGCAATAAAAACAGCATATAACAAAAGTGGAGACATCTGGGAGAATAAATTGGTTGCTTAGTGAATGATTAACATTGGACAGAGAATGAACAAGAATGTAGGATGTTCTCTTGGTTGTTTAATATATTTACTAATAAAAAGTGGTGTTGTTAAAAGTTTATTGATTGGGTCTGTGAATGTTTATGTACCTTTGTGGGCAAATGCTGCATATGTTGCCTGAGAAACCTAATGATTGTCAATGAAATAAAATTTTATAATGCTGGAAGGCGTATGAATTTGAATCTGAGTAAACATAAAAATTAGTTAAATGCAGCATGAATGGATTATTAAGTAGATGTATTTCAAAACAAAAGCAAGGACTAAGGAGTGAGTCTTGGATTGAATTCAAAAATGAACCACTAACATGGAAGAAATACATTGGTGATAGAATGAACGAGGATGGAAAAAGAAAATAAATATGGCGGAAGATAAAAAGGCTGAGGGGAAAAGAAAATATGGAAAAAATAAATGAATCATCCCTCATAAAAGAGAGATATGAGAAAATTAAAGAACAAGAGACAAAATTTGAATCATGTACCAGATTGATGGAAACTAGAACATTTTTTGAAGCTATAGAAATATAGAAATATGGTCAGGTACGATGAACGGTGCAATATATATTTAGCTACATTTCTCTTCCCTTTCTCTTATTTCACACTTTTAATTTTGTGGCTTACTGTTTCTTACAGCTATGGTTTGTATAATGTTTTTTTCCTGAAAGGGAATGTGGTACTTCTGTAAGTAATTATAATGGAAAAAAAAGTCAAGTTAGATTATTAAAGATGGCTAAAATTAACCAAACTAACACTACTCTTACAAAATAATTTCCCATCTGTGGCTGTGGCCATTTTTTAATTTTTTTAACAGTTTCATTGTAATTTATTTGATTGTTGTGAGCCTCCCAGAGTTGTTTGGAGTCAATTGGCATACGGGTTTAATAAAATATTATTATTATTAACTAGCAGATTGTTACTGCTAATAAGAAGGAAAATCTTATCTTTTGCTACTTTTCTGAGTTGGCTGGAGCAATGAACTTTTCTAAAAGCTCTAAAATATGAAGGAGAAAGTGACATACATTATGTTGAAGACTTAGCTATGTACCCAAGTTCTTTAGCTATATGGGCATATAATAGTGGTTCCCTCAGCCAACTCACATTTCTTAGATGCCTGTAGTTTATAATCTGGAACTCTGAATGTCTGTTTAACAGATATAACTCTAGTGAATTTAGTACAAATGCACCATTGCATATTTCAAAAGGTATGTTAAACACATGTTCCATCCATTTAGTTGTATAACTAGGTGGGGTCTATATGACAACTCACCGTGGCCAATCCACCAAGGCGAACTCGCCATGGGACAATTCAATGCGGGATTAGTTCTAAAGCAATACAAAAGCTGGTAGACACAGGAATGATTTCCTTTGACACAAGAGATACAATAATTTTGACGAAAATGTGGTCAACAAAAATAAAAGGAACTAAGTGAATCCTGTGGCGAGTTCGCTGCAGTGACTTGGCTGCGGCGAGTTCTCTCATTCTGACTTGATGTATGAAAAAGCACTAAACGGCTGACTGTTTTCTTTCCTTCACATTGACGCAGCTCCTGACCATCTCCCATCAGCCGCTTGCCATCCAGCCTACAATGGGAAAGACTCTTCCTATCAACTTTCGCTAAAAAGCAATTTACCTTCCACGACAAAACCATCAGCATTAGGTATTTTATTTTGTTTGTGCAATAATATGCTTGTCTATTCCAGGCACTGGAATTGTGTTCCGGCTAAACCAAGTGTGGACTTGCATTCACACAGTGGAATTTACCCCTTGCTCTGTTGGAAGAAGAGGAAAAGCTATTTTTTCATCAAGGTCTTTTTCACCAGGAGACAAATATCTTTGGACTTAGTATATAAATAGTGCATATAAAAGCGATTCTGCTAGCCATCTGTTTTCAAGCACAGTTCAATGAGAGCTTGCTTTTAAGACCCTATGTAAATTCCTACCCTTTTAGCCTTCTTTACGGCTGTGAAGACATGGCTCTTTTCCCAGTTGAACTGTGAAGATGCTTGGTCCAGTGCTGGAGAAAATGGTACCTTTGTTTTTAACTATATTTTAAGCTGCCTAGAGTCATTGTATGAGATAGGCAGCCATATAGATCCTAGCCAATAAATGAATGAATTAATGAAAAATTGCTGTATAGTGTAAAAAAACCCAACAACAATAGGCAATGTAAGGTCAGTATATTCAAATGTTAAATGCAAACATAAAAACTGCTCATCCTATATTCATGTTGGCAGTAGGATTTGCCAAGGAGTTAATATCATGTAACGAAGAGGTTTCTAAAAACTTGCCACTGAACCGTAAAACTATTTCTCACTGCCTTTGATTCCCCCCCCCTTTGGGGAGGTGGTAGGGAGGAAGGCGGTTCACTTCTAATTGTAGTCTACACTCCTGGGATTTCCTGTATTTCAAATCCAGCAGTTCCAACTAAAAAAAGTCCTAAACAGATTAGGACAATACATAGCAGGGCCATTTTTTTACCAGAAAGCTCTATTTCATTTCCTTGCCTGCTCAGCCGTAGGTGCAAACAAAACTTTTGCTTACTTGAAAACTTGTCTCAGATCATTTAATCATGAGTAAAAGTTTTTATGGAAACTTGTTACTTCTAAACTATCAGGTGAACTTTTCTGGCTTTTCTCTGTGAATTAGCTAGAGAAAGGCAAATGAATTCAATGAATTACAATATAAGCAGTGTATGCTGCCCTCATGAGGAAACGTGAAATAAACATAAGAGATTTCTTTTGTTTATGCAGGGAGCAGCAAAACAACAGGGAAAAATCTATGCTTGTGATGGAAGGTGTAATCTCCTGCTTTCTTCCCATTTAAGTCAGAGGCTGGCAAATTAAATGACCCACCCAGCATCCTATTTGTTGCCTAAAGGCTCATTGAATGGATATGTCAAAAGTTTTGGCAATCTGCTGCCACTGCAAACTTTGGGCTGAAAGTTTAAGCCTCCTGATGTCATGACCTGACTGGCTGTGTCCCTTGTGAGTCTCAGGCAGGGACAACCCAAAACGATACTTATAAGCCCAAAAGTGATTACTTAAGAAGTTCTAGGTTGAACAGGATGTGCTTAAGCATTTTAAAAAATAGTTCTGGAAAGGCTGCAGATTTAAATGGCCTGTAGTCAAGGTGAAATTATTTTCAAAATTAAAAAGCATGGCTACACAAAATCATCTGCAAAGCAGACATCAAAAGAGAAAAAGCTGGACTGCCCACTTGATGGAACAACCTGCCACCAGAAGCGGTGAATGCTCCAACACTGGAAGTTTTTAAGAAGAGACTGGACAACCATTTGTCTGAAATGGTATAGGGTTTCCTGCCTGAACAGGGGATTGGACTAGATGACCTCCAAGGTCCCTTCCAACTTTATTATTATTATTATTATTATTATTATTATTATTATTATTATTATTATTATTACTGTTGTAACATAGTTCTGAAATAATAACACCCCTACGGTATTATTATCAGTCCAAAGGCATTCTGCAGATGTTTTTCTATTAAGAAAAAATAGAAGAAACAGTGAGAAAATAAAGGATGATTAAGAAATTGAAAGTGATATCTTTTGGACTCCAATTAACATTACAGGAATAAATTTGGACAATTAAACCTCACTGAAAGCACCCTTATACTCGGCCTGAGGTATGAAGGAGGATAGATTTAAGAAGTATTATAACCGTTGTTATTTGGTTATTTATTATGGCACTTCTTTACTGCTGAAACTACATAGAATACTCCATATCATAAAACCATACCATAAAACCATACCTCCATACCTATAACAAAAAAAACCTCCTATTAAAAATAATATGATACAATCACTGTGCAGAATTTTAACATCTTACCTATTATATGTTTGTAAATAGTCTTTTCTCTCTAGTATTTAAACTGTTTAAAATTGCTTGAAAGTCTTGAATTGATGTTGATTTTGTCTTTAATATGCCATTGTTTTTTACATACTCTCTCGTGCTTGTTGCAAAGGAGTTCAGAGGTTTTTAAGGTATGACATGCAAATTTTCAGCTACGTGCTTTCACCAAGGAAACAAAAAAAAAAGTAGTTCTGGTTTTCTTATTTATCTAGGCACTTTAACAAACCCAGGACCTCCAAAAAAACGCCACAAAGGATGGTCCCCAGAGTCTCCCTCCTCCAACGAAGCCTGGAATTTGCAGCCTAACTCACAAATCCCAACTAGAAATAAAAATGGTAATCAAAGATATCTATATGTATATCTATATCTCTGTCTATCTGTATCTGTCCGTCTCTCTCTCTCTCTTTCTCTCTCTCTCTCTCTCTCTCTCTCTCTCTCTCTCTCTCTCTCTCTCTCTCTCTCTCTCTCTCTCTCTCCCTCCCTCCCTCTCTCTCTCTCTCCCTCTCTCTCTCCCTCTCCCTCCCTCCCTCCCTCCCTCCCTCCCTCCCTCTCTCTCTCTCTCTGCTTTAAGATGCCTGTTTGAAAGTTAGCAAATTGTTATGTAAAACTTCTTTACAAACCCTTACCTATATAATAAGCTGTGTGTACTATAGTCTCTGAATGCGAACAAATAAAGATATATATTGAATTGAAGTTCACTAAATTACACTCTGCAGTCCTTGGCGAAAAAAGACATTATGTATCTGTTGCTTCTTCTTTTTTTTTTGTTGTACACATTTTATTGGTTTTTTTAATTTTAACATCAAAGTGCTCAGGAAAACACCGTGGTGAAAGGGTAATCAATCATAGCAAAGCAAGTCATATATATATAACTAAAATTAATACCTTAAAAATTCCCCCCTCTATTTCCTCACATGATATAACAAATTTAGTTTAATCTATTTCTTCTTAAAATTCAATCAATCCACAGAATCATCCCTACTATTACATCTGCAAAAATCACTCCTGCTTTTAAGCTCCACTAATTTCAGTTAAAATATTCCAATTGATCTTAAACAAACATATTAATAAAATTTTGGGTATCCCTTCCACAACAAATATAAAATTCCAAGAATAACATTCTAATATTTTCACATATATTCCATCTCTTAATTTAATACATCATTTATTAATACCCTTTCTTCTCTTATCATAGATCTCTCTAATTCTTCTGCTATTACAAATTAGTTTTCTATATAAGAGTAAAAAAACAAAAAAAGGATCATTTTGACCTTTTAAGTAAAATTTAACTCTCAACCAAATTAACTATCGTATCTAAGACAAACATATTATTACACCAATTATTATCTTACTACTTTCATTTACTCAATTAGATTGTCAAATCAGTCCAAATCTCTAAAGCCTTTTTGATCCAATAATTAAGATTTTAAATTATATTTTTAATCTAACTCTGGCTTTTTTTCTATACCAAGCTGGTTTCCGTAATGTCGCATCTATGTCATCAAATCTCAGTATTTGAGTACTAATGTTTATCAACAAATCAATCTGATCAAAATTCTCTTCCCCTTCTTCCAGTATCATGTAAGCAATATAGTCCATTTTATTCCATATTATAATTTCAGCTTGATTATCCAAGTTGTCATAACTTTCAATCGATCGCATCTGGCTGTCAATTCCTGTTAATTTTAGCAATGGGAGAACTTCACTTATAGTCATTTTTTGATCTTCAGAGTTCTCCGTTTGTACATAGACTTGTGAAATATCCTCCTCTGTAGTAGTTAATTGATTTATAAAGTTGTTATTTAAGGTCTCAATCTGGGATTTTGAGTCCAGAATTTTTCTAAAGTTCAATTGATCAGTTTTTATTTATTTATTTATTTATTTATTTATTTATTTAACGATTTTTATACCGCCCCCCTCCCGAAGGACTCGGGGCGGTGTACAGCCCAATTAAAAACATTTACATACAAAAGGTAAAATTATTAAAAATAAATTAAATAATTTGGCCCAATCATTTAAAAACCCAATTACCTAAAAATAATTTAATCCGATCATTTAAAACCAATGCTTAATCTTAAAACTCAATCCCCTAAAAACAATTATGGCCTTGTTGGAACCGGAGCTACTATCCCAGGCCGGCTTGTCGAAATAAATATGTCTTTAATTCTCGACGGAAGGAACGCAATTCCGTCAACGTACGGAGTTCGGGGGGGGAGCTCATTCCAAAGCGTTGGAGCTCCCACAGAGAAGGCCCTCCCCCTGGGGGTCGCCAGCCGACATTGTCTGGCCGACGGCACCCTGAGGAGACCGACTCTGGGAGCGTACCGGACGGCAGGAGGTATTTGCTGGCAGAAGGCGGTCCTGTAAATATCCGGGTCCGATGCCATGGAGCGTTTTAAAGATGGTCACTAACACCTTGAAACGCACCCGGAAGGCCACTGGCAACCAGTGCAGCTCGCGCAGGAGCGATGTTACATGGGCGCGCCATGGCGCTCCGGTCACTACCCGCGCGGCAGCATTCTGGGCCAGCTGAAGCCTCCGGGTGCACCTCAAGGGGAGCCCCATGTAGAGAGCATTACAATAGTCTAGCCTGGAAGTGATGAAGGCATGAGTAACTGTGCATAGCGAGTCCCGGTCTAGGAAGGGACGCAACTGGCGTACCAGGCGAACCTGATAGAACATCCTCTCGGCCACGGCCACCAGATGGTCCTCTAAAGACAGCCGTGTGTCCAGGAGGACTCCCAAATTGCGAACCCTTTCCGAGGGGGCCACTGTTTCGCCCCCAACAGACAGCAAAGGAGTAAATTAACTAAACCGGGGCGACGGTAGCCACAGCCACTCGGTCTTGGAAGGGTTGAGCTTGAGTCCGTTCTTCCCTATCCAGACCCGCACGGCCTCCAGGCATTGGGTCAGCACGGCAAGAGCATCGTTGGGGTGGTTCGGTGTGGAAACGTACAGCTGAGTATCATCAGCGTACAGATGGTACTCCACACCAAAACCATGGATGATCTCACCCAGCGGTTTTACATAAATGTTGAACAGTAGGGGCGAGAGGACCGACCCCTGAGGTACCCCACATACAAGGGGTCTCGGGGTCAACCTCTGACCCCCTGTCAACACAGACTGCATCCGGCCGGAGAGGAAGGAGGCGAACCATCACAAAACAGTGCCCCCTATACCTAACCCCTCCAACCGTTGCAGCATGATACCATGATCGATGGTATCAAAAGCCGCCAAGAGGTCCAATAGCACCAGAGCAGAGGAACAACCTCTGTCCCGGGCCCGCCAGAGGTCATCCACCAATGCGACCCACGCTGTTTCCGTGCTGTAGCCAAGCCTGAAGCCCAACTGGTGTGGATCCAAGTATAGCGATTCCTCCAGGTGTCATGGGAACTGTCTGGCAACCACACTCTCGACAACCTTCGCAAGAAAGCGAAGGTTGGAGACAGGACGATAATTTGATAAAACAGCTGGATCCAGGGTAGGCTTCTTTTTTTTTTTTTTAATAAAAATTCTTTTATTAAAACAATCAACATTGAACATAAAAACCTATTATGCAGCAATCATCATGACACCTGGTATACAATACTAAGTATTAGTCTTTGAAAACGTCTGAGTTAGTAAGCCTTTTTCCCCCCACTCCTCGCGTCTAGCCTCAACTATATTCCTGTTACATTTTATTTTGATTGGTGTTTCCCCTATCTGTTTCAATATTAATGTGATCAGCATTAAACATAAGATCCTATTGCTAAGCAATCATCCTAGAACATAGCATACAACATTAGGTATTAATCTTTGTAAACATCTGTTTTAGTAAACGTTCTCCCCTTCTCCCTTACATCTTCAAGTATACTCCGAATACATTTTGTTTGATTGGTGTTTCTCTTATATATGGTCTATCTACTGTATCTAGTCTATCGCATATTGTGCGTTTGCGCTTCTGAATTGACTTCATCCCATTACTAGTGCAATCTTTTATGGTCCCCAACCCGAGATCCTGAGGTAAAAGTTTCATATCCTGAGGTAGAGATTCAGTCTACTTTAACAATATTAAAGCAAACAACATTAGTCATAAGGTTATGTTAAGAGGCATTAGTTATAGAACATATACATTCAACGTTGGGTGTCAGTTTTTGTAAACATTTGATTTGTTAGCCCTTCATCCCTCCTCCCATCAGTCCTTAGCTGAACGCCAGCTGCAATCTGTTTGATTGGTGTCTCTCTTGGATATAGTCTATCCACTGTTTCCAGTCTGTCACAAATTGTTCATTGGAGCGATTTTTCAAGTATGCTGATATTTTTGCCATTTCCGCCAAATTTGTTACTTTCACAGTCCATTCTTTAATAGGCGGTATTTCCGGATTCTTCCAGTACTGTCCCACCAACAATCTTGCTGCTGTAATTAAGTTCAAAAATAAATTTGTCTCTGAGGTAGTGATATCCTTTGTGATCCCTAACAGAAAAGCCTGAGGTAGAAATTCTATACGCTTTTTGAAAATATTTGGAGTGTCCACCATATCTTCCTCCAGAATGCTTTTATTTTTCTGCATGCCCACCATATGTGAAAGTAAGTAGCCTCCCCGTCCCCGCACCTCCAGCATTTGGGCTGGGAGCCCGGGTAGATGAGTGATATTTTTTTCGGGTCTAGGTGCCATCTATAGAACATCTTGTAGAAGTTTTCCCTTAAGTGTTGCGATTTCGTGAATTCTACATTCCTCACCCAGATTTTCTCCCACGTGTCCATGGTGATAGGGTTTCCGAACTCTTGTGCCCACTTTATCATACAGTTCTTGACTAGCTCGGTTTCAGAGTCCATTTCTATCAGAATGCTGTACACTCGTTTGATGTGCATAATCCCCTGTTCTCTAATCTGTTTAATTAGATTCTCGTCAGTCTGGGAGAAGCCCTTCTTCTTGTCCTTACGCCACCTTGATTGTAGTTGTATATATGATAGCCAGTTACTTCCTATTCCTCTGTTTGCTAGCGTTGCTTGAGATTTCAAGAGGAACCCGTTTTCTTCTCCCAGTACAAGTTCACTGTAGGGCGCCACTTCTTGCCCTTGGGATGTGTTCATATCCCCTGTTGCGTGTCCAGGGATCGTCCAGATGGGAATCTTGTCGTGTAGGAGGTGCTTATATTTCTTCCAGACCCATAGCAATGGGATTCGTAGTGGGTTCTCCTTGAAGTTCCTATCTGCCTTTTTGTCGTATACTAGGTATGCGTGCCAGCCGAATCGTAGGCCATGCCCCTCAACATTCAGAATTCTATCATTTGTCATGTTGATCCAGTCACTAACCGCCACCAATGTTGCTGCATAGTAATTGTTGTGAGTGTCCCTAGACCAGCTTGGGAAGTGTCAGAGTATGAGGATGAGCAGCCAGGCTCCTCTGGGTGTTTTCCCCTCCCGGCAGCCGAGGAAGAGCAGCCAGGCCCCTCTGGGTATTTTCCCCTCCCGGCAGCTGAGCCAGACAGGGAGGAGATTTACAGGCAGTCTGGATCAGATTCACAAAGTGAGGGGTCAGATTTGGATCAAGAAGATAGATGGCTTGATCCGAGATTCCGAAGGTTTGATAAGCGACGGTGTCAGTTAAGTGGAAAAAGGAAGTAATGAGGGGAAGTGACGTATCGGACACTATATTAGAAGGGGACAGAGAGACTACGCCTTTGTCACGAGCAACGTTAATCAAGGAGTAGCCTGATATCTGGAACCGTGCGTTTGACTTCAGTCTTCTGATGTTTTGGAAATCTACGGGAGAATAATGAGGCCTTGGACAATGTGATAAAGAAAGAGTGAGTTAATTGGAAGGTGTGGAAGGAGCATGTGTTAAATGTAAATACATGAGACTTGGCTGTTTCTGCCAGCAAAATGCCAGCAGCGTGCTTTGAAGTGAATTCTTTTGAAATGTGTTAAATAAACCTCTTAAAGACATATTTATGTGGATTTTAATGAGCTGAGAGGGGCCAGACAGAACAGTAATATAGCTTTAGATTAGGCATTTTGAGTCCCCCTCTCTCCCTTGCGTCTTGGATGATTTTTAGTTTCACCCTCGGTCTCTTGTCGTCCCAAATAAATCTGTTGATGCCCTTCTGCCAATTGTCTAAGTCCGCATCCTTCTTGAGTATGGGTAGCATTTGGAAGAGAAATAAAAATCTGGGTAATACATTCATCTTTACTGTCGCTATCCTGCCGAGCAGGGACAGACGTAGTGATTTCCACCTTTCCAGGTCTGCTTGTATCTTATTCCACAGGACCTCGTAGTTATTCTTGTATAATTTCGCATTTGTTGATTCTATCTCCACTCCTAAGTATTTGACTTTCTTGACTATTTCACAACCCGTTATTCTTTCCAAGTTCCGACTTGCTTTGTTGTCTAGGTTTTTGACTAGCATCTTTGTTTTTGGTATATTTACTTTGAAGCCTGACACCCTACCATAGTCCTCCATTATCTCCATCAATTTCCTTGCTGACTGTGCTGGTTGCGACATTGTCACCAGCAGGTCATCCGCAAAGGCACATAGTTTGTATTCTTGCTGTTTAATCTGTATGCCCTGTACATCCTCTGCCGCTCTTATTCTGTTCAGTAAAATTTCCAGTGTTAGGACAAATAGCAGGGGGGACAGCGGGCAGCCCTGTCTCGTGCCTCTCTCTATATTAAATGAGTCCGTTAAGTCTCCATTGACAATGATCTGACCTGTTTGTTTCTGGTAAATTGCCGTTATGGAGTTGAGAAACTGTACTCCCATTTTCATCTTCCGGACCAAGTTCATCAGGAACGGCCAGTGCAGTCTGTCGAAAGCTTTTTCTGCATCCACAAACATAAGAGCGGCGGGTATCTGGTTGTGCTTTTGCAGGTATTCTATTATGTTCAGCAGCTGTCTCACGTTGGTTTTCATCTGGCGTCCTTGTATAAATCCCCTTTGGTCCGGGTGTATTGTTTTTTGTAGTACAGTCATTAGTCTATTGGCCAAAATTTTTGTGAAGATTTTGTAGTCTGTGTTTAGTAGTGAGATGGGCCTGTAGTTTGCGGGCTGTGCGTTGTCTTTCCCCTCCTTTGGGATTAATGAGATGTAGGCTGTTTTCCAGGATGGTGGGACCTGGCCTCCTTCTTGAATGTTGGCAAATAGTTTTCTGAGGGGTTCTAGCATCTCCTCTTGGAGGTGTTTGTAGTAGGTCGCTGTTATCCCATCCGTCCCGGGCAATTTTCCTGCTTTCAGTTGTGTGATCGCTGAGTGTATTTCCTCTTTTGTGATTAAGGCATTCAGGGCTTCTCTTTGTGTGTCGGTAATCGCCTGTATCTTTTCGTTTTGTAGGAACTCATCTATCTCTTTGTCTTGTATCTTATCCTCGGCATATAGTTTCGAGTAGAACTCCGTGAAGGCTTTCTTGATGGTTTTTTGTCGGAATTCTTCCTTACCTTTGTATTCTATCTTTTCAATTATGCGGGATTTCTGTTTCTTTCTTATAGTGTAGGCTAGCCAGCGGCCCGGTTTGTTGGCCTTGCAGAATGTCTTATGTTTTGCATATTGTATATTCCTTGCAACTTGGTCAGCCATCAACATGTCAAATTGCTTTCTTAAGATCTTGAGTCCTTCTTTGGTGACTTTGTCCTCTGGCCTTTTTATTAGTAGCCGCTCCCTTTTACTTATCTCATTTTCTAACTCTTTTCTTTTTTGTTCTTGTTTGCGACGGTGCCTGCTATTCATGGCTATGAGGATCCCGCACATGTACACCTTGCTGCCTTCCCAGATCGTTTCTATCGGTGTTTCATTGTTCATATTTGTGTCGAAGAATTCCTTCATAGCTTTTTTGCATTCCGCCACATTGTTTTCGTGTCTAAACAAGCTTTCATTGATTCTCCAGGACCTCCTCTGTTTCGGGCCATGTCTTAATTCCATCCTCACAGGGTTGTGGTCTGTCAGTGTCTTGGGTAGGATTTTCACCGCGTTTAGACAAGTTAGCAAGTCACTAGAAGTTAATATAAAGTCGATTCTGGAGAATGATTGATGTCTGCCAGAGAAGAAGGTGAATTCTTGTTCTTTGCCGTGCCTTTTCCGCCATACGTCTGTCAGTTCGAGGTCCTCCTTCATGTCGAAGAAGGATTTAGGCAACTTGGAGTGTTTTTGCGGCTTCGGTGCAGTTCTTTTTTTGTCTAGAGCAGTCTCTATGACCCCGTTCCAGTCGCCCATGATGATGTAAGATCTGTAGTTAAGTTGTGTTATTTTCTTGTGTAGCTTTTTGTAGAATTTGCCTTGTTGCTGATGTGGTGCATATACGCCCATTACTAGAATCTTCTTGTCTTGTGTTATTTCAATTGCCAGGTATCTACCTTGGGGGTCGGACTCTATTAGCTTAGCCATTACATGTTTCTTTACGTATATAACAATCCCATTCTTTTTTCTTGGCGCCGCTGCCACAAAGTGCGCGCCTAGTTTGTAGTTGATCAGATATTTCTGGTCTGCTGCTCTGATGTGTGTTTCTTGTAGGCAGATTATATCGCTTTTACCTTGGTTTAGGTAGTGGAGAATTTTTCTTCTTTTCTGGGGGGAGTTCAGTCCGTTCACATTCCAAGTCAAATAATTAGTAGCCATCATCTGTTGCAGGATATTCTTGCGAGACCATTTCTGGTATTTCTCCTGTTGTCTTCTTTGGTCCCGTTCCCACGATATCCGGATTGTTGCTCATATTGGTTTGTGAGGTCTTGCTTTGCTGGTCTGTGTGTTTGGTAGTGGAGCCTGGTAGCCTGTCCTCTGTAGACTGTCCTTCTTCCTTGTTTTTGTTGCTCTTTGCTCTCTGCGCCCTCGCCTCTCGAGGTATCCCATTCATTTCCTCTGCCACTGCCCCGCTCTGTGCCTCTGCGCGGCTTGCTCGTTGGCCTCGATCCCTCCCGCTTTCCAGTGGTCCATCTGCATCTTCTCTCACGGTGGGTTGAGGGCCTCCCGACTTCAGTTCCTTCTCGAGGAAGTCTTTGGCTTTCTGGACCGAGGTCAAGTAATATCTCTTGTTTCTATAGAAAAGTGAGACCCCTGTTGGGGTTTCCCATCGGTATTGTAGTGCACGTGATCTCAGTTCGGTGATCAGGAATTTGTAGTCCTTTCTGTCTCTCAGCATCGCCTGGGGGATCTCTTTCAGTACCTTCACCTCCTGCTCCTCTATGTAGAATGCCTTGTGATAGGAAGTGGCAGAGATGAGGTTCCTAAGCCCCTGTGTTGCGAAGCGGATGACCACGTCCCTCGGTTGATGTCTGTTCACTGACCTCCATGCGCCCACTCTGTAGATTCTCTCGAATTGCCACGCAATCTCATTAGCGCTCTTACCCAGGAATGTTGCCAGGGCCTCTACAAATGTCCTGAACAGGCCTCCTTGGGTTTCGTTTGTTGACTCCTTCCACCCTCTGAACCTGATTTCAAATGCCATTTGCCAGAATTGCATCATGGTGGACTGGTCTTGAACCTCTCTTTTCACCTCTGCAATCTGTCCCTCTATGCGGTTCTCCACTTCTTCCATCTCCTTCTTGTAGTGTGCTTGGATTGCCTCCTTCATTCGTTCCAGGTCAGTGGCCGTCGCTCTGCGTTGTTCTTCCCACTTTCTCTCTAGGTCTTTACCTTGGTCCGCCAGCATCCGTTTTATGTCTTTGTATCTTTCCTCCATCTTCTGTTCTGCTTCTATGCATCGTTTCTCCGTCTTCGCGCCTCTTTTAGTTCTTGGATCATGTGCGCTGTTGGGAAGGCATGGGTTGGCGTTTGGGTCTGAGGGCCTGCAGTTGGATGGGGGTGTGTTTGGGTGGGTGGGGTGTTCCCTGGCCAATTGGGTGGCTGGGCCGAGGGGGGTGCAGTTACCTTCGTGTGTTGCAGTTTGGTCTGTTTTGTCCGTTTGGCGGCCATTTTGAGCCTCTCCTCCTGTTGGCTTGTCCACCCTTACAACCACCCCTTGATGCAAAGAATTGTGGAAGAATTGTTCCTGTGCAAGATTGTCAGGCTGCTAGGATAGGTTGAATCAAGGTCTTCTGTTAAAAGTTAGCAAGTATTCATGTTTCACAGTTCGTATTTTGACAGCAAAATAATAGTCCACTAGGGGGTGTAGTTTGTTTTCAAGTAAGCTTCGCTGTGTTGGCAGGGGTGGTACAGAGATGGGAGGATCTGTGACTTGGGGTTTGTGCGGATGGCCTTTTCCCCCCCAGGTGCAGAACAATTAGGCTTCAATCGCTTAAACAGTCAGGCTTCAGGCGTTTGAATAGTTTGTCAGGAATTAGGCCTTGTCTTGGCCAGGGAAAAAAGAATTTTTTGTCCTTTTCTATGGCTTCAGGGTCTGAGTTCCCCAAGCTCGCCACCCGCTGTGGGGGAGGGAGGAGTTTCCGTAGTTTCCCCTCCCTCTCTCTCTTCCTTGCTGTGTCACCTCGGCTCCTCTGCTTGATCCTCTCCTCCTCCGCCCGCCCGGCTCCTCCCTGCTGCCTCCGGTGCTCTCTCTGGGTCTGGGGGGGTCTTCTGGGGGTCTTGTAAGGGTCCTCTCCCCGCCGCTGGCCTCTCCCCTCTGCTATCGTCCCTCGACGCACCCAATCCACCCCCGCAGGTCCTACCGCTGCCGTCAGTTGTCTTCTCCCTGCTCTCTTCGGCTCTCTGCCCTCGCTCACTCCGGCCTCTTTCTGCTTCGGCGCCTCTCGGACTGTCGCTCGGCCTCCTCAGGTCCACCGGCCGATCTGCCGGCCGCCGTTGGCTTTCTCCGCTTCCTCCTGCGTCTGTGGGGGCCCCTCGGCAGCGATTTCCGCCTCTCTTCCCTGGGCTGTGAAGGTCTTCCTCGGGTGCGCCTGCCTCCCCGGCGCACCCCTCCCGCCCGATTCCTTTGTCTTCGGCGCCTCGGCGCTTCTTTGGCCCTTTCAGGCCTGCCGGCCGGCCGGCCAGCCACCCAGCCTCGTACCACCTCCCGGGATGCCAGCACCAACCAGGAGGGGCACGGGTCCAATGAACAAGTGGTCGCCCTAAGTCCCCCAAACAACCTGTCCACGTCCTCGGAAGTCACGGGGTCAAACTCAGCCCAGATAACAGTCTCAAGACCAGACTCCGTCTCTCCCACCAGACACACCCAGTTGAAATCAAAGCCTTCCCGTATCTGAGCGATTTTATTATGCAGATATTTTCCGAAATCCTCAGCTCTACCTTCTAAGGGGTCTCCTCTCATCTCCTGATGAAGGAGGGAGCGGGTCACCCTAAACAAGGAGGCTGGGCGGTTATCTGATGACGCGATAAGAGCAGTGAAGTAAGAACACTGATTTATCGCCGCTTGGTAGGACCTAATATGGTCTCTTACCAGTGTTCGGTCAGATTCGGCAAGGCTCGATCTCCAACTGCTCTCTAGGCGTCTTTTCCGGCGTTTCATCTCTCTCAGCCCCTCATTATACCAAGGGGCCGATCGAGACGCACGCCGAATCAGAGGCCGCAAAGGCACGACCCAGTCTAGAGCGCCGGCCGCAGCCCTATCCCAGGCTGCCATCAGCTCTTCGACCGAGTCGTGTATCCGAACCTCAAGAATTGGCCCAAGCTCTGCCTGGAATCGCTCGGGCTCCATCAGCCGCCTGGGGCGGTACCATCTCATCGGTTCCGCGTCCCTGCGGTGGGGTGCAACGGTCAGAAAGTCCAGGCGTAGGAGAGAGTGATCAGACCATGACAGGGGTTCAATGACTACCGGTATATCCTCTATATTCTGACCACTCAGCCACTGTCCAGAGACAAAAACCAGGTCAAGCGTGTTCCCCCCTGTGTGTGTGGGGCCTTGAATTACCTGGGCCAGGTCCATGGCTGTCATGGAAGCCATGAACTCCCGAGCCTCACCGGACACCCCGCCCGCGGACGGCAGATTGAAGTCACCCATAACTATCAGCCTAGGGACCTCAACCACCACCGCGGCGATAACGTCCAGGAGCTTGGGCAGGGAGGTTGATACGTGGCAGGGAGCCAAGTACGTAATCAACACCGCCCTCGGGCCCCCAAGGTCCCACTTCACCAGGAGGGATTCACAGCCCGCCGTCTGAGGAACAGTGACCTCCCTCGGCCTGAAATCTTCCCTAATCACGACCGCCACTCCTCCACCCCTGCCCTGAGCTCTCGGCTGGTGGAATGCAAGGAAACCCGGTGGGCACATTTCCACCAGAGGGACACTGCCCTCTGGTCCCAACCAGGTCTCTGTTATACCCGCCAGACCTGCTCCCCCTTCCAAAATTAAATCTTGAATGAGGGGGGCCTTATTTACCACAGACCTGGCATTGCACAGCACCAGCCTACAGCCAGGGCCCTGTGGTTCTGGATAACTCCGAGAACCGTTTGAGCCTTGGGGGTCGGAGCACACAACCACTCGTAAGCAGTGGGTGCGCACTTCCTTATTATGATACGGCCCCCTGCTCCCGCTATACCTGCCCCTCCCGCTTACGGTACTACCGTAATAGGAACTAAATTAGCCTTAATCAACCCCCCATCCACACCCTCAGGACTCCGTCCCCTTCCGTTGCCTGGCCCTTCTTCTTGCTCCCTTCCAACAATTCCTTCTCCCACCCTAGACACCCCTTCCCCACCCCTTCCCCACCCCCAGTGAGTTCTTCCATCTCAAATTGTGTACACTGTTGCATATAAGCTTCTTCTTGGCCTGTAGATTGGTCTTTTAAAATTTGGGACTCAGCTTGTGATTCTAGAAGACTCCATGACTTCATCTCCTCTGTCATTTCCAATATTTTTTCCAATATCAGCTCATAATCCAGTCCAGAATTCAATTGATCAGTAACTTCTTCCATCTCAGATTGTGTATACTGTTGCATATCGGCTTCTTCTTGGCCTATAGGTTGATCCTTTAAAGTTTGAGGCTCAGCTTGTGGTTCTGCAAAATAACCTTTAGTTTTTCTCCATGACTTCATCTCCTCTGTCATTTCCAATATTTTTTCCAAGATCAGCTCATAATCAAGCTGTGGGTAAAAGTCTTCTATTTCCATAGTAAAAGAGTCTTTTAATCTTTTTGTGGAAACTATATTTATTAAGAGTCCATATACATCTGCCTCCACAATTTTTAAATCACAAACACAACCCACAGCTGTTTCCAAGCCTTTATCTTTTCTTCTTGTTAATCCCTGAAGGTCAAAAACATCTCCAAACACCAAAACAAAGAGATTAGAATTGCAGTAAATATTTTCGCCACAAGATGTCCTCAGTAAGCTATAAAAAGTTTTTTCTTTGCACGTTAAAAGCCTTTATCTCATTAAGAATGACAAAGAAAGAGACAGAAAAAAGCAAATATCTTCAGTATAGTAAGTAAAATAATGCTCTAAATTACAAATCTTTCCAGGGATGCCCAATATCCAAAAAGTTCAAAATATAATAAGTGCTACTCTGTAGTTTTTTTTTGAAGTATTTTTTTTCCCACCAAACAGACAGCCGCTGCTTTCTTAGAACAGGGAAGTCATCCAAAAAGCAAGCTCCTTGCAGGAAAAATAGTTCAGGACGGAAAGAGGGAGGAAAGGTCTCACCCGGATTCACCACGGTGGTTCTTTATGCTTAGATGATTTTCTGACTTCAGCTGGCACAGCGAAGTGATCGGCCATTTTACTGACCGATCTTCTTCTCCATCAGCCCTACGGAGTTAGCTCGGACTGGAGGGGAAGCCGCCGCTCCATCGCAGCCGAGCAAAAGCCTCCTTAATGGTGGTCGCCCCTCTAGGGCGCTTTAAGACCCGCATAAAGGTCTACCGGTAGAGAGAAAAACAGCCAATGAAGAGCAACAGCTCTTCGTATGGCTGAAGCTGCCGTGATCCGGAAGCGGAAGCCTATCTGTTGCTTCTTAAAGCTGAGCAAATGTCAGACTTTATTATAGGTAGTTCTCAACCTACAAACATTCGTTTAGTGACCATTCAAAGTTACAAAGGCGATTTTTTAAAAAATTGACTTTTGACTGTTGCGATGTCCCCCGTAGTCATGTGATCATGATCTGGGCACTTGCCAACCAGCAGTCACATGATCACCAATTGCAGCCTTTCCAGCCAGCTTCCAACAGGCAGTGCCAATAGGGAAGGTAGCAGAAAAAATTGCAAGCCACGGCCACACGACCAGACCATTTAAGAATGAATTTTCTTATCCCAGTGGTGGCTGTAAGTCGAGGACCACCTGTAAATGATACCTCAGGTAATTATCAGGCTGTCCCTGGCATTATCATATGTGATTTTTTTAAAAACAAGTTATTAAGAAATTCTTATTAATTAGTAAAGTAATGTAATCATAATTAAAATGCATCAACTTTGCCTGGTCCTTGTGGTTGTTTCTCATCTTCTGTTGGGATAGAAGAGACTGACAATGAATGAATACTATGTTAGGAGATCACAGAGTTGGGACTGAAGGTTGCATAGAAGCCATATGGAATTGGTTGACTGAGATTTAAGAACAGGAGGAATGTAGTAGAGACAGGAGAGAAGGAGGAAGATGATAGATTGCTAGGATCAAAGCTGATGACAAAGGCCTTAATTTTGTGTCCTCAATATGTGTGGGAACTGCATATTTCCAAACGATTCTAGTGCATGAATTCTGGAAAAATTAAAATACTTTATCTTTCCTCTCCTTGCTGTTTTGTTTTGTTCTGGGTTTTTTGCCTATTCTTTTAAATCAAAGTTTAAACTGATTTTCAGATGGAGGAGGAGGGCTCTCCTGCTTACCTCATGCTACTTTGGTAGGACCAGCATCTTCTCCAATAGTGGCTACTGGGGAGCCAGTTTCAGTTCCTGAAAATTTGCTTAAAATATATAAAGCAAAACCCGTCATATTTAAAGGTAAAACAATTATATGAAAAGGCCAATGCAATATCTGGTTTTTTTTTAAAAAAAACTTGTAACACATTTATGCCTCTTTATATCGCACACTTGGGATCCACTATGTTATGTTTTGCTTCAACAGGGCATGGGAACTTCCCTTACCTTTGTGGGAACCTTAATGATGTCATAGTGAGCCCTCTTTTGTATACATGTTATAAGAATGCACAGTCTCTGTCTAGGTCTTATGAACAATACGGAGCCTCCACTGTACAGCCAATTTCAGAGGAAATGCAGCTCTTGTTAACAGTGTACTACCTTGTTCAGCTTGGTGAGTTTATTCAATCAACATCATATTTCAGATATTCTTAAAATTGTCAGTTCAAATTGTTAATGAAAAAGTGATTTCGTAAACTGGCATAGAAACTTTTTTTTAATTATTTGAACTGGGTGCACATGTAATAAGTAGCCCCAAGAAATGTGACAGCCACCCTGTGCATGTACACTGATTGAATTCTTATCATTTCCTTTGATTTCCTGTCTACTGCATCCCCAATATTTTGGTTTAAAGGGTTGTGAAAAAGTGCAATTTATGGATTCTAATCTCATATTGCAAAAAATTAGTAGGATTTCCTTACTTAAGAAAATTCTGGGAAAATGTGACCATGGAGATACTCAATCATCCAGATCATGGTTGTCCCCAGTGGTGGAATTCAGCTGGTTCGCACCACTTCAGCAGAACCGGTAGCTAATTTTTTGTTGCCCAGGCCCAGAATGGACTTCTAGAAGTGGCATCCACACAGAGAACCACAGTTCACATATTTGAATCCCACCTCTGGTTGTCCCATAGATACTTTTTCCAAAAGACAACTGGACTTTCTTGGTTTTTTACTTTGAAAACTTTTAGCTTCTCATGCAAGAAGCTTCTTCAGTCTGGGAGAATGTGAGAAAAAGTAACCCAAATTATTTCATCAGCTTGAAGGACCATTTACACAGTTCATGTGTTAATAGTGAACTAATTTGTACACAAATAAGTGTGCTTCATTTATTGTGTATTATGTAATAAATATCATTTCATGGTAAGGGTAAAATAATCTTTTTATGCCAATAGTGTCTAATGTGAGTCTTGAAATAACTGCTCGCATAACTTCTGGAGATAAACAAGAAGTGTTCTCTCTAATGGTAAATGTTCAAGTTAAAAATGCAATAATGCATTTACACTGCACATAAATTTATTTTTTTATGACACTAGCCTTTTGCATGAGCAGTTTTTTCTTTTTTTTATTTGACAATATTTGTGTGTCTCATTAATTCATCTATGTTGGATGTAATTATAAGACTGTGAGTATTTTGATCATATGTAAAAACTGCAGCAATCTGCTGTTTGGAATGAGTTTAATGTAACCGTGATATCAGAGGAGAAGTGAGTAGCTTGGAATAGCAGATCAATCAATCCTGTTCATCATCATCATCTTTTTCTTTTCTTTTTTGCTTTTCTGATGTTTCCCTAGCTTCAGACCAGGTTCCTTTGATTGAGGATTTGGAACAGATCTTCATGCATTCATGGCGGGAGATGTACCTCTCTGAAATCCGCCAGTATCAGCAGGCCATTCCCCAAGTTTTTCCTCACATTGCCGGCCCCATTGCCCCAGTCACCTCAGCTCAGCTCCCATGGCTAGCAGGCCTCGCAGCCAGCTCCTGCAATGACAGTGTCCACATCATTGAGTGCAGCTATTCGCTAGCTGAAGGGCTTTCAGAAATGTTCAAGATGCTCCTTGAAGGAAAGCTGGCAAAGACTAACTATGTGGTGATCATCTGTGCTTGTAGAAACAGAGCCATAGACTCTTGCATCGTGGTTACAGGTGAGCAAGGTAGAAATTGCTCCTTCTATCATCCTTCTTCTTCTTCTTCTTCTTTTTTTTTTTACTTTACATGCAGCCTCTCCAATCAGAGAACTTCATCTACATTCTCGTCCAGCTACGCAAAGCAGCTGGCTGCAAGTGCATTCTGTCTTCTTGCCTTGAATTTCAGTGTTTGTCCTCTATCTAGATAAAAATAGGTATGACCTTTGAACAGTAGCCGTGGAGGGATTTCATCCCTATTACCTTGGTTATGGATACACAGGCCGATCTACACACAATATCAATTTTTTCTATTTTAGATAAACGTAATCCTACAAGAATATTCTGTTTATCTCTTAGGTTCTCCTATAGCTGCATCTGCAGGCTCTTGCTACTTTCCACAAATGATGTGGTGCATGCATTGTGGTTCAAGCTTATCGTTAGGTGCATATGCAGTGTCACAATATACAGAGAAAATAGACACAGCTTGTATTATCACATGCTTGCATCAAGAATTCTCCCTTGCTTATCTCTCCCCCCCCCAAAGCATTGGTGCTCTCCCATATAAAGGTCTTGGAAGCATTTCAGCATAGCAGACAATCAGTTGTTCTAAGACAGGGGTCTTCAAACTTGGCCCCTTTATGACTTGTGGATTTCAACTCCCAAAATTCCTCAGCCAGCATGCCTGGCTGAGGAATTCTGGGAGTTGAAGTCCACCAGTCATAAAAGGGCCAAGTCTGAAGACCCCTGTCCTAAGATTTGTTTCAGAAGAGCTACAGAATGTAGATTTTCAGCATATACATGATGCAAAATACATCAACTACTGGCTTTTTATTGAAAGGACCATACTAACGCCCTTGGTGGTATTTCTTTTTTGGATAATTTGTCATGTTGCAAAGTCTCATTAAGATACATGCTAATAAATGTGACATATTATTTGATGGCTTTGTCATAAAATGAATTATTGACTGCATATTTACTTTGTAAGATTAGTGTGGCTAGAAGGTCATGCTACACACATACCTGGACCTCGGAGTTCTTCCAAGGTAGAAATTTATCATGTCACCTTCTTGATGCATTCATAGTATTTTATTTATTTATTTATTATTATTAATTTAATTTCTATGCCGCCCTATTCCGAAGAACTCAGGGCGGCTCACAGCATGATAGAAATTACATTATATACATATAAAAAACCCTTAAGTTAAAAAAAAACCCTTAAGTTAAAAAAAAACCCAATCATTCCACGAACATACACTGGCTAGGGGCAAGATGTTAGCTGCCCCAGGCCTGCCGGCAAAAGTGTGTTTTAAGCAATTTACGAAAGGCAGAGAGGGTGGGGGCGACACGGATCTCCGGGGGAAGTTGGTTCCATAATTTATGAATAAATTATCCTTTACAACACAGGACAAAATAAGTGGCATTTCTTTAGATTCACTAAAGAAGACAATCTTTTCTGCAGAAATTAGATCCTAGGTTTATTTTTAGAAGCATTAAAATTGGTTCAGGAACTGAGCAACACTATGAAGTAAAATATTTTTGTAAATGTACTGTTCCAAAATTAAACTGTAGATCTAAAGAGTTTTTGGGGTTTTTTTGCTTTGAATACTCTTGGGCCTTGACCAACATAGATACTGCTGACCCAAATGTTAGTGAGAAAAATTGCTGGAGGGTTATTTACAATATATTCTGCCTTTCCTTCTTGGATGTTTCTGATTTCTAGGTAATCACTATCCTGTTATCAACCATATCCAGATCTACCTATTATCTGCATTTTTTTCACATTTTATTAGTTTTTTTTATTTCCCAAACCAGTATCCCTCCAATGCTTTGGACTACAATTTTGATTCTTACACATGAGAATATGGAAGTTATTCTTAGATCTCGAGGGTTTCCAGCTGCAGAAGGATATTTCATGCTCTTGGATGTGGGAAAAATAATCCTGACTTTGATTTAGTGGAATTGTGATTCAGAGATTCGTCTTCCTTATTCTATCTTTTAGGGAAATATCAAGCAAGAATACTCTATGAAAACATGCTCACTCCAGCAGAATATCAGAAAGAAGTTAGTTACGAGCTAGTTACTGGGAAAGGAGAAATTCTTGGAGCATTTTTCAGTTCTCTCTGCCCAGGTATGCCATGGGACCTTTATACTGTCCTTGCAGGTGGATTTTTTTTCATGGTAAAAAGCAAATACGCTAAGAACAAAAGTAGACCTGGAGCTCTAATTGGCTGGCATTTTTTCACAGTTCCCATTAGCTGGCTGCAGAAGACACTGGCCAAGACAAAATATAGCAATGATTGTGGCACATACCGTACTAGTTGCCAGGGCTTTTTTTCTCATAGAACGCCCAGAACGGAGTTCCGGCACCTTTTTTGGATGGAACCTTGTAGGGTAGGCAAGGCGGGTTGTATGATGTGTGTGAGTTCCGGCACCTTTTTTTTTTTTTTAAGAAAAAAAGCACTGCTAGTTGCCAAGAATTGCAAGTTTAAGGCCAGTAGTGGGAAGTGTTCCTTGGGATTTTTTTTTCAGTTCACATTAATCTTCTACTTATTGTAAGATAACATTATTTATTTGCCAGCTGATAGACAGGTGATAGTAAAGCCTGAAAGCCCTTTATATTTAGTTGCCATTTACAGGGCATTAGATTAAATGCCAAGTAGCCTATTATGTTAAATGCCAAGTTGTCTATCAGATTAAATGTCTGTCTTAAATGGGCATGTTTTCTTTTAAAATGCCTCCCTCCCTCCCTCCCTCCCTTCCTCCCTTCCTTCCTTCCTTCCTTCCTTCCTTCCTTCCTTCCTTCCTTCCTTCCTTCCTTCCTTCCTTCCTTCCTTCCTTCCTTCCTTCCTTCCTTCCTTCCTAACAATTGTTGGAACCAATTGGAAAGTATAAAAATTAAAATTAAAATAAAATGATTTTCTTCATGCAACATCCTAAGATAAATATCTGAATTTCAAATATTACACCCAGAAGCACCATTCTGTAATTGTACTCTATAGCGCCTTTCTTCCTCAAGAGTCGGAATGTTCATGAATATCCCACAGTTTTAATGCAACTCTGCTATTCCTGAAGCTCTATTACAGTTCCATACAGCTTTAACACAAAAAAATAAGATAATTTTTATTTCATTAGATGGAGACCTTGATGGTTTGTTGGATAAATATTATCAAGAAAACAGAGCCCACATATCATCATCTTTCTCTGCTTCTGCAAATAAACCGGCAACCCTTGAAGTAACTGGAGCAGCTGTGTGTACAAGTATGTGTGGTGTATATGTAACCAATAAAGATATCTTTTTTATATACTGTATGTGTACCCCTTCCTACCATTTTTTCCAAGAGTCTTGACACTGAATGTTCACCTCACAATTTAGGAATCTAAGTAAATAAAGAATTACATTTTTCCCCCCTCACCATCTTTTTGCTTTTTCCCCACTAGGTTATAACCTTGAGCGGCATCAGATTCATCCTTTCCAGCTCACTGTGGCCCAGAAATTGCTCTCTCACGTTTGCTCCATTGCAGATTCCAGCACCCAAAACCTTGACTTGGGCTCTTTTGAGAAAGTAGATTTCCTCATTTGTGTGCCACCTTCAGAAGTGACATATCAGCAAACCCTCTCCCACCTCTGGCATTCAGGTGCTGATTGGTGTCAATAGGTCGAAAAGAACCGCAACGCAAATTTGTGTCAGTTAGCTAACACGCAATATCTTTCTTTAGGTGTTTTGTTAGAGCTTGGCTTGGAGAAGGAGCACCTTACAAAAGAGAGGGTGGAGCAATATGTTGTCAAGCTTGACACCGATGCCCAGTTAAAGTTTAAAGCTTTTTTGCAAAACTCTTTGCAGAATCCACACACCCTGTTTGTACTCATCCATGACCATGCTCACCGGGACCTTGTAAGGTAAGAAAAGTTGTGCTTTTTAGTGAATGACAATGCTGTGGTTGGGCAGTAGAGAACTACTGTGCTCTGCAAGCGCCTGAAGTATATCAATAAATATTCCTTCTGCACTGTTTGTATTAGCTCACCTAGAAGCCGCCGGTTCACTCATATTGGTATATAATATAAAAAAAAATAAGGAAGTACCCAACTCTTCATACCCGCACGATGGCCTTAAGAGTTAAAGGCAGCAGGTTTAAGAATCAGTTGCTAGAAAATAAGAGCTATTGTCTCTTGTACAATTTGATAGCCTTCTGGATGCAGTTGATAATCTACAGGTATCCCTCGACTTACGTATATTCATTTGGCGATCATTTAAAATTACATAGGCATGGAAAACAGTGATTTACAATCGATCCTCACCCTTACCAACTGTCACCGCATTTGCCTGATCACACGATCAGATTATGGGCACTTGGCAACCTGCATGTATTTTTGACAGTTGCAGCATCCTCGGATCATGTGATCGCTATTTGCAATCTTCTCAGCCACCTTCCGGCAACCAAAGTCAGCGGAGAAGCTGAATTTGTTTAACTACCACCTGGTTCAGGGGTTCTCAACCTTGGCAACTTTAAGACTTGTGGACTTCAAGCTCCCGGAATTCCTCAGCCAGCTTTGCTGGCTGAGGAATTCTGGGAGTTGAAGTCCACAAGTCTTAAAGTTGCCAAGGTTGAGAACCCCTGACCTGGTTCATCTGCAGTGATTGGCTTAATGACTGTGGCAAAAATATTGTAAAATTGGGTGCGCCTCATTTAACTGCCTTATCAGAATTTCTAGTTGCAGTTATGGTTGTAAATCAAGGACTACCTGTATAGGGCACAGAATATTGAATTGGACTGATCCAGCGCTGCTTGCCTGCCTGCCTGCCTACGTGCGTGGTGCGTGCGTGTGTGTGTGTGTGTGTGTGTGTGTGTGTGTGTGTGTGTGTCTGTAAGTATATGTGTATGTGTGGATAGATAGAGATACCAATATATATATCATATATAGATATAGATATAGCACATATATAGATATATGATATTTTAAATATCATGTATCTATATATGTGTTGCCTGGCGGGGCCTGGGGGAAGTGTCGCCTGGCGGGGCCTAGGGGAAGAGCCTTCTCTGTTGCGGCCCCGGCCCTCTGGAACCAACTTCCCCCGGAGATCCGTGTCGTCCCCCACCCTCTCCGCCTTTCGTAAATTACTTAAAACACACCTCTGCCGGCAGGCCTGGGACAGTTAACATCTTGCCCCAAGCCAGTGTATGTCTGTGTGTATGTTGAATGATTGGTTTTTTGTTTTTGTTTTTAAATTAAGGGGTTTATATATATATATGTATTTTTTTTTAATTTTTATTATTAGATATCCGTTTGTACATGTAAACAAAGAAAAAAAAATCAAGTTAAAGCCTTTCAACTTAATACAATCATTTTAAATTTGTAGACCTTCTTCACTCCGTATATCCAAGTTTAACTATAAGCCAACTACATTTTAAACATTTTAACTTTCACTTCTTTTTAAATGTTGATTTCTATTATGTTGTGAGCCGCCCTGAGTTCTCCGGAATAGGGCGGCATAGAAGTCAAATAAATAAACAAACAAACAAACAAACAAATAAATAAATAAATAAATGTGTAAATAACAGATGGACATGCATCTATTTTACTCTTGTGTTCACAGAGCATTTATATTCAGCCCTTGACTGCACATTCTCTCTTTTACAGCGCAGTTCATAGCCTGTATCCTCAGTCGGATCCAGCTGCGGGACTCGTGGATAGACTGCTGAATTGTAGAGAGGTGAAGGAAGCTCCCAATATTGTCACTCTTCATGTGACTTCCTTTCCTTATGCACTGCAGACCCAATACACCCGCATTAGCCCTTACAATGAAATTCACTGGCCTTCGTTATACAGCAATGTAAGAACTTACTTTTAGGATCAACATGAGCTTTTTTTTTTTTTATACATTTAGTATGTCTGTATGTAGTGATCACATGACAGTTTAACAAAATAGATTTTCTTCTTGGTCCATCCATTCTTAGATTCTTCTGTCGTGTTTTCCTTACTTTTTTTTGCACCAAAGGTGTGCAACAGGGCTGGGCAAAGCATTCAGAATAAAGCTGTTCAAAGTGAGTTGATGTGAGCAAACCACAACTGTTGAGGCAAAAGGTTCTGCTTCAAAACTTTTTCCAAAGTGTCATTGCACATGATGCAGGCACATTGCACATGTGTGCAAGCTTCAGTTTGCCAGTAGTCACCGTGACAATGTTCTATGCGTGCATATCCATGTGCGAACCATTTGGGAAAGCTCTTGAAGTGACTACATTGAGCCTTCCAGAGGCCGTGGCCGCTTCAAGACCTTGAGGAGGGATGCTTTACTTGCAACAGCATGATTTACCCTCGGAACCAGGCCGCGGAAGTGGCGTGCAAGCATGCGCACATCCCCACTTGCATGAACAGTGGGCGAGCATAGGCTTGCATGCTCGCCTGCTGCTCCCATCCCCTCTTCCCCCCTGCCCACCAGTCCTCAAAGCCAGAAAGGTTGGGGAACTCTGCCTTATTGCTCCATTATTTATTGACACCTTTATTCCAGGAGAAGTGAAATGGATGAGTTATGGAACAGCGGTTCTCAACCTGTGGGTTGTGACCCCATTTAGGGTCAAACGACCATTTCACGGGGGTCGCCAAACATCGCAGTCCGCCATTTTTTTTGGGTCGGCCATTTTTTTTTGGTCGGCCATTTTTTCCCCTTTGCGATGCGGGCCGTTGCACCGCGCATGCGCGATGTGGGCCGTCGCGCCGCGCATGCGCGATGCGGGCCGTCGCGCCACGCATGCGCGATGCGGGCCGTCGCGCCACGCATGCGCGATGCGGGCCGGGGTCGAGCCCCGGAAAAGGTTGAGAACCGCTGCTCTGGAAGATGATCCCCAAATGTTTTCAGGGTACATGGAAGCTGTACACATTTACTTGAGAGATCCTTTTATGCCTTGTTTCTTTTTGTCTTGACTTTTCATCCTACCAAAGAAGCAAATAGTGAAAGTCGAACTTAAAAAGTTTTTGAGAGCTATCTATGAATACTAGATTGTGCAGCCTTCCAAAGAGATACTTTGCACAAGATAGGAAAAGTGGAAGATATATATATATATATATATATATATATATCATCCTACCAAAGAAGCAAATAGTGAAAGTCGAACTTAAAAAGTTTTTGAGAGCTATCTATGAATACTAGATTGTGCAGCCTTCCAAAGAGATACTTTGCACAAGATAGGAAAAGTGGAAGATATATATATATATATATATATATATATATATATATATATATATATATATATATATATATATATATATATATATATATATATATATATATATATATATATATATATATATATATATATATATATATATATATATATATATATATATATATATATATATATATATATATATATATATATATATATATATATATATATTTGTTTTCTGAGGTTTTCGCGGGTGTTTGTATGTAGGTCTTTGGTTCTTCGGGTTTTCTCCCACGTAGAATTTGAAGTGTCTTGGCAACGTTTCGATGAAATCTCATTCATCATCGTCAGGCTGGTGCTTTTGGCTTCTGCTACTAGGAGCAATGTGTGGTCTAAGCTGTTTTTTCCTTTTAACTGCCAGTGGGGGTTTGAACTGATTGGCTGGGAGCTTGACCAAAGATGAGGCAAGACCACAGACCAGGAGCCAGACCAGAGCTGCAACATTGGCCACTTTGAACCTCTCCAGCACAACAAAGCCCCCACCCAAACAGAACACTCCCCCAGCCAATCAGAACACAGCCAACCCCCCAGCCAATCAGAGCACAGCCAAGCCCCTAACCAATCAGAACATAGCCAAGCTCCCAGCCAATCAGTTCAAACCCCCACTGGCAGTTAAAAGGAAAAAACAGTTTAGACCACACATTGCTCCTAGTAGCAGAAGCCAAAAGCACCAGCCTGACGATGATGAATGAGATTTCATCGAAACGTTGCCAAGACACTTCAAATTCTACGTGGGAGAAAACCCGAAGAACCAAAGACCTCTATATATATATACACACACACACACACACACACACACACACACACACACACACACACACACACCCGCTTGCTTCATGGCTTGACAGTTAAACAACCATCTAGCTATATAAGCAGTTTTCTCTAACCACCAATTACCGACGTGCAAGCAGCCCAGGTTCGAATCTCAGAAGGGTGTGCCTGTGCTTTCAAAGAACTTCTTTCAAGAGACTGGACAATCCTAATGAGCTCCATCTGTTGTCAGGAAGAGCGAAGTGTCCCCATTTGAATTGAGGGGGCATTTGTTTGTGCATACACAAATATATTTGTATTCATGTGGTCATTTGTTTTTAAAGCTGTTGAACAATTAACTAATTGCTTGAATAGTTATGGTAGTAAGGATCACAAATGACTCAATACTGTAATCCATCTCATTTATTCTAGGGTATGGACTTATATCATGAAAACAAGAAGTACTATGGATTGCATGAATTCATTGAATCCACACTTTCTGGACACAGTCTTCCATTGCTTCGTTATGACAGCTCTTTTGAAGCAATGGTCATGGCTTTGGGGAAAAGGTAGAGTGAATGCTGTTTAATAATGTTTAGCATTAAGCAGAGTTTGGAACTGCAGCGTTCCTTTTGTTTTTGTTATTGGCTTTTTAAAAAAAGAATAATATTCTTTTAGACTATTTCCATATACCTGAAGCTTCCCTCAAATATACACAAACCATTATTTTCTCTCTGGATCATGATGATAACTGCAGAAAAATTCCATCCTCCGTTGATGTCAGATCTTTGTTTCCCATGGGAGTTGACAGAATTCAGCAACATCCATAGATGGTGGGAAAAATAATTTGACTTTTGAGAAAGGGATGGTACCTGAGGATTTTGTATTTTTTTTTAAAAAAAAAACTATGTACAGCAAGAGTTCCAGAATATATATGTTAATCAGTGGTAGGATTCAGCCAGTTCACATCGTAGCTAATTTTTTATTGCCCAGGCCCAGAATGGACATCCGGAAGCGGCATCCACACAGAGAACTGGTTGCTCACATATTTGAATCCCACCACTGATGTTAATCAGTCATGTTTTTTTTTTTTGTTGGACTTAAAAAAGCCAATTTGCTGTAGTATTAAAGGCCTGAGGAGACCTAGTAGCCAGCTGGGTAACTGGTTCAGTCACTCTTTTCCCTAGACTGGGAACTGAAAAATATTTTGAAAGAAGGCATTGGCAAACCTAGGGTTTAGGTATCTAAAGTATCCTCATAAGATCATCTTGCTTTTTATTTCCTTTCAGATTTCCCCGGCTGCATAGTGCAGTGATAAGGACATTTGTTCTTGTCCAGCACTACTCTGCAGCCATGATGGCAGTGTGCGGCTTATCTCAGATGAAAAATTACACCACTGTCGAAACTTTAGAGATCACGCAGAACCTCATCAATTCTTCCCAGCAGTGTCCTAGTGGACATGGGCTGATGGTGGTCTTAAGGATACCCTGCATGCCATTGGCCGCAGTGGCTTATGAACGCCTCAACCATGTGAGGGAAAGGCTTGCTTTGGAAGGCCGCTTTGAAATCATCTTGGGGAATCCCAACTCTGGAATGAACATAGGGAAGCACTTTGTGGAACAACTCAAGGTACCTTGTGATGGAATTTCAGCTGCCGTAGTCTGGGCAGCTAACATCTGGTTAAAATAGTCGGCAGGAACAAAAAAAAAATTTAGGATTAAATTTGGCTAAGACATTGCATTCATGACAGTAGTTGCATTCTTTAAATGGGAGAGGGCGACTTTGGGGAAACAGTAGAGCATTTTCTTTAAAAAAGTGTAAATTTTAGTGGGCGATAACTGCAAGTGATTCTTTGTGTTTTTGTAATGATAGTTCCACAAGATAGTGGAGAGGACTTTTAATCTCCCTTTTCATTCTCTTCAGTTCTTTCTCTCCAATTTCTAGGAGTATGAAAGGTATTTGAGGTCTATGTCTTTGCCAACAAAAATGGATGGTATTTGCCAGGGCTTTGACATTTTGCTTCTAATGTCAATAATCCAAAATCTCCTTTTTACATGAAAGAAGATTCTATTTATTTTAATTAGGATGACAAGCTTTCACCAATAAAAATATTTAATCAGTGTAAATTTTAAGCATTTGAATTAAAATTTAAATAAGAGAGCACAACAAGGCCTTCAAGGAATTTCCATGTTTTCAGCCCAGCTTTTAATAATTTGTTAGTACCTTAAATGGTTATAGATTTTGTGAGGGTTTGAATTTAATTTTATTTTACAATATTCAAATTAATCAGTTTTAAGATTAAACCACTTTAAACCATTTAAAAAACATTAAAGTCATCTAGGAGATAACAATAAAAATAACAACAAAATATATTTTTTAAATCTTTTAGGATATTTTGACTTGGTTAATGGGCACTTTTTTAAAAGAAAAATTGTAAATTTTATCACACCCTTTCCATAATTTAAAAAGAAAGGATAATCATGTCGAGATTTTGATAACATCCAAATTGAGTCGAATGTAGCATCCAACTGTTATGAGTTAAACATATTATTTAACAAAAATAATTTTAATTAATATCGAATTTATTCTAGAATTACAAATTATACCTGTATTTTTCTAGAATGAGACCCCCCCCAGAATTTATTTGTACACACTCCCCTCATTTTATTTAGAACAGCCTTGTGAGTGAGGTGATCTTTCTGCTAACTTCCTGGCCAGCTTCCCTGAGCTCTGAGGTTGACTGCAGGCGGGTCTGAAGCTGGATGTTGTGCCGGGCTAGAAAGCAGGAAATGGCTTCCCTCAGGCGAGAGAAAGCCCCTGGTGACTTTGGGCCAGTTGCTCTTTCTCTTCTTCACCCACCTCAGAGGGTTGTGCTTGGGGGAAAAGAGGAGGCAGGAGTATTAAGTATAGGTATTCCTCACCACAGTTCCCTTACTGACCCTTTGAAGTTACAACGGCACTGAAAAGAAGCGACTTATGACCATTTGTCACGTGACTATTGCAGCATCCCCCTGGTCATGTGATCAAGATTCAGACGCTTGGCAACCGACTCGTATTTATGACAGTTGCTGGGTCCCCGGGGTCACGTGATCTCCTTTTGCAGCCTTCTGACAGGAAAAGTCAATGGGGACGCCAGATTCACTTGACAGCCGTGTTGTTAACTTAACATCTGCAGTGGTTCACCTAACGGCCGTGACAAGAAAGGTTTTTAAATGGGTCAAAATTCACTTTACAGCCGTCTCGCTTAGCAACGGGAATTTTGTGTGCGATCAATTTGATTGTAAGCCAAGCACTACCTGTATATACATGCATACATATACACAGAATGAAATCATTATTATGATTATCATAGGATGAAAAAATATAGTAACAACATCAGCAACATTTAGGTCCATGTTCCAGATGACCTCAACAACTGTGTAAAGTATGCCACCGCTTTATTCTTTTCTCTTTACCGTGTTATAAATGAAGGCCGGAGCCGATTGACAGGAGCATGACCAGAATATTCTACATGCCCTCAGTTGAGCTGAGATCTGGAGCAGAGATTGATTGATTTAAATCCCACCTTTTTATTTTTATACTTATATGTAACTCAAAGCGGCAAACATACTTTCCTCCTCCTATTTTCCCCACAACAGTGAGGTGGGTTGGGCTGAGAGGGAGTGACCAGCCCAACACTTAATTCCCCCCCCCTTGATTGGCTGGATATAGTCTAATTAGTTGTCTTAAATTTGACTGACAGAACTGGCAGAAAATTGAAGATGCTGATTGGAGGCCCCAGACATATTTGGAATTGGAGGGTCTGCCTTGTATTTTGATTTTCAGTGGAATGGATCCTCAAGGAGAATCCCTGCCAAGGTAATGAGTGTTATTAAAAATAAACAAAAAAAACCAAAACCCAACCATGAAATAAAGCCTAGTAGCTTGTATTGACAATCTTTTCTTGTTTTTGCAATAGTAATATGAAAATGACTGCATCTTAAAGCCCCCTTTTAACAACCTCTGCTTGTATTCTAAGTGCTGGATGTGAATTTTAGAATGTCACTAAACCATCTCATTGTTTTATGTTTAATTTTTGGGAAGTCAAGGCCCAAAACCTTACTTGCTTTGTTGGTTGTGTTCAGCATGCTCACTGGCACAAAGTAGTCCACTCTACTCGTAGGAGCAGAAGGATTGAACTATAGTGCCTCTGTTCAGTTAAATAATTCAAAAGAGTATCATACTTGATGGCATCCAAAATCACCAGGAGCCCTCTGAAGGATCGTTGGAAGGAAGGATGTTCCTCAACCCTTGGTAAACATTGAATAGTTAAAAAGTAGGGATCTGAACCAGGTTGGTGCTTCAGATCTGATGTAGGTGTGCTTGTCCTATGTAGTCTCTAACAGGTACAGCAAGTAACCTCAAGCTGTATCTGAAACATCTTTCCTGTTCTGGGTCAAACATTTGCACATCCCTATTAGGAAAAAATATGTTGGGAAGAGTACATTTCTCTCTGGAACCTGATATTATCCAGAAACAAATATTACTTTCCAGCAAAAGAGGTGCACTGTACACTGGGTCAGGGATACCTACCGGTTTGATAACTTTAACGTTTGGGATTTGGTCTAGATAACATATCTTAGGCTGAATTTTGGGATAAATTAAGCCCCACTTCTACATCATATATCAAGGAAAGGCAATGCATAAATAGTGTCTCGCAACCTTAGCAACTTTAAGATGTGTGGACTTTAAGTCCCAGAACTGCAACACCCACAAAGTATTTGAAATGCAATTCTCCATTAATGTTTATTGTAGACAAACAATAGAAAGGGTAGGAATAGTTGGTAAATGGCATTTCTTTATTAATATTACTGGCATGTTGATTGGTTTCATTCTTTTTCCATCTGCCTATCCAAGATCCTTGAGATACTGTGATCTACGATTGATAAACTCCTCATGCCTGGTGAGAACAGCTTTGGAGCAAGAGCTTGGCTTGGCAGCCTATTTTGTCAATTCTGAAAGTACAGTAGAGAAAGGAGGAACCACAAACGATGTCTTGGAGAGTGACCCAGAGAAACTGAGCAGTACTGATAATGAGGATGAAGAAATAGTAACGGAAGGTAAAGGGACATCCCACAGCATTAAACCCATCTTCCCCACCCGTGGCCTTCCGATGTATTGAATACAATCCATTTTTATTTGTTAAACCTGCTTTCTATGAGTAGGATGAAGAGCTGACAAGGGCAGAAGTTCCTTCCAATCAATGACTTGATAAATTTCAGTCACTGTTTTCTTTGAAACATTTTTATATTGTAGTATACTTCTGGAACTCTTTGGGAGGAAGAGTGGGACCTAAATAAATACATGTTTCTAACACCTTTCCTTGCTACAAATTTGCTCCCCTCCCCAAATTTCTTCTTTAAGATATACTAAATCAGTGTTTCTCAACCTTGACAATTTTAAGGCATGTGGACTTCAACTCCCAGAATTCCACAGCCAGCAATGCTGGCTGTGGAATTCTGGGAGTTGAAGTCCACATGCCTTAAAATTGTCAAGGTTGAGAAACACTGTACTAAATGCACATTCCTCCTCCTCCTCCTCCCCCTCCCCCTCCTCCCTTTTCCTTTTGTCAGGAAGCATTACAATCTGTGATAAGCACTGTTCCAAAGACAAGCAGGTCCTCTTTGGGGAAGGAATCAGTTCAGGGATACATGATTGAGGTTCATTCATTCATTCATTAAATTTATATGCTGCCTAACAAGAGACTCTGGGAGGCTTGCAAACACATAACCAGAGGTACAAACATTAGAAGATTTAAATATTAAATAAATGAAAAAAGTAAAAAGCTACAATATTATGGGGTGGAGGTGGGGTCTTCTTCCACTACCCCCCAATATAGAACACCCCCATTGGGGCCCCTGACCTGTTGGCGGAGTCAGGTTTTGAAGCTCTTATGAAAGGAGTAAAGGGGGAGAGTTGTGGATCTCAAGGGGCACAGTGTTCCAGAGGGTGGGAGCTACGGCAGAAAAGACCTCTCTCCTGGAACCCACCTGCTAGAATTCCTCAACTAACGGAGTATGCACCATGTCCCTTCCACTGGTGTGGGTGGGGCAAGTGTCTCATTGGGATGAGACAGTTTTTAAGGTAGTATTTTCATAGTCATACCTTATCCTAATAATTTTGTGTGTATATATGTATATGTGTGTGTGTGTATACAATATATGTACATATGGAAGTATATATGGAAATGGTTCATGTCTTACTCCCGTTGATCAGAACTAGAAAAATATAATACCTATCATTTTATCATGTATCTTTGAGGGAATCGCTGAGAGGAACACTGATATCAAATAAAATTCTATTTCTTCACTCCTTTTGTATTTTAAGTTAGATCAGATTATGTCTATAAAAATATTAAATAAGATTCCCCTTCAATTATGGAGCAGGCTCAGCTTCCGAAAGAAGAAGCCCTGTGAACAGGGAGAGATCTGGCTCTTGTGATTCTGCTGATTCATCTGTCTCTTCAAAAGCATCAAGTAAGACTTCCCACATGTTGCAATGTTATTTTATTTCTTGAAACCATTTATATCTCTCTTGTCCTTTCCATAGCAGTGTTCCTCAGCCTCAGTAACTTTATGATGAATGGACCTCAAATCCCAGCCAAGTGTGGGGATTTTCTGTGGGACGTCCAAATTCAGACAGGCACTAGCCCAGGGGTAGGCAACCTTGGCTGTTTTATGACTTGTGGACTTCAACTCCCAGAATTCCTGAGCCAGCCATGCTGAGGGGAAAGGGAAAAAGTTTCCAAGCTGAGCCACGCTGGCTCAGGAATTCTGGGAGTTGAAGTCCACGAGTCATAAAAGAGCCAAGGTTGCCTACCCCTGCACTAGCCAATCAACCATGGTAGCAGATAACAATGGTGATAAATGTAATAAAGCAGCAACATTAGGAAGAAGGATGTGAGAAACTGGAGGAGTGTTAGGAGGAATGGAGTAGCTGAGGAATTCTGGAAGTTGAAGTCCACATATCTTAAAAGTTCCTGAGTTGTCAAACATTGCACTAGCATTTTAGTTCATGCTACTGTTGCTCTTAGGAAAAAAAGGAACAAAATGTCCATGTAAACCAGGGGTGCCAAACTGCTGGCTCTCGGGACGGATGCGTCACGCAGAAGCCGCACTCACCCCAGCTCCAGCAAGGGGAAAAAAGTCACGATACATCGTGACATGTCATGTGATGCGAGTTTGACACCCCTGATGTAAACTTTTAAAACCTATCTTTATAGAATTAGGTTTTTTTTTTACAATTTCTGATAGGAAAATATTTTCAACCAGTGCTGTTAAGAGTTTTGCAATTCATTTTGTTGGAATTAGTAATTTATAACATGGAAAGGTATTTGGGCATGGAGACTTAAGCATGCATATAGGTAAAATCTCATGCTGAATAAATGATCTTTTTGTCCTAGAATTCCTTTCTTTACCTTCTACTGGTTAGTTATTATTAGAAAATGTTATACGCTCTTAGAAGTGAGGAAAATAAAATAACATCCAGTATGTTACCATATAACATACCATATATAATGTGGCTTCCAAATCTAAGGGACTGGTTTGGACAAAACTCAGCAGCACTTTTTCGTGCATCTGCTGATAAAAACAGGATTGACCAACATGATTGCCAACATCCGATAACGGATATGGCACAAAAGAAGAAGATAATATTACAATATATTTTTAACATCTTATTACATAGCAGTATTTCAATCTACTATATGTAGAATTCTTGTCTAAAAATAATACATCATGAAGGAATTTAAATTTTGTCTGTCATTTTAAATGTGTTCCAGTAGTGTTCATTGTCATAATAAGTATAATTACGTTTTCTAGAACTGAAACAACACAGAGACAAACAAATATGTCATCATTTGGAGAGTGGAGAAGAAATATAAATTTGGTCAGAATGCTTCCCCAATTTCCCATCCCATGTACTCATAGGAAAATAAACATTTGTTTCACATTTCACAAGTGATGGTACATAGATTAATCATCCTAATACACAAATACTCTTTCTTATAAGAAAGATCTAGAGGTGACCCTTAATATTTGTTCCTCAAGGGCTTCCTACTGGAATTTAAAATAAACCATGGCTCTTTTATGTGTATACATACATACATACATACGTACACACACACACACACACACACACACACACACACACACACACACACACAAAAGAGCCATGGTTTATTTTAAACTCCAATAGGAGTTTATATATACTGGTATATATTGTATATATTAGGGTGAGAGTTTGTGGGTTGTAGAACAAGATTTGCATGTTGAATTTGTGCTGAGGCAACTGGTTATTTTGCTTATATGAAACAACTGTTATACATCACTGCATATTCAGTCAAGATTTTAAGATACTTTTGGCAATGTGATAAACTGAAATTTAGACATATTTCAAACAAATTCATTCTCATCTCTCATCATGACTCCACCCCATTTAACAGTGCCAATTTCAAGGTCTCAGCCTTGCTTGTCTGTTTCTGCTTAATTTATTGTACTCCAGGAATGATTTGCGGTGGCATTCTTATATGTGTGTGGGGAGGGAGCAATATGATAGTACGGAACTGGCACTAACCATTGCCATTTCACTGCTAAAGTATAGATTTTATCCACAGGCACACCGTTTTGCAGTGAAGCATCTGCAGGGGAGGTAGGAAAAAAGTCCCCTCGTCAGATGTTGGGCAGCAGTAATGAAGAGAGTGTGAACAGCACTGAAAAGCCAAGACCTAAAGTGGAGAAAGAGCCCAAACAGACCACCATAGCTGCTCAGGCTTCCATCTCTTCGTCGTCACCCTCTCCTTTCTCCTCTTCCTTGGCCTCGTCTGCCCCCACCCATACTCCCTTGCCTCTGCAGGGCTCTCAGTGTTCCATGACTAAAGCATCCCAGCAACCTCCCATCGTTTACCTTCCCAAACTGATGTATGATATAGTGACCTCTGCAGACAGCACTGGCCTCCCCAAGTCCTCCTCCCTCTTGCCTTATCATTCAGTAATGTGGGCAAGCTCTTTTCGCCCTCTCATGAATAAAATGATGACCTGCACGGAGCAGTCCCTCTATTATCGCCAGTGGACCATTCCCAAGCCAATCCACATGGACTACAACAATCGGAATGAAGGGAGGATGGATACTTTTCACCCAAGGAGGCTGCTGCTGAATGGGCCACCCCAGGTATGTCACAGGACCAAAAGTAATTTCTCCTAATATCCTCTTGTTTATCATTTCCTTTTCACCCTCTCATTTTAAGAAAACAATTGTCTTGCAGGATAAAACTACAAGTGGTCCCTGACTTAGTACAGTATCGATTGTTTAATGACTTTTTGAATTATGATAGACAAAAAAAAGTTACTTACGATCTGTCCTCAACAGTTACGTCTGCCACCTCACCCCACAGTCAAGTGATTGCATTTCAGTTGCTGGCTCTCATTTATGACAGATTGCTGCATTTCACGGTTACATGATTGTGTTTTGAGGATGATTTTTATCAGTGGTGGGATTCAGCCGGTTTGCACCACTTCGGCAGAACCAGTAGCTAAAATTTTGTTGCCCAGGGCCAGAACTTCTGGAAGCGGCATCCACACAGAGAACCGGTTGTTCACATATTTGAATCCCACCACTGGTTTTTATCATTTTCCAGCAAAACATTGGATAAGCTGATTTTGGACTTAAAATCATGGGATTTGTGTAACGAGCACTATGACTTACTTAATGATTGTCATAAAATTGAGTTCAGTCATATGAGAACCTGTGACCACAATGACCAAAATTCCAGGTTCGTTTGTGGTCATAACCCTATAAGATGATTACCATCATTAATCACCAATTTATTATATAGTTCCAACATCAGCCCGAAGGCTCTGAAGATGGCCTTAAAAATACACTCCAGTCTCTGCAGTCCTTTGAAATAATTTTTCTCCTTCAGGCTCTGGACATGGAAATAATCGATCCTTTTTCCCCTTCTTCTTCAAATGGTCTGCGAATTCCTGTTTCATAATCACAGTGGACAAATCCAGGGTTATAGATTATCTTAACTAGATTAATGTACAGTTTATCAAAACAATTTACTGTTCTTCCCCTTTGTCGCCATGCCTAATCAATGCCTTCTTCTCAGTTTCTGTATGACTGTTTGAGTCTTGGAATAATAGTTGTAATAATAATCACCAGTACCACCATCACACAATGTAGCCAGTATATTTAATCCAATATGGCATTATATCAGACCTGGACATTTTATGCCCTTCCCCTCGCCCAGCGGTTCTCAACCTTTTCTGGGGCTCGACCCTGGCCCGCATCGCGCATGTGCAGTGTGACAGGGTGCATTGCGCATGCGTGGCGTGACGGGGCGCATCACGCATGTGCGGCGCGATGGCCCGCATCGCAATAGGGAAAAAAATGGCCGACCAAAATAAAAAAAAATGGCGGGCCCCCACTGCACATGCGCGGCGCGATGGCCCGCATCACAATAGGGGAAAAAAATGGCCGACCCCCCCAAAATATGGCTGACCCCAAAAAAAAATTATGGCGGGCCCGCACCGCGCATGCACGGTGTGACGGGGCGCATCGCGCATGCGCGGCGCATCACAATAGGGGGGAAAATGGCCAACCAAAAAAAAATGGCCAACCAAAAAAAAAAAAGGCGGACTGCGGTGCTTGGCGACCCCCGTGAAATAGTCGTTCGACCCCAAATGGGGTCACGACCCACAGGTTGAGAACCGCTGCCCTAGCCATATCTGACACTTTGTTTGGTCTGTGTGAGGACAATCTGAAATTAAATAAGCGCACCGCAGGGGGCAGAAGAAGAAATCGAATCAGGTTCAGCTCTGCACAGTTGCAATGGGCTCTTTCAGTCAGCTGGTGGCTGCAGGAGGATAAGTAGAGAATGTGCTTTTCTGCGCCTGTTCGTCCCTTGCCTGGAGCAGCCTGATGAGTTGTTATGTAGTTTGAGGACATCAGATCAGGTTATATTGGTTCAGCCCTCCACAATGGTCTCAGTTTGTCATGTGGCCCCTTGCCTTATATATTTGCAGGATAATATTCTGAGTGCAGTAATGGGCAAGCTGTGAAAAACAGAAAACGAAAGATCAATAGGGACATAACGCTCCTTTGCATGTTGCCGAATTATAACTCCTAATGCTACAAGGCTGTGAGTCAGAGTAGGGCAGATTAGAGATTTCAGATTAACTTCAGATTAAGTAGCAGTCATCATTTATATTGGCAGATTGTAAAATACCGTATTTGAATCAAACATTGTTTACTATTCTGATTTATGTGTTTCCAGATAGGAAAGACTGGTGCTTATCTACAGTTTCTTAGCATTTTATCTCGAATGTTGATTCGGCTGACAGAAGTGGATGTTTATGATGAAGAGGAGATCAATGTTGGTATGTCTCCCATACTTATTCTTTGGGAAACTATATTTAAGTCCCTTGTTATTTGATTTTCTTTTTCTTGTATCCTTAAACCTTATGTTCCTTTTTTCAGTATTTCATTAACAAGAGATCTTTTACAAATCCCTCTTTTTATTTTTTTAAGACTTTCACATTTACCATATTTTGCTCTTACTGTCCCTAATAACTATTGATTTCCCTTTACCTTCTTTGCTGATTCAATTGTAGAATTGGAAATACCTCAATCTAATATTACTTGTGGGAATATTCTTTTGAAACATTAATGTAGAAATGAACTTTTTCATGTTGTTTGGAAGCTGAGTGTTCAGACATGCTTTTCAATTAATTAAAAGGATATCCAATGCTTGAGGAGCTTTCCACCATACCTGTGCACTGTTTTGGAGATTATCATCTGGATGTGTCCTAATTTCTACTACCTTTTTTGGATACTATAGAAAGGACACATATAGGTTGTCCTCATTTAGTGACTGTTTGCAGTTACAACAGTGATGAAAAAGTGTGTGACCAGTCCTTGCATTTAATGATCTTCACAGGTCTGTAAAATAAAGGAAGACTGAAGTAAGATAATGAGCAGAGTTGCAATTTTACTTAGTGACTATTTCACTTAACGACCAAATTGGCGGTTGGATTTGTGGTCACTAAAAGAGGACTGTCTACATATCCTGAAACTGCAGGTTATAATTTAAATTATAGGTCCCATGGCAGTGAGATCCAATGAGTTCATTTATCAAAGCACTTTCCCTAACTTTCAAAATTTATGACTTGGGAAGTTCTTAACCTTTTATTTCAGCTGAGTTAATTCATTGTTCCAATACTAGAACTTCTGAAGGGCTCAGAAGCCATTACTTCTCCCTTTTCAAACAGAAGATGTGAAACACAAAGCCAATTTCCATCTGGCTTAATTCTTTTGATGACAAAAGAATTTGTGTTTTGTTTACAGCCATCAAACAAATGGATGCTCTTCCTTCCACTGCAAGGGTAGTGATCTACAGAAAGGATAAAAAAAAAAATCACTAATATTAGTTTGAACTAATCAATATTTGAGTTTCAGCAGGGGCTGCCCTGGGATATCAAGCATTGTAGTGAGATATAGCTCAGGATGTTAAAAAGTTGTACATGCTGATCATCCCTAAAATATTTGATTTTTAAGTTGTAACTAGGCTGGATAGTGCTCGGAGGCATTCATGTAAAAACGGGGGTTCGGTCCCATCTTTCCTTCTACATTGAATAATTCATCATAAAGCCCACATTCATTAAATGTGAAAAAGAATTACCTTGGTTGCATTGTGTGAGTTTCTTCTGAAATCTAGCTTACCCCTTTTCTGTGTTTATATTTTTGGATTTCCTTTTTGTTGATAATACCACAGATTTGAAAGAAAATTCAGAACAATATTACCATCAGCCAGGAGATGTGTGGCCTGATTTAGAAACATTTAAAAAGATGCCTTTTGATTATACAATCCACGATCCAAAATATGAAGATGCAAGTCTCATTTGTTCAACGGTGCAGAAGACAAAGAGTGATGGTCAGGATATCTGTTTTCTTTATTTGAACAGCTTATTTTTGTATAATTTTTATAGAATAAAGTATTGCAGGAGAAATGGTTGCTCAGAATCTTGTTTTACATTCCAGTCTTGGGAAGAAATTTGAGTGGGATGGGGAAGGGAACACCACTCAATTTGGAAGGCAGTCAGTTATTTGCATTCTGGATTAAATAACGGTTAGCTTTATTGACATAATTCATCTCTTGTTAGTTCCTTTCCCAATCTGACTTTGAGCATTTTACTCACACAGCTAATAGATGCTGTGTGTGAAAGATTGGGATCAAGAAAGCAGAAAAATAGCTTGAAATTTTTGTTCATAGTTACCACTGAACTATTAAACCATCCACAATTACTTGCAACTAGCAAGTTATTTGCTAAACCTGATATTAATTGAAATAAAACTGCATTATTTTAGTTCAGTCTTGGCAATAGTGTCCAGTATTTGGACATGTTGGCTTGGAAGTCTTTAAATAATATTCTGAACACCTCTGAAAGTCACCAGATTGGATAACTATTCAGAACTATATTCTAAAAAGGGCTTAGTAATAGCATTAACAGAAGGCAATATTTTGACAGAATGGTTGACATTCGTCTACTCCCATAAGGAAAATCCACTTTTAATCTTGTTTTGGTTGTAAGCTAATATAGTTTTGCAGGAGCTAATGAACAAAAATGTGCTCATCCCTTTGTCGAAGTGGGTGCGCCTTTTAGCTGATACAGTCAAAATGCATTTGTGCAGATAGATCAACAAAGAGAAAATCGGAGGATCTGTACATGCGCCGTCAGACAACTCGGATGAGATTATCCAAATATGCTGCTTACAACACTTATCATCATTGTGAACAATGTCATCAATATATGGGCTTTAATCCCAGGTATCAGGTAAGATTTATAGAATCTGCAATTAGAAAATTCATTACATTTCAGGGACAGCAGAAATTACTTTAAGTATTCATCAGATTAAAAAACTGGGAAAAGACGAAGCATGGTTTTATGCAATATTATATTGAATAGGATGGTCCATGTCCTTTTGTTGAGGACACAGTATTATACCCACTTTGCTAAAAATCTAGGAGTCAGCCTCATTAAATCAAATCACTTAGCAAATGGAAGGTTTTTTCAACTTCACAATGTAAGTCTAGAGCAGGGGTAGGCAACCTTGGCTACCAGGCTATGATGGCTCAGGAATTCTGGGAGTTGAAGTCCACGAGTCATAAAAGAGCCAAGATTGCCTACCCCCGGTCTAGATTTCCTACTGGTATTCTTTTCAAGTACTCAATTCAGCCCTGCTTAACTTTTTCAAATACCTACCAAGATGGACTTAGTCCTGCCATCAGATGAACTCATGAAACTGAAAGCATTTTTAAATACGTACAATGGTGGGATTCAGCCAGTTTGCACCACTTCGGCAGAACCGGTAGCTAATTTTTTGTTGCCCAGGCCCAGAATGGACTTCCGGAAGCGGCATCCACACAGAGAACCAGTTGTTCATATATTTGAACCCCGCCACTGCATACGTATATATACAGCTAGTTTTTTTAAAGAACTCATTCCTCAATAGCAATAGCACTCAGACTTATATACCGCTTCACAGTGCTTTACAGGCCTCTCTAAGTAGTTTACAGAGTCAGCGTAGTTGCCCTCAACAATCTGGGTCCTCATTTTATCGACCTCGGAAGAATGGAAGGCTGAGTCAACCTTGAGCTGGTCAGGATCAAAGGAATTGAATGCCTGGCTATGGGCAGAGTTTGCCTGCAATACTGCAATTCTAACCAAAATCTGCATAAATTTCAAAATGCAACAGATTCAGAAATGTATCCATTCTGATACCAGCTGAAGCTATTTTTCTTGATGTTCCATTTTATACCTTAAATAATCACCAGTTTAAGTAAGTGTATCTCTTTGAATCTATTAAAAGATGTTGGGGGTTGGAACATAACAATCTGTATTAATTAATGCAACCTGTTTATTGTATTAAGATGTGGTTTGCTTTTCTGCCACTGTTATTATAGTCAACAGCATATATCAATATCAGTTGTCAAAAAAGAGCAAATGTGGTATGTTGCACTTGTATCCTTTTTTTCCCTCAGCTTTATGAATCTACCTTGCATGCTTTTGCCTTTTCCTATTCAATGCTTGGAGAAGAAATTCAGCTACACTTCATTATCCCTAAATCGAAGGAGCACCATTTTGTCTTTAGCCATCCAGGAAGGCAGCTGGAAAGTATGAGGTTGCCTCTTGTCACAGATCAGGTAGATAAAGAGCAATTTGCAAAACTGTTATTCTAGAGGATTAGAATTTAAACTGCTTCCAGATGATAGTATAGATGGATTGATTGATCTTATTATAGATGATAACCCCTAAATCAGGAGTCTTCAAACTTGGCCCTTTTATGACTTGTGGACTTCAACTCCCAGAATTCTGGGAGTTGAAGTCCACAAGTCATAAAAAGGCCAAGTTTGAAGACCCCTGCCCTAAACTATCCAGTAAGAAAACTAGAGTTGAACAGGGGTTTAAAATGGCCTTTCAAAATTTTCCATCATGTTTGGAAAGACATTCACATGCACCCTGGTTTTTTCTTAAATAGTGCAAGAATGCTACTTTGCATCCATTAAAATGTCCTTGAAGCTCATTTTTCCTTTAAAATAATTCGTACAGCAAACTATCTTTTATCAAATAGAATGAACTTGTATACTTTGACAGAGTATTCAGATATGATTTTATTTTACTTAAACATAGAAACAGCTGGCCTACTTTTTATCAAGTTTATCAACATTTGGTTTATTGAGCTTAGTACTGTTGATTGCCAGTGGCTCGCCAAGGTTTTAGGCAGAGATTTTCTGTTTTACCTGTATCTGGAGATCCTAGGCCTTCAACATGAAAAGCATGTGCTCTGTCACTGAGTCCTCTGTCACATTATTAAATTTTACAGTCCAACTATAAAACAGTATGTACATACATACGTATGCATATATTTTTGTTTATATATGTGTGTGCATATATGTATGTGTGCACATCTTTGTGTGTGCATCTGTATGTGTGTGTGTTTGTATATATACCATGTTTCCCCGATAATAGGACTGGGTCTTATATTTACTTTTGCTCCAAAAGACCTAATAGGACTTATTTTTGGCTGATGTTATTTTTTCATGTACAGAAGGCAGGGAGTGTGCGGTGGCCACAGGCCCACCCTCCAAGCAGTAGATGGAGGCAGAGGCATGGGGGAGATACAGGCTAGACTGGACAGTCAAGAAAACGTGGCCAGCTCATCATTGCTTGCGTCGGGGGGCGCCTGTGGGGGCCTGAGTGGGGCTGGGGGGGGATCCATGGGTTTCTGACAGAGGAGGGTGGGATCAGGGCGGGTACTAGGGCCTGATCCACCAGAGGAGCCTCACCAACCCTCTCGGGGTGTGCCCAGCCTGGCCCTTGAACTCCCGGGGTGCTGGGACCCCACGACTCAGCCTTGCTTCCCCGAAAGACCATCTGTCTTTGCCTGCAGCTGCTGCAGCTGGGACAAAGCAGGCAGCTGTGTGCTTGCCTGGCACATCTGGCAGGCCAGATCACGTACCACCCCTGGTGTCTCTGCCTCCACCTACTGCATGGAGGGCCGGCCCAATGGTCATGGCACTTGGACACACTTGTGCTGCATGGGCTGTGGATTCCAGAGGCAGCTGGGACTCCGCAGCCTGTGCAGCACAGGTATGTCCAAGTGCCACAACTGCTGGGCTGGCCCTCCCAGCAACAGGCAGAGGCAGAGATGACACGCTATCTGGCCTGCCAGATGCGGCAGGTGACAGTGTGACTGCCTGCCCCGTCTCAGCCATGCAGTTGCGGGCAAAGGCAGACAGTTTTGGGGGGAAATGGGGCTGTGCCACGGGGTCCTGGTGTTCCAGGAACTGAAAGGCCAGGTGCCCACTGCCCACCGCCCAGAGCCCCAGGCAGCCCATGCTGCCGTTTGGGGACCCTGCATGACCTGAGAGGGTAGGCGAGGTCCTCCGGTGGATCAGGCCCTTGCTCCCATCCTGGTCCCACTCCCTCCACCAGAAACCTCTGGATCTCTCCCAGCCCTGCCTGGGCCCCCACAGGTGCCCCTGATGCAAGCGATGTGAAGTGGCCACACCCACCCGGTCACCTCTACTCACTACTTGCCTTGCCTCGCCTCTGGGGCTTATTTTTTGGGTAGGACTTATATTAGGAGCATCCTGAAAAATCATGCTAGGGATTATTTTTTGGTTGGGTCTTATTTTTGGGGAACCAATATATATATATATTTCTACGTATTTATCTATTTGTGTCTGTAGTTAATTGGCTAAGATATGAATGTGTGGATAATTATATAGTTATTTGTTGTAATGCAAAATTAATAAATGCTAGTATGTTAACATATGAGTTCCCATCCCCATATCTTGTATGTTTGTCTTATATTAGCTAGTAGCAAATACAATTCAGTAGATAGTTTTAATTATCCTCTTTATTATTTATTTCAGTTTTCATTCTCCCAAAGGAGAATTAGTTGCAATTACCACTCTCTAACTGAATAATTAATTGAACCAGGCTTTTTTTTCTTATCTAAAATATTTCTAATGTTTTCACTATAAACTTTAGACATACTAGACATTTGGCTTTATAGAGACTAGTGGAAGCATGGAGCCCTGTCACTTTCTTCCTTTACACTTTCACATGGTTCGTTGACTTTGAGTAGAATAGTGCTTTTTCTTTTCCTCCTCTTCTTTCTGATCATTTACCAATGCTGTTGATAGGCTTTTATAAATATTAGATTTACAATATGTTGCATTACAACGCATCATATTAAACCATATAATATCATATACATTCCTAATTTTACAGAGCCAGGACTACATAAAGAGCCCAACTTTTACTCCTACAACAGGACGCCATGAACACGGACTTTTCAATCTTTATCATGCAATGGATGGAGCCAACCATTTGCATGTTTTAGTTGTCAAAGAATATGAAATGGCAATATATAAAAAATATTGGCCCAATCACATCATGCTTGTTTTGCCAAGCATTTTCAACAGTGCTGGAGTAGGTAGGTACATGTTTTATTAGTTACTTCTGTGAATAAAATAACGGTATTAATTTTAGCTGGCAGCACTGGTAGAATAATTAAAGCAGGAAAAACTCTGGGAAAAATGTAATTCTGCTTAAGCCTCTTTTTGTGGCCTCCAAAAACACCCCACGATTATGCTGCCAATTTCTATAAAGCAGCAAAATAATCTGCTCTTTTCAATGATCTAATTTCAGCTTATCCACTACTATAGTCCTTGGCCACCAACATCAATAAATCAGTAAAATACAAATTTTGCCCACAAAAGGATTGAAACGCTCAAAGCGGTTCTCAACCTGTGGGTCGCGACCCCATTTGGGGTCGAATGACCATTTCACGGGGGTCGCCAAACGCCGCAGTCCGCCATTTTTTTCCGGCCCGTCGCGCACGCACGATTCGGCCTGTCGCACCGCGCATGCGCGATTTGGGCCGTCGTGCTGCGCATGCGCGATTCGGCCCGTCGCGCGTGCCGCGCATGCGCAATTCGGCCCGTCACGCGCACCGCACATGTGCGATTCGGCCCGGCGCGCCGCGCATGCGCGGTTCGGCCCATCACGACGTACATACATGTTGATTGTGCAAGAACAATCTTTTCATATAGCTAAAGACATTGAGCTAAAATGAAACCTCCACTTTCCCTTATTGGTTATAGGAGCTGCTCACTTCCTAATAAAAGAGCTGTCTTACCATAATTTGGAGCTGGAACGAAATCGGCAGGAAGAACTCGGCATAAAGCCTCAAGATATTTGGCCTTTCATTGTCATCTCCGATGACTCCTGTGTGATGTGGAATGCTGTTGAAATTGACTGTTCTGGTGACAGAAAAAGGTAAATGGCTATTACTTTGGGGTGGTGAAGATTCCCCCCCCTTAAATAGCAATAGCAATAGCACTTAGACTCATATACCGCTTCACAGTGCTTTACAGCCCTCTCTAAGCGGTTTACAGAGTCAGCCTATTGTCCTCCAACAATCTGGGTCCTAACACCTAATCTGACTTGAAATTACTTCCTGATCTCTTGCAGTGAATATACCTGGAGAGAAAAGAATATTTCCCTAAAGCAAATTCTTCAGCACATTGAATCAACTCCCAGTGTCACCCACTATGCCTTGATTGGCATGAGGAAATGGTCCAGTAAAACTAGAAGCGGAGATATCAAGGAGCCATTCTCATGTTGCCATGTGCATGACTTCATCATGCTGAATGTGGAGCTAACCCAGAATGTCCAGTATAACCAGAATAGGTGAGCCAAGTCTGACTCAGGGAGCCAGCTCCTCCCAACCAGGTGACATATAGATTACAGTTTCTAGCATTTGCACCTGGCGTGGCAGACAGTCCCAATGGTTGGGCAATTTTAATTCATCCAGATGGGACAACAGACGGGAAGAAACTGAGTTTTATTGTGGTAGCTCATTCCATTATGCTTACTGATTCGGAAGGATGATGAATATTGTCCATTTTATGATTCTTCTTTAATTTAGGGTCAAATCTTTACAACATACTAAAGACGTGTATCTGGCATACATTTTTTTAAAGGAATAAAAATAAGTCAAGAAGAACTGAAAAAAAAACCAATTAGCACATTGTTTTTCTGCTAAAAATAGCTCCCTTGAAACAGTAGTTTGGATCTGTATGAAATTGTGTGAACCATTTACTATCAGGAACAGTTTTTTCTTCTTCTTAGATATATCCCTGTGATGTCAGACCATCTCAGTTCCCTTGGACAAATATCAATTTCATGCCTTTTAAACAGGTCCTGTTACCATCGGTGCCAACCTTGGCCCATACAGTACAGTATTTCTATTGTATTCATAGGGGCTTTCTATTAAAATCTACACTGTTCTTTAAATTCTGAATCTCCTGCTCTTCCCAACAGATTTGTGTGTGATGATGTGGATTTCAATCTACGTGTCCACAGTGCAGGCTTGAGCATCTGCCGATTCAATCAATTTAGTGTCATGAAGAAACAAATAACAGTAGGAGGGCAAAGGTCCTTTCATATCAAATCAAAGGTGAGACTTCAGGAATGGAGGACTTACTAACTGCAAAGTTACACATTCGGTAGATTCTGAGGTTAAGCAATGGGATGATCTAAATGGAGTTCCAGTTTTAGGATCAGCTCGTGCCTCCAAAACTACAATGCGATCCAGCCGAACAGCAGTTTGGCAAAGGGAATTCCAGTCAGCTGTTGCTCAAAGAGCAGGTGGCAACTGTAGCTAGGCTAGCCTTTGCACAACTGCAGCTTGTGCACCAGTTCCACCTATTCCTGGTTTGGGAGACTTTGGTCATGGACATTCGTGGCTTAGTTGCCTTGTAGTTGGAATATTGCAACACTCGCACAGCCATCTGAAATGTGGTTCAGAATGCAGCAGTGCCGTTAATTAGAAGCCACATTCTGCTCCCAATAGATTTTGAGGTGAGATTCAGGATTCTGGTTACTATCTTTAAAGCCCTATATAGCAAAAGACTAGGAACTTGCAGAACTGCATTATTTCTTTCTTTTTTTTTTATAATTTTTTAATGGTTTTTTAATTTTTAACAGAAAAAGAAAAATGCTCAAATCAAATCATAATGTTAAAATAAACAATAAACATAATCACAACATAAATACATATTTCAAAATCATCCATAAACAAAACATAAGTACTTATTTCAATACATCTAATAATAATAACTCAACTGAAAATAATCATAGACCATATTTACCAAACAATTAACATTACTGCTCGGTACCCCCACCACCACATCACCCTAACCCTAACCTTCCCCCCTCACTTACCAACTAACTACCTACTCTCCTCCCTCCTTCTCTATCTCCCTCCTTCTACTCCACTCAACTATCCCTACTCTTCCCCCTTCTTATCAACTTTCTACTTACATAAGCCTTCACTCTTCCTTCCTCTTTCCATCAGATGTGGTGCCCAGAGGCCACCCGAGCAACCCCTTAATAACAATAATTACATATCCTTGCATCAACCCCATTGCAGTTGAGAAAACATAGTATATAAAATTATAAACCCTCCTTACCCCCCCCCCCTGACTTCCCAGAGTGAGTACAGGGTAAAACAAAAGAAAACCCACTACTTCAAACAAAGTTATTATATAATCCTAACAAGAAGTTTAAACTATATACTAAATACAATCTCTACTTAACATTTATTCAACCTTATCAATTCTAATACATATCTAATCCCTCAATCAGTATCTAATATCAAACCTTAAATCATTTCAATCCACTAAACAAAACAGACAAATCATCTTGTTAAGAGTATTAATTTTCATTTACATATCTAAACCATCAATCTAACAATCTTAATTTTAAATTTCACTTCTTCAATCGACTTCTGGGCTTTCTCATATGTCAAATAAACCTAAATAACAAATACAATCTATTTAATCCATTTCTAACTTAGATTCCTCCTTATCAAATCACATAATGCTTATCTATCCCATCAATCAATCAATCTAATGTCAAACCTAGATCATTTCAAAGCAAGTACATTCTTCTTCAATTTAATTATATCTTCCATTAATCATCTTCTTTAACGTCTTACTCATAATCTTAATATTATATCTTCCGTTAATCATCTTCTCTTACATCTTATTCATAATCTTAGTCCTTGAGTCAGTCCATAGTTTTAAATTACCCATAATTCCTTGCTTACAATTTTAAATTTCACATCTTCAATCGTACTCTTGGTTTTTTCTTCTGCCAGGTAGATCTCCATAACGAGGCCCCCCTTCCAAATAATAAGTCACAGAACTGCATTATTTCAAGAACATCTGCCCACCGCACATACTCTCACAAGGAGGAAATGCTCCAGGTTTCCTCTTTTGAAATTTGCGCCACCTCATGCAACCTAGAAGTATGTGTATGTGTCTTTTTGATTGCTGTTCCTCTGTTCTGGAATGATCTCAACTCCCCCCACCCCCCAGATAACAGTATACACCTAACACCAAGTTTATTTGTCTTTAGAAAAACTGTTAACACTTGCCTTTTGGAGGTGGGATTCAGTTAAATCAAGTCCCTTTTGGTTATCTAATTATCCTGTTTGCTCATCATTTTATATTTTGTGCATAGCACCCAAAGCCACATGGTTTGAGCTGGGGAGTCCTATAAATCAATTAAAAGGTACTTGTGCTTTGGATCACCATATCTTCAAGATCAGGTTGGCCCCAGTCCTGCAGGGCTTTTGTAAAAAGCATTGAAGATCTCTTTAGAGGTTTTTGTTATTGTTTTGGTTTGGTTTATCCGGTGACCATTGTAGTTTTTTATTAGTTGATAATATTGTTTTTTATTGTTCTAACTGGTTAAGTCGCATTCGCAAGATGGGTGGCCACAAAAAGTAATAAATAAATCTTTGAAAAGATTTTTTGTGTTTATTTTGGAAACAAGCAGTCAAAAGGCCCGGACAATCACAATCATGTCCCTATGCCAGAGTGATATCTCTAAGCTCTCAACACGCTTCTGAAAATGTTTCTTCATATTTGTATCTATGTGCGTGTTTACATACATACTCTCAAATATGTGAGACATCTGAAATAATTTTTCTCTCTCAGTCAGTTATAATAATTGTATCGCTGTATGTGATTTTTATTCGGTCACATGTATTTTTAACCTGATTTTGAAAAATCAGTGCTAAAAAATATAAATCGCTATCACACTCATGGTTTTCTTTTCAGGTGTCTGATAATTTAGTGAGTATTGGTCCAGCTCAATATATATGTGCCCCTGACAGCAAGCATACATTCTTGGCAGCGCCTGCTCAGTTGTTGCTTGAAAAATACTTCCAGTATCACAGCTATCGCTTCTTCCCTCTTTCACTGAAGAATTACAGCCACCCAGTGCTATCAGTGGATTGTTACCTTAATTTAGGACCACAGGTAATTAACTTACGTATTAATTCAAATACTGCATATAAATATAAAATACATGCGTGTACTGGAGAAAGCAGTTATGTTTGGAAGAGTTAGAGGTAAAAGGAAACCAGGCTGTCCAAGAACACAGTGGCTGGACACCATCAAAGCTGACACCAGCCAGAGCATAGAAAAACTCAAGTAGTGCAAGATTGAAAGAGTTGGATACAACTGAATGGATAACAACATCATCATCATCGCCATCATCATCGTCACGTGTGCACATGCCCTTCAAATGTACCGTGTTTCCCCCAAAATAAGACCCAGTTTTATTTTATTTTTTGCCTCCAAAAGAGGCACCGGGTCTTATTTTTTTTGGGGGGGGTGTCTTTTCAAAGGCCTCACCCCAAAACTAGGGCTTATTTTGGGGGTAGGTCTTACTTTCGGGGAAACACGGTAGCTGAGCCTCAATTCCCAGCATTGTTCTTTACTGCTCATCCTGCCTCTAGGATTGTTATTTCACAGTACCTGGATGGCTACAGGCTACCCATGCCTGATGTGGAATCTGAGAAGTGGACTCTGCCTGCTTCTTGTTATCTGAGCTATCAGTCTCTTAGTTTATTTGTTTATTAAATGTATATCCTGCCACAGTCACCAAAACATCTTGGACGCTCATGAAGATAAGCAAATGAATCCCAGCGACCGGTTAGGGCGCATAGGGTTGGCCTCCTACGCGTCCCGTCTGTTAGACAATGTCATCTGGCGGGGCCTAGGGTAAGGGCCTTCTCCGTTGCTGCCCCAGCCCTCTGGAACCAGCTTCCCTCAGAGGTTCGTACTGCTTCCTCCCTCCTGGCCTTCCGGAAAGCACTAAAGACACATCTATGCCGACAGGCTTGGGGTGTATGAGCTGCGCTCTGCCCCTGGGCCCTAGGGAGGTCCCTCCATCAGCGATTGTGAGCTGATTGTGTTTGTATGTTGTATGAATGCAGTTAATTTTTAAATTTTTTATTATTGTATTTGTTGTAAGCCGCCCTGGGTCTTCGGAGAAGGGCGGCATATAAATTTGATTAATAAATAAATAAATAATAAATAAATATTGTAGCACGACAAGAACACTTTATACATACAATTCCTTCCCACCCCACTTTCCTCCAATACCTTCTAGGAGCCCTAACAACCTTCTGGAAAAGTCCTGTTTTCAACGTGTTCCAGAAGGTGGATAATATTGGAGACAAACAAACTTCCAAGAGGCCATTCCAGAAGGTTGTCCTGATTACCGATGAACAATGCTGAGGGGTTTTGGACCTCTTCACCTCCCAGAAACAAAGAGGAGCCAACTGTTTTTCCTGGCATGATGGAAGTGGTTGGGCTTTGGCCCCCCTTTTTTTTCCAGAAAAAGCAAGTGTGCCATTCCAAGCGGAATAGCTGAATAGCAGTACCAGTGCAGCTACCTGCTATAATGGTTTTTTTCCGGTTTTGCCAGAATGAGGCAGCAACCAAGTGCTATGGAGTAACTTATCTATGGGTGCATTAGGATAGATCCCTTGCCAGAGACAAATGTTTGCCTAATATAGGCAGGTATTATCATATTTGGTGGACATGCGGGAAGGCAAAGGATTATTGGAAAAATATACATATGTGGTTAGAAAAAATATTGGATGAACAAGTGGATTTTAAACCTAAACTTTTTTTATTAGGCATCACGCCTGAAAAGACTAATAAGCAGAAATTATACCTAATTCTACATATTACTACAGCAGCAAGAATAATTTTTGCACAATATTGGAAGAATGAAGCTTTGCCATCAGAGGAAGAAATAATCAGGAAGATTTTGGAATGTGCAGATTAACCATGAGGCTGAAAGACAAAGAAGATACAGACTATTATCAAATTTGGAATTTATTTTACTCTTGGTTAGAGAAAAGAAGCAAGGATTAGGAATTGAATATGTATTAGTTTAGTAAATTTCAGACAACTTGTTGATTGGAAAACTTAACATATATTGGGGAAAAAGAAAAATTAATAAAAAAGATTGAAAAAAAAAGAGAGAAATGTTTGCTGCAAAGCAGGAGTCTTCAAACTTGGCCCTTTTATGACTTGTGGACTTCAACTCCCAGAATTCCTCAGCCAAGCGTGCTGCAGAGGAAACAATAAAATAAGAGAAAGGCATTGGCAAAAAAAGAAAAAGGGAGGCTATTGTTTTGATTACACATGATTAGGGATGATGCCAGGCTCCTATTAGAGCCAGCCTCTGCAGTTTAGCTAAATTTAATTTAATGTTATTAAGTTAAATGAGAGGGGATTTGTATAACTTCTCTTTAAAGGCCATTCAGTCATGAAATGACTACAGAAACCTAAGAAAAAAAAGAACTTAAACTAAGTGTAGCATGTCAAATTATTTATAAAATTAAAAAAGATACGTGCTAGCTATAGGAGAGCGGCGATGAGAACAAGCATGTGCTAATATTTGGAAAAATGGATTCATTTATCCACCTTAAATGGATTCCATAATACCCTGCACAATCTGAAACCGCTGTCGATGTTTTCTGTGGCCATAACTGTTTTAGTAAATGCTAACCTGAATTGTCTCTGGATGGGAGAGTAAACCATTCTTGCCATTTTGTTCCTCTTGCAACAGATTGCAGTTTGTTATGTTAGTTCCCGGCCTCATTCTCTGAATGTCAGCTGCTCTGAGATGATATTCAGTGGACTCTTGCTGTATCTCTGTGATTCCTTTGTTGTAGCCAGCTTCTTGAAGAAATTCCACTTTTTGAAAGGTAAGAGGTTGCTGTTGACACATAGAGTGACTTGACATCTTTGAGGCAGGCAGGCAGGAAGGACAAAAGCATTTGTGTCTTTGATACTTGAACTTTCCTACCTGAAAAACTACTCAGGGGGAAAAAAGAAGCCTTCCAGGGAGAAACATCTATTCAGTGCAGAAATAGATTGGCTTCCTGGGAACAAGGAACCTGATCTGTTTTTAAAATAGCATTTTGACTAATCTAATTGCCGACAAGGAAATTAAATGTTCTACAAGGAATACTGTTATATACCCTAATTGTTCTGATGGTTCCTTCCTTCCTTCCTTCCTTCCTTCCTTCCTTCCTTCCTTCCTTCCTTCCTTCCTTCCTTCCTTCCTTCCTCCCTCCCTCCCTCCCTCCCTCCCTCCCTCCCAAAAAAATGTTTCTTATACTGGAAATTATTTTGGTTTTCTTCTCTTTTCTTTGTTTCAATAAGAAACCAAATAAATATTTAATAATAATTGAAAATCGGTTGGAACCAGGTTTTCTTAATATGACCACATGATTGTCACTCCTTGCTTCCTTGGTGTTAAATAAGCAACCTTTTCCTTAAAGGTAAGGCTGTGACTTTTCCTCAGACCTTTCTTTTCATTTACATCTCCCAAATCTCTTTCCCTTTAGTTTCATACATCTCCCCACCTTCCCAGGAATGTAAACTGCAGGAGGTGCCCTGCATTGTATGTTTGGATTGACTGCTCTAATGCCCACTCATTCCAAATACTATCTATATTCAGGAAGCGGAAGGAGATATGAATTATTTTGCCACCTATGAAAAGTACCCTATGATGCAGAGAGGGAAAGAAGGCAGGAGACACGCATATCTCTAAGATAGGGGTGTCAAACTGCCGGCATGTGGGACAGTTGCACCCCAACTCCAGCACTGCAAAAAAAAAATCACGATGCGTCACGTGACGTGGCGAGTTTGACACCCGTCCTCTAAGACAGTGTTTCTCAACCTTGACAATTTTAAGGCATGTGGACTTCAACTCCCAGAATTCCACAGCCAGCAATGCTAGCTGTGGAATTCTGGGAGTTGAAGTCCACATGCCTTAAAATTGTCAAGGTTGAGAAACACTGCTCTAAGAGATTGCTTGGTGCCTCTTGATTGCTAAAAGGTTGTCCTTTCAGCATTTCTCCTTTTGACTGATACTATCTTTTAAATGATTCCATAATTGAGAGCTGGGGTTTGGGTTCAGGGTGTTGTGTATGATTTTTTTTTTTTAGCTCAGAAAGTTATATATATGGGGGGGTCCTTGGTGCTCTCTGAGCTTGGTTGTTTTCTTGCAGATGTTTCATTACCCAATTAGGTAACATAATCAGTGCTAGAAGAGGGGGGGGTTTCTCTCTATTTATGTGGTTTATGGCTGGCCCTACCAGTGTTGGTGGGAGTGTTCTTAGTGGTTCCTTGATTAGGTTCCATAATTAATACTGACCAATACTGACTGGGCAAGCCTCTAATATATAAAAAGAGAACAAACCACACTCCCTTCTAGCATTGATACTACCTAGTTGGATAATGAAACATCTGCAAGAAAGCAACCAAGCTCAGAGAGCACCAAGGACTCGATAGTTCAACCCTGAGCTACTAATATTTTCTTCTATTAGTTATGTATGTGTAACACAAATGCTAATAACAATAATTCCCACAGGGGCCACCTTATGTGTCATTTGCCAAGACAGGAACTCCCTTCGCCAAACTGTTATCCGGCTAGAACTGGAAGATGAGTGGCAATTCCGGCTAAGAGACGAGTTTCAAACAGCCAACGCCAAAGAAGACAGGCCCCTCTTTTTTTTAACAGGACGGCATATTTGATAAGAAATTATCCGATATCTTCAAGGAGACACTTCCAACCAAAAATAAGTTGTGAAAATATTGATGGTGGGGGAACTTAAATGTTCAGCTGAAGTTTAAAAAAAACAACACTCCCACAGTGTAGACAAAAAAATGTAGACAAATTTGAAATATCTGTATTATAATTCTATTTTATTTGACACATTTGTGTTTATAATTTCAGACTACGTCAGTATCTTTTATAATTTAAGATGTTTTAAGCTGTTCGTTCTGTGTCAGTAGCAGAGTGGAATTGCTGCTTGTTGTAGCGGAATTGCTTATAGGCTCTCCTTGCCTTTGTTTTGGTTGTATAAATTATAGAAGATTATTTTGTCATGAAATATTTGGGGTGGCATAGTTCAACATTTAGAAGTAGATTGCCTTCTTAACCTTTTGTCGAATTAGAAGTCAGTAGACAGAAAATGCTCCATTCTTAGTATACAATGCAGCTGATAAGTGAACAACTACGGTATGTGAAAAGATTTGGGTAAAGTGCTAGAGGCAAAAATGAACTGGGCAGTTTTTCCCCTGCAAGCCCCAATGAAATGAACGGGAAGTGGGAAGAGCATGGCACTGTGTATCAGACTTAGTGGGAATTGCAGAAAAGAACTGTCCAAGGGATTGTGCCTTATATTTCCATTTTAATGAAAATGGACGCTTAGCCCTTTACCTTTCTAGTAATTTTCCACAATCGCCCCTTACCATTGCTGAGATGATGCAAAGCCTGTCCCCGTTACATTGGATAGGCCACAAGACAGGGTGGATGATTCTAGAAGATTCTACTGTAATGATTTTCCTTATCCTTGTCTCAGAATCCTTGTTTGTTTTTGAAGTGGAGGCATTTATAGGACACTGGTAAGGAGATAGTTCCTTTCCAGTTTCCTCAATGCCTTCAACAACGCCAGGGCTTTTAATACCTAATCTCATTGGAAAAGAGACAGAGGGAAATATTCAGGGAGATATTCAGAGATGTATCGCCTTGAAAGTAGCCCATATTGAACTATATACCGTATCACAAATATCAACAGTTGACCACAGGACATGTTTTATGACATTTTGTATTATGTCACAAATGTTTTATGATAACTTTTATGTATAAAATGTTTTATAAAATTTGCCAGATTTCAAGTCCACAGGAGTCACGGGCCTAGATTTTGGACATATTTTATAAATTAGCTCTTTTGAAGTACCTTCATTTAATAACTGTTGCCTACAACACACTGTTTCATCCACTAAAGATACACAGACAAACAGGAGAGCTTTAGTAGTATGTTAGACAACTCATGACCTGTCGGATCTTTATTTCAAAGATACTTGCTTTCCAGATTCCCTAAAAACCTTCAAAAATGGTAGAACTTCTAATGCAATGGAAAAGTGTTTAAAAATTCAGGGACATATTCAGAGATGTATCTGCCTTGAAAGTAGCCCATGTTGGACTGTACGGCACAAACATCAGCAGTTAACCACAGGAAATGTTTTCTGACATTTTGTATTATGTCACAAAAAAAGAGATGTTTGCCTAGGGTTAAACCAGCAGAGGGGAACCACCTCTGCAGACGGGTGCAATTTGAAGTTCAATTCTTTTTCTGCTTATAACAGTATTTACAGTTATCAGCACTGGAATGAGGATAAGGAATCATCAGAAGGTTAAATGCTGGAAAACTTCTTCCGTCAAAGGACTTGGCAATGAATCACAACAGGAAAAGGACAAATTGATTGTCCTATCTAACTCTTTGATGGGCAATGAATTCTTCATTTTTTAAAGTTTTAATTAAAATTAAAGTGTCTGATTTTTAGGAAAATTCTTGTAAAGGAACATGACACTGCTTGTAATTCATGCTTGTAATTCAATTTCTTCAGTGGCAAAAAGTGTTAAGCACTTCGTCTATATTGACTGAGATCTGTTCAGAGATAAGCACTTTTAAATCCCACTATTTTAAAAAAGAAAACCATGCCTGCACTACTTAAATTAAGGAGTCTGGTCATTGCCTTTTTTTTTTTTTTTTTTTTAGCAGAGCCCACATTGATTGTGCACCATAACCCAAAGATACACTTATGAAATCTGGCTCAGCGGAAGTTGGTGGATTCCCCCTCCCCCCCCAGTGAAATAAAATAATGCAGATGCAATGTCCCATATTTGATAATTTGGAGAATTCGATTATTTCTTTGGGGAACAAAACCACGAGAGCTTTGAACAATGTTAAAGAATAAATCTATTACAGAGAGTTACAATTATGCAACCACAGTTCATAGCATCGTGTCTGAAACAACTTGTTATACAAGAAAGCTTGTTTGCTGCTGTTATTATTTTTAGTGGGTCAGGGCTATAGGAAATACATCAGAATGTCCCATGCTAAATGGTATTTTTTGCCAATTTCCATAACCGGATTCACATGACCTCCAAATGGCTTCTGCTGCCCTCTGGTTTATAAGGGTCATCTTGGATGAATAATCATATTTTTAAATATTAGAATTTTTTTTTATCATAGTCTAGTAGAACCCCAGTGGTTCTTCTTTTTTTTTTTTTAACAATACCACAGTTATCAACTTCCATCTTGCACCCCATCCCCTTCCTCGCCCTTAATGAAAAAATAAATCTGAATGGTTCATCCCGACGCACGACGTCGGTAGTTATTTTTCTCCGGACACGTAAACACCTTTTCCAGGAGGCTTATGACTTAACAGGGCTACTTGAAGAGTCAGCTGCCAAGCCAACGGGTACCAGATTACAGAGCTCATGTTTCTCTTCCAGGCTAAGGTTCCAAGAACATGAGCAGGCTAAACTAGCAAGCAAACAGTATCGTTGGGGAAATTATTCTGTCTGCATCTTTGTTGTCAACGGCGCATTGCTTTAAGGCAGGATTTTTGTTTCAGGTTGAAACTTAAATCAGTGTTAGCGCCCTTGGCAGCATAACCCTCTGGCAATGGAGGAAGAGAATCATCTCAAGATGCCATCGGAAGACACTGAGTCCCCTTGGTCCTGGGTAAGGCCTCCTGGTCTACAGCAGAAATTAGATGCTGGAATTAGAGGACAGCTTGGCTTTTCATTTGCAGATTACAGGCTCAGAGCGCAATCCTGGTCACACTGATTCAAAGCAAAGCTGTGTTGAATTGGTGCCAATGGGTAGAGAGGTTTCGTTGCTTCCTTTAGTTTTCAGCTGGGCAAAAGAATAGAAGTGCAGCAGAGAAGGGAGGAAAGATGCATCCTTATATATATTTGTTTCATTTTCTTTCAAATTGTTATTGGGTGCCATTCTACTAGGCAAGCCTGTCTCTTGAAAACCTATTTTCCTCATCTTAACATCGTTGGACTATAGAGAGACGTTAGTTTGGAGGCATGTTTGCCAGCTAAAGTATAATTTCATTCTCGGTGTTGCAATTTTTGTACACCTAAAAGACAGCAAAATGTTAAACGCTGCTTTGAGATGGATCTTGCCTTTTGAAAAAAAAAAAGTGAACTGCTACTGTTTTTGAAAAATAGCAATAGGGAGATTTTGCTTGGATGTTGTAAGCTTCATTCCATGTCAATCCTACAAACCTTTATATTAGGGGAAGGCAGGAAGTTTGGATGACATTTGAAAGGTTTGCAAGGTTTTCTGACTCCTGGTGGTCTAATAATAGCAACTCCGAAAAAGCCTTGCCTCGTTCCTAAATACAATTATTGGAGGCGGCAGACTAGTTGGATTGAATTTTTATATGGGAAGAACTTGCAAGTTTGCTTTTTGGATGCATCGCAAATTTCTGGGGTGAGTTAAAAAGCATCCTGCACCTTAATTCCTCCTGTTTTGTTGTCTATCTGAGCCACAGTTTGCCACTAAACTCAGTTCATTAAGCCTCTGATAAATGAAATAGATTTTGCCAACAAAAAGTGTGTCCCAGTTGTCTGTTTCTATTAAGGTTTATGAAGGGGAAGTAAATACATGTAGGATTTTTTTCTCTTGTTGGGAAATGCTTTTTCAATATTTCTTAATGGATCTGATCAGAACAGTACAGTCTATAATAGACAATGAAGACTTTTCTACAGATAGTGATGTGAATTTGACACTCATGGTGTATGTGGAATATGAATAAAAGGATGCCAAAGTTCTGTAATGCTTATTTCCAGGTGATAAATAAGTGATTCAGCACAAAAATAATATTGTGTCTTCTGTTGGAGATAGTCTTGCTAAATATCTTAAAGATGGATGACCGTAAAGAGCAGCAATAAGGATACGGTGAAGATATAAGATTTTTTTTTTACCTTTGTGTGGTATGGTAGGTGAAAACTATAAATACACAATATCTTTAAAAACTATAAATACACAATATCTTTAAAGGTAAAGATATAGGAATATGATAGGAAGGAATGAAAGAGACATCTTATTCTCTCTCTCTCTCTCTCTCTCTCTCTCTCTCTCTCTCTCTCTCACACACACACACACACACACACACACACACACACATTTTTGGAACCACTCATCCACCTCACAGGCATTCTGGCTGGTGTACAGTAAAATATTAAAACAGGAAAGAAAAGTTAAAATTTAAATGGAGGCAATGGTGATTAAAAACAATGAAAAAAATAATTAAAAGACAAAGGGTCCCTACCAGCCTGATGGCGGCATTCTCCTCTGCATTTCCCAAGCAAGGGCGCAGTGTCACGTTTTCATACCTTTTAGGTATGATGGCCACCTCACCTCACAGCAAGAAAGAACTTTCGACAGAAAACTGGCAGTCCTCAACGTTTGACCACAATTGAGCCCAAAACTTACGGTGCTAAGTGAAAATTTTGTTAAGTTTTGCCTCATTTTATGACCTTACTTGCCACATTTGTTAAGTGAATCACTGCAGCTGTTAACTTAGCAACACGGTTAAGTGAATCTGGCTTCCTCATTGGCTTTGCTTGTCAGAAGGTGGCCAAAGGTGATCACATGCCCCAGGGACAGTGCAACGGTCATAAATGTGAGTTGAGTTGTCAAGCATCCGAATGTAAATCACGGGACCATGCGGGTGCATGGCCATAAGTGTGAAAAATGGTCATAAGTCACTTTTTTTCAGAGCCACTGTAACTTTGAACGGTCACTAAGTGAACTCTTGTAAATCGAGGACTACCTTTATCTGAAGCTCAGGGTTGAAATGTGCTGGTGCTTTCTGAGCTGGGTGTTTGCTTGCCAACAGTTCATTACCCAACTAGGCAGCCTTACCAGTGTGTTTGCATAGTGTCAGAGGATTCTGGGAGAGCGAAGAGCAGCTCACCACAACTTGCAGAGAGGGAACTAGGGCTTCATCTCATTGGATCAAACTAGTGGCCTGGAAACTACCTCACGAAGAACTTTTGCATACCACCAGAGGATTCTGGGATGCTGAAGAAGGGGTCACCATGACTAACAGAAGTGGAGCTTTGCCTCATTGGCTCAAACTAGCAAAGTATAAACAATCCCAATGGGGAGATTTGTGTAATGTCAGAACGTTCTGGGAAACTAAAGAGGAATTTAGCATTACTCATTACGCTTGTGGTCTTGAGGTTATTGCATATTTTGATGTATTTAACATGGTTTTGAGAGCTTTTGTTCATTTGTATACCTTGATTGTTACTGGAGTGTATTTTGATACAGGGCTGTGTTATCCCTTTCAGAACTTGTGTTGTAGTGAATTACACCTCCCCCACCCCACTCAGTAGCATTGTTGTGATCTAGCTAGGCAAGGAAATGTCTGCAAACAAACAACCCAACTCAGAGAGCACCAAGGACTCCCCCCCACAGACACAAGTACTTGAAGCACTTCAGATGTTCTTTAGATTTGGCACTATAAAGGTAAATATAAGATAGAATGTCCGGAGACTGCAGGTGGTCCAGAATGTGGCCGTGCGAGCTGTCTTGGGTCTTCCAAGACATGCTCATATCACTCCAGCCCTTCGTGAGCTGCACTGGCTTCCAATTGGTCTCTGAACACAATTCAAAGTGTTGGTTATGACCTATAAAGCCCTTTATGGCAATGGACCAGGTTACTTGCGGGACCGTCTTCAGCCTCATGAATCCCAGCGACCGGTTAGGGCGCATAGGGCTGGCCTCCTACAGGTCCCGTCTGTTAGACAATGCCATCTGGCGGGGCCTAGGAATGTGCTTCCATCGTTGATTGCGTATTTGATTGTGTTTGCATGTTGTATGTATGGATCTTTGGATTGGATGTTATCATTATTAATTTTTATATGTAGCTGTATTGTTGTGAGCCGCCCCGAGTCTTGGGAGAGGGGCGGCATAGAAATTTGATAAAATAAATAAATAAATAAATAGAAATGTAAATAATGTCGGGGCTTGAAAATATTGCCAAAATGGAGCTGATGGGTCAGGTGAATCCTAATTTATGGCAGGAAATTGATATTTTCAGTAAGTAACCCTGACCATCATGGCTGTAGATGGCCTGAGTCATTTTAGTCTATGTGACCCAGAATGGCAAAGAGAAGGAAAATTCAGATGATGTGGCCATGACATTCAACATTATAATCATAACTTCAGTAACTGACGACTTGCTATCTTTGGCATCTCAAACTGACAGCTGTGCCATAATATATTTGGCCTATTCACTTGCTTTTCACTGAAAGCCTGCATTTAATCTACTGTCTCCCTTTTGTGTTTTATCCCAGACATCAACAATGGTGATCACAGCAGCAATCTGTTACTGTATGTTTTATTTTAGTGACCTTTAAGAATGTGGGAATGCCACATTGTTAGATATTGCTTTCAGCTTTCCTTTCCTGTGACACCTTTTTGAAAAACAAAGCTTAGAATAATCCCAAAACAGAAAGATAATAGACAATGTACAATGTATTAGTACACTAAAATGCAATTTGCAAAACAAAGTAAGAAAAGATATTTTCCTTGGGAAAGACAGTAAATCTTTCCACTGGAAAGCTTAAGTAACATCTTTCATCTGTATGCCAGTCTTGAATTAGTGTGACAGGGGAATTAAATTATTCCTTTGGACTTGGGCTTCATCAGGTGATTCAATGGCACATGATGGACGGTTAGATTTGGCTGCCTTGATTCTGCAAACTTGATATGGATCAGTAAATTCCTGGGAAGAATTTTTGGAAGCAGATTTTCTTCTACTCTATTTAAACCCTGTTAGACTGGACAAATATCCTTAAAGGCAACACAATATTAGACAAAGTGAAAGAACCTCTAAATTCCTTCTATATCAATGCCTACACACAGATCTCTGAGTTGTGGGATGGAACAATGATAAACAGGTGTCATTTCACAACTTAGCAGTCTAAGAAAAAATTGTTTGGGTTGAGGTCTAGTTTCACAGCAACACTCAAGATGCTGTTATAGATGTCACCAAACTGAAATAAAAAGCAATTTATTAATTGTTAATAAACAATTTATCCATTACATAGTTGTAAAAAAATACCAAAGCGATTTACTTAATTTTGTTTCTTATGACAATAATTCAGTGGAATTAGCTTGAAACAAACATTTTTCATACATTGTTCTTACTAAAAGATAGAACTGCCTGTTTATCCACCTAAAAACATTAATTTGTATGTCTGTGCGGACACACACACACATAACAAAATCAGTCAGTTTTTATAACCATGCACTACAACAAAATAAATATATAATTACACATCTTCCACTTATATATGCATTCCCCACATTGTTTTTCTATTTACAATGCTTAAGTAAAAGATGTCCTTTGTTGAATATGATCCTAAGGCTATATAAATACCAAACAGAACAGGAGAAAATGGGGGTTATTTATCACAATATTTTTAAAAGTTGTATGTTTAGAAAGCTCTTTCATAATGACTTTTATTTATTATTATTTCCATTTATGAAATTTATTTGATGCCCATCTTGTATCAAAACAACTCTGATAACGATAAACTTGGAATTAAAACAACTTTGCCCATACTAGTATAATAGAGTTTCGACATTGCATTTTAAATGGAAGTAGTTCCTTTTCTGTCCATAATTCTCTCTGGAAAATTTCAAGATGTGGTAGCATAAAATACTGGTTCATTCTCTTCAAATAAATAGGTCCCAATATCATCCTTAATTGTATCAGTTTACAGACCAACTGACTTATGACTGTCAAAAGATATTGAATGATCAGGTCCTTGGTATACATTACAGCTTCAATAGTCTGTATTGCACAACATCACAGCTTGCTGATGTCCTGGAGACCTTGAAGCTTGCTGTTTTTCATCACAAAATTCTGCAAAAGTACTGTCAATTTTACCTTTCTTGGAAGACTTTGGGATATTGCACAGAACCCCAACATCTAAAACATTTTCTCTCTCTCATGGGAGTGCTATGTCTGATAAAATCTTAAAGTGATCCTCATCAGACTAATAAAAATGTTAACTGTGATATTCAACAAAAACAATCTTGAATTGAACAGTTTGTTTTGTTATATTTAATCCTTTTAGCAGGAGCTGTTTCCAACACTTGACACTAAATATTATGTGTTTCTGGAATCTTGGCTGTGATAATATTATTTTCTCATTTTTCTATTGAAAAAAAACCCTGCATTAAAGGATCTAAGCTCAAATGGCAAAAAATGAAAACAATTCCTTTCCACGTTATATTAAATGATGATCTTCACATTTCAATATCCATCCTTTTCATCCAAACAGTTAAAAATACCTCACACCTTAGTCTTGCTAGTGGTGGAGATAATGTAATACTATCTACATACAATCTTATTGAGATAACATTAAAAAATAAAGAGGTCCCTGTTGATTTTATTCCACTAATTGTTGCTGACTACAGGGAGCAGTGCTTGTCTACGTTTCAAGGCCAATGAGCCAGCGCTCTCCAAAGACATTTCTGTGGTCAGGTGGCCAGTATGACATCACGGAGTACTGTTACTTTCCCCCTGAAATTGTACCTATTTATCTACTTGCATTTACATGCTTTTTTTAAAAAAATATTTTTTTATTAAATTTTAGAAACTTTTAACAAAATTATAACATAATAACATAATAACTCAACTGAAAACAAGCAAATAACATATTTAACAATCACTACAAATAGCTGCTTGGAAACCCCCCCCCCACCACATCCTCCAACAACCAAACCCTCTTCTATCCTTCTAACTACATACTTTCGCCTTTCTGTACATCTTCCCTCCACTCACCTCTATTCCCTATCTCCACCCTCTAACCCTCTACACATACCTAACCTTCACTCCACCTTCCTCACCATCCAATGCGGTGTCTAGAGTTTTCCCGAGCGCCCTAAAAAAGAAAAAATCTATTCCCTTAATACCCCCAACTACAGTTGAGAAACATAATCTATTACTTATTATCTCCCTCCCCCCTCCCCCCCAGGCTTCCCAGAGTGAATACAGAGTAAGAACGCAAGAAACCCCGCTAAACTACTATTTTATAACTATTTTATAACTATTTATCTGTATATCAAATCTAATTCTTTCAATTGATATTTCTTTTGAATATAGTCAATCCATTTTTTCCAGTCCATCAAAAATGCTTCATTTGAGTGGTTTTTCAGGTATGCTGATATCTTAGCCATCTCCACAAGATGGGTAACTTTTAGTGTCCATTCTTCAATAGATGGTATTTCAGATGTCTTCCAATATTGTCCCACCAACAATCTTGCGGCAGTAATCAAGTTCAAGATCAGCTTAGTCTCTATGGTGGTACAGTCCTTTGTAATACCCAACAAGAATAACTGAGGTAAAAACTCAATACGCTTTTTCAAAATATTTTGAAGAATCCACCATATTTTTATCCAAAAAGCCTTAATTTTTTTACAAGTCCACCAAATGTGAAAATAAGTAGCGTCCATAGAATCACATCTCCAACATTTGGGTTGCATATTTGGGTACATAAGCGATAGTTTTTTTGGATCTAAATGCCATCTATAAAACATTTTATAAAAATTTTCTCTTAAATGCTGAGCTTGTGTAAATTTAACATTTTTCACCCATATTCTTTTCCAAGTTTCTATCATAATTGGGTGTCCAAAATTACCTTCCCACTTAATCATACAATCTTTAACTAATTCAGTTCCAGAATCAATTTCAATTAAAGCGTCATATATTCTTTTGATATGCATAACTCTTTGGTCTCTAGCTTGTATAATTAATTTTTCATCCTTTAAAGAAAAACCCATCTTAACATCTTTTTGCCATCTAGCTTGAAGTTGTGCATGATGATACCAATTGTGAGCTATACCTTCCTCCTTTAATCTATCTAATGATTTCAGTTCTAGGCTATTCCCTTCTTTAATTAAAAGTTTATCATATGGCACCACATCCTGAATTTGTTGTATACCTACACTCTGTATTGCATGCCTGGGAACTGTCCATAAAGGGATTTTACCACATAATTTATAATAATACTTTTTCCAGACACGCAACATAGAGTTTCTTAGTATATGCTCTTTAAAACTCCTATCCAATTTTTTGTCGTAAACTAAATACGCGTGGAACCCATACACTAACCCATATCCTTCTATATTCAATATTCTTTCATTTGTTAAGTTGATCCAATCACTTATTACCACTAGAACTGCAGCATAATAATATAATTTAAAATTAGGCATTTTCAAACCACCTCTCTCTCTTGTGTCTTGAATAATTTTGAATTTAACCCTTGGTTTCTTGCCATCCCAAATAAATTTGTTTATACCTTTCTGCCATTCCTCAAGATTCCCATCCTTTTTAAGTATTGGCAACATTTGAAACAAAAATAAAAATTTCGGCAATACATTCATTTTAATTGCGGCTATCCTACCTAACATAGATAATTGTAATTTTTTCCAATTCTCCAATTCTTTTTGTACCTTATTCCATAAAAATTCATAATTATTCTTATATAATTTCCCATTTGAAGCTTCTATATAAATTCCTAAGTATTTAACTTTTTTAACTACCGTGTTTCCCCGAAAGGAAGAAGTGTCTTACTTTCTTTTTATCCCCAAAAGCCCCACTATGTCTTACTTTCGGGGTACGGCTTATATTGATTGGAAAACAATTGTCAGTTTTATTTTAAGTATTTTAAGTATATTAAGTATTTTAAGTATTTTAAGTATTTAAGTATTTTAAGCAGGAGGCGGAAGTGGGCAGGAGTAATATGTCTTACTGTCGGGGTATGGCTTATATTAGCCGACCCCCTGAAAACCCCGATACGTCTTACAATCGGAGGTGTCTTACTATCGGGGAAACACGGTATCTCACATCCTGTTATTCTTTCCAGATCTTGTTTTAATTTATTATCTACATTTTTAACCAACATCTTTGTCTTGAATAAATTTAATTTAAAACCTGATACTCTTCCATAATTTCGAATAATCTCCATCAAACTCTGGGCCGATTGTATTGGCTGAGTCAATGTCACTAATAGATCATCTGCAAAGGCACATAATCTATAATCATGTTGTCTAATTTGTACTCCCTTTAGTTCCTCTGATGCTCTAATCTTATTCAGTAAAACCTCTAATGTTAAAACAAACAATAAAGGGGATAAGGGACAACCCTGCCTGGTACCCTTCTCTATATTAAATGAATCTGTTAATTGTCCATTCACTATAATCTGCCCTGTTTGTTTCTGGTATATAGCTGATATAGAATTAATAAACTGATCCCCCATTCCCATCATTACCACAAGCCTTTGCAAAAATGTCCAATTCAATCTATCAAAGGCTTTTTCTGCATCTAAGAACATTAAAACTGCCGGCACTTGAGTATGTTTATCCAAATATTCCAATACATTAACAAGTTGTCTAACATTAGTTTTCATCTGTCTCCCTTGTAAAAAACCAGTTTGATCCGGGTGAATCCTTTGTGTCAAAACTGTCATTAGTCTATTAGCCAAAATTTTTGCAAAAATCTTGTAATCCGTATTTAACAAAGAAATAGGTCTAAAATTTTCTACTTGAACATTATCTTTACCCTCTTTAGGAATCAAGCAAACATTAGCCGTTTTCCAAGAGGGTGGAACCCGACCACCCTCTTGTATATTTACAAATAACTCCCTCAAAGGTTCCACCATTTCCTCCTGCAAACACTTATAATAAATCGTAGTGAAACCATCAGTTCCTGGAGATTTCCCCAATTTCAATTGCTTAATTGCATCAATAATTTCTTCTGATTTAATCAAGGCATTTAATCTATCTCTTTGATCCAAAGTAATTTCCATAACATTTTGATTTTGTAAAAAGGCATCTATCTCTTTCTCATGAACTTTTTCTTCAGCATACAATTTGGTGTAGAACTCTAGAAAAGCCTTCTTAATAGTTTCTTGATGAAATACTTCTTGCCCCTTGTATTCTACCTTCTCAATTAATCGGGATTTTTGTTTTTTCCTTAATGTATAAGCCAACCATCTACCAGGTTTATTAGCATTAAAAAAAGTATTATGTTTAGCATATTGTATATTTCTGGCAACCTGGTCGGTCATCAACACGTCAAATTGTTTCCGTAAAACCTTTATCCCTTCCTTAATATTACTATCATCTGGCTTATCTATTAATAATAACTCTTTCTTTCTTATTTCCGCTTCTAAAACTCTCCTCTTTTCCTCTTGTTTACGTCTATGCCTTACATTCATTTCAATTAATATTCCACGCATGTGGGCTTTACTAGAGTCCCACACCATTTCTATTGATGTACCTCTATTCTTATTTAACATAAAAAATTCCTTGATAGCCTTTTTACATTCTTCCACATACATATCATATTTAAACAAATTTTCATTAAGTCTCCAGGATCTGCTAGGAATTTGACCAGTCCTTAATTCCATCATAACTGGGTTATGATCAGACAGTACATTAGGTAAAATTTTAACTTTCTTTAAACTTAACATAAAGTCACTAGTAGTTAAAATAAAATCAATTCTAGAGAATGATTGATGTCTATCAGAAAAAAAAGTAAACTCTTGATCTCTACCATGTCTTTCTCTCCATATATCTAACAAATTAAAATCATCTTTAATATCAAAAAAGGATTTAGGCAAAATTGAACGCGATTGAGGAACAAATGAAATCTTTTTCTTGTCCAAACCAGCATCAAGGATTCCATTCCAATCTCCCATTAAAATACAAGATCTATAGTCCAATTGTATTATTTTTTTATGTAATGATTTATAAAATATACCTTGTTTTTGGTTTGGGGCATATATACCCATCAATAGAACTTTCTTCCCGTCCAATAAAATTTCTATAGCTAAAAATCTTCCTTGATTATCTGCTTCTATTAATTTAGCTTTTATGTGATTTTTAACATAAATAACAATTCCATTTTTTTTCTCTGAAAATGCTGCCACAAAATGTGTACCCAACTTATTATTTATCAAATATTTCTGGTCCGAAGTTCTAATATGAGTTTCTTGTAGACAAATTACATCATTTTTACATTGCTTCAAATAATGAAAAATCTTCTTCCTTTTCTGTGGAGAATTTAAACCATTAACATTCCACCTTTACGCGAAAGCTTCTGCAAAGACCATTCCACTACTTCCTGCCTCTTAGGTCTTGCTCCCATGGCTTCCATAGATGTCAGATCAGCTTGCTTTGTATGAGTTGGTTGTGTTTTTTCTCTTTGTTCAATATTCTTTGTAGGTTCACGTACATGCCTTGGTTCTTTAGCCTTGTCAACTACCAAAGGTTGAAAAATATCAATAGACTGCACTGGTTGTTCAACTGCTTTATCCATAACTACCGATGAAATTAGTCGAGGTAGTTGAAGTTCCGTAGATTGCAATAATTCTATGTCTTTAACCAGCGTTGCCCTCTTAGGTCTTGGGGAGGTAGATCTATCAGCCATCAATATATTCTCAAAGAAATCCTTCGCTTTAGCAACAGAAGTCAAACGGTATCTATTATTTTTAAAAAACAAAGAAAGTCCAGTTGGTACCTCCCATCTATATTGTATCTCTCTTTTTTTAAGCTCCTCCGTCAAAAAAGCATAATCTTTCCTTGATCTCAACATTTTAGGAGGGATCTCTTTCAAAACCTGTACTTCTTGACCAGCAACACTTAGTTGTTTGTTATATGCTATAGAAAGAACCCAATTTCTGAATTTTCTTGTGTTAAAATATATCACAATATCTCTGGGCAAATTTCTTTGTGCAGCAATACGTGAATTCATCCTGAATAGCCGTTCTATCTGCCAGGCTACATTCTCAACCGTGTCGTCCAGAAATTTTGCTAAGGCTTCAATAAAAATTTTTCTTAAATCCTCTTGATTCTCATTTGGTATGTCTCTAAGTCCTCTAATTCTGACAGCAAACTGCATCTGATAGAATTGTGTCAAAATAGCCTGGTCCTGTACATCACTTCTAATTTCTTCTAATTTTTCCTCAAACTGTTGCTCAACATTTTCCAGTTTTTCTTCAACTCCAATAGTATAGTCCCATACCCCTTTGATGGCTTCTACAATATCTTCTCTCATCTCTACATTAGAAGCTTCTGACATAGCTTTAAAGTCTTTTTTCTGTTCTGCCATTTTTTCCTCTAGTTTATCCTCCAGTTTATCCAATCTATCATTTACTAAAGATAATGCAGCAGTTAATGCGGTCTGTAAGTTTTCCATTGTAAGCATTTCTGGAGGAGGCTGTATAGGCTCTTGAGATTCTAAAGGAGCAGACTGTGATTTTACAAGCTGCCCTGGAGAAGGCATAGCCGCCTTCGCAATTGCTGCCTTTTGTCTCGTAGTCATAGTTAAAAAGAAAAAAAGAGGGGAAAAAGAAAAAAGAAAAAACTAGAAAGGATTTTTTAAAAAGTTGCCAAATCCTCCTTTCTCAATTTCTTTTAAAATCCAGTTGCGTTATAGTTTAATAAATAAATCCAGTCTAAATAGTCTCTCAAACATCACTTCAAGCAGAGAAGAGAGAATTCAGTTTCACTTTCCAGCACTTTCATCACTTTCATTTTCTTCACTTTCAGTCAGAACAAAGAGCAATCGCCATTTTGAAAGGATTATGTTGATTCAGAAAAGATTGTAAATACAAAGGCAGAAACAAAGTAACAGGATACTTGCGATACTCAAAGGACTCCTGTATTCACTCCGTCTGTATAGAATCCTTGTTATTTTCTCTTAAAAGCAGAGGCGGTCACGACGTCTATTTCTGTCAGCTGACAGAAGCGTCTCTGGGCAGGAGCGTTTCAAGTGCCTAGGGAGCACACCTTCTCTGCCCCTGAAAATTTCTTCCAGGGATCTTAGAAGGGCTCAACCTTGCTCTTGAGGCTCTACACCTCTTCTTTGCCCGAAGAGGGGTTTTTCCACCGCAACAAACAGCTGATGAGCGCTGTTGTTAGCGGCTTTACAAACCCAGAGAACGGAGCCTCCCCATAGAGAGACCAGCGACGCCGGTGAAGCCACCGGAAGCCATTTCTGTGGTCAGGTGGCCAGTATGACATCACGGAGTACTGTTACTTTCCCCCTGAAATTGTACCTATTTATCTACTTGCATTTACATGCTTTTAAATTGCTAGGTTGGCAGGAGCTGGGGAGAGGATGGGAGCTCATCCTATCACATGGCCCTCGGGTCTCCAACCTGGGCTGCCGGCTTTCCAGCTAACAAACCCAGCGTCTTAATGGCTGAGCCACTGTGCCACCTTTACTGAGATAGTATGGGCCCCAGCATATTTTCAATTTTCCATTTTTGTTTTCTGTCATAGTTAGGCTACTTATTCATGGATCTTATGTTTTTAGATATTGTTCCTATATTTTTCACACGACAGAAAATATCTCATTCTATTAAATTAAGAATACATCAAATTAAAATTTACCAAATAGTTTTCTCTTCCTATGTGACAGGAATTACTACTAGAGCAAAAAGAATACAGTGAAGTCCATTACCAAACCAAGCAGCCATCTGAATATAAGCAATTATTGCTGTGTTAAAAGCCAGGTTAGTGACTACATATGCTGCCTTACTCTATTAGAAGTGAAGGAATAATCCATCATATACAATAGTAATTTAGTTGTTGATCTTGAAGCCTGATGTTCACTAACGATAATACCTTAAGACTGTATCCAAGCTCTTTAAGCATTGGTAGAGAGCATAATTCTCACTTTGTACAGATAGTCCTCATTTAGAAATGATATTAGGGACTAGCAACTCAGTCATTAAATGAAGTGGTGACAATGAAACTGTGATTGTGCTTATGCTTTTTATTTCATCTTTTCCTTGCTTTTCAGATCTGTGAAAGTTGTAAATGGGAGCACTGGTTGCAAAGTTACTTTCTCATCAATGTTATAACTGTGAATGGTCACTAAGCAAAGCAATTGCTAAATGAGGACTATCTGTATATTTCAAGGCTTTAAGTTCTGAATAACACTAATAGGACACTGAAAAAAAGCCCAACTATATGGTCGAGGAAGACCCAGTGTATATTTAGAACTATAGACTTCAGCCTTAGCATGCTAGAAACCTCTTCAACTGATGGAAATTTGTTGAGTTCCTTGAGCACGCAGGTTAAAGTCAATGAGAATCAAGCCAACACCTGAAACAATTGCTGCCAAATTGTCATACATTTCCTTTGTCACTAGGTGGCTGACTGATCATAGTTTAAGACTCATAATAGTATGCAGAGAAAAAAGAAAAAAAAAAAGAGGAGTGACAAGGGCCTGGATAGAACTGGGAACAATTGTAGCATTGAAGTGTGGAAGGAGGCAAAGGATTGCTTAATAATAGAAGGCAGATTTTGCTATAGTTCAGGAGGCTCAGAAGCAATGCCAGATCAAGTTTCTGATTCAGTTCCAGTAGCACATGCTTAAAGGGTAATAGGTCAGAAGGGACGGGAGGGAACAATTTGTCCTACAGAATCAACACTGTGACTCTTTGTAAGGGAATAATCTTAGAGTGCAGTTCCAAACCTGAAACCCAATTAAGTCGAAAGGGCAAACAAGGGGCAGTCAGCGATACATCTAAATTGATTTATTGATAAATCTAAATTTCAGATGAAATATTTAAAAATATTTTTATCTTTCCATGTCGGCTGTTTAAGACTGTAACTTTCAATGCTTGTGCTTCTACTCAGAAGTAAATTGCAAATGGTTCAGTGGTTCTATTCCTAAGGAAGGGTACACAAGACTATATCCTTAATATTTAATATGTATTGTTTATAGTTTGCACCAAAACAAAATCTAGATTCTAAAAGAAACATTATCGTAGGAGTAGCACATATATCTTGCAAAAAATATTGTGGAGTTGCATTTAATTAGATTTACATAAAGCAAATGATATTTTAAGAAAAGAAGCTGTGATGATACAAAAAGTATCATCAAGCAATGCAAACAACAGCTGTGCTGTCCATCTCTCTCGCCCCCTCACTAAATCAGTGTTTGGGGTATGCAGTTCCTTATAATACATTGGACATTTGTTTCTAATACTGCCCCTGCACCATTAAAGCTGTGATGCTGTTTATGCCATTTTAAACTCTCCCTGTTTGATTGGTCAAAGGTGAAGGTTAGGATTTATCTAAGTGGCACATTGTTCATATTCCTGCCAAAACTCTGTTTGTATCTGGATCCAAATATTTACCACGGGGAAAAACAATTTTATTTTCCCAGCTCATATAATAGACTGCTCTGCAAAGGCTACTGTTTTGAAACTCACCCAAGAGACTCTAATATAACTCATGACTGATTCAGTTAAAGACAGCTGTTTTTGAGAACCTGTCATGGGTCTTATAAATCAGCTTTCATCATTTGCCCTCCTTGTCTCCCCTGCAGAGGCCACTGCACATGCATCTTTACAAGAAACGGTGATTGGAAACTGAACAAAGAGAGAAGCAACCTAGAATTAAGGAGAAACTTCCTGACAGTGAGGACAATTAACCAGTGGAACAGCTTGCCTCCAGAAATCGTGGGCGCTCCATCACTGGAGATTTTTAAAAAGAGTCTAGTCACTTGTCTGAGATGGCATAGGTTCTCCTGCTTAAGCAGGGGGCTGGACTAGAAGACCTCCAAGGTCCCTTCCAGCTCAATTCTGTTTTATTATATTCCTCTGTGTACACAGTCACAAGCAGGGCTTTTTTTCTCATAGAATGCCCAGAACGGAGTTCCGGCACCTTTTTTGGATGGAATCTTGTAGGGTAGGCAAGGTGGGTTGCATGACATGTGTGAGTTCCAGCACCTTTTCTTTTTACAAAAAAAGCATTGGTCACAAGTAAGCAAAGGTTTCAATTAAAGTTCTCCTTATGTATAAATCCTCAAAAGTGAATCTAATGTAACCTCTTGTGTTTTATTGCAAGGGAAGCCTTTCTAAAAGCACATCTTGGCTATTATAGCCAAGAAGACCTTTAGCCTACGCAGGCTTGCTGTTTCTGAGATTGCGGGCTGTGAGTTGCTCCTTGTGAAGTTGGACCTAGGGGTTCAGGTGGGCTTGTTACTCGCGTACCTGCCTCCCAGCTGCGTGTCAACAGCCCTGCCTGCGCTACTTGAGGAGGTTGCTGGGCTGGCGGTTGAGTTCCCCAGGCTTATGGTCTTGGGGGACTTAAATCTTCCGTCGCTCGGAGAATCCTCTGGGTTGGCGCAGGAGTTCATGGCCACCATGGCAACCATGAACCTGACTCAGGTAGTTCAGGGTCCGACTCACGAGAGGGGACACACTCCCGACATGGTATTCCTCTCAGAACAGTTGAGCAATGATCTGAATTTAAGGGGCTTAGATATTTTGCCTATGTCATGGTCAGATCATTTTCTGCTACGGCTTGTTTTCAAGGCTCCAATCCTCCCCTGCAGGGAGGCAGAACCGATTAGGTGGTTCCGCCCCAGACGTCTGATGGATCCAGAGAGTTTTCAGAGGACGCTTGGGGAAATACCGGATTCTCTCATTCACAGTTCGGCAGAGTCCCTGGTTACGGCCTGGAATATGGCTGCGAAGGGGGCTCTTGACCGGATTGCGCCGCTGCGACCTCTCTGTGGTAGCAGACCCAGGAGATCTCCTTGGTTTACTGAGGAACTCAGGGGGATGAAGCGCCAGAAGAGATGCCTAGAGAAGCGATGGAGGAAAAGTAAATCCGTATCTGACCGAACACTTGTAAGATCTTATATCAAGACTTATCAGGTGGCGCTCAAGGCGGCAAGATGCGCGTATCATTCCGCCTTGATTGCATCCGCGGAATCCCGCCCAGCCGCCCTGTTCAGGGTAACTCGCTCCCTCCTTAATCAGGGGGGGGGTTAATGCACCCTTGCAGGGTAGTGCTGAGGACTTTAATAAGTTTTTCGCGGATAAAATCGCCCAGATTCGGATGGACCTTGACTCCAATTGGAATGCAGTATCGGCTGATAATGATTCAGTCGAGATGACAGGGACTCGTCTTGATCCTGTTGTGTGGGAGGAGTTTGACCCGGTGGCACCTGATGAAGTCGACAAGGCCATTGGAGCTGTGAGCTCAGCCACCTGTTTATTGGACCCGTGCCCCTCCTGGCTGGTTTCGGCCAGCAGGGAGGTGACGCGGGGCTGGGTTCAGGAGATTGTCAACGCTTCTTTGAGGGAGGGGTCCTTTCCGGCTCCCTGCAAGGAGGCAATTGTGCGCCCCCTCCTCAAGAAGCCTTCCCTGGACCCAGTTGTTTTAAACAACTACCGTCCTGTCTCCAATCTTCCCTTTATAGGGAAGGTTGTTGAGAAGGTGGTGTCACTCCAGCTCCAACGGTCCTTGGATGAGGCCGATTATCTGGGCCCTCAACAGTCAGGATTCAGGCTCGGCTACTCCACGGAAACTGCTTTGGTCGCGCTGACGGATGATCTCTGGCGGGCCCGAGATGGGGGATTATCCACTATCCTGGTGCTACTTGACCTCTCAGCGGCTTTCGATACCATTGACCATGGTATCCTTCTGCACCGACTGGAGGGGTTGGGGGTTGGGGGCACTGTTTTGCGGTGGTTCACCTCCTACCTCACTGGTCGGTCGCAGTCGGTGTTGGCAGGGGGTCAGAGGTCGTCCCCTAGGTTCCTCCCTTGTGGGGTCCCTCAGGGGTCGGTCCTCTCCCCTCTGCTGTTTAATATCTACATGAAACCGCTGGGCGAGATCATCCGACAACACGGGGTGAGATATCATCAGTATGCTGATGATACCCAGCTGTACATCTCCACCCCGTGTCATTTCAGTGAAGCAGCGGAAGTGATGTGCCGATGTCTGGAGGCTGTTAGGGTTTGGATGGGTGCCAACAGGCTCAAACTCAACCCCGACAAGACAGAGTGGCTATGGGTTCTGCCTCCCAAAGATATTTCAATCTATCCGTCCATTAGCCTGGGGGGGGAGCTTTTGACCCCCTCGGAGAAGGTCCGCAACTTGGGCATCCTCCTCGATCCACAGCTAAATTTGGAACATCATCTTTCGGCTGTGGCGAGGAGAACATTTGCCCAGGTTCGCCTGGTGCACCAGTTGCGGCCCTATTTGGACCGGGAGTCTCTTCTCACAGTCACTCATGCCCTTATCACCTCGAGGTTCGACTACTGCAATGCTCTCTACATGGGGCTACCTTTGAAAAATGTTCGGAGACTTCAGGTAATGCAGAATGCAGCCGCGCGAGCAGTGTTGGGCTTGCCTAGAAATGCCCACATTTCGGCATCACTCCGCGAGCTGCATTGGCTGCCAATTGGTCTCCGAACCCAATTCAAAGTGTTGGTTATGACCTATAAAGCCCTACATGGCATCGGACCAGGTTATTTACGGGACCGTCTGCTGCCCCATGAATCCCAGCGGCCGGTTAGGGCCCACAGAGTGGGCCTTCTCCAGGTCCCGTCAGCCAAACAGTGTCGCCTGGGGGGGCCTAGAGGAAGAGCCTTCTCTGTTGCGGCCCCGGCCCTCTGGAACCAACTTCCCCCGGAGATCCGTGTCGCCCCCACCCTCTTCGCCTTTCGTAAATTGCTTAAAACATACTTTTGCCGGCAGGCCTGGGGCAGCTAACACCTTGCCCCTAGCCAGTGTATGTTTGTGTGTATGTTTGTGGAGTGATTGGTTTCCTTTTTAGCTTAAGGGTTTTTATATTTACGTGTTTTTATTGTAATTTCTATCATGCTGTGAGCCGCCCTGAGTTCTCCGGAATAGGGCGGCATAGAAATTAAATAAATAATAATAATAATAATAATCTTCTAGACAGAAACTTAAACAGTAAACTCATCCCCATGGCAATTCCTTCTAACTCCTTTCTCCACCCCCCCCCGGCCAATACACAATCATATATGGAAGCTATTTTGTTTCTGTCAAATGCAGTGAAATTTTGATTCCACGGACCATTTGGAGAAGTTAGTGTCTGTTGTTCATATATATCTGTTAAATACAAAAGTTTATCATCACAGTGATTTATATAATTTACAGTGGTACCTTGATACTCATCATTAATTGATTCCAGGAGGCGCAGTGAGTACTAAAAATGAGTACCAAACAAACGATGTGACTTACCATGTGACCCTTTGTTTCAGCCGGGGAAGGACTTCCTGTCTGTCCCTTTTCCTATGTCAGCAACCCTCCCATCACGGCTGATGTTCTGTCCGTCCTCTGCAATTGTCCCCTGCTTCCTTTTGCAGCAACTTTCCCAGCATGGCCAAATTCCTGTACTTTCTCCGCAGTCGTCCCCCTCTTCCTATCACAGCACATCAAGCGCCAAACGAACGATGAGTACCAGGACAACATTTTCACATCAAAATGCATTGAGTACCAAATTTGACGAGCTTTAAAGCAGTCAAGTTTTGAGGTACCACTGTATGTGGTAACAAAATTAATCAAATAAAACAAATTATGTCATCATTACACAAATGATCACTGTGGATGTTTCATCCAATCCAGGCAAAGTCTCTGTATTGAGATCTATTAACTGAAATTTCACAGTATTTGGGTAAGTTACTGTCAATGCAGTACAGTCTTGTACATACCTATAAAAGCCCATATGAGCTCAGTGACAGTCCCACAAAGAAAGTAAATAAAATTAAGCAAAATTGGGACAATCTCATATAGTGCTGCCTGTTTTCAGAAGATGCAATGCAGTAAGACTAGCTGTGTTGTACCTTCAAGACATAATCCGCCAGGATCAAGATTAGTGATTAAAATTTTCCATTTCAGTCCAAATTCCTATGAGGCTCTGGAACTGGGCAGTCTCATCCAAAGAACTGGCTAGCAGACTGTGATCTTAAGATAGGCTTGACTGCAATATTGAGAAGTCAACTGGTCCAAAGGCAGCCCAGCAGCTAGGTGTGCTGGGAACCTTCTAGAGATTTGAGAGTGCCACTGTGTTCAAGAGATGGTAGAGATATGCAGCTTTCTCACCAGGGCTGGGAATTGTGGGACTTATAGTCTAAGACAAATGGAGTACACCAGACCAAGAAATACTAGTTCAATAGGTCTGACACAGTGAACTTCAAGACCAAACAATTTTTGATTCAAAGATCATCTATATCCCAACTCAAATCATTCTATCTTGGTTTCATTTGACTTATTATTTCTAATCTTTCTGCTTCTATCTGTGCTTAGCTGCATGAGGGAATAATAATATGCACCCATCTTAGGGAGATGCTGTAAGGTTGCAGTGGAGATGATCCACTAATCTGGGCTAAACATTCAAATGCTGTGTGCTTCCCCCCCCTCCAAAGTCTTCCCCAAAAAAATTCTCCCTTTGGAACTTTTACAGGTCAGGAATTTCTGTAAATATACATATATTATTAATTATATATATCTTCTAGCATAAATGAACACTGCTTGATAGTCAGTTGTGATTGAAATGGCATAGAAGACGAAGAAGCGGGGAGGGGGGAGGGAGGGAGGAATTAAGAGAATAAAAAATTAGGGAGGGAAAGAAAAAAAACACCCAAAGCTCTTCTAAGGATAAAATTATGTTGCCATTGAAGTTGTAAAATAGAAAATGTAATGCTCTCCCATGAGTTTTTAAAATGGGTTAATGAAACTTGATAGCTAATATCTAATTAATTTGCCCCAAATCATTCTCCTAAGTATTTGATTTGATATTTTTATTTCATAACTTGATATGACAGTATTTGGAGGGTTAACATAACCTGCTATTTGATATGTGATATTATTCAATTCCTGGCATGCCGTATTTGACAGCTGTTGAAACTTTTAACTGTACTAATTTAAACTAGCCTTACACATGTCACTCAGCTCATCCTGATTCTAAGCCATCTTCATAAGACAAATATTTTCTCCTGTTAGTCAGGCAACAAATACTTTTATCAACTTTTTGTGAACACCAAGAAACCTGATGCACAAAAGGGAACAATGAAGCCAAGATATTGGCCTGATTCCAGCATCCTCTGTTTTCTAGAGATGAAGCAGGAACAAATGATTTAGTTCTAGGTTTTCTTTTTCTAAGGAGATCATTTGGCTGGGAGATGATCAGGATATCCTGGAGTTACAAGCTAAACTGGGAAGAAGGCAATGACTATACTATACCATACACCATACACCAAACTTCACACAACATGACACCGCACAACACAATATACTGTATGTAATATTATATAATATTATTATTGTTGACAGGAAAAATAAAGATTTGTCCAGAAAACCATTAGGAGTTATACTTAGAGAAACATCTTTTATTTTTACTTTGTACTATCAATATATTATAGGTTCACCTATAATGATTCTGATGCTTTTTTGAATCTACCAGTTTTGTCTGTCCTTAGCTTTAGGGCTACAAATTCAAAATCTGGAGTGCAGCAGTACCTTTAGTAGGATAAACCAAAACATTATAAGTGCATTTCTACAGGTAATCCTTGACGTACGACCACAGTTGAGCCCAAAATTGCAGTTGTTAAGTGAGACATTTGTTAAGTGAGTTTTCTCCCATCTTATGACCTTCCTTGCCACAGTTATTATTGCCGCTGTTAAGTGAATCTGGCTTCCCCATTGACTTTGCTTGTCAGAAGGTCGCAAAATGTGATCACATGATGCTGGGACACAGCAAGGGTCATAAACATGAACCAGTTGCCAAGCATCTGAATTTTGATCATACGATCATGAGGATGCTAACAAAGGCGGTAACTGAGAAAAATGGTCGTGTCACTTTCTTTAGTACTGTACTGGTGTAAATTTAAACGGTCACTAAATGAACTGTACTATACATGCTAAAATTATTTGTAATATTAGCTGGCCTTCCTATGCAATAAAAGCAAGTTGCTGAATGGTTGTCTGTCATCTTATTGCAGCGGTTCTCAACCTTTTTCAGGCTGAGACCCCACCTGCGCCGCCCATGCGCGGCACGACGGGCTGAACCGTGCATGCGTGGCGCATGTGCGGCGACACGAACTGCGCATGCGCGGCGCGCGCGTGATGGCCGAGGGGAAACGGGGGGAAAAATGGCAGACTGCGGTGTCCGGCGACCCCCACGAAACGGTCGTTCGACCCCAAATGGGGTCGCAACCCACAGGTTGAGAACCGCTGTCTTATTGACTCAATGTTGGGCTTGTAAATCTTAAATCTCAGCATAGGTGCTGTTTGTTGGAATATTCATGAGCAGGAAGAGTCATGTGGTAACTCAGTCAGCCAATGTGAAGAAAGTGCTACTGAGTCTGTGCAAAAGGGTATTGAGTTAGGAGCTGAATTTTCAGTCTCAGGTTTGTCTCTGTATCTTTCTGTAAGAAGTCTTCATTAAGCTATGTTGCTGTAAAGAAGAATGTATGGTATTGTAAATATTTTGATATAAATATAAAGAAGTTATTTTGAATCAGCTAAATGCAGTCAACTGTGAGAGCTTCTGATTTATTTTTTCACCAACAGAGAAATTAAAATTCTCTAACACTGTCCTTCAAATGCTTGATCTACAAAAGCCTAAAAAACCTCTCAGTATTGCTCTTTCCCATTCAAATTGCTTATATGTCCTCCTTGTCTAAGCCACAAGTATTTACTCTCATTCTACATCTAATTATTGCACAAATATACTCTGGCAATTTTTTTTTCTGCTGGGTCCCCTGAAAGGTGCTTTCATCTCATCTCCCCTTCCCAAGTGAAACATCCTTAAATTACCCTCATCTGTACTAGTATTACAGTATTTTCTCCTTATTCCAATACCATGCAAGGCAATTTCAAAGTGTTTATAGAAATTTGTTAGGTTTTGTCACTTTTGGAGATGATTGTAAAGAACAGAGGAAAGAGAGAGAGGAAGGAGAAAGATCCACAAAGCTCCATCAGCAAATCAATTTTATCCCAGTAATAGCTTCTGCCAACTCAAAGGATTCTCAGAGCACTCTTCAACTCAGGAATGGGGAAAGAGTCCATTAGACTCCAGTAGCCATTATACAGAAAGGGACCTCTTGCAAACTAGTTATTATGTGAATGTTCTTATAAATCAAAGGTAATTCTATCGAAAACTAGACATTATTGGAATAATTTCAGGACAATGTGATCGTCAGATAAGAAACCTGAAAATATTTGCTATGGAACCACTACAAATTGAATGACGTAGTAGGATGTAGTCTCAGCCAAGTTTACTTCCCCCTCCCCCATCTTTCTGCATTTGCACGTTTGCATGTGTCAACTTTCTTCTAAAGTGTTTTTGAAACAGGCAGCCTCAAGGTAGGTGTGTAAACACACAGTGCAAAAAAAAAAAAAACATAGTGCAGAGGGACAGGCTCTTCTGCTCTGCTATTCTATTTCAAATAGCTCAGCAAAGCTGTGATGTGTTTTGATTGGTTCATGTGGGCCACCTCCCATTTCTCAGAAGCCGATCCCTGTAGTCTGTAGATACGTGGAAAGGATATACAAAATGTGCCTGGAAGATATCAAGTTGAGAGCTTTTGTTTTCACCAGGATCTGGGTGTGAAAGGACAGGGTGCCAACAAATAATAACAGCACCCATAAAAACACCCAGTTATTTAAATGGCAGGAAAAACAGCACTGTTTCAAAACCATGATCTTGTTATTCACAGATTCTTGGAAAGCAGGCAAATTTTTCTCTTCTCTCTCCTGCATTGTTAAAAGCAGGACTACCACGATTAGAAAAAATGTTTTTTGTTAAAGTCAGGGATAGCCCCAGATATTTCAGTGCTTGAACTGTTAGCAATAGACCCTGCTCAAGGAGCAGCCAAATTATTTTAGCACTTGAAGCAGCAAAGCCTGCAAACACTTCTCCCTTTGCAAATTAAATAAATTAAGGAACATTTAGTTGCTCCACCATGCCACCCAAAATGAATTGCCAGAGGGAACCAGCACATTTAGCAAATGGCCTATGTATATAAAGCTGGGCAATGAAGGGAAAGCTAACGGGACAATTTAGGCTGAAACCACTTTATTAATGTGGTCAAAATGATTGGAAAAGGGGTGTATTTGTCACTTGCAGAGTAACGTAAGCAATATATTCCTCAAGGAGAAATCTACACGGGAGTCCATTCATCCAAATGTCCTCAACACCACTCAGATAGATCCATTCGCTTACTTATTACCTTCAGTGTACAGTTGGATCTGGCAGGGAAGGGGGGAGGCAAGAAAGTTATTGTTGTAGAGGAGGAATATATGAAGAGGAGAGATGAACAGTCTCCTCTGAATGGGAAAAGTGAACGTGTGGTTTTGTTTCAGGAAGGATGAAGACCCAGAATTTAGAAGATTCTGAAATGAGATTTGAAGGAGAGACAAATGCCCCCACACGAAGGGCATTACGCTGGCATTCTTACTGAAAATATTTTTAGGGTACTAAGGGAAGGTGTGGGGAGAAAAATAATGCAGTTACTGCTAAGCCCCCCTCTCCTGTTTTTCCAGTTTTAAGGAACTGCTTTTGGGGGGGGGGTGCCTTTGAGTCAGTGTGTTATGTTATTTTATTTCACCAAAGCAACATTTTCATAAACTTTTTTTAAACTAGATTTGTTGGAAAGAGCAAGGGAACAAATTACAGAAACCTTGGCAAAAGGTGGGCTTCCTTTGACATCCAAATTATCTTTATATTGTTTAGGTAAAAGTTCCTGGATTCTCTTGTGATGCACCAGGGCAATGACTACCCATTTTGAACATGCAGATGTTCTGCTCTTTTAACGTTATGCACGGCATCATCCTTTTTCCCAGGCTCTACAAAAATTATTGCTGTTCATATGATTAATGTAAGGCATCTGAATATCACTAATTCTTAAAGAATAGACTAGCAAATGCTAAGTGATCTAAGCTCTTCTGATATTTATTGCAGTGATACTTCTCAAATGCCATCTCTCCTATCAGACATAAAGCCAGCAATGATATTGTTTTCATATTGTTTTCAAATGTCATCTGATTCTTGGCTCCTTGGTTAACTTCAAATCTGAGTAATTACATTTTGTCTTCTTTCCGCTTCTTATGACTGCATACAACTTTGCAATATTACATTTCCTTTGTAGTATTCATCTGTGAGTGAGCATTTCTAGTCATTGGTGGCTTGGAGGAAAGTAAAATTGCAGTAAGGTCATTGAGGTCAGAATTTGTTCTAAACAAGTGGTTTAGAGATGTACCTTATGGTAGCACAATCTATTGGTGCAGCATGAATTTTTCATAACAGAACAGAATCATGGAAGGGACCTCAGAGATCATCTGTTCCAATCTCCTGCCCAAAACAGGAGACCTTATACTTAGGAAGAAACTTAGGAATTTATATAATAATTTTCACATTGCTCCTAGAAGCACGAAGCCGAAAGCACCAGCCTGAAGATGACGAATGGACTTCGTCGAAACGTCGCCAAGACACTTCAAATTCTAAATGGGAGAAAACCCGAAGAACCAAAGACACACACACACACACACACACACACACACACACACACACACATATATATATGTAGGTCTTTGGTTCTTCGGGTTTTTTCCCACGTAGAATTTGAAGTGTCTTGGCGACGTTTCGATGAAGTCTCATTCATCATCTTCAGGCTGGTGCTTTTGGCTTCTGCTTCTAGGAGCAATGTGTGGTCTAAGCTGTTTTTTCCTTTTAACTGCCAGTGGGGGTTTGAACTGATTGGCTGGGAGCTTGGCTATGTCCTGATTGGTTAGGGGCTTGGCTGTGCTCTGATTGGCTGGGGGGTTGGCTGTGTTCTGATTGGCTGGGGGAGTGTTCTGTTTGGGTGGGAACTTTGTTGTGCTGGAGAGGTTCAAAGTGGCCAATGTTGCAGCTCTGGTCTGGCTCCTGGTCTGTGGTCTTGCCTCATCATTGGTGTGGGTTTGGGTTTGCTTTTTGTGTGGATGTGTGGAGGTGGCATCCTGTGTGTTTCTGGTGTCAATCTTTGTGTTAGGAATACGTTTGTCAATAAGGGCGGGTTTCCAAATGGCTGGTAGGCGGGAGGTATCATCTCGTTTGTTCATGCTGTGGGGGCGTTTTTCTATCTCGATGGCTTCTCTGATTATTCTGTTATTAAAATGTTCAGTTTTGGCAATTGTTCTGGTCTTTTTGAAATCAATTTCATGTCCTGTGGCTTTAAGGTGTTGGACCAGGGAAGAAGTTGGTTCCTCTCTTTTGACTGAGTTTTTGTGTTCTTCTTCAATGCGTGCATTTATCCTTCTGTTGGTTTGTCCAATGTATGTAGTGGGGCAAGCAGCACATGGGATTTCATATACTCCTTGATTTTCTAGCTCAATTTTGTCTTTAGGGTTTCTTAGGATGGTGGATATTTTTCTGTTTGTGCAGAATGCTGTTTTGACATTATATTTGTGCAGGACTTTGCTGATCTTGTCTGTGGTGCCTTTTATGTATGGGAGAACACTCCCCCAGCCAATCAGAACACAGCCAACCCCCCAGCCAATCAGAGCACAGCCAAGCCCCTAACCAATCAGGACATAGCCAAGCTCCCAGCCAATCAGTTCAAACCCCCACTGGCAGTTAAAAGGAAAAAACAGCTTAGACCACACATTGCTCCTAGAAGCAGAAGCCAAAAGCACCAGCCTGAAGATGATGACCTACATACAAACACCCGCGAAAACCTCAGAAAAAAAAAAAAAAAAGCATGCAGACTGCCCAGGTTCGAATCCCGGAAAGGGTGAGTTCTGACTGAAGAGAGTTAAATAACTCGAAATAGCTATCTCAGAAATCCCTTATTTCTTTGTTAACAATTTTAAAAACATATATATATATATATATATATATATATATATATATATATATATATATATATATATATATATATATATATATATATATATATATATATATACATATATATATATATATATATATACATATACATATACATATACATATACATATACATATACATATACATATACATATACATATACATATACATACACATACACATACACATACACATACACATACACATACACATACACATACACATACACATACACATACACATACACATACACATACACATACACATACACACACACACACACACACACACACACACACACACACACACACATATATATATATATATATATATATATATATATATATATATATATATATATATATATATATATATATATATATATATATGTTGTTTTTAAAATTGTTGACAAAAAAATAAGGGATTTCTGATATAGCCATTTCGAGTTTCTTAACTCTCTTCAGTCAGAACTCACCCTTCCGGGATTCGAACCTGGGTGAGTTCTGACTGAAGAGAGTTAAGAAACTCGAAATGGCTATATCAGAAATCCCTTATTTCTTTGTCAACAATTTTAAAAACAACATATATATATTTGTGCTTGCAGGATGGCTCTGGGTTGAGCTGAAACAAGCAAAAGGAAAGAACGATTCCTTCCTCCCATATTTGGGTTTACAGGGTGCAATCTAAAAAATAAACACTTGACACACACACACACACACACACACACACACACACACACACACACACATATATATATATATATATATATATATATATATATACCGTGTTTCCCCGATAGTAAGATACCCCCGATTGTAAGACGTATCGGGGTTTTCAGGGGGTCGGCTAATATAAGCCGTACCTCGAAAGTAAGACATATTACTCCTGCCCACTTCCGCCTCCTGCTTAAAATACTTAAATACTTAAAATACTTAAATACTTAAAATACTTAAAATACTTAAAATACTTAAAATACTTAAAATAAAACTGACAATTGTTTTCCAATCAATATAAGCCGTACCCCGAAAGTAAGACATAGTGGGGCTTTTGGGGATAAAAAGAAAGTAAGACACTTCTTCCTTTCGGGGAAACACGGTATATATATATATATATGTATATTGAGTGTTTCTTTTTTAAATTGCACCCTGTAAACCCAAATATGGGAGAAAGAAATCTTTCTTTCTTTTACCTGTTTCGGCTCAACCCAGAGCCATCCGCAGGAACAAATATATATATTTAATATATATATTATATATATTTAAATAAAAACACATATATATATATATTCAATATTCACCCTAACCTCTGCTTCCAAAGAGAATTGAAAAATGAATTTATATGTAATTTTTATATAAACAAGATTTTATATTTGTATATTTCTATGTATGTTTTAAGGCAGGGGTATCAAACTGCCAGCTCATGGGCCGGTTGCATCATACGGAGGCCACGCTCACCCCAGCTCTGGCTATGTGAAAAAGTCACGATACATCACGAGACGTCAGTGAGTTTGACACCCATGTTTTAAGATAAATAGGCAATATGAAGTTTAGAATTTTTCTGGGCTAATATAGCTTTAATATGCTGTTTCTCCTTATAGTTTCTGACTCTTCCTGTCATAAATGTATAATAATTTATAAAATTTACATAATAAATGTATACTAGTTTATAAAATTTATATAATAATTTCTTCCTCATACTCAGGAACAAACTTAGGAAGGACCCACCCTAATGGGCCTAGCACGGAAAAGTGGTGGGCAGGAAGTTTATGCTCTCAGATTTGCAAGATTCTGTTAATGTAGCCTTATAGTAAAGAAGATTTTACTCATCTAATCATGTTTCCTGTCTGGCTTACCCCAGAAGGCAGACAGGAAGGCGCTTTAAATCTAAACTACAGCGATCAGTTTCTCACGGTGGTTGTAAAACTGTATTCAGATTTCAAATTATGGAAGGTTGTTCACACAAGAAATGTTCTCCTATATGAAAACTGTGTGAGATCATAGGTTTGCGGAGTAGGAATAATTTTGTTCACATTCTTTTATGCGATTTTGCTATGAGCAGTATAGAAAGAAGAGAGCCAGTTGGATTTAATGATTAAGGCACGAGGTTAAAAACTAGGAGACTGTGAGACGAAGCTAGCAGGGTGAACTTGAGCCAGTCTCTCAGCCCCGGGAAGGATGCAATGGAAAGAGGCATCAAGCCTCAAAAGGACTAGGAAAGACAGCTATTGGTAGTCTGTAAAAAAACAAACAAACAAAAAACAAAAACCCAGGCTTCATCTGTCATTTATGGAGCAAAGGTTGCTAGAGATTTTGCAAGAAAATGCCCACCAAACTGGTTTCGGACTGTTAGAGGAACTTCAACTTCACAGCAGATAATTACATATTAATAAAGAATCATTAATTTGAACTTTGTTCCTTTAGAAGATGACCCTAGGAATGGTCAGGTGACCATTTTGGAACCAACTATTTCTGAACAGAAAAAAAGCAGAGTCAGAAGCTGCAAGGAGAAACAGTGTATTAATCTATATTAGCCTGGAAAAATTCTGAACTTCTTTTTACCTTATTTACCCTGGAGCGGGAACTAAGTTTTAAGTTATTGAAGATGCCACAAAAAAAAAAAAAAAAGGAAGGACAGCAAAATTGATCATTCCAAACTAAACAAGATATTTCCACAATAACCTTCACTGACACTTAATTATTGAGGGTAGGATTTCAGAATGTGATGTATGGCTTGAAGCTAGATGTGTTCCCCAGTATCCCTTCTGAGACCTTCTTCAGAGGGGGGTGTGTGAGATTATGTGTGGGGGGGGGTTGTAGTTTTTTAATGTCTGAGTGGAGCTTAAGGAGCAAAAGGTGTACCTTAAAACTTGCAGATGTTGAAGGATTCTTTCTTCTCTCAACAGTCTGGAAAATTCCTCCCAAAGTAAAAGATGCCCACTAGTGACAGTTGTGCACTCCTAAAATAGCTAGTCTGATATCAATTACATTTTAAGCTGTGCAGGATCTTCTAAAACTTTGGATCATTATAACCTGATTATTTCAAAAGAGTAAACCATTTACAGTTCCCTTTATTTAGGAAATTAGCCTGCTCCTAACTTCTGGAACATGGTTCCTCTCGAGATTTAGATGCCCTCACTCTGCTGTCGCTTAGAAGGGCTATGAAGACCTTTCTTTCTACCCTGGTCTTTGGCTTGGGAAAGTTAGACCCCCTTGCTTCAGCGTACCTGCCATCTTTTACATTTTTTTTAACTTTTTATTGGTTTTATTGTAATTTCTTCAATTTATTATAAGCCACCCAGAGTTGCTGAGAATCAGGTGGCATACTGTTGTTATTATTACTGGACTAAGCTACAATGTCGTTTGTCTGATTTTGGTTCAAAGCATCTTGTGAATCCAACCAAATGTAATATATTCAGTAAAACATGCTTAAACCAAATAGTTGCGTAGCATAATGCAACTCAGTTGGAGAATTTGGAGCAAAACTGACAATGAAGAACATGCTCAGGAATAAGAAGCAAGGAAAGCTAATGCTAGGTGGTTGTATGCTCACCAAATAAGAGTAGCAAATAGAAAAAAAGAAACTTAAGGTTCCTCTTCTCTGTTATCTAAAGGCAGCTCTTATTACTACCTTCCTATATGAAAAGAAAAGACGATAGATGCTGGAAGGGCTATTTCTCCCTTGTACTTTTATTTACTGTACATTCACTGTACTTGGGGTGGCGATGTGTTCAGCAAGTATGATAAGGGTTCTTGTCAGGCGCAAGGAACCAGGATGACACAGTACTTGACCAGAATGGTATGTTTATTGCTACTCACCTATTGACAGGAATCTAACCGATTAGTTGCATTAACTAGATAAGGACTCCAAAGTTTAGGGAGGGTCTGCTTTCCATAGCTTTTACTCCCTCTCAGTGATTCCAAACTACTTTTAATCACATCTGCATTTTTAAGGCTTTTCTACTCAAAAGTGAAGGCTCCTGATTAGGCCAGAATTCCTCCTGTGTGCAATTCCCATAACTGCAAGATCAATATCATGACTATAAGACCCCACTTTGTGTTCCCTCAACCCACAGCAGCTCCTGCTGCTTTGCTCCCTGATCCATTGCACCGGCTGTTTTACATATGGTGTTGCTTTGTAGGATGAAGTGTCACCCATGTGAATGTCCACCTGTAGTGTAATACAGTCATGTATTGTACATGTACTGTATACAATCAGACAGAGTTAGGGCATGGTTAATATGTCAGTAGTGGCAGCACAGTTGTGTAGTCTAAAAAAGGAGATTTGAAGAGGAACTGTCCCACATTACTCCCATCTTCCTAGATGCTACTCTGAATTAGCTATCCAAATTTGTTATCAATGAAACTTTAGGCTTTGGTTGAACTATGTCTTCAACCCATTAATGCAGTGGTTTTCAACCTTTCTGAGGTTGAGACCCCATTTGTCCCGCCCATCCGCCCCGCGACCCCGACCCGGGGGCGCGCGCGTGCACGTGCGCGCGCGCGTCGAAAAAAAAATCCAAAAAAATAAAAACAAACAAAAAAAAAATGGCGGCCGCGATGGGCGGATCCGTGCATGCGCGGATCGGCCCGTCGCATGCGCCACACATGCGCGCATCCGCCCATCGCGGGCCGCCATTTTATTTTTTTAAATTTTTTAAAAAATTTTTTTTAAAAAAAATAAAAAAAAAAGGGCGGCCGCGACGGGTGGATCCGCACATGCATGGACCGGCCCGTCGTACGCGCCGTGCATGCGCAGATCCGCCCGTCGCGGTCCGCCATTTTGTTTTTTTAATTATTTTTATTTTTTTTATTTTTTTTAATTTTTTTAAAAAGAATTTTTCCCGGCGCGATGGGCGGATCTGCGCGTGCGCGGCGCGCTCGCGTCAAAAAAAATAAAAAAATTAAAAAAATTTTTAAAACATTAAAAAAATTAAAAAAAATGAAATGAGAACCGCTGCATTAATGGCTGCTTTCCTAGAGATTCTGAGGGATGCTGTCAGATCTACGTAGCGTGTAGGTCATTTGCCTTAGGGATGATTTCAGGTGTTCAGAACTTCATGGATGGATTATCCTCTCTGTGATGCTTACAGCTATGCAGTTACACAGGTGGCCATGAAATGAATTCCACCAACAGTCTTTCCAAAAGGTCAAGGACCACAGAGTATGTCAATTTAAGCTCTGGATCTGAAATCTCAGAGTGCTTCTCCTCTTTATTTTTTCTGTCTTTACTTCCTCCCCTACTTGTGCCTACTTGGGTTGAATGGTTTGGAGTCTGGGCTAGTTCTTTCAAGCTGTTCCTCCTCCTTTGTGACCATCCCCAGCCCCTTCAGTGACATCCCTGCCAAGCAAAGTCAGGCAGTTATCAAACACATTCTCTAGGGGACATTAAGATCTGTTCGGGTTTTTTAGTCCTCAGGCAAGGACATTCCTCTTCTCCCAGGAACTGCTGTAATTCTGGTTTTGGTTTTTTTTCCAATGTCTATCCTACATTGGAAAAATGAATTTATACCTTTGTTGTTTACTAGCTGCTTTTCACAGCTTGTTTTATTGTTGTTCTTTGAAAATGGTTTTAGATACACAGATTTTTAAATAACAGTGCAAGTCATTCAGAGAAATTACGAATGACAAATTACGTATCTTTGTCATCACTACTATACATTCTTGGGTAGAAAGAATTTCAAAGCCATTAACTATCTTTTAAGAGGAAATCAGACCCAGGCGTCTACTTTCCCCTGTCTTAAAATTAGCAAGATTCCCACAAAATCTGCAAGATTTTATTAATTTGCTTGGTGTCAGGTTTACTGCCAAACATATATGGACTGAAACAGTTTACTGTGCTTGTTCCTAGAACAAGATAAACAGAACATTGACATTGTCATGATATATGCATTTGTTCTGAGACTTCATGATGCCTGGAGCTGTTATATGTCTAGTTTCACATCTTAAGTTTGTTTTCCAAAGCTTGTAAACATGAAAACTGACCTGGGGTAAGTTCAACTGTTGGGTTTATTTGCCTGGTATGTATGTGCCTAGGCTACATAGTACAAATGTTATTTAGTGCCAACTCTTCCATGGTGTAAGAACAGATTTAGTTTAAGCATTGCTTCATATAAATTCAGGGTATTAATAGCAGCAAAAGAAAGATGGTATATAAAGAAGGAAAATTGTACAGTGCAGTATAGTACTGTATATGCATCTGTGTAGAAGCATGTAATGCTAGAGCAGTAGTTCCCATAAATTCATAATCCACAATACTATTGTGTGTTTTTAATCAAGAATAAGCAGAAGATTCTCAGAGCATTCACTAATCAATACATGTATGCTTGTGTTCTATATGCTCTAAAACTTGTGAGGTTTCAGGAATTGAACACAAAAACAACAAGGAATAATAATTTATCTTCAGTCAGATGTATTGTAACTTTGAATTGAGGAGGAACATTCTCTGTCTCTAAGTCTAAAGCAGTGTTTCTCAAACTTGGCAATTTGAAGATGTATGGATTGAAAACCACACATCTTCTAGTCGCCAAGGTTGAGAAACACTGGTCTAAAGTCTTTAGGCTTTAACTCTCTTCCCCTTCCCTTAAAAGGAAGTCTTCAATAGTCTTTCATACAACATTCACTCTATTTCTTTTAAAAAAAAAAACTAAACGAAACACCAAGCCACATTGGCTTTCTTGGTTTTACTTGCTTTGCTTAGATATATGTACTCAAGTGCATCTATTACAAACCATAATGAGGAAGTGACATGTTGCAATGTCACAAGACAAGCTGCAGTCTTTTTCACTTGCATTCCAATGCAATATGTAAATTATGGGTGGCAACGTGATTCATGGAGTACATATGCTCCCTTTTATTTTCCTTAAGTATAGCATGCATATAGTTTAAAATACAGTAAAAAGCAAAATGAGAATAAAATTGTCAAATGCGATCACTCCCTCAACTGCCTGGTTCCCTCTTGGGCATGCTGACAACTGTCATGATAACTTGGGATTTCACATGATTTGATCCAAGGATCAGGATAGCACAACCTACCTCCTGAGATAGTTTTTCCTCTCTTTTTTGGACAAAAAAAAAAAAAATCAGTGCAAGTTTCAATTTCAGTTTTAGTTTTAGTCAATGGTTAATTACAGCAGGTTAGCCAGTCAAATCAAATTCATTTCTCCTGCTTTCTTGTCCAGAAGTGGCAATACATCTATAATTCAAGGTAAAATCAACAGAAAATAGACTATTTTACACAATGTTTGTCAAGCACTTTTTAGTAAAACAAAGTCCCTCATTTCTGGTAATGCCTATTACCTGGTAATTGTTATGTTTGTGTTTTAGAGTGTTGATTAAATATGAGCATTGCTGATTCTGTGTCTTCCCCCTCTTTTCTTTACAAATTGTAAAGGTCTTCTTTTCCCCAAGTTGTCACTTCCCTGGCTAACTAGTTGAACATGTTCATCCCAGTCTTGTCTTCTTCAGCTTTCCATAAAAGTCATCTGCATTGGGCAGATTTGTCCTAAGGTGGTCCTCTTTTTCCTACAATGGATCTTAAAATCCTTCCCCACTTATAACTATTTACAGGAAATCATGGACAATAGTCAATTCTGCCCAGAATCTTCATTGGTCTATCAGCTATGAAATCATCTCCTCCTCCTCTTCCTCCTCCTCCTCATTCTCTGTTTCCTCTTCCTTCTTTTAAAAACTTTTTAAATCCAACACATTCCCCTCCTTCTTTTGTCTGCTCAGTAATAGTTTCCTCCTTTTCTGTGGGAAATTTGTGAAAGCTTATGCTATTTCTTCTCTGCTCAAGTTCTTTGTCAGCTAAAAAGAACATGTTTAGCAGGTTGTATAGGTGGCTGGATACTAAAAACCATGTGTGGTCCCAGACTGTCACTGTAACTCTAGAAAATAATTGTCTGAAAAGTTTGTGTAAGATTGAGCATAATTCTATACATTACTTATTTCAGACGATCTAATCTATTTGTGTCTGTTTACTGTGTCAGATGTATAAACCGAGTACACACAATAGGTTTTGGTGAAGCATCAAAACTTCAACAAGTATGATTTTTCCTGATACATGTAATAATTTATCTTTCCATCTTTTTAAAATTATAATTGTATAGCAATATCAGAAACTTTTGAGAGATATCTCCCAGGTGTTCAGTGGCCTTGAATACTTCTAGACATATAGATAAATGGGTATGAACTGACCCAGATTGATAATAGAACTGTTCAAAGAATGTGAATGGACTGGCAAGGGCAGTGATTAGGTGTTGATCTATTTTACTTCTAGTGATTACTACATTGGCAATGACAAATGAAGTGCTTTACCCTGTAGTCACTAGGCAGTCCCTACATCATTCTAAACTGAATTAACTGCATCATGAATCTTTCATTGAAAGAATGTCATTATGCAATGAAACCACTCCTGTTACTAAGGGAAAAGTCTATTGCCTAGAATCCATTGTTCACGAATCTTCTCAAACTCACACCTCATTTGGCATGTGGATATTCCAGATTGCTAATTCTGCAGCTTCTGTTATTATATCACCCTTATGTAAGGGCAAGCTATACCAAATGGGCACAGAAGATTTTATTCATTCTCTATCTCGTGACGAAGCAAGCTGAAATGATATCATATTTATTCTAGTCTTCCTCTTCCCTCCCTCCCTCCCTCCGTCCCTCCTCAAGAAACTTATTGGAGTTATAGAATATTGTTCTGTGGGATGTTCAGACATATAAAGGTGCTTAAATATACTTCAATATTCCACAAAACAGCAAAAGCCCTCTGTTTTGGTATTAGGTTTGCCTGGAGAGAAGCCGATCTCCAAGTTTCCTTTCTGTTTCTTCCTATAGCTGAAACATCCCCTTTTTTTTTCTTCATACAGTATTTACAGGTTTATTGTCTCTTCTTTAGCTAGAGAAGGGATCTGAATGAGTTTTATTTTCCATCACCTAGCTTTCTGTGGCAGTATTATCCAAAGTTTCTCTATGAGGGAGACGGAAGGTTTCTAAATATGACACACAGGTAGTCCTTGACTTACAACAATTCATCTAGTGAACATTCGAAGTTACAATGGCACAAACGACTTATGACTGTTTTTCACACTTATGACTGTTGCAGCATCCCGGTGGTCATGTGATCAAAATTCAGACGCTTGGCAACTGACTCATGTTTATCACAGTTGCAGTGTCCTAGAGTCATGTGATCCCCTTTTGCGACCTTCTGACCAGCAAAGTATATGGGAAAGCCAGATTCACTTAACAACCATGCTACTAACTTAACAACTGCAGTGATTCACTTAACAACTGTGGCAAGAAAGGCCATAAAATGGGGCAAAATTCATTTACCAATGAAGGAGAATATTTGTAACTCAGTGTTGAAATGAGTGGTCCTCTGAGCTTGGTTGTTTTCTTGCAGATGTTTCATTACCCAAACTAGGTAGTAGTAATAGGCTACTACCAAGTTAGTAATACTAATAATACTAATAATACTGATAATACTACTAATACTACTACTAATAATATTACTACTACTACTACTACTAACAACAATAATAATAATACAAAAGTTGGAAGGGACATTGGAGGTCATCTAGTCCAACCCCTGCTCAGGCAGGAAACCCTATACCAGTGGTGGTGAACCTATGGCACATGTGCCAGTGGCGGCACTCAGAGCCCTCTCTGTGGGCACGCGCACCATGCCCCAGAGATGGCAACTGTCCCTCTTCAACCAGCTACCCGGTAACTTGCCAAGGTCCCACGTGGCTGGATGCACCTCAGCACCCATGCGCTCGCTGGTCTCTGTGTGCAGGGGCCGATGGTGTCAGGCAGCAGCCGCCCTGGCCTCTGCCTCGCTTTGCCCTGTGACAATGGCACTCCCGCCCAGCCTCGCCTTGCCTTGCCTCATCCTGCAGGACGAGCCTCCTGCCCACCATCCCACCTGCCAGAGATCCCCTGGATCTCCCCCAACCCTGCCCGGCACCGACAGGCGTCCCTCCCCAAGAGCAACATCAAGGTGATCATGCCCACCTTGGCTACACCCACCCAGTCTGCCATGAACACCATAGCCACGCCCACCCAGTGGGCCATGCCCACCTGGCACCTGGCGATAAATAAGTGGGTTTTGGGTTGAAGATTGGGCACTCGGTCCCTATACCATTTCGGACAATTGGCTGTCCAGTCTCTTCCAGTGTTGGAGCATTCACCACTTCTGGAGGCAGGTTGTTCCACTGGTTAATTGTTGTAACTGTCAGGAAGTTAGTAAGGAGTGTGGCTTGCTGTCAAAATTCATTTAACAACTGTCTTGCTTAGCAACAGAAATTTTGGGCTCAATTATGGTCATAAGTCGATGACCATCTGTATAAATAAATATGAATTTAACTCTGAGGTAGATCATGGGCTTTCCCTTGTTAAGACCAAATAGAACAGGGATAGACAATTTCAGGCCAGAGTGGACAGGTTTTTTTTTTTTATCGATGGCTACATTCTTTAAGGAATAATTTTTTAGGGGGTCCATATCAATGGTGGGTGGAGCTAAAGGAAGCAGTGGGCAAACGTCAGTATGGCCCTATATTCTGTTTAATAATTCAATCTTTCTCCCAGAGATGCTTATTTCTCCTTCCCCATTTTTTCAAAATGTATTAGCCTTTTTTTCTAAGTCATTTTTTTTAGAGTGGATGGGACAATTTATTATACTAATAACGTCGGTCAAATATTCCACATTGCTCATAAATAAAAAATGTATGTTCTATTCTATTCTTGATTATATAAGTCTACTGAACATCTGTGAGGTAGCTTCTCACTTCCTTTATAAAAATGATCTGCTACTCTATTAAAATGTTAAATATTCCAGGCTCATATGTGGCTCTGAGTTTCTATCTCTGAAAGGGAGACCATTTGGGTGTTATTTTTAACTTTGCAGGGTAAAAAAAAAGTGCTTATGTTCAACTCTGCCCTCGAATTCTTGGCAAGAGGCCCAGCCTGTCACAGGCTGATTATATCACTGCATGAAGAAAGTTGTTTTTGAAACTGAGCGTACTGTTTTTGTTTTCCCAGAATCAATATCTTTATGTGTTATGTTATTTGAAACATCTGCACGATTGCCTCATTTATTGTGAAACACCACTGCTGTTGTCAGCCTCAGACAGAAGGTGTTGTGTGCAATCACAGTTCCTGATCCTGGCCTTTAGAAATACATTGCAAGTGAGGAATGCAGGCCCTGCTTCACAATGTAATGTCTTTAAACAAGACCTAGGACTCTACAGCCTCAGCAGAATCAGTTGTGAGTCCTCCTTGACACTTCTTTAAAATACTATCACTCCTGATGATCTCTGTTGCCTCTCTGAAAATAAGACCTGTTTAAGAAATGGATTCCGGGAACAACTAGAAATGCTGTAGGACAGGATTATTATTATCTGATCCAGCAAAAATCTGGAAAATCACTAGAAGGAAGCAAAAATCTTAGTTCTTTATATCTCTTTAGTGTCATCTAGTGGTCATCAGGATTTTTGAGGGCTAGACTTGGTAACCTCTCCTTTGGAGACAAGAAATACACCCATCAGTTAAAGAGACAGACTGAATCAAGAACAGGCTGAAGCTAAGTCAAGATGGAGTTTTCCTGTACAAAAACACAGAGGAAAAAGTGCTTTGGAATTCAAAACCACTCTTTTCAGTGCTCCATCACTTCTTTCCTGCAGCATCCATGCTGAACACGGTGGAAAATGAAAATGGTGGTTCCCAGGCCAGCCCTTGGATCCTTCCCGCCAAATTGCTGTGGTTTCCTATAACAAGGATACCACCACTTTACTACCGGTAGGAAGTCCCTTAAAAGAAGAGTTATAGGGCACTACTGTATATTTGGTGTTTAATACTTCTTGTATAAAAGAACGAGGCTTTTTAATACTTCTTACTTAAGCAAAGAGTGATGCCAAATGAACACAGGTGAGAGCTTATATTAGCCTCTACCTTATGGTAATAGGAGTATAATTACTTCTCCAGCCTTATTAAATCTGCAGGTAGCCAACCAGCAGCCCGGGTTCAGGTAACCATGTCCTTCCTGGATAAAAAAAAGTTGGATAAACTCTGGCAGGATCACTGTGAGGAATATTCTCAGCATCTGTCAGAGTTGGTCTTTGGCTGATGTGATGGAAACACAGTATTGGGCTGAGCTGCTGCTCAATTTAGGAGTCCTCCTGAATTCCTGGCTCCTGCTAAAGGAGCAGGTACTGGTAGCAGCTGTGGCTAAGGGGGGCCTTTTCAGTTTCATCTAGTGCACCAATTGTGCCTTTTCCTGGACCTTGCTCACAGTTACTCATGCCTTGGTCACTTTCAATTTGGTTTACTGCAATGCACTCTGCATGGGGCTGTCTTTGAAGACCACCCCAAAATTTCAAATGGCCCAGAATGCTGCACCAGAGAGGCCTGTAAAGCACCATGAGGTGCTATATAAGTCTAAGTGCTATTGCTATTGCTATCATACTGTACATGCTGCTACATTCTGGACCAGTTGAAGTTTTGGGGTGGCCTTCAAGGACAGGCCCATGTAGAGTGCATTGCAGTAACCCAACCGGGAAGTGACCAAGGCATGAGTGAATCCTGACAATCACTAGATGACACCAAAGAGATACAAAAAACCTCTAAGATTTTTGTTTCCATCGAGTGCAGACATGTCAAACACAAGGCCCGGGGGCCGGATGTGGCCCACAAAGTGGTTTCATGTGGCCCGCAAAGCCATCCTGGAAACAGTGAAGGCCCTGGCCCAGGCCAGCTGGGAGCCAATGTACAATTTTGTTGTGGCCATCTATGCTGAAATGCATTCAGTCTTAGCTCCCTAAGGCCCCTCCCCGCATGGCCTGAGAGGATCAGTGAGGCTCCTCCAGTGGACCATGCCTTGGCACTTGCCCTGGTCCCACCCCCTTCTGCCAGAGACCCTCAGATCTGTCCTACTCCTGCCCAGGCCCCCACAAGCATCCTTGATGCGAACGATGTAGAGCTGGCCACACCTACCCAGTAGGCCACACCTACTCCATCCACACCCACCCAGTAGGCTCCACCCACCCTGGCCACACCCACCTGGCCCTCTGAGGGCAACCTCAATGCTGATGCGGCCCTCAATGTAATTGAGTTTGACACCCCTGATCTAGTGGTTTTCAAGATTCTTACATTTGGCAATTTAGATTAATGGATTTGATTTTAGGATTAAGATTAAGATTATGAGTTACAAGTAAGAGAAAAAAGGAGTGAATAATGAAATACATATTAAATCCTTTAAGAATGTGTTTGTTCTTTTTTCTTTTTTCTTTTTTTGTTTAGGATAATAGGGTTATTTGTAAGAAAACTATTATGTAATCTTGAACTAATCTAATAAAATGATTTCTGCTTGATAAGATTGATGTTATTGGTTATGGCAATTTAATTGGATATGAACTGAATTATGTTTAATGGATTGAAAAAAATTAAGATTTGATTTTATCTGTTAGCTATAAGAGATTGATTAGTTGATATATTAGATATATATAGGATAGATTAATGTTTTAGTTTAATTAATGGATATTAGTGGAAGAAGAATTAAATAAAATTCACAATAAAAACTAAGGTACCAGAATATATTTGGAAGGAATACCCGAACTGATAGAGTTTGTATGTAAAGTTAATTTGATTATGGTTGTATAAATTTTTTAAAGTGTTAAACAGTACAGGTTGACTAAATTTAAACTAGATTGAACTATCTTAAATAAACTATGTTAGTTAAGGGAAAAGAGAGGTAGAGGTATTCATTGAAGTATGTAGAAATGTTTTGCTTTTGGATGATTGTTTACCCTAACACCACGGTGTGCTTTGAGCATTTTGTTGTAAAAATTAAAAAAAACAATAAAATTTTTGTAAAAAAAAAAATTGCGATGGTTCACTTAATGACTGTGGCAAGAAAGGTTGTAAAATAGGGCAAAACTCACTTAACAAATGTCTCATTTAACAATAGAAATTTTGGGCTTAATTATGGTCACCTGTGTTTTATATATAGGTATGCATGCATATTACCAACTCAGGAAGGAAAATGATCTGCCATTGGACAGAAAGGTGGGAAGGACCAGCTGCAGAGAATTGCTCAGTGGAAGGTGATCGTAACCAGCTCCTTTTCAAGGTGTAGCCAAACCATCTTAATCCAAACAGATTTTTCTTAACACAGTTTAGATTTAAACTATCACAAGGGCAGGACAGGAGCAGCTGACAACTACGGTGTGGATATGCCCTAAATCTGAGGACAGCAATGCAGATTAGGGATAATCCTTTGCATACTTATTTGGAAGTATATACATACTTTCAAATAAAGCTTCGTGTAAGAGAATGGCACTAAAGGTAGGCCTCACTTAATGATGGCAATTGGGACTGACAACTCTGTTGCTAAGTGATGCAATCATAAAACACAATGTCCCGTCACCATGCCGACTTATGTCAGCAGTTGTGGAGAATCTGATAGGTGCTAGATGAATCCTGTGTGCTCACGGCATCTTGTGGTCGTGTGATCATCATTTTATGTCATCCTGACATTTTTCCCATTGACTTTACTTTTTGGAAGCCAGCAGTGAAGGCTACAAATGGCGATCACATGACCACAAGATGCAATTCTGCAACAGCCGCAACTACAAGGAGTGGTCCTAAGTCCTCTTGTTCAGTACTGTCATGACTTTGAATGTCACTGAATGAGAACTGCTTGTATTTCAAGCAGTAAGGGAAAAACAGATTTTGCTATTCATTATCATGATGCTAATTGTGTTGTGGCTATACATTAAATATATGTTTGTGTTTTGTAAGGAGCTAATAATACTTAGTTATTACCAATGGATCATTTTGAAACCTGGGTGGCATGGTGACAGTGTTTCCACTCCCTGCTTTAATTATTGTCTTGCTTACATTTGTTGTTTCCATCTTAACCTTTTGGACTGTTTTCTGAGTGTTCCAAGTCACGTCTGGAAGTTAAATAAAAAATTATCAGGCAGATCTTTTTAGGAGATGGGTGAGGCAATGCAAAATCTCTCTCCATAACCTATATACATTTATTTAGCACTGTGATGGCATTCTAGAAGGTTTGAGAAGAAGCCTGTCCTTTTGTCTGTGTTTTAATGGCAGCTATCATCATTCCTCCCTGGAGTCCTGCAAGTTCTCGCCTTTTTACGCTTGCCCGGAAGCCCTGAAGGGAAGGCTTTCTCCCCCAGGCCTTGAGACAGTAAGGTTTGAATCTTGGGATTGTATGGGCCAGTGTTTCTTAAACGTTTTCTCTCAGAACCCTTCCTACTTTTAAAAATTATGGATGGCCTCAAAGAACTTCTGTTTGCATGGAGTACATTTATCAATATTTACCATATTTAAAATTAAAGATGGTGCATTTGCTGCTCCTACTGCTTCTCACAAGGGTTTGATGGGGTTTTAATATTGTGTATAATTTTTCAACTGAAGCTTGTAAATAATTTTGATTTCGCAGACCCCTGTCTGTGGTTTTATTTGTTTGTTTTAGGAAGTTTTTATTGTTACATGATTTATAAAGCGAAGATAATGAGGTTGGAAGAAAATGTGAGTGGCTAGTTTGATTGAAGTCATTTTCTTATCCTGCCTTGGGATTAAGCCTTAAATTGGTGTGGTCCAACTCTTGAAAGCAGTGGTGAAGAAACTGGATAGAAAAAGTATGGAAGCTATTATTATTGTGATAATTGCTGTTATTTAAATTTATTTTGAACTTGGTATTAGAGAAGATTCCTGAGAATACCATGGATAGCTAAGAACACAAGCAAATGGATTATAGAACAAAGCAATCCAGAGTCTTTAGTGAAGTCACAGATGACTAGGTTAATCGTTTATTTTGTACATCTTAAACAAAGACCTACTTCCCTTGAGGTCCATAATGCTGGGGAAAATGGAAGAAAACAGAAGAAGAGAATGACCTATAACAAGATTGATAGTCAATTTTAGCACTGATTGGTGAGCTGTTGAGAGCCCTGAAAGACCAGACTGGGGACAGATCATGCTGGAGAAGGTCTATCCTGCTGGTAGTTGCAAAGCATCAATGCCTACCTGAAGGCATATAAGCAAATAATCAGTGAATTATAGTATATAAATTTCGTAATCAGTTGTGTAAAAATATTGGAACAAAACTGAATGTCAAACCCTGGGACTATTAGTGCTGATTTGAACATATGTTACACCTTTCATTCTTCAGTTTAGATGGGCTGTCTCACATTCAGAGTTGTCTTTGGACATGTACAAGTGAGACAGAGCTTACCCTGTAAAGGTGTAATGCAAACATCTCTGCTGATTTTAAGATGACAATATTACTTAGGTCCGTTACTTTTTTTAAAAAAGATTTTTATCCTGCCTTTTTTATATACAACTCAAGGTGGCAAGCATAGTATTCCTTCTTCCTCCTATTATCCTCACAACAACAACAACCCTCTAAGACTTGAGCTGAGAGAGAGTGGCTGGTTCAAAGTCACCCAGCTGGTTTTTCATGTCTCAGGTGGGACTAGAACTCACAATCTCCTGGACTCTTGCCTGGTGTCTTAATCACTATACCAAACTGACTCTCATGTCACTGGCTTTAATTAAATAATATATACTCATCGGCCAAGCATATGCTAAATGGCAACACTTACTTGACCTTAGCTGATTTTAAAAAACTTAAGCAGTTGGATGTGATTATTATTTGGGAAATCATAAAACAACAACGGGGTTGTAAGCTAAACTGGAAAGAGAAAGAAAGAGAGAGGGAGAAAAAAACCCGATTGCATAAGAAGGCCATGACAAACCAATTTTGATTTATTGTTATGAAAATAAAATGGACACCAGGAGACTCTAGTTCAATTTAAGGGATTGTTTAATGTTTGTGCATGAAATCAATAGGACTGAAAAATGTTTCATTTGTCAAACAATCCACTGTAGTAGGGAGGAGGTGGAGGCATCTGTCACAAACACAAACTTGTCAAACCTATGCCTAAATCACTATCCTTGAACTCTCCCAACTGAGGTCAGAGATATGGCTATTTCCCTGGGTGAAAGCATTGCACTCTGGAAGGAAGTTGCAGTACCTGATGATCTGATCTTAAATGGGGAGAACTGGAAATCTGTTTTCCCAAGAATAAGGTTTCAAATAAACAACCCATTTTTCCCCCTTTTAATCAGACTAGCCAAACCCAAAAGTGCTTCCGAATGTATGATACTAGGAAAAGACCAATGTTGGATTAACCCAAAAATAAAGGATCTTTATTTTAAGAAGGCAACAAAGGATTGTTTTAGAAATGTATGTCATCTGTTTCAAGCAACATGAGGCTGAGAACTGCCTATTAAAACTAATTATCATTAATCTGAGCAAGTAAAATAAAGGAGGACAGAGGAAGGAAGAGTACAGATTAATGCTACACCAGAGAACACAAACAACACTTAGAAGCAATAAGAAATTCTTTACACATCTGTCTATACTTTCCCTGCCAAATTTATCTTGTTTCAATCCCCTCAGGATTTCTAGGCATTGGGCTTGAATTTCTAGGCCTAGTTCAGGGGTAGGCAACGTTGGCTTTTTCATGACTCGTGGACTTCAACTCCCAGAATTGGCTGGCTCAGGAATTCTGGGAGTTGAAGTCCACCAGTCATAAAGGAGCCAAGGTTGCCTACCCCTGAACTAGTTAGACAAAATATATTTCCCAGCCAAGGCGCCCGGAGAAACACTTCCTTTCCCCTTGAATCCAATTCATTTTGTCTTCCCCTGGAAGAAGGCAATGGCTATCTTTGCAGAATATTTAAAAGTCCCCACCTAGCCAGCAGAAGACTTATCAATTACAGATAGTCCTCGGCTTACCACAAGTGAGCCCAAAGTTTCTGCTACTAAACAAGACAATTGTTAAGTGAGTTTTGCCCTGTTTTATGACCTTTTTGCCACAGTTGTTAAGTGAATCACAGCAGTTGTTAAGTAAATCATGCAGTCATTTAGTGAATTTGGCTTCCCTCATTGATTTTGTCAGAAGCTGGCTGGGAAGGTTACAAATGGTGATCACACAACCCAGGACTCTGCAACTGTCATAAATACTTGCCAGTTGCCAGGCACCCAATTTTTGATCACATGACCATGGGAATGCTGCAACAGTCATAAGTGTAAAAACTGGTCATAAGTCACTTTTTTCAGTGCTGTTTTAACTTCAAACAAATGATAGTAAGTTCAGGACTGGAAGCCCCCGGCCTATTATGGTGATCTATTGATACTTCCGTCTCTGCATATTGTTGATATTAATTTAGTATTTTATCTTATATATTTTAATACAGTTTTGATACTGTACTGTATTGCTGTAGGATTATTAAATGATGTTCAGATTAAATTACTTCCTGTACACTACTAAGGAAATAATTTCACATTGTGCTTACTTAAGGCTCTTGTTTTTAATTATAGGTTAGCAACCACCTCAAAGGTTGTGAAACTATTACACCAATATTAAAAAACAGTGTACTGTATATGTAATGGCTGGCCTAGAAATTGGGAAATTGTGAGTTCTAGTTCTGCCTTAGGTATGAAAGCTGGCTGGGTGACTTTGAGCCAACCACTTTCTTTCAGCTCAACTCAATTCACAGGGTTTTTGTTGTGGGGAAAATAAGAGGAGAAAGGAGGATTACGTATGTTTGCTACCTTGAGTAAATTATAAAGTAAGACAGGTGGGATAAACATGTAATAAATAAATAATCTGGAAGCCTCTGTAAAAAGTTATTGATAATGGCGCTTTTAACCAGTATTCATTTTATTTTATGATAATTTAGAAGGCCTAATCTTCTTTCCTCTATTTCATAGCATAGAATAACATATGCATATACACTCAACTTCTGGATATCAACAGAACTTTATTACAAGCGTAGTTACCGGAGAGAGGGGCTCTTTCTCAAAGAGATAACATAGCTTAAAATCCTTGATATGTAGGAATATGGTAGGTGGACAGTACCTAGTTGTTTATTGAGTATATCTAATGGTTATGTAGATAAGTGGTTTAGTCTGGAAGATTCTGTTTGTAGGTGAACAACAATAAAAACTTCTCTGAAGTTAACTTCTCATGTCATTCTTGGTTCCTGGGTCTGACACATTCAATCTGTATTTACTACAAGTTGTAAGGCAACACTTCATTCTTTATGCAAACAATGTAGCTGGTGCAGTATGGATAACAATGTCCAGCCTATGGATAGAAATGTCATGAATGTAGAAAGTATAGCCATATAAAAATATGTGCATATATTGAGTCATATACTGAGGACAATGGCTACAAGGAATGGTGGTGGGGTCACTGTGAAATGGAAAGCCAATCCATGTGATATAAAGGCATTTGTAGTATTAACTCTGCAGAAAACTATCTTGGAATGTTACAAATAGTCAGCTGTGTTGACTCAGTCAATACAGAACTATCACAGGGGAAAAATAAAATTCCAGGTCCATGCTTGTGCAGATATGTGATGGTACTGGGTTATTTTTTTTTTCTTTCTAAAGCATCCCTCTGTGCCATATCCCAACTGTTTAGAAGATCATTCTCAAAAGCACAGGAGGTTGCAAGAGACATGGAAGATTGCCAAAATAGGGGTGCTCCATCTTAAATAAGCAAAACTGATTTCCACTAGGATAAAACCACCAGTCTTTAAGCTCAGGATGTTTGCTTTTTTAAAAAAAAAATCAGTGGGGTACCTCTATTGGCCAAGTAGAGAAATGGGACAATTTTGCTGTCCCCCACCCCCCGCATGTTTTGAATATCAAGAGCCTTCAAATCAATGTTAAAGGTGACTTTGGAGTTCCAAATAGAAAACCATTCAGTAATTCACCGGGGAAACAAATCTGCAACCAACTCAGTGTTCTTATAGAGAGGAGCTGAAAGCCTATGGCAGACATCTCAGGAAATCTATTTCAATAGATTTTCACAAGGAAACCAATAAAGACGTGCAAGTATGGAAGACTTCACACTTCCACAGATCAGAGTGCTGCCCCTTTTAAATAATTACTATGTCACTAGGGTGTTAATTAAATGTTTATCTTGAATTTTAGATTCCACTGATGAAAGATCCTGGCTGGATCAGAGATGTCTGGACTCGTAATGTCAACGTAAGTATGTTCTTTTTACATTTGTATTTACGTCAAATGTAAAAAAAAAAAAAAAGAAAAGGAAAAAAAGAAGTCCCTGGGGCTTTTACTCCGCTAGTTGTTGCCGACTATAGGGGGCGGTTCTCATCTCAGTTTCCAGGCCATTGTGCCAGTGCTGTCCAAAGACATTTCTGTGGTCATGTGGCCAGCATGACATCATGGAACATTGTTAACCTTCCCACTGAAGTGGTACCTATATACCGTAGCTACTTGAATTTACATGCTTTCAAACTGCTAGGTTGGCAGGAGCTGGGGCAAGGACGGGAGCTCACCCCGTCACGTGGCACTTGGATCTTGAACCTGGGCTGCTAGACTTTCCAACTGACAAGTCCGGCATCTTAACTGTTGAGCCATTGCATTGTCTCTTTTTGTTTCTTGGCCTTTTGGCTAAGATCATGTGTAATATCTGTTCTTATCAGTTTAATATCTGACTTCAAATGTAAGATTTTTAAAAAGTCATGGTGGAAGGATTTTACCATACTCATCTTGCCTGGAGTGTCCCGATTCCCATAAAACTTTTCACAACTTGTCCTGCAATGTCATCACCTCACATTCACAAACAAGGGAGATTAAAATCTGAAAATCACATTGAGAAAACTGTAAGTCTCAGTCTCCTACTCCTTCAACAAGTCAAAGTTATCTAAATGATTCATCTTAGTCACCTGATATAGTTCATCAGCACCCCCACAATTGTTTTGTCACAGGTCATAAATAAAGGCTGTCAGAGAGGTAGTAGCAACATCTGTTCTTATGTTACACACTTCATCCTGAAGTACAGCCATAAAGATTTATGTAGATTAGTCCAAAGCTGATGTTGAAGTCCAGGCATTGTAACATTGTTGAAGTTGAGAAATACCAATGTGTACATCAGAAAGGAAAAAACTTTACGTATCAGCAAATTTGTGCCTGTCTTAAAAGCTAATTAGAAGTCAACAATAATATTTTGAAAGAATCTTCTAGATCAAGCTTTAAGTTATATTGAAGATTTATATTACAAGGTACTGAAAGAGAATTATCAGCAAGCAAAATTATATTTATTTCTTTGATTTATACTCTGGTTTTTCCCTAAAAGCTCAAAAAAGTTGGAATAAATCTGACTTGTTTTATTTCCACAAAGACAGAATAACTATCAAAAGTCACCCAGTAAATATCCATGCTTAAAAGTGGAGTTAAATGTGGACCTAGTATCTTAACAGCGGTACCACATTGGATCTTATGGGTAACTTTTGACCATCATTGTTCAGTACCAGTAATAATTCTTCATCTTCAATATTGAAAAAGTAATTCATCTAATATTTCACCCGATATATGGGTGCCAAATCTTTGCTGGACTTCTAAAAGATGCCCTCATACACCCAAACATTACTGAAATCACACAAGATTTCAGCAGTCTTCTTTCTGAATAGGGACTTGGGGGAGTGGAGAATCAGAAAAGATGCCCATTCCTTTAATAGAAATAGTAACTGAATAGTAACTGAAATTGAAAGCTCTTGCTTAAAATAGTAAGAGATTAGAACAGGCTGTCAAAATAGAACACTAACTGCAATCTGGGTTCTTTTATGCAGAATTGGATTTGGAGAGACAGAATTCTCTAATGTCATATTGTGTTTATTTTTTCTGAGGAAACTTTACTATGAATAAGATATAAGGGTTGAATTTGGAGAAACAGAGTGATTTAGAATAAGAAGGGGAATGAAATAAGCAGGAATATTGTCTCTATGTATAATTTACACAGAGAATATATTGTTAGAAAGGCAAGAGTGAAGATTGGAATCAAACAGACCAAAATATGTTTCAGATATATGGAAAGTGCTGAAAGTGGGGAACAAGGGGAAAATTGTGAAAATAAAAATGGACATTGAACAATTCAAGTGGATGTTAAACATTAAGACGAAAATAACCTCAACTAGCACGAAACTTGCAAGCGGCTGATGGCTTTGAATTCTTGAACTCAAATAGGAAAGTAATCCTAATTTAGTGCTGTGTCCTTTAAGTCAGAGCTCCCCAACCTCTGGTCCGTGGACCAGTACCAGGCCACGGCATGCCAGCAACCGGGCCGCACAAACAAGCAAAGCCCCATCCGCGAGATGCAGGCAGCACACAAAACCACACCCCTCCGGTCCGTGGAAAAACCTCTCTCCTGGTGCCCCAAAAGTTGGGGACCTCTGCTTTAAGTGGTAGCAGCTCTTCTGCGTCTCACATTGTAAATATGCAAAGTAACCATTTTAATGTGCAACCAAACCATGAGGCCAGAAGTCACCTTTCTGCGGACTTTACTTTTTTCTGAAGTAAAGGCTGGTAGTTTAAAATCTGCTAACAGCTCTTGATAAACCAGGATAATCAAACATCTAGAGGGTTAGCAATCTACCTAGTACCGGTAATACTGTGTGAGGATGCTCATGCAGTGTTATCCTGAACAATGCTAAAGGAAGCATTCTCTCTTCCCTCAGATAAGCAAGGCATGTGGCAATATGACAGCCATATGACAACCTCTTGGAATGTTTGCTTGGCCCTACTTAGATTACAAAATGTGGAGGTACTAGAGGCATGAAGAGGTCATGTGAGGAGCCAATATGTACACAGATATTATTTTCACAGATTTCTGGGTAGGACTTGTATATTCTTTTGCTAAACAGTTTACTCTTGAGAATGTGAATGGGTTCCAGGAAATTGGGGTGGTGTTGTGCGGAGCTTCTGTTGATTTTAAATTTGCTATGCTACTTAAAAGGTAGGATTTGGATCATAGAGACTTATGTAAAAATCCCACTGAGAGTGAAGCTCATTGAGTGACTTTGTCTGTTGATCTTCTGCCAGTATAATCTATGCCTGAGGATTGCTGTGATGCTAAAATGGTAGAAGAAAGAATCTTGTAAATAGTCTCTAATTTCTTGGAAGTAAGATATAGCAAAGATATCTGTTGCTTGCCAATTTGTTGGTATAGTATACTGGAAATGCCGGCTTACCACTTTAGGCTGGACTTTTACAATCTTAAAGCAATAAATAACATTCCACAGGTTTTTTTTAAAAAAATATAACTTTATTAGAGAAACTGTGAACAGAATACAAACAATACTAACTTTGAACTGAAGAGAAAAAGAATAGGAAAAAGTACTAAGAAAGTGAAAAAGAAAGCCCAAATTCTTACTAGCAAAGTTATTTACCCTATACAGGCCTAGTGGTCTTGTGCAAGGTCTCTAGACAGATATGAACAAAGGATGCAACTGACAAACATCTTGCATGGCAGAGAGGTGCTGTCTGAAATAGGGAGCTCCCTTAAATCAATAACTGCTTTTGCGCACAGTATGTCAAAGAGAATAGAATAGAATAGAGCTGGAAGGGACCCTGGAGGTCATCTAGTCCAACCCCCTGCTCAGGCAGGAAACCCTATACAAATTCAGACAAATGGTTGTTCAGACTCTTCTTAAAAACTTCCTGTGTTGGAGCATTCACAACTTCTGGAGGCAGGCTGTTCCACTGGTTAATTGTTCAGTCAAACAATTTCTCCTTAGTTCTAGGTTGCTTCTCTCCTTGATTAGTTTCTATCTGTTGCTTCTTGTCCTGCCTTCAGGTGCTTTGGAAAATAGCTTGACTCCCTCTTCTCTGTGGCAACCCCTGAGATATTGGAACACTACTTTCATGTCACCCCTTGTCCTTCCCTTCATTAAATTAGACATACCCAATTCCAGCAACTGTTCTTTATACAAGAGTGAGTTCCGTAGATCTAGAAACTCGTTTCCGAGGCAGTGGCAAATTATCTGAAGAGAACAAATTATGCAAGCATAATTTTGTGCAGCCTTACAAAGTGGCAGAAAGCATGTTAAACAAATTGTTCAGATGGATCGTATCGATCTCTTAATGAATTCTGAATATTCTCACTTATTCTGGACTCTGAATTCCCACTGAATTCTATGGGATATTTTCAGGGAGATGCGTACATAGGATCCCTGTAATTCATTTGAGTGTTAGATATTACCACTTCACTTATATTAATAGATACTTATTCTTTGCTGTAATTTCAGATGTCACATTTAATATAATTTTAGTGTTTAATTAAAATTTAATGTAGGCTGCATCCTGGCTTTCACATATTAGAAGTCGGTTAGATTGTTTTACAAATGTATTTTAACTCTGTCTTAAATTTTATTTAGTATCTGTACTTGTCTTTGACCTTAAATAAATTGATCTGAATTATTGATTGATATACAAAGCTGTATATCCTCTGTACACTCAGCAGTAGTAGGCTTGAAATTGTGTTTCTAATCTTTGTGGCTTAGATAATTTGAAAATATGATTGTGCTATTATCATTGTAGCAAGAAACCAAAAGATAATTGATGGGTGGTTTTGAGCACATATATAGATTTTTCTTGCGGCAAATATGGTTGGGTAAAACACAGTAAATAAGGAGTATCAAAACCTTTGTACATTTTATTTTCACTGTATCCCAAGTACATAAATAACAAAAAATAAGTGATAACCAAGTTGCTATGATTGATCTGAATAAGAACCAATATTTAATCCAAACTTCCTTGAAAATGAATCCTACTGAACTAAATAAACCTTGCTTCCAAATTAGTATAGTATAGGAACTGACAACCTCTCTCTTTTCCAAAAAAACCCCCCACTTCAACTGTTCTTGAATTGCTGTTAAAATTATACATTAATGTATCTTTAAGTAAGTAAAACTGGGCTATCCAAGTAAATTAAATGGTATTCCTAGGAATAAACTGTACCACTACGAGATATATTCAGGAATTAATACAGCCATGTAATAGTTGGTTGAAATGGAGGACATTAAAGAATAAGGAAATTTTCAATAATGTTTCTGAAACATTGCAATGGCTTTAAAACGTTTCCTCCTATTCTGATTTTACTATGTACTAGACAATTTCCTTCCCAGATACCTCAATAACTTCAACAATGGCAGAACGTCTAATGCACTTGAGCGGTTCTTAAACATTTAAGAAGATATAACACATTAGGAGTTGACCACCGCAAATATTTTAAGGTATTTTGTAGTATGTCATAAAATGCTCTTTATAGTAATTTTATGTCATAAAATATTTTACAAAATTTGCTGAATTTCAATTCCATGGGAGTCATGGCTCCCAAAGTTTGGACACATTCTGTAAGTTAACCCATTTGAAGCATCTTGTTTGAAAAAGTTTTGCCCTATGATGCACTTTTGCCCAGTCAAAGTTAAGACGGAAGAGTTTTAGTAGTATATAGGTAGATTTAAAACATTTGTATGGCCACGAAACTCAGCCAAAGTGACTTTAGATGGCTTGCAGAAAATTCAACAAAACCTAATAAATAGAACAACCCCCCTCCCAATATATAAATGGATAAGCAAGAGTAAAATAATAAAATGGTGATCCACACAAAAGTGACACCACATCCAGCAGGGCTCCAACACATCATGACCTCTTCATGGGAGAACCTTGATAGTCTTTTCAGAAGACACTAGAGCAGCAAGAAAGCTTGTTCTATATCAGGGGTTCTCAACCTTGGCAACTTTAAGACTTGTGAACTTCAACTCCCAGAATTCCTCAGCCAGCTTTGCTGGCTGAGGAATTCTGGGAGTTGAAGTCCACAAGTCTTAAAGTTGCCAAGGTTGAGAACCCCTGTTCTATATGATACTTCTTCCACGACCAAAATCAAAGGACTGTAAGAATCTGAGAATAATTGAAGTCATCATATAGAAAACATGAACATTTTACAAATAAAATACAACCGCCATGTTAATGAATATTATACTGTAGAGAAGATATTTTCCTTCCTTCCTTCCTTCCTTCCTTCCTTCCTTCCTTCCTTCCTTCCTTCCTTCCTTCCTTCCTTCCTTCCTTCCTTCCTTCCTTCCTTCCTTCCGATAAAAACTTATTCCATCATGCCTTAATGTTATTATTTTGCATAAAGATAATTTAGCTGTTTGAAAAACAAGTATCAAATGCAAATGACAGAAAATAATAATCTACAGTGCAACTTAACTGGTGTTCTACCTTTGGCAATCCTCTCATTAGGATCAACTGGTATTAGAATTTCACAAACATAAACACAGGAGATGTGCTCTAATCAAAACAATGTTATCAGGTTTTAAAGCAATAATATATAACACTTATAGAAACCAAAGGAAATATTGTAGATTGCATATATCATCAACTTCATGAGTTGGTCCTTTTTCGGGAGGAGGGATAGGGCAGCATGGCTTTGATTAGGATCCTTAATGCGTTTTCTTAGACTCTTATAAGTGGTAACTTTGATGTTCAGTGAAAATCTCAAAGTCAGCTTCAAGGATTTAAAAAGGATGGAAAACCTTTTGCCTGGCAGATATTCTGGGAATCCTTCATTTCCTTTCCTGTGTTTGCTGTTCTGGTATGCCTTTTACCCAGTGCTTTTTTTGTTAAAAAAAAAAAAAAAGGTGCCGGAACTCATGCACAGCTCCGGCTCCAGTCGAACCCTTTACGGAGTGGGGGTGAGAGAAGAAACCACTTTAGGGAGCTTCTAAGACGCAGATCACGTGAGCAGCATCAGTTGATGGATGCCATTGCCGTGGCTTTTGAGAGGGCGCTTGTTCGGAGCAGGCATGTGTTGTGCTACCTCGTCCTCCTCCGCCTCTGATGACACAGAGGCTTCTTCCGGAGCCAGAGTGACCAAGGCGGCAGTGACGCTGCTGCTTTGGCAGCGCGCCTGGTCCCTTGAAGAGATTCGCTCCAGGAGTCAGTCCTGGTCCCTGGTGGCCAACACGGGGGTGAGGACAGGCGGCGGTGGCAGGGGGAGCCCCATGAACCAAGGCAGAAAAGAGGGTCTGCTTTCAGGGCCGTGGAAGTGTTTCTGGGTCAACCTTCGATGCCCCTGATTTCACCGGGCAGCTTCCTTTCACCGAGCCAGAGCTTTACAGGTAGTCCTCGAGTTATGAGTGTAATGGAGCCTGCCCATTCCATTCATAACTCGAAAACTTATAGAGTGAATCTTGTTCCTTTAGCGAGATCACTCTCTTCCTCGTTAAAACACACACGGCTTGTAAAGGAAACATGAGGCATCTCAGGGTGGGGAAGGCCATGGAGGGCTTATTGATGGAATAGGACCCCAAGGCCTCTCTGACCCACTAAGATACTTCATGTTTCCCCCTCCCTTCCTGCTGTGCCGGATTCACCTGGAAAAGATCTGTCTCCTCTCTGCCGTGATTCCTGCTGCCGCTCCGATCTGAGGCCAGGGGACGTGTCCACAGCCCCCTGTGGCCCAATCTGGGTTCTGGAGGCCTGTAAAAGACTTCTGGAGGTTAGATCCACGGCCGCGGAGCGATTTTGCACTCCCCAGAGGCCCAATCTGGGCTCCGGAGGTCTTTTCCAAGCTTCTGGAGCCTGGATAGGGCCACAGGGGGGGCCCACAAAATCGCTCCACGGCCATGGATCCAGGCTCGAGAGATATTTTCCAGGCCTCTGGAGCCCAGATCGGGCCGCTGGGGGGGGCACAAAATCATTCCACAGTCATAGACCTGGGCTCTGGAGGTCTTTTCCAGGCCTCCGGAGCCCGGATTGGGCCACGGGGGGGCTGTGGACACATCCCCTGGCCTTAGATTGGAGCGGCCGCAGGAACTATGGCAGAGAGGAGACAGATCTTTTTCAGGTGACTCCCACGTGGCAGGGAGGAGGAAGCATGAGAGCATTAAGTGAATGCTCATAACTTGGAGATTACCTGTACTCAGGCTGGCAGCTTAAAAGGAACAGGTTTTTCCGTTAAAAAAAGGTTCCGGAACGCTGTTCCGTGCATTCTATGACAAAAAAAGCATTGCTTTTACCTAAGAAAACAACCAAATCAAAACCCAAATCTACAGGCAAATGACAGAATGAATGTGATTTGACTGAAGAAAAATCTCACTGGATGGAACTGCCCAAAGTTAAAATATTTCATGGTAGTTCAGCTTTAACCAGAGTTTGAAGTATATAGCAGCATTTTATTAACCATATGCACATTATGGACCTCTCTTTTAATGGATATAGCTTGGCCAAATCATTAAAAAAAGTCTAATTAAACCAGCGGTTCTCAACCTGTGGGTCGCGACCCCATTTGGGGTCGAACGACCATTTCACGGGGGTTGCCAAACGCCGCAGTCCACCATTTTTTTTTGGTTGGCCATTTTTTTTGGTCCATTTTTTCCCCCTTTGCGATGCGGGCCGTCGTGCTGCGCATGCGCGATGCGGGCCCGCCATTTTTTTGGGTCGGCCATTTTTTGGGGGTCGTCCATTTTTTCCCCTTTGCGATGCGGGCCGTCGCGCCGCGCATGTGCGATGCGGGCCCGCCATTTTTTTTTGGTCGGCCATTTTTTTTTGTTAGCCATTTTTTTTATTTTTTTTTTTGGTCGGCCATTTTTCCCCCTTTGTGATGCGGGCCGTCGCGCCGTGCATGCGCGATGCGGGCCCGCCATTTTTTGGGGTCGGCCATTTTTCCCCTTTGTGTTACGCCCGTCGCGCCGCACATGCGCGATGCGGGCCGGGGTCGAGTTCCGGAAAAGGTTGAGAACCGCTGAATTAAACAAACCAAGCCTTTCTTATTAAGCAACCAGATACAGGGCCTTGGTTTTGTTTTGTTTTGTTTTTAAGCACAAATATTGAACAGCTCTCAATAATATTTTTTTTTATTGGAAAGCAGGATTATAATGAATCTCCATTGCTTCATCACTCATAAAATACAGTGCCCCTCGCTTAACAATCACTTGTTGAGTAACCATCTGGCCTTGTTGACAGTATTGAAGGAGTGACAGGATTGCTCCTCAAAATTCCAACCCCTGAGGGCCCTGCAGTCACAAGGTCGCCATTTGCAACTTTCTTTGCCGGCTTCTTACAAGCAAAGTCAGTGGGGAAGCCAGCAGGAGGTCTCAAATGGAGATCAGGTGACATCCTTGCTTAACAACCCAGGATGATTTGCTTAGCAATGGAAGTCAGGAAGTCTCAGGTCAGCTGTTGCTAAGTGATGTGTTTTACTACTGTGTAGCTTAAGCGATGGAAATTCCAACCCCGACTGCTGTCATCAACCGAGAACTACCTGTTACAACATTTCTATAACCTGAACAAGGGAACATTTGGGTTACTCATTGCATGCCGGCCAAACTCCAGATTCAGTCTTGTTGAGGGCCTAACACAAAAAGGAAGAACAGAATAGCTGGAGAGCAATACTTGCCTACCTGATAATACACTCCAGACAGTCCCCCCCCATTACTATTATTCTTCTCTTTCCCATTACCCATTTCCTAGCTTCTTATGACTATAACTTTGTTGTTTGTATCTCATGATTTATGTTTGTTTTTATTTAGTATCCTATTATGATTTATGTTGATTATTTTGTATCCTATGACTATCACTGAGTGTTGTATCTTATGATTTATGATTGTATTTTATGATTAAAAGCATGATTTATCAATTGTTGCTTGGATGTACACTGAGAGCTTATGCATCGGAAACAAATTCCTTGTGTGTCCAATCACACTTGGCCAATAAAGAATTCTGTTCTGTTCTACGTATGAAGCAAAAGCATTATATGGGTATAGCGAGATATGGATATGCCAAAAACTACCCATGCCTCTGCATTCTGGAGCAGTTGCAGACGTCCTACCGCCAAAGCCAGCAAGGGATGATCTGTTTATGATAAGGGATTGATGGTAACTCCACACCACTCCTCTTCCAACTCCATATCACGTTGCCATGGCTGTAGGATAAAAACCAGGTCTAATGTGTGCCTGTGTTTTGGGCCAGAGATAACTTGGATCATGGTTACCAGATGCCTCTCAGTTTTATTTATTTTATATGCCACCCATCTCACTATCCAAAGTAACCAATGGATAGCTGACTGAATTCCCACAACCCGGGAATTAATTCCATTACCAATCTTGGCACAGATTCAAGCAGCTTAGGCAGAGAGGTTGCTATGCAGCCAGGAAACTCTAACATACAGTTAAGTAACAGTTCTTTCAAATCCCAACAGCTCAAATTCACAAAAAAGGCCTCATATCCAGTACCCCCGGAATCTCCCCCTAGAATTTGTTGAATAACAACTGCCCGGCCATCATCCTGATCCTGAGTCCATGCTAATGCCATCCTTGAAAACTACCTTGGGAAACCTCAGAGAAGGGAAGTGCCCCCTCCCCAGGCATATTTCAGTAATGCAAACATTACTGAATTCCCAGTTAAGTCATGGAGGAGGCAGATTTGTTATAGAAGCAGCTGCTAGAAACCAAGTTCTCTGGAGCCCTAGTTACCAGACTTTGGAGCAGAGCCCAAAGGATTGGAATGCAACAATATTAAACATTGAGGCCACCTTCCCTGAAAGTCGTTCACCCCAATCACCACCCTAATAGGTTTGCCTGTCCATTATCCCCAGCCAATTTGAAAGAGACTTCCAAAAAGAGATTGGACAACCATTTGTTTGAAATGATATAGGGTCTCTGGCTTGAGCAGAGGGTTGAAGACCTTCAAGATTCTATTCTATTCTAATTCTAAATCTATTCTATATATCTTGCCTTTCTTGTTTTTTATAAATAACCCAACATATGAACATACCTAATATTCCTTCTCCTCCTATTTTCTCCACAACAGCAGCCTTGGGAGGTGGGTGGGCTGAGAGAGGCTGATTGGCCCAGGGTCACCCAATCAGCTTTCAAACTTAAGGTGGGACTGGAACTATCAGTCTCCTGGGGAGGAGCTTGAGGAAAGCACAGCCTGAAGCCTTGGTAACTTAGAACATTCTGTCTTCAGACAGTGACAGCCATTGATCAGGGTGATGGAGTGGAATAGTTTGGACCAATTTGGTCATTTTAATTTGTCAAGGTGTGGGTGAAAACCCCAACCAAGCTGTGGCTGAGGTTGTACATGATGGACACAGGTGGTTTTCAAAAGTCTGTCGTGAGACATGCAACTCTGCTGCCTGTTGTTTGCTTCGTTTCACTGACCTCCGCATCTATAAATAAAACTCTCATGAAAAGGTTACTGTAAATCATCAATGCTGACTCATTCAAAGGAAACTAAACCCTGTAACACTACCCTGGGAATTTGTCACTTTTTGAGGAAGCAAAGAACTAACTACCGCAATGCAATCTCTTACTCTGATCTTTAGCTATTCTTACTTGATAATTCCTTTACCCTTTAACTGGAGCAGAAGTTAAAACTGGGTTCATCCAACCAAACCCTGGTTTTTTCTTTCATCTTTTCTTGTCCTCTTGTAACTCAGTACTTTTGATATTATCAGAATCTGCCTGGAAATGATGCCCCCCCTTTAACAATTTTGTTGTTGTTTTTAGTTGCGAAGTTGTGTCCGACCCATCGCGACCCCATGGACAATGTTCCTCCAGGCCTTCCTGTCCTCTACCATCTTCTGAGTCCATTTAAGCTCACGCCTACAGCTTCAGTGACTCCATCCAGCCACCTCATTCTCTGTCGTCCCCTATTGACCTCAATCTTTCCCAGCATCAGGCTCTTCTCCAGTGAGTCCTTCCTTCTCATTAGGTGGCCAAAGGACTTGAGTTTCAACTTCAGGATCTGGCCTTCTAAAGAGCAGTCAGGGTTTAACAATAGCCTCTTCCTAAGACATAGGAAGTCAGGATTGGTGGAGGGAAATCCAATTCTTGGGATTTAAGGAGAAGGATGTGGGAACCAAGGTAAGAACATTAAATGTCTGAAAAGAAAACAGGATCATCACGCAAATGAGGAAAACTTCAGTAGGTAACTCAGGGAGTGACTAATCTATTCTACTGTATATACTGTATATACATGTTAGTCAAGATTTTGAATAAAGACAAGCCCAACCAATTAACCAGTCTGCAGTAGGAATTCCAAAAACAAGTTTATACTTCAACAAAATATGGACTAAGGAATACCTACCATTTCTTAAGATTCCCACCTAAGAAATCAAGCGAGAGAACTACTGTATTTAAATATCTGTTTATATATCCTCGATTTTTATAATAAACAAAGCTAGATAGCTTTGGGAGGTGTGTGGGAGAGAGAATTTAAATGATTTGCAAGTGAAAATGGATAGGCCAATTGTGAAAGGGCGAAGAACTAAGTGCATTTGCATCCTGTTTAGCTAAGGCTGACTATGTATTTCAATGTATTGAAAAGGTTGCTTTTTAAAAATTGTATATATATGAAAATTGTTATACAGGTCGTCCTTGACTTACGGCCACAACTGAGCCCAAATATTCCGTTGGTAAGCAAGACACTTGTTAAGTGAGTTTTGCCCCATTTTACTATTTTTTTTTGTCACAATTAAGCAAATATTGCAGTTGTTAAGTGAATTATGCAGTCATTGAATGAATTTGGCTTTTCCTATTGACTTTGCTTGTGGAAAGTTGGCTGGGAAGGTTACAAATGGTGATCACATGACCCCAGGACAGTGCAACTGTCATAAATATATGCCAGTTGCCAAGTGCCCAAATTTTGATCACGTGACCATGGGGATGCTGTATTGGTCGCAAATGTGAAAATCAATCAAAAGTCACTTTTTTCAGTGCTGTTGTAACTTTGAATAGTCACTAATGTTTATAAATCGAGGACTACCTGTACAAAATGTTACAGTGCATGCTATAAGTGCTAAATAGTTAAAGCAGCGGTTCTCAACCTGTGGGTTGCGACCCCATTTGGGATCAAATGACCATTTCACGGGGGTCGCCAAACAATACAGTCTGCCATTTTTCCCCTTTTCCTTAGCTGTGCTACTCCCTTTTATTCTATTGGCTTTTGAAAGCCAATAGAACTAGACTCTCTTGAATACAGTCTAATTCTATTGGCTTTCAAAAGCCAATAGGAATTGTCCAGGCTGTCTAGGCCCTGCTGAGCCCGCCAAAAGTCCCAGTCTGCAAACGGTGCTGCAAGTTGTCTGCAGCGAAGGTGAGCTGTCTGGAAGTTTCCATCCCTCCCTGCTGAGCAACTACTAAAAATGTAAGTAAAAGAGGGCCAGGGATGGGATGCGGGAGGCCAGCAGGCGCAGGGAGGGTTGCTGGCGTGCGTGGGGCCCGGCAGGTGCCTTACCTCCCTTGGGCTGGGCCAGCTGGTGGCCCAGCCGGTGATCGCCCTGCGCCGTCGCTGCTCCTTGCCAGCTACGCCTTGGCCGGTGCAGGGGGCGTCACCACACATGTGTGGTGCTCCCGGGCAGGGAAATAGTCCTCGACTTACGACCGGTTGGGTAGTCCTCGACTTACGACCAGTTGGGTAGTCCTCGACTTACGACCGGTTGGGGGTCGCAGCATTAAAAAGGTTGAGAACCACTGAGTTAAAGGTTCTAAAACTCAAATATTTGGGAATGAACATTCCCAGAACACTAGGAGGATCTGCTACTTAAGATCCTGATATTCTTTTTTATGGGTTCACTCAATTCTTGCCCATTCTCTTCCTATAATAACATGCCAGCAATAGGTTTTGTTGCTTTTTACTTGTTTCTTTTGCTGTTGCTGTTGCAATCCATCAATAACAGGAAAGATCAGATTAAGAAACCACTTTCCTGAGTTAATAACAGGAATCATACAAAAGATGTGATCGGAGCTATACCAAATCTATAGTGCTAGAACTGCCAAACTGTAACTTGGGGCAATAAGTATATTCACCAATCCTAATTCACTCTGAAAAGTAAAATTTTAAATTGGAGTTATGCTTACTAAACTGTATTAATGTATCCAAAGCTGAACAGGTATTTTGGGCAATTACGTAAACATGAATTCTGTATGGTCAGAGTGATGCTTAAAATAAAGTGCATGTATAGATAGACCTTAAACTGAATAAGTAGACATATTATGTTGTCTCAATACCATGTTTTCAGGATATTCAAATTTTTAAACTGTAGGCTGGAATTATAATACAGGAAGTCTAAGGACTGTGATTGACAGTAAGTGAAAACTACTCTACTGTGAAAAGTGAACTATTCTATGAAACCTCAATTAAATGTGGAGGGGGCCAAAACCAGTGGTCCTGCAGGTTTTGATGGACTTCAGCTTCCATCTGCTTAGCCAGTATGACCTCTCACTGGGAATTATAGTCATTATGAACTTGAATCACAGACACTTGCAGCAGGTCTGAGATAACACTCTTGCTATCTTTGGAAGCTTCTAGCAGTCCTATCAAGATAGAGAAGAATAGTCTCATGTAGCAAGAACATATACAACCAGTGAATCACTCTAGAAAGGCCATGACTTTTACAGCAGGAAAAATCAGTAATTGATTGTACGTGCAGATAAAGAAAATTCCTCTAGGCCAGGGGTTCTCAACCTTGGCAACTTTAAGACTTGTGGACTTCAACTCCCAGAATTCCGCAGCCAGCTTTGCTGGCTGAGGAATTCTGGGAGTTGAAGTCCACAAGTCTTAAAGTTGCCAAGGTTGAGAACCCCTGCTCTAGGCATTGGGGCCCAGAGGCGCTGGTGGGGTGTGTCCCACAGACTGAGAATGTGACAGGGACCATAGCCTAGAGTTCCTTTGATAGATGAGTATTAATAAATTACTCCTGCCAACTATTGAACACAATTAAGAGTGGATTATATACAGTGAAGTGTCTCAAAAGGCAGCTACTTTTTCCGTTGTGAAACACAGAACATTTGTGATACCCTCGTACATATATTATCATAAGCAAAAACTGTGAAACAGCCAATACATAAATTATTAGTTGTCTTAATATGTTAACAGCATCTTTTTTTTTTCATCTTGCTTTTGACCTGGAGATGTTAGAGTGAACCGATTCTTCTCCATTCATTTTTATCACTAAGTTACTACCCAAGCAATTTATCTAGAATGGCTGCTTCAACCAAGTTAGTTTTCTAGGGAGTATCTGATGTCAGACCACCCAAACAGGGCTTCCCGTTGCTTCCTTTCACATCAGACCAGAGAGAAAGATTGCTCAAGCAGCAAATACCACGGTTTTTTTTTTCTCCTGAGAATTTGGGTTTTATTGAAGTTATATGTGTTTGGTCATGAAAGAAATCCCATGGAGGAGAGGATGTAAATTTAATTCTGCTTTCTGAAGGTAATGCAAGAGGAAATACAGGTTAGATGATTGAAAACATATCCAAAGATTTCCCCCCTCCCCAAAAATAATTCAAACATTTACCCCACCCCTAATTGATTTTTAATGCTCAACGGGAAGAGTAGCTTTGTAAAATTACCAGATCGGGTTCAACAACGCCGTTCTTCACACCTGGGTATAAGATTTATTAAATTGAAAATGCAGAGAAACCTGCCTCTCTCTCTCTCCCCCCCCCCACTCCGCCCGGTCATGGATGGAGGAATTCATTAAAGGTATCGTGATTTTTTTCCCCGAGCAGCGCAAATAAGCACCGTGTGACCCACGGCGTAATTGACTGGCACTATCGTCACCTCGTCCTTTTTTTATTAGACCTGCTAATAAATCACCTCCTTTTCTAACGTGTGTGTATGAAATCCTTTCGGTTCCGCCTGCCCACTAAGCCAGCCCCTCCGACGATCCTAGCAATGTTTTTCCCGCCAGCCTCAGGATAATGGTATTCACACGACACGTGCCTGAAAGGCTTCCGGCAAACAACATTCCAAAGCGCCACCCAAATACTCACATTACGCGGATCCGCCCCCTTCCTGAAGGCTGTCTGTTCGGCTGAGGCCAGGCGGGCCCTCTGATTGGCCGAAGGGATCACCTCAGTTCTCCTCCTCCTGGCGCTGAGTCACAATGCAACGGCCAAGCGCAGATCAACTTCAAAAGCAAAGGGCCCTGCCGAGGGGGGATCCCGACGGCCGAACGGGACCCGCCAAATTAAAACCAGGTGGTTCCTCTCCCGCCTTTCGCGTTGCCATTCCTCTTAGAGGAAGCGCTTCGTCTTTGCAGAGAGAGGAGGTGGGCGCGGGTTAGCGGAAGCCTCCTGGCATAAAGTCCCCAGACCTAGGGTAGAGCTTAAACATGGACAGGGTTTCTGCCTCACCATTGATTAGCCCTGTCAGTTTCCAGGTTTCCAGTGTTCAAAAGAGTTGTGCAAAGTAAGAGATTTAAAAGTGTTGTCTTTTTTTTTTTTTTAAAAAAAAAGACCTGGAATATTGTCCCAGGAAGCCCTGTTTTGGGAAATTTATTCTTCCAGCAGCATTTAAAGCTAACAATCTTTTTGCTGTTGCTAGGTATGGAAAAAAAAATACCAAATAAGGTTATATTTTCATTCTAATCTAATGAAATTCTGAAATATTACCTGGATATCTATCTAGCTATCTGTCTGTCTGTCTGTCTGTCATCTCTCGTATTCAAGATTACCACCCTGTAATTTGAAAATAATGGGTATTCTTTTTTCCAAAGCACAAAATTGCGTGGCATCTTAGAAAACCGAAACATTTTGTCCTGATCACATTTGGCAATTGTTATGTACATTGTACAGTATGGATGGATGGTACAGAAGTGGCTTTTTTTGTATGCTGAAATGTATTTCTGCTCCAATGCATTTGAATGCGCAGGGCTGATTTTGTGACAATTTCAGATCAGATTGTTCGAATCATTCAAAAAAAGTTATTTTGTGTAACTTAATTCAGTTTAATCAATGGCAAAAATTATATTAATGGAGACATTCATTTTGTATCATTTGAATGCATATTTAATCAAGTTACCTTGCAGATTTCCAGCAAGATACAGAAAATCAATTTATTCCAGAAAGTAGCACCACAGGGCCTGGAAACTAAGGAGGGGTTGGATCTGGTTAATACTTGAACAGGAGGCTGTCATTGACCGTCCCAGAGGCTTAATTGGGAAGCTGAAAAAAATGCCAGCGGGCTGTGATAAACAACTTCCACATAAGCTGCAAACCATAATGATATGGATGTATCCTTTTATTTTATTACCAGTTTATTTTTTATCAGTTCCAAGTGGTATGCATACCTAATGCTCCTACTTCTTATTTTCCCCATAAGAACAATCCTGGGAGGTGGTCTGTGGACTGAGTGAGAGTGACTGGGCCAAAGGCATCCAGCCACCATTCATCTTTAAGAGAAGACTAGAACTCAAAGTTTCCTGGTTTCTAGCCTAGCTCAGCACTTTAGCAGCTACTGATTCTTAAGTTGCTTGGAACTGAGCTTTACTTAAAAGAAACTTTACCATATGAAAGAATCCCCATCTTATTAATTTACTTCTGATTTTGGCCCTTCTTAATTTTGAATAGGATGACCGCTTTCCAGGTTTTACAGAACTCCAATGACATGCATTGCACCCCCTTGCCTCAGCAGCCAATGATGTTTTTACATTCCCTAGATCCATTTTTAGTGATTTGGGGGCTCTTATCTCCACTGACCTACACCTGTAGAGCCGAGCAATCAGAGAGACAGGAACAGTTAAAGGGGAGCCCCACCATTAATCCTGTACTTCCCTTTTTAATCTCAGTTCGAGTCATTCCCCTTAATTCCCCCCCTTGGCCTCCTGTCTGTTTTCACTAGCTCCCTCCTCCAGGGCGGGTTCGAGAAGCAGTGATGTGGGATGAATTGACATCCCTGCAGTAGCCTCTGTAAGACACAGAAGCAAGCGAAGCGCTGGTTCTGAGCTACTTTGCCTCTACTGTATCCCGGTCTGCAGTCATTCATTGGTCTGGAGTAAGAGAGCCTCAGGAGAGATAGCTGTTTTTTTTTTTTTTTTGTTGCTTTCCTGGGAGAAATTGCTGATGTGTTCTACAGTGGAGAAGAGAAATCACGCAAGGTATGAAATAGCTGGAGGACAGATTGGGCAGCAGGTCACGGATCCTACTGGAGGTGGAATGTCAAAGAAGTCAGAGATTACTGAATTTTTCCTGCTTGTCTTAAGATGCTTACAATAAGGCAAGGGTATAGCTTTGCTTTGGGTCTAATTTATGGCTTTTTTTGTTTTTAATCTGGATGAGTGTTTCATATGTTTTCTAGAAAAGTACTGAACCTCAGGGATTCCCTTTCTGTCCCTTCCTGCCACTATACGGATCCAAAGATAAGCTGGGTTTTAATAATAGTTGGTGACACAGTACCATTGCTTAGCCTTAGGAGGAAGAATAATGTCTTTGTCTAGAATTTTCTAGTTGATTTAAGAAGCATATTGTGGGGAACATATGCAGCAAAGGTTGAGATAGATGGGCCTAGGTGGTAACAAAAGGAAAAGGTTTGTGGGCCTGTGGTGGAGCGATATGTACTGATTTTTGCCTATAGGAGCTGTTTTGAGATAAGAAGAAAGCACTTACTGGTTTCTCAAGATGACAAGAAATGATAGCAGTTTTAGATGCTTTAGATCAGGGGTCCCCAACCCCTGGTCCGTGGATCCATACCGGGCGGCGGCATGCCAGAAACCGGACCACGCAAAGAAACGAAACCCCATCCGTGGGTTGTAGACAGCATGCAAAAACCATGCCCCTTCCGGTCCACAGAAAAACCTCTCTCCCAGGAACTGGTCCCTGGTGTCCAAAAGGTTGGGGGCCGCTGCTTTAGATGTTTTAGAGAGAGTCGAACTTTTCTGGATCTTCTGCATCTGCAAGTAGTGTTTTCTGTTTGATTGTATAGTTGCCTAATGTGTGATGAGAAATGGCCCTTTGATATTGTTAGATATATGTAGATTGTGTCAATAGCCCAAATAGTGTTAGTGAGTTCTATATCTCTGGATGACATATTTATATCAATTAACATTTTAAATGATGTTTCTATTGCCTAATACTCCTGTAGGGGAACCAGGCTTTGTTGGCATGGAAGAAAGTACAATTTAGCCTTTATAAACTATTTACCTGAGGAATTGTTGTTAGCATTTCTGGTTCAAAGCCAGATAGAATGGATGTGAGCTAAAACTATTCCAGCAATTTCAATAGGCAAACATTAAATGTAAATTTAATTCTGCCTGTAAAATGTAAAGTCATAGTGTTTTTCAAAAGGCATGTTTTCTTTCACTGGAATAGTTTCCTTTGCTTAGGGAAATCAATGTAAACCCTCAGGGAAATTGTATTAACATACTATTAATTGTATTAACATACTATTTATTTCTCTGAGTTCACCTTGATTGTAGGTCTGTGGTAGAAAAAGTTATGCAAATATTATTAGAATTTTAGCCTCTAAATCATGATATGTATGTGGTTTTGCATTTTAAAGCCCTGTAGTATGCTTGATTTTATTGAGAGGAATCCAGTTTCATACCTCTGCTCAGCCACAAAGCTCTCTGGAGAATATTGGTCTATAACTTTCCTAATAGTTTTGTTGTAAGGATTAAAGGGGAAGTATTATGTTTGTTGCCCTTGAATGAAACGTCAGATATAGTGTAATCGAAAGAAATAGTTATGACTAGATTTAAGTATAAAGAGTTTTGGATTCAAAATTACATGGTATTCAGACAGACATTTTTTTTGCGATGCCCAGTAATTCCATTATATTTAAGATTAAAAACATGCATTCAATTACAGCCTTAATATGAAAGGATATTATGAAAATAAAATCCACAACTTTCTAAAATTCTGTGCAGCTGGGCCACAGTCTTTCCTCAAACTGGTACCCTCTAAGCCAGAGGTCCCCAACCTTTTGGGCACCAGGGACCGGTTCCGTGGAGAAAACTTTTTCCATGGACCTGAGTGTGCATGGTTTTGTGTGTTGTCTGCATCCCACAGTTGGGGCTTTGCTTGTTTGTGCGGACAGGTTGCTGGCATGCCGCAGCCCAGTACCGGTCCACGGACCAGGGGTTGGGGATTCCTGCTCTAAGCTTGCTGGATGGGGAATTTTAAGAAGCATAGTCTCCAGATAGTTGGAGGGCACCTGATTGGAGATAGGTATGAAACAGGTATTTGTCTAAAATACTACTACTAATAATAATAACAATCACATCACCCTATTTCAGGTTCTTGGGAAGGAGTGGATAAGTGGATAAAAATGCCAAATCTAGTCTAAATACTTGGCTGATTGTGTGAACAATATAATTCTATATCAGCAGTTCTCAACCTTTTTGAGGCTGAGACCCCGACTGGCGCCACGCATGCGCGTTGCGACCCCGACCCGCACCGCGCATTGCGCATGTGCGGCGTGACGGCCCGCATGCGCGGTGCTGCCCCCTGCGCCGGGGAAAAGGGGAAAAAATGGCGGACTGCGTTGTTTGGCGACCCCCGTGAAATGGTCGTTCGACCACAAATGGGGTCACGACCCACAGGTTGAGAACCGCTGTTCTAGATGAGTTGGGATGAGATGCAGTCATTCACTCTCTCACTAGCTATGATTCAGTAATGGTTTACATTTGATTTCATCAGCATCAGTGGAATGATTCAGGTCAAGCTGAAACCTAGCCCTCATTTTTGCAAAGTGCTTTCAGACCCAGAAGGTGAATTTATGCTCTAAATCTGCTGGCTGAGGAATTCTGGGAGTTGAAGTCCACAAGTCTTAAAGTTGCCAAGGTTGAGAACCCCTGCGAGTCTAAATGGAGAGTCTCATAGCTAGTTCACTGGGTGGACCTTTAAAGCATTCCTGCAGAAACATTATTAACAACAATGGGCTGTGTATTGTATTTCCACTTTCAGTGCATTTGCAGCTTTTCTGGTTCGGGAACATTTGGTTTTCAAGCCGCCTTTGCACAGTTAAATAGGACAAAATATTTTTCCAAGCCTATTAGAAGCAGTTAGGGGTGTATGTAATGATGGTAGTCTCAAGCATGCCTATACCTATTAGCATTTGTTTTTCTTCATAAACAAAGCTTAAGTATTTCAACAAAGCCATTCTGGTTTGGTAGGTTATGTTAGTTTAAAAAGTGGGTCAATACAGAAGTGATCAGGTTTATTTTTTTGCTAAGACTACATTGGTGTAACTGAAATATTCAGTTCTCAAAGCAATTCTAAGCTGCAAACTCTGGGGAGCCTCCAATTTTCTGCTGAGGGTTATCTTTAGACCATGCTGGAAAAATCTGACTTCCTTGGTGCTGATCTTTTAAAGCTATATATAACAATGAATTGGTCCTTCTCCCCATGAGTGAATGTAGAAACATTTGTGGGCTTATTTATACTGATCAAAGATGTTAGGAAAGTGGATGTGGTAAGAAGATGGAGGAAAGGCATGAAGGGTTTCTTCTTGGTGATTATTCCATGACTTATGCTTTTAAAGACAAGGCTTATCTCCTTGTCCAGAGCTTGGTGGCGATGGTGGTTAAAAGGATATTGACTCAGCAATAAAAAGGGATGAATTTTTAGATGACCAAAGCTAGAAATTAGACTGAAGACAACTACTGTAGTGCTCTAGTTCCCCGAACCCCAAATCAGTACTTAGTCTTATATAAGAATTAGGTTTGGGTCTCTCTTCCCCCCCTCCCCCCCATGAATACAGAAAGTACTTACTTTCCACTTACAATAATACTTCTAATTCTAGGTAGGCACCTGACGTTCATTGCATCCTTGGCTTTTAGAAGATTAATGGTTTGCTCTTTTGTATAACTAAGGCTAGTTTTGGACCTGAAAAGAGGCAGGGTTGTTTTCATAGCTATGTGAAGTTTCAGTTTTGGGCATTCAACTTGAAAACAGTTTGATCAAATCTCTAATCTGTATGATTTTTTATGCTTCTCTACATGTGCAGAAATGGATTTTTCCCATTTGATTTTGAGAAACCAGAATTGAACAGAGGGTCTGAAAGTTTGCACCAGTTTTCCAAACTTATTGTATCTTGAATTATTGAACTGGAATACTTTTCTGAATCAAGTCGGATCAGTGCTGATTTGATAATCCTAATTTGTGGTTGTGGTGAAACAATAGTATAGACCAGAAGCTGAGAGACTGCAAGTTCTAATTCTTCCTTAGACTATTTGGGGCCTATTACTCTCTTTCAATTTAATCCACATGCACAGTTGTTGAGAAGAAAATAGGAGGGAGCCTTATGCATGATGGTTTGAGTTACACAAAATTAAACTAAGATATAAATTGAATAAGTAAATATCCCTTGGGAATTTTATACGATAAAGGCAAAATACATGAATACATGAAATTTTCCATACCACTCATTGCTTTCCATTACATGGCATCTATTAAACTATAGTGCATCAGAACCAGAATTATAAACATGGTTTGCAAGTCTAGGTATGACAGCGAACAATTATCTGTACCAGTGGAATAGGTAAACAAACATAGACAGGAATTGATTTTTAGCCTTTATAAACTGAAGTTTGCTGCCATGTAACATACGAAAAATAGGAAATGCTTTTTTTGGGAAATAACCTACAGGTAATCCTCAACTTACAACTGTAATTGAGCATGGAATTATGATTGTAAGTCATTATGGTTGTAAGTCGAGGCATTATGTGACCAGATTCAAAGTTACAATTGTTTCTATGATAATTATTAGGCAAACATGGTGATCATTAAGCAAACACTAAGTGAACATGGCAGCCATTAAATGAATCCATTTTCTCCAATGGCTGTTTTTTGCCAGAAACCAGAAGTAAACACCAGAAACTGGGGAAAAAAAAACCCATAGGAAATTGTGGTCACATGACTGTAGGATCCTGCAAAGGTCTGTAAAGTGAACTAGGTGTCACGCGCCCAAAATGCAATCACATGACCATGGATGTGTGTGCAGTTGCCATAATTCTGAAAACATGTTTAAGTAGCTGGGGTGGGGTATCAGTCATAATTTGGAATGGTCATTCAGCAAACAGTCATTAAGCAAGCAGTCATAAATCTAGGAATGCCTAAATATGACTAATATAAAGCATATTCCTTGCCTGCAAATCTTCACAGATTCAAATCCATGCTGTTTTAGTTAAATTGATTGATAAGCAGGAGATTAAGAAAATAGGCATCTGTATGAAACTAGTATCTGCTGCCCTTTCTGTGAATAAAAAAATACAGTAGTTAGAAAAGAGTTTGATTTCTTTGCTGAGAATTAGCAGTTTTGCAAAGTAGATCCATGCATTTTCCAATACAGTATGCTCCTGACTTCCTGTTGCACTTTTCAAAAGTAGCTTTACTTTTTATCCCACTTCAATTCTTTGAAATGAGTAGCATTTTTTAATTTAGTTGTAGACTGGAAATTGATTTCTCTAAAGCTTGGTTGCAATCTTCATTTTTGACAGCAAAGCCTTTCCTTTTGATGTCTTTCAATCTCTTGTGCAATTTCATTTAAGGGGTTCTGTTTGTTTAGCTTTTAGTGCATTATTTAGGTTATGTTAGGTTTTTAAATAAAGATGTAAGCTAGTTTGGAGGCTGAAAGTTGGTTAGATTCAGGAACTCTTTGTAGATAAGTTTTGTAATCATTTTCTGATTATCCTATGATATTTATTCTAAAATGTGAGAAAGTAGGAAGCCATAAAAGAGAATTATGAAAATGAGAATGAAATTGTATTTGGTTGGTTTTCATTTTATTAAATTAGAAGAACTGGAGGAGTTCAATATAGTATGGTCCAGAAGACTTTGCTTTTCGTATTGTGCTCAGATATTGGAGACTAAGCCATGCTCGCTGTCTTTTTGACTTGTTTTAATAACAATGCCCACTAGAGATATGGACTGAATTTCAGTAATAAAACTTTTCTAATAACCTGTTTCCAACTCTGTAAGTTGAATTATTCAATGGAGGATTCTTTCAAGAAATCATTAAATCATTGTTTTGAAAATAATTATCCAGGTTGTTACCAAAATGAAATGTTCTCCTCTCTTCTGTGCATCTTTCTCTGCTTGATAACTTTATGGTTTATCATCAGTTGGCAAAGAAAAACCTATGGAAAAATGTCATCTCATAGGCTTGTATGGCAGTCCCTGTTCAATAATGCAAGCAATATTGATTTTGCGGAAAGAAACTGAGAAAGGAAATAAAAGGCCAGCACAGATGACTACTTTTTGGTTCAGACCACTGTTGCTTCTGCCCACAAGGCTAAATCTGTGCCCAGTTTCATAGGCTGGACTTCTTAGGGCATCCTAACCATACCATGAAAAGGAGAGGAGTACAGGAGACGATATCCCAAGCTGTTTATCTATGTATAATTTCAGTGTCTAATGCTGCCCACTTGAGAATTAATCTGTTGCAGAGTAGCTGGTTTTTGTGTGCCTCATAGGTTATATGGGACTGGTCACTTTGAAAATGCTGTACTCTCTTTTAATTTAATTCTTTTAGTTTAATGTGTTGCCCGTGAGAGGGGGACTGGTAGTCCTCGACCGTTTGTTTAGCAACCATTTGAAATTACAATTACACCTTGAAAAAGTGACTTACGATAAAATTGGTCCTTTCACTTATCATCATTGCAGCATCCCCACAGTCACATGATCAAAATTTGGGAGCTTGCCAACCAGTATTGACAATATCTCAGGGTCAAGGGATTGTGATTTGCAACCTTCCCAGCCAGCTTCCAACCAGCAAAGTCAATAGGGGGAGGAGCCAGAGTCATTTAATGACCATTATCTCAGGGTCAAGGGATTGTGATTTGCAACCTTCCCAGCCAGCTTCCAACCAGCAAAGTCAATAGGGGGAGGAGCCAGAGTCATTTAATGACCATATGATTCACTTAAGAACTGCAGTGATTTGCTTAGCGACCATGGCAAACGGGTTGTAAAACAACCTCCTTACTTAGCCACGGAAATTCTGGTCTCAATTATAGTTATAAGGCAAGGACTATACCGATGTAGGTATCAATCAATCAATCAATCAATCAATCAATCAATCAATCAATCAATTTATTATTACAGACAAAGGCCAACACATAAATTAAACAAAACTAAACAGAACCAACACAAGAAGACAGCAATATATTACAATTAATGATGTAATCAATGGGTGACCAAGGCCTGCCTACTTTTACAGACAGTATAACAAAAACTAGCTAGCTTCAGAAAAACTGAATCATACTGACCTGACAATAAAAATACATTGAGTATAGTCTAATGCTGGATGAAAACACATAATAACATTAATTATAAAAGATCATTAAAAAGATCTAAAATGTTTATTTATGTTTCTGGCGAATCCCCAATGCTGCTGCACAGAATCTAGCCACCTGCACTGTGATCACTGCCTGCTCATCCTTAAGCAGCCACTGGAGATAAATACTTTCCGAACGACCAGGATACCTATCAATTATGGGGGGGGGGAATATGGTTTTCCCGAATAGCTCTATAGAAGGAGCATCGGAGGAGTATGTGTCCAATGGTCTCCACCTCTCCTGAACCACAGGAGCAGAGTCTTTCAGCCAATGGTGACTTTTACCCATGTAGGTAGTCCTCAACTTACAACAGTTCATTTAGTGGCTGTTCAAAATTACAGCCGCACTGAGAAAAGTGACTTATGACCATTTTTCACACTTACGACCATTGCAGCATCCCCATGGTCATGTGATCAAAATTCAGGCTCTTGGCAACTGAGTCATATTTATGACGGTTGCATTATCCCAGGGTCATGTGATCACCTTTTGCAACCTGTGCTCAGAGAGCACAGAGTTGGTCTTCTCCGGGTCCCGTCGACCAGTCAATGTAGGCTGGCGGGCCCCAGGAGAAGGGCCTTCTCTGTTGCGGCCCCTACCCTCTGGAATCAGCTCCCTCCGGGGATTCGGACCGCTCCCACTCTTCTGGCCTTCCGAAAAGAATTAAAAACCTATTTGTGTCGGCAGATCTGGGAATGATTGGTGCTGAATGTTGGATGAATGTTTTTTTTATTAAAAATTTGGGGTATTGTTTTATTTTATGATCATTTTAATTTAATTTATATTAGACTTTAATGCGATTGTTATTATTTATGTTGTAAGCCGCTCTGGGTCCCCTGGAGAAGAGCGGCTTATAAGTCTAATAAATAAATAAATAATAAATAAATAAACCTTCTGGCAAGCAGTGTCAGTGGGGAAGCCAGATTCCCTTAACAAACTGTTACTAACTTAACAACTGCAATGATTCACCTAACAACTATGGTAAGAAATGTTGTAAAACGGGGCAAAATTCACGTAACAAATGTCTCACTTAGCAACAGAAATTTTCGGCTCAATTGTGACCATAATCCGAGGACTACCTGTACGTACCACACACGATCAGCTTTCTTTTTTCCCTTCTTCACTCTCAGGTAGCGTCTTGCACTAGGTGTCGTAGAGCAGGGCTTTTGAACCTTTTCACCCATTGTACCACTTTTAGGATATGGCAACATCCGAGTACCACCAGTCGCCTAGCAAAGTGTCAAAAACTTGATGACCCCCCCCCCAAAGGAAAAAAGTGATAAAGTACAGGTAGTCCTCAACTTACAACAGTTCACTTAGTGACTGTTCACAGTTACAATGGCACTGAAAAAAGTGCCCCCCTAAGCCACAGGCTGCCCGCCCGGTGGCGCTCTTCCTCCTGTCTGAGGTTTTCATTGTTGTGAGCATTTCTGTTAAGGATTGGCAACGGGGGTGGGGTGGAGGGATTTTGGTTTTTATTCCCCCCTCCCATCTGCTGGGTGGTTGCAGCAGGTTTTGGTCACTTCACATGACCCTGGGACACTGTGACCGTCATAAATATGAATCAGTTGCCAAGCATCTGAGTGTAAATCCCAAGACCCTGGAGATGCTGCAACATTCCAGCTGATCGGTGCTTCTTCTGGGCTCAGCAGAAGCGCCAGGATCAGTGCAGAGCTCCAGCTGGAGCCTGGCGCTGATCCTGGTGTTTCCACTGAGCCCTGACAGCCCCGAAGAAGCGCCGATCAGCTGGAAAGCTGTGCTGATCCTGGTGCTTCCGCTCAGCCCTGACAGCCCTGCAGTTGCAGCCGTCTCTCGCTCAGGCTTGTGCGGTGCTGCCACCGGTTCAGCTCATTCCCCTCCCCCGCTACTTTTCTAGGATGGCCGCGTACCACCTGCCAGGTGCCAATGTACCAGAGGTGGTACCGGTACCACTGGTTGAAAAGCCCTGTCTTAGAGATATCAGAAAGGGTTTCTTAATCATGCTAGTCACCTTTTGTACTTGAATTTGAGGAAGGAACATGCTATCTTGTTAGTCCCTTCAGGTAGTAACATATAATATTTTGGACCTGCCTGCTGAGATAAAAAGAGATTGAGGGGAAGTCTACTTTTTGTGTTGCTTGGGGAGACTTTTGTAGCCCAAGAAGGCTATGAGAGAAACATAGGAGCTCTTCAGTAGATTGTGGTTTTAGACTGCTTCTCTGGTCCTTTCAGCCTATTTCCTAGTTCTTAGTATTCTAGAAAGTCTGGCTTTAATACACTTGACAGTGGCTTGGCAGAATGTTTTCTGCTGCATCCTGGCTAGGCAGAAGAGGTCATGCCGAAGAGGAAAAATGGAAATAACTAAAGATAGCTTTGTGGCTGAAGATAGCCTTTCCACTGTTGGTTTTTTCCCCCTCTGGCCCTCCCTGTCTGTTTTGAATGATATGAAGGAAATCTGCTTTCTTGTCCCGGAGTGCTTTTCCAGTTGACCTCTGTTATTGTTACTCATTGTGCCAATGCTCTGCAGTTTTGGAGTCCAGTTTATACTTGTTCTTTTTGTTTGCAGCAGTAGGATCCCTGTTCAAAAGAGGGATGCCCACATGCAGATGTGGTACAAATTGAAGAAAAAGGAGTCTTTAAGCATGTGCTCAGCCCAAAAATTTGTGAAACATAGGAGAATCAAGTTGACATATCATTTCATGCAAAATTTATTCTTGGTTTCCCCCCAAGCATTCTTGATTAGCAATCTGATGAGGAGTTAACACACAATTTTTGAATTATTGCTATTTTTATTGAATTTAAACAACGAATGCTTCTGATCTATTGGAGATTATTCAGGCATGAGTCAATAGGTCACGATTTAGCTTTTGCCCTTCTTCTAATCCTTTTTATAGGAGTCACAACTCTTTCTGCTCCTTTTCTGTGATCCCATCATCACTGATTTTGGTTGTTGTGAGAATTAGTTTTCACACAGTCTGCATAAACACCCAAAGAACAGGCTGCTACCAAAACAAGAAGCAAGTACATCTTCTGCCAAAAAGAGAGAATTGCTTTTAGATTTATGTGTAGAGCAGGCATAAGCAAGCAGTGCAAGAAACTGAAGGCTGGCTGTTGTATAAACAGAGCTTGCAGTCACAGGAATTCTTTCATAATGGTTTCATAGTTTGGCTACCACAAGCCGGCTTATCTGAGCCTTCATGTCCTGCAAAATATATTGTTGGCAGAATTTTGTCTTGCTAGATGAGAGAGGCTCGTTAGTTGTTTTCAGCACGGAGATCTTCCTGTCTATTTACAGTACAGTACATGCTGGTTGGGGAATTCTGGGAGTTGAAGTCCATATATCTTAAAGTTGCCACACTGATTTAAAGGGAAGACTTTCAAGCATTTTATAAACAATACCAACTATCTCAGTTGCTACGTCAGAGAAAAGGCTAAGGGATTATTTGTGTGTCACTGTTCCTCTGAAAAGGAATCAAAAGCAGCATCAATAAATATATTATCCCACTCATAATGGTAATACATTAGACTGAGAAATATGGCTGCTCATCCAAAAATTCTGAATTCAAGTTTAATATTTACAGCACACTGATTTACCAAGGCCTAACTTTTTGTTCATCACAAGTAGGATAAACTCAGGACATCAAAGGATAAAGAAACTTTTTCAGCTTGAAGAGCAGCAGCTGGCAATGCTGATGACATGAGATCACTGAAGCAGGGCTTTCTGGCTTGGGCAGAATTTAAGGGGCAAAAATCATCATTTTTATAAGAAAAATTAGTTCAATTTTCAGGAGTTGTTCAGGGTCCTGAAATGGATGACTTAAGATAATGCCAGCCTTAAGAAACCTTTTTTTTTGTCACTTAATGATCTTCCATATCCCCAAGAGTCATCAAAGAGTATTGTGGAGCCTGATGGAATCTGGAGGGATCTATTGATCTATGATTCTAAACTTTTCTAAATTACTCTTTTGCTTATTTCCTGGGGGATTCTGTCTACCTTTGAGACTCATGGATGTTATTTCCTGCTGTTTAAAAAAATCACTGAAAAAAAAATGCTTTGCATTTAATCTGCTCATTTTATTCCCTGCCTTCTCAATGGAGAGTACCCATCTTTGATTGCTCTCCTCTTCCTTCTTACCTGGGGACATGTTCCATTAACTTGGCCAGACTCCTGTAAGGCCATATGTTAATGTGCAATGTTTAATAGCAAACAAAATGCTTTCAGTTCAGTAGCAGGATGGTTTTATAAGGTGGGTTATCATATATTTCAGAATATATAATTGTATGTCTTATCAGCATATTATCTGGGGCTTGCTCCATTGATATGGCTACTTCAGTGATTCAGTTTCGCTTGCAATGGATGTAAATCAAATGAATATAAAAGCTCATAATAGCATGAACTGGAGAGTGATAAATGCAAATGCCTGGATCTAAGAGTGAGGGGGTTAAGTTTTATTGTTGTGGTATCCTTTTCCCCCCCACTCATTTTCTTCTTGAAGGCCAGGTCATATTCTTTATTTGATTAGATCTGGCCTGAAGAAATATGGTCAATTCTACTGAAGACTGATTTTTTTTAAAAAATGCTCTTTTGCAGAATTGCTTTGGCTTTGCAGGGGTTTTCTGCAGCTGTTGTGGGAATGCAAATCAGCAAATCTAATGATAATTTTCTTCTGGTTTTTATCTTCAGGCACAAACCATGAATTACGTTGGACAATTAGCAGGGCAAGTCTTTGTGACAGTGAAGGAGCTCTACAGAGGATTAAATCCAGCCACGTTGTCTGGATGCATTGATATCATTGTTATCCGCCAGCCTAATGGAAACCTCCAATGTTCACCTTTCCATGTACGCTTTGGAAAGATGGGAGTTCTGCGTTCTAAGGAAAAAGTGGTAAGGAACAGAAAACTTCAGCTTGACTTTTCCTTGTCAGCTGTACGCCCTTTGCCCAGAATATTGCAGAAGGAAGGGTTTGCATTTGTTAAATTGGTAAGATGTTGAATGTCAGGTTGCATATGGGCACCAGGATTGGAACAGTTGAAGCCTTTCCTTTCTACCCAAAGGTGCTTTTTTAAAAAGGCAATTGGACTTCCTTTTTTCCTTGAAGGCGTTTAGCTTCTCATCCAAGAAACTTCTTCAGTTCTGAAGAAACTTCTTGGATGAGAAGCGAAACATTTTCAAGGAAAAAACAAAGTTGAGTTGCCTTTTAAAAAAGCACCTTTGGGATAACCATGACCTGGATGACGGAGAATCTCAGTAGACTTTCTACCATTTTCCCTGAAAAATTCGCACTCTTCTATTTCATTTGCTTCCCAAAGGGGATGGTGGCTATAGCCATAAATGACAATTTTCATCCCAGCACATGGCAGTTACAAAGAGAGCTCAGGTGTGTGTCTGACAGCCACTTAATCTTTTTAAAAAATGTGCTTGATTCTACTCCTGCCATACTTGAAGGAGATCAAATGACAATGAGTCCAAATAAAGAGACAATGTCTGTGGATTTCTTAAAAAAATAATCATCCGCCTTTTCAGCAAGTGACAGAACGATGTGAGTTATAACTGCCGTGAGTCAGACTAATTGTGTTCTCAGGAATCATTTGCTGCGCATAAGTGCTTTTGTCACCTATCTAGCAATGAAAGCTCATTTAGTTACTCACCTCAGCCTATCCCTTGATAAATGGCTGCTTCAAGCTCTTTTATGAACTTCATATTATGTGGTTTTAACCACATATTCCAGAACTTGTATTGAAACAAGGAAGATTTAAAAGATCTTAAATCAGATGTTACCTGGACTAAGTAAATAATTCTTAATTTTTGCTAGATTATGGTCTTCACTCCTAATGTTACTTGGTGTAGTATAATAACTAATAATGATATCTGGGATGTTCTGGATTCAGACAGTATCATCTATTATGAGTTTATTCACAGAACTTAAGGCAGACTCAGTTGTTCTAATACAACCGATCAGTCTTAATAGAAATTGCTGATGTAACATAAAGTGCTTTAACCACTTGGATCCTGTTGCTATAAAATGGGTAAAAAGTTCTTTCACTTAAGGAATGAACATGTCATATTTTCTTGAGGTATTTTGTTTAATCCATGGGGGGGGGGTTTGTATTCTCTCTAAGGTTGACATAGAAATTAATGGAGAATCTGTGGATTTGCACATGAAATTAGGAGACAATGGAGAAGCATTTTTTGTAGAGGAAACAGATGACAAAGAGGTGAGACCAGCCTACCGTATGCATTTGTTTGTCATATTTTATAGTGTTCAAGGGGACATAGAAAACAATAACACAGCAAGGAATTAGTGTTTGTTTTAAGAGATCAGTTGTGGTAGGATTATCTACTATATCAAGCTTTTTTTTTCTCATCACATTTTATTTGTCATGAAGGACTAGGTTTATGTCTAAAATAGCCATTAATTCTCATGATCACATTCTTCAGATTATTTCAAAGAACTGTGCCAGGTAGTAGCTACCTGGAATAAAATATGGAATAAAATATATGGAATAAAATGAGGGGTTTTTACCATTTTCTCTAGTTACAGAAAAGCCATTAGTGGAAAAAAACTGGCGTACAATATAATGCATGTATAAGGTGAATACATTAAATCATTATAATTTACTGAGTTTGCAAAGTGGTTAGCATTTATAATCAAGGATTATTAGGGGTCACAGTTCTTAAGTTTGAGATGTTTTCTTGATTTGTACATTTTTCTGAGTTTGTCTTTTCCAAAAGAGTTTCTGTCAAGAGGGCTTTTTGCAAAGGATGGACATGTGTGTATATGTGTGTATTAGTAGTTATATTTATGCTTCTGTTTATATACATATACACATATTCTGCTGGCCTTGAAAGATTCACTGGCGCAGAACAGATTTGGAGTGTGCAGATTCACTATTGTTAACGTTTGAGTTGACAGCACATCTTTTGCACAAATATCAGATGCCAACAGGCTTGTGTTTCCTTTCTTTAGGAGGCAATTCCATACCACTTGGCTACATCCCCCATTTTGTCCGAGGGATCTTCTCTCATGGAATTACAGCTGAAGAGAAATTCTGTTGATAGGTTAAGGAGCATGGACACTGCTGGTCCTTCACAGTTACCAATCCCTACTTCTCCTTCGGCAACTGAATCCATGACTGCAAGTTGTTCTGTCAAGAAAAGGAGGAAGAGGAGAAGGAAATCTGCCCATAAAATAGACATTTCAAAAAGAGATGAAAATGCAGATACCACGGAAGATGAAAACATGTTCCCGATAGAAATGAGTTCTGACGAAGAAAATGAGCTCCTAGATACGACTTCCAGGTATTAATCTAGAGCAGGCATATCAAACTTGCGACGTATCGCGACTTTTCCCCCATTGCTGACAATGGGGTGGGCGCGGTTTCGGCATGACGCATCCGGCCCATGGGCCGGCAGTTTGATATGCCTGATCTAAAGGTCTAATTCATTCAAAGTGTTAATTTTTTTCAAGTCAAATAATACTTTAACATTTAAGTGTTTTAAATAGATTTTTTTCTGCTTCTCTTGTAGTACAAGAAATATAGAATGCTCATCGATTGTAGCTTTTATTTTGATTAAAGTTACAGGATTATAGTAACCTAGTTACCTTGTGAAGTTTAGTTGAAAAGTTAAAGGTTATGTTCAAATGCAAGCTGTCATTTATGTTGTATTGTTTTTTTAAAAGGGTGTGTACATGAATTGCAGCATAGCATCCAAACAATTCATTCCTGTTAAATCCTTTCCTCATAGATAGGTTAATGCCTATGGATTCTCTCCTACTTGTTGTTGCTATTGCAGTTTCCTAGCCTTCCTCTGTTTACTACTGTCCTGTATTTCATAAAATGGAACCAAAAAAGAAAAAAAAGCTATAGTGAAAAGATAAAGGGATTAAGTTTTCCTGTCCACATGCACAGAGATATTTCATTCATTCATATATCTTATTGAAAAATTAGCTGGAAGTTTCAAAACACTCCCAAAACACTCATTCAGCTTCTGTGGTTCTGTTCTCTGACATTTGTGTTTTGTAATAGTAAAAGGACTTGATATTTGAAACAAGTTCTTGAGAAAAGGAATTCATGAGATCAGATAAAACTGATGAATGTGTAAAAATATTGTGTCTAGAGAACAGTGAATAACTGAATATTATCAACTAGCAGTTGACAGTTAGTTGATCCATGTTTCTTCAGAATTCTTACCAATATATATATTTTAAAAGAACATATATTTGCATATAGATGTGGATAGATAGAATATTTTATTAATTTATTATTATTATTATTATTATTATTATTATTATTATTATTATTATTATTATTATTATTATTATTATTATTATTAATTTTATTTCTATGCCGCCCTATTCCAGGAACTCAGGGCGGCTCACAGCATATTATTATACATTGCCCAGAAAAGGGGAAAGGCAAAGATGAATTTGTAATATTTTGAAATTCTATTTTTTTTAAAAAAAATGGCATGCATGCATGAGCAAAATGTCTAAGTGAAGTTGCCTATTTCTTTCACCTTTCACCCAGCTGATTGTGTTGTGGTGCATCTGTAATTTTGAAGCAGCATACTCCTGTACTCTTTCAAAATAAATTACCGTGTCCTCATTAAATGAAAACAAGATTAAAAACAAAAAAAGTAAATTAGATAATAACACCATCTGTTTGCTCCGTTGAATTTGTAATAAACAATTACTAGAATATTTTAAAGGACCCATCCAGAAAGAACCTCAGATGTTATATATGGTACGATAGGATATATATTGTGACATACCGTAATAGGTTTTACCAGTAATTCCTAATTCAGGTGGTTATGGAAAATTTAGAAAACATATTTTTTTTTGCCAGAAAATAGAATCCGTTTTTTTTAAATTGCACAATTTCTAAAAGTATCTAGATTTTTAACAACATCTATGAGTTTAAAGTGTGTTTTTATATTGCATACAATGCTAGATATGAGCATTTAAAACAAATCCCTTCTTTTTGTATGTATTGTTTATATTCAGAACATCTGTCCCTGATTTGTCAAGGGATGAAGAGATCGAGGTGGTTTCTTCTATAAATGCACTTGCTCATCCCCACTCAGATGGAGAATGGACGCCCAGACAGAGGTACAGTGCATGTTACCAGGATAAGTCAAATGATCTCCAGTCTGTGTGATGAACCCTTTTCATGCAATCTTCCTTTTCAGACCTATTCAGCAGTTAAAGAAAAGACTTTTCATGCTTCTGGCCTTAATGCTATGAGTATCCCTCTCTGGTTTCAACTCTGTTTCAACCATTTAAATTCCAGTTCAGTAGTTCCAGCTTCAGTGATACATTGAGGGCTCAGCTATATGTTATATGTGAATGTGTGTAAGCAAATTACTTTCATTTCAAAGCTGCAGGAAGATGAATTGTTTGGAACAGTTTTTATGTGGGGAGTCGAGAATGATTAGTTCAAGCTTTGTCTTTCCAAAATAGTTAGAATAGAGATTTTCTGTACATTTTGTATATAATAGGAATGGTTTGATCTCTATCTTGTTAGGCTTAATTTCAGAAAGCTGTTGGTCTTAAGTATCCATTTTTAGGTATAATGTTCTGTTCATTGGTATAAACATACACAAAGCCTTTATGTCTCCTTAGGATTGAGTGCTGCTTGATTTGATGTGATTATGTTACCACAAAGTGTAATGGTGCCTATGCTGTTTGCAGCTTCTTGTTAAGCATTTGTGTAGAGTGGTTTAGTGGTTTCCTGAACTGTGTTCTGCCTTCCTGTGTCTTGTTTAAACCTTTCGTTTAACCCCATTTGGCTGTTTTCCAAGGGGCAGATGACAGCCTCAGCAACATGGGTTGATTTGAAACATATTGCAGGATAATGTGGCCTAATCTTTTTCTTTTTTCCCCTGCTATATTATACTATCCAGTAAACCTAGAACATGCACAGGGAGGTCCTCTCATCTCACTGTTCCAGCAGAGGGAAGCTTATCTAGTTCTTGTCCTGACCTGACCTCTCACTGTCCTGCTGAAGACAGGTAGAACAGCCAATTGCATTTTTGGATTGGTGATTAACCATTTAATACTGTTAACAGTATACAAGATTGGCAGATCTTATCAAACTGGTATTATTTACTAACTCATGACAGGAAACCGGGAAGTCATTCATAAAGTTTTTGTCTGGGATTTTTAAGTCATAGTATTAATTGTACAAAAGTATAAATCTCCCATCAAACAGGGAGTGGCATTCATTCATTCATTCATTCATTCATTCATTCATTCATTCATTCATTCATTCATTCATTCATTCATTCATTCATTCATTCATTCATTTCTCTAGATCCTGCACTTGGGTGTCATGGCACTCGTTTTCTACCCCTTTTCTTCAGAACTTTTTTACTGTTCTTCCTTTCACCTCGCTTGTCTTAGAATTCATTGATTACTGCCTTACATTCTTAGTTTTTGTCTTTCCAAAGTTGGGTACTTAAACTCCAGGCTCCTGTTTGCTAGACCAGGCCTCTGCAGTAGCAGAGAAGAGGGTAGTTTTTGATAGCAAGACAGAAGATTTCCTCAGTTGCACAATAAAATTGACACTGCATTTTGCTAATCATACTATATTTTATATATATGGTACATATCTCCAATCATCCTTGCCAACACACGGATTTGGATGCAGAAATGAAACTTTTCTCATTCCAAGGGCTTTTTCATTCCCTCCGTGAAAAGCACCAATTTTGCAAATAACATTTTCATGCCAAAAGAACTGTCCATTGACAAGGAAGTATAGCTCTTGGATAGGAAAATGCCAGGATCTACTCACTATATTTTCATTAAAACCAATCTAATTCAAAATTACAGTTACAGGCTCTTTCAGTTTACAAATCTTAAAAATGTATCCGTCCGGTTTATAAGTTTATGAATATATATAGTAATGAATTATTCTAGACCTCCAAAACATTTGGGTGACTTTGAACCAGTCACTCCAATTCCAGGCTCATCTCACAGGCCTGTTTTTGTGGAAAAAATAGGAGCATTACCTATCTTTGCCATACATACATACATACATACATACATACATACATACATACATACATACATACACATACATACATACATACACACACACGCATACACACACACGCATACACACATACATGCATGCATACACATACACACACACACACACACATATATATATATGCATGAAATAGGTGATACAATTCTAGAATAAGAATCCATTTCAAAGGAAAGTTAATTTAAAAGTGATTCATGATGGTGCAGGACTTCACTGAAATGCAAACTATAGCCATCACTTTCAGCAAAGAAAAGTTTAGCTTGATCTTGTAGCTTCTGGTAGTTCTACAGGCTTTCCATATCCTGAAGCTTACTGTCCCAAAAACGTTTTAAGGAAGCAAAAAGTAAGAGGTTTGCATGAAAAAAAATGTATGAAGTGGGAATCAGCAATTAGAAACTGAAATTGTTCTGAACAAGAGACGTCCCTTGTTAATGGCTTACATGCCCTTTAGGGTGTGGCAAATCTGTAGACTGGCTGACTGCTACAAGGAGGTTTTTTTGGCTGGGGGGGTTTCCTTTATACTCACTGGTCTTTGTGCTTTTATAGATTCATAACTTGCTTCCTTCAGAGAGCATTTGCTTGTGCTTTTTTCCCCCTGTGTCTGACGGAGAAAAAAAAATACAGTTCCCATTTCTGTAGTTGTTGAGTTTCTTATTGAGAGTGACATTTGAGAACAGAGGGTCATCAGCACCCTGAAAAAGGTTTCTTTATCTTTTGTTACTGCATCAGGTTCACTGCATATGTACACGAGCTGCTCGTCCGTATGTTTTCTACGTTATGAAACAAGTTATATCGATCCTCAAATGTAAAAAAATAAAGAAGATTTGAATTATTTTAATCCATATTTGGACAAGGGTATTATAATTTAGATGCCTATTTTAAAGGATATAATTCTATATTATGGAACATCAGTACGTTTCACAACTAGGAAAGTTTCTGTAATTTTCAGATTGTATCTAGAGTTTGTAAAAGTAAAACCCAAGTTATAATAAAAGTCTGGTTTTCTCCATCTCCAACTAGAGAAGGTGAAAACGTGTTCTAATCATTCCCCCCCCCTCTCGCTTGCAATTCAAATTGTTAATTTTTTTTTGAAAGCAGCATTTAAAGGCTAGCACTGATGATGTTACCTAGTTTGGGTAATGAAACGTCTGCAAGAAAACAACCAAACTCAGAAAGCACCAAGGATCCCTCAGCATTTGTTCTAAGATAGGCTGTAAGAAAGGGATAGTTTTCTTACTGGGGATTATTACTGCAACAGAAATGAATGGAGCCTGTAAATAAATATTTACAGCGGGCTTTCAGTTAGAGGTCTACACCTTCCAGATTTTATTTTTTGTTCTGTATTTTTTTTTCTGGATGGGATAGTGGGATAGTTGCTTAGTCTAGTCCCAGCTACGTTAAGATTTTTTTTTTTATTTTACTCATGCAATTGATTTCAATGAGCAATTTCCATTCTACTTCCTGGGTCATTTTATAGTGACTTTCCTATCGCGCTAATGAAGTTGTTTATTTTTTCTGTTTTTCTTTCTTCTTGATGATTACATACCTCTGGTTATCAGTGTTCTCCAGCCTTAATTTATACTATGTGCCATTGAATCACCATCATACTTTATTTTGAAATAGAGATGTATGGATAATTTTGACTACATTTCTACTAGCATTAATAATGATTCCCTCCCTCCCTCTGGTTGTACGTATTATCTTTGCATGCACACTTTAAGAATTGAATATAGGCACCAATTTCTTCCTTCCTCCTCAATAGTTGACTAACGGTGCTATAACTGAGCAGTGCCAAAATTATACATACTTTAAACATGTAATTTATTTACTCAACTTGCTCTTTGTGCTTCAAGACATCTGCTTTGGTGCCAGTCACATTAGTGATTCAAACTGATCATTTTGTGTCAGCAATTTTATTCCTAAGTGGGAAAAATACCCTCACTGTGTGAAAGGTTCTGCATGGATTTCACCAGGGAGGACAGCATGTTTTGATTTTGAAATAGTTTGAGCTTAAAATACCCCCATTTCAAGTTCAAACTGATTGTATGGCATTGAAATGTGCTGTTTTAACAATACCAGTGGCGTTCTGAACTCGAAACAAGTTTATTTTGATCTCAGAAACCTGTTTCAAACTTGAGACAGAGCTGTTTGTGGTTCTGAATGTTCCAGTAAGATTCCGACAGCATGTTTCAAATTTGAATCACCTGTTTGGAATTTAAAATGGACATTTTTTAGCTTGAAACCTTTTGCACAGTTATCCAAAGTCATGTGCAGGTCTGAGCTTAGAGGATAAAAGTCACGAAATGCATACCCTTGCGCTGTTTTTCCTGTTTCAAGAGCCACTGTCTCTGTTTGTTCACATTACAGTTCCCGTATGTCTCTTCCTTTGTGTGGGCATATACAGTATAGTCAGAATTATCCTTTTTGACCTCATCCTATCCAAAAAAGAATGAGAAGAAATCTTTCTGGTTTTTTCTGGAGGATAGGGGCTTGGCTTAAAGCTTTATTTTGCTGCAATCTCTGGCAACTTCCTTTAAAGTGTGCATCCTGTTGAAACTAATACAATCTACCTTTGTATAAAACTGATTATTTGAAAACATATATTGTATCCATTTGGCAAATCATCTGTTAAAAGGGAAAAGCACAGTGAGTTTGCTATTTATGCACTTGTACATGTTTCAAGGGCTATTGTGTGGTCACAGGTATGACTGAAATCCTAAAGGGAGTATTTGGAAATCTCTTTTCTTTGTCAAACAGAAGAATGGGACTGTTAGCTCTTTGTTTAGCTTCAGGATGTTGTATCTCACACCATGTTAATCTCCTCATCTGGCCAGCAGTTTGGGTTGCTTCTTGATCAAGACTTAATATCCAAATTGAATTAGTAGGCTTAAGTCCATATACAGTATTGGCACTCAGAATAGAAAACTAAACATCTTGCCTTATCTCATGCTCTTCCCGATTTTTCCTTGTTCTTCCTGCAGCCCTTTAGATTCACGATCTCTCACTCCTAAAAGTGATTCTGAATTAGTCAGTAAGCCTCTGGAAAGAAGTGTTAAGAACAATAATCCTCAGATGCATTGGGACTGGGGAGAACTACCTCAAGCCACAAAGGTATGTGAAAAGAAACAAGAATGAGACATTTACAGATTTTTTTAATAGAATACTTGAGGTTTTTCTTCTGCCTGAATGGGATATAGAACTCTGAAGTGGTTAATAGATACACAGGGAAGATATAGTTATTAGCTTATCATTAGTAGTATTAGGAATATTGAACTTTTAGCCCAGTCTTCTTCCTGATGTTTTGCCATGGCTTGGTAGAGAGGACAAGAATCTATTTCTCTTTTAGACACATTTGAGTTAGCTTTAATTGTGGTTTGTCCAAACAACCAAGTATTGAACATGGTTTAAATACTTGCTTCTTCAGTTAAGCTAAGGACAATTTCTGGTTGATACAAAAATGATGGAAGTGTAGCTCGAAAGCTGATGGTGATGCTTCCTTATGTTTTCTTAGCAGTGGTACCTGGGGAGAGGAGAGAGGTGGGAATCAAATGTATGCATGCAAAACTAACGCATGGCACTGTATTGACATCATTGTCATTTTTCCTCTGTCACTTTCTGGAAAACGCAATAATTGAATATATGGAAGGATGCAAAATTGTCGCCTGGTCTGTGGCCTTTTAACTTATGAGTGGGTTTTCGACTGATTTCCAATATCTCAATACTGAGCAGAATTTGAGATACCGAATTCGCTTAAAACAATTTTACACATATTTAGGAGTGTTCCTTTGACCCCGGATGCCTGATGATGACTAAATGACCTCCCTGTAACAACTGTGAAACTTGATTTCCTGCAATAGAGTGGGAAGAATTGTTCCTACTCTTCTAGTGTTAAAAATGTAGATTGAATTACAAGCAGAGGATTGCTTCTCTGTAATATAAAAAATCTAATCCCTTACTCTACTTTTTAATTATTTCATACATGATCCAGAAGAAGGAGCTGAAGTCAATGTTTTATTTCGGATCCTGACAAAAGTTTTGTCATCTTCTCAATAAGAACTGGGATTTCTCAGTATTGTTCCTTCATAGAATTCAGTGCAAAGATTATCCCCTAGTGGCCTTCCATCCTGCCGCTGCCCAGACTAAGGTTGTGTAGTTCTGGCAAGATCAGGTTATCACCAGGATAGTAGCCAACAAAGGTCTGAAAGCATATCATCACACCTTTGACTTTGGAGAATATATACTTGTGGGCAAATCCAGATTTGTTTCAATGTATTTATGAAATAATCCTAACCGTTAACGGGGATTTTGCCCTGTGATATGAGTGCAACGAGGTTGCTTTTATTTCTCATGCGTTGTGTCACTCTGTTCTTTTTTCAGGAACCTTTTTTGAATTATGCGTTTTTCTTTTCTAGACTGCTACCCTACACAAGCCAAAAGAATCCAACACCTCAGTGACTGTGAATCTTTCTGGAAGCACTCACTTCCGAGTCATCCAGAGTACCGATACGGAAGAGGTTCAGCACCTCTCTTCCCTACCTGACCCTGAACAGGATGAGACTGTGCTGGTTGTGGAAGAAACAGAGCTCCTGGCACTCGAAACATCCCAAATGGATATAGAGATTTTAGGGGCAGCAGCCCCTCCACTTCCGGCCGGTGAAGAATTAAAGCCAGCCACAACTGGCTTGATGCAGCCAGCCAGCAAAACAGATTCTCCCTTGAAAAAAAAGGGTACGGCACCTTTTGCAACCAAGTATTATTGTCAACAACTTGTTAATCAGTGAAATTAACTGGCCTTTCCAAGAAATGATATAATTAAAGGAAAGAGGAAAAAGCAATTTGCCTCTTAGGTCAGCAGGAGTGGAATATAGTCACCTTGCATGCAAAGAGATTTCCTGCTTTCCCTTCCTTAACTAGGTGCAGCAAATTCCTTAAAACTGGGGGAGCAAAAGATAACAGCTCAATGAATAGTGCAGTTTTCTAACCCTTAAAATGGAAAACACAGTGCAGGTAGTCCTCGACTTACAACCACAGTTGAGCCCCAACATTTTTTTGTTGCTAACTGGAACACTTGTTAAGTGAATTTTGCCCCTTTTTTTACAACCTTTTGTGCCACAGTTGTTAAGTGGATCATTGCAGATGTTAAGTTAGTAACCCAGCTGTTAAGTGGACTTTGCTTGTCAGAAAGTCGCAAATGGGGATCACAAGTCCCCTGGGACACTGCAGCTGTCCTGAATATGAGTCTGTTGCCAAGCATCTGAATTTTGATCACATGACTACGGGGATACTGCAACGGTCGTAAATGTGAAAAATAGTCATCAGTCACTTTTTTCAGTGCCATTGTAACTTTCAACGGTCATTAAATGAACTGTTGTAAGTCGAGGACTGCCTGTAAACTGTACTATGAACCGTAGCTTTGCTATAATGGAGGAAAGCCTAAATAAGAAAGCAACCACAAAATTTCTTGCTTGAGATACGACTTCACCTACTTAATCTCATTTGTTTGTCCATTTCGGCACCCACAAAAACTTATTCTGAGTCTGTTATTCCTCTGTTATTCTGTGCTACGAATTTTATTCTCCTACTCTTTTTAATGGATTATTATTTGTTTCTTTTGTATCATAAGCTCCTGTTAAAAGCTCTGTTAAATGGATCAAATAAGTTCTCGCACATTTTTGTTTCCTCAAAGGAGACAAGTGTACTTGCTTAAAAAGCACTGTACGATAATAAAATTTTGCATTTTACAGATAAGCGGAGCCGACATCTTGGTGCTGATGGTGTATATTTAGATGATCTGACTGACATGGAGCCAGAGGTTGCTGCACTCTATTTTCCTAAAAAGTATGCATGCTATAAACTGACATTTACCATTTATGGAAATAGCTTTCTCAGGATCCTGTGTCCCCACATAACAAAATTCTGTCCTTTGTGCTTTTGAAGGAAATCTGTACTTGGTTGAAGTTTGAACTTCTTTTTTCTCTATTAATGCTTTTAAAGACAAATTAGTTTTTTTAAAAAAGTGACAAGTTGAAGAAGTAAAATGAAAGGATCATGCAAAAAAAAAAAAATTGCTGGAGCATTATCATACCTCTTTAGGTCTGGTGCTAGATTTTTTTGAACAAGTATCAAACATAAAACTCCCAGGGCTATTTTGGTATTCTTATAAAAATTAGTGCCCATCCAAAAGAGGTATTGGAAATCTTTGGACTGTACATTGGCTGTTTTCTTTGTTTTTTTGTTTTAAAATGTCTACGGCACCAGAATAAGACTAGAAACATGCATTGGGAGTAAAAAATTTTCCTTGTACCTGTCCAGATATATTACCTAGAAGCTCCTTTGTTTGAAGGCTTTAATAAGCCTTTTGAAGGCTTTATCGCTCGACAAGAGAGATTCCCTGTAGCAATTGCTTAACCCAGGGATAGGCAACCTTGGCTCTTTTATGACCGTGGACTTCACTCCCAGAATTCCTGAGCCAGCATGGCTGGCTCAGGAATTCTGGGAGTTGAAGTCCACGAATCATAAAAGAGCCCAGGTTGCCTACCGCTGGCTTAACCTATCAAGGCTGAGAAGTAGGCTAGATGAATCAGATGATGAAATCCATGAGTTTTAGGAAAGAGTGGAGGTCACTAACTCTCCTTCTCTTCTCAGTGGTGATCATCTTGCCCTCTCGAAGAACGCCAGTGATAATAGTCCCCGCTCAGCCAACCAATCTCCTCAATCGTTCGGAAGCTCAGGGGTGGACAGTGGTGTAGAGAGCACTTCTGATGGAATCCGAGACCTGCCCGCCATTGCCATTTCACTCTGCGGCGGACTTAACGACAATAAAGAAATATCCAAAGGTACGCTCAACACCGCCGCTACTTCTGCGGTATTGTAAAATACAGTAATGCCTGGTTTGAATGCTCCAACCCCTCTGTGGAAAAAGTGTATAGTGGCCTCTTGTGGATATTGTGCACTAAGGCATATGTGACTGAAGGATGTACAAATGTCCATCCTTTAAAGAATTTGGGTATAATATGGTATTCTTCATTACTGGTATTCCTTGGCTTACGGCCACTTGTTCAGCTACTGCTAAAAATTAGGACAATGCTGAATGAAGGGGCTTATGACCTGTTCCTGAAGTTATGGGTATTGCAGCAGAAGAATGAAAATGATGAATCGGATAATGGAAACTTGGGTGCTTGGCACTCCACCTGCCCTTATGACCAATTGCAGGGGTGCTGCAATTCCTTCCACCTCCTATCTTCCCCATCTACGCCTGTAAACTCCGGGGAAGGGCCAGCGTGAAGCAGCCGCCCCCGCTTCACAAAGGACCAAATGTCTGGGGAGTCCCAGCCCAGTCTTTCTCTAAGGTTACGCAAGAGACACTGCTCCTAGCATCCTGGGGACAGGAAAGCAGGAAGCAGATAGACCCCATCTTGCTTCCAGTCAATTGTTTATTAAAATGGATGCATTACCCAAGATAAATTATCTATTTCAAATAGCGCTACTCAGAATTTCTGAGAGAACTTTACAAGGATGGCGAGACACTGTTAATAAATTCATATGGAAGGGGGTGGGGTGGAGTTCTGCAGGACTCCAAAGAGAGATGTGGTCTTGCCTTTCCAAATTTTAAATTGTACTGTGAAGGTTAGAGTTACCATCTGAGTGTGGCCAAGGGCCTTAGTAGCTTCAGTGATGCTGAGAGTGAGAGTAGGATGCTTTAGTATCGTTCCTTTGCCAGATAAGTCAAAAGGGTGGTGGTGATGGTGGTAATGAAGGTAACAGTAATTCTCGGTGTGGGACTCAACTAACACAAGCCAGAGCCGTTTCTGTCACGATGCCCACCCTCAGGAATGTCATTCTCACAGAGATTAAAGTTGCCCTGACCCTACTAGCTTTCCATAAGGCCCTAAAGATCGGATTCTGCTACTGAGCCAGGGATGTATGGTTGAGCCCATAGCAAGGTTATGCTGATTATTCTGGCTGGTTTATTTCAGCTGCTATATTTGTTATTTATTAAGATAAGGTAAGGTAAGGTAAGATAAGATAAGCTTTATTGTCATTTTTTTTACCATGGGCACAACAACAGCACACATCAGAAATGAAGTTTAGGTGTCTGCTCTCAAAGTGAAACACATACATGACACACACCTAAACATATTTGTTATTTGTTGTGTTGGTTATGATGTTTTTACTTGTTTTTATCCCTTGTTAACCACCCTGAGTCATGTCTGAGATGGATGGCAATGTAAATTGAATAAAAATTTAATTAGCACAGTGAGGAATAAGAGCTTGAAAATCAAACTGGAAGAAAAAGCAATGAGAAACTGTGTCTGTATTGTTGTAAGGCTGTCTCTATTAGCTTAATAACCCAGTGAGCACTAATGTTTTACAAGTGTTACACCTACTAAGTGGTGAACAACGTGAGTATCTGACAAATTATAAGAGGGGGTAATATAATAACATTCTTATATTAGTTTTACCAATAGGTTTTGAAGTGCAAAGTGTGAAGAAATGAGGGAATTTAAAATTATAGAAAGATAAGATAGTTTTACAAAACTTTGTGAAGAGAATATCTGTTTCCTGCATCTGCTTCGAGGATAAAAATAGCCTCTACACATGGACATCATCAGATACAAAATAACAGAATCATGCTAACTAGATAATAGCAAACAAAGAAGAGAAGTGCAGTGCAGTAAGCCAGAAATTTCAGTGTGCAGATTGTGAAGCAGACCATAAACTTGGTGCCATGTTTGCATAAATTAAATTTAGACCATTGGAGAGAACAAGATTTGGTCCAGTTAATTAGAATGTAAAATCAACTTAAATATGTGAAAGTGAACTAGAAGAGCTATACAAAGGAGTTGAGACACATTGTGAAAACCAGATTGCAAAAAATATTCCTAAAATTTAAAAGAAAAAAAAGTTTTAAATGGCTTTTAGAGCAAGCAAGTTTAAATAACCAGAAAAAGATGAAGGATGAAAGTCTTAGAAGGATACAGGACAACTAAATGCACTTTTCTGGCATCAAGCAGCAAAAAACAAGGGAAACATTCAATCCCTGGTCAACAACTAAAAAAAATATCAAAAAAAGAAAAGAAAATGAGATAAGTTTTTAAGAAGTTCAGGGAAAAGCAGGAAATGTATGGCTAATACTGGAGTAAACACAGGAGAAATCTAATAGAAGTGAAGGACTATGCTAATATTCCTTTTATAGCTAAGATTTCAGAGTGACAAATGTTTTTTTTTAAAAAAAGAATACACTCAGGAAGTTACTCCATGAAAAAGTGATCGATGGCAGGTAGTAGGAAGGTAAGTGCAGATGAAATTGCCAGTAAACGGTTCACAGTTGCAGACAAAGATGCATTTTAAGTGCTAAAGCGCATGTAAATATGAAACAATATTCATTTGGCTCAGATACTGGAAAATACCAGTATAATAACTAAATCAGAGAAAGGGGACATAAGGGCATGTGTAAATGACCAAACAATTGCAGTGATTTCTCAAATGAAGTTTTTTTACTTAAGATCTTACAAGGAAGAAGAAAGCCAAGTGTGGAAAGATGTTTGTCTGATGAGTACATGGATTTTGTAAAAGAGAAATAAGCAAAATAAGAGGGAAGGAGCAAGCGAACCCAAGAAGGAAGTTTACCTTTTGGTTTATCAACAGCAAAAACTGACTTATAGCAGATTAGTAAATCTGCTGGAAATCTGTTTTATTTTTCTGAGGAATCTATAGTATATGAGAAGAGCTGAGTTTGGAGGAGCAGAATAAAATAGGAATAGAAAGACAGACGTGGGGAAGATGATGAAATATAAGACATTTCAATGACAGCAACAGTCAGAGCAGCTAAAGCAATGATCTTATGAAACAGCAAATTATGGATTTGGAAATCATTACTAAGGGAAAAATAAACCCAAGGAGAACCAATTAATCAAATTTAGATAAAATGAAGACAGCTTTCCCGGAATGCTGATCAGCAAGGAGAAATTCACAGAGTTTGAGCTTGTGATATAAGCAGAAAAAATGGATATGTTTGGCACAGCTGAATAAAATAAAAGATGGGAAGTTGATAAAATAGGTTAAAGGAGATTGCAGAACCATGGGTAGAAGAGCTGTTGCTTATTACAGGTTGAGGTAGCTGAGCTTGATTCATTTGCATGTGACTAATCAATTAGCAATTACATACTACTCTAAGATGTTTGTCTTGGTTCTTGCCTAACCTTAAGTCATGCTGTAAATATTGTTTTCAGTGCTGCTTTAAAGGGCACCATTCATGTTTATTCAGATTAGTCTGTGCAAGGTGACTTAATTTATTTTTTTATTAACCTATAAACGCACAACATAGGTGGAAGGCAGGTTTGGTTGCAACCACCATCCAGGAGTTGGTTTCAGGTAAATTATACATTGCAGGAGTCTTATTGCCAAAGCTACATGACTGATTATAGCCTGTATATAGGTATCTTTCTTTTTCAAAGAAGATTCATATTTCAGCGTTACAATTGTCTGAACACAAATTTATTCAGATCTGTGATTCAGTCTAACCCCACATTCAGTTTGAGGTTTTCTCAAGAATAATCAGGACAGACTATTCTTAAAGCTGAATATGTGAGTTTATCTGCTGGAATTCCTACAAATAGAACCAAGGTGGTTAGAGTCTACTTCAAGCAGCATTCTCTGCTTCAGTTTTGATGGGAGTCTTCAGATAACAGGCTTTATATTCCTTTTCTCCTAAAACTATGCTGTGCTGGCTACCTGAGATCACAGGCTCTGAAACTGCTTTTATGGTTCTGTGGTTTCCTAAAGAGGCTAATTCCACAATATATCCCAAGTGCTATTTTAACTTGAGGTTCACTCATGGTTTTTTTTTTCTTCCAAACAGAAAAGTTTTTAGAACAAGAAGTCTCTTATCAGCAGTTTGTGGACAACCCAGCTATTATCGACGACCCTAACCTTGTGGTGAAGATTGGAAACAAGTGAGTACAACTTAGCACAATAAAATGTGTGCATTTTGTTAAAAACAAACAAACACAACAAACCAGAATCCTTCAGAGTGAACAGATTTAAAAAGATCCGAAGAGACTGGACAGCCATTTGTCCAAAATGGTATAAGGTTTCCTGCCTGAGCATGGGGTTGGATTAGATGGTCCCTTCCAACTTTATTATTATTAGTATTAGTATTAGTATTATCTAGAGCAGCTGAAGCAATCGGTTGAAATTAACAAGATGGAACTTAAAGTGAGAAATTAAAGGTTCTGCACCTGGGTAAAAAATGGTGGGCATAGTCTAAAGCTTAATGACCATTTGTTTAGTGACCAAAATTCAACTATCACTGAAAGAGTTATAGTTATGGCCAGTGTTTGAAGTTACAACTATTTCAGCACCCCCTTGGTCATGTGATACAAATTTGGGCACTTGGCACTCTGCCCATATTTATGTCTGCAGAACATGCTTCAATTCTCCCCACCACCTATCCCTCCTCAACTCTGCCCTTTTAGATGTCCTGCGCTCCGCCACCTCTGCTGTCCCTGCTGACCTTTGCCATCTTCTTAGCAATAGCATTTAGATTTAGATCCACAGTACTTTACAGACCTCTCTGAGCGGTTTCCAGAGCCAGCCTATTGCTCCTAACAATCTGGGTCCTCATTTTATCGATCTCAGAAGGATGGAAGGCTGGGTCAACCTTGAGCTGGTGAGGTTCAAGGTTGAGTTATTGCTAAAAGGGAAGCGGAGAGAAGCATGCCGTGGGAGTTGAAGCGGAGAGAAGCATGCCATGGCAGGAGAAGCACAAGATTTTCACCGAACAACAGCATGGTTCTGGCCTAATGACCGCAACCAGAGTATTAGAACTTCTATCATTAAGTGGTGCAATAGTGAGGTTTTATGTAATGACCGCTTCACGTAATGATGAAAAATTCCAGTCCCAATTCGGATTGTTAAGTGAGGACTATCTGTAGGACTTGCGGTAATTCATGTGAAAGGGATCTGGTCAACTTCAAGCCAGCAGTGTGATGCAACTGCTAAAAAGGCAAATGCTACATAGGATTGATTCACAGGACTATAGAGTCCAGATCATCGGAAATAATTGCCTTGGTTGGGCTCCCTATAGAGTACTGTGTTCAGTTTTGTTCAGTGGCAAACTGGAGTGAGTTAAGAGAGAAGCCACCAAGATTAGTAAATAGTTCAGAAACCAAGCCACTTGAACAATAATTAAAGGTTATGTTTAACCTGCCAAAAAGATGTCTAAGGGAAGATAGGATAGTACTCTTCAAAATTTGAAAAGCTCTTACACAGAAGAGGGAGTAGAGTTGTGTTCTATAGCATTAAAGGGCAAGGTCAAAGCCAATTAATTAAAAATATACAAGAAGGAAGATCAGACTAGATATCAGATGGAACTTCCTAGTTGTATGAAATGGTCAATTCCCATTTGCTTAGTGGTTTTCACTTATAAGCTAGATTGTCATCTATCAGAGATGATGTAGTGCAGCCTGCATTGTACAAAGAGGTGTTGATCTGGTCTCTTCCAGTTCTGTGATGCTGTTTTCATAATAGCAGACATAGTGAATGAATTTCCTTCAGTGAAATAAAACTCGACCCGGAATTGGTTTCCTTTGCATTTTAATCTTAATTCACTTACCTGCACCAAAATGCACATCTATGTTAGAAAAATATTCATGCGAGTTTTATATTAGAAAAATAAGCTGCAGAAGTGCTTGTTCTGGGGAAAATACACATTAAAAATGGATGAAATTAATCGAAGGTTTGGAAAAAAAATTAAAATACTAAGTGAAACCTAATTTGATATCCATCTCTATATAGGAACATTTATATGCAGCGTATTGAAATTAAAATTAACGTAATGCCTGAAGTGTTTTAATTAAATGCCTCCGGTGCCAACTTTTTCAATAAAAATAGTTGCTTCAAGTTCTGTGATAATTTATGTATGTATTTATTTACATCTTTTGTTATTTTTATAATCATCTCAACGTGCAAACTAAGGCAAGATTGGAACTCAACAGTTTTCTGGTTTCTAGGCCAGCACTTTAACCACTAGACCAAATCGGCTCTAATTTACATGTTTAAATAATAATTATTAAATAACTGGTGTGTTTTCAAGGATTGTATATAAATATTGTTTTGCTCTCTTAGGTACTACAACTGGACAACTGCAGCTCCGCTCCTGCTGGCAATGCAGGCATTCCAGAAACCTTTGCCAAAGGTTGAGATTGACCATGCCAGCCTTGTGGGCAAAGATCCTTGCTCTTTCTGTCTAGCCCGGGGGTCTTCAAACTTGGCAACTTTAAGACTTGTGGACTTCCTCAGGGCTAGCTGAGGAATTCTGGGAGTTGAAGTCCACAAATCTTAAAATTGCCAAGTTTGAAGACCCCCGGGCTAGCCAGACTCTGTAGGTTGTAGTGTTACCCTTCCCACCCCACCATATCCCGGGGGCTTCTGGTTTCTTCTATCCCTGACTAATACACAATTGTAACTCATTGTGGGGCAAGATAACCGTTTTGCTTTTTTTTTCTAGCAGTCTTTTTATTCTTGGTTTAGAAATGACTACAGAGTTAGAGATTCAGACTATTTTTTTTTAATAACAGAGTTTCCAAGATAACATTTAGCCATTTCCTCCTTAGTTCAGTCATATTGGAATGTAAAATTATGTTTGTGTGACATTTCTTCTAGTTTACCTAGTTAAAGATAGATAAGAAATATTTAAGTCGCTCAATAATTATATTAATTTGGGGCCATGAATTGGCACTTCATAGATTTTCTAGATTTGCAATTTTGTTTTCAAAGCCATTGTTTGTGATGGATTAGATAATTTGCCTTCAGAATTGTCTCTTTGAAAGAGAAAGACAACCTAGATATCTCTCTCTCTCTCTCTCTCCTCTCTCTCTCTCTCTCCTCTCTCTCTCTCTTCTCTCTCTCTCTCTCTCTCTCTCTCTCTCTCTCTCTCTCTCTCTCTCTCTCTCTCTCTCTCCTCTCTCTCTCCTCACTCTCTCTCACTCTCTCACACTCTCTCTCACTCTCTAGGTTTATTGTCAGCCTTTCTGGGTTAACCTGACAGGAAACAGAAGTAGATGGCCCAAATCTACTTCATTATAAGGTTATATTAATGGAAACTTGTAAGTCTGAAGGCCCAGACTTCCCACTATCACTCTGACCCATCTGATCGATTAGGACAGATTCTTCTTAAGTTTCCTTCTCTGATCATTAAACTCTTGGAGGCTCCTCCTCCTCCTCTTGTCTGATTGTTTCCTAGACAGTATCTATTTCTTTCATCCCCCAAGGTCATCTACACATTCCATTAGGCCTAGCTCTTGCATAAAAGTCTCTTACCCACTTCTGAACTAATTGATTTCATTAGACACACTTATGTCCAGTTAGAAGTCTATTGAGGTCTTCCCTGTAGACTGATAGTGACATAAAAATCTATCCCAAGATAGCCCTTAATTTGTTTAATGTTTGATGAAATAATGGACTCAGTAGCATCCTTTTCTCTCGCTGAGGATTGATTGATTGATTGATCAGTCAGTAAAGTTGCAGCAGATAAATTCAAGCTAGGATTTGCTGTCTGCTTTCACTTTTTCCTTACAACCTCAATGGCATGAAAAGAGCAAAGATCATTGACAGGTCACACCGGCTATAAAAAGTTCATGCTATTTCCATTACTGAATTCAAATTCACTAGAAATTCACGCTTAGTCCTCTTCCAAACCAATATGCCATACAGCAGCGGTTCTCAACCTTTTCCGGGGCTCGACCACGGCCCGCATCGCGCAAAATAATAATAATAATAAAAAATAAAAATAAAAAATGGTGGGCCCTCACCGCGCACGGCACGGTGTGACGGGGCGCATTGCGCATGCACGGCGCGATGGCCCGCATCGCGATAGGAAAAAAATGGCCGACCCAAAAAAAAATGTCCGACCCCCCCCAAAAATGGCGGGCCTGCACCGCGCATGCGCGGCGCGACGGCCCGCATCGCGATAGGAAAAAAAATGGCCGACCCAAAAAAATGGCCGACCCCAAAAAAAATATGGCGGACTGCAGTGCTTGGCGACCCCCGTGAAATGGTCGTTCGACCCCAAATGGGGTCGCGACCCACAGGTTGAGAACCGCTGCCATACCGGTAGTCCTTTCTTACTGACCCACTTGTTCAGCAATCATTTGAAATTGCGATGGTGCTGAACTAGGGAAACTTACAACTGTTCGTAGAAGTTCCAGCCATCATACAATCCCCGTGTCATGTGATTCCATCTTGGGCGCACTTGGCAGTCGGCTCCTACTTTGGACCGTTGCAGTGCCTGATGGTCACATGATCCTCATTTGCAACCTTCCCTGCCAGCTTCCTACAAGCAAAGCCAACAGGGAAACCAACAGGGAAGGCTTAACAAATTGCTCTGCTGAGTCTTCCCCTGCCTTCCTAGGCTTGCCTGGCATGGTGCCTGCTGTCCTGCTTCCCCAAGCCTCCCTTCACTCATGTGGCATACAAGTAGTCCTTGACTTACGACCACAACTGAGCCCAACATTTCTGTTGTTAAGTGAGACATTTGTTAAGTGAGTTTGCCCCATTTTACGACCTTCCCACGGTTGTTAAGTGAATCACTGCAGTTGATAAGCTAATAACCCGGCTGTGAAGTGAATCTGGCTTCTTCGTTGACTTTGCTTGTCACATGACCTTGGGACACAGCAACGGTCATAAGTATGAACCAGTTGCCAAGCATCTGAACTTTGATCACATGATTGTGGGGCTGCTACTAAAATGGTCATAAGTCACATTTTTCAGTGCCGTGTAACTTTGAACGGTCACTAAGTGAACTGTTGTAAGTCAACAACTACCTGTCCTGCTTTGCCCAGTCTCCTGTGCTTGAGTGACACCACACCCTCTTCCTTCCAGCCTCCCTGCACATGGAGGTGTCCCCCTCTGCTTAATGACCCACATTTCTTGGGGTTACTGTGCCATCTGGGACTACCGGGATTGTTGCTGCTAAGAGTTGCGGTCCCTTGACATCGTGCTTTATGCCCGCATCGCTTAAGTGTCAGTAATTCTGGTCCCAGTTGCTGTTGTAACCCGAGGAAAGCATTTCCTGCCCCATTGATCACAGAAAATCTCTATTTTACTGCTATAAACCGGAGAGTGAGACCCAATTGCTGATCTTCAAGCCCCATCGACTGTAGCCAATCCTTAGAGATGATGGGATTTGCAGTCCAGCTTCTGGTTCTCCCACTGCTGCAGCCTTCATGTGGACTGTGCAGCTGAACTGCGATAGGAAAACAATTGTTGCCTTTTTTTGATGGCCCATTCACATGGGTAGATTGTAACTTTCATCAGGTAACTAGAATCTAGTGAATTATTCAAAGTATTTTAATGCAGTTTAGGATTGATCCTCCTCTACTGAATATTGAATTGAATTGTACTGAATTGGATGTTAATTTTATCTTGGCCTAAGGAGAAAATATTTGTTTTGGTTAGAATAAGAAATCACCTATATTTATCACTCTCCCGGCCTTCCGAAAGAACCTTAAAACTTATCTTTGCCGGCAGGCCTGGGGATGATTGTGGGTTGTTGTTCGAAAGTTGTACGTGTGTTGGGTATCTATTTTTAATATTTTGATGTTTTGTATATGTTGTGAGCCGCTCCGAGTCTCCGGAGAGGAGCGGCATACAAATCAAATTAATAAATTAATAAATAAATAAATATGCATTCAGTTGTAAGACAGTATCTTTCTGTTCAGCAGTTTGCAGCTATTGGGTTGCCATATTAATGCTAAAGTTTCATTCAGCCATTATCGTTTAATCCTGTTCTAATAATTATTAGAAGACAGTAAAACATCCCGCTGTTTATTATTTTTATGAAAGACAACCGTGCTGAATTCCTTGCCAATAAAATGTCTTTATAATTTATACTAAACAAAATTAGTATTTCTTTCTCCCCACCTTTTGTGCATTACACTAAACTTATTATGCCCTTTTTGTTCCCTTTTTTCTTTCCCAATTATTCTTTTTTGAATTTTTGAAGTGTTCTTGTTTAAGTTCTTTCCGTGCACTTGTGGATACCATTAGGTTTTGCTTTAACAAGATTTGTAGCCCACAGATAGTATGTTTCCTTTGACTTGCTTTGCCTCAGTTTAAATTGTCTCTGTGTTCTTTTTTTTTGTTCTTTAAGAAAACCTTTTGTTTGCATGACTTCAATTACTTTTTGTTTAGTTCCATTATTTATGTTACCATCCATTTATCACAGGCCACTGTGGATTCTATAATGAGGGATAAGATGCCCAAAAAAGGTGGAAGATGGTGGTTTTCATGGAGAGGGAGGAATAACTCTATCAAAGAGGTAAATCTGGAACTACCCAGAATTTTTCTTCTAGGCTTCTACACACACACACATACACACACACACACCTGCATGAAATCTGTGAATTGTTGACTCTCCTTAAAGAATCCAGATTTAACAAAATGAACTGTTGAATGCTAAACACTGGCATTGCTTTGCTTGTTTGTTTGGGATCCTATTTTGGTGATAACAGAATGTAAAGATTACAGGTAGTCCTTGACTTAACAAACAGTTTGTTTAGTGACTGTTCAAAGTTACAGTGGGATTGAAAAAAGTGTCTTCTGACCATTTTTCACATTTACGACCATTGCACCATCCCCATGATCACGTGATCAAAATTCAGATGCTTAGCAACCGACTCATGTTTATGACCGTTGCAGTGTCATGTGATCTACCTTTTGTGAAATTCTGACAAAGCCAATAATGGGGAAGCCAGATTCACTTAACAGTCGTGTTATTAACTTAACAACTGTAGTGATTCACTTAACAACTGTGGTAAGAAAGGTGGTAAAATGGGGCAAAATTTACTTAACAAATGTCACTTAGCCACAGAAATTTTGGGCTCAGTGGAGGACTATCTGTATTTGCAGATTTTTAAGCCATATAAGCTGCCACCACAAAGGTTTCCGAGAAGCTGATTATTGTAATTCTTGGTACGATATTTCACATTCTTTCTTCAGCATCTCAAACCTGGCCATATTATTTTCCTGAATAGTATTCAAGGTCACTGTCAATAATTTAAAAACTCATTTGCTGGTTTGGGTCATGAGCCATCTGATTAAGCATTTTAGCTCCTGCAGGGATTGCCGAAATGGTTATGGGAGATCTTGAAGAAAGGCATATGATTAGCATGGCCAGGCCCTTTTATTATTCTCTAGTAGAAAGAGAGTAGACGTAGCCATTCCATTTAGCTAATGGTATACAATGATTACCCAGAATAATGTAATTGCAATTCACTTCTGTATTGCTGCCAAGGAGACCCCATGGATACTGTATATCCATGAAGTCATCAGTAAGTCGAGTTACAATCAGTCTTACCTTTACTTTTTACTTGTCATTAATATTCTCCATTAAACTTTAGAAGTAGGTCCATGAAGAAATTATTAATCATAATAAAGCTCCTTATGTGAATCACCTGAATAAATGTTTCCCTCATAGCTGGATAAAACAGAACTATGGAGGCCAATAAGAATGGATTTTGCAATAGTGCCACAATTGTGTTAATTTTTGCTGTAGCTCTGTTTTCTTACTTACATTTTACCCACAGGAGGCAAAGCCAGTGCAAAGTCTCAATGGAGAAGAAGAGAAGAGTATTGCAGACAGGTATTGTACATTTCTATCCTATTTTTTTTTAATTTTTAAACATTATCTCATTTATCTATTCAAAATAGTAAGAAAACATCTTCTGAGTTTCATAACTGAATAAGATTTGAATCCAAATCTGTTGGACATTACGTTATGGTGTCGCTTTCCAAATTGTTTCAAATTTATTTCACTGACAAATTTATTTTGAGGTTTTGCAAGATGAAAATCCTTTTTTTAAGTTCTGATAGCATAGTCGTGACAAATGGCTCTGTTTGTCTCTGCTGCTACCTTAAGGTATTATTTTATTACTTTTATATTAAGATGACAGTTCTGGGAGCTTCAACAAATACCGAATTATGAATAATCAGAGGCAGAGATAAATGGCTGTGGATTATATCAGTATGATTGCAGCCTGTATGGTTTAAATGAGGGGAGTAACAGATTAGGATTGCTGAGACTGCTGTCTATATCAGGAAGGAAAGAAACATGTCTCCCCCACTGAGATGATACAGAAAAAAATGGGGGCATTCTGTGTCTGATGTTTCAGAATGAAAGATGATTCTTCCTCAAGTGATGAAGACCATCGAACTAAAAGTGAAACCACTCACCTTCCACTGTTGTCTGGAATAGGTTATAAAAAGAGTCTTCGACTCAGTTCAGAACAGCTGGTAAGTAACATTCGACATCAGGATTCCTCCCCATGATCACCACACAGAATCCATCTGTGATAATAAGAGAGTTCCCAGTATCAAGTAAAGGCTATCCTGGGGCATCACTTGCTTACAAGAGAAGAGGAGGTTATTGATTGGTAGTCCAGCTGGTCCAGTTATGTCCATGTCGTGGGAAAGGAAGCCTGCTAATTGAACTCTAGCAGAACAAAACAGTCAAATAACATCCATTCAGAGTAGAGTAAAAATAGTATATTATTTGAGGGAACTAGAGGGGGAATTTTTAACGAGTTAACCTGAGCTATATACAAATGTCTTGGCTTTTGGATAATTGATTACCCCATCACCACGCTGTTTCCTAAGCACCTTGTTGTAAAAATTGGAAAACTTAATAAAATTTGTATTAAAAAAAAGAGTAGAGTAAAAGGGAACAAATGGACAGGTTGAGAAAAATCAGTAAAATGTATGGGACCATTCATAAATACATTTATTTTTCTGGCTATGGAGATTCTCCGTCATCCAGATCATCCAAACCAAAGGTGCTGTTCAAAAAGCAACTGGAATTTCTTGGGTTTTTTTTTTTTTTTTTGAAAATGTTTCACTTCTCATCCAAGAAGCGTCTTCAGTTCTGAAGAAGCTTCTTGGATAGAAGCAAAATGTTTTCAAGGAAAAAAAATCAAGGAAGTCTAACTGCCTTTTTGAAAAGCACCTATGGGGTTTCCTTCTCTGGGTCCTGGGAATTTGTTTCCTTTTTCTTTGAGATGTGCTACAGTAACATATCTTTACTATGGTGTGGAGTCTGTTCCCATTCTTGAAAGAAAGCATACTGGTTTCTAGTGGCTGAGGTGCTAGAAAGTGCTTCAAAGATGCCACTTTGATCTTGCAAAGAATAAGCTCAGTTGCTGAGCCATGGACACTTCTGCTTTTACCAAGTCATTGGAAGATTTTGTCTAGTCACCATGCCCAAAAAATGGCACCTGAGCAAACCCTGAGGGATCATCTGTGGAATCTTTTGCCGCTTTGTGAAGCAAAATCTGGAATTTAGAGTAGAATAGAATTCTCTATTGGCCAAGTGTGATTGGACACACAAGGAATTTGCCTCTGGTACATAAGCTGTCAGTGTACGTGCAAGCAACAAGTAATAAATCATCATAATCATAAATAATTAAGGCCTGTCTGAATAATTTTTGTAAAAGGAGAAAAGAGAAACTGAGTGTTTGCATTGTAATTCTGACTGTAATTCTGACTGACAAGAAGAGATTCTTGATTGGTGATGGATATGGGGCATAACTTTTAGAAGTCCAGTTTGAGTCTTCACATCTTTATGGCTAACGGGGCTTCTTTGATAACATAGCATTTCATTCTATAGGCTCAGCATTGAATACAAGTGAAGGAGGCATCTTGCTTTAACCAAAGTTGATGTTTAAGTGTCTATAAAATTATTTTGGAAAAGCTTAATGTGATTACTGTCTGCATATGCCAAAATTACGTATAGCATTAATGGGATTTCCCTAAGGCAGTTTATGTGTCATGGCTTTGTACACTAGTGGACTTCCCTCTTGTAGGTTTTCTTAAGGCCGAAACAAAATGATTCATTAGTTGGTGTGAAATCAAATATTTTCCTAACATTAAATCTATGAGCATAAATTGTTAGCTTGGAAGTATAATTGCAACTTCATTTGAACTACAATTCCATATATATTGCCTTCAAATAAGTTTACATTCTAGACAGTATGTGTGTATTTTTTTTAACAGAAAAATCTCAACCTTAAAAATGGTCCCAATGATGTCACTTTTAGTGTCACAACACAATATCAAGGAACATGTCGCTGTGAAGGTACCATTTATTTATGGAACTGGGATGACAAAGTCATTATTTCTGACATTGATGGCACCATCACAAGGTGAGTTTTTAGCCAGACACAGAATGACACATGTCTGTTTAGGGAATACTGTGTTCTGCTCTCTATGATAAGACAAACCAATAGTGATGTTTTTACTTTAAACTGAGCAGCAAATATTAAAAGGTGGGCTATTTCATGATTTGTGAAAGAGCAAACCTAAAGTCCTACAGAAACAATGTTAAATATTTCCTTTGAAGTGTCCTTTCGGTTTAGTGTGGTGGAATTGTGTATACATTTCACTTAAGGACCAAACTACTACAAGCAGAACATTGATGGCACCGTCTGTGCTTTACAGCATATAAAAGCACTGGGCCATTTACCATCGTGCCACATCAGACAAAGTGGGGATGCCAGCTATTTGCTTCTGTTATGTGATACAAGAGTGAACACACAAAAAAATAATAGTGGCTTTCTGCCGATCTGGCTGAAAAAGATAGGAGAATGTGCTTTCCTGTTCTGTTATGTGCCAGACAGTGGCCAGCTGCAGGAGATACTCATTCTGACCACAATATGGATAAAATGTTGCAGGAGGTACAGGTAGGTGTTTCTTGGTTTTTCACAGCCCGGAGGTCAGTGGTTGCAGTTCTTTTGTATCCTCTCATTTGGTTTGTTTACTTTTAGTAATCATTTTAAAGTGCTCTTTGATCATTCCTATACATGTGAATAATATTTACATATTACTTATATGTAAGGGTGTAGATCTATACATATGTTGTATATAGTATGTTTTAAATGTGTTATGTATGTTTGAGAGAAAGCAATTAAATTTCATTTTTAATGTGTGCCATTGTGCCCACAGGAAAAAACGGCAAGGTTATCTATCTATCTGTCTGTCTGTCTGTCTGTCTGTCTGTCTGTCTGTCTGTCTGTCTATCTATCTATCTATCTATCTATCTATCTATCTATCTATCTATCTATCTATCATCCATCCATCCATCCATCCATCCATCCATCCATCCATCCATCCATCCATCCAATCTATCTATATTTTTATTGCTGCAGTCAGAGATCTGATTTTTTTTTTCATACTAAGCCACAGTTTGTATAAATATGGCTTATTGAGTTAAGCACAATTAGCTGAATTGACACATTATAGTTTATAAATGGCAGTGGATAGGTTTATGCAATATGCAAGAAGAAATACACCTTCCCCTCTCCAAAATGCCAAAATGTAGAATGACATATGTGGGAAGTGTGAACCCATTGCTGCTTTTTATAGCACATCTAACATGATGATTTTTAAAATCTACATTAACCTTAACTTTATCATACTGCAATTGTCCAGGCCACCCAAATCTCAGGTTGTGTTATTGTAATTCCAAAAGCCTTCTGTTTCTCAGCAGCACTCACTCCTTCATCCAAACCAAACAACAAGCTGCAAAATATAGTTTCTTCTTTTCTTTGTACTTTGCAACACCTTATATTTAACTTTTTTTTTTCCATCACACAAATTTAGATATATTCTTCTGGATTGCTTAACTGGTGTATAGTTGTCAAAACTGATGTTTTATTTTGCCTAAAACAAAAACAATATTCTAGGCAAAACATTCATCTTAATCATAGAAATTCTCCCCAGCAGTAACAATTGTAGTGCACCTTGTTTTAACATAACTTTTCTAACTTCATGCTATGTCTTAACATAGTTATTTGGAAGTAATATATAATCCATATTTGTCATATAATGACAAATATTTTATCTTCTTCTCAATTTTAAACCTTTTATTCATCAATTCTGCTTTATCTTGAATTTTTCATATATTTTGTTACTATCTTTAGCTTTTGTTTATTAATCATAAATCCTACTAATGCATCAAATTCTGCTAGGTGTGCCATGCTGAAAATAGGGAATAGCTGCAAACCCAGGTTGTGCCCAAAACACCTTTGTTGCTATTAGAACAAAAGAAGCGTTTGATGGATGTGCAATAGTAGGCAAACATAAATGGCTTACTTACCGTGAGTTATTAGAATTCTGTCAAGGGAGCTCTTTTCCGCCGAGCCAAGATGGCGCCGAAAGCGAAGAAGGAAGCTGTCCCAGCCAAGACGGAGGCAAAGTCCAAAGCACTTAAAGCGAAGAAAGCCGTGTTGAAAGGTGTCCACAGTCACAAGAAGAAAAAAATCAGGACATCGCCCACCTTCCGGAGACCAAAGACTTTGCAGTTACGGCGACAGCCCAAGTATCCCCGGAAGAGCGCCCCACGGAGGAACAAGCTTGACCACTATGCCATCATCAAGTTCCCACTGACCATGGAGTCAGCCATGAAGAAAATTGAGGACAACAACACCCTGGTCTTCATCGTGGACGTGAAGGCCAACAAGCACCAGATCAAACAGGCGGTCAAGAAGCTGTACGACATCGATGTGGCCAAGGTCAACACCTTGATCAGGCCCGACGGAGAGAAAAAAGCCTACGTCCGTCTGGCTCCAGATTACGATGCGCTCGACGTGGCCAACAAGATTGGAATAATCTGAGCGGAATCTGGCTAGAGTGGCTCAAAACACGGCATTTGTACAAGTAGTTTACTCATCCTTTTACAAAACTCTTCCAAGGTTTTACAATAAATTATCCTGAACGCCAAAAAAAAAAAAAAAAAGAATTCTGTCAAGGGAAATGTAAAATAAACCCAACAGAAGAACTAGTGATAGAGGGATATACTTATCAATGTTTTTTTATTTACAATTATTATAAAGTTTTAAAGTAGACAAAAAAATTCATGGTTCTGAACATTGTAGGACTGAGTTTGAAATAGAACTGTGTACAAATAAGAACACGTAATTGCTAAAATGTATAAACATTTATTGAAATTTGAAACAAGTAAAAGAGTGTATGATAAAGTGGCTTAAAATAACTGCTGCTTCTAATATATAATTTACTCATGGAAGGATATTGGTAATAATACTATTACCAAGTCAGTAGGGTCAGAATTAGAATATTTCCAACACTCCCACTGTAAAGTGAAGATAATTGTTTGGAAAAGAAAAAAAAAGTGAGTGATATTTCTAAATATATTCCTGCATTGCTAAACATCATTAAAGTAATTATTGTGACCAACAAGATGGAAAATAGTTAGTAAAATTAATTGACAGTATATTAATGTTAACTGCCAAAAATGTTTTCTGTATTCCATAAATACAGGTTGTTATTGTATATTTCTTCTTGGTTTCAAATATCTTCTGGTGTTTTTTTTTCCAGATCAGATACTTTAGGTCATATTTTGCCTACCCTTGGCAAGGACTGGACACATCAAGGCATTGCTAAATTGTATCACAAAGTGAGCCAGTAAGTATATTAACTATTCTGCTAAAATCACCTTTCTTCTTTTTTAAATGTCAGTTTCCAGTGCATATGAGTTGTCATATAAAAACACATGCCATTTATTAAGCTAAGAATATTTCTAACATTGAGAACTGAGCATCCACCCATCAGGAAGGATGGGCAGCTTTGGAATGATAAACAAGCATGGCTGCCTAACAAGAGGCAGCTCTTAACCATTTTTGCCCTCTCCTGGAACATCCCTGAACGTGATCTTTCAGAAATCATAGTGTAGCACAGGACTTTCCAAATTTGGCAACATTAAGACTTCTGGACTTCAATTCCCAGAATTCTTCAACCAGCCATGCCGACCAGGAAATTCTGGGAATTGAAATCCACAACTCTGGAAGTTATTAAGTTAGCATAAAAAAGACATTTGTTTCAGTGGTCCACCCAACTTACCTAAGAGCCAATTTTTTCCTCTCCTTCTTTAATGAATATGCAGAACTCATGGGCATGAACTATGCTCAATTTTCTTGCATATCTGTATTTGGACTTGTATACCTTTCGAGGTACAAAGGTAGTCCTCAATTCACAGCCACAATTGTAACCAGAATTTCCATTGCTAAACATAGGGGTTGTTAAGTGAGTCACACTCATTTTAATGGCCTTTTCCCCCCTTGAAGTTGTTAAGCGAATTCCTGCAGTTGTTAAATGAATCATGTGATAGTTAAGCAAATATGGCTAACAGTTTTGTTTATGATTTTATCCTGGTGATCGCTTTTGTTTATCAATTTCACCACACACACACACACACACACACACACACACACATTCAAAATTTTGTGGCTGACAAAGAATTAGTGGGAGACTAGTATAGCTATTTCAGGCTCATTTGCCCTCATCAGCTAGTTACACCCTTCAGGGATTCGAACCTGGGCAGCTTGCATGTTAGGCAACTGTATTACCCTTTTGAGCCACAGGTTCCCTCTTACTCCTGTCAGCAGAAACCAGGGAGGATATATATCTTATCTGTTGGGTGAGGCACCTGGTCTACCAAATATAAATCAGTCTGTTCTGTGTTTCGCTCCAATCTAGGAGTATGTTTTGCAGACAGACCTCACATACTGTGAACACCATAAATTCAAAATTTTGCGGCTGAAACAGCAGAACAGACTGATTTATATTTGGTAGACCGGGTGCTTTACCCAACAGATAAGATATATATCCTCTCTATATATCCTCTCTGGTTTCTGCTGACACGAGTAAGGGGGAACCTGTGGATCAAAAGAGTAATACAGCTGCCTAACATGCAAGCTGCCCAGGTTCGAATCCCTGAAGACTGTGACTAGCTGATGAGGGCAAATGAGCCTGAAATAGCTATACTAGTCTCCCACTAACTCTTTGTCAGCCACAAAATTTTGAATTTATAGTGTTCACAGTATGTGAGGTCTGCCTCCAAAACATGCTCCTAGATTGGAGCGAAACGCAGAACTGACTGATTTATATTTGGTAGACCGGGTGCAGCTAAAAAACTGGTGATTTCATATTGTTGTGTACGTAAATATAATAATCCCTGTAGGCCGCAAAAACAATTTAAATAAATGTGTGATGGTGATGGTGGCATGTTTTCTTTCTTTAAAACCGCAGAAATGGATATAAGTTCCTGTACTGTTCAGCCCGGGCTATTGGGATGGCAGATATGACTCGAGGTTACTTGCATTGGGTGAACGAGCGGGGAACGGTGTTACCGCAAGGGCCTGTGCTATTGAGTCCCAGCAGTTTGTTCTCAGCTTTTCACAGGTATCACAGCGTTTGGTGTTGCCACCTTAGACCAGTGTTTCTTAGTTTTGGCCCTTTTTAAGAGGTGTGGATATCAACTCCTGGAATTCTGGTAGTTGAAGCTCACATCTCTTAAAAGGCCCAAAACTGAGAAACCCTGCCGTAAACAAGGTGTAATTTTTTCCATCCCTGGAATGGTTCAGGGGTTAGATTGATTACCAATAAGATTAGGGTGTCAACAGTTACGTATGGTTGCAAAGGTATCATATATGAAACATTGTAGTAAAATATTGTGGTCCGGTAATGCATGTTTTTGCATTCAGTATTTATGGATCAACTCTAAAGAAAGATAATTATGTGAGTCTGATGAAAAAGCAGCGAGATTTAAGCTATTTCAGGCAGAAATATGCTCGTATGGATTTGGGACCTGTACTCACAATTTACCTTAGGCTTATGTACAAAGTTGTTCTTTAATGGGAAACATTTAAAAGCAGAATATTTTCCCCACTAAATATATTCTCAATCAATTTGCTTTTTGTTCACATTGAGTAAAAATAAGCTAAAAGAAAAACTTTTGATCTTTCCATTTCTAAAATATAAAAGGTTGAAAGAGTTGCCCATTCTGATTTGATGTTGTTGTCCATTGAGGAAAAGGAAATCAGATAACCATAAAATAATTAGAAGGCCCATATATCCATCAGTAAATTATACAGTTGTTTTGAAGACAAAAGTTTATCAAAATGAACACAGCTCTCACATTGCCAAAATCAGCAGGCTTATAGCAATGCAGTTGGCCTTCTTTGTGTACATAGAATGAGTCTTCACATTTAATTTTAAACAGCCCTATGGAGCATGAAATATTTCTGAAAACCTTGAGAAATTATTAGTCAGAAGTCTTCATCAATTGAAACTGTCCACATAGCTGAAAGAACATAAAAGCATTATCATCTAATATTTATCTTATTTTATTTTATTTTACCTAATTTTATTTTCTTCTTTTATTTCAGGGAAGTGATAGAGAAAAAGCCAGAGAAATTTAAAGTTCAGTGTTTAACTGACATAAAAAACTTATTTCATCCTAACACAGAACCTTTTTATGCTGCTTTTGGCAACAGGCCTGCTGTAAGTACCACCTGGGATGATTATTCTCAAAGAGTTCTTCCACAGCATTGGCACTGTGGATTTATTGTTCAGTTCAAAAGTATTCTCCAGATTCTGTTAAACTACAATTCCCACTGCCCCAGTTGGCCATGCTGGCTTGGGCCATTTCGATCTGTTTCCGGCCACCCTAGATCTGGTTCAGAAGGATGCCATCGTTGGTCTCAGTGCTACATATTGGTGTGAGACTGGAGTAAAGGAGTCCAAAGAACCTGTTTCTTCCAGGAGTGCCCATTGAAACTCTAATTTTCCAATGTTGCTGGATCCTGCAATGGTTTCTTGAGGCAGGATCAAACCATCTCCTCCAGAGTCAGTAGAACCATCCCCTCACTCAAGGATGAGTTCACCACTACATAGATCCAACCATACCACCTCCTGAGAGAACTTGACCTAAATGGACATAGATCTGAAACACAAGTGGCCACACTTACAGCCCCCCACAAACCCTGGCCCTTATTTCAGAACTAACAGATTCAAACCCTTCCCAGATAATGGAACTGGACTATGCCTCAATCACCTGCAAAGAACTTGCAGGGCTGACATTCAGCTCAAATTAGATCAGACCCAACAGATAATGAAAATAGCCCTCAATGACCTTGTAGGTATTCCACTGGTCCCCACTGGTCCCTCCCTAGGTATAATTGAATCAGCTTAAATTTGCAGATGGACAGTCAGTAGACACAACAACAGCAGAGAAATGCACACACTGCTCTTATCTTCTCAAGATAATCCTTAACAAAGGTTCTTATCTGTGCTCAGATAAGCAGATCAAGCAATCACTGAATGTTTGTGAAGCTTTGCTGCTAGTTTTTAATGGTGATGATGATTAGGAAATGTTTAAAATAATTGTTGTAAAACAATGGTGGCAAATCATTTCTGTGTAATTACTGTGAAAACTACTGCCCCAGAAAGTCTGATCAACTTGAAAGAATAGCCAACACTCCAGAAGACAGGCTTAAGATACAGAGGGATCTGGACAGACTTGAACACTGGGCACTATCTAACAAAATGAAATTCAGTGGTGAAAAAAAGCCAGGTTCTACATTTAGGCAAGAAAAACCAAATACACAGGTATAGTATAGGGGGTACCTTGCTCAACAGCAGTAACTGTGAGAGGGACCTCGGAGTCCTAGTGGACAATCACCTAAATATGAGCAAGCAGTGTGCTGCAGCTGCCAAAAAGGCCAACACAGTGCTAGGCTGCATTAACAGAGGGATAGAATCAAGATCACGTGAAGTATTAATACCACTTTACAATGCCTTGGTAAGGCCACACTTGGAATACTGCATCCAGTTTTGGTCACCGTGATGCTTACAGAGAAGAGCAACAAAGATGATTAGGGGACTGGAGGCTAAAGCATATAAGGAACGGCTGCTGGAATTGGGTATGTCTAGTTTAGTGAAGAGAAGGACGAGGGGGGACATGATAGCAGTGTTCCAATATTTCAGGGGCTGCCACAAAGAAGAGCGAGTCAAGCTATTCTCCAAAGCACCTGAAGGCAGGACAAGAAGCAACGGGTGGAAACTAAGCAAGGAGAGAAGCAACCTAGAACTAAGGAGAGACTTCCTGACAGTTAGAACAATTAACCAGTGGAACAACCTGCCTCCAGAAGCAGTGAATGCTCCAACACTGGAAGTTTTCAAGAAGAGACTGGACAGCCATTTGTTCCTGCCTAAGCAGGGGGTTAGACTAGATGACCTCCAAGGTCCCTTTCAACTTTGCTATTATTATTATTAGTAGTAGTACTTGGAATATATTTTTGTAACTATGCCTGTAACATATACACCTAAAACTATTTGTGGGTTATTTTGATGAGATTCATATATTTTTGTTATTTTGCCCAGGATGTGTACTCGTACAAGCAAGTTGGAGTTTCACTAAACAGAATATTCACTGTTAATCCAAAAGGAGAACTAATTCAAGAGCATGCTAAGACCAACATTTCATCGTGAGTATCTTTCTGCTGCTTTATGTAGTGCTGATTTTCTTCTTCAGTCCTTGATGCTGGAAGTTATAACAGGAATTAAATGAATTGACTTGAAATAAAAATTCAGTGATATGATGCACATTCCCAACATTCACTTTGGTTGTGTAGAGATCAAAAAGTATTGGATTCAGCGCTTTCTTTATTTAAACAATCTTTGTTAAAGGACACTCACTTTTGGTATAAAAATACACTTGCAGGGATTTTAAAAATGCCCTCTTAAGATTTCAATAAGATGAGGGTATTTTTTGCATACAACAGAATAATCAAGTAAGCGTCTCTAAGAAAGAATGACTGAGTCCTGTTGTAGGTAAAATCCATTAACAACTTCTCTCCTTTCCAAACTTTTTGTTTTCTGCCGTCTCATAAGCTGTCTGTATGTCTACCCTGGTGGTTGTGTTTGATAGGTTTTCTGAAGTTGAAATTCTGGTGGGAAAAAATGATTATAGAGGGAAATGTAAAGCTTGGCTACAGATGGAGTTTCCCTAGAGTTAATAAATTTGATTAGGAAAAATGCGATCTTGTTGCTTTCACCTAGATCTCTATCCTGCTCTTTCCAATCTCCAAAATCCGAACATCAGGATAATTTCAGTTTAGCCATTGAAAGCCTCACTCTTAAAAAAACACCTTACTTGTTCACCTGTTCATATCCGTAAGCTGCAGGAAATGCTATTGTAGCTGTTTTTACTTCAGTGGGTTTGGTAAAACTGTTATGGGTTATTTTCTTACAAGTCTTTTGCTGTAAAGCTGACTAACTGCTGTTTACAAATCTTCAGCAGCATCTCAACTCCTAGCACTATTTTAGAAAATCACACCAATATGCCTAATGTTCAGAGATAAGTTAAAAGGCTGTAGGGGTGTTATGTTTTTCTAATTATTTTGCCTGAGTTGTGTTCATGCAATTCATGACATCAGTAATAATGGTCTATTTTTCACCATTTTACTGTTTTATGAGCGGTGTAAAGTTGCCTTATTGGTGAGAAGGGCAGCATGTAAATTAAACAAATAAATAAAATAGTTTAGATCAGAGGTCCCCAACATTTTTAGGGAAAGAAAGGGGCAGGCATGGGGCTGCATGCATGCAAATGGTGGCGTGAGTGTGCTCACCATGCTGAGGGCAGAGCGAGCACCTGCATAATGCTGCAGGTGTGGTGAACGCTCATGCAAAGCTGGGGGCGGGGCAAGAGCCCATGCGACGCTGGGAGCAAGGCTAGCACCTGCGTGATGCTGGGGGCAGGGCTAGCACCCATATGTGCTGAGCTCGGGGCTAGCGCCTGTACGATGGACGGGGCTAGTCCCCATGTGACACTCAGGACAGCACTAGTGCGAGTGGGGGGGAGTGCACACAGAGCACACGTGCACGCACTGGTCAGCCATTCACACGGCCCAGTGGCCAAGAGGCCATGGCTGCGGCCCACAGGTTGGGGACCCCTGATTAGATAATATCTCATATGTTTCTCTCTCTCTCTCTCTCTTCCCCCCCATCCCCCCATTCTCTCTTCCCTTACAGGTATGTGAGACTTTGCGAAGTGGTGGATCATGTATTTCCCTTGCTGAAAAGAAGGCATTCTTCAGACTTCCCCTGTTCTGACACCTACAGTCAGTTCACATATTGGAGGAAGCCACTGCCACCTTTTGAAAATCAAGATGTTCATTCTAGTTTACCATAACTCTTTTGAAGCATCTTGGCAGCATCTCAACATCTCAGCTTTTCTGTGCTTCAGTTGTTCAACTGCATTTTGCACCTCAGACAGAATTTGGGATGTGGTTTAAAAAAAAAAAATCAGTTCAGAAATCACCGTTGTTCTTTAAAATAACATTTCTCAAGGTTGCCCATCCAGCACTTCACCAGCACAATGCTTAAAGAGGTACCCAATGTCATATATTCTTTTTAAAGGGACAGTTCCGGGTACCGTGGTAGTGGAAATTTCAAAATTGAAGTCCTCTACAGCCTTCAGTGTTTCCATGTGAGCTTTGAAAGCACAGTGTCATATTTGCCCCTTGAACCACTACCGGAGCCATTCCATCTCCTACTTCTCAGGTAGAGGAAGAGGAAATAACTCTAAGCCTTCGAGGTGTAACACGTGCATTTTTTATACCCCCCCTCCCCAAATGGTCATCAGCAAAATACGTTGAGATCAAGTGAACAAAATTCAGTCGGTTGATAAGCTTAACACAGCATGGCTGTGATCACTAGCACTGTACTAGTTTGTATTGATAGGGGTATGATTCTAGCCTCCAATTCTGTCAATATGTACCATTGCCAAATTGTTCTTTTAATTTCATTTTATGATGAATTTTTTTTGTAAGGAATTGAATGCACTTCGATTATCAGTTGCACGAGATTAGTTGGCTCTGCTAAGTTTTAGCCAAATTTTGAACCTGCTACTATTACTGTACGCTGTGTTTCATCTTAATCCTGCTAGAAGGTTTGGGCCCACCAGAGGTCCCACAGTGCAATATGGTTATGGTCATAGCTAGAGTTTACTACTATGACATATGCTTTTCAAATAGTGTGTCTTAGAAGGATACTTGGCAGTGGAGTCCTCTGCCTTTCCTGTTTTCCATGAAGAGTGTGGCCATTTAAATAGATGTGGCTCTTCCCATCTAACATAATACGCAAAGGTTTCTGCTTTCAACGGCAAGGGAAACACGTCTGGAAGTATTTTTAGTGAATTTTCTTGAATTGCTTTGTTGCTGGTTCAGCATATTTTATTTGCACTACGTGAACTAGATGTGAAAGGTTAAGGAGCTGGCTGATTTTAAACCCCCTGAAGATATTTCCTTCAGTATTCTTTTTATTTTATCACACAATTTTGAGATTAATACGATTTGGGGTGCCCTATATTATAGACAGCCATTACTGAGAGTTTTTCCTTTACATTTCATTTTTTTCTTGATACAATTAGGAGAAATCATTATCTTCCTCTTTTTTTTGTTACATTTGACTGTCTTGAGGTTCAACATTATAAATGAACCTTTTAGATTGTTTTTGAGAGAAGCTGCTTTTTACAAGTTGCTGGCCTTCTTTAAAATGCAGATTTCCATTGTTTACTGCATATCAAATAATCTTTTAACAAAACAAAATCCTTGCTTTTATTAAACTATTTCCTTTTAATATTTGTTGGAAGGTTGCTAGGTGATCAGTTTAAGACTAGACATAAAGACAATAGGTTTCAGGCCTGTAAGTTTTTTTTAAAGTGAGAGACTGGGCAAAATTAAATGCTGTTGAGATGGTTAGAACATATGTTAAAAGATCTTTCTCACTATGTTAAAATTTAACTCTAGTATTTTTCTCTTGCTGATCTCTGAGTAAATAATACCCCTTAGAAGAAATTGTTTGGAATCCTTCTCATATCAATTTTAAATATACCTCACTTGCCATTATATAAATTCTGCTTCTCTTAAAAGAGAACTTAGAATTCTGCCTATTTGCGTTTTCATAATTGCACTTTAGCAGCTTCCAAATACTGTGGCCAAAGTTAATTACAATAAAGTTAAATTAGTTTCAGTCCCAATAAAGTCATTGAGCCTAACTTCTGAAAAAATATAATGGATTGCTGTGTTAGTAACCTTTAGATTAGGTCCAAAGCCATAAGCCAATTTTAAGTAAGATACAAACTATTTTAGGAAATTTGTTTGCTATTAAACCAGTGGCGCTTTTACAACTGATAGTGAAAGTTACATTCAGTATGATAGCTTGTCACTCTTTATATTTAATGAATTAATTTCACACGCTGGCTCCTGCAATGCACATTCCGCCAAATAATTATGTCATTAGCTTTATAGTGCAACTGATACACCTACTCAGAAATAAGCCCCATCAGTACAGTTGGATTTTGTCATACATTAATTGTATTTAAAATTTGCAATTTCAATCCTGTAAGACAGCCCACGTGGTTAAATCATACGTTCTCAGCAATCTTTGGAATGAAGATCGATTTTGGAATGAAGATGGATTCAAATCAGGACTGGGTGACTATAGCCATGGCCCAGCTAGAAATTGGTTTTAGGTTCACATTTAATTCCTTCTGTGCTGTTAATTTTTGTGTGAATACACAGCTCTTTCTGAAGCAGCATCACTGTTTCCTCTGATTACTGTTCTTGGCAATCCAAAGCAGCATATATAAAATAATTTAAAATCAATACAAAAGCTAAAGAAGAGCATGTAAAACCAGAACTGCTCAACCCCCAAAGTCATTTTGCTTGATAGGGAAGGAGAGAAATGGGGTTGAGATTTGAATCCGTTTCTCTTTCAAACTCTATTAATCAGCTTTTTGGGAAAAAAAAAACAACTTCCCATGTCTAAAGCCCAAGCTGTTGAAATTGAAGAGGAATTATGTGTGCACAGCCATATTTCTACATGTTGTTTCACTTTAGCAGGCATACAAGCACGTTCTTTTGTATTCCAGTAGCTGAATTAGGGTATCGATAGCTGTAAGGAATATCTATAATGAAACATCTATAATGCCTGTTGCTTACAATTGCAAAAAAAAAAAAAAAAAAAGAGGACTAAACATTATGTCTCCAGTCTAAAAGTATGATGAAGATCCAGTAACTCAAATGAAAGTAATTTGCCATGGCAATTCTTGGTGCCCTTATCAGCAGGTAGTGGATAAAGATGGAGTCGGTTGCGTAGGACTAGATCGCACATTCCATTTCATTCCCTTGAAGGGGATTTTGTTATTTTCCTTGCCTGTGACATCCTATATATAAGTACGATTGGACACCATACCTTACTGGGATTAGTAAAGTGTTTTTTTCTCCCCAATTATTTCTGAAAGTACATTGATTCCTATATGTGGGCAATATCACGGGTACATAAAGAAATACAGGTACTGATCCAAAACCAGCACAATTTTAAGGTCTTTAAAATTGCTAGTTGAACAACATGAAATCTACTTCTCAGGTCCAAGAACACGATTATGGATTTAGCAACATTTTATGATCCAAAAGTCTAGCCTGGGGAAAAGAAAGCCATGGGAAAAACTTGTTTCGATATTATCGCTTTTGGGGCATGTTTCTCTTGTTGCAGAATGCTTCTCTTGCTCGTTCCTCTTTCTTAACACACATTACAAGCCAGGACATGTGTTTTGCCATTTTGAATTTGTATTTGATTTCTCAGGACAAAATGGGCACGATCCAGCCAAGGTTAAACAATAGTGTTGTGTAGCACTTTGGATCTTGCTTTGGTGTAGCTGCTTTACAATTGCAGAGAGATGTTATGCCTCCTGTTTTGCTCTGAACACATTTGGGGGTATTGAATGTAAAACTCTGCCCAGTCCTATTAAACAGGTTTCATTCCCGTTTACTGAAATTACAAGAACACAGCTAAAAATTAGTGGGATTCACTATTTGGTACATGCAGATTGTTTTCTTATTCTAGTTTTTAAAGGATGAAAAATTTGCCTTATAAGCAGGAATGTTAAGGAATTGTTCATAAACCAACAGTAAATATTTTCAGGAATTGGACTCACCAAGGTTAAACTGAGAATTCTTGAGTGGGTCTGTCCTGATCACCCAACACATACTCTACTGCAATAATACTTGAGGCAAACTCTGGATTTCTATAGGAATACGTGAAACCACTTGAGAAACCAGGGCAAATTTATTTTGTTCTTATTTGCTGATTTTAATGTACTGGGCATCAAATTTATTTTTAAAAAACTTGCCTAAGCTTTGTTAGAAATGCTATTGTAGTGTTGAATGGAGTTGCTGAGAAGGATTTCAGCTGATATTTATGGCACTGGTAGGGAAGGAATATTTTTTTTAAGCATTTTTAAGCTTTATTGTTAAAAATTAAAATTGGCGGCAGATATAGTTTCTAAATAGTTTTTAATTTGGCTAGGTAGTTCTGCATACATTAAAATGGCATTGTTGAATTTGCACAATAAACATGGAATGGATGAATTAATTCTTTCTGTGAAAGAAAAAAAAAGACCCTCTTCACTTCTGGTGTATTGATGGTTTTCTATTACAGAAAAGATACCTTTTCTAAATAGAAAGCCAATATTAAACTAGAATATACAAGGTGGATCCCTGTTTATTTTGATACATTTTATGGCTATTCAGTTCCATATGTTGAAAATCAAATAATGGCGATGGAATTTGAGGGCAAGTGGGAGAATTATTAATGGATATATATTTGAGGGAAATATTTTCTCTGTGTATGTATGCAGTAGTGCTGGGACTCTATTAAAAATTCATTTTGATGGTCAACAAAATGCAAATAAATATATTGTAATAAATTCAATCCATTGGAAAATGTCATGTGGGTCGTGATTTCAAAAGATGCACACAGAACAAATTTCAGCTCAAGATAAGCTCTTTAGAATGTTTCTGGAGGTTGGTAGGAAAGTTTAAGCACAGAGTGAAAGTCTCCTAGAGTTGAATCACAACATTTCACTCTGTAATCCTAACCGTGTCTATTCAAAAGTCATGGATAGTCCTCAAGAACCATCTTTAAGGTTGCATCGTAGCTCTAGCTCAGGGCTTTTCAACTTTTTCACCCACTGTATCACTTTTTAGGATATGGCAACATCCGAGTACTACCAGTCACCTAGCAAGGTGTCAAAAACTTGATGACCAAAAAAAAAAGGGGGAAAAAGTGATAAAGTACAGGTAGTCCTTGACTTACAACAGTTCGCTTAGTGACTGTTTGAAGTTACAATGGCCCTGAAAAAAGTGCCCCCCAAGCCACAGCCGAGCAAGATGCCTGCCCACCTGGCAGCGCTCTTCCTCCTGTCCCAGGTTTTCATTGTTGTGAGCATTTCTGTTGAGGATTGGCAGTGGGGGTGGGGTGGGGGGTGTTTGGCTTTTATTCCCCCCCGTCTGCTGGGTGATTGCAGTAGGTTTTAGTCACTTCACATGACCCTGGGACACTGACCATCCTAAATATGAATCGGTTGCCAAGCATCTGAATGTAAATCACAAGACCCTGGAAATGCTGCAACATTCCTGGGCTCAGCAGAAGCGCCAGGATCAGTGCTGCTTTCCAGCTGGAGCCTGGTGCTGATCCTGGGGCTTCCGCTGAGCCCTGACAGTCTTGCAGCTCCAGCCGTCTCTCGCTCAGGCTTGTGCGGTGCTGCTACCGGTTCAGCTCATTCCCCTCCCCCTCTACCATTTTTCTAGGATGGGTGCGTACCACCTGCCAGGTGCCAATGTACCACAGGTGGTACCTGTACCACTGATTGAAAAGCCCTGCTCTGGCTGGCTTAGGTCCCCAGCTTAAGTTTCCTATTTTAAGCATTATGCCTGTGAGAAAGAAGAACTGGGAATAAATAGCAGAAGAAGGAACATTGTGCTGATTTTATTGCCTGCCTAATGCAGAGGGGTCCATCAAGGAGGGCATGAAACAACTCGTGGGGTTGATCCCACTGCATCATTGGTTCACTTCTCTGGTAGAGGAATCCTGAAACAATCAAGTTGTTCTCTTTATATCAACCTTTCCTCATTCCAGGGAAGTTGCCTCTGGCCTTTTCTATTCCAGAAACATTTACAATATTAATAGGATGGTTTGTCCACATCCTCTGTGCCCCTTTATCGAAGTAGCTTTTAGCAGAACAATTGATCCGTTAAGTTAGCACAGGCAACAGCAACAACAATAAAAGCATGGAGGGGATTCCTCTTAATTCAGGGGTTCTCAACCTTGGCAACTTTAAGACTTGTGGACTTCAACTCCCAGAATTCCTCAGCCAGCTTTGAGTTGAAGTCCACAAGTCTTAAAGTTGCCAAGGTTGAGAACCCCTGTATTCATTGGCAGCTCTCACTGAGCATAATGGAGAAGAATGGGGAAGTCAGGAGCTGTCTGAAGTTCTCCAAGGACTGAGGTCAAGGTGTTTTAAAAGTCAGCTCCATGTTAACAAGAGCCTATTTATTGATTCAGGAAATCCATTTTCTCTGGCTATGATTAAGGCTTGCAAGCAAACCTTTTCAGTTATATAGTATTTTCTAAATGGAACTTGTCTTTTGCCTTTTGTCTGCTAGAACCTTGAAAAGGGGAGTATTTTCTTTGGTCAGAAAAGAAAGTAAATGGATTATAACAGTTCAATGTTTTTTTTAAAAAACATCCTTCCCCCTTCAAGGCTTTTAAAAAGAACTTTGAAAGCTGAGATAGTACTAGATTGTGTTACCGGTAGCTCTATATTCCAATTCTGAGCGCCAATTTAGTGTTGTGGATAAGGCATCAGGCTGGAAACTAGGAGACTGTGAGTTCTAGTTTTGCCTTAGATGTGAAATCAGCTGGGTGACCTTCAGCTAGTCACTTTCTCTCAGCCCTAGGAAGGAGGCAACAGCAAATCACTTCTGAAAGACCTTGCTAAGGATGTATGTTGTATGTTGACGTTTTTAATTGGGCTGTACACCGCCCCGAGTCCTTTGGGAGGGGGGCGATATAAAAATAGTTAAATAAATAAATAAATAAATAAATAAATAAATAAATAAATAAATAAATAAAGGATAAAAGTCAATACAAACTACAGAAAAAAGAAAAAGGGAAGAGTGAAAATAAAATAAATAAAACAAGAAAGAAAAAAGTAACTTCCTCCTTGTTGTTATAACAAGATGACAACATAACCTCTATTCTCTCTCAAGCTTATCTCTTAGGTCAGTGATGGCGAACCTTTTAGAGACTGAGTGCTCAAACTGCAACCCCAAACCCACTTATGCATCGTCGAGTGCCGGGTGGGTATGGCCCATTGGCAGGGTGTGGCCCATTGGCTGGGTGTGGCCAATTGGATGGGCGTGGCTGCAGTGGTAACGGCAGACTGGGTTGGACTAAAAAGTTCAATCACGGCGGCGGAGGCCTAAAGCGAAAAGGTTTTATAAAACCCAGCTGAAGGCCTAGGACTGGGGCGACGGCGTGTGTGCCCACAGAGAGGGCTCTGCGTGCTGCCTCTGGCACCCGTGCCATAGGTTTGCCACCACTGTCTTAGGTAAAGAAAACAAATTCAAAATGCTGTGTCAATCAATCTTTGCCCCCTTTGCCCTCATATGATCAAGTTTGGTGACTAGCATGTGTTTACAATGGTTGCAGCATCCCAGGTTCACATGATCGCCATTTATAACCTTCCCAGGAGACTTCTGACAAGCAAAATCAATGGGGGAAGCCGGGTTTCCTTAATGACCACTTGATTTACTTAACAACCATTGTGATTTGCTTAACAATCACAGCAAAAAAGGTCATAAAATTGGGCACGACTCTTCACATTTATTAGTAATGGCTGTAAATTGTGGACTGCTTGTAATTTCAAATGCCTCCAGCCCCTCAATTTTCCAAAATCTATATTCCAAGCGCCCTTACACTGGATAGTCCATTAAAAAAAATGCATGTTTTTAAAATTTTCAGTCAAATGCAACTTGTCTTTTAAGGAGAAACCTGCCTGTTGATTACAGTAAAACTTTGCCAGTTCAAGGGACCTTAATCTTTCCAATATGCAAATTATAAGTGGTTAATATGCAAGGCTCAGTTGAGTATAGTGTCCATAAATAGGCTGAGCTTGATATTAATTCCTACCCTCAGCCACTCCATTTATAAGTCAACCATAAAAACATCAAAGTCCCTACTCGACTTATGAAGAATGGCCGCCCAGAATCATGTGGATGATTTAAATGATCTTTCCTGTATTCTGGAGAGATTACGCCAGGATGGATCCAGCATCCATCAGTGATTCTGCTTGCAAAATTGTCTTGCTAGCTTAACAAAAGCCAGCAAGTCATGCACTTGCCATGGCTCTTAGAAGATGCAAAATTGAATGGAAGAAAAAAAATGCAATTTCAACTTTTCGATTGTTTTAATGACCCTATCTCATAAGGAGTAGATATGCATCAAATAAATGTTGAGCACCAATTTTAGATTTCTTTCCATATTCTGCCAATAGCTCTGAATCTGATCATTTGGGGTGGAGTTGATTAATGTGGTCAGCTGGGAATGAACTTCAGTGGGAAGTATTTCCCAGTAAATACGTGGAATATACTGAACTGCATTTCACATCGATCCATTTTCAAAGGGTTGCCTTTTCTTCTGGAGATTCCTGCAATGGCCACACAACACACAGCACTGTATGTCATGTGGGTAATTCAAAAAAAGCTAACAAGAAAAGAATGTCCTTGTGTTTTCTGTGGAGAAAACTTGGTTTTCCTGTTACTCTCCTGGACTTTCTAAACAAGAAAACCAACTGGTAAAAAGCCTAAACACCTTGCATAATTTAAAAAATAAGAATAATTTCTTTATCCTTTTGAAGCATTTTCTTTTGGGGAAGGGGAGGTTAACTAAATTGTGTTTTGAAGTAGTTCTTGCACAGATTCCTTGGAATTACAGATCCCAGATTTGATTCCAGAGAAACTGCACACTAACGTCTTTTGTATCCCTGATGATAGAATTCTTTATTGGCCAAATGTGATCGGACACACACAAGGAATTTGTCTCCGCTGCAAAAGCTCTCGGTGTAATTCAAGCAATAATCATGATAATCGTAATCTAAAAATACAATCATCCTAAATCATAGATACAACACTCAGTGATAGTCGTAGGATACTAAAGCAATCAACATAAATCATAATAGGATGCTAATATGATTACAGCTCCCAGAAGTCCCAGACCAGATTGGAAAAGGCCTGTTTTTAACATGCTTTGAAAAAAAAAAATTACAAAAGATGTAATCATCTACATTGTCAAGCTTCATATTTTTCAAAACAATGCAGACAGACAAGCTTTGTAGTAGCTCAGAAAAACTGGGTGCTGTTGCATTACCTCAGCAGAGTTAACTTGCCAGGGGAAAATAATAACAATAAAAGAAAGTGTAAAATAAAATATCCACAGAGTCCAATAAGCTCAAGCCAACAGGATGACTTAATTTGACTACTTATGAACTTTACTTCATCCTAATCCAAGATTTTTCATTGCCAAGTGAGTAAAAATCTAAAAAGATATTTGAATCAGCCAGGCTTCATTACTTGTTTGGCCATGATATTTGCTCCATGGAACATTTGCCAGCTGTTCCTGTGACTTGGCGTCCAAGGTTTTAAAAATCCCAAAGCCTGTCATTTCTAAAAACAGATATCAGGCTTAATTCATCCCAATTGTATCTAGGAGACAGGAAAGTGCTTTCAATCCCTCCGACTTTCAGGACTGCTGTATTGGTTTTTCTGGCCAAATAGGAAGAATAAAAGGGGGCGTTTTAAACAACTTAACAACATCTGCATCCAAAGTGAGAGGCAGTTACTCTGCAAGACAAAAAAGGGGATCATCAATCACCTGAACCTGGAGTTAAAAATCATCTGGCTTCTTTGCAACAACACCAGGTGTTAGCAGCAAAGACAAACTTCTTGTGTTACAACACTGGCTCAAAGCAACAAGTATGTGGCAGGCAGAGCAATGTGGAGTGGGATAAACCATTAACTATTGGGTGTCCATACCTGTGTGGGAATGTAAGTCCTATTCTTTTTCAGTGTGTTAAACTATAGAAAGTCACAATTCCTTGTCTATTTGAATAGATGCAAGTAAAGAGATCTAGCTTAAGAATTTGGGTTGCAGACAGGAAATGGGAAGGCTGATGCTTATAGCTCACAAGACTAAGCTAATGCTACCAAGAGATAGAATAGCTCAGGGTTGAGCTGTGGGATCCTTGATGCTCTTGATATTTTCTTGCAGATGTTTCATTACCCAACTAAGTAACTTCATCCGGGCTAGAAGGTAGGGGAGATTTGCTTTTATTTTATTTGTTTATACTAGTGGCTTGCTCTATCAGTGTTAGTGGAAATGTTCTTGGTTCACCCAGCTCCAGTGGATTCTGGGTGATGTACCAAAGTAGAAAAAATATACAAACAGCTAACACTGTTAAAGCAGACAGACAGATAGCCGAGACTAAAATGATCTAATAAACATCATTTTGTCATATTAGGATTTTAAAAAAAATAATCTTGAAATTAGAATTTCAACACTGCAGGCTAGTTACTTCCCAATCTGAGAAAGCATGTCTATATCGTGGAACAGAGACTTCAACTGAGGAATTCTTTTATGTAGAACATTCATAAGATTCTGCCTACTTCAGACATGTTCCAGGGAAATGTGGGTAAAGACCTCTTTGCTATTGAGTAGATCTGGGCAACAATCCCTATTCAAAAGATAAAAGGAGAATTGAGGTCTGGGTGTATACCTTCCATCTATTGGCTACACCTTAAAGAAGCTGTTTTTCCCTGGGCTCATGTTTTATTTTAAGAAAGCCACAGCCTACCGTTCCAGAGAGAAAACCCATCATTTTTAGGAATCTGTGCAAGACTGAAAAATAAAAGGCCCTGTTTAAGAGTAACACTAACCTTAATCTGCAGAGTCCTTGAAGTAACAGCATTTCTCAGACTTAACACTGAAAGCTCTTAAGCTGTTTTTATTAACGAGAGGAGAGGTATAAAACTTTCATATACACAAACATTCAAAGCCCTTGTTCTGAATCATTTCTGAAGCACAGAAGGACCTTGACATTTCTATAGAAAATGACACGTTTCTCTCCTTATAGCTATCAAAAATATAGAAACTCCATCCTTCCCTGCAGCTGGGTGCTCTCTTCATTGCCAAGAATAATACGGCACTGTGCCATTGACACTCGCAACAAAATATTACAGTCAAAAGCAGAGAGATGTGCATGAGAATACATTGATGTACTTTGGTCTAACCCAGCGGTTCTCAACCTTTTTCAGGCCGCGACCCCGACCTGCACCACGCATGCGTGGTGTGACGGCCCACACCATGCATGCGCAGCACAATGGCCTGCATCGTGCATGCGCAGCATGCACGCAACGACCCGCATCGTGCATGTGTGGCGCGACGGCCCACATCGCGCATGCGCGGTGCTGCCCCCTGCGCCAGCCGAGGGGAAAAGGGGAAAAAATGGCAGACTGCGGTGTTGGGCAACCCCCATGAAATGGTCGTTCGACCCCAAATGGGGTCACGACCCACAGGTTGAGAACCGCTGGTCTAACCTTATACTAGATTGCTATTATTAGGTAGCATGTTCAACCAACATCTCCTGAATAGGCTTACTCTGTGGTTGTTTTTACATCTTCAAAAAACAACAGGATAATTTCCATTTCTACAGCATACTAATATGGCTATAAAGAATAACAGGACAAAAGAATAGAGTTGGAAGGGACCTTAGAGGTCTTCTAGTCCAACTCCTTGCTCAAGCAGGAGGCCCTATACCATTTCAGACAAATGCTTGTCCAGTCTCTTCTTGTGAATAATAATTAACAATTGTTGATAAGAAAAACAAAAAACTATGGATACTGGGTGCTGCAGTATTTGATGAGAGTGGAATAGAAGAGAAAGAACGGGGCGGGGGGGGGAATCACAAAATACAGAGACCTACAAATAGAAGTAGAATGACTGTGGCAAAAGAAAGCAAAGGCAGTACCCATAGCAATAGCTGCCTTGGGTGCAATTCCAAAACACCACTTGAACACCACTGGCATTGACGAAATAACCATCAGTTAGTTGCAAAAGGCAACATGGAACAGCTTACATCCCTCAAAGATACCTTGAGCATCATCAGAGACCAACAGCTCTGAAAGTGCCACATCCAGTCTGAACATTTAGCTGACTGTGCAGCCATCCATAATAGTACAGTACTGGCTTAATTGGCTGAGTAAATCTAAGAAGCAACGGCCATTTAAAGAACCTCAGGATTTCAAATCAAGCTGAAACACAAATAACTCAAGACAAGACTTTGCAGCAGATATTTCCTTTTTCCCCCTCCCCCCCCAGCTCCCCTAGTTTCCTTTCCCACTGCAGTCCATCTAGTAATGCCTCTCTAGCAACAAAGAACTATGGAACAACGGGCATTTTGTACACTCAGAAAACAGACTCATCTGTACTGGGAATATGACATGCCATTTTCTCTGCCTGGTTATTAGAACTTTTCCCTCTCACCGTAGCTCAATGAAAATATTCTTGGAATATTCTGGAAGGGCTATTCTGAGGGTCGTGGGATGACTGGAAGGAAAAGACTCATGGTGATCATAGTCTTCAAGTTGCTTAATACCAGTTTTTACCTATGCTTACAAAAGAGGTACTCCACAATCCTCTGAAACATTTCTTTAGGGGTATGTAAGGTGAATAGATGTATCAAAAATATATTAAATTGCAGGTAGTCCTCGACTGATAACAGTTCATTTAGTGATTTTTTTTTTTGAAGTTACAATGGCACTGGAGAAAGTGACTGATGACCATTTTTTTTCACACTTACAACTGTTGCAGCAACCCCTTGGCCACGTGATCAAAATTCCGATGCTTGGCAACTGGCATGTACTTATGACGGTTGCAGTTTCCTAAGGTCATGTGATCATCTTTTGTGACCTTCTGACCAACAAAGTCAATGGGGAAAAATTGCCTTAGCAACCGTGTTACTAAGTTAACAAGTGTGGCAAATGGGGCAAAACTCATTTAACAACTGTATCACTTAGCAACCAAAATGTTGGGCTCAACTGTAGTCATAAGTCAAGGACTACCTTTACTTTGTCAAATGACAATTTAAATTACCTCTGGAACCGCCTGTCTCGCTACTAATGGGACAACAACAACTGATTGCACGTATAATGACTGAAGGGGTAGCACTTAATCAAGCAGCCATGCCTTTTGTCCAAACCAATCTATGCAATTGTTTTGATCACCTATTAACACTGAAGAATGGGGTCACATTAGTCATGGATTAATCAGCTCAAATACTCCACTAACATCAAAGCTTTTGTTATGAAATCTATTGTCTTAATTTTGTTCTTGCTCTCTTTATTTGGTTCCAATTTATTTTTTTACTTCTTCTTTGTTTAGTCTCTGATTATTCATATTTTATTAAAGTTACACTGTGAGCTGTCCAGAGTTGTCGGGAGTTGGGCGGCACCTAACTTGAATAGATTAAATTAAATTAAACCAAATTAAAGTATTTCTGTATCACAAATTTTAAGATGAACGGGAACGTTTTCATGCACTGTACATTAGAACTATTTGTCTTTTTCATTTAACCACTAGATGCCGCTGCGTAGCATTGAAAACGGCATCCTTTCTGTTCTCTGATTCAGCCAGCCTCCTAACGTTTCAAACTGACTTATGTATCATCTTTTTTTACACTTTTCTGGCCATTGTTCCAATCTTCTTTTGACAATGATTTTTCAGGGCAATCTAAGGAAAAGGCAAACGAAGGAACATTCATTTCTTTAAGGAGCCTCCCTGCCCAATACAATCTAACCAAGTGATGTCACTTTAGGGAGAATTTTGCAGTTGAACTATTCCAACATGGATTAAGTGGCTTCCATCACATATCCCTCTGGCTGGTGGACATGTGACAGGCCAGATGCTGTCACTTAATATGCAGTCATGCCTGGGAAAATCCATTTTGCTCCCATCCTGCTCTATTTTCTCTCAGAGCTGAAGACCTTTGGCGGTTCTCACAGGCCTTTGGCCTGCTGGATGTTTGGTTTAAGTTTATTTTTTCCTGGCTTCCTGATGTTAATTTGGATTTTGATATGAACTGCTGTTTCCTGCTGGCTGTGATATGTGTGCATGTATTTTAAAATCACCTTTGATTGTTGTTGTGAAGCCCCCGTTATTGCTTCTTTTGAGGCAGAATGGTGAACTATAATAACATTTTAATAAAGACATGGATTGCAATGGAGTTTGGGCACTGCAATGTATATACAAAATGTGTAAACACACAGTGATGCTATTAGTGTATTGGCGTGTAGGAAATCACCTAATCATTCAATCAATATATAATGACATTTGGCTGATCTTGTTTAGGATTGGAAGCTAAATAGGACTGGCACCAATTAGTATCTGGAAGGAAGATGACCCAAGAATCCCAGTACTGTAAGATTGGGAAATTAAAAAAAAGAAAGCATCCCAGACGTCATGGTAAGAGGGATGCAGGGAAGCAGAGCTCTGCCTCCTGCACCCGATTTCTTCCTTGTGGGGGCCCGAAAAGGGCCTGAAGTTGCCCCGGAAAGGTGGACAAAGTAAGAGGGGACCCTTGTAGATCGCAGGGAGAAAGACTGGCCACACCCAGATTATTTTCCTTCCTCTACAATTTTAAAGCCTGTTCCTGGAAAAAAAGCGACCTGAAAGCAAGAAAACTCCCAGAACTAAAGGGAGGGGTTCCCCCTCTCCCAGAATAAAAGTGGTGGTTTAAGCTTTCTTGAGGGAAAATAGAGAAGACCATAAAATTAATTTGGACACAACAGAGAGACTCAATGTTGGAAAAGTTTGGGGAGTTATAATACTTTTAATTTTTTTTTACCTTCCTTGGAGAGTAAAGCTTTAAGAAAAAAATCTTGGTTAGAAAGTTACGAAATGGACACCTAATGACATCTAGTGGTGAAAAAAAGAACTACACTATGTTCTGTTTATACTATGTTTTCCCGAAAGTAAACCTGCCCCCGAAAGTAAGCCCCAGCTAATTTTCAGGGGGTGAGCCTAATATAAGAAAATAGAGGATTTGGGCTGCCAGATTAGGCTTTATACTATCAAGCATTTATATTAACATGGTTAAAAGAATGGATAACCCTTAGGAATAAAAGATTACTATACCTGACCTATAACTTGGATGGCATGTTTTTCTATGGTATGGGAAGAATAAAATACATAGATACTTTCAAAACCACTATATAAGAAATACACTTCTTCTAGAATGGGGAAAGGTAAAAGTGAAAATTTATATGAAAATACCTGGATGGCTTTCAACAATGGAAGCATTTGTTCACCCAAAACTAATTAACTATGATAAAATTGTGACTTATAAAGACATTTTGAATATTGAAGGGGAACTAAAATCTAGACAAGAACTGGAAGAACAGGGCATTGATCTATCAAATTCAAATGAGATATGAAAAAGATGCTGAAACATCTGGATTTTACAGCCATTAAAGTCCTTTTTTTGTTTCTTTACGAATGGTGCTTTTATTTCAAGTAACAGATCAACCTCTTGAGCTCTTTCAAATCATGCCCCCATATATTTTTTCTCTTAAAGTTCTATTGTAATCGCAACATCTTGCAGTTCCCTCCACTCACCTCTGTTAATCCCCCATGCCAGGAATAATAATATTTGCCAAACTACAGGAAAAGTTGCATTTGGATTTTTCGGGGTTACTTTTGTGAAGATCATGCCAAGATCTGATCTGTGGCTTAAAGATAGCTAAATATCCACTATTTATTTATTTTCAAGATTCAACATAGAGTTGGGTTTCTATTCCCATAAAAAATCCTCACATAATTCCTCTCACAGGGCTATGCAAACAATGTGTGTTATGAGCTTGTTCTAGGAAAAGCGAGAATAAAAGGAAAGATCTGTCTGGGCCATGGTCTGCTGCCAAGGAAGGAAGGAAGGAAGGAAGGAAGGAAGGAAGGAAGGAAGGAAGGAAGGAAGGAAGGAAGGAAGGAAGGAAGGAAGGAAGGAAGGAAGGAAGGAAGGAAGGAAGGAAGATAGGAAGATCTCTGCCCAAGTGCCTTCTAAATATAGAGGGTGAAGCATCATCTCAGGTAACAGAATGGTTTGGCCCAATCATGGCTTCTCTTCAGTCCCTAGTTTGGTAGTGGTTAAGGCACCAGCCTAGAAAGCAGGAGATTGTGGGTTCAAGACCCACCTTAGCCATGAAATGCAGCTGGATGACTTTGGGCCAGTCCTTCTCCCTCAGTTGAACCCACTCGACAGCGTTTTTTGTTGTGGGGAAAATGGGAGGAGGAAGGTATGTTGGATATGTTCACCACCTTGAGTTATTTGTCAACGTAACAAAGCTGGGATTACACATAAATGAAATGAATGGGTCTGTGTTTGCTGGGCAGCCCAGAGCCGTTCCTCTAGCCTTCCAGAAGATGGTGCCTGCTGCTAAGGAAACACCCTGCAAGCAGCCGTCATTCCAGTTTCCCTGGCAGAAAGTCATACAGAGCGCGTTGTGTCTGTCAGCACATTCCTGGAAGGTCACAGCCAATGATGAATGCTCCAGTGTAGGAGCTGGAGAAAGAGAGAGGTTCCTCCCCCCCTCATGAGTTGCATCACTTGGCGGCCTTTTGGCTTCTTTCCCTCGATTCCTGCGGTTAGAAACCTTTCCCAATTGTTATTTGGCGGCTTCCTCCACAGACCTTCTGTGGCCAAAGCAGGATATTGATGACTGGCTGGCCCCGGGGAAGCTTGGAGAAGCTCCAGCTCTTTTTCATACCATGGTTGCTCTTTTTCCTCTCTGCTCTTCCCTCCCGCCCGCCCGCCCCGCTGCCTCCCCAAAAAGACTGAAATAGCCCGTGGTTCGGGTTAGCGCTCTCTCCGGAAATGCCGCCACCGAAAGCATATGCATCATCAAGTGATACCTACGGCTCGTTCAGCATAGCTAATTATGACAAGGGCTTTATTTAGAAGGAGACAAGTGAAGCAGCTGGCTGTGGAGTCCAGCCGTTTCTTTGACTCGGTGCCTGGTTTCCCAAATGGAAAGAGAAGACTTCCTCTGACAATTGCTGCTCCTAAGCTTTGCATATGTTTAAATATCCCGAATTACAGCTTCATCTTGCAAGTTTAATTGCTGTTTCTCTAAGGCAGGGGTTCCCAGCGTTAGCAACTTTAAGACATGTGGGCTTCAACTCCCAGAATTCAGCTCCCCCAGAAGCTGGCTGGGGAATTCTGGGAGATGTGGTCTACGTGTCTTAAAGTTGCCAAAATTGAGAAACTCTGCTCTTGTTGTGAGTTTGTCGGTCCTTTTCTTTTGGAGTGGACATAACTGAGTCTGAACTGGCAACTTCATTTCTTTTTTAAAAAAAACTTCCTACTACGCTATGTCCAGTTCTGATCCATCTGATTGTGCCATAGGTTTGCTCTTATTTACATTTGGCAGGATACTTTCTCCTCTTTTTCAGAATTGCTTTGAGTTGCCTGTGTGTGTGTGTGTGTGTGTGTGTGTGTGTGTGTGTGTGTGCGTGCGTGCATGTGTGTATGTGGTATGTGTGTATGTGTGTGTGTCTTCACCTTATAGACTTCATTTTCTATTTCCTTCTAGATCCAGGCTAAATCGCCATCCCATGTGCTTGAACTGTAGATGGCCACCTACCTGGATGGCCATAAATCTCTGGGTTCTCAAAGTTAAATGTTGGAATATTTCCAAGGAAACCCATTCTGAGAATCAGGAAGCATGTGCTCTTTCATCCAATAAATAAATTAATACATCTGAGAGTTTCTTTGTTTCTGCAGATCAGCCTGGTTTTTCGCTTAGGTATCGTTTACTCATGTTATTGCAATGAGATAAAGTAAGCTACCTGAACAATATTCCTTGAGACTAAATATCATCTTTTGAGGGTCTGCTTGAGACACTAGATATGCTGTAATGAAAAGCATGTTGTGTAAAGAATGTGTCTCCTTCATTATGGATCTTTCATAATTATAATTTGATTTGCATTCCTGACAAGCTGTAAATTACTTAATGTTTTTGGTAGATTATGCAGATTTCTGTTACTCATTTACACCATATTTTCTATAGTTGTAGGAACAAATGTTATAGAATCAGACAGGAAAAAAAACGTGTATGTGTGTGTGTGTGTGTGTGTATGTGTGAAGTGTCTGTGTAATTATACCCATCAAGCCAATATATCTCTAGAAAGAGTTTCATTAGCTGGAAGCTTGCATCTAAAGTACACATTTGATGTTCCTTCAAGCTCTCTGCCAAATATAACTTGTCCAAGACCTAAGTAAAAACACATGACATATATCCTGTTTACACTCCCACAATTATAATAATTTCAAACTCTGAAAAAGAATTATGAAACAGCCTTTCCATTTTAAGATTTTATATTCACACAGATACTGTTTGTCACTCCTTATTATTTACTGTGCCAACGCTGTTACTAAATTGTACCATGTGTTCCTTTGATACTTGGAGGAGGATGCATCAAAGGCCATAAACACAAGCTAGATCTAATGGAATACATGCTAACTAGTGGTTATACAGGTAGTCCTTGACTTACAACGGTTTGTTTAGTGACTGCTCAAAGTTACAATGGCACTGAAAAAAGTGACTTATGACTGTGTTTCACACTTACGACCGTTGTGGCATCCCCACCCCATGGTCATGTGATCAAAATTCAGATGCTTGGCAACTGGGTCATGTTTATGACAGTCACAGTGTCCCGGGGTCATGTGATCCTCTTCTGTGACCTTCTGACAAACAAAGTCAATGGGGAAGCCAGATTCACTTAACAACCGCATTATGAACTTAACAACTCTAGTGATCCACTTAACAACTGTGACAAGAAAAGTCATAAAATGGAGTAAAATTCACTTAACAAATGTCTCACTTAGCAGCAGAAATTTTGGGCTCAATTGTGGTTGTAAGGTGAGGACTACCTATACAGTGTTTGCTTTTCACATATATTGTTCAATCTCAGATGTTAAAGCAGAAAACAACAGCTCTGCTTGGGACTCTGGAGAGCTATTGACAGTTTGGGTTATTTTGCTCCTGTCTGAGTCTCCTCAGAGATGTTTTCCCCCTTTCTCTTTGTTATTTAAGGGCTTGGGGCTATGCAGTCTAACCAACCAGGGGATCATATAGTCATCCAGATTATTCAGTTAATGAAGCTTCAATATACCAGCAACGAGGAAGCAGTTATTATCAAATGGGGGGGGGAATAATATTTATTCATGGAAATGTCTTTTTGAATCTCGTTTTGCTTAAGCATATTTAAAATCTAGAAGGGTGGAATTTATGAACACAATTATTTTACATCATGACTTACGATTTTTCTTCCACATTTCCTGAATAAACCTTCTGATAGATAGCAAGACAAATCTCCCAATATATATCAAAATTAATTCAACTCATTTCCCCTAGAATATATGAAGCCAGAATCCAACAAATGTCACCATATTTTCTTGAAATCAAAAGGAGGTACACCTAAAACTAATCATTGTATTTATCTTAGAGATGAAGGAACTCCAACTATGGACTTCCGTGAGAATAGGACAACCTAAAGAAGGCTTCCTTCAATGCCATTAATGTCTGAATCCAAAGTTAACTCACTGTATTTACTAATCTTGCAATAGTCCCATGCAAATTATAATCTAGCTGAGCTGGGAGCAGATTCACATCCAATTCATAATGTCTATCATGGATTCACATACACTCAGAAAGTGAATTGAACTCTCCCATCCAGCCATAAAAAGCATCATGTCCTTCCATCAAGCCATTCCCAGATCTAGTGAAATGGAAAGTAACCAACAATGCTATTGATTTATCACTTTCTGAGCAATATAGATCTGGTAAATACCTTTTGTTATCATGGAGACACAATCTGTTATTTTCTTTGACAGAAAAAGTGAAATGTTAATCTTAGAGACAATTTAAAGAGGTGCTCCATACCTTGACACTGGTAATGAAGGAATTATTTCCAGGGACTATATTATATATTGATTATATTCTGCCCTCATACACACAAACTTGCTTATATATGTGTATGTGTATGTATATATGCACACACATACACACACAGGCACACAACCTGCTGTGTTTCTGGTTTGAAAGCACAGGCAATTGAGTGAGTCACAATATATTTTCAACACAAGTGTACAGAGTACATGTTGGAGAACAACCATCCAGCCAAGAGGAGGGATCAAATGGGCAATTAGTATGGACTCATTATGTAAACACAACAGGGCAAGATCTGACTCCCCCAGGATGACTTTGAGCCTTGTCTTTCCCAGGCAAATCTGCCATCTGGGAAGATTCCTGTGAAATAGGCACAGAACAATAAAGTAGCTAGTTTGAACTCTAGACATGTGAGCCTGGTTGTTCGTGCCTAACAGTATCCACACTTTCCAGTGTGTTGAAATAAGAGAGGAGCATTGGAGGTATTTCAGGGTCACATTGTATCAGGCCCATAAATCGTTGTGTTATTTTATGAATCAGTTAGAATAAGTATGGCACTCAGGCTAGAGTAATATCAAACTTACTTTGCCAAACTCCATATATTCCTTACCAGCTGTTTTGTGCTTCAGAGAACAAGCTGTATTTCCTGCACTGGGTCATTTTTCTCATTTATTTCTTAAGGTTTCACATTATTAGACCATCATGACTTTAATACGAAGGGATAACTAATTCAAGAAAAGTACTGAATCCAATGAAACTACCAGAATA